>JAKEPQ010001000.1:30832500-32082500 GCA_024500445.1 Entomyzon cyanotis
AATTGTGGGATCTTCCCACACTTACACTTGTGCACACACCATGCCCTTCACTTCTAAATCCCAAAGTCCAAATCTTCTCTAAGATGTCTGCAGTTCTCTTGCAACCCTGATGAAATGTATTAACAAAAATGTACAATTTCTGTCCAGTTGAGACCAGCTGCAGGAGGCATGTATGTTAAATAAAGAAAACACCATGTAATTAAATACTTTTACCTATATATAAAAAAATTGTAAAATTCTCATTGTGACCTAGCTTGTTGTTAATAAATTATTTTATTAGTGGATTTTTCACTAAACTAAAAAAAAAAAAAAGTCAAAAGCCTGTAGTGATGAAAATAGTGGAAAGAGAAGAAGCTGCTCTCCTGCAGCAGCTCTCAGCTGGGTATAAACTAGACTTTGATGATGCATCTCACCAAAGATTGCAAGAGAATTCCAAACATCCAAGGGTGTCCACCTGTGTGCAAAGTCAAAGTACGGCATGTCTTGGATTTTCAGCTCCGTAAGTGCATATGAACATAGAAATACTTCTGTGTTTGGTACTAGTTAGTTAAAAGGAGATCAAATTATAACAAAAGCAGTGGTTTGTACAATATAGTGCACATGGGTAAATTTGATTATGCCTTTTGTAGGCAGATGGCATCCACAAAACTGAAGTTTAGTTCCAGAGGAAACTGTTTCCAGCTGTACAACTGTTTCCCCAGTTTGCTGTTCTCCAGCCACTTTTTCCTGTGCCACCAGAAACCTCTCCCCAGATCTGCCTGTTTCTCACAGCCACACCAAACATGGTTAGTACAAAGTAAGGGAACACCACCACACCCCAAGTGTTCTGCCATCTCAAACCCAGCTTTTTCAAAGGACATTTTCACTTTTCAGTCACTAAGGTCAGCAGACCTTATCAGTCATAGGATATAATTTGGATGCCTCTCATTTTAATCACCATGTTACATACCTACAGTTACTGCTTTAGCAATTACAGGAAAAATCTCTGCTATTTGCCTCATCAATCCCCCTTCTCCCCTTTTTTCCTGTCATGAACAGAAGTTATCCAGAGATTTTAACATCTCTAATACATGAAACCATCAGAGAGCCTCACAGACTGTTTCAGAATTTCTGAACTCTTTCAGTGAGCAGAAGCTACTGGGCTCTGAACAAGTAACTTGAGAACTGTAGGCATACATTAGGCTGTGAATGCAGAGCTCCCCTGCTCTATGACCTGGGCTGTACAGGGAAGGGACAATGCAAAGGACAAGTCAAGGCTCCTTGGCCAGCAAACCAGGACAGCCAATGGTACCCTGTGGGCACTGCCAGCCTGGCTGCAGGGGCACTCCAGGCTGTCTCCTGGGAAAGCTGGGACAGCAGGCATGCAGGTGTGTGGCTGTGTGCAGTATGTCTCAAATGTGACCAAGTGCACATCTGCACCCTCCCAAAGCACAGAGTGAACTACAGCCCAACCATCTCTAAGGACTCCCGCTGCAGAGAGGCCCATCTGCTTCCCACTCCTGTGGGCCATGTGCTGAATTTTCAACAGGAGTTATAACATGCTCTAGAAAAAGCAAGTTTTAAGAGTCTGGAAGGAGAAAAAATACCGTGGGATGGGTACCAATGAAACAAAATAGGAATGTGAGCACTACAGTGCAAAAATAGAGCAACACCTCTTAAGTAAGTCAGTATTGTCTTCTAAAATCCTCTTGCTATGCTGTAACCTTTAAAAAATGAAAGATTCTCTCTGCTTTTTAAAGAGTATGTTCAGTTCTCTAATGAGAGAAAGCAAATAGACTGTTCTGAAAATCACTATTAGTGTTTTTTCTTTAAAAGAATCTAGCCACATCTGCACCCAGACTACGTCCTTATCCTTTTGGAGCATGCCTTGCAGCAAGGCCTGTCCTCCACTTAAACTTAGTGATCCCCAAAACGTAGAGGTTTTATCTTTATGACTGCTGCACTATCATTTTTTAGGGTATTTATTCCTCACTTAATTGTGTCATTAAAAATTCCATTTAAGGCAGACCTCACCTTTTGAAATGTCCCATCAGAGCACAGACACTCATGAGCTGAGCATTAAAACCAAGTTATAGGAGCCTGGCCCAGGGCCATGCTCTTGGGGGAAATCACCTCTCCAAAGCAGTCTCTGGACTCTCCAGTGCCCCCACAACAGCATCCTCAGGGGGATGGTGACACCTCCTGGAACATCCCTGTGTCCCTCAGCTGGCCTGTGGTCCCACACAGCCCATGCCTAACCCCCCCACTGCTGCTCAGGCACCAAACTCACAGACTGCACAGCTTCAGAGAGGCAGTGGGGCTGTCCTCAGCCACCAGCTCTGCCCCTGCACTTCTGGCCACTGCTCCAAGGCTATCCATTGTCTCATGGGTGCAAGTGGCCACATGGGACAGCACATGCAATCCAATCAATGTAGCAGCACATTCTGTGAAACATCAATTTGTCACTTTGAGAATAAAGCAGGGACAGAGCACATGGTAGGATCTGACCTCACTTCTTTAATGGCATAGAGGAATGAGCAGAAAGCACTCTCCCCCAGCCTCAAGCAGGTATGAACATTCCTGGGTGCTGAAAATAAACTAATACAAAATATATCCACGCAATTTAACAACACACAAGCTACTTGAAGACCATCAGGTACTCTGGCAGATGCATAACTAAAAACCTGCATTCAGAAAGGCTGAGATGAAGGCGCCAACTACCCTCTGGACAAGGAGTTGTAAAGAATCTTATATACATCATCACAAGCCCAGATTAAAATACAAAGCGGCACTTACTCTTGGAAAATAATGGATGGTAGCAAAAGGAAATGCAGACACTGAAGAACTGACTTCTAATGGATTTTTACGTTTTTCAACAGCAATGAAAGCAGATAGTAAACTGATTATCCAAAAATAAGCATTGCAAAAGCTAAACTCGCAATTCAGAGAGCTCATTCTCATGAACTCCAGTAAAACAAAAAGACTGCCATGAACTAGAGTCACAGCAGGAGAGCTCTGGTTAGTAATGCAAGGCCACAGTGCCAGCTGTTGCATACACTCAAAGAGCAGTAACTGTGCATTTTTATGTGCTCTGTAGCCACGCTGGCGTTCTGGAGATTACACTTTCGATCTGGTTTTCCCCCTAATCCAACTGACTGCAGTCCCACTGATCAGCTGACAGGAGAAATTGCAAAGGAAGGTCAATTAATTATTTTCAGTTTGCTCTCACACGTCACAGTTCACATCATTAACCACCACATCTATTTAGTGGCAAGGGAATTACACACCTTGTGGAGCAACTCTCTACAGGGAGACCATCTTGCAAGTAAAGATACTGTATGGAGATCTCAGAGCCAGCCAAGGCAACTGGAAACTCTGGGAAACCAGACACAGGCACAGAGTACAGGATGCTGGGTCTGTGTGTGAACACAGCTGCTGAGAGCTCTTTTAACACAATTAAGCTAAGAGCTGCATCAACCACGCAGTTTTAAATCTGAACCCCTCTCATCTCAAATCTTCTCATTCCCCTTGACTATCTCTTCAACCACAGTAATTAAAAAATCTCATCCAGATCTCAAAAACCACAAAACTGTCCAAAACATTGTGCTATTTGGATTATTTGGGGGGAAGGCAGTACTTTTAAGGCTCAAGGCTGCACACTGCTCATGTCTCCAGGCATTTAATCTCTAATCATGAAAGCCTAAACCATTTCACCTTTCAGTCAAGGTTACTGAACTGCCACGACTGAGGTCACTGGGGACACCTCTGCAAGAACTGACCACAGAAAGTATCTTCCCATGTGAAGTAGAGCTCTGAGAGGCTCCTCTACCCACAGGTCCTCAGAAGCAGTCACTTTAGGGCAAAAGCAACTTGTGTTCCTGGATGCAGCAGCAAATTGGGCAAACTGGCAAAGTTGCTGACTAGCAGTAATATCATGGGCTGGAAGAGAGGCCATGCTATGGCCACATGTGCCTCAGGCACCTAAAGCTCTGCACACCCCTCCTGCACTTCCCTGCAACATCCCTCAGGCTCTCTGAGCTGATTCACAGCACAATCCCCTTCCCTCTTCCATGGCAGCCCTTCCTATCTGCAGCACTCCTGACTGCAGGGTTTGTCCCTGCACTGAGCACCCATTGCAAGGGGACTCTCCCCACCTGCCTTTACCCCCTGGAACACCCCATGCTCGTGGCCAGCAGTGCCATTGCAGGGTTGCCATGTGTAGCCCTTCTGCTGCTAACATGGGCTATTAACATCCATCTTTCCCAACACTTGTGCCCACAAGCTATTCATTAACAGATGCTACACGCTACTTGAAAGAACAAGACCTCACAGTGGTGTAATTATAATTGTAACTACCCAGAATGTCACAACAAAGGAATCAGTCTTCTGAAAAACCCACGGTAAAATACAAGTTAATATCAAAGTCTGATTAAAAATCTCACCTGGGCTACCAGTAAACTGCTGACATTTTTGCTCAAAAAGATTTATTTGGCTAAAGAGATATTACATTACTGTAAAACTGTCTTTCAGAGTGCCCATCCTGTGTTTGTGAAAAAACCCCCACCATTATAAAAGATTTTTCAACTACGACAAATGCATTTTAAATTGAATGAAGTTTAGGATGCATAACACATGAATGAAAGAATTTTTTAGAGTTAAGGGGTCAGTTTTCTGGTAGTTAAATTACTGTATTTTATACTAATACTATACCTGCATTTATCAAAGTTTTCATATTTCATCTCCAGAAAACAATGGCTATTTTTCCCAAACAGGGACATTCCCCAAAGGGAGTCATCAAGCTGTGTCCCCTGCATGCTACTGAACCTAGAGAGGAACCAAACCAGGACCACCAGAACCAAAATGCACCAAACCTGTCATGATAGGCTCAAAGCTGGTAGTGGAAGACAATAAAACTCACCTTTCAAAATTAGTTTGTTCCACTAGCGGAGTTGTATTTTAAAATCTTTCAGAAAACCGTCCTCACACCATTTGGGTTTTTTTAAAAAAATGCACTTTCAGTGTTGCAAACTGGAACTAATGGCATGATCTATAATGTAATTAAAACATTTTGTAGTAAAAAAAGAACAAAGTACTCATCAAAAATGTACATTTTATATTATATATGCACCTAGCACATCTGCTATGCCACTGGGACAGATGTTTATTAATATGGATAGCTGATCATATTGCTAGACTGCTAATGGCTCAGTAATCCATCTTCTAAATACCACACAAGTTTCTGATTATATGCAGAACCAATTATCAAAATATTTCCCAAAAAATCCTTCTTTACTGCTATGGCCAGTGAAAAGCACCATTAACTTGCAGTTCGGTTTCAAAAAAGGATACACTAGTTACAACACGTTTTGTTTATAACAAGTACGTTGTATGAAAGGCTAAAGACACTTCCTTCAACTTGGTAGCTAAAACAGATCTTCAGACTCTCAGGATTGGAAAATCTCCTCTCTTCTTGCCACAGTACTGCACATCTTACCCTCACCTGAATTACTGGCTTCGGCTGAACATCAGTGTTTTAAGATTTCTCAAACTGCGTAAATAATGATGGTTTATTAAATTAAACATCATAATATTCTTTTCTAATATCCCAGTACTTAACTACTGATGCCCACTACACATTTATACTCCCCTTCACTGTGGATATATTGTCTCACCAAGTCTTCTCCTAATTTCTAAGCCCTCACAAAGGTACAGATAAAGCTTACTTCATTGCAAGTTCACTAGAGAGGAAAAAGTACCTGGCTTTAAAATGCAAAGAAACTACTTTGAGACTTTCAGGACAAAAATATCTACTTTGCATAATGACAAAGAATAGTTTTAGAGACAGACTAAAATGCATTTTCTTTGTACTTCATCAATTTGATACGTGCCTTGCTCGTACTTTGAAAAAAAAAGTAAACAAGTTCTCATTTATATGGTTGACTCAGAGTTATCAACAGCCCTGCAGTACCAAAGGAAAAGGGCTATGATGTTCCCATCCTCCCAAAACTCCCCCATTTTTCATGGTGGGCTCTCCTCATTGCTTTGCTTACATAAACATAGTGTAACGTAGACACTGTGAATGAAATTTGTATTGTCAGCCCCAAGCAGTCAAATATCATGAGTCAGGCTCCAAAATACCACAGAAATGGAATAAAACCCATGAAAATTGAAATACTACATCTGCAGCTCTTTGTATTTACTTTCTCTTTTCTGAGCCTTCAGGGGTCCCATTTTCAGGATTTGCTCAGCAACCATGAAACTTAATTAAAAAATGCTGGAGGTAGGCGAGCTTCTCCTACAATAACAGATCTCAAGTGCCAAGACAAGAAATAATACACGTACAAAGATTTTTAATAACTTTCTGAGTTATCGGCACTGACATATTATATGAGTCTAAAAAAAGAGCAGTTAAAACATGGAAGGTCTTCATTTCTGCCTGCTCATCAAATAGCAGTGAGGAAGCTCTCTTGCAGCCACATGGTGCCGAGAGAAATGGGAATATGAAAGGAGAATATTGGCACTGGCTAGAATCCACCACTGATGCCAAACAAAACCCCAAAACAAAACACCCCAGAGCAAAGACATGGGAAAAACTATTAACATGGGTGCTGTTTGCTAGAATAGCCTCTGGCAGACAGTCCTGTCTCTTCCAGTGCTGTACAATGCTCACCTCACTTTGCTTTCCTCTCCACCATTTTAAGAGAGCAATTTGCTACAGACAGGCAATCAGAGAGCATCCATCCTTCCTGCTGCAAAACGCTGGGGTGAGGAAGGGATTTCCTTCCCCACAGTGATGCAAGAGCTCACCTGCTGAAAGGCCTGGCTGGGAGACTGCAAACTGCAGCCACAATTTGGGGCTCACAGAGGTCATTCCTTAGTGCTTGACTGCCTGGTGCAACCTCAGCAAGACAGGCCATTGCTGATTACATTCATTAGGTACTTCAAGGTTTTCTTAACAACAAAGAAGACAGGAGAGTTTTCTAAAGGGACACACAGTTTCTGCAGAGAATTGTATTAATACAATTGACACAATTCAAGTCAGGCAAGTTACTTGTCATCAGCATCAGTGTCGCTGTCACTTTGCTGAGTCAAGGCAAAAGCATTTGAAACCATGTTTGGCACAGGCTCTCCAGTGAATGAAATTTTTTTCTTGTGTCATGGTAGGTAAAATTTCCTGGGATGGAAAGGGGGAAGGGAGCATTTAAGCTGAATAAAACATGCCCAAAAAATAATATGGTAGTCCTGAATAAAAACACTTCATGTAATTTTTCCAGCAGTATTAAACCACATTTTTTCACAAGACCTAAAATTATAGCTGCAGCTTGTTTCCTCAAGCCTACGGGACTTCAAATTGAAGAGAACTTCTGGAGTAAGTCAGTGCCTTGGCAGGGAATGCAGTACAGACAGCTGCTTCTTCACTGAAATCCTGACAAAATCTTGAGGGTTTCTGCTGCTGAGACAGCAAAGATGTGAAGAATGGCCCTGAGTAACTTAGTGAGGACTTCCCTCTACAACATCCCCATCATCATTCCTCCTCCCACCCTCCTCCTGTTAGGTTTGCCTACTGTCAGAAGCCAGGGAGTGACTTTATCTGAGTGGCTCTCCCTTGGGAACGTGGGATGTGCATTCCCAATGCCAACAAGGGCTTGTTGCTCAAACACCAGCCAGACAGCCCCTGAGAGCTTTGGCATCCTGGGGCCTCAGGGTCTGTTCTACTGTGGACAACTACTCTTGCAGAATCTGATGGACTGGTCTGGAAGTGCCCTTTGAGGAAAAAACAAACAAACAAAAAAATCCCACAGCCAGTTTAAAAAGGTGTAGGAAATGAAAGGTAAGTAACTCATTGACTCTCTTATTAATCCAGGCTGAACTGCTGGTTCCAAAAGCAAAGCTATGGCTTATGCAGAGGAAAGTTGCAAAAACCCCATGTGGAAAACAGAACATTCTTGACACAGGTAAACTGCAGTGATTAATCTGGATGGGACCTGCAGCTTTATAGCCCTGAATACTTGGAAATAAACATCAACATGTTTTAGGCATAAATGCACAATTAAAGGCAATACTGATGGGATGCCTGCAATACCCCTTCCAGTAGCAGTAACTCCCTTGGCAGCAAGTCCTTCCTGCCATATCCTGTGTTTCCCACACCATGCCAAAGCCTTGGAGTAACACAGCACTGAGCTCTCACAGTTCCTGCTAACAGATGTCCAGCATCTGGTGTCTGCAGCTCCTGCCTTCCTGTACAAGCACTGAGAACCCTTTAAGGAAACCACTTTTAGAATATTCATGTTACCCTCATCTGCTGCCTCTGACTGGCCCACTTGAAAAGCAATATAGACAGAGAGCAGGAGGCAGTAATGAAGACATTCCAGAGAGAAAACGGAACCATGCATATTCCAGTACAGAAACCTCGAAGCACTAAATTAACTGGGACCTACGATCTGTTTATAACTATTTAGCCAAAGAAAGTTATTTAAGAGCAGAGCATTACCATATGTCTAGCAATTACCACAGGCCCATACATACCGAGGAGGCTTCTCAGCCACTGAACATGCTGCTCTGCATAGATGATTCAGCCAACAGGAAAAATATGTTTAAACCAAGCAACAAAATTGGAAATAAACCACTGCTTAATGCTAAAAACAAGTCAAAGGTGTTAGTGTAAATGGCCAAGTCTTCCCAATTTCAGACCAAGCTTTCAGAGTTTGCCTTCAGCTCCAAGGAGACAGAGACTCACCTCAGGGCAGAATTAGTGATCAAGTCATCCAGGTGAAAGTGAGAAGCTGAACTGAATGGTGAAAAGCAGGAGCTACATTGCTGTTTCCTCCTTCTCTGACACTGCACTGATCAGAAGCACACTATTTCCACAAGAGCACTCATTCTTGGGGTAGGCCTGCAGGAAGAAATGTGCTCACAACACCCCTTCCCTCTTCCTTGACAGCTCTGGTTGTATTTTATTTACTTTGCTTCTCAATACATTGAAGAGCTGTAGCCTCTCCATCAACCTGAAGAGAACCTCAATTACAATGTCAGCTCATTTTAGGGGAGTAATAGAGGTGCCTGTGTAAGGATAATCTCAATGGTCTGTGATAGAAATATGACTACAGTATGACAATAGCTTTTCAATAGGTTTACCACTAAATTAAGTAGCCCTACTGAACTCTGAAACTCCTTCCATTAGCTCTCATCCACCCCAGATATCCTCAACAGTGACACTCCTTCCCTCTGCCATCATAGAGCACCCAGAACTGGTGGGATTATGGGATCCACTGCTTCCTAGCAGTAAGAATAGCTCTCAGATGACCTTAACAATGCAGGTTTGAGAAAATACCATGAAAGAGCATCTTATGTTTGCAATTTGCCATGCAGATCACTCTACATTTCTGCCTTTAGCCATCTTCTTACCAGCTCAGGGGTTGGGTTAGAGGCTCACTAAGGGCATCTCTTTCTGCCCTTTACTCCTGTGCCTCGTGTGACAACAGGCAGGAGGATGGAAAGGCAAAGCTATTTGCTAACCTTTACGACCAGCTGTACTACAGCTAAGTCCAAGGTGTACTGAGAGATGCTAACTGCCTCTACCAGTGCCATCTTAAGGAGAAAGACAGAGTTTTGATCCCCTAAAGTACCAAAACAGCAGCTGCCAAAGCACTGAATAGAAAAACTTGTGTTAAAAAATGCCAAATAGTGTTGGAAGAGAAAAGTGTGAAAATCATTGGCAGGCTGTGCGAACTGTGAAAGGTCCTGGTTTAATTAAAAAAGGCTGGAACAGACACCAGTCGTAATTCCAGCAGAAAATAGCAGTTCAGCACGGTTCCTGTTGTTCACCATGCTCCCAAGGTGAACATTTGTGCATAGTTTTTCTCAGAAGTATGCATACTCCAAAAAGAAAACTAAACTAAAATATTACCAAATAAAATTAATTATACAGGAAATACAGTAAGATTGCTTGCAACCCTGCAGCTTCTGGGAACAGTTATATTTTATTAGATGGCAACCCCATCCTAGCCTGACTCTTGGCCATAAAGAAACCAAAGGTTCTTTCCTGTGGAAATTATTTCCTGTGGGTTGATCGTTCAGAGAGAAATAAGACATTTGGCATGAGAAATAATACAAGAGAAGTGATTTTTGGAAAAACAAAAGCCTCTGAAATAACCCTGGCTTCATCTGCACAGAAAAAGGTGACTACAACAAGTGGTGCAAAAGAAAAGGGAAAGTAATAATAAAATTATCATTTAGGAACAACTGAAGTAATATACTTCAGTAGAGGAAATTCTAACCATACTTCCCTCTAGCCTAGAATGTACTTCTGGCATCTCAAACAGCCAAAGCCAAGCACACGATCTGGGGAGAGAGCAGCTGATTTGGATACAGCTGGACAGCACATCAACCTGGTTTTCAGGGTATGCTGTGCCTTCACCTCATCTACACAGTGATATGAGGCACATCCAGAACACAAAGAGACAAAACCTCATTTTTCTCCAATGCTTATGACTTACTGTACATGTGAAGGTAAAAGAAGGTAGTTTGTATTACAAAATCTCTTTGCTTTGGAGAACATTACTTAAGGCCTCAAATTTTTTTCATGTTTTATAGTTGGATAGAGAAACCTTGATATACAAAGTTGATAGCATTGCTAAGAAAAAAGAAGCAGGGGGAAAATGGCAGGGAAGTCCCTGACTACCTCATTCCCTGCTGCAGACTGCCCACTTGCCTCCCCACAGAGATCAGAGTAGCAGCACAGACAGCGCCACCCCTTTACTGGAGTCATCTCACAACAGCAGCCAAAAGCAACCCCCGGAGGAGTATCAGCAAACTCTGGTCACCAGCTCTGCAAAGCCTAGTCAGCCTCCAAAGCAATTCTCACTGATCTCCTCCCTTTCTGTTTCACTGTCTGCAATTAGTACTCATTTCTATGTACCTCCCGTAGGTACTAACTATCTGTATTATCACATTCACAAACTCTGCGGAGCCAAGTAACTCCAGACTTCTGTTTTACCAGCCAGGTCAAGAGTGCAGTAAAAGCCACACATCCATTCTTGGACAATAAATTGTCAAGAGAAATATGGGTGTACATCATACTCTGAACATGACTGATCTCTTGCAGAAGTAAGCAAAACTTTCATTTGAATCAGCATTAAATTCACAGAAAGAAAAAGTAGATAATATTTTATGTCAAATTTCTGGTTGTAATTAATTCACTGCTGTGCCTACCCTTCCAGTGAAGGGGCTGATAACTGCAAAAGTTTCCAGTCTTGTTTCCTGGAAGCCCTCCAAAGGTTTAAGCTTCTAACTTCTACTAATTAATTCAGGAGGAACCTGAACATATGGTGTTATAGCCAAAAATATATAGCATGTACAAAATATAGCAAATAAATCCCATAAAAATAGGCCTATATTTTAAAGGGTAAAAAGCTGGGAGAGGTGCTTTGCCTTTTTAATGACTGCTTTTTTATTTTCCTGGGAGACATTGCTGGGTGCTCTCACCCCACAACAGCTTGAGCAAAATAAACATAAAACCAGGACTTGCATCAAGACACTGAAGCTCCAAAGGCAGGTTCCATGAAGTGCCTCTGGAGAAAGCTACCCAACTGTCACTCCCCTAAGCACTGGCATAAGAACAGAATTCCACCATGTCATTGACCTCCACCTCGTATCGAGTTTCCCCACACAATCTTGGCTTCTCGTTCCAGGTGAGCTGGAGCCACAGGAATGGCCTAAGAAGTGCCTCTGCTGCGCCCAGAGCCCCAGTGGCCCCCAGAGGTGCTGCCCAGGTTCCCCTGAGCCCCTCCAGGCCCACGAGACCCAGGGAAGCTCTGCCCTGCAGCCCAGCCCTGGCTCACAGCTACAGCTGCCCACCTTGCCCTCCGGCTGGGTGCCAGCCCTGCCCTGGCAGCAGCTTCTCTCCTGGACAGGCCAGGGACATGCTGGAGCCTGGCTTTGTGCCCCTCAAGGGACCATGGAGCTAGCTGTCCCCTGCTCCCCCTGGCTGGGACTGCCACACCGATGCTGCTGAGCTGAGCAGTGCTCAGTGCAAGCTGTGTGTGCACTGGGATTTCCCTTGGAGCCTGGCCTGCCTCCCTCAGGGAGCAGCTGGGCTAAGCCCTCACAGCCTTGGGATGCTCCTGCTGCCCCGAGGACAAGGAGGAAGGTGCGCAGGGATGGCAGCGGAGCAGCCCCAGTCAGTGTGGCTGCCCTGCAGCAGCCCAGAGCTCAGAAGTTCCTGTCCCCACCTTGCTGAGGGACTGACCCCACCTGTGACCCCTGAGAAATGCTGAGAGCACAACCTGAACTGCTGCAAGGCACCCCTGGCTCCAGGCTGGGCACAGAGCTGCACAGGAAATCCGGCCTGGAAGCTGTTAAAATACTGCCTGAACTCCTCTTTACACTCCTGACACCTCTGCTGACAGGAGCTGATACTTCAGAGTTCTGAAATCCCTTTGTCCTCTGACTACAGCAGCCCCTAAAGATGAATGACAAAAGAATGGCTCTTTGTGGCCCAAGACACACAGTCTGTCAATAAAATAAGGCTGTATTTACTGCAATGTGCACTGTGATTTCGTAGTTGATTTGCTTTTAGTCCTGGATGGAGCTGTGCCAGAAACTACACAGATCTGTTTGTCTGCCTTATTTATGATTTTGCTATATTTGAGTATGTCTCCATTTTATTAATTTGTTATTGACTATGTACATGAGGCATGGACAATACTTCCTCATTATATTCTTTGCCCAACCAGTAACAGTCTCCATCTCTTCACTTTTTTGCCTCAACTTTAACGCTAAGGGTTGTAGTACTAGATACTCTGAAATAACTGTTACACTAATTGTAATATTGCTAAGAACACAAGGAACTCACTGAAATCTTCCACAGGACTACAGGAAAAATAGCAAAGAAGCAACAGCTGTTATCTCTGATTTTCTGAGGATGCCCTGCCTTCAAGTAAGTACCAGCCGCACCTGGACACTGAGATGGGGAGGTTGTGTCACTGTTGTTTTGGCCTACATTTACAACCTGTTTGCCTTCACATGAGGTATAACTAACACATCAGCACAAACCAAGTACATCTACAGAAACAGCACAATTAAGAGGCTCACTGTTTAAAATGGAACACATTTTCTTGGACTTCAATTTATAAAATTCTTTTAGGATGTGGAGCATGTAATTGCTCTAATCAGAGGAATTAATCTTCACAGCTTCCATGACTATGAGGCATCCTACAGCAAGAAATTATTCACAAGTGGCTTCACCCAGTCCAGCAGTAAGTCAACTAAACACAGCACTCAAGCAAACCACCAGCAGAATTTTTAAGCTGAGGAGTTTAACACAGACTTCCAACCAGATGCCTAGCAGAATTCTCTTTGTGAGAATGTGTCTGGATTTCTACCCATATCATGACATTTAGGAGTCATTTTCCATTAGAGCTGCAAGTGACTGTTTGAAACCAATTAAAACATTATTTTAAATTAACTTTCACGTCCACGTAAAAAGGCTCCATTCACAAAAAAGGTTCCATTTCCAAGCCCTGCTACTTGTATCAATATCTGGTTTTCTTGCAGGGAAAAAAAAAAAAATTAAAAAAAAAAAACCAAAAAACCCAAAACTGTTTGCAAGCATTGGCAATATAAAAGTTGAAATTAGGTCAAATGTCAAGCTGAAATAATTTTTGTCACCTTTCCATCAAAAGTCTGAGTCTGTTAAGCTCAATAGGTCAATAATAGGACAGTATTATGTTCACTTTCATTTCTGTCCCAATGAAATGGACATTGCACGGATAAAGTATCTTTATAAAAAGTTTTTAAATGAGAGAGCAAACTGTGAGTGCCTCACCCTTCCACGGAAAGAAGCAACAGAGAAAGTGTGATATAATTACACATGCTTATAGCATAGAAGGACATCCATGATGTAATTATGTCATTGAGAAAAGGAAGAAATAGTGACAGAACCTCCTTCTGTCCCAACATTTGCTAAACAGCTTTTATTTTCCCAGAAATCCTGAGAACAATTTCAGGGCCTTAGAAGTCCCTCCTGCCTGTCCTAGAGCATTATGAACGTCATGTGCTGCATGCAGTCAGCAGCAGTACGGAGAGATGAGAGAAAATGTGTTTTGGGTTTGACAGCGAAGGCAGAGAACAGAAGTGCCTAAAATGGTTGTGATTAAGGAACAACAGCTGACACAAAAGAACTGAAGACTGCAAAAACAAAGCTGGTGCACACAGGCCTGTGTATGTACCTGTCCTCTTCCTGCTGTGATGCTGACATGCAGCTCCAGTTTATCCTTTCCCTTTAGTATTTCTACTCCAGTTATGAGTACCAGCAAAACCTGTTTCCTGACATAAGTGAGCTGTATTTTGGCACAATAATGCTGCAGAAGAAAGGAAGAGATGTCGTGCTCGTTATTTTGGCCATTAGCTGTTCACTGCAGTGGTTTACAAGTATTTAGCATGCTTTGTTAACCTGCAAAGCAGCAGCCATCTGAAGGGTGTGTGTGCTCCTCTGATCCCCCAACATCCTCTGCAGCTGCACACTGCCATCAGTGTGTCACTGAGTCAATTCTGTTTATTCCCTACCAAAAGGATCTAAATCAGACTGTGCATTCATGATCTACTATGTTTGTTTAATAATATTACCGTTAATGTTAATTATGCCTACTACAGGAAAATTAATCCACTGAGCTTGTAGGCAAATTGGATATATAAATACTTGGAGTAACACTGCCACAGAGCCAAAATATTAAATGGTTTGGTTTTTTTCCCTTGAAATGTTTCTCTTTTGGTTCTAAGACTTCAATCCACTAGCTGATTTTCCCTTTGGAATACACGGTTGTATAAAATAAGTGATATATTTGGATTTTGTTGGAGGTTTTTTAAAGAAATTTTACTATAAAAGGATGAATATTTAGCACTTAATTTTTAAAACTACACTGAGTAGCAACTGCCACATCAGATTAAATACTTGCTGGTGTATGTATTTAAGAATCAGGTGAAATTATTTTTACTCTGGAAGTGGCAGAAGCATCCAGATAAGCATCATATGAAATACCATATTCTCTGCGAGTATCATTAATAAAGACACAGTAGTGCTATGAAGGAAATTCAGACTCAGTTATGAGCTTTTGAGATGGGCAGGAGGACACAGATGCTGGATTTCTGCCTTCCAAATCTTCACTTTTTCGTGTAAATATTAGAAGCTGGATGACATTCAGGCAGAAGGAGCAGTAGCAGCTGACTGTGCTACACAGTTTAACTTGGCATCCCTCAACAATCCGTCACAAATCTGAGAGCCCATGTTTGTGTTTGAGAGCAACAACTGCCCGAGGCCACTGCACACAGTCCTGGCAGCACAGTCAGGATCCTCGAGTGCTGCAAACCCTGAACAGCATTGGCACCACTGTAGCTAATGCGATTCTGCTGCTCACTTGAACAGCAAAATGTACCTGTTTAACCTACCCTGGTGGAACAAGGAAATTCTGCTGGCTCTGTTTGACAAGGCCTGGATGATAAAACAAATACAAGTATGCACACACAACCGTTCTTGCTCAGAAACAAATTTACCTTAAAGAACATCTTTATATAATTAACACAAGTAGAAGCTGCTCTTGATATAGAACCCTAAGGAGAGGTTCACCTTCTTTGACCAAAGTCATTGTCTCCAAAATAACTCTGTCCTTTCAGCTAGAAAACACCTCTGTTGACAAAACTTCTACAACTGTCAATCTTCAGGTGAGTTTTGATGAAGTAATTTTAAAGTGGAAATTGTTTGTTCTCATATAGAGCTTATGATGCAAACACTGAGTAGCTATGGACTCTCAAAAGCATCCCAGACTGCTTAATGAAATAGTGCTGGGCAGTGAATTCCCTGGGATGAGCAGAGAGGGGAGGGAAAGGGGAAATTTTTGCAAGTATCTGAAGGTGAACTGTGACTGCAATAGCACTGAGTTCAAGGGCGTCAGTAATAAAGGTACCATTATCCTTTGTGGCACTAATAAACTGGGTTGGTGACTGGGGACAAGACTGAGCAGGAGAGCTGGGATATGGGGTTTCCACATGGGTGAGAGGAGCTGGATGGAGCTGATATAAATCTGAGGGCTAGAAGGGGCCAGAAAAAGGCAAGGAAGGCAGCAGATTTCAGGGTGCAATGAAAAAGCTCCGCAGAATTTAAAAAGCATCTGGCTGCTGGACAAGAAGTAGGAGGATCAAGGAGGTAAGTCTTTGGTGGGAAGGGCCACCAGGAAAAGTAAATCAAATAGTGAGTTATGGTGAGGATTTTCACAAATGAACTCAATTAGGAATAGAATCACTCTTCTGTCCTCTTTGTCATCTGTCTGTCCCACGATCTCTTTGAGTCCCAATAACTACAGAACTGCCATCCTAACTTCCCACCTTCATTTTCAATCCCTGTTTTCCTTTCCCAAGCAAAGACTAGAAGCCCAGATGAATTAAGGCTAAGGACTGTGGCTATTACCAGGTGAGGAGCCCTTCTCAACAGGGCAGCTGCACTTGGTGTTAACTAAGAGTACTAGAGAGAAAAGTTTAGCCAAGCTGCAATCCTTGAAGTACTAGAGGAATAAACAGAATTACACTTAGTCTTACTACAGGAATAAAGGGGGTCAGCTTTTGCAGGATGACTTTGCTAGATTTACGTTTTTCAAGTCTTGTTAATTTATTTTGCTATTTTCACTATATTTCTCATATTAACTCTGATATTGATGCCATTTTAGAAACAAATGTCATGCAGCAAGAACAAATATGAGACACTTTCTGAACAGTTTGCTGAGACCGTCACCCTTTTGTTTAAAGAAAGTGTTCATATGGCCCCATCTGGAATCTAACAACCTACAAAATAGGGAAGGGGAGAAAGTCCAGTGACTCTCATTTACTGTTTATCCCACAGAAGAGTGAGAGGGTTTGTCCCAGAGGCTTCACCAGGCACTGTGAGTGCTGAATCCACAGGCTGCCCGCTGCTCTAGGCTGTGGAACCCCCAGCCAGGTCAAATACCAATGCTGGTCTCTCTGTGGTTCATCTACAAAGTCACCTCTGACACAGCAGCAAACTCTGCCTGCTGTCCCAATCTTACCTGAGCCCTAGTATACCTTTCCTATCATCAAAGTGCTGGGAAAATCCTGCATGAGACATCCTGCAGTTCTCTGTTTGAAGGAACTTTCCCTGGTGCACAGGGCTCAAACAGCAAAACAGTAAAACTACTCTCAAAAAGTTCTTAGCAGAGCTCCCTTTATGCTTAAACCATTGACCCTTCCTTGCTACTTTCTCAACAGGAATTACGAGTTCCAGTGCTGGGATCCAAAGCACTGCCTGAATTAGATACACATTCCTTTATATGAGCAAGAGGGACTTAGGTATGTTTATTGAGAAATATCTTTTTAATTGTAAGCGTGCTTTGGCAATGGAAAACAAAAATCCTGCTCCATTTACACATAAAGCTTAGGGGAAAACAAAAGAAACCAAAAGCAACCCTGCAACTCCTCTTGTATATTTTTAGCCAATCAGCAGAGAAATTGGAATATTTTCACTAAAATATTATTAGAAGTGTTACAGCAGATCAGGCAATTTCTTGCTGTTTACTTCTACAGATGACAGAGCAAAAAATCCAAACCTTTGAAAACCACTCATTAAGATTAAATAATAATGAATGCAAGACAATACCATTTGAAGAAACAACAGCAATCAGCTTATGTAATAAGTGACTGAAATACAGTAATCTACTCTTTATCTGAGTAGCTTCTGATGCAACAAATACAAAATGCCAGAATCTTTTATTTCTTCCATGTCTAAGAACTCGGGAGTTACAGATTGGAGACTGTAACAGACTCTAAGGTGAGCCAGTGCTTGCTGTGGCTTCTGTAATATTCAACCCCTGGGTGTCCAAAGAATGGCAAAGGAGCTGGGGAAGGGTCTGGAGCAGCTCAGGGAGCTGGAGGGTGGGGCTCAGCCTGGAGAAAAGGAGGCTCAGAGATGACCTTCTCACTCTCTAAAACTCCCTGACAGGAGGGTGGAGTTGGGTGGAGATGGGTTCTGCTCCCAAGGGAACAAGCCACAGGTGTAAGAGGAGCAGCCTCCTCTTGCACCAAAAGGAGGTTTGTATCATGTATTAAGAAAAATTCCTCCACTGAAACAGTGGTCCAGCACTGGAACAGGCTGCCCAGGGAAGTGATGGAATCACTATCCCTCGAACTATTCAAAAGCATGTGGATGTGGCACTTTTGGACATGGTTTAGCAATGAACACTGTGGTGATGGGTTAATGGTTGGACTCAATGATCTTAAGGATCTTCTCCAACCTAAAGAATTCTATGATCTGCTCCCATATTTGCACAGAGCAGCAAGGGAGAAAGCCAGCTGTGCTTTTCAGCACGTGACTGCCACCTTGGATAAGCAACAGTAAGGAAAGAAGCACCAGAGTTCAGATACAAATCTTCCTTTTACCAGACTTCATCTGACATCACTAAAGAAGAAACACAACTTCTTACTGAAGGACATGTTTAAAACCAGCTTTGCAAAGGACTGCAGAGTTCTCTATGCAGGTTTTTACACCTCTCTCACCTGCAGGTGGATTTGGAGAGTGCCAGTGCGATAAAATGCAACATCTGCCTTCCCCAGAAGAAGCCTGCCCCAGAGCCCAGCTCTGTCAGCTGGTTCAGCTCGATGCAACCCTGCCCACTGACACCCACCAGGAATTTGTTAGTATCTTGCATGAAAGGACTTCTTTTATGAGACAGTAAGTGTCTTTGCAAGAGTGGCTGTGTTTGAAAGCTTCACCTGTCAGCAACTCTTTTACTGCTAATTAGACCAGGGGGAAGCAAGGGAGTGGGGAAAGGAGGGACAGACACCACCAACAATATCTTCCTTTGTTCTAGTCAATTTGATGAGATTTACTGAACATTTAATTCAGAGCATGGCAGAAAAAGCTCCTGCACTTAAGATTGTTTCCTGTTATAAGAACATCACCAAATACAATACCGGCAGCAGAAATACCAGCTTTGAGAGCTATCTGCTGTGGTACTCTTCATTCTTTAAAACTCCATCTAGCAGCACAAGGGTTCTTATGAAAGCATCAGCAAGTAATGGGATATAAAATATGTATGAGTCTGAATGTGTGCTGTCACATGTGGGCTCTGTACAGTGGGTTTTTTTGCTTGACAGCACGGTCTGATACAACTAGAAAGAACAACAGATGAGACAAAACTACAGCTTACAATCAAGGTTATTTTGTTACTTTTCCCCTTTCACTGAGAGCAGAAATAGAGAGCTACAAGATGTGCAAAAACCCTACCAACAAATTAATGAGCGGACAAAGGAAAAAACCTAGGCACAAATGTCACTTAAAACACTAAATCCCCCAACACTTCAGTACTCTTACCTGATGTGTTGCATTAGCTGAGCCACTCAATTTTGTAGAAATGCCTTGAGCTGACATTAAAAACCCTGTATTTCCTGCTGTAACAGTGTGACAATGGCCTGTAGCATTTATAAATATTGAAGAACCTTTTTTACATAATTACCTTGTGAAGTCAGTCATTTCCATCATAATCACACACATCCTCTTGGCCAGAACAATTATGTCATTGCTGGTATCATCCCATATTTCAATCTCTGCATCAAGCTTACTCTTGACTTTTTTGAAGTCAGCCACTTGCTCAGCTATCTTTTCCTTTTCAGCCTCTGGCAGTTGAGGTCATCTTGGCCTAAAACAGAATCATTTGATTTGTAAAACATTTATGTCAGAATATTTTCCTGTTCTTAAGCAAAACCACTTCATATTAATAAATCTATAGTTTAAACACACTACAGCCTGAGCCAACTGTTCAAATTTGAGCACTTGTAAATTTCAAAATTTGTATGTTGTCACTGGATTGACATAATAAATTATCCCAGTATAAAAAAGGACAGTGGTGTGTTCCTGAAACCATTAAAATTAACAAAGTGAGAGAAAGAAAAATAAATTCTTCCTAAGAGCCCTTATGAAATATGACTGACAAATTTTCCTATTTCTTAGGACTAAAGAGGTAGTTTCAAGTATGACACATGTAAAAGGTACAAAATGCAGTATTGATTCAGGTACAAAATAATCAATGAAAAGGCTTAATTGTCCTGAAACTCTCAGATGTGCTTGTTCTCTCTCCTGAGAAGGCTCTATATTATCCTTTTAGGAACTGAAAAAGATTTAATTGTTCAAACATGCATCTTCTGTCTTTGCAGAAGACGAACATGTCAGAAATCAGTATGCAAATAAGATTACCAAGAGCTCCTGAAAATGTAGCACACTGAGAGAAATGTTTTTACTTAATGCTCTTCTTCATGAGCAAGATGACTGCAGCCTGCTCCTGGTGTCAGAAACAGGCCAGGAAGCAGCCAGGAACTACGATACTATGTGGCCAGCATGGAAGTCCTGGTCCTTCATCAGACCTCCGACCCAGGGAGAGAGGAGTCCCTGCTGGTCCTGATGGCTCTGTTGCCGTGGTGGTTCTTATCTCACACCTTCCCTTCAGGCCACCAGCAACTCACAACTACACACAGCAATTATTAACACACTGTCATTACTGTGCAATTAAACCATGAACATTAACAATATACACTTATTCTTGTTTAGCAAACATTATCTACCACCAATAAAATGGAGAGTTAAGGCAGTGGCTGGATTATTTATAATTAATAAAAGAGGCAATCAGTTTTATACATAATGTGTATGTTTTTCAAGCCATGCCTTTTCAGAGATTTTATTTACACTAGAATCATGTCACAAGGGTAATTTTGTCACTTATACAAATTACTGAAAATTACAGCTTTCCCAACACGTACCTGCAATTGCAGTCACAATCACACAGAATCACAGAATGCTTAAGGAAGGAACTACCTTACAGTGGTCAGAATTACCCTACAGTCACAGAATTAGGAAGTGCAACTATTTGGAGATAGCTTCTCCTATGCTGTCAACAAGCCCCGAGCTGAGCTACAGAAGGAAGAGAACTTTTATGATCTAACAGATGTTTGCTGTTGAGTGGATGTCTGTGATATTTCCTAGCCCCCAGCTTCAACACTGCTTTGAGTTCAAGATCACAGGCCTGGATCTTGAAACCACAAGAAAGATGACATTTTAATGAGGGAACTGGGACATACAGCATCCTGCTATCTACCAACAGTAATGAGCTTCAGGTGGAATGAGACACATTATCCACTGGAACAAAGGGGCAAAGGAAACTGTAATTCTGACCTTGTCTTTTCTTTCCCACATACTGCTTTAAAATGACATAGAGCAACAAAATAAAGCAATTGTATACAAAGAATTTTAAGCACAGATTTAACTTTGTATCAGAATAGGCAACATAACTAATTGTGAAATAAAGATCTAAAGTGAATGACTATTACATGAATGCACGGTTATTTAGTTCACCAGGAGAAAATTATTTTTTTCTTTACTTCTAAGGCAAAATTATTATTACAGTGGCAGACAGCAGAGTTAGGACTAGGTGAGAGGAGAAGTTATATTTCTGATATTTTCTTTCTTCGATTAAAAAAGGTGTAGATTTTTTTTCTTGAATTTCCCTGAATTAACTTTTCAGGAGGCCTTTTGTCCCTGCTAGCTGGAATCTCCAACACTGAAGTTATTTTATTTGAATTGTCCCATTTGCAGCCTGACTTATCCTGTGAGACAGGTGCTTCTTTTCATTGCCTTTCCATCTCTCCAGTCAGTTCTCCCTTAGAGAAAAGGAACTTTCAAGGCCACGTAAGGACACATGGGGAGTAACTATGTGGTGAAGATGTTGACTCTTCTCTCCCTGGTACATTGCTTGCCAATGACACCCCAACCCAAAGAACTGGACTTTTGCCCACCTTTGTCTCCAACTGCACTCCAATGACTGGACTTTCACATAAACTGCTTATTATGCTCTTTAAATCTCAGACTGACATGCATTTTTTTCTTTCCTGACCCCCTAAAACCAAATGACTGGCCAGATCCACACCACAACTATTCTTACCACTTACAAGGACCAGGAAGGAAAGGAAAGCAACAGAAAGCAGCACAATACATTCAAGTAAAATCAAATAATCTCCCTTGAAACTGGGTTTTTTCTGCAATTTTGTATGTTACTAATAAACAAACCCCAGTCACCACAGCCTCAGCAGCCTCAAGAAGCCCTCTTGTCTGTTCCTGCTCTCCTGCTACAGTCAGCTGAACATTTGGTGAAGGTGAATGGGACCCCTCCAAATCAGTCCAAGGACAGCTATATATTTCAATCAAGCTGTTTCAAAACAGTTCCAATCATGACTTTTAACTGTTTTTTTCTTGAACAAACTTTGCAGACCACTGTCATAAAATACCCACATTTGAGCTGAGCTCTGAGCAACCTCACCTGGCGAATGGCATCCTTGCCAGGGCAGGGGGTTGGAACTAGATGATCTTTAAGGTCTCTTCCAACCCAAACCATTCCAAGAGTCTATGATTCTATTTTATCAGGAAGGTGAGCATGAGATAAAACTATTCTACAGATGTGTTTTGAATGCCAGTATGTTCATAAATGCATTCATAAAGACACCACTGAGTCAAAAGGGATTCTGTTAAAATGAGTAAGATGCGTCCACTTCCTTTTAGTACTACTTTTCCTACTGAGGGAATAACTTTTTGAGTTTGGATAAAGAGGTGACAGAATGTTGTATATCCAGCAATTCACAGCAAAGTGAATATGGATCCCCAGAAATGAACTGTGTGGGTGTGTGATGCTGACAGCAGGGAGAAGCTGTGTTCTTTTGATACTTTACTACCTGTTGCCACCAGCTGCCTTCGCCCAGTTTCAAAAACTGCAGCAAGCCTGCTGAAGTGCAGCATTCCTTAACCAAGTTCAGAAAGTGCCTCATTTGTGCTGCCTTGACAGTTCTGCTGTATTTGTAGACACAATGTAATTGGATAAACTGGATAAAGAGGTAAAACTATCGGGAGATAGGAAACAAGCTCTTTAATGCCATTTTTGCATCAGCCTTCACTAAGGTGGTTGGCTTAGATGATGCAACTGTGCCATATTAAACATAATTTCTCTCTGTCACGGGGCCATAAGCCTACAGATGAAAAAGTAACATGTCCTAAGTCTGGGCTTCACCACAGCTTTGCCACTGGCTCTTATGTCATCCTTATAAACAACCTGGGGAAATAAGGCCTAGATGTGACTTCCAGAGGGTTGTGATATTGGTTAGCAAACTGCTCACAGAGCACTTACCAAGAACACACACCAAACCCGGGGACCATCAGGAAAAGGTGTGAAGGGAGCTGCCCTGACCCCAGCACTAATCATTATTTCCACAGAACTGAGTGTACACACCCCACACTTGCAGTGCAAGAGGCCTGGTTTACAACTCAAGGTGAACTTGAGAGCTGATCTGAAAACATCATGGGCTGTATTGCAGCTGAGACAAGAACAGGGTTTCACCCTATGAAAAATCACCAGCCCACACACTGAACTTACTAAAAATTAGTCACAGACATGACCATGGGCATTCATAGTTGATAAAAGGTTGTGCTCTTGGCAGAGAGGCAAACTTCATACAAAGCTCATTCTGAACTATGCATACAGCAGGAAATAGTGCAAACCTTATACTTGTGCTGCTGAGACCACAGGTGGCTTCACACATTTTGCAATATAAACAGTCTGGACACAGAATTCAGGAATGCATTAACAAGCTGAAAGAGCACCCAGAGGAGAAAAAGAGAGACTAAAAGGACATACAGGAAATACTACCTTGAAGAATAAATTAAGGTTACTGGAGTTATTCAACCTGGAGTTTCCAAAAGAGAGAGGACATAGCAAAAGGATGTACAAGTACATTAAAAAAATTATACATACAGAAAGGAAACTCACGTTCTCTGTGTCCATTGCAGGTAGGTATGATGAGTGCTAACATGTTAATTGCAATATATGAGGTATAAAGACAAAAACTTTCCAATAAATCATCAATTTCAGTAATGAGCTAAGTAGAGAGAGCTATGCAATGTGTGTCAAGAAGTACATTTATTCTACCTTGGGCCAAATGGCTGGATTAGCTGAGTTCTTGGGGTTCTTTCCAGCTCTACTTTGCACATAATATACAGCTACAACCTTGAGTCCTTCAGTAACTTAATCTCTTCCCTTTATGGAAACTGGGTTAAAAATTGGCAAGAAAATTAAATGCTTTTGATAGATCAAGACTCCTGACAGGGAATCTTTTGCTATGTATTAAGTGTCAAAATTACTATTCACAGAACCTACTCAAAATTACAGTAGTTATTTTCATTACACTTGAATTCCTATCATTAGTATTTCACGCTTGTGTAGGACTTTGACAAAAATTAAACTAACAAAATATTCTAACTTTTTTATTAGAAAAACAGCACATGCTTCCTGTTAATGTCTGTCAGCATTTCACCTAATATAGGAACTTAGATTTAAAGTTATTCTTGAATAAGAATAACTAATTAACTTATTAACTTGATGGCAAACGTAACTTCCCCTCTAACTACTTTCTATATAAGTATCAACAGTTCTTCTTGGTTTTTGCTATTTTATCCAGTCTCTCTTCTTAGAGTTTGGTAGATTTTTAGAGCTATATAATTGATTGCTGTATTTAAAATGCAATACAAATAGAACAATGAAATAATTTAGCCTGGATTTCCTCATTCACAGAACACATTGAGTCAACTTTTTATCAGCCCAGAATTGTTGCACAAACACAGCGTAAAACAAAACTGTACAAAAAATCATCTTAATCTCAGGCATTTTTCTCAGTGCATTCACAAAACTGTCTGCAGAGCTCTGAAGAAAAAAATGTGGGTGTGTGGCTGCCTGAAAGAGTTCTGCTCTTCCCATCCCTAAGTGGATTACATTTTGAGGTAGAACATTTTGCCTCTTCCTCAATATGATCACGTTAACCTGAAGCAGCAACTCTGAAATTAAGCTAAGCTGCTCTCATCACTTAGTAACTTCAAACACTTAAAATATTTTTTCCTGATCATTAACATGCACACTGTCTTCTAAGTCTGAAAATGAACTGGGCACAATCTTACTTGCCCTTCTCTTCAACACCAAATCCTACAGTAACAAGCCACTACCTCATAAATTGGCATAAATTGGTGTGATAAGCCTGCAGAGCTGACTACACAAATTACACACAACCACCAGAAGAAGAGCTAACTTTCAGATGGGAAAGCTGCATTAGTCCTTGGATCCACAAACACTACCTGTTTTTACAATAGCTAAGATTTAATCCTAAGGATCTTCTTCAAGGACACAAAATCACCCTACCGGAAAAAAAAAAAAAAAAAAAAAAAAAAAGAAGTATTTTCATCCAGTTTAAATACCCAGAGATCTCACAGCACGTTGCCCAAGCTGACCTGCATCCCCTAGCATGGGATGGTGCCACAGGCAGAATCACGTTCATCTTAGAAATGTGGAATTATCTGAGGGAAAAGATCAACAAAGTAACATTTTCAAGATGAGTCAGGAAGATAAATATGAGGTCAAATCTCAGTCCTACCATCTCACCACTAACCTCTCCTCTGTCTTTATGGAGATAGATTCTGAAGGTGTGATTAATAATACATGACATTTTCATACATAAGGGAAACAGGATTTGCTAGTTAAGATGTAGCCTTTGTTACAAGTGGTATACACACATCACATCTGGTTTTATATGTTGTGATAAAAACAGAAAGAAAAAAGGCACCAGTTCCCCATTGGAGCAGTGAGAGATGTGACAATGAAGAAATTACAACACTCTTGACAAAGCAAGAGGAATCAAGAGTGCTGCTATGCAGAATGAGCATGAAGCCAGATATGTATAAATAAAACTGAATTATTGTAGTTGAAATGCCCATGAGAAAGAACTCAAGGAGGAAAAAAAGGTTGCTGTGCAATCCTGCCAAAGCACTTCTGGAACACAGTCATTGCTGGTGTCAACACTGCACACAACAGCCTCCCAACAGCACACAAAGCTGCAGCACCACACTAAACCACACATTGGCTAAACACTAAAATCTGTCCTCCCTGCACAGATTCCTCACACTGCTGAACAGGTTCTGGGTATAAATCTTCAAATACCAATATCAAATAGCACTCCAAACAAAGAGGCCATAAATCTCTGTTCTTGTTTGCTGCTGCCGATTTTTTATCTTTGTTAAGACATCTTTTTAAAAAATATGTGCAGGTGTCTGTCAATATGTGACTTTAGGCTGAGTGTATGCATATGTAATTTAGTCAAAGCTATCATTTTCTATTATCTTTCTATTTGGTTTTGGAGGTAATGTGCCATTTATGGCCCAAATAGCAGGATCTGAAATCTAGGAAAGTTGTTTCTAAACTATTTAATCAGGCTTTGAGCCATGACCTCCATCTAGGTCATGCTCCCTCAAAAAGGAATATTTACAGTAACTGTATTGTTTTAGGGAGAAATGGAAAAAAACAGGAATGTACATACTCTAATGTTAAAGTATTGAGGGATTTTAGCTGTATTAACCACAGCCTATGTGTAACAGTCCCTTCCACCTCACAAGGAGAAGCACATGCCAAAGACATCTCCCCACAGCACCAACCTGTGCCTCTGATTGCTGACAGCCAGCTCCCTACCTACCGCTGTCTTCAGCATCACTTCTTGCTTTGTGCCCTTTTAAGTATGTGTTATTTATGGTTTTCAAGAAAAACATTCCCTTTAAAGAACTACTCTGGTTTAGCTGGCAACTAGAAGATCAGGCATGAAAATGTGATCTTTTAAAGCTTTAGGGGATTTTTTCTACATTTTAATAGTAAATATCTACAAAATACTACTTCTTGCAATTACGAGAACTTCAGCTGGGAAGTGACTTCATGGGAACAGGAACACAGCAGCATTTCCCCCTCCCCACAGTGCTCTCCCCATGCCCTCGGCTAACACATACCCGGTCAGTCTTCCCTTCGGTCTGAACGCTTGTCCGACTGCGCGCGTCGTGCTCCTCCTCGAGGTCAGACACATCTTCCAGCTCCTCAGGTGTCTGGGGAAAATGCAGGAAAGGGTTATTCTCTGTCAGAGTTGGTAACTTGGGCACTCATGTCAAACATGTTGTATTTGGGCTGAGATAACGTCTGGCAAACACCAACCAGTCCTGTTCTAGCAGTTACAACACTGTGTTTAAATTGGTGTTGCTGCTGCTAGCATCGCTGTCTAACAAGAAACCTTTACCTCAAAAGAATGGATTCTGAAAGTGTCACTTACCAGTTCTATTAAGTAGCACAAATTCCTGCACTACCAGAAAAAAAAAGTGTCCCTAATTTGCTATTTTTATACATGGCATTATTGCACATTCCACTATCTTTTCCTCCTAGTCACATCAACTGCCAGTTGATTCTGTGATTCTGTTTCATTTATGACAAGGAATTTTCTATACAACCCAGGTCTTCAGATTTATTTACTGCTTTCCTTTTAACAAAATATCATTAAAAGTGAAGGGGTTTCATGCAGAAGTTCTGAATTTCATCATAAATAAACAGTAAAAAAAGCACAATGAATATGACTGTATAATGGACACTAAATAAAACATTAAAAGCAGGTGTACATCTCTCAGCAAAACTGCACAATGAAGCACACAAAATTTTTGGAATTATGAACCACTTAAAAAACAATAATGGTTCTACCAATGCAAGAGGCCACTCAAGAAATTTTCCTTTATCAAGTAAATTCACATTTTTAAGAACCAAAAATATGTAAAAACAAGCTCTACAAAGCTGGTGACAGATCTACTACCACCTTGGCATCTGGAGTTCCAATTAGAGGGAAATCCTGATGTTCTGAGTCCCCCAAAAGCCTGACATGCCAAGAAAAACATGACGAGACTATCAGATAACCTTAGTAAAAGACAGGCAGAAAGAAACACAGTCATTACTTTTATCCAATTTTCAATCAAGTCAAATAGATCATTTTTAATCCAGAATTGCTGTATGTTCTCACCTTCAAGTTTTCACTGTCAGGGCATATACAAAGAAGATCCGTAGACAGGGACACTGCAGGGCTCTGTTATTTTATTTCTGGGTCCATAGCATGGTAATAGCACGGCATTAACCTGAACAAATCCACCTGCATACACTCATGTCCTTTGGAAAGAACCTCTGTGGTCAGAGGGTGGTATCTAAACCACAGAGTTCAACGTTTGCCGTGAAACAAGGTTCAAATAGCACTCCATTGCTTCAGCAGCACACAGGCAATTTCACCCACTGAAGAAAGTGATCATTTCTATGAAATGATACTGTAAGAAATAACTCAATATCAGTGCACAAGTTGGTAGAAATAGAATGTTGGGGGTGATACAAACACCTACACTTCCTCAAGGAAACAGCCAATTAATTTTTGGGACAAAGATACGCATAATGCTACACCACCGAAGTGGGGAAAAGAAACACCTTATTTTCAGGCAAAGACTAACATTGTGATGAAGTCTCAGTTCTTATACTGGAATTAGACCTAGTAAAAATTCCACAGTAACCAAAGGCTGTTACCATACAAAAGTTGTTGGGAAAAGCTGCAGTGTGAAAGCAATATGAGATTTTGGTGGTGGTGGATATCCCTGCAATAAAAAAATCAGCACAAACTCACTTTAACTGAAACACTTAGGGATACTCTTATTAGAGGACCAATAACAGAAAGGATATTAAAACAGAGTAACTTCAGCTTCTCAGGATTACACTGACTCCCTCAGGTGGTAAGAGCCTTGATTAAGTTTACAGAAAAAAGAAATAATTTTCCTCTTAAAGGTAAACTATACTTGGGTTATCAATAAATTTTTTAAAACTACATTGCTATTCTTAAGTTTTTATCAAATTAGCTTGTAATTTTTTCCCCCAATGATCACAAAGCTGGATTCATGGGAGCAGAACACCATTTCCTCCTGGGTGGACAGACACTTGGGAATCCCACATTGGGTTTCTTTCTTCTATAAAACATAGAACTGAAAATGTTGTGGCTGGGCAGCACAGTTAGTACCTTTAAGACAGTCACATTATACATAGGCAAATTTTAGGTCATGTGTTTAAGACCTGTATACAGTTATTACCCAACAACAAACTGCGTATATTTACAAGATGGTTCTTTTAGGGCCATCAAGAGAATTCTGTAGAATTCCACTGATACTATTTTTCTGTGAAGTCAAGCTATGTAAATATTACTAGCCTCAACATGGAAACTTTAGCAAGCAAAGAGGTCAGCAAAAGGACAGCAGGATAAGACACCTCTCAATGGCAGTCTCAGGTAAGCTTTCCAAAGATGAATTCATCTGATCTGGCACTTCACAAACTGCAAATCACAGAACAGAGATCTCTTTCCAGCTGCACTGGCATAGGGATTCCCTCTCCAATTCTTTATCATATGCAGAACATTGACTCAGGGTCTAAGTGTTGCTCACCTGAACTGAACCCTCATGGGATAAATTCTGTCAGAAAACTTTCTGGTTTTAAATAGCACCTGTGCCCTTTTCAGGTTAGTAAAATCTCTTTGTGGCTGGGATGAGCAGTTTCCTGCAGAAAGTCCACTTTCCTAGCCAGAGGAGTGCAGTTCCATCAAGCTCTTCACAAGTCATTCTCTCCAAATCCCCAATCTGCCACATTTTGAATTGTTGATGCCACAGAATTCAGAAAAACAAAACAAACCTATCCAGTTATTAAAGACTAAGGACAGCATTTCAAGCAGAGAGAAAGTGTTGATTTATCAAACCTTAAATCACAAACCATACACTATAGTCATTCTCAAACAACATCAAAAACTGAAAACACTCCCCACCCTAACAATGAGAACGACAGAAGTAGTTATTCAACTGTTTTCTCTCCCTGGAAGCTCTTTTATGTAGTTCAACACAAAATTTCTGATTTTTTTGTTTCTCTCATGATCCACTATCTATTAAATACCTGAGATATACATGCATCTGCTTATATGAATATTCCATGTGCCAACACGTGGCTATTCAAAAGGAATGTTTCATGACTGCATGGTTAAACTGGTATGAACATGAGGGCTTGCAACACAAAATAGTGTGCTATCATCAATAAGCAGAAATTTTGCACAGGGTGAACAGTACAGCTGGAGGATGGGAGTGAGAAGCATGGAAGGAAGCTGAGAGTATTAAGACTCCTCACAAGAGTCTTATCAACTGCATATGACAGAAGAGGAAGAGATTTGGACACTGTAGTCATTGACAGGATGAATATAAGACAAATGGAAAATTCACTGTAAGACATACAAAGCGTGGCATTTCCCTAAATGTAAGGAAGAATGCTGAAAGGTAAAATGAAGCCCTGCACAAGACTCTGATCAGCAACAACCTACAGCCTCATGTGTAACACAGTGGCAAACAGAGTTTAGAAACAAATCTGAACAGGAAAAAAAAATAGGAGGTTGCCAGCAGTCACAGAAGCAGAACTCATGAATAGTCTCCCCTAGAGGTGCTGGAGGAGGGGAGAAATTCATTCCAAGATGAAGCCTGAGCAGCCTACACTACAAACGAGGTGATGGAGCAGCTGGGCAGCAAAAGCATGGCACGAGGGGACACAGGACACCTGCCCCAGCCCCCTGGCTCAGGGCTCCAAGGGAGACTGCAGTCCTTTGTGAGAGCCTTTGTTGATCCTGACAAAAATGCATTCAAGTATATTCCTACACATCCATTTTAGGCTGTTATTCCATTACTGTGGCTGACAAGTTACACAGGTAGCACACACTCCTTTTCACATTTCAATGATTGTAATAAATCTGCATTCTCAGGGGGTTTGTTACTGAAGACTTGGGCTGAGGACTCAAAGTCATATTTACAGCAAGGTCTAATATTGATGAATTTGACACCTTCCTGGTACTCAACTTCAAGCCACAACAGCAAGTCATTACTATTGCACCCGGGTGATTTCAGGATATGAATTACCTTCTCATCATGAAATGAAAACCACTCTCTGATGACAAACCTTTTAATTTACTTTTCCACAAGGATTTTAAAGAGAATAATTAATAAAACCAAGGTCTGGCCCGAGTCTTTAGATCTCTGCCAGTTTTTCTAAACTGGTTGCAAATGGGCTTTTTGGCTTAACTAGTTTTTAATCCAAGCTTTGTATAACAATTTGTCTGACTAGGTTTCACAGCATCTTCTCCAACACAAAGTTTTTAATGCAAATCCTCCTCAAAAGTGATCATCCAAAGAACTTCATCTGTATCTGCTTTTGAAGATCACATACAATCCATGGAACCACCAATTCTGCAAATAAAGAGTCTCAGCTGCTAGAATATAATGCAGAACCAGGTCTAAAATCTCAAGATATACAGTGTAAATGGACAAAAGGCATCATGGTGTGAAAGGAAGCTATCTCCTCTTATCTAACATTCAATTAAATGCTGACCTTTAGACTGTCCTTACATGTTATAATGCTTCATCTTATTTTGGTTTCAACAGCCCCATCAGTCATTCTATCTCACTGATCAATACTAAAATGCAGAGCAGACTAACACCTGAACAGGAGCTACGCTGATGAGTGATGTCTTTATTTTACTACTGCAGATGCAGTTCTTTGTGCTATGTAAATCCCACAGCAGCAACAGAAATGCTTCCAGGCACTCCAGGAGGATCAGAGTTTGTCTATTACATCCTTCAGTGAGCACACAGTGGGTTTACAGAGATTATCTATTCTACTGTGGACATTTACCTAACGCCCATATTTTGAACATTTCATCGTGTCAGGCCACATGTCACTCAGTGTAACAAACCATGGTACATGTGTCACAAATGCAAAAATATCATGCTCTGCAAATATATAGCTACTGAGTGATATTTTGGTATATTAGTCACAACAGCACCATTATCCCACACTTAATTCTGCCAGATGACAGACTGCCAGAGCAAGAGTTTTGATACACTACAAAGAGAACAAGAATCTGAAAGCACTATTTTTTCTGACTAGTTAGTAAGAGCCTCATGTAATTGTTGCTATCTAGTCACTGAAAGTACTTTTCTTGTTTTTGCTAAAAGCAACTGAGAGAACAATAAATCCCACATTATAAAGGTCAAATTAAAATACTATGTTTCTTAATCTGTCAATATTGAGACATCTCAGTGCTATGGTAAATACCATCCCCTCTGTTAAAAATGATCACATCTATTCTTGAAACCTATTCTTGGCAGTTCCCTTAAAATGACATGTTTTGCATACCACATTATTTGGGATTTTGTTAACAAAAAAACCAACAAATTATTAAGTAAGCCAGAGATCAGAACTCTGTCTTTGACAGCAGTACTGTCACCATGCACTGGCAAGGAATTTGTCATTAAGCAATAGTAAAATCATTATCCTGCCACAGCCTGTACATATTTTCACTTTCAAATGTAGGTAATAAACCTTTCTTGTTACTAACAGAGAAAATTTTGCAAAATACTTTTTTATATATTAAAGTCGTAATTCCAGTTAAGATCAGTGAGAATATAAACTTTGGTGAAGAACAAAGAATTTAATGAGATTAAGTGATGACCTTTGACATTGAAAGATGTCAAATTATTTTCAATAATAAAAGATTATTATAGCCTGACTCCTTTGACAATTCTGATGCTTCCAGGTCTCATTGAGCATACATTAGGATAACAGTCTTCTCAATAAGCAACCAGAAGGTAGGGAAGATCTGAGCTGAGGAGTGTAATTGAAAAGTTTCAAGTGAAATTTCTGAGTACTGCCCTCTGAAAATCCTTTTAAAGAAAAACTGGGAAGTTGGCACAGCGAAGTAAATTGGCACAGAGAGTTTTAGCACCTATTTTCTATCCTAAGCTACACTTCTTATGATGGAAACATGCATTTCAGCCCTGTTTTCATTGCTTCCTTTTTCCTTTCCCTGATAGTACTTTGTATGCATGCCACTCTCACATAATGCCTACAGCAATTCAAAGAGAAATTTACTCCTGGAAATACTGACCTAGTTATACTGCACAAAAGCTCTGAACACGTATTTAACTCTAAAGAGTTGGGGAAAACTTGACAGCTGCCTGAGAATCCCAACTAGTAATGGTATTGTAGCCATAAGGGTCAAAAGACACAAGCAGGGCAAGATTTATAAACAAGGTAAGAGTTTTATAAGTCCAGTAGAATGACCAGAAAAGAAGCTAAGATTTCAGGGGCACAAATTCTTCATGAGGGACCTGAGGACTCCCTTAGGAACCTGGAAGGTTCTTTACTTTTTCCCAGTTATTTTATTCCAAGGAAGCACTTTTTTGGGTATAACTTTTTTAAAAGAATTTCAAGTCCCTAAGAACAAAATATGATCAAACATAGGTATTGCAATCACACACTTCTTGTAATCCAAGTCCCTGCCTTCACTCCATGAGAACCATGACAACTGATACACAGCTCCATGCAAAGCATAGCCTTTGCTTATGTGTATTAAGTAGGAAATATCACCGTCTGGCCTAGAAGCTTCCAGTTTAAATTCAGAAAACTAATAATTAACAAGAATAGAACAGCAGGTTTTAATACAAGTGATTTGTTCTTCAGCTATCTAAGATGTATTCCCTGTTTCCTCTGCTGGGTTGACATACATTTGCTCCATCTAGTGGGAAGCTAATTAAGACATTTCAGTTATAAGGGAAGTACTTGTGAAGTTGTTTAGAAATGAATAGTGGAAAACCAATTAAGCCATTGTTCTTTTGCTAGTGATCTTCATAAAGAAAATTATATATGGCCTTATACATGAGTAGTTTATAGCTGTGTTTGAAATACAAGACTTTATTTCTAAACATCACCACAACATCTGAAAATGAGAAGAAATTGGAACTTGTTTTCTTTATCTCATCTGTATTAAAAGTAAACCAAAACATCTTGCCTGTCAGCCAGCCTAACTCCCAAGGCAACCAGAGAGGTGCTTTGCACTTTGCCTCTGCAAAAATTCCAAATGGTCCCATTTTTAATGAAGCACAGAAGAACAAACTGGCCAAGTCCAGGTCGCTCACCCTCCTATCAGTCCCTGGGAGTGTCATGAGCTGACTCCTCTGATTCCAGGCACATGGAGGAACCTGGGATGACTCTGAACAGTTATCATGGATCTCTCAAGGGTAAAGCATGCCTAGTAACTGCTTTCTCCCACATTTCTGGGTGAGGGCAGAACAGTGCCTATCACCTACAAGGGCTCTTCACACCGTCTCCCAGATCCTGTACCCAAGCTGGGACATTAGACTTGGGATGCAAACAGGTCAGATGTCAGGCTCAGAGGGCAGTGCTTCCCCGGCTGTCCCCGAGCTGGGAACAAGAGGAGCACCACAGGTGTCTGTCTGAAGGCCAGTCCTGTCGGCCATCCCTGCCAAGGGGCTGTGGGAGATCACGGAGTGCACATTCAGCAGGTTTGCACATGACACCAGATGGGGGAACTGCCAGCAGGCTCAGGGGCAGGGCTGCCATCCAGATCCATTGATGCACTCTGGAGGAAAGGGCTGACAGCAATCTTGTAAAACTGACCAAGGCAAAATGCAAATGCTGGCACCTAGGAAGGCAGAAGCTACAAACAAAACAAGCTGGGGCTGCCTGACCTCGGAGCAGACCAGCTGAAAAGGACCTTGGGCTCTTGGCACACAGAGTGCTGGGCCGCAGCCAACAGTGTGCCTTGGCAGCAATGCACACACACAGCACCCTGGGATGGAGCGAGGTGTGGCAAGATAAATCCACTTCTGAGAACCAGTGTGGAAATCATACTTGAAAACCACAGGATAGAGCCTGCCTTCCTGCAGAATCTCCCTTTCCTCTCTAGAAGTCTCTATTTTTTGTGGAGGAGAGTATATCCCAAAGCCAAAACAAAGCCACTGTTTCAATGCAGATGAAATGCAGAATAAAATCTGCTTTTGGAATACATCAATATATTAAAGGTAAAAAAGGAACAGTGAATATCTTAGTTTAACTGTGAATATGTGAGTGCTCAGAAAGGACAAATAAGAGACAAAAAGACACAATTCAGCATTCCACAAGAAACGTAGGTTTATCAGATGAATAAAGTCTGAGCAATGGTAGCCCTCCTCAGCAAAGGTTTCTTTCTAACATGCCAAATCCATCTGTTTCCATTACATGAATTATGCTAAACAATCAAACTAAAAAAATTCCCTTGGATAGATTAATATATCCCTTAGTAAAAGGTTACTAATGGTAAGTGAATTTCTCAAACTGGAGTAGAAGAAATTATTAACCACAGCCTCAAGATCTGCTAAAGCCTCTTCAGTCTCAAGTGACCCTCTCTACAATCTGACCTGCAAGTAAACCAGATCATCCTTAAAAAAGAGGGTAATAAGCCTGTCCATCCAAACCTCATGCCTCACTGAAAAATGCACTCTGTAATGCACAGGCTGCTTCTCAAAGTACAGGTATCACTGCTGCCATCCTCCCCACACATTCCCACCCACGACTTAACAATGCTGAAGTGCAGATTTCTCCGTTTTGGCAGCTATTCCTCCCAGACACTCAGACAATGGACATAAAACCACCCTAGCCATGCATCCTGTATCCATTACTTTCATTCTTGCTTTTAATTATCAAGAGGCTTCAGATGCCCAGAACACGCATCCACCCACCCTCAGTCATTCAGAAACCAATGATGTTCAAGTGAATGATCAGTGCTAGCTGACGGGGAACTAAGGAACCCATTAAGGCCATGGCTGTGCAAACCAGTCTTTATGTCACAAATCACTAATTTCATTCTGCTTTGAGAGGCTGAGAGCCTTCACTGCCAAGCAGGCTCTCCAAGAAAAGTGGAATTAAACATGCACATGCCCTTAACTGCCCCTCAAAGAACACTAGTTCAGGTCTAGCTTCTGAAAAAATTATTTATTACAGTATTTTCTTAAGAGTTTTTGTAGATGCTAAAATCCCTGTTTGTAAGTGAAATGAATTCTTCCATCTGGGAAGGTTTCGTGACCAAGTTCTGTGAAAGGCAGTACAGAATATGCCCCTCTCAGACATCAAATGAGAAAGTTATTCAGATCAGTACTTTGCCTTTGCACATTTTTTCACAGATGCAGCTTTGACAGCCTCTGCTGCCCAGTGAAATGGAAGAGACTCAACTCTGTCATCTGCTAACTGACTGGCAGAGGTAAATCTGGCACAAAGAGAGACACAAAAGCTGTAATACCTATGAAAGATGAACAAAACCTTATGTATGAAATTTGGTTTTCCTCATGTCCAAACTGAATCTTCCCCACATAGTCAGAGTTTATTCTCTTTGTATCTGTGATAAATATGTAACACAGATTTTCTCCAGTCTTGTGCAACAACACTACATCAATGAAAACAGCCATTCCATCTTTCCCTTCTCTCTCCTTTGGTTCTCTGTTCCCTGGACTAATTAGGACTAACACATTTGGTGTTTTTCTCATAGGTCACATTTTTTAATGCTCTGGTTATTGCAGCTGCAATAAACCAGAGTGCACTTGCTTAAACAACTAGGGAATTCTGGAGGTTCTCCCTGCTCATTTTGGGACATAAAAACCCACTTCTCTTATTTTTAACTAAGGTACCTACAAAGCCGAGTAACGGCAACCAAGTGTAACTCAGTAAAAATCTTGTTTGGTTGCATGGGCTGAAATTGGTATTTCAGAGATCTCCAGAAATATCTGACTTGAACAGTAAGTGAACACTGAGAACTAATGAACCTAAACACAAATTAACCATAAGCAGCCTAAATTTAATCAGTAACTAGAACTGATAGAAATATTTTTATCCCACGGCAATAGATTTTAAAAAGTCCTTCTTACTACATCAGAACAGAATACAGAGACTTTTTTTTATGCAAAGAGAAAAACACGCACTATAAATACTTGCTAGAAAAGCACTGAGAATTACAGGGGAGCACAAGCTAAAGAGGACACAGCAGCATCACATTCCTGAAAATAAAGGCAACCAGACTGTCACAGGTATCTGCAGGCACAAAGACAGCAAACTGTACAGAACAAGCCTTCCCTTCAACTGAGAGCTGAACCTCCACTCCAAGTACTGTACTGAGTGCCAGGCACTGCACTTCCCAAAGGAAGGACACCAGCTGGAGAACAGGGTCCCAACAAAGATCAGCATGGTATGAAAAACACAAAACCAAACTTTAAATATACAAGAAACAGGGAGATCATCCATCCCTGATGGACATGAAGTGCTTTAAGATGCCTTAAGAAGATGTGTGGAGAGGATTTTAGGAAGAACTTTCTAAAGGGAATGGAATGGCATTGACAGCTTGAAGGCACTATGCAATTTCCAACTGTTTTCAGACAAATGAACATTGGGAATTATTTGAAATTAATCCTGATCTGCACAGGCGTCAGTACTAATAGAGTCAGTTTGGTATCTTTAGAGTTCATATTTGATTGCCATATTTATCTTAGGTCAGAAAAATCAGAATTTGTGTATTAGTTACCCTTTTTCCAAAGAGACTGGCACCCTGTGGAGATGCCAGTTTTCAGGCCTTACAAAAGACAATTCTTACACTATCTTAGTACGAAACATGAGAGAAAATCTGCATATAAACAAAACAAGGCACTGTAAAGTATGAGGGGAGAAAATAGAAAAGAAATTTAAAAAGGAGGGGAAGGAAAAGAAATCAAGAGAATACAAAGAAACACCACTGTGTGAGGCAGCACAATGCATAGCTATGCCTGTGATGCAGCACCACAATTCCTCAAAGAACACTACACTACATCATTGTGGTAAGCTATTCATGTGGGTTGCTGAATGGTCCCTGATAGGAATTTCAACTGTTCCTCTCACCTGCTCTTTGTGGAGGATTGCATTTTTTGGCAATTAATATTGCTCAACCTTTTTTTTCTTCCCCAGGCAGTAGATAAATCTGAGAGCTCATCAACATACCCAAGAATAAACAAAAAGGAGCAGAGATGTGTACCCAAGCTCTGCCAGGTAGAAGCTGCCTGCCAAAGCTCTGAGCTATCTGGCATTCCCACAGGCTGAGCAACACCGAGCCATTCCAGCTCTAAAGAGCCACGCTGCAGGTAATAGTTGCTACTGAGCTTTCTAGAGGAGAAATATCAGGAGAAAAAGAAGCTTTTTACTGATGAACTAAACACAGCCTAAAATTTCATCTCGGTTTTACTCTACCAGGTGAGAAATGTGAGCATTTTACAGCAAGAAAATAGTCCTGTGAGTCATAAATTCAGCATGTTCTAAAAATGCATGGTCAATTTAATATGCCATTTAATTACCCAAACATGGAAACAAAACCAACAAAGCAGCAGCAACACTATCAGGATAGGATGATCTTTTCATTCAAGAAAGAAAATAACTCCCCTTCTGCAGTTAAAAGAGAACCAGGGAGAGTTGCCTGCTTTCTGACATGTGAGTTTCCTGTAAACTGCACAAGCAAACCAAGCAGCCCAGTCTGAGATGAAGGAAGCTGGAAGATGCAAGGTTTAAGGCTGTATTAATGGAGAGGAATCGCCAAGTGCAAAGAAAAGCCTAAGTGTAGGCAGACACAATTTTAGGCTTCATGTCTCCTGGGGCCTGGCTCCATTTCAGGAATAAGTAATTAACTGCAAACCCCAACACTAGTGAATTCATTCACAATTTCCACTGATGTTGCTGTGCTTAAAATCTGGGTAAGTTCTGCTTCTGGTTCCACTTACCAAAGTGACAAGCAGATGTTGTATTTGTTGAGCAGCCAGACTGAGCTCCACACTGCCAGGGGTCCAGGGCACTGCAGTACCCTTGCATCACTTCAAGCACATAACCAGGTGCTACTATGCCTTTACCTTGGTTTGCTGTGTTTAGCATTCCCTCACTGAAACAGCAAACAATTGTTCATGCCTGTTCTTTATTTGCTGAATGTTAATTAAGTCTCGTGTACATTTCTTTACGCATTTGGGATCCAGCTTTCCCAAACCCACAGGTATTTCAGAGTGCATCTGACACAAACTTCCTGTGGGGCCAGCCAAGCTCCCAGCCATGGCATGCCATGCTTGGGTGGGATGCCAGACTGGTTTCTCACCAGGGCAGAAGGGTTGGATTCCCATTCTGAGAACACATTGGCAACACACAGCTGACATCTGCTTATCTGATTTCCTCCATGCACAAGCCACACACTGATCATAAAGAAGGCAAAAGGCAGGCAGAGGTGCCATTAATACAATACACGTAGGTGGAAGAACAATGGATGCCAGACCCCAGCTTGCTCTGACACTAACCAGTATGGCCAAACCCATGCCTGGCACTGCAAGACTCCAGTCAGCCAGTGAGCTTCAGTGTCTGTGCAATAATGAGGACATTCCCTCTGGTGTGCTGGCCATGACCCCAAAGGAAACCCAAACACTGCCATAAGGGATGAGATCGCCAGGACAGGGCCAGCAGCTGCTCTGGGTGCAGGGGCTGGCTAAGGCAGGTGTCGGGTGACAAAGCTGTTCTCAGGGACACACAGTTGTACTTGTGTGCATCCCCAGGCTGCCACAGCCTCACCCCACATACTGTCCAGCAGCTCTTTACTCCTCACATGGCTATGCTCTGCTGTATCCTAACATGGAAGTTGTGGCTCCTTCTGTGGCTGAATTTAACCCTATCACAGATTCCAGCAGATTTCAAAGGCTAATCACACTGGCCCATATGATCATTTCTCATGTGCTATTTCATGCTAGACCATGTTCAGGAAAAAGGAAAGTTTCTACATTCCAAAGGAATTCTGTCCAACTTGCTAAATAATCAGGTTTTCTTCTATTTTCTACAATCATTTTATGTAAACTGCTTCATGAATACCAGGATCACAAGGCACTTGGAGTAGCAAACTGATTTTACATTTATATTACTGCTCCAATTTCCTAATAATTGAAGTACCTGGTACAGCAATTACCTTTAAGGCCCTGTTGCTGTTCACTAGGCTACACTGAAGGAACGGTGCAGTAAAACAGCAATTTCAACCCAATCCATGTGCTAGAGGAAGCACTGCACTTGCCTGCTGCAACACACTTCCCTTCAGTACTCAAATACACTGATTTTGTTGGTATACAATGAAGAGACTCCTTTGTCTCTATTTTAAGAGCAGGCTGTAAGTCCCAACGTTTCTCAGGTAATTAGGTAGCATCAGTTTTGTCAACCTCTACACAATCTTTTCAGGTAAACAGGACTCACAAATACCATCTCCCATTTGTCAGGTTCAGTGGAGGTTTTTTAATTTTATTTCTCCAAAGAATTTCTTCTCGAAGTTTCTTTTTTCCTGAGTCAGTTTCCCTGTTACCACTATGTCTCCTTATGTGGTAATGTCCACCTCCCCTCACCAACTGCACTCCAACCCTGAGTACACTTTTGAGGAAACAACCTGGTGTGATTCAAGTTGGCAAGCAATGTTAATTAAAAAAAAAATCCAAACCAAAAAGAAGGAAGCTATCATTAAAAACAGAACCTGAACTCAAATATACCCATGGAATACAAAGGCATTACAAAAAGAGAAATCAGAAGAAGCAATTAATCCCAACCCTTTTTTACTTTATCAGCCAGGACATGCATGACAAGAGGACCAGCTCTGACACTGTTACACCAACATCAAAGCACAGAATGACACAGACCCCAGCACTGCCACTCTACTCTGGTGCCAGCAGAATGGAGATCACACGTTAACCCATGTAATTACTATTAGCCTTTGAAATCCAGTGACATTCTGAACACATCTGGGATGTACCTCATCACTTTTCTGCACCATGCTAAAAACATCCATCCTATCAGATGAATGAATCCACAGTGAAAATGACAACTGAGAAATTTCAACTAAGCCACACACCTTACAGATCACTATACTCAGCAAAGTGATCTACTGCCAGATCCACCCTGAGCACTGAAGATCTCTGAGGCAGAACAGGCACCGGCACGGCTGATTGCAGGATCAGAACTAGAGCCTGAGCTCTTAACACTGCTGAGAGCCTGCAGTCTCCATTCCCAGGCTTGCATTTCTCATACTCCAGTGAGCCGTGTGGCAGGATGCATATTGTAACAGAGTATCTATGATTTGTAACACTTTTGCAGTGCTTTCCAGTTTAGTTTCCAGTAATTCAGTCCTTCCCTTTTAACAGAATAATATTCATTCCATTTCTCTGGGAATATAATTTATATTAGACAGTAAGCACCAAATGGCAAGGAAGGAATACACATCACTTTTTCTTGCTGTAAGGAAAAAAAAAGAACCCTCAGCAAAGATTTTAATGTTCCAGAAAAAATACAGTTACGTGCTTAAGTTTCCAATGAGCCACTACACCAGAGCTATCAAATAATTCTGGACGGTTCTGTCTTCTTGAAAGAGGGGTGTAATTTGGTAAACAATTAAAAGCATAATCATATGTGACACTTGCAATGCAATTTAATCCCTAGACTAGCAAGAATTGACATTTACAGTAGTATGTAAGTCAAAACTGTTTGTGCCATCTGTTTCTGTACAAAGCACACTGATTCCTGCATGTGACCCAGTAATCCCAGCACTAGGAGATTTCCAAGGAAAGCCATGTAGTAATTTGCTGCTGATGAGTCATTAATTCACAACCGTGCCTGATGCCTAAGGCTGGGTAGTTTAGGCAGAAGACAACAGATTTGCCAGGTGGGGTAACTGCACGTGGGTCTTGCAATGGATACAGTATGCAGCTGACACCCCCACCATTGGCTCCGTATCAACATTTCCCAAATAATTTACCATTTCTGTCCGTAGGTACCCCAGAAAGTTTTCCTTTTCTCCCCTCTTTTTTTAAGCAGAACACAGCACAACATCTTTTCCATTAGCTGACACTACAAACTGGAAACCTATGTCAGACTAAAGAATATTCCACTGTTAACTAGAAAAGGTGGGTTGTACATTCCTGTGCTGAATGTAAACAATGAGACATACACACAGCAAACAATAGTGAAAGTATCATAGACTAGTAGCATGCGGTGTAGCAGGCAGCTTCCTTTTAAAAAGAAGATTTAGCACACACTACTGCTTTGTTTGACCCATCAATTCCCCATTACTGTTTGAACTCTAATATATAAAATTAAAAAACAAACAGTGAAGCCAGACTTGGCTTGACAGGGCTCTGGAAAACACTCTGCTTTCAACAGCAGGCTGGACCAGCTGATCTCCCAATGTCCTCTCCTTCTGTGCACACTTGTCTCCTCCTTCCCCTCACTGACAAGAGTGTGAGACAAGTGAAATGTGTGATAGTGAAAAGTAAGATGGGGTTCAAAAGATATTGCAGTATTTCTACTTTAGAAAGAAGGCTCCATTAACCATAACATTTTGATAAAAATGAAAAACAACTGAGTAGTACTAAAAGAATTTAAAGCAATGGGGGAAAAAACTAATACTTGTTAACATACAGAAACTACAGGTTTTAACACAGCACTGTCCAAATATCCATTCCCATTTAGTCACCTGCAGAGTCACCAGGATGGTGCAGGTGAGGTGCTGCTCTGGAGAGGAAAAGTCTCTTCCCCATCAAACCTGTATCCAAGACCCAGCCTGGCAACATCAAGTGCTTTCTCACAAGCTTATTATAACTGCAATTAGAGAGTCTGCTCCTCCAGCACATACATAAAACAACACAGGAGTTCTACATAACTGTTCCCCAGAAGCAGGGCAACTGCTTTTGACACTCCTCTACTACTGGATGATTTCTCTGTGCAGAAATAATGGAGCACACAGACCCGAAAAGACCATTTTACAATTGCACATAGAAGAATAAAGGGAGCATTTATTTTTCTGATCACTGTTCATTTTGTATGTAAAACAGAACTCAGAGTCTAAAATCAGAAAACTCCCAGTAAAACCTTAGCAAATGCCTGGAGCATGGGAACAGGGGCACTAGTCAGAAGGATGAACAATGAACCAAGAAGTTAAACCTGTTAAGCTTGAAGTGCAGAAATGTAGAAGCACAAAAGCAGGTAATTTCTCTTGTCTATAGTTACTAAACAAACAAACAAACAAACAATCCACCATTTCTCAAATACCCTATGGATGGACTCTAATCCAATGGTTTAAGCAGAGGGGAGCTGAAGATGTGGGAGGAGGGGAGCCACCCCTCCCTGAGTGAAATAATATTTTATCTGTGCTCTGGCTTCTACTCCCATGTCTGAGATGGGAAGGGTGAGCATGTGCTTTTTCCTTTTCTGCCTCCCTCCCCTCTCCTGAGATGTGAACACACCATTTGTTTTTAAAATCAATAAATTATCTGTATTCCTACTAACAAAGTTTTAGGGGGCTTTTTTGTGGTAACACCTTTTGCTCTTAAGAGCAGGTGCTTGCTAAAGAAATTGAGAAAATACCAAACTAAAGCTGTTTCTTAGGATAACATCCTGAGGGGAGGGGGCCCACAAATGGATGCAACTTTCAGGGAAAACAAGAGGTGGGTTTTATTTACAGATGGACTACCGAGCAGCTTTTTGCTCTATAAAGTCAGCAACACTGTCACACTGAGAACCAGAAGTCATCTGATTTGTTGAAGATATTAAAGGCCCTAAATTGAAACTTTGAGACCTCTGAGAGTTTGTTACATGGTAAATGTAAATAGAAGCCAATTGGTATGTATAGTTGTTTGCCAGAAAAGAGGGGTTGGCTTTATTTATTTGGGAAGACAAACTCCCCTGGTACTAAATGGAGATTAGCATTTTAAAAAATGTCAGCATGCTAAACTGAAATGTATGCTGACTGGGTCCCAAAACTGTTCATACAGAGCATTTTAATGGGACATCTGCAAGGTAGAGTCATAATAATAATGACTGAGTCTATGATGCTAATACTAACGTAAATTATAACAAGTATTTGTACATTATGAGATGGCTTCCCAGGTATACTGTAAAGAACATAGACATATTTAGGAAATATCTGTGTAGGTGAATTAAGATATGAAATGTAATCTGTGTGGGATAGTACTCTGAGTTTTCCCATAACGGTATTTCAAGGTTGGTGATCCTGACTCAAGATGTTAAAAGCCAAGGAATATGGCAGGGACAAATAGCTGTCAGAAGCTTTTACTTGCAAGTTTGCACAGCTGATCATGGCACTAAACAGTTTTAATTCACCTTTTATTTGGGTTCTGCAGCACAAACACAACATTCCCCACTAACACCTTTTTTGTGACTCAGGGTAAAAACCTGAAAAAGGAACAGGTATCCCATTATCCTTAACAGACAACAGGTATTTCTTGTACACTCTTTTTAAAAGACAATGTGTGAATATATTCTTTAGCAGTCACACTGCATCCAGACGTATCAATCTCTGGATGACAGGACTGAAGCTGACAGTCCTGAGGAAAGAAAGGTCAGCTCTGACCTACTTAGGGCAGAAACATCCAGAAAGTGCTGAGAGGTGCAGGACCAAGTGGCTAACTACTGCTGCAAAGGTTCTGACTCTTGTGCAGTTGGTGTAGAATAGAAAAAAATGAAGAAAAAGGTTTTTATCAAACTTCTCAACATGTGCTGGTGATGGATTAGCATCACTCCTAAATTTCAGACCAACAACAATGAAGTTTAACAAGGGTATACGATTTGTTCCTTCTCTGTTTCTTCCATGAGGTCACAAGGCCCTCTTGGAAAAGCAAATAATAACACTACAGTAAATGTCTGTGTTTGTCCCATGTTTCCCTGCTTTGTTTTCTCTAGCTTTTAAACAATTCATGCCTGCTATTGCCTGCACCTAACAGGATCTAACTCACTTGGACTACAGGGGTAAAAACAAGCAGAAAACCCTGCATTGTGTAGGATAATTCTGTTATTAGTAAGAACTGAGGTGGAATTTAAACTAGACACTCATTAACTGGCTGAAAGGTTTTCTCCACTTTCCTAGAAGTTGCTCTAAAAATTCCTGTAACTCTGCTGGGTGTAAGAGAATGAATTCTGCTGTGACATCTCTTACTGAGAGAAATCAAGTGTACTGAAGAACTCACAAGCTCTGTTAAGGATGAATTCTTACACTTCTTTAAAACAGAATGAAAAACCACACCAAATTTGTAACCAGCAAAAGAAGTAAAAAAGGAAACCCATCCCAATGGTATTCTGAGAAAGCCAAAATATATGAAAAAGTATTTATGCTGTAGACATCTGAATGTGTACCTAAATGAGTTTGATTTTTTGAAGGAAATTAAAACACACAGTAAAATACTGTTAGCTAAAGAAACAGGAATATTAGGAATTGATTGGAGATGCAGTGAAGATCTAGTTGAAATAAAAGTATCTAGGTAAGAGAAAAGAAAAATGAAGGCTTTGCTTCAGTTTGGGGGGGCTGGGAGATGGATATCCTGTACATCATGGTGCAGGGAAATCAAGGAACAACATGCAAAACAAACTTAAAAAGCCAAACACCACAAACTCTTGGAGGCAACCTACTGTCTCCACACCAAGAATCCTGAAAGAAATAGCACATGGAATACACATTCTGTAGAAAGGATTTTCAGGAAATGCTTTAAAATGTTAAGAACAGCAATATCAATATACATTTTTTACCTCCCACAAAATTACAGAACACAGGTTCCTCATTCCCTGCTTCCACGAACATTAGAAGAGTAAAAGCACTTTGTGTGGAGTATATGAACCTTTTGCCCTCTCCTTTGTCTCTGAAAACTTGTACAGCTCTTCACTTGTTTATCCTCCAATAAAAAAATAGAGAATTCTGTGAAAATTTTGACTTGGTGACTTTGTTTCCTCTGTTCTTGGTATAACTGTTAGGAAGGCTTTATCAGTGCTTCTGCTATCAGTAGTTGTTATGCATTGCAAGTCCCTCCTTTCCACTGTGTTTAACACCCTAATGGGATATTGCTAGCTGTTACTTCAATCCAGCTATCTCATATTCTTCAACTAAATACACCCTCATACAGAAGCCTTCTTAAAAAACGTTCTAGCATTAATCTTGACATTATGCAGCATTTAACATGTATTGTCTTAAAAACCATCAACCCATTTCCTTTGACTTTTCTATATATTTCACATGGCAGAATTATCTTTAATTGTACTATCTAATCTATTTCTGTAACATCAATATCCTGATTAAAATGCTATGCAAATAATGTCCAAATGTTCCTGCAAGATCAAGCTCACAAGTTCTCTAAAATTAAAAAAAATGAAATACTTAGAGTCAAAAAATGACTGAGAAATGTGGATACACCCTGGATCAACTATCTGATTATTTCAAATCAGCAGCCACCACTGGATTAAGCAGTCCTTGAAAGCAAACAATGAAAAGCATCTGAAGGGGAACACATCCTGATGTTCCAGAGGCATTTCCATGACAGCTCAACAGTACAACACACCTGCCACTGTTTAGCTGCTCTCAAGTATTACATGACACCTGCAGGACTGGAGTGAATGTTTTATGTATCTTTGGTTAAGCTTGGACATAGAAATGCATAGCTGATAATTTACATTAACAATAGTACTGGGCAGCATTTTACAGTTCAGAACTCTATTTTAAAAAACATTCTCTCTGTGCAATTACATGTTTGAAATGCTTCCTGATGAACTAATCTGGAGAACTTCTTCTTTTACTGCCACATTGAAAAACTGCCCCCTGTGAATGAGTGGTCTTGTTCATTTAAATTTGTCAATTACTATTTGATCAACAATTTCTCACCCTGATTCAGCCTTGCAATCAGTCCCCTGGAATCAGTGAGGCGCTGTTCTCTGGCACTATCAGCGCGCTGGCCACAGAACATTTCATTTCCTCACCTTGGCTGCTGTGCTAACAGCGTGCATCTGAGCAACCACCAGATTCACTAAAGCTGCTTCCAGGAAACTGCCATTGTCTGGAATGTATCTAACTAGGAATGCAAATACCTCCTGACTCAGAAATGGATGCCAGGGTTTCCTCAGCCCTCTCTGTGCTGGTAGTCAGTATCTCTAAGGAATGCTGGAGTAGCCAACATTTCACCAAAACACAAAAAAACCCCTCTTATGATTGTGTCTGAATAATGGTATTCATTAAGTAGGAAACTGCCCATGTCCTCTCTAATGGTTTTGGGTTGTTTTTTTTTTTTTATCTCCTGAGCTTTTGTCAGGACTTGCAAAGCACCAGTGGAAGATGGCACTGCCAGAAAGCATTGTATTGTTACTGTCCATTGAGGTGCTGTGCCATGACTACTCACAATTTTATGGATGCACTGTGCACTTACACAGTACGTGTGCTGTACACTGGGCACTTCCTGTGCCTTGTGCCTATTACAGTCTCTTCACATCTAAGGATTTTCCCCTCATGCTTAGAAGGAAGTACATAATACCCTTCTCTGCCTGTCCACATGCATACACCCACCACAGAGGACTCTAAGAATATAGTTTCCTGCAGAGCTGTGTCTGACTCTTCAGAGAAACTGACTAAAGCTTTGTTACACTCCTCAGTGCATTTCCTGATTTCCCAAAACAGAAAAATTCCAGACAGAAATGCTCAGTTATGACCATGGAATTCAAGCCTAAGAGGACTTGACATACAGAAGACACAGACCTCACTGAGAAACAGCAGCAACTCTAATCCTAAAAACCCCTAGAGCCCCTGAGTCACTAAGGGAAGCAGAGGAGCAGCACAGGCATTAAATGAAGCTTTATCTAGAAAAAAAATGAGATAGCCTAATGAAAAGTCTTAGCCTGTGTCACTGACACAGGAACTGATCAGCAGACCTAACAGAGGATCACCCTCAATCTGGTTTGTTTTGTTTGGACCTACATCCAGTTCACAAACTCTTACTGCTATGGGCAAGATCTTGGATATTTTAGGGTCTCTCTTCAGTACACAATTTCCTAATTGCTAACTGCCATAAGGATGAGACATTTCAATAATTTTCCACATTTCAATTCCTACTTTAACTTACACACTACAATATGTTAAGACCAATATTTTCCATTTAAGAGTGGTTTGGGTAGGAAAGGATCTTTAAAGGCCACCCAGTCCAACCCCCCTGCAGTGAGCAGGGACATCTTCAGTCAGATCAGGTTGCTCAGAGCCCCCTGCAGCCTGGCCTTGAACGCTTCCAGGGATGGGGTCTCTACCACCTCTCTGGGCAGTCTGTGCCAGTGTCTCACCACTCACGTTGTTAGAAATTTCTTCCTTCTATCTAGCTATATCCTCTTTCAGTTTAAAACCATTACCCCTTGTCCTATTACAACAGGCCCTACTAGAAAGTCTGTTCTCATCTTATTTATGAGCTCCCTGTAAGTACCAAAGGGCCACAGGAAGGCCTCCTGTGTTAGAGAGACTCCTGCAGCCTGCACAGCCCCAGCTCTCTCAGCCTTTCCTCATGGGAGAGCTGCTCCATCCCTCTGAGCACTTCTGTGGCCTCCTCTGGACCCACTCCAACAGCTCCATGTCCTTCCTGTGCTGGGCACCCCACAGCTGGAGGCAACACTGCAGGTGGGGTGTCACCAAAGCAGAGCAGAGGGGCACATCCACCTCCCATGACCTGTTGGGTCAAGCTCAGCTGTAATGGGTTTGTATTTAAAAGACAAGGAATCTGTTTGTTATCATGTTCTCAATTGGAAAGTCAATGTAGAAGACAAACTTCCTCTGAAAAATCTATCTGTATGTTCAGTAACGTTTAATTTTGTGTTCAAACAAAACAATACAGATATTGCAGCTCAGTTGTTTACCATTTCAAGGGGGATTTATGAAGATATTTGGGGGAAATTCTGCATCTGACAAAATTCTGGTCTGAATTTTAAAAATAAGCTGTTCTGAATTAGTTTTCTGAACTTCAGGAAAAACACAAGAGTAAGTGCAGTGATTTTAAGTGTGTAAGACTGAAAGAAATCAGGTTGTTAAGTCTTCTGGTGTGAGGCTGAAAGAACTTTATATGGCATTATCAGAATCACCTGAAAATACTTGCAATTCCTACATTCCACAGGTAAAAGTTCAAGAACTACAAGAAGATTTGTGTTTGTAGCTGCAAGTTAATAATTTATGAAGTGAATAGAGATGTTTACCAACCAAACATAACTATGTATTTTTAAAGGAGTAAAGATGTTTCTATGCAACATTCTGATGTGGTACTCAATGCATTTCTGCACTTCCTGAGTTGCAATCATGTGTGTTCTACTGTGTTTCAAATGTCCCAGGTCAGTTCAACCTGGATATAAGCTTGGGGGCATTTATCACTCCCAGAGTTCTGAATGCTTCTGAAAATGCCCTGATGTCCTGACCCATCTCAGAAACGAGTGTGAAAAGAATGAATTACAAGCTTACCCGAATCATCATGACTGAGCACCTGATGTTATGAATTGTATCATACACCTTCTTGGAAATGTCCACAAACTGGTTGTCATCAAACAGATGCACTGTGTTCTTGCTTAAGCTCTCCAGTGCAATATTTACTTGACTAATAAACTCTGGAATCACTATGGAAAAAAAACAAAAACAAAATTCACTTAGCATAAAAAGGATAGAGCATGTAATTTTTTTTTTTTTTTTTTGGCAAAACACCTCACATTGATAAAAATTTTATTTTATAGAAAGCATTACAGTAATGACACAATTACTTTTAAGTGAGAATACATTTGTAATTTTTATCACAGTGATAAAAATACCCATGGTGAGCACACAAGCTATAGGTAGTTATACAGTACTACAAAGAAGTTTTAAAAGTGGAGCTGGGGAAGCAGTTGTAAAAATTTGTTGGTGATTTCAACAGCAATTTCCCCCAAGAATCAGGATGAACAACCTGGCTCAAAGTTGGAACTACTGCTGAACAGTCTTCCACTATTTCAGAATCTGCATTCAGTCTGAGTAGAGACATAACTCTGGAAGATTGATGCTTTTTCTTCAAGTGATGAAGTCCCACAGTTGTAACCTGAACTTTCCAGGGCAGTTTATCATGATTGATTCAATCAAACAAATAGTACATTTTGAGTCAGTCTGACATTAACCCGTGCTTTACCCAGAATGGCCTGGGAATTTTCTTGTGATGCTCCAGGACCTTATACTGCACAGTGACCTGGCAGCACTGTATCTCCTTGACCTTTCAAATCCATTTGAAGCAAAGGAAAGCCAGCACAGAACATGGAGAGAATGCAGATGGAAAATCCATCACACACAGAAGGACCTCAAACACACACAGACCAAACTCATTTGCAACAACTTAACTCCTGTCACTTGGAGTCTGAGGACACTGAAGAAACAGAAAAGTAAAAGGACAGAATTCAACCTGTGCAATATTCAATATGAATAACAAACCTTGTGGTACTAAAGCTCTTTCTCAGGCAATGTGTTAGTTTCAAATACAAATACTGTATGTGTTCCATCCTTCATTCCCCAATCCCATAATCTGCAATTCACAAATTCATACCACACGAAAGCAACGCTACTAATACCTTAAGTGTGCCACATTTCAGGCAAATTTTGAAATACATAATACATTTGTATGCAGACAAAGCTTCAGCTGAAGACAACTGGATTTCTGCGTTAGAAAACCTGGCAATTCATGTTTTAAGTATTAGGAAAGATACCCCAATAATGCTTTAACCCCTACCTTTAATGGGGAAACCAATATAACCCCCAGAGACACTTAAATTCATTCTCACATTACAGTAACTTTACTGTCTTTGAGCCAATATGCAGTTGCCACTGAATTTGAGAAACAGGGTATTTAAAATCAGTACTTCCCTTTTCAGATTATCACTGGTACTATCTCACCTTCTGAAAAGGTCAGTGGAAAGATTTCTCAAAACACTACAGAAAAATGCAAGGTATGTTTTTCATTTGCAGCCAAAGAGAATAATTAAGGAGAACAAGTGCCTGTTTATTTAGTGCTTTTGGTTTGGGTTTTTTTTCAGGGGGTAAGGGGGAGATGGAATTCAAAGAATCACCACTGAGAACTTTTTGCCACTTCAGAATAAACCATTTCAAAACTTTTTTCCTTTTTTTTCTTTCAGTTAAACAAAGACTTTTGCCCCTAGATTATCAAAATAATTCCAAGGGGAGCAATTTTAAGCAGTCACTTCACACATTTAAATAAAATTAAACACTCTAACCTTCATATCTTCATACCTTGTTGCAAAAATGCAGCAAAGGAGAATAGAAGAAGTTTCCAGGAATTCAGGACTTCCACTGGTACAGTCAAAACCAATGAGATGTTTGCCAAACCTCCCACACCCGCCCTTCCCAGCAGAGGGGACACTGTCACCCAAAGTATTGGGAAGCACTCCCTGCTCAGCAGCAGCATCTTCCATGATTACCAACATCCTGCAGCCCCTGTTGCCCAGGACAGGCTGTTTCCTCTCCCCAGCTAGTCAGGCTTCACCTGCACTCCATCCACATCCCAATGCTTATTAACAGCCTTTTCCCAGCTCCTCCTGAAGCCAAGCTCCTGACCACGGAGCATCTGTCTGAATGAATTCATCACTCATGGAAAGAGTTTAACTCCCACATGTACCCTACAGATCATGCACTGCTGGTGGAGACAGCACCAACGACAGGCTGCACCTGGCTACACAAACACCACCTCAGGGCCTTTCTCTGGCAGCATGTGAGGTGGGTGCTTTTCATCAACAGCACTGTTACACAGACAATTAAAACACAAGACTGAACTGTCATTCTAAAATACGTACACACCAATCTACTAATGAAGCACAAAAATACATTTGGCCTATCAAACAGCTCTTATTTCCTGGTCATTTCCCCAGTAAGTGACAGGATAACTCCCTCAAATCCAAGACTACTGGGATTTATTTCACTTTTGAGCTCCCAACCAATGACTTTAAAAAAAAAAAAAAAAACCAAAACACCACAAACATCTTGGTGCATATATCAGTTCTTACCCATGGATAACTGGCATGCAAAATACTTTATTTCACAGACATCAAATGGTCAGGCAGCCCTCTGAAATACTACATTATGTGGACTTGAATTACATCTATAACGTGCATCTTCCCTGCACTTCTGCACCTTCCTGTCTTTATTTTTCTAGGCAGCCTAAATATCATGGAGAAGTGGATGCAAGTGAAAACAGGTGGAAATTATTCGTATTTTCAGACTTTGAAAAGCAAAACGAAACAACTGAATTTAAAAATACCAAGTGGTAGACAAATGAGAACTACTAAATTTTTGTGGACATTTTTTTGTTTGTTTTATTTGTACATTTTATTTTTGTTCTGTTTTGTTTCCTCTGCAACAAAGATTAAGAGCAAGTTTCAACATGAGTATTTATAACTCTGCTTTCCCTGAGGGGGAAGATGCAGAAAGGAGGATGTTTGGAAAATACCAATATGTTCATAATCATAATGTTCAAAGACCCTAAAATAATTAAAGATTTCACACTACCAAAAGTACATTCTTGAAATTAACCTTATTCCTTTTTAAATTCATCAAGTGTTCCCTAATTCCTCTGTTGTTTCAAATAATACTATTCATCTTTCCTTGTAGGCCATGTTTTCTTAGTCCTCTAATACTTATGCTTGATTTTGTCATCTTCAATCAAAAGCAACTAATGAACCCGGTCTGTTCATTAGTTCATGAGGCTGTTAATGTCAGGGCTCAGCTCTTCACACCGAAAATTAAACTTCACAAACCCCTTTATTCCAATTAGCAACTCTGTGCCTATTATTTTTAATAACAAAATGATCATGAAAACACTCTCAGCTTTGCAGAAGGCCACTGGCAATAGGTGAGAGCACGAGCCACTGTGCTTGTACCTTTTAATTAAGCTGTGTGAAGTGATTAACACCACTTCAGCAGCCATCAAAGCAGCTTGACATCTAAAAAGCAACAGTCTCCAAAGCTAAACTGTCCACACGTGTGCAACACTCGCCTGAACAATGTCTTAACAAAACAAACACACCTGAACAGACAGAAGCAGTCATGACCTCCTAGAACTGACCAGGGAAAAAAATGACCTCTTTTAAAATTCTAAATATTTATTATTAGTTTTTCATATGAGGAAGAAAGGGGACAAACTGGCAAACCGATAATTTCTCTCAAGAAAAAAAAATTTGTGGTAAATAACCAAAGTTTTCCTCCAATACATCTGCATGTACAAAACAGTGTGAACAACTTACCCAGTGGCAGCAGCAGACTGGGAAAAGGCTGGAGAGCTCCCACTAGAACAAAGACTGAGGAACTACTCCTTCAAAGGCAGCTTTGAAATGCAAGTGAGAGCACAGGGAGGAACTGAAGCTCTCTGCGGCACAGCTTCAGAGGCAGCTACACACACTGCAACACTGCCACAGCTTTGGCTTAGCTCCAGCGGCCCTTCAACACAGGAGAGGACTCTGCTGGGCATGCAGCTATCTGGAGACATGTTCTGTGCCCAAACAAAAATCTCCAAAAAAAAAAGATCATTTGAAAAAAAAAAATCTGGGGCAAGTTGGAGTGAAAAAATGGTTTCCTTCTGAAGATAATTAACTCAGGGTAAGTTACCAGTCATAAATTAGGACTCTAAAGAGTAGGGAAAGAGCCCCGTGAGAACTTCCAAAAACCCACCTGAAGACAGAAGTATGGTCAAGTAAGGCCTACAGAGATACTGAGTGAACTTCATACGAAACTAGCACAACAGCAAGAGGACCAAAATGAAACAGATGTGCAGGCAGGCAAGTTAAAAGAGGCAAGAGCAACCTAGACCTACACCAAGGCACAGGTGGTGGCAGCATGAGAAGAGAGCGTTGGCAAGTGGTGTGTACCTCAAGTATTTTATAATCCCCCCATAACCTGATCACCTAGCATGGAAGTCAGTATGATAGGCAGATTTAGGTTGCTTCCAGAAGATTTAAACGGTTTTCCAGTTGCAAGAATTCAGTGGAAGTGAAACATAAGCAAAGCATTGTTGTAAAACTTCAAAAACACAGCCACCTCTTAAATGCAACATAATACTAGAAAAAGTAAGAAATCTAGTTAATAACCCCACAGCCTTTATTCAGTACTTGTTTATTTAGTTTTGCTCTTCAAGATCGAATAATAGTTTGCACTTCTTCTAATTAAAAAATAAGCATTTGTAAATTTCTCCTAGAGAGGTATCTGAATTTCACATGGTAAGAACATTGCCCATTCCAATAAGCCAATTTTACTGCTAAGTATTATGCCTGTTCTTACTGTCACTTCAATCCAGAATGTTATACAAAGAATTAAAAAATAAATCAAATAAACACCATCTAAACTAAGGCAACTGTGCTGGTTAAGGCACACCATGTGAAACACAAGGGACCTGCTGGCAGCAGCCTGAGTCACAGCACCCAACGTGCAATTCAGAATGGAACAAACTGTTTTAGTGACTGATGGGGACAGCTTCATCAGAGGTGGTCCAAAACACATTGAAATAATAATGGAATTACTGCAATGAAGGAGTATTGTGCACTCACTGCAAAAGGTTGAGCTGAATAACACAAACAGGTTTTGAAACGCCAATCACTTGTGACTCTTACAAATCCACATAATCCAACCCTAGTATGAAGATCGAGCTACTTCTGAAGCTGATTTCACTATGGTACAGACCCTTAATTCAAGCCTCTGTTTCTGTGATAAAATGTAAAACTGGTAATTTCTTATTAAAGCACTGTATCCAACAGCTTTCCAAGAGATATATTCACATATATATATATATGTATAAGAATATGAGAGAAGTAGAAGAACTTTGTGACTATATACATCTAATATACCTATTACCATTCATATTTAATGACCTTATTTGGTAACAAGCTTATATGCAGGAAAAGGGATTAACTACTTTTGGAATTTACAACACCTGAAACACTTAATACTCCTCCGGCAATCTCAACCCTAGGCCAGTATATGAGAGGAGTGATCTCAGAATCCCCCATGCACCCGCTCCCCACCTTGATTATTAAGATCATAAAGACCTATAAATTAACCTTATAGAATTCAGTATTCTGTGCTAAAGTTTCTGCATAATGAAAGTGGAATACAACACGAAGTAGTCCAGGCAGAGGCCTGCTGCACGTAAAAAGTTTCCTAATAAAAGCAAGCTGTAATCAGTATCTGCTTCTGTAACTCAGACCTGTGCAAGTTGCAATTGTGCAGAGGCATTTTGCAACTTGCAAACTTGTCAGATTGCTGGCATGACCTACAAGCACACAGCTGAGCATGTATACACACTAAATATGTAAGTATTTAGAGTATTACCTAGATATATACAAATAAAGATAACATTTGTGTATATGCATACGGTTACAGACATATTTATATATAAATTAAGATAAACTCATGACAGCAGTTTTCTGGTACTAGGTCTTTACACCTAATATGGGTAAGATTTTTAGGAGTTAACTGTCCTGAACATGAGAAAATATTGATAGTGAGTGAGATCTAATTATTGGCAATGTGTGTTATTAATAAATGGCAATCTATTAAATTGCTGCTTTTAATTTTGAAACAGCCCTAATTTATTCCTCCCTTAAACACACCCATGACAGTGATTCAACTGCCTACACAAAGTTATTTTGCTTTGCACCAAGACAGTTTAGATGTACACCAAGTTCCTGTTCAGTGTGATGTATGGGTACAGGGGATTGCTTGAGACTTTGGAATCCCTTTGGATTGTGTAGGGAAAATTTGTGTTTTCCCTACACAATCACCCTCTCCCCACAGTCCTTGCACAGCCTGGCAAATGCATGGAACACTGCACCTGGGAATTAAAGCAGAGCCTGCAATGAAACATCACAGTTCAACACTTCAGTGGGATCCCTCAAAGGGATCTTCACAGGCTTTGTTTTGAGGGAGTAGATGAGTTTCCCTGTATAAGAAACTTATTAGAGTTAGGTCACAGCATCCAAAAAAGCAAAAAGATCATTTAAATCATTTACATAATCCTCCTTTTTTTGAAGCCCTCTACCTAATACATTTTGCTGCCACGCTCAAGGACACACTGACCATGAGATCCCAGACGAGAATGACATTTCCCCCTAGGACAGATGAGAAGAATTTCAGAATTTCTTTTTCATTCCTTAGCAGACAGTGTGGGCCATGCGGGGCTGTCTTGTCTCATCAGTGCCCTGCTACAGCAAAGCATTCATGAGCTGTGGAAACAACCACTACTCCTTGACTCAGGTCACAGTCAGAACATGCCCTTCCTTACTCTAACTGAAGTCCCTGGGTTTCATTTAGAGGCATCTGCACTACATGCAATGGCACATAGATACACAGAAGCTGAAAGTAGTAAATACCCTAGGACAGTACCTAAAAAAACTCCCACAACACAGCCAAAGTTCAGCTAGCAAGAGCAAGGAGACAATTAACACATCAGGCAATTTCTACAGGCTGCTCACCAAATACTCCCAAACTGGGATTTTCCAAATGGACTGAGCAGGACACAGAAAATGCCATAAAAACCATTAAAAGGAAATTGAGGTCTTTGTAGGGGGGAGTGACTTCATTACACATAAGACAGACTATCTGAATAGAGAGCAGCTTTTTAGTAATTTCAGTAGGGAAGAGAAGTCCTGAGAGTTTAATAAAAAATAAAATTACAACCACCTCAAAGGACTCTCTGTGAACCTTGTCTGGTTGTATTGTAGAAACACTGTGCTATAAACCACTTAAGCCATAGAATGGCGTTAATTCACAAAAACCTTACACTCTTCCTACAAGGGAGAAAAGCAGGAAAAAACAAGTGAGCCCAGCAGCTACCAACACACAAGATTCTCTATCATTCCCAGCAAGTCCTTCAAGTGAGGGGGCACAGCAGAGAATGGTGCTGAATTTATGACATGCTTGGTACAGGCTGGTTTTCATGTACTATAACAACACTATGTCAGGGGACACCAGTGCAGCTTCAGAAGCACAGAATATGTAACTGAGCCACATTTTCCCAAATATAACTATGCTGACAATGAGTTGGTCTTCAAAACATTAGCAGCAGACAACAACTTAAACATTTCATTTTGAAATTAAGTCAATTATTTTGGTAGATTACTAGCAATACTGTCTGTTTAGAAATCTGGTTCCCAGTGAGTGCAACATCAACCTAGAAAACCTGAAAGTAATTGAATTAGCCACAAAGAATAAAACTGCACAAGATTCCAAGCTTTTTTTGGCCCAAAGACAAAAAACAATTGCATATCCTACTGGGAAACATCAGAAAATTAATACAGCTTTTTAGGCAGAGACAGATACCATGTTTCTGACATAAACAACAAAAACATAGAAGACAAAATGTCCTTGGGCAAAATGTACTAGGGAAAAGGGTCACTACATTTTAGTTCTATGTCTACTACAATAATAACTTGGAATAACTGAAATAATTTAATCAAGAAGAATTCTTGTTAATGGAAGACTGGTGACATTTAAAAAGCAAGCACAAGAAAAATACAGCTTGGTAGCCAAAATCCTCAAATACTTAATTACAGTGAAATACCAATAAATGATGTCAACTGCAGAAAAGATTTTTCTGAATGGTGCCAGAAAAATACTGTCTCTAAATTTAGTATTTATAGCTAGCCTCAGAATGATTCAGAAAGCACTGACTTGTGACAGACTAACTCTGTGTGTGCTTCCTGCCTTTGCTGCAGCCCCTCAGAGCACTGCAACCCTGTGCAGTGCGATTACAAACAAACACTGGGGCCAGTCAGAAACAACAGGGACCCAGGGCTTGCCTGACAATCAGAGGAATCAGTGGCAACCAGTGGTTCTGGTGGATTTGGAATTAGGTTCTAATTGCTGAAGCCCACCATGTAAGAGACCACACAAGCTTTCATTATGAGAATGTGGTATTACTGAAATGGATTAAAATAAAGAGTGATAAAGGGATACATTTAATGAGAACGGTACATTTAATGAGAATGGTCAATTTTAGCATATAATCATTTCAGAGCAGTAAACCTGCTAGTTGCAGAAGTCAGACAGCAATGGGCAGCTTATCTATGGCAAAGGGTACACAACCTCAAGTGATTCTCTCTCAGGGTTCAAAGCAAGAACCTGAAGGGGCTGTTGGCACTCTATGCTGACCATAACTGCCTCCTGCAGTCTATGTTCTGCCCTACAAAAGAAACCTTATCTTACTCAACTGCCTACCAAAAAGAACTTTCTTCAGTATTCACCTGCTCCAGCTGCAGTTGACTGCTGACAGAAGAGAGGGACTGCCAATTACATTCTCTGCTACATCCAATTCCACGTAGAGACTAAGGAAAGGCTGAAAAGGTTCCACAAGATGTTTCTGTTCTTTACTTGTGGTTCAGAGTTTACAAAGACTGACTATAGGAAGGCTTCCTCCCAGCCTGCAATGCAGAAATAATAATCTCCCTTCACGATAAAGAACAGCAGGCTATTAACAATTCAAGAAAGCCAGTTATCAGCTCACAAATAATTCTTAGGAACTAAACAAAACTACTCTGAATAAAACTAGCATTATTAGAAACGGAATAAAACTAGCACTGCTTCTAACACTATTAAGATACAAACTCCAAAGGTGTTTGCAGGTACAGGTTCTTACTTACCATGTTTTATTCTGTGAGGTAAATTAAAGTAAGACAAGTGAAAAAATTAAGTAAATATAAGATGACTATGTTGTTACTTAAAAGAAATCTGGAGCACTGTTGAAGATTTTACTATTAGCTCTCCAGAAAAAACAAAGTCAACATAGTTTTAAAAGAGTCTGCTAAAGAGTAAACAAACACTGAAAAACCGAGCACCTACAGGCTTTAAATGCTTCTCTGCCTATTTGGAAATGTATCAGACTAAATCACATGGATGGATTACATCCATTTGCCATGTCTCTACGCTTGACCACCATTGAATACACAATACTTCATGTAAGAGGTCTGTTTCACCATTCTGGAGAAATCTGCAGATTCAGAATGAAGTATATGCAAGCATTTTTACACTAACAGTCCTTCTCAATAGTAAAAGTATGTATTTCTAATAACAAGCAAGTCACTAAGCAGAAAAAGAACTCTTCTCTAAGAATTCGAGATTATTAGAGCAGAGCATGAATGCCCACATTAAAACATTTGATTACCCAGAAAAGATGACTCTTACATGAATGCAGCTGGTATCTCACACAGAAAAAAAAATCCTACATACTTATTTGAGAAGGATTCTGCATACTACCTCCTTGGACAGATAACCAACACAACATCAAGTCAGTCCCATTTCCGTCCAGCTAAGACTTGAAAACCTTCAAAGACAAAAATGTCATTGCATATCTGCTCTAGTGCTGCACTACAGTGAATAAAATCCCCTGCTCTGCCCACATCCTCCCTGACTTCATCTGCTGCAGCTTGTGGCCACTGCCCTTAGTTGTGCCACCTGTCTCTGCCAAGAGTGAGGGGCACCAGAGTCCCTGCAACCCTCTCAGGAAGATGCAGGTTTCTATCCATTGTCCTTTGGCTGCCACCTCCCCGTGGTAAACTCTTGGTCTCTACCCCTTCTCACAAGTCACCTGCACTAAGGCCCAGCCCATCCTCAGCATCCTCTCCCCTCCAGAAGTCTTTTCCCCAATATTTTGAATTTGGCAAGGCCTACCTTGGAAATTGTGCAGTGTGTACTATCCTCTTGCCAATTGTCAGATTCTTAGATCGTTCCCATCTTCTTTTTGGCACTCTTATAATAATCGATATATCAACTTTAACATTTGGCATACTAGCATTAAGTATTATTTATTTTACCATGACTGCTTCCTCAGAGATCTGCTTCACAGTATTTCCTGAACCCTAGCCTCCCCTTCCTAAAAAAAAAATAAGCATATCTAAAACAACAGTATGCAAATATCATCTAGAATTGCTCACTAAATACTGCTGACTTCAGACCTAGGAATCAGTTTCAGGCAATTATTTTAAGCCTCCCCCAACACCAAAAATAAGGTTCCCAGGGAAACAGATTATTCTGGTACAAGGAATGCTACTTGAAGTGAAGCTTCACGTCAGGGAAGAAATTATAAAATTGATCCAAAAGGAATGAAACCCCAAAAGCCTGAACAAAGAAAGCTGTTGGAACACCTATGGGTTTCCCCAAACCCTTCTGTTGATTAGGAGGGTCATCAACAATTTACTGCCTAATCTGGCTGCCAAGGCCCAGTATTCCACAAGCATAGTGTGGTTGCTCCTAAACAGTGCTTAAGAAGGGTGAGGAATTCTGTAACCACTTTTTTGCTTAACACCCAAGATCAAACCTGCTGACTGAAGCTCTCTACCTTTCAATTTTTAATGCCTGAAAACAATCAAAAAGGAGTGTGAGTGACAGATAGTTATACATTCCTGCATGAAACTCTATGGCAAATGCTCTGATTCTAATGAATAAATTCCTTACACTTCATCTGCTATCTACTGAACTATTCCAAAACAGCTGCAGCTGTTTAATAGCACTGGGTAAACTGAGGAGGTAATCTGACGTTCTCATCAACTGTGGCACAAAACCAAGCCTGCAGCAAACAAAACAAGCTTCAGAGATGACCTTGCCCAGAAGTGGTATTCTGGTAGAAAAAAAGAGTATGGTCCCCAAAAAAGCAAAGAGAAGCCCTATTTACAGAAATTTATTTGGCATATAATGCATTCAGTGACACTTCTCCAAATACTGCCATGAATGGTGGTGACAGGCTTACTGAGACAAGGTGAACAAAATGAATACAAGCTTATCATTTATGATTTGTGAAAGAATCCATTTTATTACATTAACAGATTTATAATCCAAACATACATACACAGGCATATATAAATCCTACTGAATTATGCATAGGCTCCCCCCATAAACAACCAGTGCATCATTTCCAGATGTAACAGTTCATGGTTTCTAAGGAATAAAGCACAAAGAGCTGAAGGCATGTTGCCAGAAAGGAATCACTAGAAAAATCTTAAGCAGAGCTGCGTTAGCTGTATGCAGTTGGCAATACGGGGGGGTGCAATATGCTCTGACACGTCAATGTCACAAAAGCACATGGTCAGAAGAGTGGTAAATCCCAAAGTATTCAAAACACTTTAGTCGGTACTGGGAAGACCCATCAGGTAGATCTGACCAGCTGGCTCCAGGACACATGAGTGATGCCAAAGCTGCCCACTAAGAACTAAAATGTCCCTATTGCAAAAAGCTTGTAAAATAGACAAAAACTTCAGCTTCTGTAAGAAAGATGCCATCTCCAATGGATTACACCATTCTAAAAGATAACAGGATGAAAGAATTCTTTGAATGTGGAATGCAAAGGAAATAATTATTCTACTGGTGCAACTGGTGTCTGAGACACAGAAATTTAATCATGGACAAGTGCAACACACACAGGATGCTTTCAGCACCCTCAAAAATACCAAGTAACAATAGCACCAGGGTTTATAGGTATAAGACCCCAAGAAAAGCATTATGACAACAGCAATGAGAAAAAACCATGCTTCAGAGGCTCTGGAGAACACATTCCAAACAACTGCAAAGGATACAGAGCTGGAAGTGAAAGGCAGATGCAAACTTATGAATGAAAGATCCTTAACATTAGAGAAGTCAAGGCACTTAAGACCTGGTGCAAGAAAGTCACAGCTGAAATGAAGGGAATGGTTTTGATCCGGGCATTGAGATAAACCCATCCAAGTTAGAGAGTTTGCTTCAGTTAAAAAACACAAAGTAAAAAGAACAGCAGCAGTTCCCTGATCTTGTTTTCAGCTTAAGGAAGGGCTGTCATTATGAAGGGACTCTCCTGAACCAGACTAGTCCAGTGGGCCTTAAGATGTAAAAGAAAGAAATATACTAAAAGGGATATATAGAAGTTATACAGACATTGTAAAATCATGAGACATTTCTTAAACAATAAACTTAGCTTCAAGTAAGGGAAGATTTACCACAAAACGTCACATACAATGACTACAGAAGGGCAATTCTACTGGGAAAAAAACCAACCAACCAAAAACTCAGCCCCACAAGACAATGGCTAGGGAAAAAAAAAAAAAAAAAGTAGCTACTGCCCATTAATATATTATCATCCTCACTTTCCCTGTAGGGATTGTGGAAATGGCAGAAGCAAAGACAACACTGTTTTTCAGGAAGGCTGAAAGGAAGGCTGACTTTAAGGAAGGCTTACTTAAGTGTCCTCTGTTCCAAAATCACACTGCAGGTAAACTAGGCTTCACCAAGGAACGTGGCAAATTCATTGTCAGGAGCAGGCTTTAGTATTAACAAAACATCCTTCCTTTTCCAGTTTCTTCCACCAATGCTACTCAGACCAAGACACCCTTCTCTCAACTCCCTCCCTTCTCCTCATGTAACTTAGGTGGAGCAAGACCACGAGTGCCAAATCCATGGCAGGCAACAGAAAGATATTTGCAATCCTAATTTAGGAAAATTACCTAACAACCAAAACAGTATCAATACTCAGCTGAACATTGCAAAAACAAAGTTATTACCTTCATGCACATGAACTTACTTTATAGCAATGCTGCACTTTAAATGCTGCTCTTACTCAGATTTCTCTTGAGAAAGAGGAAAGTTCTTGGAGACTTTGAGTGTGTTCAAGGACTGCCCTGAAGAGTGAGTCTGCACTGGGCACACTGAAGCTGTTACTGAGCAAGGCCTGGGGGAGCAGTGCACTGAAGAACAGTTTCTTCACAGTGCTTTAAATGATCCCTAAGTGCAACACCAGTTTAAAGAAGCAAATGTGTAGTTAAAGGCACCTTAAGATCAACAGTGTGCTCATAATCAACATGGTCACTACCATTATTAACAGTGAAGCAAAGCTATTTTTGAGCTAGAGGAAAGGAAGAAAAGATTGGCAAAAAGAAATGTCAATGTTCACGGTCATTTTTGATTACCTGGAACAAAAATTGTTGGTATTTCCTCCTATTTTTCAGAACATCGTTTGTGGCTAGCACAGGTTCTTCCCGTGGGAACATTTTGCTATATTTCATAAACAAGATAAAGTTTGGATGTTTTGCAAACAGTTTCTCCGGATTGAGTGAGTTCGGGCTTGGCCAATTGTGCCTAGGGGGAGGTCTCGGGCTGACCAATCTGGGGCACTTCTGTAGACTCTATATATATGGAATTCAAAACAAGAAAGTGCTTTTCTCCTCTCTTCGCTTGTCTGAGAACTTGGGTCAGTCCTCAGCTAGCCGCTCAACAGCGACATCCGTTCACATCAGAAGCAAAATATAGTTTTTAAAGCCAACATGTTTAACAGAATTTCACAGAAGGATCAGAACAGAGCCCTACAAAAAAACCCAAAAACCTTGCTGCAGACTCCATCAAATGGAGGTTACTGACTCTGTAATAGAGTAACAGCCACAAGAATGAAGGGTTATTGGTTAAATTACAGTCTTATAATCATCATCTAACTTATACCCAAAGATTATTTTAGGATAAGCCATGCAAATATCCACAGTGGTTTTCTTGGCCTATGTTTTTTTTCCTCCCTCTTAAATCTTACAATAGTTCTGCCAAATAGTTTTTTACAAGCTGTTCCTTGCCTGGGTTGTGCATCAATTGCACAAGTTTACCAATTCCATAAGCTTTCATACTCAGGCCTCTCTCCTTCTTTAATGTTTGGGGGATTTTCTTTTTTTTTTTTAATATATTTTGAAGTGACAAGTGTCAGTCCTCTTCTTCACCAGTCCTTGGGCTTCATAAGCAAGGGTAAAAATCACTGAATACTAAACAGACTTGAACAGCAAGTATTCTCTTTAGATCTCATTCTGAGAGTGATGTGGGGAAACATATTTTTCAGTGGTGAAAAATACTTTTTCACTAAATACACTTGTATTTCTAAAGTAATAACTTACTACATTTGTATGCATCACAGAATGCGTAAGATTCATTCACCTCCTTTCAGGTACCCCCAAACAAATAACTTAGAATAAAGTTGGTCATATCGTTATCTTTTGTTCTACAACAAGAAGTAAGGACCTTCAACAACCCATTCATGCCACCCAAGGATCCTATCTGAAGATCCATCTCAGGAAAAGCCACTCAAGTCTCTGGAGGTGCTCCTCTCTCCCCATGCTGGCTCAGATGGCTTTGCCAAAAGATGACAGAATAAGTACTAAATGTCAGAGCGGGCAGAAAAAAACAGACACCAACCTCCCTCTTGCATTTCCTCTTTGGAGGGTGTCTTTTGGGTGAAAGGGGGTCACATTCCTGAAGAAGAGCAGACAATCCCAAACACAGAAGACTCGAGGCAGGGGACAAACTGACAGGCATTTCACATAAGCTGTGTGACAAACCTGTAAACTAGATTTGAAAAAGGCAAGTGAAGCAGCCAGGAAAATACAAGCCATTAGCTTGGGCATACAGGCTTGCAAGAAATGGAAAAGCTGAATAAAAAGCATCAGATTTAAGTTTGTATCATAAAACACCACTGTCTTTTTATTGCCAAGACAAATTACCTTTTCTCAGAAAAAAAGCAATGCAGTAGATTTGATCCACTCTACAGAATCATTTAATAAATTACTGTACAGGAAAGCTCTGTTTCAGGTGTAGTAGATCAGTATTATTATGGGGCTAAACAAGTGCTCAGACTGAAAGGGCTATGAAGGGAAAGGGGAGACTGCAAGGTGACCAAAATAGCAGTCTTGGGACCAGGAAATAAATAAATGCATTAGTCTAAATAAATAAACTCATTTAGACCGGCACATAGCATGACGTTAAAACATGCTGCCAAAAAAGTAACTGAAAGCTGTAAGGGTTTTTAAGAAAATCACTGAACACAAACTCAAGCACTCCAAAAGAGGTCTAAAAGCTTAATGTCTTTGGCCCACTGGGGACTTGAGACAGTTAAAATACTTCCAATCTTTATCTCCACCCTTTTCCTTGATTTTTTTACAAGATCTGTAGACATCTAAATAACTAAAGAATTTATATATGTATTTACACGTATATGTATATCATTATACTTTGGCATTAAAGCAAAACTGCAGACCAAATTTACAATACTGACTTTTCACTATATCAACAGATATATGCCTTAATATAAATTGTTTACTTAAATTTAACTGCTGCGCATTCTGTCAGGCAGTAAAATAACAGAGGAGACTGGTATTTCAAAGCACAGAACAATATAACCCTTCTAGTTCTGAAGTAGAAACACCTTAGGGTTTTATGAACAGAGTTCCTAAAGGTTTCAATTTGCTTTGATACAACAGTACACAAACTCTAGCAAAACGGAACAATTTGTATATTTCAATCTCGCCGACAGTGCCAGACATCAGGAACGACAGAGGTACCAGTAGCAGTGTTTTCAGTCACAGCCATACTAGAACACAGCCTCAAGCTCCACTACCTTACACATGTACAATCAAACACACACTGCTGGGTTAAACCCACTGCCTCCACAGGACAAACAGCCCACATGACTCAACACTTGCCTCCAGTGTCCCTAAGGTTTTGCAGAGAGCCTGGATCATGACATTTCCAGGGCATGATGCTCACTGCTGACCTACAACCATCTGCACTGGGGCCCTGGCTGGAAGGCTTTGCTGCTCCTTCCTACCTGCACACCTCCACGCTCTTCCCACACAAACCTGAGAGCAGGAGGGGACAGACAATGTCCCAGTGTCACTGTGGTGCACAACAAGGATGCAGCCAGCACACTGCTGCCTCACAGCAGGAGTGGGGGAGCACCCCACCATTCCCACAGCCTCAAGGACTCAGTATCAGCAGAAATTCTGTACAGGCCCTGGCAGTGCAACTACAGAACCAGGGAACCTTTTCAGTTCAAGAAAACAAAGTCCATCCATAACTCTCTCCAACATGAGATCATATATTCTGTTCCCAGAGTCTTGTTCTTGATTACTTTCTAACCTGAGCCTGTGGACACCAGCCTTCTCTACTCAGTGACCCTGACATATGCCCTTGCAGTGACCTGAATAAAGCAACTGTTTTGTAACACAAGTGTGGATGATTACATAACCACAATGTCCTAATGCACGTCGTGCACACATGGAGTGCAAATCGAGGGATATCAAGGCTGCAAAGACAACTTCAGCTCTGCTATTATCCAACTTCTAAAAGCTCAACTCCACACCATAAATAAGGCTTTTACAGAGCCTCGTTAGCTCTCTTGGGGTTTTTTTTTCTTGTTCAGGGAAAATGGAAGGGGTAAAAAAAAGGAACAGCATAAATAAGCCTGAGAAAGCAGACACTCCATTGGACCCACTTGGCTGCCAACAGCTCGTATGCACACAGGACTGCCTGACAACCTGAGCTAAGAAATTAAGCACCAGTTTTTAATACCCATCCTGTGGCACTATTAAGATATTACTGTTGAATAGCTCACTTTATCTTAAATATGTCTGATGTCTTCCAGCTGAGGAGACAGATTCAGTGATCTTATGTTCTTTTCTTGCATACCGCAATGCAGAGAATTAAACCTCTTTCCTTATAAAATTACCTCAACAGATATTCTACAGTTTAACTTTGGTTTTTGTTCTAACAAACGGTAAATACATCTGCTCCTCTTTATGCACATTTTCTCCCTCCTGTTACCTCCAGTTTGCAGCCTTCCTCTTTCTTCTACCATTCACTCTTCCATTTTTGTGTTTACTTCTCTGCTTTTTCCACATACCCTAACCGTCTGTAATTTTGTTTTCACTAATTCTATACTCTATCTGCAATAATTTCTCATCAGTAACACTGCATCTCTTCATTAGGCATAAAGGATGCCCTTCACTGCCCGATGTTATTTGTGGAAGTAAACTAAGGTGCTTACAGAGGCATAAATATTGAGTTTTCTCCTGGTGAAGAGTCCCCTTGCAATCAGCTGGACCTGGAAGACCCAGCTGGGATAGAATGGTTTAGGTTACACCTGAGGCTGCAACCTACCTGCATTTTACCTGTAAGCTGAAAAAGTTAAACAAATAAAAACAGGAAGCAATGTCTGTTCACTGCAGATCATAAAAATACAGGTGAAAATGAGAAGAATGTGTGTCTTTTTTCCCCTTCTATTGAACAACATGAAGACAGTGAATTCTTTGAAGTACTGCAAAGTCATATGAGATGTCACCATGCTTGATGTCCCTTGAAACAAGTAAACATTCCAACCACAACCAGTTTTATATCTCCCTGTCTTCTGCAGACAGACAGGTTTAGGTATATTATATATACTACTGCCAAAGCAAGGCAACAGAACAGAAAGCAGTGTCAACTCCTAATGTCTTTAAACACAATCAGTTTCAAGAAAAACAGGATCAGCTTTTACATGAGAATCAAAACTATGCTTTTCTACGCTGCTTCCCTTGGTATTTGTCACAGTCTTTCCAGAAGTCATAAAGAAAGGAATACAGTGGTTAAAGCTTTTCGGTTTTCTCATCAAAATATAAGAAAATAAGATAAAAACAGGCAAGTCTATTTCAAACTCTTCCCACTATTCTGTCCCTTTTGCCACTTCACTGCAGTATCAGTTTACTCTTGTTCACATGAAGACAGTTCTGCCCTGGACATATTTGAACTTATTAAGAAAGAGCTCAAACAAAATTCCTGTCTTGTGGTAAAATAAACCAAATGTCAGTCAAATGTAAGGCACTAGACATTTGTTTAGATTGACAGAGCTAGGATTTAGACTTCTGAGTTCAGGAAGCTAAATCTTATATTCCAGGGATGTACAGATCTGTCAGTAAATTTCTTAAGAGCAGTTTAACTGTCCAACTACTAGACTTGCAACTGCTGAAAACAAGGAAGTACTGGGAGCTCCACAGATGTCTTTTTTTTATTTATTAATTATACACTATGAAAGGCCAGAGATTCATTTATGGAAGACACAGGAACCACTTACAGAATAGTGCAGTTGTACCCCTGAGGCCAGTACAGACATTTTCTAATATAGTATGCCCTCTTTTTTAATATTACGAAAATGTAAACAGAGACTACTAACCCTTTTTAGAAAGTTCGTAACCGGCTTTGCAAAACTGATGGTATTTTGCTGTATCTGGCCACTGCTCAAAAATCTTTGAAGTGGAAGTCCACACAAATCATGCACCTGGCTTCTCGTCCTCTGAGTTTGCCTTGCATCTGCTTAGAGCAGGCGTGGTGAGCCAGTACAACAAAGTGGGAAGCTGCTGCCTCATTAGTTAAAAGACTCCAAACATTGTTACACGCATTAAGAACCCCAAGAACAGTCTTCCATAACTTCTGAAACTTCACATAGATCATATAATTCAAACAGAATTTTAAAAGTGAGTTTTCAACTGCATGGCCTCATCCTAGCTCAAGAGCTTGCTGAGAGTAGAGACCTCAGAGGGAATCATCAGTGCACCACCCATGCATTACATCAGAGACTCACAGGACTCACTTGAAATGTGGCATATAAAGGAAAGGCTGTACCACTATAAAGCTCCAGAGATGACTTACCAGCTTTGGTCAGATGCTGCACGTGCATCATGACGCCCTGAGTGTAAGCCCCTGGCTCGTAGTTGTCCATCTCCCCCGCCACGATGTGGGCGACCCTGGTGGCGCGGCCGCGGATGGCGCCTGCGGCTCGGTCCAGGCCCTCGGCGTCCTGCTCGCGCAGTGCCACGATGCACCTGTTCACATCCTCCAGGATGTGGCTCTCTGCAACACAACAGCACTGCGTTAGCACCGCACCTTGGAGGCACTCACAGCTTACACACAGAGCTCAGCGCGGCTGGAAAGCTTACAGTGGGAAACCTACACAAATGCCTTGAAATTCTTCTAAGGAGTTATTGATTTCTACTATTCAAAGGCACCACAATACTCTTCTATAAGCAAGAGCAACAATAAAATACCGAGTCAGAAAGTGTTATAAACATATGAAAGCCACAAAACCTTACATACGAGGTAAGTATTTCCAAAATGAAGGAAAATTAAAGCTCTTGTTTGATTGCTGAAACCTTCTAAAGCCACTGTGACAACATCTTCCATAATGAGATTAGTCTCCAATGACAATTACCTAACAACTAAACTAATTTCTTCTACATTGATGCCTTAGGATGCTTATGCTAAATCAAACTCTGGAGTAAATTATCATCCCTCTGTCTGTCTAAACATACATTTTTCAGCTGGCAATAGTAAAGTTGTATTTGCGCTAACCAAACCATTCTTCGATACTCCAATACATAGAAATAGGGAACAAAGTATCAGCAGGAAGGACAAAGACAACTGGTACTAAGACTGGTCCTAAACCCAAAGGGTGACAGGCAATGAGCAAGGACTCAAATCAAGCTAGAAGACAGTAATGTCAAGAACTAGAAAGAGAACAGCTATGTGGTAGGTCAATATTTCCATCTATACCACCAATACTGAAGGACACGTTCTTTTTTCTCACAGGGAAAATAACGCAAATATAAAATTTAACTTATGGTACAAAAGGTAATATCATAAAACATGGTTTTAAATGATAGTGTGTTTACTGATTTAAAGCTTAAATACTTCTTAAAAGCTTCCCTATTACTGCTGGTATCAAATTTCCTTTCCTACAATCTGCTTTGTCTCTCAAGAGAACGTACTACAAGAACATTAGAAATGCACTTTGTGATGGCAGTAGATGTGCTCCATCTTCAGAAGTAGCACTGAAACTTCCCTTGCACTAAGCCGTGAATTAATTCAGAACTTACAGGTTTCTTGTTAATTCACATGACTGCTATTCTGTACATGAGTATTAAATTCTGTTTCATGTTATACAATAAATTGGACAATCACAGGAACTTGGACAGACAAAACATGCCATTAGGTAATCCTAAATTACTAACTGGGTTTGGCACGAGTATCCTGGGAGTCTGCCTATACCAAACCCCTTGAATTCTGGTCCAGTTTATGAAATGGCTACAACACAAAATGCCGCTGTAAACATAAAACACCCTTATCTTTTTCAGATCCATGTCACAACCCCCAAGGTCAGCAGAAAAAGAGAATTTTAGCAATGCTGACTTTGTCAGCACTCTGTGTTCAGCGCGTACAGATCTAGTAGCTGCATCCATGGACTGACAGCTCCATGCAAACAGACTCAGAGTACTGGCAGCTACTTCAGCTCCTCCCATGCCAAACACAACACATCCAGCTGGGAAAGAAAAGGGCAAATGATGAGGTGCACAAAGATGTTCCAGGCTCTAACCGGTGCTGTACAGGTTACAACTTACCTTTCCCTTGCCAGGCATCTCTTCTGTGTGCTTCCACAGTGCAAAGCTTCCAGACAAACCAGTCTGTCAATGTGTACAATGATGGAAAGACAGAGCTGACATGCACAGAATGCAAGAGAACGGACTAAAGAAAACCCACTTCTGCTGCCACAGTTACATCTAAAATTTAGTACAGGCCACCACTGTATGAGCTGTAATACAATTAAAACTAACCTGTCCAGATGTTAGCAGAGACAATGACAGAAATGGATATCATAGCCTCCCCTTTAAGGTGGTGTGAAGAATACAGTTTTTTACTGTTCAGCAAAGACAGCAATTAAAGGGCTTAATCCTGTATAAACAGAAATGCAGGGCTCTTCTGGGATCTACCAACCAAGATCTCCATAATGGAAAAACATAGTTACGTGGTTATTTCATTTGATATGAATCTCAAGGGAATTAAAAAAAAATTAAATTGCATGTGGCCTAATAGAAATACTGTATGAATGGAACACATGGTGGGAAGCTCTCACTTACAAACCCTTCTAAGGGATGTCACAAACAATACTTTCACGGAACAGCAAACTTGAGACCAGATGCTCAAGAGAAATGCACTTAGGCCTTTATGCTGTGGCCTGAGATTCCAATCAGCAGCTTCCTTCCAAACTGGCAAGAGTACTTTTAAGCCATTTAAGATTTGGCTATGAATTAAATGTGATGTATCCTTCCAAATTCTGTGTTTCAAAGAAGACAAACAGTGATACAGATTTCCTAAATTTCAAATTGTTCATCCACCTCATATTAGAAAAGCAGTGCAACAGCTTTTCTTGCTCCATCCCTCCATGGCCACGTGTCAGGGGTCATTGGGAACCTGCCCAATGCCATCTGTGTGTCAGACACTCCCAAGCCCATGGCAGCATGACACCATGCACAATGTGCACACAAAAATCACAGGTGAGCTTGTCCCCACCACAGGCACCTCACAGCAGCACTTGCTGAACACCCTCAGCCAACAGGCAACCTCTCACAATCTTCTGAAGCTCTTTCCAGATGAGTTACTTCACAATCAATAAAACTTTGCTTAACTTAATTTTCCCAAGGCACAACTAAGCTTATACGTTTGCCTCAGGAGATCTAATAGAAAAGAAACAGCACTGATCACAGCCCAGCTGAGACTGTTTTAACCTCGATCTTTCTCATAGATACTTCCTCCTCCTATACAAAATGCATTAGGTCAACTTTTGATTTTCATCCAAGTATCTTACTTTCCAGAGCAGAAAAGGAAGATTAGGATGATGTACCATCTCTTTGTCATGAGTCAATGTCTAGCAGAAGAGTTAATTGTAACAGTGGATTGATAGATGTTTAAGGAAATTGTCAGATTGCCATGGTTGCCACAGCAATTATCATGAGCAGTGCACTGTACCTTCTGATTTCCCTCTGGGATTTTGGTGTTAGTCAAAAACGGCCAAAAATCATATCTCAGCTGAGCTAACCAATGGCTAATAAAACTGTCTGACAAAGCCATGACTCAGAATGTCTCTGGGACAAAATCAATAGCTCTTCCTTTGCATGTCATCTAAGAAAAAGATAGGTGATGCCCTTCCACTCCACTTGGCACTGATAAGGCCTCAGTTGAAGCAGTTTAATTAAAGTTTCTCTGCTCAGCTAAAAAAAAATAGAAAAATTGTGAACTAAATGGAGACATGAAAAAAAAGAAAAATAATTAATAGAAATTTTAAAAATGTAGTATATGAAGAAGCACTATAAAACTCAATTTGGTCTCCTGAAGACAAGACGAAAAATAAAACATTCTCTTCTGCAAGCCCTAAATCATAAAATTAAGAATGCATGCAGTGACAGTCTAGCCAAAAAATGATTTCTACCTTTTCCCATCTGCTGACATGATAAAATGGGAAACAAAGAAACTTTGTACAAAAAGTCAGCCTCCTTTCAGATAACTCCTATCAGAACAGGATTTCAAGTTGTCCAACCATGGCACTACCTAGTACAGCATTGCGGAATAGTATGTTCCCACAGACTCATAATGCTTTGATGAACACCAAAAAAATATCTGACAGCAAATAAATGTTAAGAATATCCATACTTAGATTTACCGAATTTTAGTGCCAAAGTTAAGCAACTTAGTGGAAAGTGCAAAGTTCCAGTATACATCTCCCAGTTATCACTGCCCTTGTAGTCAGATAGAAAATAAAAAAAAAAACAAAAAACAAAAAAACCCCAAGGTAATCTAGTTCCCACCTTTTTGCTACATATTGAAGTTCAGACAATGCTCAAGGCTAAATCTCCATGAGCAATCTTATGAAATAGATTTTCTTGGCACTCACAGCGCTTTTAATAAAATATCTATATTCTACAAGTGTCTTAGTCCCTACTGAGAAATAAAATCACTGGTAATCACTTTATGTCCAAAGTTCCTGGCAATTTCAAGAGAAGAATTTTTAAATTAATAGAAAGTGCAGAAAAATAATTACTTGGAACAAGGAAAATACATAGCCTTTCTTCTCTAATTGTATTAACTAAACATTTTTCATCTGCCAGATCTAAGAAACTAAACAATAATTTCTAATATTGTTTGTTGCTACTCCATCTGACAACACAGTCATTCTGTCTCAGACCAAGGGTGGTACTGACAGGCAGGGATCCCAATTGCCTGGTATTTAGCCAAATGCATTCACACTTCCAAAATGCTCCAGGTTTTAGACACATAGAGCCATAACATTAAAAGTGTTAAAGTGTCTACTGTCCAGCTTAAAAGGCAAGGAGGATCCAGAAAGCCACAGGCTAATGCTTTACCTCAGTTCCTGAAAAAAATTACGGAGCAAAACCTCAAGGAAAACATTTCCAGGCACCAGAAGGACAAGAAGATTATTAGGAACAAACAGTACTGATTTCCTACTACGGGCAAATCAAGCACAGAGAAACTGATTGCTCTCAGTGATGAAGGACTGGTGCTGTGGATGAGGGCAGTGCTCTGGTTATCACTGGCTTGAAGAACAATGTGCCAGTGTCCCCCAGCCTCCCCCCAGAGCAATGAGGGTGGCAGTGCCTGGGCAGGTGAACAGCCATGGGCAGGAGTCAGTCCTGCAGACTCACAGAGGAGCAGGCAGCAGAGTGAATCAGATCAGCTCCTCCTCAGGAAGGAGGGATGAGGAGGATGGCACTGTCTGAGGCCAGACACAGAACACATCCTGAGCAGCTCTGCAGGTGCCACTGACTGGGCAGACAGCTTGCTCATAGTCCAGAGGACACCGCTGCCACCCAGACCAACCCTGACAAGCTGGACAAACGCACCAACAGGCACTCAGTCAGCAGGAAAGCAAAGAAAACTTGGGACTTGATGTAAGGGGAAAAGAAGAGTTTCTCCATTATGAGCATGGGGAAACATTAGAACAAATTGCCTGTGGAGACCAGAAATTAATTGATGCAGACAAGTGGGTGCTAATGCTGTTGTTTCAGGTACTAGACAAAATGAATTCTTATTATCTTTGTGGCAGACTTTTTCAGCACTGTTTTAACTATAATCTCCCTCTGAAAGGTGAATTGTGACACCAAGAAAGATCAAGCACTCACATGAGAAGCCTCCCGAGTTAACAGGTATACTTCACATTAATGGGTACTAGGCTGCAATGTCAGATTTTCCTGAAAGAACAACAAGCCTACAAAATTTACCAGTGTTCCAGGAAACAGCAAGCTCACTTGGAAAAAAGGTAAAATCTAAGAGTATAAAGTATCATGGGACATAAGGCAGAAATATGGTGTCTGTCTCAAACAGTGAGCTGAAGGCTGCAAGACAATAGCTAGAAGACAGCAGAAGAATAAGGATGGAAGATGACCGTGGGGAGAGAAGAGAGGGAATAGCATAAAGGTACCCCCCTAGGCCATGTTCCTCAGGATCTATCATTATCTGTGCCAGTCGCTATAGATTATTTTCAGTGAAGACAGACAATACTTTATGTTTTTAGAAACTTCAACCTACAGTCTGAAACACTAGCTTCAGTTCTGTTCCCAGAAAATACTAACTCAAGTGTGTATTTCTTCCAAATTTTACCTTAGGGTGAACAAAACATTGACTGAGTTGGCAGCTTCTCCTTAAGGTTCATTTTCATTCACATATGCATGAATGATTCTAAAACGTCAGTATCTAAACTCATGAAAGCGAAAAAAAACTCACAGACAAAAATACCACACAAAAAAGCCCATCAACAAAAACAACCCAATCCACACAGTAAAACCAAACCCACCCAAAATTCTCTGCTACATCATCGCCAAAACAGAAAGAAGGAATAAGAATATGCCTTACATAAGTATTTACTAATTATAGAGTTGGCAGCCCAAAATTATCAGTTTAACTGGCTGATAAAGGTTTCAGATTACAGGAAATTTCCCTCCCTGCATGAGTGAGAATCTCATAGCAATATTAATCCTTTCCAGAGTTTAATTTCTTTCTCTCATTCTTTTTAACATGAGTACAATAAGATTTGGTTGGTCCGAGACTGTAACTGCTTGTGCTTCAATCCTTGCCCTCCATTTCCTGGGCACAAAATTCAGCCTGCAGACAGATTTCTGGATTGTCAGCCCCCCCATTCTGCAGCCAGATGTACTCCAGGACCTTGATAAAACAAAGGAAGCACAATCTTAGGCTCTCAGCATGTTTCAGTTTCCTCTCCTAAAACTTTCCACAAGGCAAGCTCAGAACGCACTGAAAACAGGCCAAGTTCCCAATAGAAGCACAGAGGCCAACCTGGATCTAGGTAAGGATCTGAAGAGAGCACAGGCAGACAAGACATAGACCAGAAGCGTGAACACTGGGACAGGACAGAGAGAAAGGGAAGCCAGGAAAAGCAAAAATGTCAACATATCCAGCTGGGCAAGGGTCACTTTTCCATCTCCAGACTTCAGTTCTCCCCTGGGCTGCAAGCCCAAGGAAACACTTCCCTCCAGAAACACGCAGGGGTGACATGCACGCATGGAACTTGGCCCAGTCCTCTTCAACACACCCTTCTTGAGTCAACCAAAGAAATTACTCATTTTAGGGACAATCCACCTCATCCTACACATGCACATGTAAAGGTCTTCAAGGACTTGGGACTCAGAGGTGCCCATTTCTCTTCTCCGGCTTAAGAATGCTTAGCTCAGTTTTCATTCTAAACTTACAGGAGATGTAAGATAAGATACTGTAAGATAAACTTACAGTTCATCCTTCCCCTTGAAAATATACAGAGGCAAAATGAAATTTTTTATATATTAATACTGTGTAACATGCTGCTGACTCCATAAGACCAGAAGGGAAAACCAAGGAATTGGAAATGGTAGCAGGACAGGAAAGAGGAGATAATGAGGAAATAAATAAAACAAAGCATTCTTGTTTAATCGTTAGAAATCACTGTAACCACAAACTGTGTTAGCAATATGCTCCCCTGCCCCTTTTCAACTACTAACATCCAGAATGAATGCAGCAAATTGTACTCAGACTAGCCATGTCTCAACTATGAACCTAGGTAATTATGATGTTGATAACCCAGGTAAACGTGGTGTTAATAGTAATTCTCTCCTAGAGGAGTATTCTCTTCACCAAAGTAGCTATAACCGAAAAACGATGAATTTTTTTCCAAGAGAGTAATTCACATTCCTAACAAATTCATCAACTTAAACTTCTTGAAGTACAATAGAGCAAACCCTTTCAACCTTAATTTGACCACATTAACCCCTGATAACAATGACCAGAATTCCATTTGGCCAACAGTAGGCAGAAGTGGACTGGGAAACCTTTTTCCGTCTCAGCTACAGCAGAGAGGGTGATGCTTAATGTGCAGTTATTTATATTAGAATTCTCGCGGTACCCGTGCAACTCGGTCTAGCTGATGGTGTCCCTGCCCCAGGCAGGGACTGGAACTAGACGGGTTTCAAGGTCCCTTCCAGCCCAGACCACTCTAGGATTCTATGATCTCCTAAATCTGCTCACAAATATGGGGACTCACAAAAAGTCACCACTTCCTCTTCCATAACAAGTCTTACTTCAATGGACCTGCCTTATACACCCAGCTTTGCTAAACTGCTCCAAAAAGTAGCTAATACAGTATTAGGTGTAAATATTTTAAATAAAAGTGCTTCCAGACAGATCCAAGACAACATGAGTTAATCAGCATACATTCTTCTCCTCCAACAATGCTTTTTAGGAATTTAAGTTTTAGTGAATGCAGAATGCTAGAGAAACATTACCAGGTAACTTTTACTCTATGTTAACAGGTTAATTGACCTGGTTTTTCTTTTCTTCAGTGTGAGGCTGGCAAATGAGCAGTAACAGTCAAAATGAAGCTGTTGAGGACTGGGGCAGGAGAGACAGGGAATCACTGCAAGGATAATGGGATTCGCCAGAATAAAGAACCTCAGAGAGGTTGTTCTTGGTCTGAATACAATACAGCCCAGCTGTGAGCAGCAGGATGGACTAGACCTTCATGTCCCTTCCAACCACAATGATTTTAGGATTCTGTGAGAGAGAGGGAATAACAGTAAGAACTGCCAGCCAAAAAGAGCATGGGCTAAGGCTGAAATACCAGGCTCCCCAAATGACTGGAACATGCCTCCTCTGCATCGGCAAGGCCTTTTAGAGACTTTGTCATAAAATTCATCAGAACATTCACCACCAACTGGCAGCCTTAAGACTTTTCTTTTGAGCTTCTTATCTTGGACGTAGAATTACTTTTCACTCTTCACTTCAGCAACTGGATAATGGAGAATTATTTGCCTTACAAAATTCTGTCACATTTTCCTGTAGTATGTGGCAGCCAGCTAAAAAAATACACAGGATAACCATCTTCTTTATACTAAGTCTGTGCCTGTTCCCTTCATTTCCACTGCAATGCAGAACCAGAGCATTCATTATACTCCTCAGAACATTCCCTCTCAAAAAATACAGGAGACAGTTTCCCTCTCTGTCACTTTTATAAACCTCAGGTAAAAATTCTGGGAGGCTTCTTTTACCAGATGAACTACAGAAGGGGAGAGACTTTTCCTGGCAAATTGCTCCTTGTTTCTTAACTGCCATTAGCTTTTCAGCAGTCTGCTAGAACTGTCTGCAGGTGAAGATTCTCCCTCAGCATATAAGCAGAGGACTGTGTCACATAAAAAACGCTCCACAAGCCTTTGCTTGGTCTTTTGTACCTCACCTGCCCCATTTCAATGCAGAGTTGCTTACACACCCAATTAATTAAAGCAGATAGAAGCTACAAAAAAAAGTTGTATTCTCAGTGCTATGAAAGTTGAGATTCAATTTTCCGTATCATTTGTTCTGCCAAAAGAGAAGAACTGAAGTCTGCACCTTTATTGCCTTAGGTGAAATATGAGCTAGCCCTAAACATGGCATAAATAAATTTGTTTTCTGCCCTTCTATGGATGGGAAATGGAAAATTTATGGTTGCTTTCCAAATTCTACATTCAGAATCCAAATCTAGCTAAAATATTGCCCAGCTTCATGAAAATATCTCTTAAAAAAATCAGAAAGGCCTTGATAAATCATAAATCTTTTAGTCTAAAATGGCAAAAGCAATGTTTTCTGAGTAAGGGATTATCTAAAGGAATTAGTTTATGCCAGGAATTACACTGAGACTAATCTCACTGGAAATGAAAGTCTTTGGAACACGGAAATAACTAGCCAGATTACAGGGAAATAGTTCATAGCACCTATCTTAAAAATCAATGCATAGCTGATAACCTAGCTCATCATTTCAGGGCAGATGCTAGAGAATGAAGAGCTGGCAATCTTCCCAGTTTGGACCAAACAGCATAAAAAGAAATTTGCAATTACTAGGGAATATTCAATGTCTGTCTTTGCATCAGCTGGAAGGTTTGGATAATTTGTCACATTCAAAAGATTTCATTTCCTTAGGTGGGGAGAAGGGAAAATTAACAAAGGTGGTAATATATCAACTAGTTCTGAGTGCTAGATCAGTGGTGTAGAATTGGAGAGCTTTGCATTACCTGTTTCACAGTGTCTGCAACAAAGCAGACTATTATGTTAAATGGTGGCTATTTCATTTGTCTATAAAATATTGTCAAAAGATAATAGCCATCTGCCACTCTTACATAAATTGCTCAGGTGAAAACACTGGCTTTATGATAATATTCTCTTGTTACAGTTTTGTATTTGCTATAGTGAGCACCTGATCAACACCTAATAATGCTGTTTGACACAAGAGGCGACCCACAGACAGGGCAAATGTTAACAGACAGAAAACATTTAATTAACAAGAGACAACTGGGATAGGAAACTCCCAAGTCTCTCTACAAAAATGCTAACTTTTAAGCTGTGACAAACTTGTCAGTTTTCCTGGTGGACACTCCTCTGCAAATTGCATTGCTTGCTGTTGAAAAGTTACCTCTCACGTGCAGAGAAAAGCTGCCTCTTCATTAGATTGGCTTTCCCACTGAAGTCTAAGCTGGTACTGTTTTTGCTGTTGGTGGAGGACAGGTGCTGCTGGCTTGTTTTCATATTGTTTGGGTTTCAGAGGACCTAAAGTTTGGGAGGTTGTTTGTTTGGTTTTAAGTTTTATTACACTACCATCCACCAAATTTCTGAGCTATCAGCTAAACTTACGGGCAACAGAAGTCAGGGTAGAAGTCGGACTTTGTGCACCCCACATACTCAATAATTAGCACTGCCATTGATTTCACTTTTTTTTTTCTCCCCGATGTTCTAAGGGTTCCCAGCTTTGTAGCAAACAGGCACATGTCCTATCCAGCTCCCGGATGTTCCAAAGGGTAGGCTGCCTACGGATTATCAAGAAAACCTCATTAGTATCCTACTGCTTGATAACGAGTTCACAAGAGGGGACCTTCAGGGAACACATCCCATTCAACAATCAGCTTGTGTTCATCTTGTGCACATATGCAAGTCCATTTTCTCAAGTTTCATTTCAAAACAACAGACAGACTTGACATGTTGCTCCCAGTAATAAAAGCACACTCAAGTTTCAAAACTACAACACAACGGGAACCTGCTCTCCCAGATGAAGATTTGGATCTTATCCTTGAAAAAAAGTCTGGCATTCTGCACCACAGTAGCACTGTCATCTTAAACTCTTAATGCCATTGACCAGAACCTTCCCTTACCACTTGGTTGTGCTTATTTTCATACCAGTTTTTGGGAACACTCATATATGTTTCCAGTAGGCCTCATTACAAAAAGCAAGCAAATCAATTCCTGCAAAGCTGCATAAAACTATTAAAAGCTACTGCCACAGCTGCAGCTAGAAAGCCATTAGCAAGCAGTCTGTTAGGAAATAAACACTCAAAAAATTAATCCAGATCTGCCTCAAACCCATGCATCTTAGACCATACTCCAAAGGTTGCCAAATCTCAACTCAGCCAAATCCCATACAAACTGAATTCTAAATGCATAAGCCTTCAAAACTCTTGAGGAAGATGCCAGTAGTTTGCAAAGCTTGTGATGAGAAACAAATCTCGCCACTAACAAGGTCTCAGCAACAACTTACTCCAAATTCAGTAAGAACAGAGCAGGAACTTAGTATGAAATTTCAGTTTCTGAATAGAAATCTCAAGTCAGTGAAATACCAAGTGCACTGCTGAACTGCACTACCCAGCTCCTTAGTCCTGCCTGCTTGCTCAGTGACTTCATGCATCCCATTTACTCTTACCCTCTACAGCTCTCCAAAAGTTCACCACTAAACTTTTCCCATAACCTCAGTAACAAGGCAGAAAATACTAATTTCAAATACCAGGATTTCCTGGGACAACGCTTCCCAGAACGGTTCCCAAAACCAGCCTGTGATGCATGGTCAGAGCCGGTGGCAGGACGGGGCATACCTAACCAAGCAGTCCCTAAGAACACATCCACCACCTAACAAGCTTAACACCTGATAACGTTTGCCCCTGAGTCTAAGCCAGTAGTGTTGCAAGAGCAATTTGCATTTAAATCAGTGTATCAGGACTGTAAACTACTTCTGAGGCAAGGATATGGATAACAAAGGGAGGTAGGAAACAACACTAGATTTTCAATTAAAACAAAATGGATACCACAACATCAACAAATTTCTAGGAAGAAGACATTCCTCTAAAGGAAGTTGAAAATGACTCATTGAACTATCATTTGTGACATGTAGCATGTCAAGTTCTCTTTACCTTAATAACAGAGTAAGAAAAACAAATTACTGTGGTGCTAACTTCTGAGGTGGTCGGTAGGAATCAGGGGAATCAGAATCCTGTATGTATTTCTGCCAGCAAACTGGTAAAACTTTTATATAAAGCAGAACAGAGAGAGACTGGAATAGGACATAATTAAGAAGAAGCCAAGTGGCTCTGTAGAGTAGAAAGCTGCGTACCACAAACTGGAGGCACCAGCAAAGAGTGAGATAAGCACTTCAGCTGGTAACTGTACAATGGATTTCCAAAAGGCTTTCAACTGCTATTCCCAGACAGCTCCAAGATGGCATAGGATAAGATGACAGATTTACTGGTGTTACTGCTTACAAAAGAGAAAACAAGGAGCAGAAACAAACAGTTTTCCCAACTCCATAAGCCAGCATTTCCACAGAGATCAGCTCTGAAACAGTGTAATTCAATACTTTCAAGCATAATATAAAAGGAAAGGATTAATGTAATAAAGGAGAGACTTTTTCTTGTCTTTTCTCATTCCAGGTAGTCAAAGCCGACAACAAAGAACTGAAGATGGAATCACAACACCAAGTGATCAGTGCATTAAGCACACCAGTTCAACACCATAAAACTCAAATAAATGAGTAGTGAAAAAAAACCCAAGCCTACACAAAATACTGACCTATAAATTAGTTACTACTGTTAAGCACAGAAATTTCTGAAGTCAGTTAAGATAACACTAGAAGCACACTAGCTCAACAGTAATTAAAGGCAAATAATGCTATGATTTCCAAGAGAACACCTGATAGTAAAGATGCTGCAAATAGCTCTTGTCCTTACTTCCATCCAAAAATACCCATTTTAGTAAGCTGTAGGACTAAACCTCCAACTCCTCCACAAGATACATCCCTACATTGCTGAAATGACAGCTACTATAATATTATAGAAGAAAAAGAGTTTAAAAGAAAGAGAAGGGAAAAGTAAAGGATATTCCAAAAAGGGCAAAGTGGTATGATGGTTTTTACAGAATTTCCAGGTGGGTCATTAACTGGTGAGAGCTGTACCAGCAAAAACAAACTTTGCATGCTCAGTGACACACAGATCCAGCTTCTAGTCTTGATAGAAAAGGGAAAAATTCAAGGCCATTTTCTTACAATCCTGGTGAGAACAACGAAGAGGGAGCTTAACCATTTTAAGTTCAGTGAATTCATATTTATCCTGAGGCACATTACAGTCAGGTTGAACAAACCTGATATAGTCATTGAAGCCCACTGTGTAATTTACCTTCCTGTTGGAACTGTAATTAAGTGCATACATCTCTACTTAGATTCTCATGTTTATTCTCCTACAAAAAACAAGGCATACTATACTGCTATTGCAGGTACCAGAAGGACAGCATGAAAACACTGAATTCAGTCTTAAATCTTGGAATGGCATCTTGTAGGATTGAATTTTTTTCCCCACAATCTCCATAGCTATGCTAAGGGTGAAACTATAATTGGCAATTTTTGTGATGCATTCATCTGTAAACATGTTACATGGACTGGAAAAGTGGTAATAAACTGAACCAGAACTTTAAACCATTGATGGAAACAACTTATATCAAGACAGATAAGCAAGACAGAAATCTGAAGTATTCCTTTACTACTTGTCCAAGTATTTACAGTATATTTTGCAGTTTACTTTGAGTGACTTCAACTGTCCAGACTGCCATCTTAATGACTACAACTATCCAAAGTGATTTGGAACTGAACCTGATCAAAAACTAAAATTTAATGCTATTAATACTTACATGCTGAGGCCTGGCCTTATGATAGATGGAAGTGCCACTCATCAATTGCTGGGTTTTTTAACACAATAAAAGATGCAGCAATGTTACAAAATTAAAATAAGGGTGATCTTGGCTCTACAAACAAGCTCTACTGGGGAGCACCTTAAATCTCTCAATGACAGAATCCAAAGAGCATTTCAGTATCCACAAAGCAAAAATTACTGCATTATTTTATTATATTATATATAATATTATATATATTATATATAACCTAATCTGATTAGCCCAGATTACACCCAACACTTTGTATGTGACTTGAGCACAACTGTGTATTTTGACAAAAAACAAGTAACCTGTAAAGCACATAAAGTTTGCTTGCAGAAGTGGAGAACTGCAGTAACCTCAGACTACCACCTTCCATAATGCAGGCTTAATGTAGCTGTTCAGCAAGATCAATGCTAACAATGCATTCCTAAATCACTAAATAAAACCACAACACAAAGTGCATCCAAAAAAACCACAGACATGTCATACACTTTTTCCGTTTGCAAGTGGTTCTCCTGAATTAGCAGACAAAGCATTAAAGTTTTACAGCCTTACCCGCATGTACTGGCATGTTGCAGAAGACTTTTGTTTGGTTTTAATGAGAAAGAGAAGAAGGAAGGACCCTGGAAGTTTTATAATATAAATTTCAAAGGAAAGAAATTACAAGATTTTTGGGTGGGAGAGGAAGGAAATGAGAAATTTTCAGTGGAAATGCACACTACCAGAGAGCTGAGCAAGTTTAGGAGTAAATTGAGGAGAAATCACTTATAAAATGGTTTCTAAACTTCAAAATGCTACTACACTGGATAAAACCTTTCCAAATTTTAAACCTGAATTTCAGCAGTTGGCATTAAATAAATTCCTAAGCATATCTAAAACTTCTTGGGGAATATGAGAAGAATTAGTAGGGATAGACAGGCTTTTCCAGAGTAACAACCACTCTAGTTTGGATGCATTTTGCTGGTGTGTGACTATCAGGGGAGCCATCACAGATCCTAAAAGAAGCATGACCACTGGCTGGCAGACACAATCAGCAGAGGAGAATATGTTAACTACTTCTGCTGTTCTGCGTCCTTCTCTCTCAAAATGTCATAAATTAAATCCTAAGCTATTTTTAGCTTGAAGTTTGCTGTTTCTATTGCAAGCTTTCTCCTCCCTTCATATGTAACAAAAAGTTACTAAAACCCCCTCCATATCTTGGCCTGTTTCCATCCTGACTGCCTGCCTCCTATGGCAAGTATGTATTATTGTAAGTATGTATGTATCTGAGGTTCTGGGAGGAAAAAAAAAAAACAGCACTAGGTAGACTGTGACACAATTACGGATTTATGAGTATGATGAGCTTAACAAGACAGGCAGCATGGAGAAAGTTATTGCTTAAGAACACCTTTATACAGAATGTGACACTGGATAATGAAGAACTGTTCAACAGCAGAGTAACTACCACAGGGATGAGATAAGGAAGGCTGTGTGATATTCAGAAAAATATTATAAAGCCTGGAAGTGTACTTGCATATAATTGCATTTAGGGATGTGAAAAGGTAGAGTAACCAAAAGGACCTATTATTTTTTTTTCTTAAATGACTGATGCAAAGTAATTTTGAAGAAATAGAGGAAAGGTCTGCTTCTATTGTATAAAATTGGATAGTGCTACAGATTTGAAAAAAAGTAGCTCCCACCAGGAAATACATAAGACTGGAAGATCAAGGGGAGAATTAATAACATTTTATATTAGTCTAATCTCAACAAGCATTTTCTGTATTTAGGAGACAACGAATGCATCATCCAGAACAAGCACTGGCACACCCCCAAAATGAGCCTCTCTCTGTCCGCTGAGTACCAAAGAGAAACAAGGGAGACTAAGCTAAGGAAATGTATTCAGCTGTAGATGGAAGAATGCTCACCAGATTAGCAAAAGAAAACAAGATCACTTATTTAAGAACTACTTTTTTAAGAGAGGTTAGGATTCATAATGAACACTGTCTTGATTCTACTCCAGAGAGAATTATATGAAAAGACTACCTCCATAACTTAAGGTCTCTTAAGGATAAAGTGTTGCAAGACTGGCAACTGCTTAATGCCATCAGTGGCACCCCTGAGTACAAGGGAATACAAGTGAAGAACTGCACAAACTTTAATCAGCTATTTTATGCCATCAACCATCGACAGACATTAACATAAAGCCTACAAAGAACGCCAACAACATACACGGGAACAGAGTTGAGACACAAAAGTCCATCTTATATAGCTCTTCCAAAGGCTGCAAGAAACCCCCAAAATAACCCCTAAATCCCATAACAGCTTGGAGAAGAGCATTACCAAACTGAAACTGAGCTGCTGTGCAACCCAAGCCAAAAATGAATAAAACAAACCAAGAGGTTTCTGTCAGGGTCTCTTCTAAAAGTATTCAACAACTGGTTTAGTACTACACAGAAATAATCAAGGACTGGGTCCCCATTCTCCACGCTCCAACAAAATATCTTATAGAAATACATTAATCTACTCTTAATTGCTCTGATTCAGATGCACTGCATTCTTCTCTCAGTAATGCAACCAAGAGAAGGGATTTGTTAAGCAGACATTTTTTACATTTTATTGCAGTAGATTAATGCTAGTAAAGTGTTGCATTGCTTAAGCTTTGTTGTACAATAATAGCTAAAACCAAATTAAAACCAAGATTTGGACTACATGTAACTAAAGACATTTCAAATGAAGTTTCTGTGGGAAAGTTTGCCCTGCTCTGCGCAAGACGCTTTAGTAGAAAATCTCCCGAGCTCTCTTCTAATCCCTGTTAGTCTTTAATTCTATTCTTCTCTTCTGCCATTTCATACATGCTACCCTGCATGCTCATAAAGTCCACCTGACCCACTCTTCCCTAATCAACTACTGAAGATTCTCTCCCAGAAGTAGAAACTGCAGCAGCAGCTGGGGCTCCAGATCTGCAGCTATAAATGTTGGGGAAAGAAGTGAAGCTGGATACTTGCTTCCCTCTGTGATCAAGAAATTACTTCGTTAGAAATAGGCCTGTGGATGAAATACGTAAGGTATGTTCTTTTATCCTCATTATTTTTGCTTATGTTTAATTGAGGAATCCTCACTGAAATCAAAGAAAAGTAGCCAAAAATGTGGTCTCTAAGCCCTTGTTCTCATTGATGGCCATAAGACTGTTTGCACCCACATAAAGAATCTTCTCCACCACCTTTACTGTAACATCCAATCTCTTGCTGCTTTCCTTGACTTAAAAGTAGTTTCTGATGGCACAGGTTTACATTAAAAGGCAAGTTCTGTTCTAATGCTGTGGTATCATACTGTTCCCTACCCCACTTGGAGAAACAATACATTTTTAGATTCCAAGGGAAGGATTACGAGACTAGCTCACATCACTTCAGACTTCTAGGGAATTCCTTGCACACTCCACATCTTCTCTACTCCGTTTAGTGGGAGAAATGTGCAAGGTTTCCCTGGATCTCCTCTGACAGTCTGGCCATCATCCCAGAAAAGTGTACTATAAGGTGAACTACGGCTCTTCTCCCTCTTGTCAGGAGCCACTGGTTGGTCCCAGTTCTTCAGTTAAAATATTATTCCCTTCTGCCCACTCAAGTTATCTTAAATGATCTTTAATCCCATCCCAGAACTTCCTCAGCAGTCTCTGAAATCTTTACCTATTTAAGACACCTCAGGCCAGTTTCTGTAAGGAGTTGAACTGTGGGGCACCTGTGTATGCATTATAAAATACTTTGCTGTTCACAGCACTAGAAATAGCAGATTCTCCAGATTCTGTGCAGATTGATTTGCTCATGTCCACATTTCCCATTATCAATTTAGCAGTGAATTGCGGAAACTGCATGGGGAAATTGCACAAACCCTTACCTGAGGCAGATGCATAAGTCACTGCACTCATTATGACTTCATCAGATAAAGAGCAACAAACAATTTCTGGTAGGGAAACAACGAACTGGACATCAGACAAAACCCTATCAACAACTAATGCCTTATTACCCATTATTCGGAGTGCATTTACCTTAAAGAAATTAATTCAATTAAAAGTGCTGATGCAATTACAAGGGACAAAATGCACTTCAGACAAATTGTATTTTAATAAGGTATATAAAAGAGCAGAGAGCAGAGACTATTTTACACAACAGAAAAGGCTCTGTGTCATTTGCAGACAGTATTTGAAGAGACATTTATTTGTACATGAGGAGGAGTGAGAAAAGAGATGAACATGGAAATGTTTTCATAAAAACATGGTACTTCCATTTTGGCTAAAGAGGAGCTACTATTTGTTATAGGGATTTAAGCACTGTGATATTATAAATACGACAGAGCAAAACTCAAGCCAGTATATGAGGCTGAAGAGAAGGTCCAGCAGATGAAATAATCACAGTTTAGGCAAGGACATTAAAACAAGGACACAGAGGTCTGTCATGCAAGCTCTTCAACAGGACAACGGAAAGACCAAAAAAAAAAAAAACCACAGGTCCTGAGAGTTCTGTATACATAAACACGCTTTTAATGCTTTTCTTACCTACACGGTCCTTGAAAAAGTTAACCCTGGGACTAAAAGATCCATGTATTTTCTTACTGGTTTTCTAACACATGATAAAATTAAAACACTTAATAATTGTAATTAACCTGTCACTGCAATTACACACCATCACCAGGAGAAAACATACATGAAAATGAAGGAAATACTGACATTTCAGATTTTCCATCTTTACCCACTAGGCTTAAGGCAATTTTGAATAAGAGTATTAAAACAACACAGAAAAATCAACCTTAGGGAACAACCCTCAAACTCCATTTCCAGGCTAATTGTATGAGGGAGGAGGCACTAAAGAGTCAGTTTACAAGAGCAGCGTTGAAGATAAAACTCACGATTTACCAGTATGAATGCAATTACAAGCATAACAAAACTGCTTTCCTGGAAATTCATGCATCAAATGCAACAGCACATTTTAATTTATGAATCTGTAGACTTCACATCATCTTGATAAATGCATGACAGTAATTTTTAAACCTAATGTCAGTGGGTTGTAAAGATTAATACCCACATTCTTTCTTGCATAAATTAACTACCCAAAACTGATAGGCTGAGACTGATTCTCTGTTCTTACAAGGTGTAACAAATCTATGAACAACAGTATCATAATTTATAATGTTTCATAATTACACTGACTTTTTTTTTTACACAAGTCATTAACACTTGCTTTCTTTATAAGGAACAGACCTCCATTTAAACTACCTGCAGTCAGACCACTTTTTCACTTGTAAAGACCTGATTTCATCTTTTTTTTGTCCTGCAGTGCTATTTTCCTTTGAACACAGTATCATATAGAAATAGGAAGAATAAAACACAACTAAGAGGAAAAGAAAAATCCAATTTAAACAGGATACGTGAATCTGAAAAGGAAAGACCTATACACTAAGAAAAAGAACAGCATTATTACCAGATACATTTTTATTTATTATTAAATGTCACTCATAAGGACTTAAAGAAATTAAAAACCAACCAACAAAAACAAAACCCCACACAAAAACCCCCTAAAACAACAACAAATTTAAAGAAAGAAAAAACAAACAGATAAACCAACTTTCCAAAAGCTTACAATTTTCCTTCTCCCAGGAAGACAGGCAGGATTGTCAGAAAAATCTGACAATCAGTCAGAGAAGAAATTTAAAATAAACTTTAAAGTAGGCAATGCTCTACATGATGCAGAGTTCTGTATCATCAGAACTACTAGGGAAGGTGTGTTTACTGTATTTACTAGAAAGTGTACTGTAACGTTGAATGTAATCTTAACACTCCAGGACTACCATTTCCTTCACCACCAGAGCTGCAAACCCAGCCAACTCAACTCACATGTGACAGGTTGACATGCTGACACAGCACAAAATCTGTTTTGAAAGAAATATGGTATTTAAAAAAATATTTTTCTCCCAGTATGTCCATGTTGGTATGGGGTGTACAATACTATTTTCTGTAGAAGAAACAGGACCATTATACATCAGCTCTGGAATTCCTTTCCTCTCAAACATGATACAAAACCTCAACACACATTATCTTTCCTGATTACTGAATAACTTTCAAAGAAAGGTAGGTATCACCTTCTATTACACTTCTAACGTTTCTATTTAGCCAGAGCAATATATAAATGTTTTAATCCCTCAGAACACAGTAATGGTACTAATACCCTGTGGAGGAGATGAGGAGTGGCTTGCACTGTTCCTTACAATTACTCTTAATAATTACTCCTTTGTACATGAGCTAATAAAAAAATCTTCCCAAAGCAAAAAGGTGACAACTGCCATAGAGAAACATCTTCTCAACAGATCACTTAAATGTAAGCATGACACTTGAAGTTTAAACAAGTTAAATTAACATGTGCCAAAGGGTTCTACCAAAGCTTACAGAAAATGTGCTACACACAGTTTAATGCAAATATAGGAATGTTTACTGGTTTTGGACCTCATTACATGTAGGCTTAACACAGTGCTACCTGAATTACAGTTTCTGCATTTACTTACGGTGAAATATTGTCAATCATTCAACTGTGCTCAACACCAAAGAATGTAAAATACACTCAAAAGCCAGAAGTCTTCTCTGAAATGAGCAGCTGCCGAATGACACGGGTTTGGGTTTTTTTACACATTATTGGAATACTTAATTTTTTTCTTCAAGTCCAAGAAATCTTGGGAAAAAAATCTAAAATGTGCTATTTCAACGAATCATAGCTATATAGATAAAAAGAAACATTTAGCTCAATGAATTTGACAGAAGAATTTTAATCTACTATGAAATCTCCTGAGTTTTAAAGAGATTCACGTATTCTATTCATTAGCAGTTGACTGGTTTCATCTCTTTATTAACAGCTGTAGTAATATCTGCATAAATTTCAGGAAATTTCAGAAACAGGAAAGATTTGCACTGTAAGCAACAGGCAGGTTCATAATCACCTTCCACTAAAGGCTACCTTACACAGGGAGAAAGTAATTCTAAGGTTATGCTTTTCTGTACTAAGATGCTGAGATACACAGCAGGAGAGTAACTCTATGAATTGTCAGGCCACAGTATTTGCAGTAAATTCTCCTATTCTCAGACCTAAGTCACTTGCCAGGTACACCAGCTGACCCCGCAAGACAAGAACTCCCCTGCCCTGAGGAAAAGTCTATCTCCCACATCAGCAGACCCACAAAGGGCCTGAACAGCCATCTCTGCTCATGCTTTCTGCACTGTAATATCCACATCTTGATCATAAACACAATAAAAAACACCACTCAGCTTCCAGTCCCCACAGTGAAGATACCCAAATATCTGAATACCAAAGCTCTGCCCCTTTTAGGCAAGAATCCACCCTCATGTTTAATGAGCAAAGCACAACTTGGGAATGTGAACTTAGTTCTGACTTCACTCACAATGGTTACACACTACTGACATCTGCAGAACTACCCATGTTTCCTATTGCTGCCTTACCCAAACAGCCCTAACAAATGGAACTAATCCCAAAGGACATGCCCTGAGAGAGAAATGGGCAAGCACAGGGGCCCACTGACCATACAGATACAGAGAAATGAAACCACATTTAATCAAGATGAGATAAATTTTTCCTTCCTTTCCATTGTTATGCTACTTGAAGAGAAATCAAGAAAGTATAATTACACAAATTTACATGTGCTTCACAATTAAAGATTTCTAAACTGTGCATATAAAGGTGTATTTTACAAGGAGCAACACAAAAAACCAGGCACTGTACAACTGAAATGCTTGTGTTGAATACCTTTTATCACTGAGGGCAGAACCTTACCTCAGAACTGGGATCTTTAAACTGCAGAAAGTGAAACAACTGTTTTCTACCTTCTTTTTAAATGCTGAAGACACTCACTGCTTCAGAAAATACAGTTTACTACCCAAGGCCTCTTCACTGAAAAAATTTCTAAGTACATTTTGTGTGACAAATAGCTATGACACTGAAAATCCAGAAATTCTACTGTGCATTGCACAGTAACTGGAACCCAGGATATCACAAGAACCTCTTGTTTAAGGTGTATGCCCAGGGATATGCACTTCCTCTCCCTGGTGACTTCTCATAGCTGCAGAGAGGATTTGACACTGAAGAGGCAAACGAAGCTGTGAGGATGGATAAATGTCCCCCTGCCACACCCACCTGGTCAGCCCCAGTGACTGCTGTCCAGCTCTACACCGTGCACAGCAGGAATATCCACCGTGTGGGGACATTTTAAACAGAGGTAATGGCTTCACAAATCCTTATACAATCTCATCTGTCATTAGTTTCCTACTGAAAAGTGATGAAAATTTTTCAAAGCATATAAAAGAGTAATTAGAATATCATACCTGATACAGCAAGGAAATCATCAATACTTGTTATATCATCCACTGCTTCAGTAAGAACACGGATGTGATTCTCCCATGTACTCCTATATATCTCCATGTTGTTTTTCACAGCTTGACTTTTTGGTCTGGCAGCAAGAGCTAAAGCAGCATTAATAACCTGTACCAAAAATAGACAAAAATCAACTACATAATTACTTCCTCAGAAATCAAACAGTTATGTTTTACTTAACATTATAGAGCAGCATTCCTGTTCTCTAAATCTTTGCTCAGTTTTTGGTTCTGTTCTCAAGCAGAAATATCAGTCAGATATTGCTTAGGCCAACTTCCATTTTAGCTTTATAAATTAAGCAGCTGATGGAATAGGACAGCAAAATCCCAACATTTTATTTTTATCTTGAGAACTCATACTTTTCCAGTTTGCAAAATATCATATACAAGGAGGTTTTTACCCACACAAACTTCCAGCACACACTTACTAGGTACAGTAAACATCATCACTTCAGTCTCAAGTCTTTATCATCTTCAACTCTTTATCATCAAGAGCTTATTATGGAGTATCTCCACTGAAAGAGGGAATATCAGCCTCTGCCATGTGAAAGTGGGAGGTTTTGCCAGGCCAACAGGTGTCTTTTAGGATCAGAGGCACAGGACATAACACATACTACATCTACACAAAAGCAGCAGGCAAAGTGCTAAACACATTCGGACTAAAAACAGTAATTATAGTCACATGAAGAGGGTAGATTTCATCTCTTTCAGAAAAGACTAATTGAAGACGCAAACACAAGATCCCAAAGTGATCATTTCTATAGATACTTCCTCAGTCAATTAGCTAGAGAGGTTTTTCCTAAGATGGAAGCTTACTGATGTTATAAACACTTTTAAATTAAACTAATATATGTGCCAGGTAGAAGCTAAACATTAACCTGGCACTTACCTTCTTTCCCATCTGAACACTGCTTATTTATCAAGGGAAGAATTATTTTAAGACAACAAAACACCAGCAGCTTCTCCAACACTCTTTTAAAAGTAAAAAAATCTGCAGGAGTTGAGGCTTTGTCTGTTTTCATTCCTATCACACTTGATCCAATTTCACAGGATCAATTTTCTAAGCCAGGGGCTCAAAATTTCACCTCAATAATTCTTAGGTCACACTGGTCCTGTTTTGATTCATCACACTAACTAGTTTAGGTTTTAAAAAGCGTCCATCAAGACTGAAATACTAAACAGGTAATTTCTGACTTTTCTGTTTAAGCCTTTAAATAGATATTACCTGAAAGTCAAACCCTATTTCTGGTTGAATACAATAAAGTCTTTTTCTTAACTTCATTTTCTTCTTTGTTTTGGTAGGTTTACCAGGTTGCCCTGCCAAAAGTAACAATGAGACTGTGCAAAAAGCTGTTTCACTATCAGAACCACCATCCTTTATCTGGCCAAAGACAAAAAGAACCAACTCCTGTCTTGCCAAATACAATAAAGAGGTAAACTGCTTGGGAAGATCACCAAAATTGTTATAGAATGTAGCCAACTTTATTAAATGGTGCATTTAGAATTCCTGATAACTCCAGATATCGCTGGAAATAAAGTCTCGAAGCCTTCAGAAGCTGCGGTAACTCCAGCCCAGGCAGGCAGGCAGGCACCCTCCTCTAACAGCACAGACACAGAAAGCTGCTACTTGTCCTGCGCACTGCTTGGGCATTTCACTAGGAGCTGAACTGACAGCTTTCACAGAAATCCTTGGACTTATGAGCAGAACGCAGGCAAAGACAGTATCTGCTACAATTAACTGTACAGCAGTACCATCCACATGTCCTAGTCAAGTACAGGATACACCATCCTCCACACATTCCATCAAATGAAAACCAGTTTAACGGAGCAGTGATTACAGAAGTTGAGATAAGCTTGAAGACAGAGCAAAATGGTAACAGTAACAAGATAATCCTCCCTTCTACCATCTAACTTCTGAACAGCTGGTTGCTACATAAAAATACAGGTAAGTTCAAATGAAACTTGAGGCATGCACAGCACACGCAGCTTTCAGGGCCATACTCCTGTGCATAATGGGCTAAACAAGGGCATGTGGGGGGTGGAAAAACACAACACCAAGACCACAACAACACCACAGGCCCACATCTGGACACTGTTCACAGTCAGCTTAAGACTATGGCACAGTTACTGCTTTATTGTAGAAGTAACAAGTCGGAGACAGCAGCCATCCATCCTGTCACACGAGGCAGGGAAGCAGTGTGCAGTGAGATGGTGCCTTCAGGGAAGGATGAATCATCCAGCCCATGGTCAGGCAAAGGGAGACAACCAGAGTAGAACGTGCATGTGCAGGGTTGGATTAACATTACAAGAGAATACTTTTACAGTCTTTCAATTAAACAAGCAAAGAAGCAATTGTAAAGGTCTGTTATGGCAGTGACTACACCAGAAGAAAACTAGAAATTTGTCAGAAATTAAATATAAGGAATACTCTGAACACCAAGAACTGTTAGCCCCTCTAACCAAAACAAGAAAAATATATTGATTAATAGCTTGAGTTCTGTTTGGTGATTATCTTTTTTTGCAGATGAACAGGAGGCTGGCCACACAGATTTACATTCATTTGCACATCCAGCAGATTAATTTCCAACAAAATTAAGTGGGCAAATACATCAACTTGACACAGTAACAGCAGAGCCAAGTTCAGTCAAATAGTTCTCAAATCGGCTAGAGAAATTTCCCTCCAAGAATAAAAGGGTCAGTTCTGCCCCAGTGTAAGCTACTACAGCAAAGCTAAAAGAGCTCATCCCCAAGGTAACACCATTTAGAACTCGACCAGAGTTTTGCTACAGGAAGGTGAAACTTTGTAGCTCCATATTTTATGACAGAAAGTATGACAGGACGATCATATTCAAGGGGAACAGTACATCAACGTGTCATTTGAGTCTGTCATTTCCAGAGATCAGAATTCAGGTCTTTGTTTAAAATCAGAACTATTTTGTGCATCTTACAGTGATCCAAATTAATTTATGTAATGTGACCAGTTTCTAAGCATACCTTAAGATTAATTGAAGTAGGTATATGGTTAACACAGCAAAACACAGAAAACTGGTTTCTGAGCTTTTAGAAGGTGGATTTTTTCCAAGCTGTTACTAAACTAAACACTTCATGCTACATCACAAAAGAAATTGCACTCCTTGGGACTGTAGGGAAAAAAACTCACGTCCAGCTGGTTTTGATCTAAGAGAACCTGAGGATTTTCTTCCTTCTTCCCAAAATGATCACCTGCATGTCTAAAAACCAGTCTTGCAGCTGGGGTGGAGTTACTTACCGGTCATGACACAGTCTGGGCAGAGGCTGGCTGGGGGGCAGCTCGGCTGGAAAAGGACCTGACACCCTGCTCCCCCCATCAGCAGCGCTCCCCAATGCGAGCTGACAGCACAGCAGGCTCAAAGGCCACGGCCATGGCTGAGCACAGTAAGAGGTGACACTTGTTGGATCACACCACATGTCCAGTTATGGGCTCTCCAATACAAGAGACAACAAGAAGGAAGGCACATTCAGCACACGGCCGCCAAGACAGTTATGGGCTGGAGCTCCTACACTGCAAGGAGGGAGAAAGACCGGAGCTTGTACAGCCTGGGTTCAAGGTGGCTTCAGAGAGCTCCAGGAGCAGCCCCTCAACATGTATGAGATTACCAAAATGGCACAGACAGGCTCTTGACAGCCATGCACGGTGGAAGGATATTCTGACAGCAGTCACAAACTGAGGGAGGAGCTGATGAGGGGCAGCACAGATGCACACGAGAGCAATTTCACACCAATGTCTGCCAAGCTGTGGAACAAGCTGCCCAAAGAGTTTGTGCGCTCTCTGCCCTTGGGCATTTTCAACACGTGAGTGGTCAAAGTTTAGAGAAAGGTCAGAGCTCAATTCGAAATTCAGCACTGAAACAGCTGTGAGCAAAAGACTGTAGACATCCTAAGGTCCCTTCCAACCTGAACTACTGCTCATCTCCAATGCAGTTACAGAGTAATTCTATGATAAATGCTTTACTTACTGACATCAATTCCTTCTGGGGCAAGAGTGACTCACTTCCCCAGGAAGACAAGTAATAGCAAAGCAAACAGAATGGAGCAACATCGTGACGTAGGATGTCCTAGGTTACTACTAGGAGACAAGGGTCCTACTAAACCCACAGAAACATGCTGGCAGTCTGCTATTTTTGTTCTTTTAACACAAAATCGTGGGGAACTTATTTCTGTCAAGCTGTGCCTTGTATTTCTCTTAACACAGTGGGGGAGCTTAAATATCCAGATATGCCCAAACTCTGCAAAAAAGTGTAAGTATTTACTACTAACTCAAAAAAACTTGGAAGCAAAAAAACCCACTATAACGGTAAAAAGGTGCAAGGATTCAGGACACTTGTTTTGGCATCTGCCATACAAAGCTCTTACAATAATACAGATATAAAAAAACCTATAACTATCTAAAAGCTTTGAAAGCTGAGTATCTTGTATACAACATATTTAACCATAAAACGTATTTCAGTCAATATAAATGAATAAAACTGAGGTCATGCTGATAACAGCTCTAGACAATACAGACATATTCTACCCACAGGGTAAATGCATTCCAAGAGTAAATAAATTACCGGCTATATGTGTGAACAAAATCAATTAAAATTTAATTGTTCTGTAAATTCAAAAGGTGAAATCTACTCCCACTGAAAACAGCTGAAAGTACATGCAGAGAGAAGGGAGATTGTTTAATCATTATATCAAAAGTGACACATCAAGACAAAGCAAGCTTGTAGTTCCACAAAAAACTTACATCCCTTTCTGAACACAGAATTTCCATCCACAGCCCACTTCTCTCTCACAACATCCTTCAAAATGCTCTCTCAGCTGCATTATCTAGAACTGATAGCTATGAGGAGTTAGGTGTACAAGTGGTGTGAGACCAAAAGGTTTTACATTATGTTCAAGAGTAAGACACCTACTGCTTCAGATAGACTCAAAAAATCCAACAGGAAACGATGCAATAATAAGAACTCAGCAATCCCTAAAATACTAAATGCAGTGGTAAAAACAACTAAGACAAATTATGATCCAAGATAAAATTTCAAAGTCCTATTTGGAATCTCTATTTTGGTGCAACTAGTATTTAAAGAACTTGCTCTAAGATTTCATTTCTTTCTCTGTTCCCACAATTGAAAGTAGGAAAGAGGGATCTCACTGAAGGCACTTGGTTTAACAGTGAACATAATTGACTACATTTGGTAATAAGTTTTAGAAGTTATATATGAGTTTACTTGTTCTGAGATTGTGAGGCAACCTTAGGCTCTGAAAAAAACATCAGTGAACAAAGTTATATTCCCTCACCTTCAAATCTAACAAAGGCCTTCTTGATCCCAACCACTAAGGGAATATTTAACTTCTACATGGTTATTAGAAGCTACTTATCAAGGTCAAGGAACTTGTGACAAAATTAAGAGCACATAAATAAAGGAATCCCTCAAGAACAAACAGAATACTGGGGAAGGGAATAAACCAGCAATTCTACAAACATTATTGATCTGATATACCAGGTAAGAAATTAACAAAATCCTTCATGGCTTTATCTACTAGTGTCTGGGCAGTGGCTGCCAGTGATACACAGAAACACATTATTATTATTATTACACTGGGATAAATTTTTTGTATTTTATTAAAAGAAATTGCATAATTTCACTCAAAAGCAAACCTTCCAATACAGTCTAGCCTTGCTGAGAAGCATGATGCACTCTTCAGGAAAAAAACCAAACCTACACACACCAAGCACTCCTCTAAAGCTCCTCCTACCCCTGTACACATCTATTTTGGTTTTATATAGGGATTACATGCACATTTCTGAATGCATTTGGAACCCTTCTACAGAAAAGGCACACAAAGTTAGCTTCAACAAAACAAACATTCCCATTATTTTAGTTTAAAATGTCACAAAAGTGCAAAAGAATTGAAAATGCATTTAAATATTCCGTATTTACATTCAGGTGGATAGTCTCCATTTTCTGGAGACAACAGAATAGGCTGAACACGTAAAGACTGGTTCTTAAATCCATCCAACAGCATTTTACTTTCAGAACTTACTCACTTGACCTGACGAGTGAAGCAGACAACAGATCCCAAAACACGTTGGGCTTTTTTTGCAGGTCAGACTGCAGGTGCATGATTTGTGTGGAATATTAATTTCAGTTACTTTCCTTCTCTTTATTTTGCACAAATGAAACTCAAGTAATGAGAATAAACAAACATTTCTGTTTCTGCCTGGTTGAACAGTGTGACTGTAAGTGATCCAGGAAAGGTTTTGGATACCATATTGAAAGGTATGGGGGTGGATTGCACAAATCCCCCAGTTTATTTCAAGAACTCAAAGTGCATTTTTTGACTGAACCAAAAAACCACTGCTCCTCAAACTGTATTTTCTGCATTACATAATACACCTACAATCCAGAATGTCACCCAGGATCCAGCAAATGATAACACTGGTCAACTATGTTAAATAATTTTAGCTACAGTTTAAATGTTTTAACTCAACAATTGCTTTCTTGTAGCCCCAGTTTGTTTATATGGGGGATAATTAGATTCTGCTCAGAAAGCATGGAACAATTCACCCAAGTTTATCAAGCCTTGAGCAATACATTCTCAAATAAAATTCTGATTTCAAGGTAAGCATATTCTTAAAATGCAAGGCTAAAATAATTCTGAAGACTTACTGATATATGAAAGAGGAAATAAAAAAAACTTATTCTGAGTTCTGCTTATAATGGGTTCGAGTATAAAATAAAACAAAACATAGTGGAAGTCATATCTATGACAGTGCTCCATTCAGAATTGGAGCTCAGCTACCTGCAGTTCACTATAAACATATTTACCTTTGTGTTCTAAGTCTCTTCGTACAGCAAAGCTTTTTACATATGTAAACCTTTTCTACACTTTCTTAGGCTGTGTAAATGCTCTATCACAGCACACCAACAGTACCAAGTACATTGGTATAAAACCTCTCCCCACTGGGGACAGCTGGGTTTCCGGAGCAAATTGGGACAAGCCAAGCACTCAACAACATTCCCACAGCTGCAGTACAGCTTCCCAGAGGATGCAAGCAGAAATAAAACTCTCCATAGAATACAGTCTAAGGACTTGATCTCAAAAGGTGTTCAACATAAAAAGCCCCTGTTGTCTAAATAAAACACCCATAATTATCAAATTAGTTGCAAATTAAAATTACAATATAAAACTGAAGCTTCCATCATTAACCTCCTGTTTACTGGATTTCATATCCAAGTAACTCTTTAGTCCAATTGACCGTGTAATGCATATGAACCAGAAAGGTCCTTATGGACTATTCATTCATGTACCAAACTTTAGGGCAATGAAGTAAAACTGTAATGGAACTAGCACAATTGCAGTGTAAGTACACTACAGTTACAGTCCTTGCATATTTCTAAGATGAACACACATATGGATTACATTTATAAACTGGGGGAAAGGACATCAGTACACCTCAACATGTATGACACAACCATTGCTTCATGCACACTTTAAAGGACATTATGCAAAATCCCAACCAAAACAGCACCACGAAGATACAAATGACCTACTAAATTAACATTAATTCGTTCTTCATTCCCTCTTGGGTTTTCTAACAAAACCATCACCATTACAAACAAAACTCTTCTTTAGTTAATTATCTAAATGCCAGTGCCCTACATTCCCTCTACCATCTATGAGCTATGGTACTGTCTGAGCAGAAGAAATGAAGAGCTGAAGCCAACAGCAAGCTTTCAACCTCACACAAAACCAAGTTACTGAACAGACACAGCAAAAAGCTTTATGAGTTATAGAGACAGAGACATGGAGGTTGAAAACGCATCATGTGCCTCTGGAAAGAACAGGCAGAAAGAGTCTGGTAAAAAAGCATGACTCACAGGCACCCTCAAGCATATTCCATGTCGGTCAGACAAGCTCCAATTTTTCACCTGTTTCTGCCATAGTCAAAGATCGAAACTGCAGCACATATACAAATACAAACAACCTTTCTGCTCCTGGAGGTTTTTCCTGTCCTCCCGAGGCCTCACTCCATGCTCCTAGCCCTCGCTGCAGGATCCCAGGACCTTGCTAAGGCTTTCTTTGCTTTACTCTCCAAACACTCCAATCTTCTTGGGCTGCTCCTCTCTCCCAGTTCAACACCACACAACTGTGAACAAACAAATAAGCCAACAGCCCACACAGACCAGATTCTTCCTCTAGCAGGATTAGTGCCAGAAGGACACTTGGGGTGAGGTGTTTGTCTTCACGAACAGTGGGACCAGCAGTGGAAGGAGCCTGCCTGAGTTTAACAAGAACACTCAGTACTTGCACTGCAGTTTTACTCCAGCTAGCAATTAAGCACTGCAATGAAGCCTTGCACACAAGCAAAGGAAAACAAGGAATTCCCATCTTCAGGCACACATTCAGCCAACCCCAGGAATCAGGGCTCCATCACTGGTTTTACACATGAAGTCACATGGGCTTGTTCTGATGCACTTATTAGAGTCATGTGGACCCAACATTCTCTACAGTACATCCTCTTACTGTCAGAGGTCAACAAGAACAAATGCTCTTGGCCAGGACAACCATCACCATCCTGTTAACCAGGTCTTGTTTCAATTCCTGGGTATCAGAAGCTTCATAGGATAACACTTCAATATTTGAGAAAGAAACTGAATGGGACAGTTAAAATTCAGAGTAAGGTTATGGCATTCTAGCTGAACATCTTGTTCACATCTTTTCCTGCTAGGATGCCAATACCAGTACATTTGGGGAAAAAACACAAAAATCAACACCACAAAGGTTTGCATAGAGCTCTTAACAAATTCAAAATTATCTACAAGTACACATGAAATTGTCTGTGCAGCCCACAAAATCCTAAGAATACTTCTGACAGCACTACAATCCCATGATACACATAATGGCATGACCTCATCTGAAAACTGGAATTTATTTCTCATCAATTCACCATGTAAAGATATACTGGAGGGAAAATAAGCTTGGTAAACAACACCTGAAATTACTGTTTGCAACAGTACCAACAGCTTCATAATGTAAAACAAAGCTTTTCTAACTCAGAATAGCAAATGAGACTCTGTCTCAATGCCAACAATAAAGCACAACCATCTAAAAGATACAGGAAGGAAACAAACTGCTGCTGTACTTGCTACTTTAACTATTACTTTCAAAGCTGCTCTGACACCTTTCCTTGTTACTTTTAACTATCAATTTAGTAAAGCAGGCAGTCAAACTGCCAGGTATTTTTGCAAATATGAATGCAAAATATAACACAGAAAATCTCCCCCCTACAGGTCACATAACCTCTCTTTGCCATCTTTAATGACATTACAGCATTGTTGTTTCCAGGAAGAAATCATGAAAACACAAGAAGGGTAGTCATCCATTGCCTTGAATTTGATGCTACTGCTACAGAAACCATTTTAAAGCTCTATTTAAAAACCTGGAAGCTCAGAGACATGAATGAGCCAACATTCGCAAGATTTGCTCTTTCACCCCTCCTCTCCAGGTCAGATACTTCACAGATTGACGGAATGGTAGGGGCTGGAAGGGACTGGTGGAGGTCAATCTGGTCCAAATTCCCTGCTCAAGCAGCACCACCCAGAGCCAGCTGTTCAGGACCATGTCCAGATGATTCCTTTAATATCCTCCCTCAGAGCTGTGCCAGAATTTCCCCACATTACTGAGTCTGACCCTGCACAGAGGGAAAAAGTAAGTATAGAGGAAATAAAAAGAAATTGTCGTGCCTTTGCTTACCAAGCTCCTGCAGAAGGCAGTAGAAATCTCCAGAAAGCTTGTTCCTCTGCTGCAGCTCACAGGACACAGACAGACACACAAGAACATGGACCATGCAGCCCCATCCTGTCAACAGTGCAGCTACACCCAACTCATCCTCATCCACTTCCCTAAGTGCTGCCAGACTAAGTGCTCCCACCTGCTCCTCACCATCTACATCCCCAGGGGACTCCAGGGTGCTGAGCACCCATGAGGATCCCATAACACTGCCTGTGTTCCAGCAGGAAAACAGTTCCAGGTTAGGTGTAAAGCTGGTAACAGAGATGCACAATGCCACAGAACAAAGCCATGCCAGATGGATCCACGTATCAATGATTTTGGCTCCCTGCTTCAACAAGAGCAATGTGTTTCCTTGTCAACCTCTGCTATTTACATCTCTCTATTAGTGCACGCTACAGCTATTTACATTCTCAGCTCTTTAGTGCTGTCCAAAAACCTCTTTTCCAAAAACCATGTACCACTACATCTCTTAACAGTGGTGGTATTATTTTGCTTGTACTGCTCTAAGCTTTCCTACCGTTCTCCCCAGACTCAGTAAGTTTTTTAACACAAGTCTCTAATGATGATGCTTTATTGCTATTCTTTCCTTCCTTGGCATTTTGCTGCAGGACTGTCACCAACAAAATGTGGCATCTCAAAAAAACTTATAAATTCAGAAAAAAAGAATGAAGCTCAGATGAGAGAAAATAAATACCTTCCCAGGAAAAATACTTTCAAGTTTTAGAGGCAAAGGGAAAAATAAATTGTTTATGAAACATTGATAGCACTTTGGTGGAATATGAATCTACAGCAAATGCCCTCCAGCAACTTTAAAAAACTCAATCATTCTCATGTCTTATGTCCACTGACTGCAGGTGAGGCAAGAAGAGAATAAAACAGGACAGCTTCTGTACTGCTACAAAAGCTGAAGCTACTCGGGGTTTGTGTTTTTGTTTAATATTACAAAGTGAGAATTGGTTGAAGATTCTGTTCTAACACAACAGATGCTGGAAGATGAAAGTTAAGACTGAAAACCTCAAGGCATTTTGTAGTTAATTATTCTCTCTCCAAGTACTATCATAAAAGAGCCAAGCAGTCACCGCCAGCATGAGACTTGCAGGAGAACCTAAGAGTAACAGTGGGGGATTTTTCCCCTTCAAACTGCTTATTGGAGAAGTTCAAGCCAAAGCAAACATCTAACTATGTCTATTTGTACAGAAGGATAAAGTACTGAGCCTTCCAATACATTCTGGTGTTCCACAGCTCTAGGATTCTGTAGTGTCTCAATAAGCTTGCTATAGGTTTCATCAGCTTTTTAAGAGAACAAACCTAAATTCCCATAACCAAAGACAACATTCTACAAATAGTAGTGTCAATACATTATGCTAGAGGATATGAGAAAGATTTTTTCCTTGTACCATTCTCAGCCCTCGTGACATAGGCAGACAGCTGGTTTTGTACAGGTTCCTTTAGTGCAGATTGCCCTTCACATGAACACTGCATTGTTCTGATGGTACAGAGCACCACCCATCCGAACAGGGTCACATGTTGCTGTGACAAGTGAGAACTAGACTAACAACTTGTTCCACACAGTATCGCCTGGTAACAACAGCTCTCCAATACTGGACATTGCCTTCTCTCACCAAAGCTGCGCAACTGCCAGCTCGAGCTGGCATCAGTCACTAGTCTCCAGTGCCACCAAAAGCAGTGACTGCTCCTCCTCTAGACTGCCCTCACTCCTCCTCTGGAGCCAGACAAGCCATGCTCAGCAATCCACACAGCAAACTACATGGGCAGCTGACCTGAAGGAAAACTTAACCTTCCTGCTTCCCAGGTAGATTCTCAGAAGCTTCCTGATCCAGATCACTGAGTAACTATGAGGGAAGGGGCAGAAACGAGAGCCTGGGAGAAGGGAGGCAGGAAGGGAAGTCTCCAGCAGCACTGATGCTTTAAGCCAGATCAAAACAGTTGTGGAACCAGGATGTACAGAAAGAAACTAAACATAGGAGAGCTTAAGAAGGCTACTATAGCCATCAAGGTTAATGACAACCTCCTCATTACCCTCAGCAGCATTTTGTGTCAACTGTGCCAACATGGTTGAAAACCTACATGAAAAATGCATCACTTCACCACAGTAACTTTCCTTTCCTTTTAGAAATAATGTTACTAAGGCACGACATCCACTTTTAATTAAACTCTAAACTGAAAGGCTGAAAATGATACCTAAGAAGTCATCTAATACTGTTGGATACTAACATCTGTTTTCTGTCTTTTAAAACAGATGGTAGAGAATTCATGGATTTACCATATGCTCCCCCATTACTTCTGCCCTGTATTTGATAAAATTGTATTAATACACAAAAAAGGAGATGCCACACAAATGGTTCAACCAAGAAGATGAAACTATGGTTATTAAAGTGATATTGGGGAAGAATTTTTATGAGCCTAATAAAAAATCTTTGTCAGTGTCCCCCACTATTTAATGTGCCAGAGTAAATAACAAAATGGACGATTGATTTTCTCTCATGAAAGAGTAAATACATAGGAAATGCGAATTGCTAGTTTCAAAAATCTACACCATCATAAAATACATACTTAAACTCAATACCTGAAAAATGCAACACATCAAAAGATCCTGCCCACTGATTAGCTATTAAGTCTCATTTTTGTGAAGAAGGGTTTTCATGTTTGCTAGTACCTACTTTCCAGAAAATTACATAGAAGGAAATAATATCCATTTATCTGTATCAACAAAGAAGAGCTAAGCAATTTAAGTGTAACTCAAAACATAGCTCAAAGGAAGAGCTAAATTCCTGCATTCATTTTTTTAACAGAAAAACAGAAGTATAATGTTTAATTTTGAGGGAAAAAATTACAGGACATTCACATTTAAAGTTTGAGCAAAACTTAGAATGCATAACAAAGTTACAATCATTTTCTAAGCAAGCAAGCAGAGAACACCCAAGTCCTGCTTGGAGAGTAGAACTTCTCACGTTGGATTTTTCTGTGCTTGAGGCACAGTGCTGTCACTGTTGGGCTGCTTAAGGCTTTTATGATACTTAGCACCAAACTGTATGTGTAACCACTGTACTTGGAAGAGGAGAGAATGCAAGCAGTGACTGGACTGGAACAGAGACGCTTCAACTGGATCTCTTCAGACACTCTTCAAAAATCCCCTCAATCCCTCAGCTCTTGGTTCCATGGTATTCCTGATTTTACTGATAAATACATATCATTTCACATGATGCTAAAAAGACATGCGATGAGCTCAATACTAGCTGCTAGCAAAATAGGAAAGAAACAATCACTACAACAGTGCTGAAATTATTAACATTCAAAGAAAGGAAAGCTGCAGGAGCTGGTTTCTTTCAAGGCTTGGTGGGTTTTGCCATTTTCCTCACTGGAAGTACATGTGTGTCAACAGAGAAACAGCTCTATAATACCAAAATACAGCAATCAGATCCAGACTGTCATGTTGGCATTGAAGAAACAGATGAATTATGCTGGACAAGCCAAATGCAAAATGTTCAAGACAGCTGTCAGATCAGTATTTCAAAGGCCTGGAAACATGGCGTATACAAATATATTCCCACTGATTAGCTCAGCATCTTGTTTACCCCAGTAACTCCCTCCATATTACCTGAACTACCACGGTGATTTCTCTACAAAACTTCTGTAGCCAAAAAATCACCTTCTGTGTTTAGTGGTTTATCACATACCAGGCAATACTAAAAGCCACTAGCAGCATATAAAGCTCTAAGCAGCAAGAAAAGATAGCATTCAAAATTACAGCTGAATCCTTCACAAATGTGCCAAGTGTAACACACTTTTCATTAGTTACATGTTATACAGAATATATAACCAGAATTTATAGAATTATAGAATTTATAACCAGATGGTTTCTATTTCTCAATACTTCAGTGAAAAACAGAGCTCACCAAAATACTAAGATGCAGGGTTCTGCTTATACCAGTGTGCTTACACACCTTCTTGAAAATATCTGGTAAAAATATTCCATGGGATGAAATGACTTCCAGATATTTTTTTATCACCATCTACAAGATTAAGCTAGACTATAAACATTCATGTGTTTTTCCTGCATTTTTCTTTCCTTTCATGATGTTCCAGTAATCACCCTGCACCATGGTAACCAATGGCAAACTGCACTGAGATCTCACCTTCAAGGGAAGTGACCCTAAAATTCATTAATTCAGATCCAGTCCTTCTAAAATACCCCAAAGCCCCTGCTCCTTACAACTCTCCGGGGATCTTTATACTAATAAAAAGGCTCTAGGCAGAGCCCTCTGATGCTGAAAATCATCTTTCTTAGCTGTCACCTTAAAACCAGCCACCCTGATCTGCACTTTGATACAACTGATCCAAAATTTATGCTCAAGGTCATTTTCCTCAAAAGCATCAACTCAGGATTTGAAAGCTAATTAGACCATAAAAATGTAAAAACCCATTAAGAATTTGGCTAGAGAAGCCAGATTGTCATCTGCTAATCTCTGGTTTCCCACATTTAGGGTAATTTTACATCTCTACGTTGACAGGTTTACCATCTACCAGGTATTCCAGAAGATTATTAGAGGAACCACAGTCTTCTTCAAACACACCACTGAACTGAAGCATAAGGGTAACAAACCCAAAATGGGTATTACCAAAACAGTTCTACAGATTTATAGCCTTGCTGTTGAAAATCAAAAGCTTGTTTGCTTTTGTTTGTTCTTTTCCTTCTCTTTCTTTCCCATACATTCACTGAAGTCAAGATTTTGTTGGCACACCAGGACAATACCATGGACTCCCACTACAAGTGACTGTGGAGATCCTTTCTACCTGCCAACACTCAAGAAAATTCTCTCAACCAAAACTGAGTTACATGAACAGAAATAATTCTTCCTTCATCAAATCATATGCAACCAGCTCTTTAATTTTTTTATTCTAGTATTATTGATTTAACTTTAATTTCTCACCAAGCATTCATGACATTCCAGGATCATTATGTGCTTTGCATTGGCTCTAACAAATGCCCAGCTTATTTCATTCATTGAATGGTCAAAATGTCTCATAATAGTTGCACATGAGAAAAAAAAAATAAAGAGTTCAAAATCAATCTTCTACATTTTACCTACAAAAGGCTTTCCTCCAGAGTTTGTTAATTCTGTATGTGCCTCTTCCCCTGTGATCCATAGGAAGTTTTGTTGTCAAATCTGCAGAACTCCCAAGACTCCAAGGTATTTTCTGTAGGTGTTGTTTTTGTTGCTAGGAGTTTTTTTGGTTGGTATTTTTTGGGGCATTTATGGTGGGGAGGCTCTATTTCATTTCTACTATCTCAGATTTCAATCCATACCATGTTTCGCTCCAAGAAATAATTTTCAAAGCACATAAAATACGTTTTCACTCTGAAGATTTAAGAGTATTGGGGAGTTCTGCATGAGAATTTCCCCATTCTGAATTCTAAATGATATGCCTCATAGGGAATTTAAAAGGTAATTATTTTCCCTATGGAGGGTTTTTAAATTATATGGCATCATCTGATTTACTGAAAAAAATGCAGGAGCCTTAATCTGCTCTTTCTTACTTAGGTAAAATGCAAATTGCTTTCATAAGGCATGGTCCTTATCTAAGAAAGCAGCAAATCCTGCACAATGAACACACCATTAGTAGTAATATAATCTTATCATGTGCATTCCACATTCTCTTTTTAGACAGATCTGTAATCATCAACTAATTCACCCCAGTTTACCTTGAGGTTAAACAAAAAAAAAGAAACGAACTCAAGAAACTTTCATTTTACTATGGGAAATTGAAAGCCTAGAAACTTAAATGGCTGTGGAGAAAAATCAATATTTTAGTCAAAATTAGATTTTAGGAGTTTCTGGTATCAGATATGTAGGTTTCAATTTCAATTAAAAAGCTCCATGTGGATGCATAATAATCCATTATATAAGTGCACCTGACCCCCTGGAGAAACAAAGAAGCTGGAAGAAGCTGCCTTCTTACAAATCCAGTAACACATTAAATCCCATAAGCGTGTGACGTGAAACACAGAACTCTTCAAGTTTTAAAAACAGACATTGAAACTGAATTATTCAACAGAAAACACTGATTTGTGACATTTTCAGAACACTACATTTCCTTGATAGAAATTTCTTTCTCCAAGACTGCCATTTATTCAACAGGCGTAAAATGGACTTCTCAAGCTTCCTACTGAACATATGAATATTTGCTCTTCATCTTTTATTTCAACTACACTTAGCACAAAAGGGTAAGAATACTTATGCCGCTGTGTAAACTACAGTGCTCTTCAAAGAGCTAATGATCTTGAAATTATGCAGCCTCAGGGCTGCAACACAGATGAGATTCACAGAAATCAGTAAAATCTTTGCTCTGAAAGATCTATCTGCAGAAGTTTTCATATATCTATAACTCTGAACATGACAAAGTGAGCAGTTTTAGTATTTAATATCTCAGAAAAGGTGTACCTGCAGCTGTATTTTTTTCATTCATTTGCTTAAGACAAAAATTCAAGCTTTTAAATTGGTGATAATCAGAAGAATTCATACTTTACTGTTCACATACACAAAAACCAAATCAAGTGTTAAGTCTTTTAAGTTAAAGGTCAAAATAGGTATTGTTTTTTAAGAGTAAAATATTCCAAATTTTTCACGTTCCCATGTTCATTCAAACAGGTTTGATTTCAGAAACAGAGCAGCATATTTTTGCAATTGCAGTTTTTATAGCTTTTTAGAACTCCCAATCAATACAGACTATTAACCATTCCCATGTTAACCACAGAGAAAACAAACAGATTACCGAAGTATTCGCATTTATCATTTGGTCTCCATTTGCTACACTGAGCTGCGTAAATGGAATGCGAACTTAGACTAAAGGAGCATAACTAAACATCTGTGCTGTATGACAACAACACGAGTTAGTTGAGCACTGGGATGAGAAGGAATTGAACAAGTCCTACCTGCGGACACAAAGTCTCGATATGATTGGCTGCCATTTGGACAATTTTCGTTCCATCTTCATTTGTTGACAATGAACAAGCAAGATTGGCAACCTTAAATAAAAAAAATAAACAAACTTAAACAAACAGCCTTGTCAGCAAGTATTCCTCCCCAGACTTCAAACCTGTCAAAAAACATCTCTGCTAGAAAACCTTCATTGAAGATAATTTGTCAAAGAATATTTTTGAAAAAGGAAACACTACAGGAGGGAAAAAGAACAGAGGAAAGAGATGACAGTGGCAAGACATTTTATAACCTCAGCCCAGTTTATGCTCAGCAGGTAACAGCTGCAGACTGGTGTTTAGAAAACTGGAGGAAATTTCGAAGTAAGAGCCTTAGGCTTCAGTTGGTTGCTTGTGATCTTGCCCATTAATTTTTCTGAGCCCTTCAAGCCATTACCAGTTTTTCCACTGTTTTTTTAAACTTACTTCTAAGACCTTAAAGCTCAAATAACTTTTATCTCGACTTATTGTAATTAACAAGTGATTTCTGCCCTGAGCTATCCCCAGATGATTCTTTTCATTAGCGGTATGGTTTTCTACTGAAAAGGTCCTATCATATAGCATCTATAGCACAACTAACAGTGAAAACATATATGGAAACTCGAAATCTGCAAAAGAACAAATCTACCTTCTGTTTTATTCTACTATACACCAGAGATACAGCTTCCTTTAAAGTAAAAGCCTCTTTCATGATGCTCAACAGCTCCACAAGTTTAAAGGGATGAAGGAAAAAGCATCTCTCTGCACCTGAACATGAAGAGGCTGTAAGTGACAGGTTTGACAAAGGCACAAGGGAGGTTGGGATACTGGGATCCAGTAGATATTTTCATCCTACTGGAGTAATGCTGACTCCCTACATAAACTACTCCACACTTGTTAATCATCACACCCTGCCCTTTAGTAGCTGTACTACCCATACCCACTGTAATGTTAACATAGACCAAAAACTGCCTGAGAACTAGACCCAGGCAGTGCTGCAAACATGAACACAGGTAGGCATAGTTATTTTGGAGTTAGCCAAAACTCATACAACTTCAACAGTTCAGCTGCCATGAAATAAAAGCAAATCTTCCTTTATAAACAGTTTAGGACACTACTGCTGGTTCAGTGATGATCTATTACCAAAGACTTTTATTATTCTTACTTAATTGATATATGTAATTATAAGGCATTAACCAGTGCATAGACAAATTAATTACTTTTCCTATTGAAAAATCAGAAGGGATTAAGACAGACACTTTCTGAAGGGGTTAAGACCTAGAATCCTGGGCCTACCATGTACACCTGTGCCTACCCGAAAATACTTTAAGCAACTTTCCTTGGTATTCCAACACAATTCATTAGTTCCCTACCCATGTGATGTATTACCTTGTCTACATAAAAAACAACGGTTAAGACTACAGAAATCCAGTTTTCATCAATGCACTGACACCATATTCTCTTTTATTTGAAGTAAACTGCCATGGGTTGGTTTTTTAATGCAGATCTGAAAAAAACGGGTTTGATTCTATGCTTTCCTTCCTGACTCTTCATCTTAAACTACCAAAAGATTACTTTATCTCATCACAATACAACCCTGAAAGATGCTATTCCCTCCCCTCAAAAGAAAGAAAAAAAAAAAAATCAGTTATTTTTCTTTGGATTGAAGGTCAGGAAATTTCACTAGTGGTCCCAACAAGTAATTCATGTTGGTTTGAGTATTTTAATTCCTTTGCCCCAGTCACTGAGCTGCTTGTATATCCCTAATTTAATACTGTGGTCACTCACACTTTGTTACTACAACACCTATGTAAAATGAAGCACTCTACAAGACTCAGTGTAAACATTATTGATTTATATAACTCCTCTATGCCTAAAGCAGTAACAATTCAAAGGTAAAATGAAAAGGCAATACCAGCCATTCCACCAGGACAAAAACTCCCAGCAGCTTTTTGTTTTTCTCCTTACCATAAGGTTCCTCAGGTTTTTCAAATTCATTTTGCAGTTTCCAAAAAACCTTGACTTGCATTTCTTGGAATCCACTACAAACATGTGCAACACAGAGCTCCTGTTTATCAGCGAGATACTGCTGTAAGCAGTTCTGTCCCTGTCTTGATGAGCACAGCAGATACAGAGACAATACACAACACCTTTTTATCCTGTTTCCCAGTTGCACTGGCTGCAGCACTTCATTGCAAACACAGTCCTTGATGTAAATTGTGTCACAGCCACAGAACAATAAACTAGGATGAAAGAGCTTTCCAGAAATCATGCAATCCAACCCCCTGCTGAAAATATGAGAATGAACTCAAAACCAATTGGTGCCAAAGGCTCTATGTAATAGATTAGATCTGCCCTAAGTCAGAGAAGCCTTTACTTCATGAGTATCATACACATCTCAAACGACTTTTGCAATTTGAGAAATTTTCATTACACTACAGTCTCTCCCCTAAGCAGTATGAACTACACAAATACATTACATTACTCTTGTACTCTCTGGGGGAAAGTAGCTTCCCTTAAAAGGACTTCAAGCCCAAGTACACTGCAACTTCAAAAACACATTAAAAAATGCCAAGATTCCTCTCATTCAAAAAATATTTGTCCTCCTGAAGAGCAAAGTTTGTAGGGGCAAAGACAAAGCTTTCCTGTAGGCTGGTCTGATTGAAATCAGAACTTTACAGAAAAAAAGAACATAATCATTTTCTCCATTTAAGATAGTAAGAAAGCAGTTACACAGCTTTTCCTTAAAAACAAAGAGTAGAAAACAAACCATCCTTGATGAGGTTTAGCAACATCAATTAATACACTAATTAGGGTGCAGTGGGAAAGAAAGACTTTGAACTGAGCATGTAAGTGCAGCAGTAGATAAAATATTTCATCAGCTTGACAAATTTTTAGATTGTGAAAGCACTAAAGAGTGTCTTTTTTATGCCCATTACCTGTACACAAAAGACATGCCAACACAAAATTCTTTTATTGCTGAAGTTATTAAACAAGCTTCTTACAGGCACTTTAACTGGTCTTTTTTATTTTTACTATTGGGTGAAGGCTTACCTTTCTGCATTGGGGGAGGGGGTTCCTCCCTTTAGCATATGGTGAGCCTATAACTTTTTGGGTTAGAAATTCCTGAAGAGTAAGATTTGTGTATAGCAGACATACTCTGTTAAAAAAATAATTTAACAAATCATATTCCTCTCCTGGATTTTTACTTTATGTGGGACTCATGTATCTAGGAGAGAGCATAATGCAAAGGCGTGCCAAAACTTTTTCAGTTTCTACTCCTTCTCAAAGAACTGAAAGGCAAAGAAAGACACCCCTAGAGGCTGTGGGAGATACACTATATGTGAACAAGTTTGCTCTGTTGTCCAAACTTATTTAGGAAGGAAGGCTTTTTCCCTTGCCTACGCTCACACAAGTGCATTCACACTGTGCATCCTAATGTTCTCTCCCCAAGCAGAGGATGAAGGCTTTAAGAGCTTCTTTCAGCCTCGGGTTTCCCAATGCTTTCCACTAGGTATTACAATGCAAAACAGAAAACGCGTGTAGGCAAAAGATCTTGGAGAGCCACAAATTACTTCCAGTGGATCTCCAGAAAGGTGGGATAATTTTCAACAGCCTGAAGCCATCTATCACTGGAAGTAATAAAGATAACCTAGTATCTTCTCTGCAGACAAAAGGAAGTGTTCCCAATCCTTTAAGAGCCTCAGGACAAGTGGATGTTCACGTGCAAAGTGAGGCTGCTCCTTCCCTGGGAAAGGACCAAAGGATCCTATCATGTTGATTGTGCTGGAAAGGAAGAGGAATCCTTGGGAGAGACATTCAAACAATGACTTAAAGATGCAAGACGCTGGTTCAGAAATTAATCCTGGTTCAGAGTTAACTCCAGGGTGAGAACAAAACGCAAAGCTAAATGCAAAAGTGAGATTTTTATATAGTAAAGGAATAAATAATCACTGCACTGCCTCACCACCTGTTTCATTTGCAGTTGAGAACAGCTTTGCTGATCTATTGTCCACACTGCACAGCAAGAATTAAATGTACCCCCAAGGATTTTTTTCAGTCAAATTCACTCCATTAACTCCCAAAAATAAGTATTTGCTTGGGAACAGATTGTCTGCTAACTAGCTAAATTCTTCTATAAATTGTACTAAATGAAGCAGCACGTTCTCTAGATGTGATCCCTTTTGCTCCACCAACAGAAGCTCAGTTTCTTTTCATTATTTTACCCAAAGTCCCAACTCACTTATACTGTAAATCATTATGGATAAATCAGTTGTTAATTCTATGAAAGCTTCACAGCAAAGACTTCCTGTTCTTCACACTAAATACTGCCTGTCAAGAAACAGTTTCACTGAGAAAAGACCTCCCAAAGCTCTGCCAAACCTCAGGTTACCCAGGTCCTTCACTACACTGCACAGTAAGCCCAAAGTCTGTTCTTTGGAGATTTTTTTAGCATAATGTGAAGAACCCTCTGGCAACTCAATCCCTCCATTGATAACCCTACAGAAATTCTTAGTACCATACTGGCAAAGTGTTACTAAAATAAAACCGACATGCTTCAAATTTCACAAAAACTGAACTTGTGTGTTTTAAGATTTCAAATACAGTCTTTATTAGAAAGTTTAAAGTACTGAACCTGTCACTTTAGTTTTTTTTTAACCTCACATAATAAATACCAGAACAAAAACTAACTGGTTTTCCACAAAAGCAAGGATAAGTATTTCTTATATATACCTCTAAAGAACACTAACCAGATATATTGTCACTTCATCATTTATATAAATTCTCCATGGCACTGGCAGGGTGGTTAAAAAGGCCTCATGAGAGTAGTGCACAAATGGACACAAAAACAGCCCAGTAATCCACTGAAGTAGAGATTAATCCTGAATAATCACAATTCAGAAGATATTTTATTTGTAGGAGAGCAACTGAATACTAAGCTGAGGAATAACATTTGAATTTCAGCATTACAGCAGTCAATATGGCTTTCAGTATAAATTATACACTCTATGTAACCTGATTATAACTATTAGCCTACTCTCTTTCAGACCATAAAGGAAAAAAATGTGCTCATGTATTCTTTGCTTTTAATTTCGTGGTATACAGAAATATCTTCTACAGGTTTACTATGTGTTCTCAGTTTCTACTACTAGCTTTATTCACGAAGCCTTATGAAGTTTTTAGAGGAAAATGACTGTTCATACAAAAAAGAGACATGAAAAACTACAAAGGTCAACGTTAAAGAATGACTATACTTGTTCAAGGAAAAAGCTACATTGATGTATCTATGTCTTCCAGTCATCGCTGCATTTTTATATGCATTTATGATTACTATGTACATTTTTATGGGCTTAATAAAACTTGCATAGACTACAATATTTGTTTATAGTGAAAAAACACATTCCTGGGGACTGAAAACTTATCTCCAGTGGGCAATAAAGTAATATCACAATGTTACTTGTTTTCCAATCCATTTTCTACCATAAAACTTTATTTCTTTCCAGATCAAGTCAAGTAGTTATACCTCAGGTTAGAAGTTACACTCTCACCTTTTATTAATTTTTGCTTTTGTGGGGAAAAAGTTAAAAATGCTACTCAAACATGCATTTAACATATGTTATGTTGCTTTCCATGCTTCTTTTAGCTTTTCACCTTCCACCATTCCAGAAAGATTCTTAACTCTGCTAATTTAACTACAGGAGGGGACTACACACCTGTAAGCCTCTTCTATTACCTTCCAGTTTCTTTTGCACTTCTCTTAATTTTGCCTGTCTCCATCTCCTTCCATTTTCTGCAGAACTGAATTACCCACTACTACATTACTGCCTAATCCACTGCTGATTTGACAAAATTAGCTCAACCTGCTACACCTGAGGCTTATCACTGCCCCTTCAGGTGTTACCAAACACCTGCACAAGATGATTGAAATCCCTCATCGTATTATGTAACTTTAACTGTTTTCTACCAAGTATGTCCCAGATTCTGCTTCTGTAATTATTTTTAAAAGCATATACAAATACTCATGGACTGGATTGTTGAGTTCTGTTGTGGGTTTTTTTGTTTGTGGGTTGTTTTTTTTCCTAACATAACTGCAATTGGTTTATTTCAAGTTCCATGTGCTCAGACAAGTCTTATCTTACTCAAGTTCATCTAGGAGACTGCCTTGATGAATTGGGCCTCAACCAAAATAAAAACAGAAAATAAACACACTCTGAGACAAACACTTCACATGTATAAGGAAGAATTCTGCCCAGTAACATTCCAAAAACCATTTCCTTTTCAATAAAGGTGTCAGGCTTGATGCAGAGCCCCACTAAGCTTTCTCTCACTGCTTCAGGTCACAGTTACATTTGAAGAATTCAGTTAAGGATTCCCTCTCTAGACTCAGCTCTGGTTACAACCAAGAACAGATATCGTATTTGTATTATATTCACGTTCTAGCAAGCTAGCTGAAGACTCCAGTAAAACAGAAACTGCATATAGTTGTGACTTGTGTCTCATTAATGATCCTTCCAAAATACCCACACCAACACCAGACTTAATCCCCTGCAATAACTGTGGTCTCTGATACCTGAAGAAAGCTCCTTGCATGGACCCAAACACAAGAGCAGGTGAAAAATCTAAAGGTAAGCTACTTGACAAAACCTCCCCCTGCAGAACCATTTGCTGAAGTGCTAGCAACAGGGGACTTTCCAGCAGTATGCTGCATCTTAAACCAGAAGAAAGTAAGGTTTTCAAAACAAGAAATTGGCTATCCAGTTCTATAATCATAGAACAAATTATCATGTAACCTTTTCTTTTTCCTTGTCTCAACCTCACAACATTCATGACAAATAAGATAGAAGTTAACCCTGCAGCAGGAGGATATCAGTCATGCACAGAATTAGCCAATTCCTTCAAACATCCAAGAGAATGAGTGATCACAATTCCCTGCCAGAACACACAGCTTCTGAGGGAATGGGACACACACAAAAGCTGATAAACAGATTAATGAACTGCCCTTAACTGCAGTAGCAGGATTTGACAAACATCCATCACCAGTGGAATTCAGTAAGGACCGGGGTGCATCAACCAGCTCTCAAAATTGCATGAAACCATCTGCCTCCTGCACTTCAACAATAAAGAGGAAAATACAAGACACAATAAACTGTCAACTCAAAATTTCAGGCCCTTTTCATCTATGTAGCATAGGCAAGGTTCAAACATACACATGAATACATTCTTATTACTCATTATTCAAATATTCCATGAAAGGGAAAAAAAATAAAAGGTCAACCAACTTTCAAGATTCTGCCTGTGGCAATATCTGAAAGCCAGCACTTCAAAAGCCTTCCCAGAGCAAGTAGAAGTCCACCTCCCACTTTAAAGATAAAATTTACTTCAGGAAGCGGGTCAGAGTCTAAAGCACTTTATGGGATGTACAACCACCAAGCCCTCCCACCTCACACAAGTGAACACATCAGGCGTGTTTAAAGAATTCAAGTAGTGGGTTTTCAGAAAGAAAACCAGTTCCATTTCCAAAACTTATTAGGCGCTAATTCTCTGTTTCAGTACTCTCAGAATCTCACTCCAACCCAAGTGTCTTCCCCCAACCTTTAGAGAAGATCTTTAGTTATTTTTGTCCTACTTCCACTCAAGAGAACTTGAAAAAGTGATAAGCAGAGGAGGATTACTGTCACAGTCCATCCGCAGCCAGCTTTAAGCTCAAGAATAACGTGCAATAACCAAGCACCAGCTGTGCTCCAAACGCCACCCCAGCCCTTTGGGGCTGTTTGTGCCTCACCACGCTGCTGCCAGACCTCAGCACTGCTCAGCTGCACTCCTTCAGCCCAACGGAAGGCATTTGGGCTTCCAAGAACCGAGACTGAAAATCTTTTCAGCCAACAAAAACACTTCCTACCCTATTGTTTTCTATTGTCGCCTCACAGATTGCTGCACACAATCACGCTTCAAAGCGGCAAGGCCAGCAAAGTCCGCCGCTTGCACAAGAGGAAAAACATCCCAAAGCAGAGATAAAGCAGAAAACTCAGGGCTATCGCTGGGTTTAGCGGCCCGCCCCGCCTCCCCTTACCACCCGCGGCCGAAACCGTGCAATCCCCAGAGACAAAACAGCAGAATTCCAGTGGCAGGGACAGCAAGATTCCACCGCGAGGAGCCCGAAACACACCTTCAGCGCTCACCCTGACAGCTCCTAGCCGAGAGGTAGAGCTGCAGCCCCAGCCGCAGCCGCCCGCGCCGGCGAGAGCCACCCGCTCCGAACCTTCTGGAAAGGGGAGGGCTGGCCCGGCCCTGGGCGGCTTTAAACTGCGGGCTTTATTGCACACAGGTGTGGGTAGTGGTTGTTGCTGAGGGGCTAATGGCTCACAGCTGAGTGTGTGCTGCTGGCTGAGGGTGCAATTGCTCACAGCTGTGTGTGGCTGAGGGTCCCATGGCTCACAGCTGTGTGTGTGTTTGTGGCTGAGGGTCCCATGGCTCTCAGCTGTGTGTGTGTTTGTGGCTGAAGGTCCCATGGCTCACAGCTGTGTGTGTGTTTGTGGCTGAGGGTCCCATGGCTCTCAGCTGTGTGTGTGTTTGTGGCTGAAGGTCCCATGGCTCACAGCTGTGTGTGTGTTTGTGGCTGAGGGTCCCATGGCTCACAGCTGTGTGTGTTTGTGGCTGAAGGTCCCGTGCCTCACAGCTCTGTGTGTGTGTGTTTGTGGCTGAGGGTCCCATGGCTCACAGCTCTGTGTTTGTGGCTGAGGGTCCCGTGGCTCACAGCTGTGTGTGGCTGAGTGTCCCATGGCTCACAGGTGAGTGTCCCTCACCCCAAGGAGCCACAGCCCGCCCCGGTCCAGCAGCGCTGGTACCTGTCCAGCCACAGGTACACATGCATTACATTACCTCACTACAGTATGTTCTTTCTTATGCATTCACTATAACCTACATTCCAAATATCTTGTAAAAATATAATTAGTCTTCTCATTCATTTTCACCCTTCCTTTGCCCGTTAAATGAATAAGTAATTTTCTCAGGTTTATTAGTTTTTATTCTCCTCTTTGTAACTGGGGCTAAGCAAGCCACGTATAGACAGCCAGTTCCAATTGCCCGTGGAGCTGGAGGTAAGCTCATATCTACTGTAGTTCATACGGAGCAACTGTTGTACTAACATAAAATGCTTCTATGGCAATGGAAGTGTCTGTTTCTGTTAATGGAGTTTAAAGGCTCGTAAAACATTTTATAAGAAATCCTTGACTAATTTTTGCTATGTGCTCTCTAGTCTAGGAAATGTGAAACTGATCAGAAAGAAAACATTTTAAACTGTTCATAAGCCTTCCAACAAAAGCTTACACATAAAATTGTCCAGATTGCAAACTGCAGACTGTAGTGCAGTCTGAAGCATCAGTGTGGGCTCACCCTTTCCCATGTGCATAGAATTCAAACTGCAGGAATGTGATCCTACGAAATCCACTGAAAAACTCTTAGGAGATTCTATCTTGTTTACAGTACAGTGGCCTTGAAAAGAGGCAAATGAATTGACTGTTATTCACTGTAAAGCAATGCCCTGATGAGAAATGACCCTCACGCCCAGCAGACACCTGTCCAACAGCACCACAAAAACATGCAGGAGTCACATTTCCAAGGAAACAAATCTCTGTGCAAGGAAGTGTAGAATTAAAATCTGTAAGTAAGTCCTAGTTAATTAAGCTAAAACTCAGAACATACTTATTTGAACTTCCCATAACAAAACTTCATGGGATATGGCTCCTACTGTCCTCTGTCCCCTCACTGCACCACATGAGTAAATGACTGTATTTTAACTGAGGACAGCTCATTTAGAGAAAGCATGTCTACATACTTTTGATTCTGTCCTGCTTAGCCTAGCAAGGATGTTCCTTACGCCTAGCAAGACCAGCCTGTGTTTTTCAGAAGGTTTTAGAAATTTGTCATGAATGCAGTATTTTGAATACTAGGCTAACAGTTATTAAAAAGCCATTTAATACAATGATGTTGAAATGTGACCCATGTGAATTCCTTGGAAGTAACGACATTGACATTATTGCATATTGCTCAAGTTTGATGTTCAGATTCTTTTAGAAAACTTCTGCAGAAGATTAATTAAACCAAAGGGAAATACCTAGCAGGATGTTCCTTTTATCTCAGCCAAGCTGTCATAAATAAAAACATATTCAACTTCCCTGATAAAGAATGATCACTTTCCTTCTTTTCAATCAAAAATTCTAGTCCATGGCTTCCCAGTGTTTTCTGATTATTTCCTTACCTTCTTTTTTCCCTGAGCCACTCTTTTTTAAATTTTATTTATGCTATTAAGTCTGTATTATAAAAGAATTTGCCCTACTTTTTGTTTTCTTGTCTCAAATACAAAATATGACATAGCTTCTCAGGTGTACCAACTGCATTTCGGAATAAGAATGTTTATCAGTTATTTAAATGTATCCAGAAATTCATCCAGGCAGTGGCAGAAAAATATTAGTTCAAAAGCCATTTGCCAGCGGTAAAATAACCGGAAAGATTCCTAGAGAGCTGATTAAATTGAGCAAGCCAAATTATTGCCCAATCATCAGGAAAATACTCTTAGAATCATAGAATGCTTTGGGTTGAAAGGGATCATCCAGTTCCAACCCCCTGCCATGGGCAGGGACACCTCTCACCAGACCAGATTGTTCCAAACCCCATCCAGCCTGGCCTTGATTACTTCCAGGGATGGGGCAACTTTTCTGGACAAGCTGTGCCAGCGTCTCACCACCCTCACCAGGAAGAATTTCTTCCTCCTACCTAATCTAAACCTACCCTCCCTTCAGTTTAGAATCATGAATTGTAAACTTCCTCCTCTAATAGCTATCACAGCATTCATATGCCAAGGGAAAAAAAAAAAAACCAAGCCAGCAAACCCTAACAAATGAACACACAGACTTGTTTGGTATTTAAGAAGCACAAGCTTTAGCAAAATGATGTTAATATTTTTATGATGAGTGCCTTTTTTAGCACCTTTGGAGTTATTCTGTTACAGCTGACTGGCTCATTACAGACCAATGTATCAAAATGATGAGACTTCTGGGGATGTAATGGAATCACAATTATCACAATTTCTAATGTTCTGAGGAACTTCTAAATCTGGTTTCTGCAGTAATAAAAGGCACGAAGTCCCTGCCAATGCCCTTGTGTCAGCTCTCTGTATAGTATTGCCACAAATGTTACCCAGTGTATCCTGCTGGGGAGCCCACTTCCCTCTGGGGCTCCCAGAACTCCCAGCACACTGCGCAAGGTGCCTGACATTTCCAGCTGCTGAAATATGCCCCTCAGACACAGAAAGTCTGATAAATCTTTGGGTTATGTTTTGTTCCCTTGCTTCACACTTATGCAATAAAGGCTGTGATTAAGAGGATTAATGAAAATGTCACCATTTATCACCTGAAGTTCAATCAGTAATAGGAAAGTTGGACCTTATTTGATTAATTATATAAAGGTGCAAAAATCCTCACATTATTAATTCAGGACTTGCTGCAAAATGCTAGAACTCTGTGAGGCCCTAAACAGCAAGGTTCAAAGTCCTAAAGCTTACATACACTTAGAAGTACATGCCTCAACCAAATTTTATTGAATTTATCTTCTTAATTCACTGTCTTGACCACATTAGCTCTCCATTAAGCATCCATCTACCAGCTCCAAAACATCCAGAAGGAAGTTACTTGTCTTTAAAGGCTTCCTTCCATCTGCCTGCCACCTCTCAATTACTATTGCCAGACTGCTTCTATTAGAACATAATGCAATTTTTTGCATTTAAAGCATTTGTGCGTCATTCCTGTGCTGCCTTTAATTTTAGAAATAATTTCACACACCCCTCCTCTCAACTGCCATTACCATCTTTACGTAAACCACCTTTACCTGTTGCAGGCTCTCTGCAAACACCCACCCCACTCGAGCAACACCTGGCAGCAGAGGGTGTGTAGGCTGATCTCAGAGCTGTCACGTCCTTTTGCCAAGCAGGTCAGCTTGCTGAGGGACTCTGCAAACTAACTGAAATGGGAAACACCCATTCACGCATTTACACCCTGCTCTTGGGCTTAACACCAGCATTGCATTTGTGGTTCAGACATTACAAGTTTGATTTTTAAACAGCTCCACAAAAAGAAAAGTATCTCCATGTGAAATAAGGAAGTGCTTTTTTTTTTTTTTTTAATGTTGTCGTTAGATTAGTATTGCTAATCACAAATTTGTTAAAATTAGCAGGGTCAGCAATCAGGTTACTAAAATGGGTCTGCTAAGAAATTTGGATTGAACTGAGCAATGAAGAAGCTACAAGAAAGGAACCCCCCTGCCTGGATCTCCCTGATGTGCCATTAACTAAACCCTGCCTGAACAGAAAGGCTGCACACAGGTCTCTCCTCAAAGTGAAAAAGTCAGGCAGCAACAGGGGAGTCAGAATGGGAATTCTGAATCACACAAACTGAGGGTGCATAGATATTAGCAAACTAAAATTAGGTGGTTTTCTTCTTGAAAACAAAGCATTAGCTCACTAAATAAGAGTTTTTTTTAAAAGTGTGTGATAAGAGAGGAGGTTTAATTTGTCAAGGACAGACTGATTATAGAAATTAGTATGGGTAATGTAATGAAAATCCACTTCCCATTCATAAATATTGATCGTGTTTAAAAGAGCTTATCTTATTTACAAAAATGACATCCTAATCTGCTGACAGATACATTTTAGTCCCAGAATGCTGACCAATACTCTGCATCCACATCTCCACTTGCTAACTGCTCCACAGTTAGATAGACGCTCTCTGAAGCAGAAAGCCACACTGGAGTTCTGTGCCTGCAGATCCCATCATGCAAGGAGACCCAGTATCCTCAGGACAGCTGCTGTGCACACCTATGTACTAACACAAACTGTACCACAAACATAGATACGAAGATCTATTCAACAGCTTACAATCTTGAACTGCTATTTTGACATATATGATCATACCGCTGAAAGTATATTATAGGTAAAAGAACAGTAAGAGCAAAAGCACCAGCAAAAAAATGACAGGCCCTTAACTTGGATCTTACATCTGGGGATGAAAATCCTTAGCATTGAACAGCCTGAAACTAAAAACTTCCACACAACACGATTCGTGCCTCTTGTCTTCTGATTGTACTCCAAAGGAGAATGATAAAAGATTCTGCTCTCTTCTGATATTCTGAAAGTTAATAAAGATGTTCCAGTAATCTGTCAGTTTGACCTCTACACATGCAGTTTTGACGTTTTGCCATTGTCAGAAGTAGTTTTGTTTTTCAATAGCTCGGTAAAATCAATATTAAAAAAGAGGCAATGAAGGATTAAAATGTTATTTTTATTTAGCGTTTACCGGTCTGGGATTAAAACTGATAGAAATAGGAGCAGTACTGAGAATACTCAATTCCCTATGGTCTTTGAAGGTGGTAGAAAGAAAGCAGTCTTCCAGCTGACAGGACTTTGTGCATGCAGTACTTTGATACACAGACTGAAATTAAAGGATTGTTAAATCTCATTTTAGATTAAGTTGCTATCTGACAGGAAACTATGCAAATGTTATATGATTTGATACTGGATATCAAATCAGGGGGGTTGCTGGTTTTCAGAGTTCAAGTAGTTTTATTTCCATGGACCTTAGCTCCAAGTAAAAGATAAGTAATGTTAAGGAATATAGTCCTTAAGTACTGGATGCTCAGAGGTTAAAGTAACAGCTGTGACAGGCTGCTTAAAGCTTGGTTATTGTACACACAGGAAAGTACAAGAGTGAGATAATTTTTAGGGTGTTTTTGATGCATCTTTCAGAACTATGGGAAGTTGCTCTCAATCCAGTTTTCTGGGTCACTAGATTTAAAAATTGACATAGAAAGATAAAGCAAAATTCATACAAAGTCAAACAAGGTGGCAAATAAGAGCTATCATCTTTTAGATGCATGCCAATAAAACAGACTGAAGCGTTGAGAGTTTTCCCATTGTACTTAAAGAGACATGTTAACTATTTGTATAGAAAATAAAACCTGTTACGATTTGCAGATTCCATGTTAAAACTGACTTTTGGCAGAGCTGTTTTGCACAAGAGGCACATGTAGACAGCTTTAGTTCAAGAGCCAATGGCTGTGTTTTCCTTGAGAGAAAGGAAGAGTTTTCTTTTGTATGCATATTAATTAATTGTCAATATAAATTATTTTTGATTACTTACTATTGTTTGGCTACTTACTATTATTCCCACTATCCTGAGTTTTGCAAACATTTTGCAAATGAACTCAAAGAGCTGAAAACATTTCATTTTTACCATATGTAAGTTCTTCCAGATTTTTTGCCAAAATGGCATTGTAATTCTAACAGCATTAAATGAAAAATCATTTTTAATCTATGTGTGTATAAAACTTCAATTTCCTTATAGAAACAGAAACAATATGCATTTTTATAACTCACGGGTTATTCTCCTCTATAGCTTTTAAGTTAATTTTTTTTTAATTCTGTCTTATGGAGAATTCACCTTCAATAGATGGGAATTTTCTGCACTGGAAATCTTTGTACTAACTTGCAAAGTTGTTTTCTGACCAACACTCTGTGTCGTGCACACCTTTGCAGTTCTGTATCAACACATCATGACACCGATGCACTTCAATAGAAGTGTGGTTTGTTACTGTCCCTTGTCTGTACAGATTCAACCTGAGAAATCCCAGAAGGCAGCACTGTCATACAGCAATACAGGCAACACTGGAGAACACAGGGCAAGAATTAGGCAACAGGCTCAAGTGTCACATTTATGTATCAGCAGATCTGAAGTCAGTGTTATTAGATCAAACTACAGGGAACATGATCTATTCATGTACTGAGAGGAAGAACACAAAGTTCACTTCATCATTGCCTCCACTTCTTCTATTAAATCTCTCTGCCTCTGCTTGGTATAGCTGACCTTTAAACACTGCAGTGGGAGATTTGCATCTCTGCCAAAAGAAAAGATAATCAGAGGATACTTCCCTGCTCCCATCAGCTCCCATCAAATTCCTTTTTTAATCTCAAGTTCACCCAGCCTATCACTCCTCCTCTCAGACAGCATTACATCTCTGTGATGGATCAGCTCAGGAGAACAGTCTGTCAGCTTCCCCAAACAAGAAATTGCCAGTTACACAGGGCCTGCTTTTCTCCTCGTGTAGATGTGACATTTCAGTCCTCCCTGTTACCTATTTTTTGTTCACTTTTACATACTTATTATCTCAACAGCAGAATTTGGTTTTGTCTTTGGAAGAAGTGAACCAGAGGCCAGAATAGTCCAGTCACTAAAAACAGGCATATCTTATAGGGAATTAGAAAGTACAGCTGGGTCCCTTAAGGCTTTTCATTATTATTTTGTTTCAATTTTCATAATTTAAAATATATTCAGATCTAATTTTGAAATGTCCTAGAAGACAAGACTCCTTGAAAATGTTCCCATTCAATGAAGAATTTCAACTACATTTGCAATTTAATTGTAACATTTTAAATGAAAAGAAATTTTAAAGCAAAACCTGAATGTGTCAAATCTGAAAGCACGTAATCCTCATATTTTGAAATATTTTTTCAAAATTGCTGCGTTTTAATATATTCCATATTAATGGAATTCCCATTAATGACAAGCATTTCCTAACAAAAATCGAGGAATTTATTTTAGAAAAGGCTCACAAACAAAGAGTACAGGTAGAATCTTAACCCAAATCTTTTTCCATCCGGTAATATATTCTAGGTTTTTTTCAATATCACAAAATCAATATTCAGCCTTAGAAACATTTGATGCAATATGTGAGGCATATGAGGCACTGCAGCCTAAAATAACCTCCATCAGAAAAATGTTTAACGCGACCCTTGATACTCATCAAAATACTTCAACAGCTGAGTGTTCATTTCATATGTGGGAAGTGTCCAATATCATAGCCAAAGTGGGCAGTTTAATGTGGTTTTTTTGGGGTTTTTTTACTCTGTAACTAGGACTGTTCCACTTTCTCCACATACCTGAATACTCTATTCACATTTAAAACTAACAGCCTCTGATGTGTGCAATTATTGTGCAGCTATGGCAGTGCAAAGATGTTAACCAAGGTATATCCTTTGCCACTGTTTGAGCTTTTCCAATACCACTGCTGTCCACAAAGCCCCAGCTGATGCTCCTGGGAAGTGTGGCTGACACCCCAAGCCTGTGCATCTTTTAACAGGAGGTAGAACCTCCAGCGTGAGAGCACACAATAGTTAATTAACTCAGCAGAGAGAAAAGAACACAAGAAAGAAGATATTATCTTTAGTTGCTTCTACTTCTGGAAATATTATTGCCCCATACCTGGAGTGGTGTTCAGTCTTTCCACCTCACTGATGTTTTTTATCTCACTGAATTTATATACATTCTCCTGAATTGTATGATTTTATGTCTAAAGTGAATATTTGAAGGAAAGACTGTAACTTCCAGATGCCAGCTCAGAAGGGAGATTTGTAAGAGATATCACTGCTCAATCCAATTTACAAAGGTCACTGGCCTATGAGGACACTGTTTCTTAAATTACAATATGAGCAGTGAGTCAGCGTAGCAGCAATTTAGGTTAGCTCAATTAACATTTCTTATTCAAAGAGGGGGGGAAAGTATTTTTCTCAAGACCTGTTGTTTCTACTAGAGAATTCTTAAATTTCAGATTAAAATAGAAACCACATAAAATCTCTCTTAGTATTTTAAGCAGTACTTCTAATTTCCATACCAAATTCACTGTTGGATTAACCTTTGTGAGAAGATGAACTTTTGTTTTTATAATATCCAACTCAATCTATTGTGTTTATATACAAAACATTGTCATAATCTATTCTTCAAACATTCTCGATCTTTCAAAAACAGATTCAAAAGCTGCCCTGATATGCCTGATTAAAACTGCTATACAAAGCATAAGAAAATGCAACATAATGCATGTCTCAAAATAGACCAACAGGCATCTCTCAAGGTACAAATCAACTCACCTCACTTCTGTCATCTAAAAATTAGGCATCCACACTAAACGAATTATTTAGTCTAAAAAGAAATAAGCACTTAATGTAATCAAGACAAATCTTTGGGAAATCTTTATCTTGGGTTAAAAGTCAATGGGGTAAATAAGGTTTTAAATTGGAAGAAGACCAACACAATCAAATCTCACAATACCTGCCTGAATTTGTTACCTCTGAAAAAAGACAAAACAAGCAAAACGACAAAAGGAGTGACAATGGTGGGGGGCAGGCCAGTATTGTTAGTACAGGTTTTAAACTGTGCACCAAAAGAAACGCTTAAACTGGAAATAATATCAATGGCTTGCTTTACTTAAAAATGGACTTACAGCCTAATCCTGTAACATCAAAATCATTTCATTATCTATCACCATTGGACTTGCTAGCTGCAATAATAAAATCCATTTTTATGTGACTGGAGATCTGACTACACAAATACACAGGTCTTTGTGCTCCAGATTCAGAAACTTACTTCATAAATTTCTGCAATCAAGTGAAATATCATGACAGGAAAATTAAACACTGATGGTTTTATCGATATAGCAACAACAGAATATTTATAATTGAGCCATAGAGTAACATTAACAAAGGATATAGGAGAGTAGACAATACCACTATGCTGATTCAAATTACCACCCAGTGACTATTTTGCAAATGCAGTATCATCTCTTTTGACACATTGTCCTGTCTCCACTTTCAAATTACTCTTACCAAATTCAACTTTGATGCAACACTAACATGATCAACCCTGCTCAACAACTTTGCTTTGAAGTCTGACAAGTGTGTGGAACATGTTCAGCTGGAACAGTTTTTGACAGGATAGAGCTGAGACACTGCTTTTTATAAGAGGGGACTCACTGAAGTTGAACTCACTATTGGATTCAGGAAAAGCTACTGTTTTTTTTAAACACTTTTTCCTTAATTTGGAGAGAATTAAACTTCAACCATCATTTCATAGGGGATTTCACAGTATATATCTTCAAGTGCAACAAGTTACTTTTATATGATGGAAAGGAAATAGTCATAAATCTTCCTTATGCCATCAATATATTTTAGAAGCACAATGTTAAAGTAACAGAAATGGGCATGCCTGTTTTCATATATGAAGGCAATGGAAGAATGAAAAAGCTGGACTATTGATTGTACTGTGATTGAGATTCAGGCACGTGGATGCCACAACTCCTCCAAGAATTAGGGTGGCTGAGGAACCAGTAAATTCCCAGGTGATCCAGATAGATTAGCATCACTTTTTTCAGCCTCAGGAACAAATCAGTAGAAAATTGGGAGAAAGCTGTGAGCCAGGAATTTCCTTGTTGTCACAGTGTCTGCATTAACTTTTTATTAATTTGTTTACACATATTTTAACAAGTGATTTGAAGTAGTAAATAAAAGAACTAATTGAAGATTTGCAAAAGGATGTCACGGTACTAGATGACTAAATGATAACAAAGAAGATGAAATTCAGTTGAGAGAGATTAAAAATGAGTCATTCTGTGAGAGAAAAACCAGCCAACTGTGATTCTATTAAATATCTTGACTGTATTGAATAGCATGCACAGTTCTGCCCTCCCACCTCACGGGCTGCAAGATGCTGGGAAAGGTAGAGGGAAGGGAGCAAGGTGATCCTTTTGTGGCTTCCAAATAAGGGAAATTTTAAAAGATCAGAAATACTTTGAAAACAATTTTAAAAAAACGCAAATAGTAAGTGGCATGGAGAAGGAAAATAGGCACTGGTGCTCATTTTCTCTTCTGATACCAAAATTCAGGGACTGCAAAAGAAAAGATCATGTGGCGTTTCACATACACTTCTCTACACAATATACAGTCAGGCTGTGAAATTCTTTACCACAAGATGCTAGAGGTGTCAAAGGTTTACAGTGGGCTCAGACCCACACCTAGATTGCCTTACAGTCAGAAACAAGGGACAGTTATTTAACAGTATGGGCAGTCTTGCTTGCATCAGTGGTCTTTGCTCTATCATTTGGTGCCCACAAGCCATCCAACTCCTTGGATGTCACAACTACATGTAGATGGTCAAAGGGCTTTCATAGTTGTATTTCAATTGCCTGATGTCTCACCGACCTCATCACCAGCCTTCTCTGATACAGTTACTCTTCTATGCCTTTTTTTGCAACATTTTTTCTTGGTTGTTTAGCTCTCAAAATAGTTCAACTACACCTATTGTCTCTTAGTCTTCCATAGCCAAGTACATGCCACCCATGATCTGGCACTTCCATACTTAAATTATTCCCCATTGCAGAGATGAAGCCCATTTCTGCAATAACACACACAGCTGGCTTCCAGAGTTGTATTCCATAACCTCAAAGTTGTAAGGGAATTTGTTTGTTGGCTCCTGTGTCAGTGCAGGAAATAAACAACAAAGGAATGAATGTGAGGCCTCTCCTGCAAACATGCAAATCACAGCTGTCATTTAAGAATCCTCTAATAAAATACAATTAAGCTTGGCGACTTTCTCATTAAGTTACAGAAATTTTAGACTGGATTAGATCTTGAATTAACCTGTCATCCTACTCCAAATCTTACAGAGAGCAGACAACGCCATGCTATGAAACACTTCCCTGGCTAAAGGCTGGGTAGCTGTCCCAAAGGGGACAAGTGATGTTTATACATTAGAATTTTCACCAAGAAATGCAAATTCTTTAATAAATAAACGGATAATAGAAATAGCAAGGATTCAAAGGCAACTCCTCTTCTTTTGATCTGTCCTGCCCTTCTTGCAGTATCAGTCTCCCTGCTTTGGGTAGCACTTTTAGCTAGACCTGATTCCTCCAGCACATCCATTATCCATGGCCCCGTGTTCAGCTGGAAACCAAGCTTCAAGCATATTTGCCACATCTCAGTTCTGAAGTATTCTCAAGTATTTCTCAAGTACAGAAGTATTGCATCCGTCAACTGCGAGTCCATCAGATCCAAGTCAGATCCAAGTCTGTATACCTACTGTATTTAATTGAGAAATTAAAGCAAGAGTGCAGTGCTCCAGTACATAAATTTAAAAATACATATTCTCAGTTTAACATGGTTTAGGCCACTAAAATCCAAAATATGCTTCCAATTGGAACTGCTCTAATAACTGCTACAATGTATTTAAAAGCTATTCCATTTACATAAATTTAATTGGTATTAAACTTTCCACAAAACAGCTGCCATATTTCTTTCTCTCACCTGATGCTGCTAGAAATGACTGATTTTTTCTTAAAAATGAGATAAATGTGGTTATCTCTACAAAGGCCCTTTGTGGCCACTTGCTCAGCTGTTAAAGTTTATTCATTTTTGTTTTGTTTCAACTAGGATGAACTCACAGTTGATGGATGCAGTACAACTGCCACCTAATTAATTTGCTGAGAGTTTAGCAGTTGATAAATACAGTTTATCAAAAAGCCATCAATCAAGCTCTTGCTTAGAGATACTGGTAAGGGCACTAAAGCAATGTAAGCAACTTTTAAATAAGATACTTAGTTCTAGTAGATATCCAGAAGATAGTGTAAAGTAAAATTGAAGTTAATTTTCAATAGCAGCACATGAGATAATCACCAGTAAAGTGACATTTGGAACAACTAATTCAACAATAGGAGGTGGCACTGTGTACAGTTTCTCTTTTAAAGGAAATGTTCTTCTCTGTAGGCAGCACATAGAGTCACAGCATAAATATAAATATGTACACACACACAGTGTATTCACACATACAGCGAGATCAGTCTGTGGGTTTTCCAGGCAGTGAATCTGTGCAGCCATCAGTCCCTTTAATCACACACCCACACTCATGGCCAGCTATTCCTTGCTTTTGGGACACCACTTCAAACCCATGAAAGAAAATGAATATTGGATTTTTAGGCTTATATCTTCTAAAATGAATAATGATTTGGGTATTTCAGCTGACTTGGACTCAGAAATTCAGTCAAATTATTTGGTCTTCAGTGATCACCTGTTCTTTCTAAAAATGAAGTTGCTTCAGGATGGTTTAGCTTCAGTATTAAAAATCTGAGAAGCTTACAATTTTGGGTTTGTTTTTCAGCTCTCATTTGATTTTGCAGCATGGTCAAAATCAGATCCTCTTGTAAATCAGAGAATAACAACTATTCTTATTCTGTAACCACTTTTACTTCAGCTTTTTACCTATTTTTCTTTCATTATCTCCTGATGATTCAAGATTAATTATTAATACTGAGCCAAATAATTTCCCTAAGTAAATTTTCAGCCACAGAGTGGATTCATTGATTTTTCCCATTTTTGCATCACTGCACATAAAAGCACCAAAAACTAAAAAAACCCACCATGATTACTAATTAATTCCTTACAGGCACTTGAGATAATATTGCTGCAAATTTCTGACTTTAGTATTCCAGGAGTGTTCCCAGCTCCAGTTCAAATCAGTTTAAGTCAGTGCATATTTGGTCACATTTGCAGGACTGATTGTCCAACAAACGAAAATCTCCCCCCAGTTCTATTCGCAAGTCTCTAAGCACTGAAGTATCATTTGAAAGCAATAAAGAAGTGTATCCTTTAGAAATGAATATTGAGTCTACAATGTATGCAAGGGAATTAATTTAGCATATAGCCAGCAGTTGGGCTCAAGGATTCTTGTGGGTCCCTTCTGAGAACATTCAATGGTGGTGCCAGTGGGCTGCTGGCTCTACACTGTGTCAGAGCCCCATTTCCCCTGCAGCAGAGCCTTGCACAGGTTACAGACTTTCCAAGAGACAAAGCTGGCAGACAACTGACACACAGTGTCTCCTGTAGTTTGGGCAACAGTATCCGGAACACTGCAAGCTAATGCTCCCAGAAACACACATTCAATCAAGTTCCCACTGAATATCTTTGTGGAAAGGCTGACACCGGTTTTTCAAATTACAATTCCATACCATCTAATTTCTATGCAATGAAATGCTATATAAATACAAAGCCCTCTGACTTTCTACATACCATTATAGAAAAATGGAGTACATTTACTATTAGCCAAGGCCATTTATTTTTTCTTTCCTGAAATGCCTGCCTTAAACATTTTATGATATCTGCCAACAAAGGGAGTGTTCAGTGGCAAGTCACTTACACCACATATTCAAAAAAAAGTGCAATTCCATCCAACATACCTCCACAAGCCTGCTGGTATGTTCTCGAAATATAGCAGCATATTCCTTTATTTCTTTCTCTCTTCCATTTTTAGCAGCTTCAATAAGGACTAGCAGTGGAACAGTGGTGTCTAAGAAGGAGTCTGAGATGTGATCTATAATTGCTTTGCGGAGCTGCAAAAGAAAGCATTACATCAGTACCTGCTAACTGGACTATTTATTAAAGTCTGCTGTAATTATTGTCCATTCCTATTTTATAACATAAACATGTACACACAGTATTCCTGCATTATTTGCACCATTATGTGTCTGAAACCTATGGCAGCTACAATTTACATACTACACAGAAAACTATATTTCTTTTTAGGGACAATTTTAATATGCCACTAGGTAAATATCCCTGTTTGCAAGTGTGAGACAGATACGTAAAACACTAACCAAAGGTACTGGTTCTCTTGAAATCAAGGGAGCTAAACAAATATTCACCTTCCTTGATGAATAGGCTACTTAAGTGATTCCACATGGAAAAAATTAGTTAGCCCAGACCTCATGTCCCCTGGGTATTCCCCCTTGTAATTAAGATGTCAAGGGAGAAGGCTATTTAATTTTACAGAGAAAATATTAATTTAATAATGCTTGTACTCACAAAATAGTCTCCACCCTATGTTCTTATAACTGCAAAATTGCCCAAGTATGTTCTTGCTGGGAGACCCAATGACACAGTCTGATTTGCAGAATGGCAGCCTTCATGGTAATTATGTCAATGGGATTACTGATTGTGCCTCCTGACAATGCATTAATAGAGCAAGAAGATCTATAAATGAGGCTGAAGTTCAATTTTCTCTGCTTAAATTAATTGTTCTTGAACTTCTAACTTAAATTATTAAAGAAGTGTAGCATTCTGCTATAAATTACCTGTCTTAGATTAGGCTTCACATGAGTTTATAACTGATCACTGGGAGATCACTTAAGAGGTTATTTTGCATGTTACCTGTACATGACAATTGTTCACTTAGATCATGGAGCAGCACAACAAACACACCAACTGGAACAATATGTGCAATGCAACTTAATTATCGAGTTCATTAAATTTCCAACACTAAATCCATTATTTTTGCAATATATAGAAAAGATGTTGATTGGAGCAGAAAAGGACACAAACTGTTTTTAAGTTCTTACATGCTATTGCCAAAGTACCTGTTTTCACTTGGTGATTTGCTCCAATGTATCTGTGTGAAAACTCAGTAGAAGTAAAGACTCCTACTATGAGAAAAATAGAAAAAAACCACAATTTTTCTGATGCTGCTGTGTTTGTAGGTAGGGCAGTGAGCATGCACAGCAGAAATAACAGTGGAAAAATCTGTTGATTATCAGACAAGATCTGGATATAAATTCCACCACTAGCTTTTGGATGCCCTCACTACCTAAAGTCAGCTCTCCTTGACTCACCAGAGAAACAGACAAACCTTCCAAAAAAACACAGGCAATTTATATTTGGGAATGGTTTCTTTGTCTCCTAACTTATTGTAGCCTATCACATTAGGATATACTGTCTGGCTACACTGTATGTTCTGGATATTAATTTACAAAGACAAAGGCTGTGGGATTCCAATACAAAATTGAATTTCTTACATTCTCAGCTTTACTCAGGCTGGAATTTGAAAAAGAAAAAAATAAAGTTATTAGAAAGTTTTACTATCAGAAACAAAATACTTTGAACTTCCAATCCTGCCAAGTTACCTGCTAAGGTTTCTCTGTTGTAAAGGCTCCACTAAAGAAAACAGATATTCTCACCTGTTTAAAATTAAGTACATGAATGTGACCTTGAGGAGTCACAGTTTAAAAATTAAAATTTCAATTTACAAAAAACAATAAAAAGTTGTGGAACCTTTGTATCCACGGCTGATGATTCATTATCTCCAACAGAAATATTTTTGGGTTCTGTAAAGCCCAGACTGCAGGACTTTCACAGCCTTGTGTATTGTGACTGCAATAACCTCAGCCACATTTGTGGTGAGCTTCAGACACCCAATTTCAAACCAGCAGCCTAATTTTTTCTCTCATTGCATAATTCTTTGCTATAGCTTTTCACTGGTTTTCTTGGCTTAATCAACCTTTCACACAGAAATTATCATTATTATTTTGTTCTAAGAAATGCTCTATACTGCAATTATACAGCAAATCGCATCTTCAAAAAAACAAAGATAATGCTGTGTCTTTGCTGAATACAAACAAGTTTGAAATTATGTTCCTGTTTCAGCTCTGCAAAAGAATACATGAAGCTGAGAGTTTCAAAGGCTGGCTTGTGGAGCATTAAAGAACACAGAGATACAACATAGACCAAAGAAGAAAAAGACAAAAGAAAACAAAAGGAATATCTGAAGCAATATCTATTTCCTTTCATGCTAATCCTAACAAGCATTTTTTTCCATGACTCAGTAAGTCTGTTTCTGACTCTGGCCACCTGTAGGGCAAAATGCTAAAAGCTAAGTAGCCAGATAGGGAGGCATACGAACAAAGGACGGCACCAGTAGTGCCAGCAGGCAATGCTAGCGAAGTTATTGTGCTATAATTAAATTTTTTCTCTTATTTTTAAGTGGAAGAGACACCATTAGAAGAGGGAAAGGAGGGGGTGGATGATGTCTGACAAATTGTTTTCTTCTTGAGATGCAAGGTCTTATACTTACCCTTTGAGCAGACTGTTACATAAGCAGAAGCATGAAGAATTTTTGGTTTGATATCAAAATGCATTAAAAAATAACATAGAAACATGGTGTTTATAAAACATGGGGCATAAGGTTGTCAAAAACAGTGGAGGGTAGAGAAGAAAATGCCAGCAGCTGTTTGCAACACTATTAAACATCAGTATTGATGAGGACAGAAAACTCTGTTTGCTTCTCCTTGCCTCTTGCCTCACAAGACTACCCTGGCAAAAGTCCTGGACAAACCACAGATTAGTAATTACTGAAGGATCTCCGTTTCCTGTTTTGAAGGGGTGCCAGGAAGGCAATCTCCTTTGTGTCCAGAAACAGCTATCCATGATGAAGTACCACCACAGAAATATAAGAATGTGATCAGGAGCAACATTTATTAAAACAACCAACCAACCAGCCAGAACTGCAGAACAACCATAGGAGAAACATCAGTGCAGTCCATTCATGCTACACTGAGAAAGAACTGGGAGGCAAGAACTGAGTATGGTAATTTCACATAATTATAACTTGGAATGAACACACAATTCCTTCCTAAATATTCATACTGCTCTCCCAGGCAGGGAAGCAGTGATCCAGGTAAAACTGCACACATAGTTTTACACATGCGCATCTCTGGCACAATACAAGTAAAAACCAAAACAAAGCAGAATAGCTCAAAATCCCCAGAAGTACTGGTCCAGCTCCTGAAATGAAAACAAAAAACTTCCCTTGAAAAGCCAGAGAGTTTTTACAGGTCCCAGAACACCCTGTTCTTGAGACAGCTACTTTTGCCTTCGAGTCTTGCCAGACACAAGCCTTGTTTCACTTCCCTTGCTGTGCTTGCAAAGGTGTTCCAAAGGGGCCCATGGCATAAGCCCCAACCAGGCTGCTGACTGGGACATCACCTCTCTGCTGGTTTGGTTTATTGGGTACTACTGAAGAGATTTCAAAAATACAACTTTATGAGGTTTCAACTTTAACCCAACTTTAACCCAAATTTTGCAGATGCAATCCCAGTCATGACTGAAAGCAGACTACACTCTACACCACAGCCCTGAATCCACTGTGAGTGCCTGATGTGATACCAGCAAAGGTACAGAGTAACATTTTAAAAAATACAGTATTATAACTGTAAGAGTAGAGCAAACAACAATTTTTATGTTTCTTGTAAAATTGCTGGCAGACAGAATAACGAATGTTCATAAGTGAAAGCAAATAAGACTCTACTACAGTATCTGCAGGCACAAAACTCACAATTTCATGTCTCCCAGATCAAGAATTAGGCATGCAGTAAGCACTCTTCCTAAAACAATTTGCATGCAATTCATAGGTATGAACATAGAATTAACTGGAGGAAATAGATAAAATATTTCTCATAAATGCTTTCCAGTGGAAAAAATGTCAAGAAGCACAGAGCTATTCTGGCAAGAGGAAATTACTGGTTCTAGATTGACTGTATATTGGGCATGATTACATTCAGCCTGAACATTTTCCAAGGGTTTACAGAAAGACATAAGTTGAACTAGTTAACAGCTTTTAACTACTGTAACAGAGTCAATAAAGTGTTATAAGCTGGAGTTTAATTAACTCATGGAAGAGAATGAATGGGAGAGTTCCTTGACACACTGAGCTGGTGATACTGGTCTCTGCACTGAACACATTTTTGACAGAATGTAAGCAGAAATGGGATATTTCGCTAGTTGTAAACACTGTATTTATATTATATTCTTCTCATTTTTAAAGGCTTCCCCTGGGTGACTATGGGTGCAGGAAGGAATTTATTCCTCATCTTGAAGCACAGGCTGGCTTGCAAGACTGAGCACAAAGTTAGGAGGGATAGTCTTCTACCAGGGAGAGCTGAAGCCAGGATGAAAGAGGTGTGCTCATGTTCTGTGAACCTGTAAATTTCCATAGACTTGGTTGGGGCAGCCTGGCTGAAAGAACTACTGGCTTTCTAGTTGTTTTTTTTTTTTTTCCTTCTGAACTGGAACATTATACACTTTCAGCAGAATTTGCAATTTTTCTCAAAGATATTTCTTGCAGAGAAAGGATGTAAACACAGCTGATGTCTACTGCTAACCTTCTGCACTTCACTGAAGTTGTGGATTTTGGTCCATGCCTCACATTAGTTTCAGGAAACTGGGATGTAAAATGAGGGGATGGATTGTGGACCAGGCATTGCAAGGACCCTCTTGTGTTGTAAGAGCTCTCACAACTGTAAAGACCCACACATAGTGACTCAGTAGTTCCTTCAAGGTGTCTGTTCCAACAACCAATAATAAATCAAGCTTATTTAAAACTAAACAAACCTTGATGTCCAGAGTACATTACTGATATATATCTATAGCAAATATATTTAGGCATGCAGAGTTTTCCATGTACAAGTATATATTCAGCCATGTTTAATATATATATTAAAAAATCTTATTTTCAAAAAGCATAAACTGAAAAGAGCAATTTGGAAAAGAATCCCTCAAGACCTTTTCCTGCCTTTTCGTTTCCCCAGGTGCTCACCTGTCTGCGGAGGTCTCTGGTCTTCTTGCACATACTGTCTATGGCAACATTCAAGGCATTGCTTCTCTCTGCCTTGTCAGTCTGCAATAAATGGCACAGAAAACACAACAGTGGTTATTTGGGATCCCTTAGCAAGCACATTCTTTGTGTCCTTTGTTCATCAGAGCGTTTGGTAAATCATACATGCTGAAGGATTTTTCAAAATTTTAATTCATTTCAAGAGCAAGTACCGCAATATTCTCAGAATGCTAATTTATGATGCTAAGCATAATTTGCTGAATCACAACATGTGCTTTAGTAGCAGTATATAGGAACAAAAATAAACACTTTTTAACTTCTGAATTGCTCTAATACTCTTAGTGTAATCAACCATAACATGAATAGAATTATAATGATGATGATTAATAATAGTAACAACAATAACAACAATAATATTTATGTCAATCCATTAACACCCCATTCATATGTAAAATAATGTCTCTCTACAAACAATGTACAAATTCAGGTGCCCTCGATGAAGTTTGGTTATGCTTTTGTCTGCAACGTTCATTATTTTCCTCCTGTAAAACATAATGGGTGAGTTTCAAAGTGGACATACTCTCCATGAAATGGCAATCTGTTCATTTAACAGCACATTCATTCTCAGGACCTAGAAGATTGAGTTCTGGAGATATTTGAGAGGTTTGAAGAGAATCAGTCGTATACTTTCTAAACAACCTTAATTATTTTATTTCTACCTGTAAGCAAAGTGCTTCTGTCATTGTTACCTATTTGAAAAGTGTAGTTTACACTTTACTGGACAGCTCAGCATTTTTTCTGTGCAATATTAGCATAATAGTTCTGTGTCTACTGCCTGGTTTGACTTTTTTTTTCCCCCCTGTTAGTACAGAAACTGCATGAAAAACCAAAATGCCTGATGAACTTTGCCTAAAGCAAGCAATCATTGCTTGCTACCTTGGACTGCTCTGGTCTAAAGGAAAGAACCACAAATAGTGGGGTTTTATACAAAGTCAGTACACATGACATTTACAGCACAAACAACCAGATTCCTTTAAATGTTAAGAAATAGCTGTGTACACTGACCACAGTATTTGGACTTCAGTTACAGAACACCAGGAAGTCTCTATTGTTAACATGACTGTCTCATTTTGTAAATAACATTAAAATTAATATGAAAGTAGTAATATCTTGGTAGGCACCTAGGAGTATAACCTTGCTATCTACAATATATCATACTTCAGTCAGTGTTGTTTCCTTAATAAAAAAACCTGTGAACAGGGCAATATGCTTAATATTAAAACAAAGACTAGAGATGACAAGAAAAAAACCCTTACATTAAAATTGAATGTGTGAGGTCATAAATGTCTTTAAATTAATAGCACATTCTCTATCAATTGAAAGGAAAAACTACTTTAAAAATTGAGCTTATATTTTCAGGGAGACTTAGAAATTACCCTATGACCTTCTATTTCTGAAATTGCCTACAGTCTTTGCAGGGAGCAGATGATTAAAACCAAATCTTGGAGAAAGGTCTGAACTTCACCTTAAAACCTTCAAGGAATCCCTAGAGGTGGATACTCACTTCCTGTTCCCCAGCAATGCCATCATTTCTTGTACCAAGGCTTGCACAGGAACCAAAGTAAACAATGACTCCTCTATTCCACTTTGCAAGCTATTGTGAACCTTGACAACAAAATGATCCCTTCTGAACTGCCAGGTAAACAGGGCCAGGAAAAACTCTGTGGATACAACTTAGCTTCTGCCTATATATTCTCAGACTGTGAAGATGCACTGGTATATCCTTTGAAAGCTTTGTATTTAGTGCCTATTTTTTTGTGGAAATCATTGTAAAATATTGGGATTTTTTTCAAATTCTCTGGTAATATGTAACTTCAGAGGAGGCCACTAATGATACAACTGGCTTTAAGCTAACCTAAATCTTTGAAGCAGCAAATATGAAATAACCTCAGACAGTGAGTGGCATAAAATATTGAACAGTGAACAAGGAAAAAATATTTTATTTGCAAATTCGTAACATAATAGTCAACAGTCAATGTGTAGAAAGCAAATTTAACTAACAACTAAAGTTATTCTTCACCTCATGTTTTCCCTATGAAATAAATACACTGTAAATGCACTGTAAATCCACCTTTGGGCTGTAGAATATGGACAAGTCCAGACTGCAGGTAACCTTGTAACTGCAGGCTCTCATTCTTCCCTAAAGAAATTCAAACATCAAAAAACCCACACTACTGGTTGGATAAATCCTTCTTAGACTTATGAACTTCAAAATCACTCGCAGTCTTTTCTGGTCAGGGGACACCTGACTGCAAAGTCTCCTGTGGGAACACTCTCAAACTGCACTGGCCTCTTGTTGCCTTCTCCTGCTTCTGTAAGGTGACATCCATTGGTCCCACAATTCAGATCCCATTTGGATCTGAATTACTCCTGTAAGTGTGTATTCCTCTGCAGACCTCCACCAGGGATCTGACAGGAACAATTCAAGAGTTACACGAGGTGATTACACTCTTGAATACCCAAAAAAGACCAGATGTAATATTTTAGAAGTGTATACAGAAATGCTGGCACAGTGAAACCAAAGGTGACCTGGACATCTCCACACTCAGCAGAGTGTAACTTTCTCACTCCCCAGTGATGCAACTCACACTGGAATCTGCAATCTGGAGTTGCACTACTCTGCATCAGCCTGGCAATTAACATCCTTCTTGTGACTGCTGTACTTCAAACAAGCCTATCATGAAATAGTTCCTTCTTGTACAGAGTGACTGGATTAGGAAAAGGGCTAGGAAAATTACGCACATTATTCTGGGTCCGGATTTTGGAAATCAGACAGTTGAGCCTGATCAGTCCTTTCAGTTTTCCTGCACTCCCCTACTGTTTTTTCCTGTAAAATAGATGTAATAAGAGCTATATTGCTCCCTTGTGAAGACCCTAAAAGCAATATCCAGCTCCTACTTCAATGCATTTTTAACATTTGAAGCATTTTACAAGCACTAAGTCACAACGTTATTAATAGTCCACCGAGTGAAAATAGGTATTTTTAATTAACACTTAATAGCCTGAAGATAAATGCTGGGTACTGCAAAAAATACAGGCCTATCTATTTCACACACCGGAAAATAACATTAGCTGAATGCCTCAAAAACCACATGTGCAGAAAATCTTTCCTACTGGATTTTCAGTTAAACCAGGACATACCTAAAGGCAGATTCTCAGCTGAAACCCATGGCCATGTCCCCCCACTGGTTTGGATGGAGTTCATTTGTACCAGCAGGGGATCATGACCTTCCCAGGCACTACAGATCTTTCTGCACCCCAAGGCACACAGGTGCAAAACAACATAACTGCATTGGCTGCACAGCCTTGCAGGACTCAGGAATGAGTGTGCAGCCAAGGCTTTGTGGGTGCATGCCAACAGTTACCAGTGGCAACAAAGACTGTGTGAATTCCAGAACCTTCAGACTCGGTTGAGTTAAAGAGAGAGCTTAAACAAAGGAACATGGATACTCTGAGAAGGTTTTTAATTTCACTTTGTTTATGCTCCTAAAGGCCTACAAATGTTTACCTGATAGTTGCACTGATCAGTAGATTACAAGGAAGATTTGGGCAGAACTACTGAAGTGATCACATAATCTCCTCTAGTACTTAGGCTAATAGATTTCCATATTTAAAGGCCTATGGCCAGAAATTGAGCACATATTTTGTTTTACGGGATATGTCTGCTCCCAGATACTCATTGTACAATCCTGGGAGGAATGAACAGAAAAAAATCCAATCCACTAGCATGATCTTCTTTGTTTATCCCAGAATGATAGAATGGTTTGGGCTGGAAGGGACCTTAAAGCCCATCTCATTCCAACCGCCTGCCACGGGCAGGGACACCTTGTACCAGCCCAGGCTGCCTTGGACACTGCCAGGGATGGGGCAGCCACAGCTTCTCTGGGCAGCCTGTGCCAGGGCCTCACCACCCTCACAGGGAAGAATTTCCTCCCAGTATCTGATCTAAACCAAACCTCTGTCAATTGTCTCCAGCAGCTGTACCACGACTCTGTGAAAAACAGATTTTCATTTAGTTCAATGTGTTCAAGAACAATTTAATTTAAAATAAGACTAGCACATTTATCAAAATCAGTTCTCTATGGAAATATTTTTTAAAAAGTCAAGCTAAAAGGTAAACACGAAACAATACTGCAACAACTTAATAAATGTCAGAGCTCTAATTAAATGACTGATAGTTTCAGGCTATGTGTTGACTGAAAATAATCCTATGCTCAGCAATTAGAGGTACATTGTACCTTAATTAAAACAAACCCCAAAGAAACAAACTCTCACACAACTTAGGTAGGACATGAAAGCAAAGTCACAGGCTCTACAGAGATACCAAGCATTTTATGTCCGTTGTTACGATTTAGCATGTAACTTTTAAGGGTTTTTTTTGGCATATGGAATTTTAAAATGGTTCTTTTGAGTTATAAAGTCATTGTGAATTCTAATCAAAACGGTAAGATTTTTTTTAGAAATTGTATAAAAAACAGTTTTACAATTTATTTTGCATGTTGAAACCATTTTGTCATTACTTGGGAAATTTCCACACCTGAATTTGTTGTGCAATGACAATTTGTTTTGACTTTTTTCATACACAGCTTATATAAACCCTGATCTTTCAAATTGTGTTGTGGAATTCAACAAAGTAAAGATACCTGCAAGCAGCAGTCTCAAAAAAATGGGCTTCCCAACAAAGCCCATAAGCCTTTATAAGGGAAGATCCAGTTCAATCCTGTCAGTCTTCATTCAACACAGTTGGTTCACTTCTGCCAGAATGAGTTAACACGGTGCTTCAGCCATCAATAACTAAATAAAACTAATATCAGTTCCTACATTCTTTGCTGGGAGGAGACAAAGGATTTGTCACCTTGAAGGTCACAGAGAGTGAAAAGAGCCAAGATGACTGTTTGGCTGTGAAACACCTGTGAGAAACGCCAAGTCTGAAGCAGAGCCTCCTTGTACCAATCTGGATATCACTAGGCCCTGGGACTCATCCCTTAAATGCAGAATTGCTTTAAATATTATTTTACCCTTCAAATTTTCAACTTGCTCCTCAAAATGCATCATCTAAGTAAAAACCAAGATTGTTTGTTGGAGGTGCCATGTCTGGTTTAATACACTAGAACCTTCTCCAAACCTGCAGAACTCAATGGACAAGTCTGTGTCAGGTTGGAACACCACAGGAAGTCAGTTGTTTACACTTCTTTTCGATTATGTCACTTGCTTTCAAACAATTGTTTTTAAACACCTCTTTGTTCCCCACCCTGGGAGTGGATAGGAATAACTTTTTGAGTGCAAACAACCTCACTGAAACATGGAACTATTTGGATGCATAAACAATTATATGCACAGCATTCACTGCCTGAGAAATCTCTTAAATGAACATTTTAGAAGTTATTCAAGGAATCCTCTGACAAGACAGTAAAGGAAGAACCTGACATTTCTGACACTTTACAGGACAAAAATTCCTTTGAAAAGGCAAAAGCTCCCAGACCTTTCCATAGAGCATTTCTTAGCCTATTTTCACTGTACATCAATAGCCTGGAAAGAGAAATTAATTTACAAGTACATTTATTACTTTTCTTTTTTAATATGGGAAACACAAAGGAGAATCCATAAGTACTTATATTGAAAATCACCACATCCACCCAGTGACACAGATTCCCTACTCTAATACACCCACCCTAGTGTGATTTTTTTAAAGACACCTGGCTCAAGAACACCTATTTCTGTGGTAAACAGGTAAACATATTTTTAAAAAACTGCTATGGAAGATCATATGCAACTGAGCAAATAAGGACTCTTTCATGTGGAACTGTTTCTCATTAAAGAGAGGGTTTTCTCCTCAACAGCTTCAATATGAGATTGTCATTTTTCTCCTCTTCAATCTGTTGTGGAATACTCCCTATGGATCTAATGCTGTGAGTTGTGAAGTACCTCATAAGAAATTAATTACCTCAACCTCCATTGCTACAACTGGAGTATCAAGGGCTCTCCTCCCTGTATCAATTACCCTTTTCCAATCAATATGCAGGAACAGCCTTGAATTTAAAGCCTCTCAGTATAACCAGTATTTGGCATTCAGTTTACATATAGTTTGTAATACTACCAAACAAATTTAACCCTAGAGAAGCACGCATAAAACAGCCTAAAAATGCAGAAGCAAAATTTTGGAATGCATAATCTTTAATTATTAAAAAAACCCTGAATTTTTCAGATCCTAATTAATCCTAAAATCTCAGAAATAATTATGTTGCTGGAATATACATAATATCACACATTTTAATCCACACTTCAAAACACTGGTGTCAGTCAGCTGAAGGTGGGGAGTGTGGCCAGGCTGTCTCAAAGGACAGAGCTGAGACTTTTATCCCTGGGATTAGAAATACTCTTGAATGTGACTGTAATCCAGCCAAAAGACATGAGGAACCTTCTGATTTTTTATTGTTTCTTTCTGATATATGAGACAAATCTCTCATTATGTCAGTTTTTCTCCTACTTTTTCACACTGAGAATATTAGAAAAGCTGAGCATGATTCCAAGGTGATCCTGAAAAAACACCCAGATTTTTCTAGTACTTATTTGGGGAAGAGTTGAAGTGCATGTGTCTTAACTGTTGTGTTGCAGAGCAAATACAACCATCACTTACTACTTCTAATGCAAAAACCAAAAGCCACTGGCACTTCATATTTGAAATATGACAGTCCTTTAAAACTTGATAGAAAAACCTCAAAGACCAATAGTACTTTATGTTGGTTTGTATTTCAACTCTAGGCCTATTGGAGGAATCAGCAGGGAGTAAAAAGGAGGTTGAATTTCTTGTAATCAGATGGTACTGTCACTCGCAGATGATGCAGGAAGGAAAGGCAAACATAAGTAGAAATAGAGCAATACTATTGAACTGATGGCAAGAAGTACACTTGAGGTTAAACTGCTTTTTACTAAAAAGCAATTTTCTAAGTTTCTAGTACGGAAGTTTTTAATTGAATGTTCATCTACCTTTCACCAAAGTGTTCTGGCAGTTTTACAGCAGGAAAATAGAAAATTAGTTGGAGAAAATCTCATTCTACAGCAGCAGCATAAGACTTTCCTATGATGAACTATCAAATAAATTGCTTGGAGATTATATGCTGCTATGAGAAAGAGGAAGGGGATGGAGGGAGAAGAAAATTCAAAATAAAATATAGTAGAGTTGCTGAGACAGTCCTCCTCATGCAGACTGTTTAGAAGTCTTAGCTGTACTCTAAATCCAAAAGTTATGGTCTTAAACAGCAGCCATAAATAGGGAAAAATGTCCAGCGCCAAGCTACTCACGTTCTGCCATACCTAGGGGCAGACTGAGTTAGTGCATGTTCCAAAGTGGCACAGCAAAGGCACATCCTGCATTTTCCAAGAAATCAAACAAACTTACTGTGGCTCTTGATGTGGTATCAATGTGCACAATGTATTACATAAAAGGATTCCAGTAGGCTTAACAGAAGTGTGACAGCACTCAAACCAAACAGCATTATAAATAGATATACATATATATATAATAAATAAATAGATATATATAAAAAAAATATATATACATATCTAGTAAAATACATAGGGAGACTAAAAAATTATTTCTTAAAAAAAAAAAAAAATCTTTCAAGTCCTCATAGCCACTCCATGCCACCCAGTACCATCACACTTCCTCCTTATATTCCTACTATTTCAAAGCATACCATGAAGAGAGAAGGAAGGTAGAACAGTAAAACTAAGACGTTTGCTGCACTGACACACTCATTATTCTGAGAAAACCTCTATGATACTATTCATGATCAGTTACAGAACAGACATGCTCTGACATTTCTTTTAACAGAAAACCAAGCACACTTTTGTGTCACACTGAATGGGTAATGAAGATTGATTTCCCTGATTTTCACTCACACATAACTTTAACATTTCTGTGGAGTTTTCCACAAGGAAGTAGGTTGAGATAAACATGGGTGGACGCATGAGAGAACTGGGCCTACAGACAGAAATCTTAGAAAACAGCTACTCATCCGACTTCAGCTCTGAACCAGGCAGAGCTTGGTCATTTTAAATAACACACGTTATGGATATGGCTCTGTTCAAAACTGTACTTCTAAATAAAAGGTAAATGCTGAAACCCTAAACAGAAAAAAAAAATGTAATTCCATCTGTATTAATTGTATAAATGTATTAATTGTATTAGTTAATCCCTTTCTAACCCAGAGTAATTAATTTAACACCACACTGGGATGCAATATGTGAATTTAGGAGGCTGGGAGGCACTTAGTATGTGCAGTGAATGGAAATCCAGCTTTTAGGGAAAGGACTAAGTTAAGTTCTCAAATTTACAGACAATTCAGCTGAACACTCCCCAGCATCTTGGGTATATAATGAGTCCAGACTGTGTGCATTCCTTTATACTGGTCCAGTCAAAACAGAAGACTGTGAGGTAGGAGGTAGGAACTTAGGAGGTTTGGGGGATCAGCACAGCACATGGTCGTTGATGCCATCACCTCACTGGGTGAATTCAGTCACTCCTGAACAAAACACACTCCTATTTATGGCAACACAATGAAATGGCTTCAAGGTGGTATTTCTAGAATGTCATGACTAAATGTTTCAAATACTCAACTGTTATTTAAAAGAAATCACTACTGTTAGCTAGAGAAGATCTACTCTACTTCAGATAGTTTCTGTTTTTAGGACTCCTGGGGCAATGAACAGAAAAAAGATTGGTAGAAGAGCACTTGAATGATGCTTTTACACTGACGCCTGCCAGAAAGGGGTCCTTGCACAGCCATTTATTCAGCAGATGGAATTGGAAAGTGAGAAATCAGTGCATTATTTGGGCTGTTGGATTATACTCTCAGCACAAGGTTGAAGATCCTGGGTTCCTGTGCTACAAGAGAGAGAAAAAGCCCCAATTTGATACAAGTAGCAGCTACCAAATGGAACAAGGAAGTCTATATGTGATGTCATGCAGGGAAGACAACTGAAAATTACAGTGTCCTACAGGGCAGGGATCTGCAGAAATCTTCATCAGATCAGGGGAGTCTGCTATTCAGGGCATATTCCTCTGCAGCTCTATGCAGAAATTCCCTGCGGCTTTTCCCCTACTTTACATAGAAAAAAACCCAAATATACCTGTGGAAACATTCAAATTCAGCATGCAATATTTTTTGCATCCTAACATAGCAAGCATACTTCATGTTGGAAGTTCATTTTCTGTAGGATTTTTACCTTAAATGCTGTAGAGAATTTTTGTCTAAATTAAAAATTCAAAGTTTTGCATTTAATTTTTTTAACTATTCACATCTCTAATTAGCCAAGGAATTCATTTATTATAAATTAACCTAATTTTGCATATAATTGTCATCAGCTCCATGGAAGAGTATAGCAAAAAAGGAAGAGAGCAGAATCTAGAGCAGAATCAGTAGAAAAGTAACTAGGAATTATGTTGGGTAAAGCAAAAATATTATAGAGCTCAAAGATCTTTTTCCTTTAAGATTTATACCAATTCCTTCAATTTCAATGCAATATATACTTGGCCAAAATCTAATGGGTAAGCTGTTCTTGCTATAAATGTGTACTACTAAATTTTATGTGAAATTTAAAAAACATGAAAGATACACAAAGTCAGAACATTAAAAGCAAAAGGTTAAGTGGGATCTTCATAAATATCATTCCTTAGTTGTAATGTACATGAAAATTCAAACATTTATAGTTTGCATTTCTATACAAATGCATATACGGTTCATTTATATTAAAGAAATATTCAGGTTGTGTGCACCTGTAATCAAGGTCTCAGAAGATCTGCTGTTTGCATACCCTAAAAGTGGGCACATTCCATCCCCTGGTGTAAGATTCAAGATGTGTCCTTAGTAAAGCCACTGAATGTTTGCTCTGGGATGTCCCTCCCTGCTCCTCATGCTGCTGTTAGGTCAGAGCAGCTGCCCCTACTGCAGTAACTCTCAGCACCCAATGGGCACCTAAACAGGAATAAGAAAAGCCAGGTGGTAGGCAGAAGTCCACCCACACTGCCAACTTCAAGGAACAGTTACTGCTAAGGAAGTCTCCTTTAGTCCTTGCAAGTGCTTGTGTTTGTTCTAGCAGGGACAGTCACTTACCACTTTCATTTATTAGCTGGCATGTAGTTTTGAAGTTTCTCATGTGATTACTGATGAAGTGCCACCCTGCCAAAAGCCACATCACCTCCTGGTTCTTCCCAGAGACTGGTGCACACAATGGCAGTGCCAGTGGAGCTGCAGGTGGCACCCAGCAGCCGTGCAGAGCTGCAGTCTCAGCCACAGATGCCTGGCAGGACTCCTGGGAGAGGCTGTGGCTGGTGCAGGACAGTCCCTGCCAGCAGCTCAGCAGGCCCAGCTTGCCAGGCTGAGTCCTCTCAGGAGCTGTGGGACACAGATTCCCAGCAGTGAGCACCATGGAGCACTGCAGCTAGGGACTGCTCATTGACACTGCAATAGCCCTCCTGGGGAGAACACGTGGCATTCCAGCATCATTTCAACATCATGCTGGTGTGCGTCCTGCTGGTGAGACACAACAGGGGTGAAGAACCATCCTCATTTCACCATGTCCCTGCTGCTTCCAGAGCTGCTGCTGTTAGCTGTATCTATGTCTGTGCATTTCATGACACATAGAGATGTATCCTTCAAACACATCACAATCCTCACACAATCCTTACACATATGCAAAACTAAATACAGGTTAATAAGTCAGACTGTATTTAGCTTACATTATAAACCCTCTTTGGACTGAAAGAGCTGCCAAAACTGCAGGCTGATCTGATGGGAGGCTCAAAACAGCAAATGCACAAAACTCTCTATTTACCATATTTGAGAGCTATGTTTAAGCATTGAAAAACAAAGAAAAGCAAATTTTGTAATTTTGTAATTATTTGAAACATAAACACCGTAAGTTCCACGGAAAGAGACTTTAGCATACGGTAAAACTGAGAATGAGATTCTGAGAATGATGATAATGTGATACTTATTAGATATGTTTATCTTACTTCAGACTTTCATGAATAAGTACTTGTTATCATACTAGGAACAGTATGGCAGAATGTAAGCCCTCTTCTGTAACCCCTCCCCTTCACTCTTGTCACACCAAAAGATAACCTGACATCCCTATTCTAAAACCACAAGGAAAATTGTATGTCCGTTTGTGGGGGAGAAAAATGTGGAATCAGTTCAAATATCAATCGTTTACAGAAGTATAAAACATATTAAAAGACCCAGTGCTGAAAGTGTAACTCCAATTTGGCATCAACTTTTGTATGCAAATAAATGTACTTTAAAATGCAGTTGTTGTATCAAATAGGCTTCAGGGTGCCATGCTTCCAGACTGCCACAACAAGCACTGTCTAAAAACAAATGATTCCGGAAACCTCCTTTATTAACTTATTAAAATTTTCACACTGAAAGTATACATTTAAAAGTCTGTTTTTCAGGGATATTCAAGGGTGCCATATGTTCATTTTTAATTAGAGTATGTATTCCAAAGTAGACAAAGCACCTCTTCAATCATATGACAATATTATATACTAAAAACAAGTAAAAATAATAATTGAACAAAACCATGTTAATGGGATCCAAGACAACACAGGAGCCATTGTACATGAGAAGGCTTTATATCAGATTGTGCTTATAGTGTAAGAGAAAATGGATGCTGTAGTAAACCATATTACTTTAAGCACAAAGCTGATGTGACAGTGTGTCTGCAAAGAATGTTAATAAGAGCAAAATCAAAATCATAAAAGAAAGAGAATGGGAAAGCTAAGCAGAAAAGGAAAAGTAAATATTCCAGACAAGGTTTCTTTTATAATTACAAAAAAATGAAATTAAATTATAAATTATGGAAGAGTTGTTTCCTACTCAGAAGGCATGAATGAGAAGGGTACTTGGAATTGAAATGAGTTTGCAGAACCAGGGCTTAGTTTTGCTTGCTCGAGAGTATCAAACTCCAGCTCATGATATTTTTAAGATTACTGTTACACTTCTATGCTCATCCATAACAACAGCAAATTAAATATAACACACATTTTTGCTACACTCAGGAAACCTCAGATGGGAACTAACACATAAGAGCCATTGCAGGCACACACTGACATAACTTAAACTCAACGTACTGAGCTAAAAAACCAAACAGAACACCCAGACCTGAAAGGCAAAAGTTGAAGGCTCATCCATCTCGGTGGCCCATTCAGCCGTGCTGAGCATGGAAGCTTGGGTGAGCAGAGCCCAAATGCTTCCAGGTGGTCATTCTGCTAATCCAGGCTCAGAAAGACTTGGATCTTCACCCACCATCCAGTGCAACTGTGACAGTTAAATAAAGCCATGGAGAACCACAGCACTGCAGTCAGAAGATGGCAATAATGCCATGATCCCTGCCCAGTACTTCTCCTTGCCTAAAGACATTAAGCCTGTGTTAGCAGAGCAAGAGCCAACTAAGATTCTCTGGCTTTGGGGGAGTCCCACCAAATCTCTCAGGACAGCTGCTTGTGCTCACTGAGTGATCAGGAGAGGAGAATAGCAGACAGAGCTACAGGGCACTGGAGCTGTGTCTGATTTACACCACCCTGAGAAGCTGTTCTGAGAAAAAGAAGAAAGGAACTTTGTGTTGTAAATTACACAGTCAAACAGGAGCACTTCACATACTCTGTACTGGCCAAGTCCAAACCCAAAAGCTGACAGATGTCCAACAGAATAGTGCTTCCATTAAATCTTCATGGTAATCCCATGGCACTTGCAAGCATGTTTAAAAAAAAAAAAAAAAAAAAACCAAAAACCATTCTCTCTCTTTAATTAGTGACATTTTAAGCAATACCAGTAGATAGAGGCTAAAGGGATTGGGACAAACGAACTTCTAAAACATGTGAGTTAAATCCACCATAAGCAGCACAGCAGCAGTGCTCTGAAAAGTCCCTGATAATATATGGACGGTGTGTACTGGGAGCCTCTGGGTATTCTTATCCATATTTCAAGAAATTTTGAGAGGGAAGGGGGTTGTAGTGCTTGCAAAAACATTAAGTGCAGGTTTTATTTAGACTACTTGAGTGCATACATGCTCTGCAAAAGCTCAAAAAAGATGCTTCTAGCTCTGTTCACTTCGTTGCTGTTTCTGCAGCAAGCAGCCAACACTGTGTGCCAGCAGAAATTCTGTGCATAGGGGAGATCAAACAGGCTAAAGGAAATAGACAATAATATCCACTCAGTCCTCATGCAATAAAGAGATAAAGATCCCATGTTACATAAAATATCTTTAACTACTTATCACAATATAGTGATATTGTATGGCATTTGCTGAAAACGTTGCACTTTTAATTTACATTCTGAACAGTTTTAAAAGTAGTTTGTTAGCAATCACAAGGTTGGGAAATGTGCAACATACAAGTAAGTGCTATGCTTTTAACAAATTTCATCCTCTAAAGAATGATCCTACCTAATGCCATCCAATATCGTTTTGAAAGATAAATACACTCAGATTTTACCTGTAACCTGAGCCTAAATAAAACCAAGGCAACAAAACTGAAAGGTTCAATGCATTAGCTGACGGAGCTGGTAAACCTCAATAGACTGTAGGCAACTTGGCTGATAATGCTAAAAAAGAAAACAAGAACAAGCTTCTAAGTAGCACAAACACCACTTTGCTTTCGTTTTCGTATGTAATTGAAATACCAAAGAGTAGCATACTCACAGGCTCTAACTAATATATGATGGAAATCAGTGATGAAACAAAAAATCAAGCAATTCAATTCCAACATCAATGAACATTAAACATGCGGCTGAGAATGACAGGAATTGCCAGCTCTTGCTAACTACAAATTTTGGAGGTTGTTTCATGTAACACTGCCATCTCTGAACTTATAAAGGACTAATCAGAATTAAAACCACATCATCACTGAGAAGCAAGGGCTTCATCCATTCCAAGCCTGCTATGAAGCAACGTTGCCATGAAACGAAGGCATTTGCCGACTCTGAGGCTGTGGCAGAAAATGAACAGCCTCCCACCTTGGGAATAAGTTTAGTAATGGAAAAGGGAGAGTTGAGCACTAATGAGACAAATGACAGAATGGCATCTTGAAAGGGAGTTCTGAAGACAATATCTGTGATTTTCAACAGGTTTATTTGTTGACTTAATAGAGAACAATGTAGACTTGCAAAGCAGGGCTTTACCAAGTAGTTTTTCTCCAATCTTTTGACAGAAAAACTGAAGTTCAAGAAACAAAATCTTTGTTACAAATATGTTTGTGCTGTTACATTAGCAGTGAACATCCTCTGTAGGTAGCAATAGTTAGTCCTCTCTCATTAGCAATTAGTGTCCTGTGACTCCCACCCACTACAACACATCTTCCACAAAATATGGGTCATGCTCCTTGGTGCATAATGATATACACTGTTGAAACAGGTAAAGTGCTGTAAAAGAAGACTGATCCGATTTTTAATTCATATTTAAATGAGACAAAATTCTGATTCAATGCACTGATTAATAGGCCAGAAAATACCCTAAATTATATGTGTGCACAACATGCACTTATCTAGAGCACAAACAACACTGGTACCATTACTGGAATTTATATTTAAATTAACAGGAAATGTTGCTAAACTGAAAAATGCTTCTAAATTAATTCCCCTCCATAGCACCATGTATTGCAAAGGGAAAGGAGCCAGCACAGAAGACTCAGATTGAAGCTCTAAAAGCTGGTGATTCCTACAAAGGATGCAAAGTACCATCTGTGAACTCATGAAGAATTTACTTCCACAAGTAGACCATTCACCACATTTCTAACACACTCTCAAAATCTCTTCAGTTTTTGGACACATGCTAGAACAAAATTAAAGCCTTTCTTACTTTGTTTTGCTAACCACAGTCTCATTCACCGAAGGCCCAACAAAGACAACTTGATTCAATTGTAAAATCAAGATCAGTGAGTTTTGTAAAATACATTTCCTACCTGCATACTACAGGTAGCAGGTAGGAAAGCACTGCACTAAAAAATATCTAAGTCCCACTTTAGTTTAACAACACAAAAGCTGTAAACATTTGCAGATTCTACTCAAGACTATATTTAGATTCCATCCCTTTTATTCTTTATATCTTAAATAAAACCTGGATAAGCCAAAGGCTTTTGAAAACTACACCTTGTCAATAATCACTCAGTCTCTCATTAATATATATCCCACACGACATGGCCCCAGAAGTACAGCGGTGCCTGTTATCTGTGTCATGCCAGCTGATGATTCCTTGCCACATTCTCACAGAGATTAAGGTAGCTCTCAATAATGGAATGCCGAAGAACAGCTACCCCTAGTGATCAGAGAGGCGGGAGATGAACTTCAAAGTCCTTCTTTGTTTAAAGCCATTTCTCATTTTTCTCAACAAGACACAGAACAAACACTGAGCAAAGACAATACTCAATATCTAAACACATATTTGCATTGCAAATAATTTTACCAGGAAGAGCTTTGTGAATAGGTTTGTGTCACGTTGTTACACACAGGTCAGAACTGCAGCTTCAAACACTAATGAACCATCATATCAAAAGTTAAAGCCCAATTTAAATCTCTGTGCTCTCCCTTCTGCAGCAGATCCCTTCTTGGGGTCTCTGTACAATAACAGGAATCCCCCAAGCCACACCGTGCAAGGCAGAGGACATCAATGTGCTCAGACTGCAGCTGGCAGAGTCCCAGATCACATCAAGTAGATTGAGATGCTGTCACGGGAGAAATATCAAATCACTGCAATGTTTAGGTTGGAAAACACCTTTAAGATCAAGTCCAAACATTAAATCAGCACTACCAAGCCCACCCACATCATCCCTAAGTGCCACACATCCATGTCTTTGAAACACCTTCAGGGACAGTGACAGCCAGGCGCCCTTGGCCTTCTTGCCCCCCTGGACACACCTGGGCTCAGGTTAAGCTGCTGTCACCAGCACCTCCAGTGCCTTTCCTGCTGCCTTGCAGCCCCTCTGCCCCAGCCTGGAGCTGCAGGGGGTTGTGACCCAAGGGCAGGACCACAGCACTTGGCCCTGTTGAACCTCGGCCCATGGATCCAGCCTGTCCAGCTCCCTCTGCAGAGCTTCCTGCCCTCCAGAAGACTGGCACTCCCACCCAACCTGATGTCACCTGTCACCTGCCTGAGGGTGCCATCAATTCCTTGTCCCAGATCATCACTAAAGACAAAAAACAGTGAGCGCTGGGGAGCACCACTGCTGAGGGCCCCAGCTGGATGTAGCTCCATCCACAAGCACTCCCTGGGCTTGGCCATCAGCCAGTTCTCAGCCCAGCAAACAGGGCTCCCATCCTAGCTGTGGATGGAGCAGCCACTTCCTCCAGGAAAACGCTGCAGGAACCCATGTCAAGAGCATTTTTAAACTCCAGGTAGGCAACACCCACAGCCTTTCTCTCATCTATTAGGGTGGTCACCTGGGCATAGAAGGAGATCAGGTTGTTCAAGCAGGACCTGCCTTTCATGAACCCAGGCTCTGTCTGATCCTCTGGTTGTCCTCTTTCCACACAGATGGAAAAAATTAGCATGGGTGTTTTGTAGTATAAGAATGTTCTTAATCAGAAAATTAGAAGTGTCTACAGCAAACAGCAATCTTCCTGATTTGCTTCCTGTGGGTGGATATCCAGCTAAACATTATCCATGAGAAGACACTACAGATGGATAACTTAGTACCAGCAACACAGACTATTTGGAGATGTTATTACCTGGAGCTTTCTGACCACTACATGGGCTCTTTACCTAAGTCACACAGTTACTTTCAAGTATGCATAGTACACTTTTTATATCTATCAAAAGATGGATACAGGACTAGGAAAACAAGTTTTACAGGGAAGCTAAGAAAAAAATTAGCATTAAGAATATTCATGTGGCAGGAAATTTAAAGCACACAAGCTGCAACAGCAAAAAGAGATAAGAGGAAGAAATCAAACATATATTCTCCATTTACCTGAAATGAATGAGAAAGATGCTTGAGAGCCCCAGCAGAGAAAGTCTTCCACTGACTTAAGTGTCATATTACTGAAAAAAATTATGAAATGTCTGTCCCTTTTAAAATAAATCCTTTTGCAAATTATTTTCTATTAGATTAAAACACTATTTCCCTTCTGAAAGGGAAATTGGATAAAGTGTGCCGGCCTGTTAGAAAACAGGGAGGCATATTTTCATCTTTATCGGTCAAAAGAAAGTAAGAAATAAATTTAAAGCATGGCTCCCTGTGCATTGTTCACCAGCAAGTATTAACTGGGCATATCTTAATATGAAAAACACAGTATATGGAGACAGACTCTTACAAATTCACCTTGGGTGAGAAACAGTTGATATCAAGGAATATTACTTCTAGGGCCAGAGAAATGTATCTGCCAGGAAATAAAAACAAGGACAAGCCACAGATAGAATCGCAAAAAAAAATGCCATTCAGATGTAACGCTGGAGGTAATTTGGAGCTGACACAGGTAAACACAGAACAGACAAGTGCAATTACCAGCCTGCTTTGATCTGCAGGACCACAGTCCTTTCTGAAGCTACTGTGCTATTGTGGCAAGAAAATTTTGCTGTGGAGTATTATCAAGCCTGATGATAAAGCGGAGTCGCAGTTGATGCAACAAAGAGCCAACACTGTTTTGGTAAGATGGGATCAGCTGTGACATTAATCATGCCATTACACTGTGTCTCTAACATTCACCCGGGTGTATTATCAACTCTGAAAACCCTTTTTCGTCTCCTTACCCACAGTGGAATAGGATGAGGCCCCTGCTTGAAACACATACGTGCACTGAAGACAATACTCATTACAGTAATGGAGGACTTCTCATCAGCCTTTACCACACAGGAGTTCATGCTGTGAGATTCTCACGACATGTTCATCTTTAGTCTATTGTAAAATATAGTGTATCATACTTGGAAACAGTGAAGACTAGACAAAAAAACAGTACATTTACAACTTGCAACACCTTCAAAAAGCCGTTCTCTGCTGAAATACCAAATATGTTATAGTAACATGAGTAAGGCTGCACCCTAAGTACTAGGCTTACATTGAAATATTTACACTTCAACATCACAGTCAAGTATTTCTTCATAACTGTACACTGAAATGGTTTCACAGGCCACACTACAAGTGGCTTTATGTTAACTGGTAGAAAAGAACATTTATATATTCAAGCTGTATTTAGCAAGCTCTTCTACATTCTTGAAAACTTGACTGGGTAATACTGGACTGAGCAGAGAAGCTGCCAAAACTCAGTGGGCCAGATTGTTGAACATAGGAAAAAGATATGACAATCATAAAAACAGCAGCAGCACTAATAACAACACAACAACAGTAATAATAACAACAACAACAGCAGCAGTAGCTTCCTGTGACAGCAGATGAGGTTGTGATGCAACTATAAACGCATTCACAGATTTGGTCTCAACATTTTGATAGTACAGGAGTCTCTGAGGGCAAAAGAGCAAACAGGATTTGAAAACACATCACATGAAAGAAGTCCAACTGTCTAATCATATAAAGCACTGTGCAGTGGATTGAGCTTGCCTGTTTTGTGCCTCACATCCTTGTTTACCAGTGAACGAGACTGTCACTAAAACTCTCCAGATAAACACCTCTAGTGCCTGGATGCTGTTTATCACCTGGCACTAGGAGTTTACATGACAGCTCTAGGAACAGACAGCAGCAGCAGTGCTCTAGTACAGAGGCACAGTTTAGCTGTAGAAGTAGAAGGAGAATTACACAGGTTTGAAGATTTATTACTTTTCATTCTTCAGTTTTTCTGTGATTTCTTTGTCTGTGCTTCATGTGGATGACCTCTGATGCCCATTGTAAAAGTGGGAGCAAGAATCCTACCAGCTACTTTCCTAATGAACACAGATAAATTTGCACTCAGTGTCCACACTTAAAAATTACTTCAGTCATTTCTGGCTCCCCTTACATGCAATTCTTGCAAGCCCTTCTGCATGTTTTAGTTTAGTCACTGTGATTTTTTTTTTTTTTTTTTTTTTTAATTCACATTCACACTGTTTTTCAGTGATTTAAACTTTCTGAGGCTGTTTCTAAGTCTTCTCTGATAGGTGCTATGAAGTTGCTCTGGACCTCTAATATGATATATTCAAACCCTCTCCACATCTTGAAAGAATTCACTTGTGACTGACTTTTCATTTTCTTTTTCTTATTTTAATTCCTCTGTTCCAAATCAAGCACTAGCACCTCAGATGTTTTTACTTCTGCTACTTATAAAAAGCTGGTAAACCCACATGCTACAGCTCTACCTGTCCAATTTGGCACTTCATTTTTGCAGTCATGGAAAATGTGCATACTGTGCATGTTGATACTGAAATTGGCTGTCCTCTTCCATTTCCTTTCCCTTTTTATTTTTTTCTGAATAAATGTTCCTGGGACTCAGTCATATTGTAGCACTTCTACATTAATGAGCTGCCAAATGTTCACGGTTCATTAAGGAACTCTATGTTAAAGGAAGCCAATGAAAGTTGCTCATGAAGGAGTAATTCAATTTCTGCTCATAGCCTTTTATCATTTGGCTTGTTTGTTAAAAGTGTCAATCAGTGTCTGATTTGGAAGTTTTCTAACATGAGCATTATTACCAATTTCTGATCATTAAACATTTGGTTAACAAAAAAAATACATATTATACATACACACACACAGAGAAAGGTGTTACAATTAGCAATTGTTAATTCTGTTTTAAAGATATCAATGGTTTCTTCAAGTGTATTTCTGTTATAGACAATTTTGTAACATGAATTTAAAGGAAAAGCAAAATCTCAGCTACTTTGAGATTCAGAGGCAATTTTCTGACCTGCCTAATTTTGACTAGGCCATTTTTTACAAGGAAAGAACAATTTAAGGATCTAAGTGTAATGTTATTACTCAAAGACAAACCTCTCTTTGGGATGCATACAAATCCACACAACATACGCTTGTTCAGAGATAACAAAAAATACAGGTACCACTTGCTACGTAGCTACCCAGCTGTAATAACCATGCAAACTGAACATTTAAAGCAGATTAGTCTAATATAACAGCAGACCACTGTAGCTATGAAGTTCATAATCAAGAGTAAGCTCAGATGTACAGCACACCACCTCAGAAATACAGCAGGGAGACACACATAACATTTTAATGTTGCTGTTAAAACCCACTCGTTAAAACCACTGTAAACACAGAAAAGAATGAAATCTTATTATCTGCCTTGCTCCTGCTTCTCCAAAACGAATAATCAGTTTGAGTATAATGACCCTAAATAGGTGTTCAGAGCATGAGATCAAGGGCAGCTTTTCTCCCAACGGTATCTTCTGATCCTTTAAGTACAGAAATGAGACAATTTTAAGCACTTGCCTTTTGACAGACTGAATGAGCAGTGCCCTGAACATCTCAATGCATCCAGCACAGGAAGTCATCAGCTCAGAGTTTACAAACGCAGGGACGCTCTGGAGAGACGGAGCTCAGCAACACATCCACTACTTTGTTGCTTTATTTAACTCTTCTTGCAAAGAATCAGATCTACAGGCAAAAGTTCTCCTGTGACTTGAGGGAGACACATGGACCCATCTGTATTTGTACTTGGTTATTATATCAATAGGATCAGTCAAATGTCACCTATAGTCCACAGTGCAATGGGAACCACTGCAGGGCTGTAAAATACAGTAGCAAGAGTCAGCTCTTCCACTAAGCTTTTCTCAAAGTGGTGTTTAAGGAAATTGAGTACTCCTCCCTGCTTTCCCCATGAGAAAACTGAGGCACAAAATGGTGATGTTATGTGGCCATTGCCACCTTCAGGCCAATAGCCAAGCCAGAGAAATAAAATAAAACTAAAAAAACCATTTTAACTCAAAGGGGTCACACCTGAAAACACAACTGAGCACACACATATGGGATAAATAACTGTGCAGCCAACGCAATAAAAGAAAATAATCTGGGTTTCCTGAGACAAGACTCCCAGCACAGGTCAAGATTTGACACAACACAAACTCAGCATCTACCAGTTGCCACTGTAACTTACTGCTCTGATGAAATACAGTATCATCTAAAAATCTGCCGTCATCCAGCTAACAATCCTACACTGGCAAGGCATGCATGGGAAACTGGATAGACAGCCTCAATTTACCAACAGCTGAATCATTTCACCTTTCAATCACCCTGCTTTTGTGTTTACATCTTCAAAGTCACATCTTCATCTTTTAAATATTTTTCCTCTTTCAAACCACAGAAGGGTCCAACTTCTACTTTCACCAGTCTGACTTGCTGAGTAATGGAAAAGTCAGCCATCAAGCCAAAACAAGGTTTAGAAGAATGGGAATGCCAACTTCCTTGGGTTTTTCCAGACAAAAATCCATCTAGGACAATAATCAGTACAAACCTATCATATTTCCTGTCAGCAATAAAAAGTTTAAAAAAACCAAAAAGGCAAGAGCAGGATAGCTGTGGTAAGAATGAACTAGTTGTTGAGGAACAAAATCACCTGCAAGTTATGCAAATTAAAACAATTAGAATACATTTATTCTGCTTAACTTGGATCTTACTCTGTGCAGCATCCACCTAAGGAGGACACAAAAATTAGATGCATTTTCCTGAATGATTCCCTAAAAACTTCAGAAATGTATTCTGCAAATGTTACAGAGTTGGGGCTACAGAAAGAACCTTAGTTGGCAAGAGTACTGCTGCACTTTACAAAGACACAAATTATATATTTTAGCGAAAGCTTAAATCAATAATTTCCATGATGAAGGAGTCCCTGCAAGTGGTTTCAGTGTACATCACATAGCCTTACAGGCAGTGACAGCCCTGTGTCTTGGTTATCAAAAACAAGCAGTAGTGAAAAGCACTTTGTTTTATTGTTTTGTTCCATGGATTTAGGGATGGATACATCTTACTTACGTTCTCTAAAGTGACAGTTAAGAGTGTTTTGGATGAACAGTTATTTGTTTAGCTATGAAATTACAATCAAAAGACAGGTCAGAGCACAGCAAGCTATCATTTATGACTTCTTCCTCTCTCACATTAGGAAATAACTCTCAGAATAAAATTAATTCATTTTGCACGTCCACACAGTTCTTACATTTGGGGTTAAGATAATAAACAAAGGCACCAGTAAATAAAAGTAAGCACTGCCCGTCTGACTGCAGTTGATAGACTCTTTTTTTAGCAGACCAAACACAACTGCATATTTTGAAGTTTAAATTTGCCTCCTATTTTCTAAGGACACAGAACTTAACCCCAGAAGCCCTTTTCCTTAAGCCTCATATTTGCAGGTACTGTCATTCTGGCACATCTACAGAGCACTGCTGGATCTCCATTGTGAAAATGTGCGTGTATGCTGAGGTTTGTCTCTCCAAAAGGACAAAGGATGTCTGTGCTTCCCAGAGCACAGCCAAGGATAAACTGTCTCTTGTCCTTGTGAGCTCTCCCTACATGTTGGAGTGGCACAGAGGAGGTTTATCAGCTATGATGGGCAATTCCCCATGGGCCTTGTCTCCAGAGGCTGCTCCAGCACCAGCCTTAGTCCTGCAGGGAACAGGCAGGACTGACACTCAGAGCAGTCACAGATAACAAACATGTGGTTGGAGGGGAGCATGCAGAGGTTTCCCAATAGTCTGCTGGGGAAAAGAGAACAATGGAGCTTTAAAGCTCTCCAGCTCTCAGAGGGTTTAAGAATCAACAGTGCCCCTGAAATACACCATCAATACAACAGCTCTCTGAAAGGGACTGGGGAAGTACTTTGTACCTTAGAGTGACAGATGTGAAGTACTTTGTACCCTAGAGTGACTGATGAGAAGGGTTAACACAGGATGCATTAAGTATAAAATTGTATCAAGTCAAAAGATGATGGATGGAAGAGCCAGAAACATCCAGCCCGGACTGAGACAGCAGCCACTTCTGCACATCTTTTAGCTACCCCTACAGTCAATTTGGATAGATTATGAATCAATGTTTTATGAACTCCAAACTATGATCATTGCTGCACATGGACCAGTGCTGAATCTTCACAGAGTAGGCATTTTTTGATGACTAATAACTTGAGATTCAAGCTACATCTAGAAGAAAGCAGTAAACAGCCCATAATAACTGTATTGTCAAGTCAAGAACTTCCCTAATTGACAACATTTTATCAGGTGGGATATTCAGTACAATGACACCTCCTCTCCTGCTACAAATCACCTGGCAGAAAAGAAAGTGCAAATCCATTACATCAAGACCAAAACTGGGGTTTGCAATTTAAGCAGTTTGGGTCTTACAAAATGCTCACAGTCACAGGGGGCCATAGGGATCCAGACATGGAGCCAAAGCCCTGCCATGTCTCTATTTTCCAGTGAGCAAGCTGAGTATGGAGGCTGCATAACTTGCTGTCACATCAAGACTGTAGAAGAAACAGCCAGAGCTGTTTTACAGGCCTAACAGCAGGGATGCCATTCCTCCTGTATAGCTCTCTGGCTTCACTATTCCACAGAGTGGCTTTGCCACCCAGGAGTACAATCACAGAGATAATAAGCCAACTTCTACTGCATTTAGCCACGATAAATACTCTGGACTAAAAGGCTGTTAGTATTATCCAGTGTGCAAAGTGTACTTCGCAGTTATGAAATGTTTATGACCAGCCAAGCCTTTGTTAATAACTCAGCAGGATAATCCTGTAATGTAGCATCTCATGTAATGGGAAAGGCACAGTCTCAGTGCTCTTCATATTTTGCTTCTGCATTCTTTTCATGAGACATGAACATGAAATACCGTTAATCACCATTACAGGAACACAGTTATTTGCTACATAGAGAAAAGTATCTCTGGACAAGATTTTGACTGGCTTTTGCACAGAAAGAAAAAAAAAAGATTCTCAGACACCTAGAATCAATTACTTCAGAAGCAGTAGCTATGAAAATATAAAAAACAAGCACTATCAAACTGTTCACACTGACAGGAAATACAGGACCAATTCAGTACTGATATAAGCTTAGTGGGAATTTACTGCTGCACATGTCAATGAGATTTGCTTAAAGTAAGTAATTATTAAGAATGAGAAATATTTGTATAGTTTATTTGCAATATCATATGGAATAGGGTTTTTGAAAAAATCCTTTTTAAGGTCTTTTTTATCGTTCCTACAAAATGGACTTAACATTACAATTGCATTACACTTCACTATGATACAGTACTTTTATTACAGCCAAATTCCCTTTAATTTTCTCAGCTTTTAACCCACTAATCTTACAGTGCTGCATGTGGTTATTTATTTCTTTTATTTGTTCTGTTTCTAACTGGGTATTCATTTTCCTCTGCAGAGTAATTTCAATTTGGATGAAGGAGAAAAAACCAAGCCTTCCCAATTCTGCACTTGACCACCACAAAATCTATTTTTTTTTATTTTTACTCTAAAATGATTTGTGTAGTGTTTGGGATTTACACCCAAATGGGCCTAGGTGACTGATAGTCATAGATCTTGGAAATATCAATTCCCTTTGAACGACTTAAAAGCTGCATTGAATATAAATCAGAAGGGGTTATACGCTGGCTGGACATCCAGCATCACATTCAGAACTGTAAATTCACCTTTCTAAAACAACCTATACTGTTTAGGATAGTCTCAAACAACTCACACCTACTGCCCAGCTAGCTTAGGAGATTTCAGAATTTCCTTTTTTGCATTATGTTGACAAGATAGTGTTTGGCAGCTGAAGAAAAGAAGGGAGGAATGTATAGGAATTTATGCTTCTGATCTTAAAGGTTAATCATCCTCTGAATTCTATTCTAGCCTCTTGTATTTTGATGAAGCTCATTGATCCTTAACAGTACAAATTAACAGAGTGAAATTACTGATCTATTTTCTAGTTATCATTAGTCAATATCTGAAAGGCCCTTGTGTATCCAATGTTTGCCACTTTAAATTTCAAGTCACCTGTTTTTAATATATGGATCCATTGATTTGTCAATGCTTGGCAACACAACAATGAGGAAAGTCACATATTGAATACAGCAAAAATCACCCTTCTCACTCAGTTCAAAGCATCTGACTTTTGGTATCTAAACTATTGATATCTACACCTGAGTGAGCTGCTCTGAACTCTGTGCCACTGGAGAGAGAACCAACACAGACAATGGAGTCACTTCCAACTCAGGATATTCTGGGATTCTAAACTCAACCTAAATTTGGCGTTTATATTTGGTCAGACTGTGCACTCCACTGACTGCACTGACTCATCCCCCAGTGCTGGGATGGGAACTCATCAGCTGAGCTGGGAGGAGATCACTGCACTGCAGATAGGGAAATTTAAGCAACATGAGTTTCACTCTCAGTGTTCAAAAAAGCACAGACCCCTTCATTTTTATATGGGTTTGATGATGCCACTATGAAAGTTTCTTTCACTGCATAACTGTAAATTAAAGGCCTGGGTATTTTCTGTTTGGGTTTCTTTTTTTTATTAAAAAGAAACCAGAAAAGACATGTCTCCCAAGATAGGCAAAGTTTTTACAACTTCTTTAGGCACAAAATTAAAACACCTGAAATTGGCTATTGGGAAAGCTGGAGGACAACATACAGAACATACAAAAATATTTCACAAATTTGATCTAAAACAGCAGAAGACAATGCTGAATCCACTGAAGGCAGCAGGAACGCTACCACCTGTCCAAATGGAAGCAGAACTAAAGATTTTTTTTCACAAGAAAGCTTTGAACTATTTGGAAAATAAACCATCTATTTTCAAAAGACACATTCAAATGAACTACATTTTTCTCCCTGATATTTTTTTCAATTACAAAACTCCAAAGAATTTATAAAGTAAAGATGAATTTAAATTTCCCTACATAAAAATCACACCAACATACTCTTTTTCAGCAGTTCAAGCCAAATAGGAAGATTTCATTGTACTACGATGTTATGGAGAGTTCTATTTGAAGTTAGCACACAAAAAAGCCCTATTTCCTTTTCTTTCCAGTGCATTCAATAAAGAGAACTACAGCTCACAGTATCTCCCTCACAAAAAGAGAATCTGTGTAGTGCTAAGGGTGAACTGGAGATCCACAGCTCCTCCCTCTTCCCACACCATTCCCCTCAGCCAAGCTCCCCAGTAGTTTCACTCACACAGCCTGAAATGTGCTCTTTTAATTTCCAAAGGGAAAGTCTTTCCATTCCAGTCAGAAACGCTACAACAAAAGGCCCACGTTTGCACTGCCTCAGTCACTAATGTTTCACGTGCAGTCCCTATTCAGGACAAGTATGATGACTACAGGTACAGGCTGTAACCTCAGCCAAAAAGGAATAGGGCAGCAGAAAGCAAATATTAGCTCAGGGAAACCACCAAATAACATTTACCTGATAAAAAGCCAAAGATGAGTAAACAGGACAGAGGCTGATGCTTCATATAATGTTTAAATTCTGCTCACAAAGCTAGTTCTAATTTTATTTTCTATCATAAATGCATTAGCCTTAAATCTCCAGTACTGCCTGTCATTAGTTCAGAGACACAAGCATTTGTTTAGCCAAAGAAAAGCCCATGTTAGATACTGGACCAAGTCTAAACTAAAAATTTTAGCAATGTACAGGTAGCAAGTAGATGTGTGCATTTTAAGAACATTTTGCTGTTTTAGTGTAGCTTAACGTAGAGCAGCTGGCCTAGATGGTTAGAGCTAACTGACCCAATGAAAGACAGAAACTGAGTCTCTGTGCCTGCAAATACATCAATGTTATAAATGCTTCCATCTCCCACTTCCCACTGCCCCCCTTTTTTTTTCCCTCCACAGCAAAGCATATTAAAGAGCTTGGACTTCCATTACAATTAAAAATGTGGAATAAAAATATGTTAATATTATGACAAATTATTTACCCTACTGCCCAGAATCATCCTGGTTCTACATTCTGATTTTTAAAGATTAAACTCCTGGTCTAAAATTTCTTTTTGCCTGTTCTACAGTTGGCTCTTGAGCTGTTTCAGATATGATGTCTGAGAGACAGAAGAAGTGCCTGACTGACTGAGTAGCTCCTCACATCACAGAGGAAGCTCCATGTGCATCCCCAGCAATAGGTGCAAGGCTACAGGGGGGCGAAAGGTGTTTCCTCAGAGCTGAAGATAGACAGACAGAGCTCATTGCTCAGGGGGTGGCAGAAATGCACCAAGCAATCCACAGCACAGACACGGCTGTTCGTGGCCAACAAGCTACAACAGGACATTTCCCTTAAGGCCTGAGCTAGTTCATTCTAAGCCAGCATAAATAATGTGTTTTCCTACACAATTAAGTTAATTTTGCTTAGTATTCAGAGCAAGAGCCTGGTGTATGCCACAAGTCACTCATGTACAGCTCTTCCACTGAACAATCTGAAGGAGGGTGTACAAATTTATGCAGACACTATAAAATGGGGGAAAGTGTACCATGATAGCATGTGCAGCCTTTGTTTACAATGCATTTTACATTGATGGATTTCAAATAAACTAGCTATCACTTCCCCACTCCCAGGAATAAAAGAAAATGGCACATTCCAGAAAAATGCTATCTCGAAACAACAGCTGTATGGGTACTCTGGCGATGGATGGAACTGGCACAGAGCCCCGGCAGCGCTGCTGCTTCTGTCATTCCCCAAAGGGAATCAATGCCTGATTACATTCAGCACAGCCTTTCTTTTGCTATCTTCATTACATCTGCTATGAAATCACAATTCTCTGTTTTCGTTTCTTCCCTAAGCTTTCTTTGTCCCTCAATTCCTCTGATTACTAATCCCCTGTTCACAGACTTTGTATATCTTTTAAGAGCCAGAGCCCACACTGAAAGTCTTTCATGTAGGGCTTTCCCCTACAGATGTGAACCTGTATCCCTTCATCTCAGGGACTGCAAAGATCTCAGAGCACATAGTTTGGGGCCAATCTTTTGTGCCATAAAAGTGTCACATGTGAAAAAGGACAATAGAAGTTTACTGTCCTGCCTTCATCCCTCATTCTGGGAGGTCTGCAACTGCAGTAGCCCCTGCATATCCTCTGTGAAGAAGCTGAATGAATGCTCCAAATCTGGGAATCCTGATGCTGGTGGTGACTTCAGGGAGAACCCAGTAATAGTTTCCTGTCACCAAAAATGCCTCTTGGTGGGTATGTGACAATGTCTGCTCAAAGTAATTCTAAATGCATCACTGTCATTTTTGTGTACTGCAAAGGGTCTCAGATGGACCTCAACCATGATATTGGGGTCAGAATTAAGTGGGATTTCAAGTTTTACAAGTCCTGTATCCATAAAAGCCACTAAAATTAGGTAACACTACAAATAGCACTCTGAAACGTGCAGTGTGTTCTCAAATCCCTTTCCTTACCTTTGGGGTTATAACCTCTCTGACTGGTGTTCTAAGAACACACTGTCATTGCTGCAGTTAATGGATGAGGATCCCATGTTTACTGCAGACAAACCAATTCATCACAACAAAAGCAATTCTGAATACCTTGAAGAACACATGTACTCTGCGAAGTTTCTGGAATGTCCTCAAGACTCATCTACTCATCCTCCATGAGCACCCATTAGCACATTGAGAATTACAAGAATGTTCCTCACACTATCTTTAGAGGTTTTCTCTTACTACAGCATTTTACAGAGCAAGATATGAATAACCCCCCAGGAGACAACGTTACACACAATGTGAAATTCAAAACCTATGGAGAGTAAAACCAGCTCATATTTAGGACACGTGATCTTGACTCTTCTTAGAATGATGTGTGAGAATGTACAGGCCTCTGATGAATGAGCAGAGCATACCCACAGTGGGACTTGCTGGGAGTGTGTATCCAGGGGGGTCCACAGCCAGCAATGTAATCATTTAAGCCTCATTTTCCTAAGAAACCAAGATAAATAGCAATTATTTTGTAAAAGCCTCAAGCCAGGAAAACACATCAAATAAGTTTCCAATTTTAAGTGTGAAGAAGTCCAATCAAATAAGCAGTAGCATAGCAGGGCGGGCAGAGGGGAGGGGTTGGGTTGAGTGCCATAAAACTTTGCTCACCAGCAAATAAGAGATTCCTCATACTGGCCTCACCTTTTCCCACCAGCAAGTGAAGCCAGCAGTGGAAACCAGTGGGACAGAACTAATGAGCTCATGTCAATTCCTGCTCTGATTTCATACTTATCTCCTTGTCTTTAAAGGTTTCCCTTGGTTTTATTTTTAAATACAGATGCTTTATAACCAAAACAATGTGTACAGTATTGTTGTAGCATTCACTCTAATTTATATACATATAATTTTCGTCTGAAGCTCAAACAAATTTCAGGATGGGGAAAAACTGGTTTTGAAAGAGCTTTTTTACTGATGATATAACCACTAAAATATGGCTTTACATTGCTCAATAACAGTAGCTCAAGTTGTGTTAATGGTATTGCCTACAAGAGTACACTATAAAATGCAAATAGTAGCATATAAAAAATACCAATTACTTGTAATACATATGAATAGATAAACAAATTCAATGTGCCATTAAAATCACATTGTATTTTTACTATATTTTGCCCTCTTTTTCCTCATAGTTTTAAACAACAATAGAAAATCTACTGTCATGTAGAGAAGTTTATAATTTCTCTATAGGATTGCATTATACACATATATACATATATCCTGCATTAATAATGGATTGCAGAAATAGACTGATATGAGGAAGCACTTAACAAGAGGGAGAAATGTCTTAAACAATAAATATAAAAGAAAATATTCAGACAAATAAATGCCAAATCTTTACTAGGTTATTGTCCCTAAGTTTCTTTCTATTCAGCTACTCCAAACTATACGGAAAATCACTAAAATATGCAAATAATTCTTATTATTCCCTATTTCTCAAACTTCCAATTCACAAAACTTTCATATGACTTTCTCTCTGCTACCATACAGGTCCAAAAAGAACCATTCACTTACTTTGCAATGGTAAAGTAAGCAAAAAATCATCTTTGTCATAGTTCAGCAGAACAATCTATCTGATACAAAAGCAATCCATAAAATGACCCTATGTATGATGCTTGCACTCATGTGCAATGCTTTTTCAGAGGGTCCCCAGAAGGTTAGTCCTGGTTAATTTAGTGCTACATTTTTCCCAACCACATAAAAACCCCCACATAGATAAGTGTTTGGGATTTCATATAAATACAATAAAAAGTGTAAGAAATCAGGCCACAGGTCCCTATTGTTCAGTATTCTGCCTCTGACAATGATCAGCCAGAAGGGTTAGGAAAAGTATGTAGGGCAGAAAAAATACACATTGATAATTTCCAAAATATGTGCTCCCACCTATTGCCAATGTGCAGCACAACTTGCTGACCTTGGGCCTTGGTGAGCCAGGGGTGGTATTAACCTTAGAACAAATCCAGAGCTGCAGTGAATAAAACTGTATCTCACTGCTACCTGCACAGAATTCATTACTCTTCAGTCACTGAACCTCAAAGAAGAAACAATACTCTGTGACCCAGGTAAGCAAGAACACACCATGAACAATAAATTGCAAATAATTCAAGCAAACAGTTTATGCCTAAGGGCTAACATTTGTTCACAAACGATGTCAATGTTAATAATATATAAGAGAAGAGGAATGCTTGCTCATGAACAATTCACAAACAAATGCTGCTTTAGCCAGATAATTTGTTTTTGACAGTGTTTGGCCAAATGCCATGCCCACAGAACTGCTCATTTTTGGTGTTCTCCCCTTCTCTTTACCTCTCCAGGTCTCATCAGGAAAAAAGGGATGGGGACTATAAGATTGCCTGAGCTCTGTCTCATTCTGACTCCTTTACTTCCCCCAGCATGAGGCAAAGAGAAATCAGCCAGGACCACAGCTCTGCTGTTTTCCATGGACTGTAACTATTTCAAAGACACTTCTCTTTTCCTCTTTCCCTTCCCTCCAATTCAAGATGCTACCTAACACAAGAAGCAAAACCACATGACAATGACATGTATGTCTCCTGGAATTCCTAGTCACATCTCAGTGCTACTACCTGAAAGAAACCACTACCAGGAAGCGTCTGCTGAAAAACATACTATCTGTAGCTGACACTGATGTTCACTATGTACCAAACAGTGGAAGCTCCTTCTAAATGTTTGTCCCAATTTCCATGTACATTTTGTTAATCCACTTCAATTTGCAGCGTTTTCAAACTACATTTCAAAACAGCTAGAGGGTTTAAACTAAGAATTTGTACTGAGTGGAGGCACAGCTGAATTAATTCTGAAATGCAGTACCCCCTCCTGTACCGGAAATTTCAGGCTGGATCCAGTCACCCATGTGAATTTTTCCAAGTAACTTAAATGCACAAAATTGGAGGCTATCTAGAGATAGCACTCGACATTCCTTCTATAATCAATCAATAGCGAGAAGACAGTCAGTTCCCAGAGGGCAATTCAGAAAATGATACACAAAAAGAACAGCTACCAAGAGGTCATTAGTAGAAAGTAACAGTGCATCCAATTCCCCTCCTCCCTCAGAGATCAGACACCTGTCTCAGAATATCACATCACTCAGGCTGACATGGTTTCAGCCCATGCCTCTCACTTCCAGGTCTCACTCTGACAGAACAGGTCAGGTAGTGCAGCATTTTGTCCCAAAACAAAGCTAAAAACTCCCTTTTGTTGGTTTTGCTTGTTGGAGGTGTCACATACATTGTTAGATGAATAAAATACAAGGGGAGGAGGGATTGATCCAAACAAACCAAATAAACTGTAGAACAATAACAAGCCTTAGCTACTAGATTTGTCATCACAGTCCATAAATTGGGTTTCTAAATCACCTGCACTTCTGTGAAAATTTCCTATTTCAATACTGAAGATTCCTACAAAAGTCTCCTCCTCTTTTAAACTAAACAATAAAATAGCACACTTGACTAATATATATTTTGAAATAAAATAATCCATAGTAAATGAAGCCAAAGTAACAGCATATTTCCAACAGCTATGCCAATTACTAAAGAAATTATACTGATATTTTCATTCTTCTGGATCTTTTGCACCAAAATAAATTTAGTAGGTTATGCTCTTCATTTCACAGCCCATAAAATGTGTTCAACACTGTAAAAGTATTCACTGTACACACCACTACCATTTCCAATCTTTGCCACATGAATTCATGAGAGTCAGCAGAAAGCACGTGTTTCTAGATGCCACTTAAAATTAAGTATGTCTTAAATGGGTAACAAATATCCTCACACACATTAGAATTCCTCAGTTTTGAATAGCAGTGAAGACAAAACCGACCAATGCTGATTTTGCCAGCAGACCAACCATATCATACCAGACACTCAAAAAAATCACATTTTCCTTGGCCTTCCAAGTGCAAATACAAAATGAATGTGAAACAAGCACCTCAAAAATGGTATTTTTTTCATGAGTAAATAGCCCAAATACCTAACTGTGAATCTAAATGTTTCTGAAAACCCAAGCAGGGTATGTGCACATGAACAGATGCTAATGCAGTTTGCCATGCCTGCTTAACGTATTTCCTGACAAAGACAGATCCTCAATATAGCTAATACTGACCTTAACAGATATTGCCCTATAAACAAATGGAGATGAGGGAATTGGTAGGGAATAGAGAACAGCCCTGGGAGGGCCATGAGCAGCAAGAGAGAGCCATACCCAGCAGCCTGGGTATGGCTCTGCCAACAACAGAGGAAGGACACACACCCAGCTGTCCTGTGGGGCTGGGCAGTCATCCTCAAGTGCCTGCCCTTCCAAACACCATGGAAATGTCCTCTCCAAGTAGTACTTTTATTTCCCCACTGTCTCCCATCCTGCCATAGAGATCCACCGGTCAGTTCTCCTCCCCCTGAGCTTGGATCCCTCATGTTTGTGCCTTCACCCCTCTGTGGTTCTCAGCTCACAAATCCACAAGCCAGGTACTGACCTTTCATCCCACAACACTTCACTCAATTTTCAGGCAGTATCACAGGTCTCCAAAGGCATTCCAAGGTAGCAGTAATTTTGCTTTTGTTTCTACCTCCCACAACAGGTATTCCAACGATCTGACTTCACTTGAAAACATATACATGTCTATAAAAGCAATTTTAGTCATCACAAAAATATTGTCTCAAACCTACATGATTGGGGAAAAAATCAAATAATTGCTAAATATAATTATTTTTGAAATGCAGAAATCTATGCCTCCCTACAAAGCACATTTTGTACTCTTACAGTCTGTTTCTGAAGTTCAGCATCTCAGATCAAACTATTAGTAACATTCCTGCAACTTAGATTTCAAGATTTGACTCTGGGATGGCAATTTGGCAGAGTTGCAACATTTGTACTTTTTTTGCCCATCAAAGTTAATGCTAAACACCAAAGCTAGTATTTTCACACTTTACAAAATGCAATTACAAGCTTATTTCTATAAAATTATGACTCAAACTTTGGGGATTTTTCCTGTCATTTATCTTCCAGCTCCTAGGATGAGAATCAGGCATTCAAAAAAACTCTGGCTACTTCAGAACAAAGTTTCCAACCTACACAATGACAGAGCTGGATACCATTATAACACCTTGGGAAATGACTGAGGAACAGAGACTGGAAATCTGGCATCCCAAACCTGATTAAGCTCTTTTACAGCATACAGAACTGCAACTATTTCTGCTAAAAGCTGAGTTTGGCTCTGAGTGGAGAACCAGCACTGGAGAGTTCTGTTGGCCAACCAAAGGATCACAGCTAAAGCCCTCTGGCCCCCAGAGGATTTCAGGAATGCAGCTCACTGAAGTGGCACAGATTTCTCAGAGCATCTTAGCTTATATGGAAGATACAAAGTTTCATTTCTCAGGCTATTAGTGAAACTCACATGGGTTAGTTATTTAATCAATGACAACTTGTCAAACCAGTAAACCCAAATGCATTTCTGTTACAGCAAAAAAACCTATAAATTATTTCATTTCCTCTAGAGCCTACCTAAAGAGAACAGCATATACCCAGCATTAGCTGGACAGGGAAGTCAGTCCACAGCTCTGAACTACACTGCTATTTACCAGTTACAGGAGGAGTGGGATTTTAGAACAGTGGAAGAACCGTGAAGCTCAGCTTACCTCCTTCCCCTAATTGGCTTTTTAAATGCCCTGAAAATGCAGTGTACCTTCAGGGAAAGAGAGTTTGTCCAGGCCCATGGGCACATTGGATTAAAAACTGTGCATCAGCAGCAGCCACAAGCGTGCTGGGGTGATTGCTGCCAGTTATATTCAGGTCAACCAACCTGAAAATTTTTGCTAGCACTGGTGGCATTTAAAGCTATATTTTTTATTATCAGTAAGTTAATATGATTTATATTAATACCATCTTCCTTGAAAGAAAAATAAACCTCTCAGTACAGAGCCTTTTCTAAAGCATCCCCCCTCACTTCAGCATTGAGCTATTTGGCTGTTATCAACTCAGTCATGCTAAGGCAAAGGAGGAATTTACCAATAAACTCTATGAACACAGTTATCTTGTTCCTCAGCTCTGATTTTTGGAATCTAAACAAAACAATAGAATCACTGGTTTCTTTTATTATTACCAGTATGTCATATTTTGCAATAATACTGAGCTGCTTGCAATCTCAGGGGATGCATGTATTCAAACATTACAGGTTCTAAAATTCAGTGTCATCTAGAAGTGCTAATACAATGGGGTAATCAACTAAGACTATTTTGTATATGCATTCGTTTTTATTAATTCTGTGTTTAGTATGTGTTAGTTAAATCCAGTTCTCCAACTGATTTTAAAGTAAATACCTTTCTAAAGTCCCAAGGAATGAATTGCCTTCTGCTGCAATAGCAAAACCAATGACTAAAATGTTTCTAACAGAACTTTTCTAATTATTTCAATTCAAATACCTTCCACTGTGGGAGGCAATTTGGCTGTGGTCTGAGAGTTCTATCACCGCAAGTGTCCAAAGATATCACTTTAACACACACTCAGAAGGGAACAAATGTTGTTTATATAAGGTGTCATTCCCACGGAGACCAAACTGGCAGGCAAGTCTGTGTTCCTATAATTCCATTCCTCCTCAGGGAACAATTTTTGCCATAAAAGTTTTATTCCCGTTGAACAATTTTAACTTCCTTTAAAGAGGAACCTTTTCTCGCTGCAGAGTAAACAGAATGTTAAAGACTAGGGACTGGAGTTTAACTCATTCCATGCAGTGTCCAATGTTACGCTGCAGCCAGGCAATTGATCTTGCTGGAGTCTATTCACCACATCTTTCTGTTTCACATATTGTGTGTTTCTATAATCCTAACTAGGGGAGAAGAAAAGCAGTGTGATGTAGGGTAGGACCCTATGAGATTTGCATTCCAGACCCAATACAAGAAACAGGCTCACATCTTCATATATTACAATAAAGTAAAATAGTGAAGATGGATAGAGAAATACTCACTGCATTCTACAAGTACAGTTACAGCTCTGAAAAGAGAAGCAGTTATAATAACACTACTATATATTTAGTCATTCCAAAGAAATCTCTCCAAAATCTATCATCCCAGAATGTGGACAATAGTTTGAATCAAAGATGAAAATACACCAAGAACTGAGATCCAAAGTGCAGTAGGTTTTCCTCTTCCTCTAATTATCTGTCGCTGTCAAATATTCTTCTCCTATCTGTGCTAAGGCCACCCATCAGCTAAAGCTGGCAGGTTCCCCTGATTTATCAGTGTATAAATGCTGTGAAACTGAAGCATTATGACTCCAACAGCACTGAAGCTGCTGTATGTGTTTCTGTCTGTTGCAATAGCTTCTAAGCATTAATTAATAATAGCAGCAACTATTCTGAACTTTCAAAAGAAATCAATATGGATCAATGATATCAAACCAGTAAGCTGTACAGAAGATTGGTCTATAAGCAGTTCTGAAATGAACTATCCTATCTGTCACTCTTCCTGTGTTATCTTTTGATAATGTCTGTCATGTCTTTTTTTTTTTCAGTGATATCATGACCTCGTAGGGCTGGGATTGACCCTTTCTGTATACTGTCCACTGACTCTGCTCCAGCTAATAATTCATACATTGAAGACCTAAACAGAATTTGTGTTATAATTTGAAGATACATTTGCAAGTATTGAAGATTGATAAAACCAGAACCATTTCATCCCTGAACACTCCCCATTCAGTGATCCTAAATGCAGAGAGCCAGCTACTCTTGCCTAAAATGGTATTTCATTCTCTATTTCATGATGCTGATCCATGATGAGCAGCCAAACCTAATACTTAATACCAACCTGAACAGAGTATTAAGGCAGAGACTCCAAGATCAAGCATTATACTTGACCTTTTGAAATTTGTTCCAATCAATACCTCAAAAATGGATTTTCTCTTATTCAGTATACCCAAATGGTTTCATTAAACTGAAAGATTACATGACCTCCCAACGGGAAAAGGCCACCAGAAGCTATTCTGTAGTCTGTGTTATATAAAAGCCCTAATCAGCAACCAGTGAGTATCTGAGAATACCAAACACATCCACCTCAATTATTATACAACAATCATATCAGCAGTGGTGCTCAGGAGAAATTATGAAGAGAATATTAAACTACCAGATTTTTAGACTTGGTTAAATGTCTGGCAGCAGAACACAGCTGGATTTGGGCTGCATGAATTCAACGTCAACCATTGCCAGTTCATTGTAGCAACACTGTGAGAACATTTCCTGAGTCTGATGCATCCAAGGACTCCCAAACACCAACAGGCCGCTCCCTGTGAAGTGACAACTTCCCCCAGTTGCACTTTTAACCCACAATAAATGAGGTACCCACATTACTGTGGCTATTTGTCCCCATTAGCTTGTAAATCCTTTACTCCTAAGAAGTGGTGAGGTCCAAAGGATAAACCTCAGGTCCCTTTCCACCGGCAGCTTTCCAGCCACTCTGCCCCCAGCCTGCTGTGGTGCATGGGGTTGTTGTGTCCCAAGGGCATGACCTGGCATTAATACTTTTGTATTACTGGATCCTGGCACTGGTCTAATATATTGAGAGTCCTTTTATTAAAAGATCAGAGATTCTGTGGACATATGTAAAATAAAAAGAGAAATCAGGAAGTGCCTTGAGCTTTTCCAAAGTGTGCAAACAGCCTTCTGTTTCTGTCATTACCTAAAAACAGGGTCTCAGTTTAAAATGACCAGAAAATATTTTCTGAGATACGTCCCTTGTCCCAAACACATTTGTTTTGTACAAACTCTTGTTTTCCTGTTCTTATATCCAAGAAGTGTCCAAGCCAATTCAATACCACAACCTTCTCCACAGCTCTCATCCCCTCCTGGAGTGCCTATTCCACAGTTATTACAATTCTAATTATTGCAAGAACTTTCCCCTCGTACTGCAAACCCTGTTTAACAGAGTCCCCTCCTAACCTTCTACCCTAAACTGCCTCAGTTTCTCATTTACAAGAACCAGGCTTTTTCATTAAAGCCAATTACAATCAAAGCAATCATGACTTCTTGGTGCTAAAGAAGTGGATTTCTGTTGCTACTATCAGAGGTCCTGCTTTTGCTTGCTTCCAAAAATACCCTCAAGATTCAGTAGCCTCCTTTCCCTTTCCTTTCTCCTATGCTTTTGCCTTCCTTGTGTCTGGGTTTATGTTCTTCTGCCCTGATTCCACAATGTCTACTATCCAGCACTCTGTTTATTCCAATCACCCTCCTTTGATCCCTCTCAGTACAGCTGTTCTTCACCTGTTCTGTACCTGTTCTTTACCCAACTAAGCAAATTAGGGCTCTTAGGGTGAAGTTGGTTGGGTGCAGGCATGGAGAAGGAGGACAATTAAACAGCAACTTTACAAAAACTCTACCCAAGTCAGAAAAAAACCCCAAAAACTGAGGAGCATTGCACGCTAAATGTCCTAAGTATTCATGCAAGCTCAATAGCAAATACATTCCTTTGCCTATTGTCTACCAAAAAAAAAAAAAAAAAGCCCAAAAAAACCCCCACCAAAACAAAACAACCAACATTTTTGAAACTTGCATTACTTTCAATAAAATTAATTGTAGAAAATATGAGTTAGGTTAGCCTGGTAGCCTGGTGAAAAAAAAGTCAATTTTTCCAAGCAGCCCTCAAAATACCAAACATAGGAAAATAATAAATAGATATTTTAAAAGTGCAGTTTAACAAATGTTTGATCTCAATGAATCATCAAGTCAAAGGAGGGGAAAAAACCAACAAAACAAATTTATTGCATGGCAACACTGAAGTGGTGGGAGTTTTATCTGGCAGAGAAGAAATACGAGAAGGAAGGGTAACCATTCCGTGCCTTAAATCAAAGCTGTTATTTTTTTTCCCCTTAATTCATTCAAAATATGTTTGTCTAATTATAAAGCTCTGGAAGATCCCAGATATGAAAGCAGGGGGTTGTTGCAATGCAAGGGCAGGACGCAGCACTTGGTCTTGTTGAACCTCACACCTGACAGGCTTGGAGCTCCCTGGATCCTCCTTCCAGCCCTTCTCGTAGATGGGCGTCCCACTGGCCAAGCTCCTGTCACCTGGGACACCCCCACTTAGCCAGGACTGATGGGAAATGATGGCAAGGGGCTTGGGGAGCACCTCTGCCAGCGCCCTCAGTACCCCTGGGTGTGTCCCATCTGTCCTCATGGACGTGTGTCAGAAGTATCCGTTATTGTTTCCGCTGTTACTAAATGACAAGGACAAGGACCTGGATAAATGGATTATTGCATTTCCCTTGCAATCTTTTTCCAGAGCAATAACATTTTGCAACAATCTTCCAAAAATCAAAACACATGCCTTGTCTGCTACAGTAAAACTCCTGTATTAAATATCATATGGATGTTTAATTACTTCTTTGTGCATTAGAAAGTGATCCAATGGATTTATATATTGATTAATGGAAGCAGCAAGGAAGAAAGAAAACACCTCAAATCCCAGAACATCACAGTCATGAGGCTGTGGTGAACCTGAAGGCTGGTACCTGACAAACTGGTACCAGTACACAGATCCACACCCCCAGGAATTACCGACATGTCAGTGCAGTGTGCATAACTGTGCACAACTTAAACTGACCTCTAATCGTGGATCCAAGAAGGGGCTGAGAAAGGTGAAACATGACATCCTGCAGCCTCATCTACTCTGCAGAAATGAACCTTGCAAACAAGCCTTTTCACTAGTGTGCGGGGACCTTTTCACAAGGTGGTGATAATCTGGCTATCTCAGCCTCTTTCCCCATGGAATACTAACCCAGAATAATGGGACACAAAAGCTCCCCTTTAGAATATCACATAAGTTATCCGCTTCAGTTCCAAGTCAATGAAGATGCAAATTGGAAACACAGTGTTAGAGGCTGTCTCCCTAACCCTACATGAAGACATTCAACAGCATGAGAGACAGCTACCCTCAAGAGAAGAACATCTTTCATGCCAGTATGTTTAGACTAAACAGTATATAGCCCTTGCGCTACCAGAGCCAAGAATATTTTAACTGGATGGTGTTGTCATGGCTTCTGACTTCAGCAGGCAGACTGCATTTAAGAGACAGTCATACTGCTTTCTCATCACATGAAATAATTCCCTTTTGTGGGGAAGTAAAGAGAATGAGAAGCCAGTACAGCTGCCTGATGGATGTCAAAACCGATTCCATTAAATAAAGGTAATGGCAAAACTCAGGAGAGGCAGCAGCACTTTATAGTGAGCTCCCATTTATTCATTTTGTTTCTAAGCCAGCAACAACTCCTTAGACGTAGACTTCAAGAAAACAGAATATTTGCATTTCAGATTTTATCAATCTTCTAAAGACATTACCTACAGCACACACAAGCATGTCTAATGCATACTCACAAGCTTTTCAAGAGTTATTATGCTCAAATTCAAAATGTATGAATGGAATCAGTATAAAATATGACAGATGAATCACCCTGAATATCAGGAGTAAAACTACCCAAACAGTTACTACGCGAAAAATTTACCTCCAGTTCCTGTTCTAATCACATAAAGTACAAATTAGAGACAGAGACAGTAATTAATTCCATAAGGAAAAAAAGAATCAGCAAAACCAGACACCTAGTTACTATTATGATAAACCACAAAACTTGATCAAGAAGTTCCTGCTAATGACCTCTGACAGACATGTCAATAGGTGCTAAAGGGCACTGCTGCTGTGCCATACACATCCCTATCCAAGCCACTGCTATTTCTGTTCAGCAGCACTCCTGGCAAGTGTTGAAACAGTGCATCACTCCATAAAATGATGTGTAAAGCTCTCTATAATTTTAAAATCCCCTTGTGTTTGAGAACATGAGAAACTGTCCAATGGATTCATAAATGCTTTCTTATGTGGTTTCTGCCTTTCCTAAATGATACCAATGGAAAGAATGGGAAGTGAAACAAAGCAGATTCCTTTGCTGCTGCTGCTGGCTGCTTTTGCATTAAACTGTGGCAAGTGAAATAAGGCAGTATGGACACACACAGCACTTGGAGCCAGACTCTGACAAGGCAGCAGCGCGTGGCACCAAGCAAATTGTGCAGAAAGCAAAAGACAAACAGCAGCAAAGGGTGCACAGGCTGCAAACCTATAAAGCACTAAAGGCATTTACTCTTTTTGAAATACATTCTAGGCACAGTGGGGTATAAAGCATTTCATACATTTTTGCTGCAAGTGGCCTAAAGTAAAAAATACCAGGTAAGTGGCAACTTAAGCAAAGAATACAAATGTATTAGACAAACACTTTAAAATAAAAAAAACAAAACAGTCATCAAATACTTACAGCAGCTGAGAAAAAGAAGAGCATCAGAAGAAAGGTCACTGGCATACCTATAGAATTAACTGCTGAACATTTAAGAGGCTAATTTTGACAGACTTAAAAGGATCAGCAACTCTCCCACCCTTGATCTTTGCATGCAACATATTGTATTAGTTCATTATATGATCTGAGATTTAATATTCAAAAAGAGAGAGAAATAGACCAATGGAGAATCCTCTCCCATTGTGAAATTCTGCAACTGAATCACGTTCCTTATATGATAATTAACACTATCAGCAGCTAAGTCATTTGATGTTAAAAAAACCATACAAAAAGTAGGAATTCTCTCTTTCTCAGCATCCATGACATAATTTACAACAACCTTTTTCAAGCAGAAGATCCAAGTTCAAAGTTTATCAGTACTATGGCAATTCCCACCACATCAGTAAGGGGCAATGACAGAAGAAGGCTGCTATAGTTCTCACTAAAGGTACAAAAGCCATCACAAGCAGATTTGTACTTTGTGCAGAGACATCAATAACCCCAGAAGCTATAGTTATTGGAAACCTTTCCTAAAGCTGGCTTTGGGTAAAACTTTGTTTTATCAAAATTAAGAAGTCTGCAGCTCAACTGTTACAGAGACTGGCACTGACTGCTTCTCTTATGTTTCTGTGTTTACAAAAGAGTGAAATATTAAATCCCGGTCTTTACAATGAACATATGAATTACTGACTTCTTTAAAATGTTCATCTTTTGATCAGCAAGTATCTGATACAGAATTCCAAACACCACGGTATTTATGTAAGGAGCAAATACATTCAAGGACATTTATAGTTTTCTTTTTAGAAATGCTCTCAGGCAGTGGTGTTCTGATACAATTCCAAGACTTTTATCAGTTTACAAATATCTCAATTCTAACAGCGTATTTCTACTTGACTTTAAATCGCACTGAGAAGAACATTGAAATTGCTATGTCAGATAGGAGCACTGGATTTCTTCCAGCTTTCTGTCTCGGAGTGGCAAGGACTGGGTATTTTAAAGGAAACTGCAAAGACCTTCATAAAAGACAGCTCTTATTCAGTAATGTGGCCATATGAAACCGTGGGTTTTTCTTTTCCTAAAACCCATTAGTTACTGTCTGGCTTTTACATTGAAACATGAAACTTTTACATCTTTTAGCTTTCACTAAATACTGTGCATGAACTCTTCATGCACCTGAACAGCACCAGGGCACATCACCTTAGAAGTCCCTCAGGAATTGTATTGTGGGGTTCAATTATCATAATATGAACTAAACTATACAGCTGAAACGAGACATAGTGGTGATGTAAAGAAAAAACCAAAGGTATATTTGGCTTTCCCTGAAAAGGTCTTCTTTCCTACTTTTCCTATGATTTTCAAACTAAATAACATTTTAGCACCACTCTCTCTTTACAACGGTTCTGTATATTAGATTTGTACATACTTATCTTACGATTTGGGTTCTTTTTAGTCTTACATTGATAGAATAAAGCGCATTCCTTTGCTAGGTCTTACAAAGGAACACAGGAAACTGCTCAACCCCAAGCAACAGAAATGGCCACAGGAAGCATTTTTGTTGTGGTAATTATATTGGCACATGTCTATTCCTGCTCTGAATTTCAATCCAGTCAATCTGTTTAAACCACAAATAAAAGATGACACAAACATATGCTGGAAGACCAAACCAAGAAGCCACTGCATTTCCCTATGACACCCACAAAAGATCTTTCTGTCATGTATCTGTGACAAAAGAGGCTCCCTGTAGGAGCACCCAGATGAAGGTGCCCCTGTTTCCTGTCTGCCTGGAAGCAAAATGTTTATTTTGAAACCAAGTCCATGTTTGTGAGTATTTCTATTTCCTCCTAGTTCCTATTATCATTCAGGGATACAAAATGAAGCTGTTGGCTCAGCTGGGCTCAGCTCTCCTGTGCCTCCACTACACCAGCTGGCCACAGTCTCTACCTGGTGATCAACTGCAGAATTTCTTGCTTTCTAACCGCTTCTGTATGCAACTAAGCTGCAAGACGAAAAGGTGCTTTTAAGCCTCTTACCTACTTAGGAGATACAGAATACTGGATAGAAGGATTTACAAAATACAAAAATACAACATGCCTATCGTAATACTGTTGCAATAAAAAGAAGAAAGCGTGAAAACTCCAACTCTCTTTATGTCAGGTTCATCTCCTCTATCCTTCAGCATTTGGGTCCATCAGCAATTCACAGTTTGCAGGTATTTACTGTTTTACACTGGGACACAGCAGATAAAAACCACATATTGAGTCACTTTGTGTTGGTTTGTCATTTGTTTGCTGTCCTGTCCATTGGGTGAAAGATACTTAGTTTTAATAAACAGTAGAGTACATTGTCACAGAATCCAAAATAAATATGCAGGAACACAGTTGCTGTTTAATTAATTAATTAATTATATGGGAGTCTGTTGCACTTTTTTTAATCACCCAAACATGCTGGGGTTTGGTTGTATGTTTTGGGATGTTTTTTTAAAAAAATTATTTAATCACATTTAAGACTATTATCACAGGTAGACACGAGAAGATGAGCTAGTAGGTCATTTAATCACATGTGGTTTCTTCAGAGCTCTGTCTGCCAGACACCCCAATGGGAAAAGACAAAGAAGGATGGCAAATACAGAATGGAACAGTTAATGCATACCTACAATTGTACACTTTCGGTATTTTATTTTCTTTTAAACCATGAAATTCTAGTCCACCATTACTGCCACGGGCAAATGATCCCTGCCTAAGCAGCAGTTGATTAGAGGCTGGTTAACTAAGACTGTCAGCATAATTAACATTCTGAGCCTTCTCAGGAACACCAACATCCAAAGCTGGAATACCTAAAAGCAGCCACAGCTTGCTTAATTGAAAAAGACTTGACTGAATTATTAAAAGCTAAAAAATCTGAAACATTTGATGAAAAAGAGAACAAACATTTTTTTTGCAGGGGAATGGCAGAAAACAGCACTAGGCTGAAGCCAGGGAAGGAAGTGACTAAGCATGCAACTGCAGCCACTTGGAATAAATAATTTCTATGCTAGTCACGGTGGGAATGAGCACAATTATATGCTTCATAACTTTGTTCATGTTTTTCTCTTTCAGTTGCAAATCCACTCAACTGTCATGTTTAGTTTTCTCTTCAAAATGTTACTAATGCTGTATAATAACACATCACTCTGACTGTCTTTGGACTGGAAATCACAGCCTCAGAACACCACACTGAAGTCCAAGCAGGAGTCCTAACAGAGGAAAGCTGGGATGCTTTTTTCTCTGTGGAGTTTTTCACGTCTAAGCAAGTGAAAGAAGAGACTGGAAATTATTTTAGAATATTTCAACGGGTAGCATGAAATCTTGCTACTCTGCCCTCCTGCCCCCTGTATGCCTGTTTATGCTGAAGACTAGGAGGTACACCAATAAATGTCTTCCACTAATTCAGGTCTGATCCTAAGAAATGCTACATATACCTTTTGTTTCAAGAAGCTGAAAATATGTTAGTCACAATTTTTATATGCAAAACTAAAGGTAACATTCAACAGATACTTAAATAATTTTCAAAATGGTACTCTTGTAACATCAAAAATTTCTGTAAGTGAACAGACATTGGCAAATTTATTAACCAAAGATCTGAGATAATTCTGCATTTTAAAAAGAAGTCTGTGTTTTCTATATTGGACAACTGCACTGCCCTCACATGGAATTCTGCTATCTGGCCATTGTAGCTAAAAAAAAAACCAAAAAAAACAAACAAAAAAAAAAACACAACAGAGAATAGAACAAAAATTGCAATAGATACAGAATAACTTTTGTTGGAATTCCAAAAAGGAACAGACAGCTTAACTGATGGAAAGGGTATATATTTGAAAATAACTAGTCAGACAAAAAGTCAAGCAAATCCTCTATTATGCTGATGAGCTTATAGAATAATTAAATGTCATTATCCCTCTCTCATAAGTGAAGATACTGAGACCCAAAAATATTAGAATAAAAGCTGCAGTCTGGAAAACAAGTTATAACAGGTTTTGCTATGATGTGGATGTTTTCCCTACAATGAAAATTCTTACCAGCTGCCTCTCTCCAGCAGTCAAGGAACCACTGCAGCCAACAGATATTCCAGGGCTGACCTGACAGAATAATTAATTCTACAGCCTCAGCACATAGCAAGATATCAAGGCAGCTTCATCTGGAGACCCACAGAGTTAAATAACAGGGAACATGTCTGAAATTCCTAAGAAATGTGTGAACATGCATTATCTATGTGTGCTCCGTGCTGCGCAAGTGACAAATACTAATCCCTCAGAGATGTACGCAAAGGGTATGAGTTAAAAAGGAGCAGCTACAGGCAAAGGCATGAGGGCAGAGGGAACAGCTGAGGAGGCAAGGCCAACCCTGTATGTTTTAACTACACATACATAGGGATCACTGAAAAAGTCTAAGGTTTGGTGAACAACAAAACTGTCGAAATAGCCACATGGCTGACACTACCACCACCTCCTCAGTGTTGAGTCAAACCTCACCGTTCCTATTCTTACCAACATGACAACACATGTTCAGAGCCTTCTCCCCTCCCTCTGGCCAGAACTGGGCACTGTCAGGATTGTTTTCCCTGGGACCAGGCTGCAGCTCTGCTTGGATTCAGTTATGCAATGCCTCCACACTGATGTCCCAGCCCTTGCAGACTTCTCCATGAACAAAACTGTTCCATGAGATGTCCACATAACTGTGGCTCCCCGAGAAGTCCATTCCCTTTGCCATCTCTCACAGCCTGCCCCTGGTGCACATACAGAACTGTTCTAGCAAGGCACAAGTCAGATACCCTTAGGACACTGTTGTGGCTTTGGGTTTTTCAGTGAATTTTCTCCCATTAGTCACCTGAAAAAAAGACGATGTGAGGAGAGGGAGACTGACGCTGGGGGATGAATAGCTGGCAATTAAGATACCAAAGAACGGGCCAATGGTTCTAGCATTCCACTGAAATCTTCCAGGGAGGGGAAACTTAGCTGAGGGTAGCACGCTGGCTGTGAGGGGAGCGGGGCAGTTTCGGGCGGTTTGTGGTGCCGGACTTGTGCTGCTCTGGGCTCGGTGCTGCTGCAGGGCTCTCCTTGCTGCCCGTTGCTGAGCCCGCTGCTGAAGGAGGGAGAGGTAGTCCCAGCTGCCGGCTGACTGGGGCTTTTCAGCACCTGCCAGCGCAGGGAGACCCTCGCTGTCTGTGTGTTTCCGGGGAAACCGGGCCCGACCTCCTCCCTCTCTGCAGACAGAGCACCTCCCAGCTCCTGACTGGAAGCTCACCTGCTGCCGTCGCCGATACTCACACCGTACACGGGAGTGCCCGGAGAAACCGAACGCCACACCTTCCCTCTCTTCCTGGGGCGCCACCACCCCTGGCGGGCTCGGGGCTCGCACTGGCTGCCCCTGAAGCCGAGAGGGAGTCACTGCGGCCCCTCTGAGCCCCTGAAGGAGCCACTGCGGCCCCTCAGCCCCCTGAAGGAGTCACTGCGGCGGCCCCTCTGTCCCCCTGAAGCCGTGAGGGAGTCACTGCTGCCCCTCTGTCCCCCTGAAGCCGTGAGGGAGTCACTGCTGCCCCTCTGTCCCCCTGAAGCCGTGAGGGACTCACTGCTGCCCCTCTGTCCCCCTGAAGCCGTGAGGGAGTCACTGCTGCCCCCCTGTTCCCCTGAAGCCGTGAGGGAGTCACTGCGGCCCCTCAGCCCCCTGAGGGAACCACTGCTGCCCCTCTCCTCACACGGAGCCAACAGCGCCCCCTGCCGGCTGTGGTCCAAACTACAGCAAAGGGGAAATTCACGTAACAAGTGCTAAAGTCTGTCATTGGGGGAGGTTTTCGGTTGTGTTGCTTGTTCTGTCTTGCTACAAATATATATTCTAGTAAAGAACTGTTATTCCTTTTCCCATATTTTTGCCTGGAAGCCACATAATTGTTGAAGTACCAATAATTTGGAGGGAGGGGTCATCTTTTCATTCCAGGAAGGTTTCCACCTTTCTTGGCAGGTATTTGTCTTTTAAACCAGGACAGAGATGAATCATTCTTCCCAGACAAGCACATGTCATGGTGACACCGAAGGGTGTCTCAGTACTCAGGCCACACAAACCCTGGAAGTGCTGTCTGGACAATCACACAGTAGGCATTCTTCCAGCAATGGCATCCTGGCCCATGGAAGATTAGGAAGCATTTGCAGCAAGCCTGGGTTTATTCTAACCTCATCTCTCTGGCTTCATCACAGAGACTGCAGGCAGAATCACAGGCAGAGGCCGCCAACACTGCCTTGCATTTCACCCTACACACCTCCAGGGCACTCGTGGTGGGGATTGTTCATGCTCTGCAGGTCAAAGCTGTGTGGAAGATGTAATTAATTTTTACTTCAGTGATGATCTTTTACCTTCTGCTGCTTCTACTCATATTAACTTTTCAGGAAGATGCTGGAGGATAAGCCTGGAAGGATCAACACTAAATCCAGTGAAACACAAGTGGTCATATCAATTTCAGAGAGTAAGCAAAATGATAACTTTGCATCTCATGTTGTGTCTCTAGAAACCAAGTCTGAAGCACAGGCTGCTTGCCCTCAAACTGCTTCAAAATCCTAGGACAAAAAGCCACAACAGTTGGGGAACAGTTGTGTGTCCAATGCCTCATTAAGGATAAAGGACTTATGACCGGGTCCAGAAAAATCCAGGCAGTGGATGCCATGAGCAAAGATTTGTGTGCAGAGGCCCCTGTGACCTGTCCACAATGCCAAGATCTCAACAGAAGTGCCCAGCTGGAAAAGCTTCCTTATCCAACAGTGTGTAACTGCGCGTGAGGAAAGCGATAGCCTGAGTGGCTCTGTGACAAGGCCCTGAGGAGACCCTCTGGGTACACACACACTGACAGATGTGTCCCTGGTGTCCTCTGCAAGCAATCCCGCATTAAAGGGGCACTGACTCCCACACAAGGAGCACAGCTCCTATTCTCCTTCAGCTTATCAGAGTGTGTAACACCAGATCCTTTCACCCTCACAGAGGCCGTGTAAAGCTAAGCGTTCCTAGCAGAAGAACAAGGGAATATTTTCATTTATCCATCTCCCCCCACACCATGCACCACCATAGTCCTTTAGGGCAGTACAGATCAACTTCTAGGGTAAGATCCTCTCTACTCTCAATCCTCTCTAGCTATTTCTTCAGATCATTTTCTGTTGCCTCGATTTCCCTTGCCTGCATGTTCCTTGAACCTGGCTTTCCCACACTACCCTTTCCTTATGTCTGCCTTCAGCAAACGCTGCATCCTGAGTTTCCCTCTGCCTTCCCACACTCTGATATTTACACTGGGAGTTATACGCCCCCAGCTCTAATCTGATCCTCATGGAACAGCAGGTTCATTTAATCACCGGCTCAAAAATTGCAAACACATTTTATTAGACTTATCTCTCTTAACGATACAGTGATAGCACACTACAGTACCATTTAGAGCAAGCTACTACTGCTAACCCAGCTGACTCCTGGCTTCTTTATAGGGAAATAAAGTCAAGGGAATGACACACGGTGTCACTTCATAAACCCAAAAAGAACACAGTGCGGCACTTGCTAACTACAGCTCCCCAAAGGGATGTGTGATTCACAGATAAAGGCACTCCCAGACCCAGGAGCTCTGTCTGTGAGCAGAAAAATGCTGTATTCTGTTCTGGTCTGGATTCCAAGGTCTGTGCACTATGAACATAATGCAGTGTGTCTAAAAAAGCTCAGACTGCATTCCTGAATGTATTTCTCATTGGAGTAAGAGAAGTATTTTAAATTACTACTTTTTTTTTTTCTGTAACAACATCATTAAACGGATTTTAAAGAATAAGCATGGAATATCCTGAGGAAAGCTAAGGTGAACCATGTGGCAGAAGAGGGGAAGGCTTTTGATTGATTTGCATGGAATCCCACTAGCACCTGGTTTCTTACACTCTGGGAAGTTTACATCCCTTCCCTGCATCACCCCCATTCTACTGCAGCCTGATAATTCTGTCACCCTCCTTTTCAAATGTACTTAGACAACAGATGTACCCAGCCATTAGTGGTGCCTTCTCATAACCCTGAAAGATGTGTAATTTGCTGTTTCCCCTTTTCTCTGTGAAATGTTTCAATTCCAAAGCACCTCTGTACAGGAACAGGCTTTCACAGCGAAGGCCACCTTTTGTTTTACCATTTCATATTTTGGCTGCAGTTCATACTAACCTTTCCATAGGGAAGTTGCAGCTAGGTACAAAGAACTCAGCCAGAATGAATGGAAAAAGAAAACACAGTAGAATTTAACTACATAAGCAAAACCAAAATCAAACATAAACTGAAGCAAATCACTGCAAAATCAGATAGCAGTGAAATCAATCTAGAACAATATCCAGATGGAAAACCTGCTGAAAGTTTAGCACCAAGAGAAAAATCTGGACCATCGCTATCTTGGGATAGTGCACAATTTCCAAACAACTTTGAATTTCTCTGTCATGGAGATGAAGAAAACTATGTGTTCATCACAGGCTCTGCCCAACACATCTCTTTTCATCTGATGAATGTTAAGGCATACCTAGTAATATATCTGCCAATGTATTTCCTGATCTATGCCATTTGCCCCTCAGGAAAAGCCCAGGAAAAAAAAAAAATCAGAGTAATCATGGAGTCATAAATCTCAAAACTTAGAAGCATCTCAGGTTCTGTGCTATCTCAGTTTATGCCTAAGGCTGAAATCCCAAAACACAGACTGTGTTCAAGACTACACAAACAAATAAAACATTTTTAAGAGGTTTTTCTTTGCAGAATTGGCTGAAACACTGTTCTCATAGGCAGATGGAATAACTTTGTTCCCGATTACTAATGTTCAGTCAGCGTCTAGTCACTTTGGTCACTTGCACCTTCTCCCTCCTGCTTGTGACTGGGAACTACTCGTGACTAGAGGCTGCCTAGCAATAACAGAGACGTGAGCTTACAACACCCTGTGCCTACAGCAAGTGTCCTGCAGAATGAATGCCCAGGAACTCACAGAGTACAAGTTAAATTCACACCAAGGCACCAGCAAACTCCGGGATTTTGGGCGCTCAAAAGTTATGGGATTAGTTCTGATGGAAACTATCCATATCTTATCCATGGGAGAAGCTAACCACTTGGGCCTCAAGGTCTTGCTTTCTGGTTCCTTGAGTTGGTTACACAGTGGGGTTGCAGTGATACATAAGGTGTAGCTGATAAAAGGCGAAGGTATCTTATGTAAAAAGAAGCTTTAACTTAATTCTCTATTTTTCATAGTTAATATGGTCAATCTGGTCTGAAATTTTGTAAGAAATGTTTCACACTGGGAGCAGCTCTATTTCCACAATTGGAGGAGAACCTATTCGGCTGTATAAAGATACAGAAATGTAATTTTAAAAAACTGTTTATCAGACTCTGGCACTTTTCCTGCTTGTGTAATTCAAAAAGGATCTCAGTAAAGAAAATTCAATTTGGCAATCCATTAACATAGATTTGATGCTCTCTCTGTTCGTCTCTTGATGTCTCACCCCTTTCAGAAAAATGAAAATAACTCTTGGTAAAAGAGTGGCTGTTCCCTCCTATTAGTCCAGTATATTGGCAATTATTAAAACCCTAGGAAAGCTGCTAAAGCTCTGCTGACTCATGGTGGCCAAGAAGTTACTTGTTAACTCCATAACCCTGGTGGGGGAGGGAGAGAAATAAAAAAGAAAAAGCCAGAGAACAGGCAAAGTTTGGGAAAAAGGCTGAGTGCCAGCTGTACACTAAGTAGCACCAATTCTTCAGGAGAAAGGTTTGGATTTTATTGGTAGCTTTACTATGTTATGTTTGAACCAGGTGAAGATTGAGGCCATTTAAGTTTAGGAACCTAAAAGTAATTTCAATAAAGAGTTTCCTACTCTCAGACATCTACTGTCAACAGAGGAAGAGCAGCAGTTCCAAGTGGCAAATTGACTTAGCAAAGGTCTGAACTGTCTTCTTCCTGCTCCATCAAGAACAGAGACACCCCAAGGCAGTGATGGAAAGCCTATACCAGGACACCAGGCTGGCACGTGACACTGCTGTCAGCAAAACAGCTCCGTTCCCAGCGCACTCTGCAGTTTGTCGCTGGCTCCTCGACCCTACAGACCAGATTGCAGAGCCCCAAACAAGCTGCAGCAGAGAGTGGAAGATGGTGACCCTGACAGAGATTAATGGAGCAATTAACCCCTTCCCTCTCCACCAACCTGACCCAAAGGGAAGAACTCTCACAGAATGTGCCTTGATGCAGGAATGTATTTCTGACATGAAAGATGTTCATAGCTGTTCGCCAGGAGTGACTCATTTGGGGACTCCGGTTTTGTGCGTTATTACTAGTGGGATTACTGTAAACCTGAAGTCATTCACAGCTTAAGTACTATCAAAGGTGGCATTTTAATGCCTGGAAAATTTTAGGTTTCACCTCATTTTAAGTTACTCTATTCTCACAGCACTGAGTAATAAGGGAGAAGTCAGAGCACATTATTCCAAGGGTAAGAGTTCTGCCCCAGAAAGGCAAAGTGGTTCTCGGCACTGTCTGGTTGCATTTGAGGACTGCACTCTGCACTCCTCTTTTCAGGAGCAGCACACTTCACTTCAGCCTCCTGCCCATTCCTGCACAACAAAAAGCCAGGATTTTCCACTTCCCCACCATCATCTGTGATCATGTATTTCTTGGTGAGGGAAGATTGCCAGTGTGGCGTATTTGCTGTAACACCATCTTAGCCTTGCTCTGCCCAGATGAGAGGATGTGTTCTTTCCCTACAGCACAAAGGGAAGAAGGGAAGGCTAAGAGAAAGACAAGGTGGCTCTTTAGGTGATATATGAGGACTACCCAGTGTCACACATATAAAAACCTCAGCATATTGTACCTTCACATAAAATCCTGTCCATGTCCTAGGTTACAGTAAAAACAAATCACCTCATTAAGGTAATACACCAAGCTGCTTAGTTGCTATGTTGTAAAGGTTCTGGAAGCCTGTGGTGTTAGTGCTCTGTAACAAAGTGACAGCAATTTGGGACATAAATGAGCCAGTACTCTTCTAACCTCGTGGCACCCTGCCTTTTAACAGAGAAGAAGAAAGCAAAAAGGCAAAATGTCAGCTGCAAAACATTTTTCATTTTTCATTAAAATATAGTGTCCACACTAATGCACGTGATAAGAGACACACCGAGGGGCTGATACTTCACTGAAAAATAGCAACTGATTGTAAAACGGTTATGCGAACACATGTCTAATGCAGTCAGAAAAAAAAATCCTTCGGACAAAAATTTGTATCTATGTCCTACAAATGTCACGCCAGCCCTTGAGACAGAAGTGCCGGCAGCTGCCGCTGAGCTGTTAAACTCAGGGATGCGGAGCAGCTCTCCCGAGCACGCAGAGAGGGTTCGGGTAGTCCGGCACCCCTCGGCAGCGCACACGGCAGTGCCCACTGCGCAGCTGGCAGCGGCGGCGAGCGGTGCCCGCTCTCCCGGGAGAGCTCGCTCATTTGCAAGGGAAGGCAGGCACTGCACATGCCCGCGGTGCCGCTGCCGCTGGGGGCAGCTTTACATAAGGCTGCGCCCGCCGCCAGCCCGCCACAGTCGGACGGAGCTCTCGGCATGCGAGCGCGGCAGCGCCGGAGCCGCGTCCCGGGCCGGGCTCCCCGCACCTGCCGCGTCCCGGGCCGGGCTCCCCGCACCTGCCGCGTCCCGGGCCGGGCTCCCCGCACCTGCCGGCCGGGCCGGGCTCCCCGCACCTGCCGCGCCCGGCCGGCCAGCGAGCCGCGGGCCATGGAATACAGGGGAGGCAGCGCACGGAGCTGAGCGCTGCGGGCGGCACCGACCAACATGCTCTCCGATAAAGCAACATTTTAAAAGCCGGGTTCCTAACTAGAAAGATGCAAAACCGTAATATCCATGAAGATCCTATTACCTAGGAAGAATTTGACGTTTTTCTGCGAATGCTGTGTTGGGATTGATTTATTCTTGGAGTGTTCTGCACGGCTGGCAAAGAATAATGTTCCAAAATCGGTCCATCTCCCAAGGGGTCCAATTTTTCTTCCTGGGTGTCAGCGAGCCCTGACTCACTACAGTGCAGCTGACAGGGGCTGCCATGCTTGTGGCACACTAAGCAAAAAACAAAAGACCTAAGGACGACCTTTGAACATCACAAAGGATGGGTATGTTTTTCCTGTTATCTTTTTAATTTATAGTTCATAGTTACTGTCTAGCCTGTGCTTTAATTACTCCATAGACTTACCTTGATGTGATTTGTTACTATACTTAAATGGCTTAGGGATTACACCTTTTACCCAACTGTTTTTCAGTACTTATATCAAGGTATTCTTAAAAAAAAAAAAAGCTGAGTAAAAAAAAAAAAGTGAAAAGTAGTCAAGTCGAGTCGAGCTAAGGCTTTGTTAATGATTGCTGAAGTAAAAGATTTTAGCATGATTGAAAGAAATGACTGATGTGTGGGGGGATAACTTTTCTAAGTTGTTTTTATTTCCAGGTTTCAATGTAATTAGGCTACTGAGCGGATCAGCCGTAGCTCTGGTAATAGCCCCTACTGTATTACTGACAATGCTTTCTTCTGCTGAACGAGGATGCCCTAAGGGCTGTAGGTGTGAAGGCAAAATGGTTTATTGTGAATCTCAGAAATTGCAGGAGATTCCCTCAAGTATATCTGCTGGTTGTTTAGGTTTGTCCCTTCGATATAACAGCCTCCAAAAACTAAAATACAATCAATTTAAAGGTCTTAATCAACTCACCTGGCTCTATTTAGACCATAACCACATCAGCAATATTGACGAAAATGCTTTCAGTGGAATACGCAGACTAAAAGAGTTGATCTTGAGTTCCAACAGAATCTCCTATTTTCTTAATAATACCTTCAGACCTGTGACAAATCTCCGGAATTTGGATCTGTCATACAATCAGCTGCAGTCTCTGGGATCTGAACAGTTCAGGGGCTTAAGGAAGCTGCTGAGTTTACATTTGCGGTCCAATTCCCTAAGAACCATCCCTGTTCGAATATTTCAAGATTGTAGGAACCTTGAACTGTTGGACCTGGGTTATAATCGCATCCGAAGTTTAGCAAGGAATGTCTTTGCAGGTATGATCAGACTGAAAGAGCTTCACCTGGAGCACAATCAATTTTCTAAGCTCAACCTGGCACTTTTTCCAAGGCTAGTCAGCCTTCAAAATCTTTATTTACAGTGGAATAAAATCAGTGTGATAGGACAAACTATGTCCTGGACCTGGAGCTCATTACAAAGACTTGATTTATCTGGCAATGAAATAGAAGCTTTCAGTGGACCTAGTGTTTTTCAGTGTGTGCCCAATTTACAGCGCCTCAACCTGGATTCAAACAAGCTCACATTTATTGGTCAAGAAATTTTGGATTCTTGGATATCTCTCAATGACATCAGCCTTGCTGGGAATATATGGGAATGCAGCAGAAACATTTGCTCTCTGGTTAACTGGCTTAAAAGTTTTAAAGGGCTGAGGGAAAATACAATTATTTGCGCCAGCCCCAAAGAGCTGCAAGGGGTGAACGTTATTGATGCAGTGAAAAACTACAGCATCTGTGGCAAGAGTACCACGGAAAGGTTTGAACTAGCACGAGCTCTCCCAAAGCCAACGTTTAAACCAAAACTCACCAGGCCTAAACACGACAGCAAGCCCCCTCTGCCCCCAACCATCGGAGCCACCGAATCGAGCTCCGAGCCCGAGCACGACACGGAGCACATCTCCTTCCACAAAATCATAGCAGGCAGCGTGGCTCTTTTCCTGTCTGTGCTGGTGATCCTGCTGGTGATCTATGTGTCATGGAAGCGTTACCCTGCCAGCATGAAGCAGCTGCAGCAGCGCTCTCTCATGCGAAGGCACAGGAAAAAGAAAAGACAGTCGCTGAAGCAAATGACTCCAAGCACACAGGAATTTTATGTAGATTACAAACCCACCAACACTGAAACCAGTGAGATGCTGCTGAATGGAACAGGACCCTGCACGTATAACAAATCAGGCTCCAGGGAATGCGAGGTATGAACCATTGTGATAAAAGAGCTTTTAAAAGCTGGGAAATAGTGGTGCTTTATTGAACTCTAGGGACTATAAAGGGAACGTTTTTCTCACTTTTCTGGCACAGCTCTTCCATGTCTCTTTTTTGTACATTCATAATACTGGTCATTTTACTCTCATACATAATCAACTCATTGAAATTTAAATACCGCAATCAATGTGAAGCCTGAGCTCTGGTTTAATACAATACCTATTGTACAAACCCTCTACTGATTTCATTAAAGTCTCTCTTGTTTTTAAATAGAAAACTTCTTTCATAAGTAATCCACTGCACTTGCACCAACTGTGCCTCTATTTAGGGAGAAAAATTATAATAATGAAAAAAAAAAAAAAATCAAACTCAGTGTGTGTCCCCCTCTGCCTCCCCAAGTCCAGTCCTTGCTCTAAAACTCACTTTTTGAACCCAGAACAAAATAAAGACCCAGGTACTGTGGCATCATATGAATTCTGAGTTATCTGAGGAGAGAGATGGTGCAGGAACAGCTCTGAAAAAATGCCTGATTGCTGCCAACACAAGAGAGACTAAAAAGCACCCTTAGTACATGAGGTATCACACCAGAAGCAAAGCAGAGGGAAATGTAGGCTTAATAAAATATTAAAAATAAAAAGGTACAGTGGGATTTCCTGTACTGCATTATAACACAGTGTTTCCAGGGCTGATAACTAGCAATTGAAACCTGTTTATGTGACTTCACACAAAAGGTGCCAGTGTTTATCCCTACATCCAGTTGCCTTTCAGAAAGAAGTCAAAAGGCATTCATTAGATGAGGAGCAGAAATTCCTTATTGATGCAATTAGAGGAACTCAAATGTGCAGCAGCAAAAGCAAGACCACTTCCTGCACACATTTGTTTCAGCTCTCATTAGGAATTCTCTTTTCAAGACAGTTAAAGGCATTAATGTAGCTGAGGAAACCATTAAAATATGTCATTTTTTTCTATTCCTGTTTATTTGCTGGGCTAGGCTTGCTAAGGTTGTGTGTTATGTTTTGCACAGTGTCCCTCTAATAACTAAATAAAGCTTCATTACTTAAAATGCTAAGCACTGTGCATTTTAGACATACTACAGCTGCAAAGAGCTTTCAGAAAAAACTGGTTACTCAGTGATCTGAGAGAAGTGCACCCAAAAATCCTTACATAAATCAGTGACAAATTATTTTTCTTTCTTTCATAACCCCAATGACATTACAGAATTTTCAGATACTCAGTTTTAATGTCTAGTCATACACCAGTTGTTCTGGGAAAAAACCAGATTTGCAATCCAGCTATTCCCTGCCTCCCTTCTCCCAAAATCCTGTATTTTGGTGATTGCAGAGGAATATAATAACCCCCATATCTGCAAATAAATCATACCTCTGATTTTGATTATCAGGAAGGGAGGCTATGAAATAATAGAGCAGCACCTTTATAGAAGCAAGTCAGTAATTTAATTATCTCTATTTTGCAACTTGATTTGTCTTAGCAAACTGCACATCTTCAATCACTTGGGAGGGAATGTTTCTACAAAGCAGTTTCACTGCAGCAGATTTGAAAAAGCAAAGCCTTAGCAGAAGGCTCTTCTGAATTGTTACTGGAAGAAAAAACAATCACAGCCAATCACCTTGAAATATGCTCCAGACAATGAAAACAAATCTAGAAACATCTTTTAAAAGAGCTAATACACTTGAGGGGGGGGGGAGGGTTTGTGTATTGAAACCATTCTCATTTTCAAGGACTGTAGTGAGGAAATAGCTGAGGGTAGAAGCTTGAGACTGTACTGAGCCCTGCACCAGAGATCCCATTTTCCTGAGCACAGGGATCCCACACCATTAACCATACAAGTGCCTGAGATGCTTCAGCAGCACAGCACAGTTGTGCCTGAGCTGTACCTTGGAAGTTGCTATTAAAAAGTCAATACACATTTAATTATCTTAGCTGCTATAGGATTCAGTTTTCTACCAGGAGGTCTTGGTTATCTCTGTAATGAAGGATTAGAGTTTGCTATAAACTTCATGTTAAGAACCATCCCTGTACTTCCAGAGGCTTTCATCTCTGCAGTGGTGACTAATATTAGGCACAGTCAAAACAAAAGACATTTGGTCCAAAACATATGGATGTTCATATATACATACATACACACATAGACACCCACATGTGTGTGTCTGTGTGTGTACACATATAAATACGTATTAAAATAAAACTGTGATATTTAGTTTCAGGAGTGCTAACTGAAATCAGAAGATAATTTCATACTATTACTTTGGAATTTTTGTTATTCAAAAATATTCAATACATCTAAAACTTCTTAATGGACTGTGATTTTGAATGAGTTGTTACTGAGTTGGACTTTATATGCTTCCTTTTATGTTCCTTTAATGGCTTGTTCTAAACATAACAATGAGTCCATAACCTCCTTCAGAAGGCAATACCTGTAAAATCATCACTAGTTCCTTTTGAAAAATATTCAGTTATAGGCATGAAAAGAAAATTAACCCAATCTGCCATTAATCATGGACAGATAACAAAAATATAATAAAAATCCAGCATGTCTATATTCCTGCACAGATATGCTCAGATCAACTTATTCATTCATTGCCTGAAGAACTACAGCTGCAGGTATTCCCAAACACATACCACACACAGGTAAAGGTGTAACTGTTGCCATCGTCTCTGATAATGACGCCACCAGCTGACTACAAAAAGACATGCCTAGTGTGACTCTCTGAACCTTACTGCACAGCCTCAGGCCTGTGAGCCAAGGTGTCACATCCCACTAGTACCTATGGCTTTGAAAATGTTTTAGACCAGCTCCACAGCACCTTAAACCACATTATAAACCCCATGCTTTCATCTGGGCAAAACCCACATGAACTAAGCTAAACTGAACTTCACCACTGCCAAATGAAACATTCCAGAGGTGACTTGTTTAGGGTGGCAAGGCCACCAGAGTCACAAATTCTAATGATCTTGTAGGAATGACTTGGTCTTAGCTGAGCAACTTCTAGTCCCTGTGAAAGGCTGCCCCTCTCCTGAATACAAATGAAGTGCTGAAGCCTCAAAGGTTCCAGCAAAGAAATTTCTCCTTTGCTTCTCTCCAGCATCTAAAATCCTGATCCCACTTGGTCTTGGGTTTTGGATATTTTGGTGCCAGTCTCTCACAAAACTGTTCAAATCTTGCTGGGGTGATGCCAAGGAATCCTCAGAGGATGTCAAAGTGAGAGCCACTGCATCTATGATGCCTCTTACAAACCTATGAGCCTTCACACAAGCATTTTAGGCACTAAGTTGAGGAAGGAGATGTGACTGGATGCCTCCCATGACCTGGCTCTCCCTTAAAGGAGCTGATACCACCTACATATTCCAATTTTAGGAGAGCAACAATGGGTTTTGAAGATGCTTGGGGTTTGTTTTGGTGTGAGCTTTTGGGATTTTTAATAATTTACTATTCCCTTTTCTGAGTGTTCTGGGGCTACCACTGGAACACTAGTGCTTTTCAAGCCACAGAAGAAGAGCAGGATTCTTCCATGCCCATTGTCATTTTCACTGGTTTTGCAGTCTATGTTCATTTAAATCCTGTTGAGACAAATGTTAGGTGAAATCACCAGACTGCTTCATTTTACTGTAGCACCCCAAAAATTTTAAGGGAAATCAGGACTTTCTCTGTGAGACACTGCAGAAACACCTTTCAACAATCTCTTAACATTAATTGTTTACAAGGGATGTTGAGAAGGGAGGGATCATGGCAAATAGACATGACAGATTCGAGATAATTTGTTTCATCACACACCAAGAAATCCTCCATAGCCAGTGGAATACTTGGCTTCTCAGAGACCTAGCTCTTGGAATATTCAAGTGCCATTTCAGAGTAATAAACCACACAGAATGCACATCTTTGGAAAAAGAAAATAACTAATGTACTAAGCAAATTTGAGGAGACTGGTAATGTTCATTCACTGTGTTGAGATTACCTCCAGCAACTTCAGAGTAAGAGAATAATAATGAGAACAAGTGGCTTGAGTATAATGACTGCAAGCTTCTCTGCTAGCTGGTTTTCATGACTCACTATCTGCACTTCCACACTCATCACAGCTGAAGGCTTGGCAATGCTCTCTTATTGCTATGAAATGGTGAACCTCGATATAAAATTCAATTGCAAAATGAACATAAATGTACAATATTCCTGCAAACACAATTAGAAATTTTTAGTTTGCTACAAGCAAATGGTCTTTGCTGTCAGCCACTCAATGCTAGATAAATATTCTGTAGATGAATTTCTGTGGAACAATAGTGACATCCAGTGGGTAGGGAGCTTAATCACAGGTATCTCCTGCATATATCAGCTCGCACAGAGATGTTTTCCTTTTCACTTTGCATCCTTCTGTATCACATTGCAGAAGCATCAAACCCTTGCAGCATACTAAGTAGTCAACTGGATCTGTGTATAGGAGCCACAGCCTGAATGCAGTGAATATGTGGAGAAAATAAGAGTAGATGAAAACTGGCAGGAAATGGTCTATCCAGAGTGTAAGTCACTACTGCCAGCAAAAAGCAATGAGTACTCTAGTAAGCAAGGGTAGGAGCTCTAACTAGTTTGTGACCACTGAGTTAAAACTTATTACTTATAAAACACCACTTTATGAGACTCAAAAATAAACTCAGGCCACAAACAACTCATTCAACTTGCTAACAACAGTAGATTAAAAAAAAATTAAGTTTGTTTTTACAATAATGAGAGAAAGGTATTATTAGACAGATATTATTAGACATCAAAGGGAAGGGCAGTTCACCACCTGGGAACAAGTCAAAGTAAGAGCTTCCTCTCAGAAACACACAATGTATAAAGAGACAAGGAGCAAATTAGAAAAGATAAATTCACAAACAACAGTAAAGTCACACAATCAGAAACAGAGATGACATGAATATGCAACATATTTGCTTGGGCAAAGGTCACTTGCAGCAACTACAGTAGGTCTGAGTAACTCTACTCCAATGTTACTGGTATGATTTTAAACCACAGTGAAGGAGATAAGACAAAGAAGTCAGGATTACAGCTCTGTTGCTAACAGTCAGATCTCACGACCCCTAAGAAGATGCACAAGAACTCATTTCACTCCACACAGGAGGGAATACACTTGTATTTCTAACTTTTGATGTTTTTTGATGCATTGGGAGGTCACCTGTCAGTCCATGCTCCAGCACCTTGCTTTTCACTGCTAGCAAGGCTTTTGAGAGTGAGGTGTCATCACAGTGGGACAGAATGGGATTTGGTGGGATTCTCAGGGTTACAGACAAACTGTTCCCTGGCATCACCACCAGTGGAGCACAGTAGGGCACAAAAGAAGTAAAACTGAGACTGAGCTCAACAGCTATGAACAGATAACCAAGGAGGTTGTAAAGTAATAAAAGGGAGTTTATCCAAGATCCTCTGGGACAATTAGTTGTGAACTGATGGCCAACATTTTACCTACCAGAGAATCTGCAAATCTCATTTAGAATGAGCACAAACATCAAAAAAGCACAAATGAAAAAAGATCTGCAAGTAGGTAGTATCTTTTTATTCAGCCAATCCATCACAGAAATCACATCTCCCTACAATTTTTGCCTTGCTCATGCCGTTGTACTATAATGACCACAGCACTGGCATTCTAATGTAAGAATAAGCATTGTTTACTGAGAAGGGACCAAAGGGCAGTTAATTCCTATTTATTAACTTCTTCCTAAAGAGCTTAATGACCTACTGCTCTTATTATAAGAAATATTATATACTCATGTGAAAAAACACAAGTTTAAGACTCTTCATCACTGAAATCAACCAAACTCTTTAACAAAACAAAATATTCATTCTCTACTTAGTTTGTTGCTGTTTCCCACAAGTTTTTTTTTTGCCAAAAATCAACTGAATGACTGGAGGTGTAATCTTGAAAAAGAGTTCTCCAAAAATCCCTCCCATGTGTCATCCTAACCACTGCAGGCATTCCCTTCCTGTGTTGCTGAGCAGCACACTGCCCATGTGTCACAGCTTACACCCTGCCTGAAGGCTCAGTTTCTGTTTCTCCAACAGCAGCATTGAGACCATGTATGACTTCATAATTACAGTTTAACCTCGCTAATTTTCCAAGTGTTTTGTGACAGCTAGACTCTACTAATACATCACAAGGACATGTGAAAATAAAACATCTTAATTACTCATCAGGACAGAAATGCATTACAAGGTTTAGTGCTTCACTACACCACTGAGGAAATCATCTGCTCAGTTCTGTGTGCAAATCCTTTTCCTCCCCAAACTAACAAACCTACTAACTAGCTAGTCAGTCTCTCAGGATCCTAATTCCTCAATGCCAAAAGAAAGCAAACCTAACTGCAGTGACAGTGGCAGCAGCCTGCAGAAGTTGCCCTCATGAACTCAGCCTTTCTCAGTTATTCTCACCTGAAATCCAGCTACCCCCTACCCTTGCCATGGATTATACTGACATTCTATCCCATAGTGTGATCTACTAACCCTAAGAAAACACTGCATTTTCATGGGCACTTCTGTTCATGTCCATAATTATACTGAGGGATGGAAAAAAGGAAAAAACTCAGGGAAAGGACTGCATGTGGCTTACAGCACTAGCAAAAAGTTGGGAAGGGTCACTCAGCTTTTCCACAACTTAAAAAACTTGATTTAAAATATACAAAATCATAGATAAAAATGTAATGTCAAATAAACATTTCTGCACCTCTTAGAAGTATTTTAAACATGTTTTTAAAAAATTTCTCCTGTCAAGTTCTGGGCATCTTTAAACATCAAATAAAAACCTTATCTTTTATTTCACACCTTACTAAATGAAAGGGAGAAAAAACTTCTTATAATGTAAGACATTACTTCCAAAGCTGTGGAACTGAGCTGGTGTGGGGAAAAAAATATGAACATATTCCATTTTACTGTTTTGTTGTTTCTTACATGATTATTTACACCACCTGTAGGAATGGTAAGATACTGCTAACAGGTAACATGTACATTATTCTAGCTGAGCACATGCTCCTGGCATTTATTTTGTTCTTCATGGCAAATCCTAGGTTGTGTTGTTGGGTCTTACATGTGCCCTTTATGGCCAGGAACAACTTACTGAATGTTTGAACACCAGTTCTTCAACTGGTGTCTAGAATAATTAGCACTCTAGAACTCAATGGTTCTGATTTTTTGGCACTTATATTTTCCAGTTCTCCAAAGGCTGCAAAACTCACAATTAGAGTCAAAAATTATGTAAATGAGATTACCATCCCCCTCCTGCTTCAGCTGTAAGGGCAGGAAAGGTGCACCAAACATTCAAAGGTACAAACCAGGATCCCCAATGAAACCTGGGGCTCCCAACTGCCTTGGTAGTTCTTCCCTTCACTGCCCTTAGGATTAGAAACAGCTGTAGATGAAGGAGCTGTGAAGACTGAACATGTGTTTTGCTCAAGTGTTGATAACAAGCAATAGTAATACATTAGTCATATGTATCTCTGAACCACTGGAAACACAACCATCATAAATGGATTCCTTGTTCCAAAAATACAGACTTCATAATGTCTATTCTAGCATACACAGTCTCTTGTTTGCTTTTCTTAGTTAAAACACGTTGTTTAACATTGCAGAAGCATCTGTTTGGCCTGTGCTAAGTTGTGTAGAAGCTGCAGGTGATAAAAGCAGAAAAAGGGAACACAGTCTAAAAAAAGCAGATTGGAGTCAAACAGAAAAACACTTCAGATTTCATCTTAATTAGTGTGCTGTAACTCTTTTTCCAGTCTCCTACAGATTATCCTGTTTATTTTAAAACAGACTACAGGAAAGGTTTTCAAACCTGCAAATGGGAACTTAAACACCCAAATTTCACCCATTTGTTGCACCAGTCGAGCACTTAACCTTTGTGACAGAACATTATCTCCTCTCCATTTCTCCCTAGAATTGGAAATTTGAACAAGACTTAAGGGTCTACAGAGTGCTCTGGCCAGTTCCATGAAGCTTCTCTAAAAAAAGACTTTCTCAGAGAGTTTTGCAAGTTCTCTTACAAAAGAAACTGAGCAGTTGTACCTCAGTGAGGTGCAGATGGGTTAGACCTTCCCCAGTAACACTGGGTGGGCTGGATGTTGGAAAGGCTGTTTCCTGGGGAAATGCCTTCTGACCTCCTACAAAAAGGACTGATGCCAGTTCCTGGCATGCAGTTACAATTAACTCACCTCAGAAAATAACTAACTATGGTTCTCTTTATAAAATAGATACAGGTTATCAAGCCTGGGTTTTAGCCAGAGGAGTTTATTCCCTACGTTCCTCACTAATAACAATCACAGTAATCTTGTACAAAAGTATTTAGCCAAAGTACAAGAAAAGGATGATCTTCTCCTCTTCAAAGAAGAGTAACATCAAATAACCATTCCAGCACATCAGAGTTTTGCTAGCAGTGCACTGTTACTCGTAATCTAACACTCTCATATCACAGCATTAGCCTTGCAGCCATCTGTGATATGAGTCATATCCTCAGAGCAGTGCAGCTCCATTCTACACTGCTGCAGAGCAGCCAGCTTCTCCTGAAACACCCTGAGCTACCCAGACCCATCCACACTGCACACCACAGCAATTTCCAGTTCAGAAATCCATCCCATGTGCTATTACGGCTGTGACTCACAGGGCAATACATTTACTATCCTTCCAACACAGGATCCCTCCAGACGGGGATGGAAACCTGTCAGCAGCTTCTCCTGAGGCTACTTGTACCTAGCACAAACAGGCTCTCTGCTCTGGGGACTCAGTGTTTAGCTGTCCCTGCTTTAATTCATCTTTCACAACAGTTCCCAGGTTGCATTACTGATACAAAATGTGGGCCTGCAGCAAAACCCAGCAATGTTATTATGTGAGTTCAGAAGTTCCAATTACAAGACAGAAACTTGTCCTTCATTAAAGAACAGATTTACTTCAAGCACACGATGCTGCACAACACCCATTCTTGCTGATGCCGGCAGCACAAACAAAGCATTGCATTTCTCTTAGTGAGCAAGTCACAATCACAGAAAATATGACAGAAAACATTCTAAATGAGAATCCTGAACACTGAACCAGGCTGAGCAGAAAGCAGTAACATTGCAGGGAAGAAGGACTATGAGTGCAGTGCAGTTGCCCTCAGTTTGATGGAATGAAATCCAGCAGTTTTCATGGAGGTCTGATTTTATGAAAGCTTGGTAAAGCACAGGAACTTAAGCAGCTATGCACAATTCCTTGCTGTCCAAAGGATAGTTTGTCTGTAGCCATAGCACATAGTGGTAAATTCTGATATGCAAGAGCAGTATAAAATAATTTGGAATCACAACATAATGGATGGCACTGTCAAATCTGAAAGCATGTTGGATTTGGACTGTATCGGTATAATAAATTAAAAACATCTACATATGAGTAATATTAATAAAATGCATTTTTCCAAAGCCACAGAACTACTGATATGTATGCTTTGGCTTCATGTATAAACTGACATGGCAAATTCTAAATTTAACCAAGCCAATTTCTTTTAAAGCCTCATCACACTAATTACATCCATCAAGTGTGTAAAATACATTTTGTCAGCTAAGAACAGAAGATTTAAATTAAATGTAAAACCTTACTCAGCACTTTAAGCTGTTAATGGCTCAAAGTCGTTAATGAGATGATGAAAAGAAAATGCTCCTGCAGACTCTGTAGTGAGAATTGATTACAAGTACTCATTACTTCCACCCAGTCCATATACTGAAAGTGTCCCACATTTATGTCAACACCCCAGTATCAACAGAGAAAGATGTCAAAATAATCTTGTTTGCTTGTAAATGTGTTTGTGTACATATTTGGGGCTTGACAGGCATTTCCAAGAGAGATGGATGCCTTTCTTCCTAACCCAGAGGCTCCCAGAAGAGCTGGTGAAAAGGTCTAAAGTACGAAATACTGTCAGAATGGAATTTTAGCTTAACTTTCCAGCATTTTAATTCATCAAATAGAATGAACATTAATGGCTGACTGCACAGCATAGCATGCCTGGGCTTATGTATTTTTATAATGAATTTTGAAAGATCCCCTATTAGAATTAGCTCAGAAGAGCTTTGCAGAACTAAGGGTGAACTGCAAAGGATGGGAGAGGACATGAGAGTTAAAAGAATTTACCCCTATTATCTGAAACTTGCAAATTTAATTTCAGTTTTGCAACATAAGGATTTATGAATTTTCATCCTTGTCACAGACTACAGGATTTTCTGTCTTTGCCTGTAACCTTAAGGAAGGTTATTAAGAGCATTTCCCTATTGCAGAAAACCCCTAGATCAGGCTTACTTCTCACTGAAAGGAAAAGTATCATTATTTTGATTCCTTTCTCAGATTTCTCTCTCCCAGTCCACTCCCTTTCTTTCCTCCAGTCTGGGTTCCTCTTCTCTCTTGATTAGCTATTTCACAGAAAGAGAAAGAAAATCCAAGAGCTACACTTAGGTGTATCAGATGCCCTTGAATTTCTACCAAGTCGTGCCCCTGCAAAGCCTTGTTTACAACCTCAGCTCCAGCAGCAAATGAGCTTACAGGAGCAAAGAAATGTTAGTGATATTTTCACAAGTTTTAAATTTCTTCCCCCAGTACAGAAGACTCATTGATCAAATACATAAAGTGAGATACAGGGAAGTGATTCATTGTCAAATCCTGTGGAAAAAAAAAATAAAAGCAGTCTGGAATAATTCTACCTTCTGCAGGATCCCAAGTGAAAATTATTATAATGCTCAAAAATTATTATGCATGAGAAAACAAAAGCTATCTCAAATGATGGCCCATGCTGTAACAGGATGCTGATTAGCCAGAGAATTGAATTTTTTGTATTAATGCTTTATTGGGTCACTATATGGATATGACAGACAAGACACTTCCCTACACTGCAAAAAGGAAACAGATTTGCCTAAGGTTAATTCCACACTAGCTTAATTATTAATTAATCTCTCCCAAATGGATTGTTTTTCATGTACTTAAAGAGGTCTTTGCAAATAGAAGTGCTCTGTGTATCAATAGGACAAGTTTTGCAGGCAGGCTGGGATGCTGCAGTGTATAGGCAGCATTCCTTGGGCTGATGGCTTCATTAAAATGCATGGTTATAAGAGGCTCTTAGAACTGCAGCTGAATAACCCAAGATCCCTTTTCCTCAGTACCACAGAACACTTCGTGTCTATTTAATAGGGCTGGTTCAGGATTTAATCAAAGGTTTACGATCTACACCCTGGAACAAGGAATCTTCCCCTTTCTAAAAGGTTTCAAATAAAATGCTCTTTTTTTTTTTTTAGAGTTTCCTTTTGAATATCTGTAGCCTGTGCCCCTTACCTGCACTCTCTTTCAATTTAATGCCTATTTTATACAATTTAATGCTTCCTCTTCCACTTCTCTGCATCCCCAACACAAAGAAAACACAGAGACTGTCACATGTTCTTTCCAGCATAAATCTGTAAGTCCAATTGTGTTAAATGAATTAACAGTTTTGAAGGGGAAGGGTAATCAATGAAGTGCAGGAGCTGATGGAAAACCTGTGCCAGGCAGTAGATAGAGCAGGACTGAAATTGTGTGGAAATCTGCCTGCCATGGAGCATTTGCTAACACACTGCAGTGGTGTTGCATGCTAATGTCAGTAAGAGAAAGAAAGGGGTTTGCAAATCTGTGAAGACGTACAGGCATTAAACTGTTTGGAAAACAGCCTGGAATAAAGGAATGCCTCAAAGTCAACCACTTAAAATTACTTGAAAACATGGCCCCTCCCTATTTCTGTTTATACATTATAAAAATCACTGTGATAATTACAAGGCTCATTTATCCAAAAATGGCTAAACATGTGGCACCTGAAACTTAATAATCTTCAGCTTCAGCTCTGACTGTATCTGTGTCAGTTCCTTCCCCTTTTGAACCTGTTGGTCATTCCCTCAGATCATTTGTGACAGTACTCTAAAATGATCCTCTATTCAAGACCAGGTTGTGTAGGGCTGTGAGCAGCCTGGTCCAGTGGAAGGTGTCCCTTCCCCAGGCAGGGGGGTGAAAACATATGGGCTTTAAGGTCCTTTCCAATCCAAGCCATTCTATGATTCTCTGATTCAGACCCCTACCTCAAGACCTCTAGTCAAACACCTTCACTGGGTTCGCCAAAGCATGTTTTCCAAGCAGTACTGGAAGTCCCCAGGTAGTTGATGAACTCCTGCATCCTTCTGAAAAAGGTTACATGTTAAGTCTCATCTGCTTTACATTTACCTGTCCAATGAGCCTCTTCCCAAAATGCCTAAAAAGCAGCTGTTCTCTAAAGCCATATTTCCCTTCCAACAGGCAAATTCATTAGAGCTCCCTGTGCAGCCTGCAAAAGGGTACTGGCAGAACCCTACTGAGAGGGTGTTCAGGGCAGTCTGATAGCCTCAGCAAACACTTCATGTCCTTTGTATGCCTCTGAAGCAACACAGGTCAGCGAAGAATCCCTGCACATCCCCCTTCTGCTGTTTCCTTCTGTTTGAGAGTTTGTGCAATGGACAGAACAGTGCCTGTCCCAGGGTCTCCAAGAGCAGCTTTCCCAGGTTAACTGTCAGTGCAGGTGTGTTAGTCTTTAGAAAGTGTTGTTGTGTTTTACAGTAGTAACACTGACTGTAAGAGCAACAATATGTAACTGCCTTATGCTTTCCTATTCTGTTAGTGTTCCACATATCAGAGCTTGCAGAGCCTGTGGGAAAGAAGCCAGTGACCATTAACCTTCACTTTATTTTACGCTTTTATAATTTTAGGAGTTTAGTTTCAGGCTTGCTGCCTTCAGGGCTGCAGAGTTGAGACTGGAGTAAAATACAGCAAAGCAGCAAATGTTTAGCATAAGTTCAAAGAGCTTTTCCTGAGTCCCCATTTCATTTCCCCCAGCCTTAATGCAAAATTTATTTCAAGGGATTTAACAATTTTTTCTCTAGTTGGAGTAAATGCACCACAGATGCTTTCTGCTTTTCTGACAAAGAAATACCTCCAGGATTGACAGTGGCCAGTTCAGTAAGTTCCAAGAAGTCACACTGAATACGCAACACCTGACTGCCTTTCAAACCCTGAATTTCTTGTCAGTGGACAAGATGAATCAAAGCTGGAGGCACAGCTAGGACAGCACATTCATCTCTTTGTTTCTACCACCCATATGAATCCAGCAGAAAACCCTATTGCCATTAAAAATTAGGAAATCCCTCTTGTACCCTCATATTCTCCTTTTCAACTCAGATTGGTCCACTGAAACTCAAGACAAGGGTTGACTTTTCCAAAGGGTAAGTGTCCCACAAAATCCCGAGACAAAGCTTAGTAAGAACACACTGGCCTGAGGACTTTGGGGACATGGTTACCATAAAGTCACGAGGGTGTTTCAGCAAGTTTAACCTTCATACATCATTCATCCATCAGAGCATTCCCAAAGGTGAGCTGAATTCTACACAAGACTCCCATATGCTGCAGTTTGTAAATCACTGACATGAAAGTAGGGCAGTGGTGTCATGCTGACAAGAGGCCTTAGCATTTAACAATTCCCTCACTAAATAAGCTTGACTTGTGATGACTGCAACAAATCCACTCTGTTCAGGTTCAGCTTTTCAGCACAGCCTTCCCTTGGCAGCACAGAGCAGCTGAGCTTGCCCTTCCCACAGCACTCAGCCCACTCTGCATGGCACCATGGCCTGGCTGCAGGAGCTGCAACACAGCTCTGCCCTTGCTGAGGAGCAGAACCAGCAACACACAGAGCCTGCACTCCACTTACACCTTCACAGACATGCATTACACTAAGGAGACATGCAGCGTTATTCCTTTTACATTTGGGGTCCCTTATTAAACTTACAGAATCATTTCGTTTAAGATTTATAAAGTCTGAAGATTGTACAAGGTGCAAAGTAAGCCAGCACTGCAGAGAAGGATGATTCCATCATAAACAGCCCTTTTTGCATTCTATTTTTCAAAGGCTTGACTGATGAAATAATAACTGTTAGTTCCTATTACACAGAAAAACTGTAGGAGAGCACCAGCAGGCCACTCTGCAGTGGAAAGGAAGGTGGCACCATTGATTCTTTTGTCTCCTACAAATCAGGGTCAGGGAGTTCAGGCTATTTTGACCTGTGGGTGAAAAACAGATAATAATACACTTTGTGTCTTGACCAAACTCTCCTCAAGGGAAAGAACCTTGAGTCAACACAGAGTGTAAAAAGGGTTGGTTTTTTCTGAGTTTTGCAGGGTGATGGCTTTCAGTAATGAATTCTGTAAGCCTTCCATCACACTGTCATTCCTGTGCTGACTGCTCCAGGTGGGAAAGCCTGGCAAAGGATGCAGGCAATATTCTGACATGCTGTAGTGTGCTGCTGCAGGGTCATAGCACTACCCACCAATTCCTCCCAAAACAAAGGAGGGCAAACCCACCAAATTATTTTCACTTTTTCAAGTCAAGTCGGTCCCCCAGTGAGCCAAATATCTGTTGTAAACTTTGCTAACCTTCGTATTTGTTTATATTTTGGGAAGTTAGTAGATAGGGACATAAAGATTTCTTCTAAATTATATCCTCTTTAGGAAGACTATGTCTTTTTCATTGCTTTGCTTGGTGTATGCAGAAATCAAAGTCATCAGTCTGGAAAGTATTTTCCTTACTTGGAGTTTTAGTATCAAACATGTAAAAGAACCTCACATTTAATTTCCCAGGAATTCCAAACAAAAAATTAACACCTCATCAAGTCATCTACCAATTAATTAAAGATTATAACATTCCTCCCCAACAACATGTTCTGCTTCAACAACAGAATTAATTAGTTCTATTTAGAAATAAATGTCACTCCTTAAAGCAATCTTAACATCAAAAATATTGAAGCAACTTCCATTAAAGAGTATTGAAACACTTTGCAAGACATTATGAATGCTATTTTTACAGACAAGATACCCCATGTGAAGTCCTTGCAAGCCATGGCAGCACTGGGAGCAGATGCTCAGCCTCCCATGGCCATTATTTCATTGGAATAATGAAATTATTTCATTATTTCATTGGTTGTTTTCTTACTCACAAAGGAAGCAGAAGTTAGGTAGGAGACATGAGCCAGGTGTAGTGAGAGCAAAGGATTATGCAGCCACCAGGGAGCAACCCCAAACACCACCCCCCAAACTGAGAAAGGTACAGAATTTCCTAAATTAAGATATAACCTTAATCCCATAATAGCACACTTTCACAAGTGTAGCTTGAAATCTATAACCTGTCAAGCCATAAAATACAATTACTCAGGGCTTATAATCACCACATAGCCTGTTGTGGTTTGGCAGGCTCTCCTCCTACAGGGTCAAATATAAAGCAGATGATGGTGGCTTACAGAACTTCAGGGAAACATAATGCCTGACAGCAGAGCAACACTGCATGGAAAAGTACTGTATAACCTCCAACTCAATAAACAAACCAGAACTCTCACAAGATTCATACCACCAATTATCACCACCATCATAAATACAGGGTTTCATTTTTCTAGTTTTAAGAGACTTATTCCACTTGGTGAATTATGGCTATTTTTTCTAAAGTGGCTCCTAATCTGATTGCTCGGAGATTTATGTACAGTCACAAGGTTGCAAAAATTATTATTGGGAATGTCTATTCAAATGAAAACTTTCTGCAAATTGAGATAGGGACTAAAATCACATTTTATACTTCTCATTTAACAATCTATTACTAATAAGCTTTTTAATTGATGTCAGTGGAAATAATAACTTTGCATTCATAGTGCCAGACAAAATTCAGTTTCATTGCTAACTATATTTGTCCTTCCCAGCATGACTTAGCAAAAGCATACTGATGCTGTGGTTATCATTCTAAAAAAAATAGCCCTAAAATACAAGCCACTTTTATCCTAGTGTTTGTATGAGCACCAGCAAGGAGCACAGAACATGCCTGTCTGTGATAAACTGAAAAAATCCAGATTAAATGAAGACAAGCAGTAATCCACCTGGTAATGACCATGTCCACACTACAGTTCACCTCTAATACCACAAATGGAAATTAAAGATGTGTCCAAAGACAACTTGAAAGAAATAGTATTTTTTTTTAAGAAATACTGTAATAAAGTGACTTTGCTGAGCACAGAGCCAGGCTTGCCTGTAGAGAAAGGGGATTACTGAGAAGGAACTGGACTACACTAAGGCATGTGCTACCCCACCCTGTATCCCACACCCTCCACAGCAGGAGCAGCTCAGGAGAGTTCTCCTACATTCCCAGATGGGATCAAACTGCCAAAGGCTGCTTTTCTCCACTTGTCCTGTAAAACATGATGGCATGTGAGGAGCGGATATGAATTGTGTTTTACAGGTCGAACATTCTCATCCAACTTCTGGTGACCACATTAGCATCATAAAGGAGTTGGAATTCTAATGAGAGATGGCCTTGGAGAAACTGAGACTCAAACCAGAACAAATGCCAGCAGTAAAATTGTTTTCATTCCATTGTGGCTCTGTTTAAAAAGCTCAGATCCTGATGATCCATGACACAATAGCCTACCTTGACTGCAGTGATGCATTTGCAGAAGCACAGACAACTGCAAGGCATCATAAAGGAAGGAATCCATGTACAGGGCACTGAATTGTTTGTGCTTTCTCCTGAACTAAGGATATCACAATCACAGTAGGAAGTGTCACATTTGACACGCCTAGCAGCTTTCTAACTGGGAGTAACCTGTGTATTACAGGTAGAAACAAATACTTACACAAAAAAAAGTGCAAAACCGAAAGAAAAAAGACAGCTTACACAATAGTTAGAAAATGATGTCTTAGCCCTTAACATATCCCTGCAGAAATGGGGATCACGTATTATACTTTAAATAACATACTTGTAAGTGTGCTCATTATACACTTAGAAATGAAATCTTTTTATGCAGAATTTTTAATAAAACCTTAACATCATTGAGGTCTGGCAGCAAGTTCTACAGATGAATTACGGGCTGTGAATAAAAAGATTTTAATAGGCCATTTTAAAATCAATTCCCTGTCCCTTGAATCAAATGCTCCTAAACATTTTCCTCAGCAAACTCCAAACCATTTCTGTTTCAGCTAATCTTCCTCGATAATACATAATTAGAATTGACCATGGACTCAAGAATAAAAGGCAAAATATTTACACAGAGGCATTGTTAATGAACTCTTAACAAAACTTTTGAATTGTGTCCAGAAGGACACAACAGACTCTTTTTTCACTGCTAACACTTTGCTTAAATACTAACAGTAGATGTCTATAGTTAAAATCATTCCTACCATTGCCAACAGGCAACACTTTACATTTGTGAATTGATTTTGCTTGGTATGCTCTTGCCTGTTCATGTAGCTTTGCTGACTTCTGGAGGATTCTGCCTGCATTTCCTAGACTGTCCCAAACAATTGATATTTTCTGCACATTTTGCCATTTTCCCTTTCACAGAGACTTCAACTTCTAGCACATGAATCTAACCTGAATACCTGAGGGCTCCCTGCTGTTAACCTTTTGCCATGTGGAAAATTGACACCTCATTCCTGCTCTGTTTTCTGTCTCCAGACAGTTCCTACCACAAAAGAGTAGTTCTCCTTTCACTTCAGCAATGTTTAGCTTCCTAAATAGCCTCTTATGATGAATGCTAGTGAAGACTGTCTGACTCCAATAAATTCTGTCAACGTGCTCCCCTTTACCCTGCCAGACAGTACTGATTACCTGCTGTGGTAGAGCTGCTTTGGAAAGAAAATATTTTCTGGGCTGGTGCTACTTTAAAACACCTAAGACAGCAGTAGTTACCACACCATTTACCACAGCTCCTTGCCATGACATTTAGGAGACTGATAAAAAGCAGCTCTATGCAGTAGTTCAAGTATCTCCTGTACCATCTTCCAGGAAACACATCTGGACTTCCCAGCTGTGGTTCTGAATTTTCCTCCATGGTGAGTTCAGGTAGCTCCCATAACATTATCCTTAATTTAGTTGTTTTCTGATTTAATGATGCTTAGTGCTAGTTTATAACAGGACGTGCTTCTGCTAGGCCAGACATGGTACAAAGCACTGAGGCTCTGCAGGGTGCAAAGGTACAGTTGTTCTCTTCACTCACACACACCAGACCAAATCTCACTGAGTTTAGCACAAAGCTGTCATTCTGCAGGGAGAATGCAGGCAGCACTTCTTTCACTTTCCCCTCAGAAAGCAGGGAGATGAATATAAAAATCAGGACTTATTAAACTACCATTCAGTAATGAGTGCAGAATTAAATTTCATGTGCAATGCAAAAGTGTGTAAATTGCAAAAATGAAAATCTGTTTGTTTGCGGTTGGCAAATAGAAGTGTGTGTAATACTAGACACAAACAGCATGCAAGTTTACAAGCATAGCAAATGTTCAGATAAAGGCACAGTTACTTCAAGTAATTTCTGTTATCCAAACAATCCATGCATAAATGCCTCCACAGTATACTAAAAAGAGATGAAAAATAACATTATGTAAAATATTTGGTTATAAAACACATTAAATCAGTCACATCTTTTCTTTATCCTATTAAAACACCATCTTACAAAAACTAATACTCTCATCTGAGCTATTTCTCACTAAAAAGACAATCAGCCTCTTTATCCCACAAATAAATACACCAAAGATTAACACATGCTTAGTAAACACATTCTTATACACCCTACATTTATAAACCCAGGAGCCACTGCTTATTAATGACAATAATTAAATACCATTAAATGGTATCTCCAGATACTTTCTTGTCACATAATCCAAACAAAACTTCTTTTGAATGCTGCCCCACATAAAAAGCTACAGCCCTGTATGCTCACAACTGGGCTGCCAAATCCTGTCCTGAGCACCTTCCCTGCTATTCCAGAGGTGTGGGGGGAGAAAGGACTGGCAGCCACACTGAACTTGATGGGAACAAACTGTTGCCCTCAATTATGAAGGGTTTATTGTCACCCACAAATATAACTCCACAAATGAGGCACAGGATCATCTTAGTGGCACAAACAGTCCTGCTTCATTCCTCCAAATTGAATGAGGGGATGGACGTTCTTGAAGTAAAATTTAGATGGCTGCTTCAGTAGGGGGTTTTTTAAGATTTGGATTTCCATTGGCAATCTCCCTTTAGAAGGAGAAAAAGAAGGAGAAAAGTGGCTAGAAAAAGGGTTTAAAACTTTGTTTCTGGTTTGAGCATTGTTCATGTATGTTTTCCCTTCACAATTCCATATAGTGTTCATTCTCAATGTACTTCAAATGTCTGTAGATGTATATTTAGAAAAGGCATATCCTTCCAGCATGCAAAGCCATTATAACATAGCTGTTGGGAGAAGCTTCAGAAAATTGCCTGATGTGCAAAAGCAGAAATACAGTAATTTTCACAGTAATAAAATAAAGGCCTTTATTTATAAAGAAATAGAGCAAAATCTATCTTGCAGGTGCTATCAGAGCAGGGGTTATTTTTGCTTTCTGTAATACACTTAAGCAAAAAAAATTTAAATGAAAAACCATTTGCAACTAGGTTACAGAAATTTTAATGTAATATGGAATATTGTGAGTTCATTGCCTGCCATTATCAGATCAGGATTAGGTGTATTTGTACTAAGGCTGTCCTTACAGGCCTGTGGAAGGTTTAATATTCTTTCATTTCTGTAATAAATCAGCTGCTCTCTGCTTGCATGTAAAATGTTACATACTTGTAAAACAGCATCTGGTGGAGAGGGAAAGGAGGGGATGTGACTGACATATGAGTCCAAAATCTGCTGTTGCTCAAAATCCCATTTCATTATACAGCTTTAGGCATCTCATTGCAAAAGTAAGGCTGAAGATTTGCTTGCATTATTCTCTCCATGATACATTATTGACAATAACGGTTATCATTATTTTGGGAAGCGATTTGGACAAGCTTCCAGAGAAAACAGCATGGAAAAACATTTTACCCTAATTGTTTGGGGCTTATCCTTCACTGGCCAGTGAAGCATTCTCTTTCCTCACTAAAAACACTGCAGTTCCCACTTGTCCTTGTATCTCTAAAGTGAAACTGGAATAGTACCGAAAAATTTATCAAATGCTGTCAACAAACAGAATTCCACTCAAGGGCCGTGGCCTTTTACAGGTTTCAGGGCAAGTCTTCAGCCTCAGCATCTGCAGGTAAACTCAAAATCCATCACAAAAAAATATTAACTAATACTGACTCAAGAACAGATTTAAGCTGCTGACTGAAACACCTTAACTTGAGTCACCCACTCCCATAACATAAACCCATAATAAAGCACAGACACTCAGCAGTCTGCCTGCAACATTTGTCTGAGTATTCACACAAGTAAAACGAGCAGAGAACCCCCAGAGAAAGATTCACACATGGTGAGACTTTATGTGTCCTTTTCCTCATCTGTCCACAGGGCCAAGGGTAGAAAATGCATTGGCCAAAGTCAAAGGTGAAGCAGTGTTTTCCAAAAGAGGCAGAAGACAAAAAACTCCTAAACAAATATATGTTTCCATACAAATACTGAGAAAGTTAAAAAAGGGATGGGTAGACTAGAACACCTACTTGTAAGTATGTTTTAAAGAATGCCAAACACTTGGAGGAAAGAGATAGCTATTGGTACTTTAGTATCTAGATAAAAGGATAAAAAAAAAAGATGCAGTAACTTATGTCAATAGAGGAATCATGCTAAGAAATCATATCACAAATATCTTAGAATCAAATCAGAGCTTGGTGAAATGCACCAATGAATAAAATAGAATCTCTACAAAACTCTAAGTCCATGTCCAAATACAGGAAAAATATATTATTAAGGACAACCTAATCTTTTTCATTTGACAAGAGCAACCCTGTTGTGCCCAGAGAAAGCAGAATGATTGCTAGCACAGGAAAACAGCAGTAATGGTAGGGTTTAGGTATTTCAGACATGCTGTGGGACAAATCTGATCTGCAGATCGTACCTCAGGGGGTGACTAGATAGGAGACCCACTAAAAGAAAGCCACCTGGTGACACAGTCACAGCAGTGTCAAGGCCCTCATCACAAATATTACTACAAGAAGACAGTCTGCAAGAGAGACCCTGATAGAGTAAAATTCAATATCTCTGAAGTAGACAAAAGTTTAAAAAAAAATCCACTTCATTTTAAAAAGATGATGTAACTAAAAGTGAAAGCTTGTTAAAACAAAAAAAAAATTTCAAATGTTAGGTATTGGCAAGTTTGTGAAGGTTATGTAAGCTTAGCATAGTAGAAGGTGAGCATACACCACTGGCCTCAAAGAACCCTGCTGAAAGGCTAACAGCAAAAAATGCCATTGTGTGGAAATGGCAGGTTAAGAGAGGGTATTAGCAACAACAGCATCAAAGAAGATCATGGCATATGCATATCAGTATAAAGGAAAGGAATATAAATCATGGCAGGGTAATTGTAAAAAACACAGTATGACAGGCCACAAAAGACTTTAAGGACAAAGTTGCAGCATTACAGTAATCCTTAACACACCACCTTTATCATTACATCAAAAGCAGGATGGCTGCCAAAGTCTGTGGGATCAAGCTGGACTATCCACAAAAAACACAGTGACTGTACAAAAAACAGATGAATCGTTTTGCACATTTAGCACAGAAGATCATTGGGAGTTTTCCATAGATGAAAGGGTGATGCAGCTTAAAATGTGACCAAAAATGAACTGACATTTTATTGCAGAATAAACTGGAATAGTAAACTGTAAGTACGCACTGGGACCAGCCATAATTCACCCACCAGTTCAAAAGAAATCCAAGGATAAAATAATTATCTAGTCACTATAATATCCATGCTAATACATCAAAACCTCACCAGCCTGAAAAGAACAAAAGAGAGCACAAATGACACAGCTTCTTATTGAGAAGCCTTGAACACAGGGACCAGTGCAGATAACATCCATCTAATGTGGACCAGTAGGTAGGAGCAATAATAAAGGACCAAAGTAACAGGCAAATGGCCAAGTACTGTGTCAATTATCCTGGGCAAAGGGTGAGGGAGAGTTTTTTAAAGAAAATTCATGCCTCACAAAGCTATTGAAACTTTATATAGGACTCCAATAACAGCTGGGAGAGCTTTACAACTAGCTCTTAATTAAAAGATCTAGAAACCTATTAAAATTATATCCATGGAGAGATTGACTTGTGAAATGTAAAATCAAAATCGGCACACACAGAGAATAAAATCCAGCTTTGTGGACTCTCAATCCCACCTCTCTCCCATCGGATTTTCAAAGGTTAACAGAACGGGGCAGCAATGGGTAATTCTTTAAATACTGGAATTGAGCATTTTCTGACATGGTTCTGTGACAAAGTAAGCTCCAGCCATTCCACTAAGAGCTTCCTCCAAGTCACTTCGCTATTTCAAGGTGAAATTGATTCCTGGAGTGGTACTTTTCTGCTTGAACACTGTAATTATACAAAGCCAGGTTGCTATTCAAGTTTAAAATAGACACATTGTTTTTCTTTTGCCATCGCTGCTCCTCTGCCTTCAAAACCCTTCCAGCCTCTATTCATCCCACTCCAAGAGGTATTTGGTAGCTGACACCATGACAGACACCTCACACAAAGATACTTGCAAACTTTAGGATGTGAAAGAAAGCCTCCAGGCAGGGGAGGTCTATGGCCTCCCCCTTTAACAAGCAAAAGGAAGACTGAGTGAGTGGCCCCAAGCAAGGTGGAGTAGGAGCTCACCAAAGGAGGAGGGAGATGGATGGGGGAACATCGTGTTAAAAAGCCCCTTGGGAGCTCTGCTTCTATCTCTCACTGCCCCCCTCTCCCTCCACAGCCAAGCTGCCTGTGCCCCATTCAGGAGGCAGCTTTTCCCCTGAAAGCTTCCCCATCAACCCACACAAGGTCCAGGAGCTCAAAGCAAGCTTCTGGCTTTGTACAGCATGGCCCTAGGAGCTTTTAAGGGAGAAGTGAAGGAAGGAATAAAGTTAAGAGTGTGGGGAGAGAGCAGGGAGTAAATGGAAAAGTAGGATAATGAAGAGGGGAATCCAAGCACTTCTGGAGACACAAGGGAATTAAAAGAAGCAGATAACTGCAGCTGTGCAGTTTAACATAGCAGTGTGAAATACTGCACTGAATCACAGGTTTGGTGGCTATTTTCTGCTTCTGCCTCGTAGCAGTTTCTCCTTCGGAAGGGCACTGCGTTAATCAAGATCAGGCACAAAAGCCTTAGAGACTCACTAAAGCATTGCAGTTTTATAAATCTAAACAAAAGTGCATGGTGTGTCCTGCATACACTTCAAAGGAAAAAGAAATTACAAATGGATCTTCAAATCTGTTCTAAAAACCAAGAGTGTAGAAAACAAGTCATATACTCACTCCTTTTAAAACCAACCCTTCACAGCCACCATCTCCACCTCAATCACTGCTCTCTCAAACAGACCCTTAAGGGAAATGAAACAAACTGATTTTGGCTAGTTTTAAAGCTACACCCTAAATATCTCAAAGTCATCCTTTGTGCTCAGCCTTGGAGAAATGCCTCCTGGCTGTGGCTACCAGTGAGCTCTGTGTGAGCACATGCCCTGTCTGCACCAGTCTGCACTGCCTTTCATGGCAACCTGTGCTGCCCACTGCCTCGGGAGTCAGGAGATAGAGTCCTCCAACACTCTTCCTATCCATGCCTGCCTGCTCCTCAGCTTTAAACACAGTCCTGGGATAAGAAATGCCCTCACTGCTGTGAGACTGTTCAGAACATTGAAGGCACAGTGAGCAGTGCATTCGTTTCCTGCCCAGGCATGTTGGGCAGCTCATAATTAAACCTTCTGCTGCAAAGCTTTTGGATATTTTTCTATTAATTTCTACAAGATAGTTCTTTAGCAGCTCTACTTACAGAGTACCACTGTGACTTCCAGAAGAAACGTTAATTTAATATGCTATGCTAGTGCTTCTCTTACAACAGCAAGAGCAAAGAAAAAGCTTTATAATGCAGAAGAGATCTGGATTTGGCAATTAAACCTTCATTTGTATTTCATTTAGCAATATAAGAATTCTGCCAACATCTTCAGAAGACTTTTAATATATCTGCATTGAGGCAAAGCCCATAAGCCACCAGCGCGTTCATTTGCTAAGCACTCTGGTGCAGCTAGAGTTGCTGTATCAGCTGGTGCATGGGGAAAACATTCCCTTGGTGTGACTAGATTCTCCAGTCAGCTTCAAGGAAATAAAACAGAAGCAGCTCCAAATTTCAACTTCAGAAGAGCTGCAATACATTACACTTGCTGTTAATCAGAAGCAGATGATCTTTCAAACAACACACCTTCAGACCCAACATTCCTGTTCAGAGAAGCAAGAGCAGAACGTTAAGCAATTCTTATGTGAAAAGAAAAGCCTTTCAAAATACAGGGGTGACTGTAACCCATCTATTTTTCATGCTTTAAAAATTACTTGGACTGTAAAAAGGAATGATGCAGTGTTCCCATTTAAGCAGAAAGGCATCATGACAGTTGCTGTCAGTCAGCTACACAAAGGGCCCAACGTCCAGGGTCTCTGAGCAAGCCAAACCATTAAGTTAAAAAAAAAAAAAAAAAAAAACAACAAAAATCTGAGGGAGAGTTTTGCTCAGAAAGATGTTCTCATGAGGTTTATATTGCCTCATTATGAGAACATAAATTCAAGGATGAATAATATGAAGATTAGCTGAAAGTATGTGTTCCCTGTCAACAGTGCAATAGAAATCCATCCTGCTTGCAGACATGCAGGAACAAACCTGCTGTGTAGGAGTTCTGCACATAGACACAAATCTGCATTTTATTGTCACAACCAGGATTGCCCAAATCATGCAGGTTTTCCAGAACAGCCTCTTAAAATTGATTCCTTCTAACCAACCCCTCTTCTCTCAGCTTCCCATACATTTATGAGTGATAATGCTTTCCTGGCCTGAGTCACAACCTTATTCTGTTAAAACATTTTACATCTGTCTGCAAGCCAAACTCACTACATTCTTCAGCAGTCAGGAAACTTGAGTTCTCCCACATGACTCACCCAGATAACACTAAGAAAATAACATTCCTTTTTTTTTTTTGTACTCCAAATTAATCATCAAGATAGAGCAATTACCTTATTGACCAACACTACTGAAAACAATAATACAAAGGAAAATTTATTTGGTGTTAGAATCCACACTCCCAACATTGCAAGATCAGCACTTAAAGTACAGAGCAAATTACTTGCTGTGAAGAATTTTTTCACATCTAGAATTAGGGCTCATGTTTACTTCAAATCTGTTATAAGTTGTTATAAAGAAGAAAAAGCTTCAGGGCCAGACTATGATCCCCTCACTTATATTGGCTAATGATAACCAGTGGTGTTTCCCTAAACTCCTAGGAGTACTTGTTTCCACAGGAGCTAAGGACATCATTGTCCAGGTCTGAAAACATAGAAGACTGGGAATATAACATTAAAAAATAACCCTTTAGGACAAAGCAAGCTCCTGCCCATTCAAGTCCCTCCTCCTGCCTGGAGAACACAGTGTAAGGAAGAGCATTTCATGGAAGGGAACCAGCAGGTGTCAGCCAGCAGCAGCCGTGCTGGGCCAGCAGAGACTCCAGGACATGCACAAAGACGTAGCACTTTAAAAAGGCTCTCTTAGGTAACACTCTGAGATCTGTCATGTACCTGTGAGCACTGCTAATGATGCCCTTCTCCAGAGGAAATCTGTGCTTAGTCTGACAAAGCACCACTGAGGCTTTGATGCCCCTTTTGTTCTAGGAAAAGATGAAGACAGATCATTTAGCCATTTTCCCTGTGCCTAGGACACTGTTCTAAAAACATTTCTTAGAAAAGCAGCTCTTAAGCCCTGGGTTGTGCCTGAGACAGGTAACTAGAGAGAGACAGACTGTTAGGTGGCTTTGGTGGAGTGTTTTTTATTAAATCTGTTGTTTTCAAAGCAGGTAGAGCTATGATTTAAAGTTATCACCACTGTTCCAGTTATCACCACTGAATTATCCAGTTACTCACTCTCTTTTTCAACTAACTCAATTTGTTTCATCCAGCTGATGAAATGTTTCATTTTCAGCATAACAAAAAATAACCACATTTCTTGTGCTTTTAGTTTGCTTGTTTGTTCTTAACTACATCAGCTTTCAAAAGCAGCTGCAGAGCAAAGCTACTCTCCAAGGCTCCTGATGACAGCAATGCTTCTGGCTGCAAACTCACAGCAGTGAGAGTCAGACAGAAATCCTGAGGAGCAAAGGGAGCTGCCAGGGGTCAGGAAGTGAGGAGGAAGGTGGGAACGAGCAGTGCCAGGAGGCTTAGAGCATCGGGGGGAAGTTCCAGGGAAAGAGGACTGAGCCTTCAGCCAGACCCTGCTGCTGACACAAGGCAAGCAAAAGTTTATGTACTGTCTGCAAGGCCTGCAGGAAAATTAGCAGAGTAGATAATGAGAGAGAAACTCTTATTGAGGAGAATTTACTCATCTTTTCCACTCCAGGCTCCAGCTTCACAGTTACTTTAAACTGACCTGATTACAGACTGTTGGAAAAGACTGTCTGGATTTTCTCTCCCTCTGTTGCTAGACCTGGTACTGAGGACACTGAGCAGGATTTGGGGTTTCACACAGGGCTGTGATTCAACACAAAAGTAATTTTTCTGCTTTTTAAAATTTTTACCAAGCCACTGCTAGGCTGCATCAGTTCCTTCCTTTGGCTCAACCCAAGCACTTCAAGGGAACATTAGATTAAGCAAGGTATGAAACCCCATCTGGAGAAGAACTCGGCTCCACCTAGAGAGACAGAAACACCCTGGGGGCTGGGCAGCCCTCTGCCTGTACAGCAACTCCCCGTGCTTCTTCCCAAGTCCCACCCACTGCTGCTTTCCAAGCACTTCCCTCCTGCTCCTGTTTCCCCACAGCAGGTGGCTCCAAGGCAGAAAGGCCCAGCAGGCTGCAAACAAGCAGTTCCAACGTATGCAGTGTGCAGTGATGACTGATCTCAGGCTTCCAGTAACATGACACAGCTTAGCAAGATAGCAGGAAGGAACACTTGGCTATCAGTATTCCAGAAATAGCCAACTTGCAAAAAAGCTGTTCAAGCTCCAGGAATCTGTCACTTTTCTATTTTCAGTTCTTTATCTCATTATTTTATATAAATGTTCAGAACAGACTTCATACTTCTAGGATTTAAAATGGATGTCTTTGTGGTTTTGGGCTAGAAGACCACATCCTCCAGAGATACAAATGGTGAGAAATTAATCTGTGTAATAAACAAAAAGAGGGACCAAGTGGCAGCAGCTCCAGTTCTGCAAATCAAATAGTAATCACTCAAAAAAAAAAATTAAAAATATCTTTATAAGCAGAATTTCCATTTACAATTGTCTGCAAATAAGCTATTTATTTATTTATTTCCAGAACCTGCTCAGACAAGCCATCTTTGAAGCTCCTCTGTGATGGTTCTCAATGACACTAAATAGTTCTAAGAATTTTCTTTTGGCAATTCTCTAGGCCCTTATCCTTGCTTAGCTACTCAAAAGTCACCTTCTTGAGGAAAAAATTCTCCACTGTGAGGGTGCTGAGGACCTGGCACAGGGTGCCCAGAGAAGCTGTGGCTGCCCCTGGATCACTGGAAGTGTCCAAGGCCAGGCTGGACAGGGCTTGGAGCAGCCTGGGATAGTGGAAGGTGTCCCTGTGGATGTGCCACTGAATACTGAGAGCTCATCCTTGCAGAGAAAGGTTTAGACACTTAAGTCAAATTTTGCAGAGTTTATCTAGTAATTTTCTCAGCCATAATTCTGACAACTTATTACCTTACTTGTATTTGCCAAGAACACTGAACCAACTGAAAACATTTCAACATTTTCTTGGATCATTGTGGCCATGAATATGCCACACTATTCAGGTGCACTCAAACCTAGCTAGGGCTCCTCAGTCCTATCACAATTTGTAAGACAGAAAAACAAAGCTTGTGTGAAAGATGATTTTTCACTTTGTGAGATCCAGTACAGTTTGGTGTAGGATGATGAATAATAGAAGTAATTATAGCACATGTCTTAATCTCATCTAAACCAGCTTCTTAGGCTTCACAGAGAGCAAACAAAACAGTTACAGAAGGTCATTTAACAAAATGTTTTTTGAGACTGACAACATACAGTCCCTAACATAGCTGCTTTACTGAAAAGTAGAATCAGATTACTCTTAAGAAAAAGTATTATTTTCCCATATTTCTTACCCACCAGGAATTATTCTTCCCCTTTTCATTTCCTATTAAAATAAAGGTCAAGTTAGTGACTCAAAGAAAACTAATGCTGTAAATTATTGACCTCCATAGGTCTGAAATGATGGCTGGTACCACTGAATCCTTGAAACATGGTTGGAAGAAGTAAGTGGAAAAGTTTTCTACACTACTGTAGAATTTTCTAGTGGTGTGTGCACCTTGTGAAGTCTTAAATAATCTGCCAGACAGTACAGACAGAAGTGATTTAAAACAAACAAGTTCTCTTCAAAGCTAGCTTGTACTGAGCTGACTGATCTTCATTTAACATGATCACTTAGCCATGAATTAAAATAAGAACTCTCTGCCTTTTCAATGAGATACTCAATTTATCACAGTGTCTCTTTTACACTTGATGACAAATGACAAGATCATTTCTTTCTGGTTTTTTATGTAATGTAACCACAGTTAACACATATTTGCTGCAACATTTCATTATCCAGGTTAACATGCAGCATGGAATACCCTAGCAGTATGTTTATAGAAAACAAAACTTTTTAAATGTCACTGAGTCAAAAGAGATAATTGGAATAAGATGAGTGAAAAGCTCATTTGTTCTTTTCCCTGAGGACAAAGCCATTGTTTTCTTCAATGTGAAATGAAGAGGAAAGTAGGGAAACAGTTTTGCACATGAAGATATGTAGAGGCCTAATTTACAAAAATAATGCAGAACAGTTAATTCCATTAACCTCTGTCAAAAAGCAGCTTAGGTAGGATTCTTACAAATCTTTAGCTTCACAGAAACCCAGAGTTTCTGAGAAGGCTTGATGAGAAACCCTGGACTGCTTGTAAACAGTGTATTCCCCAGTGGAGCTCTCAGCAGCCTAAATGCACCCCTGGGGAGCCTGTAATTGACTGTGCTGCTGCCAGGGGCTGAATAACCAAACAAAGGAGCAGACATGGGCACAGGCACATTTATCATGCACTGAAATTCTGTGCTGTCATATTTGCCCAATTAGTAAGTAAATGAGCACACAGTGTAATCTCCCCCCTAGCGATGCAAGCAGAGCAGCAGCACCTATTTGTATGGAAGGCAGGGACACTCTGCTCACTCTGCTGCACAAAGGTCACACAATTCCTACACCACCCCAAGAGAAAGACCAGCAAAATGAACCTCATAAATGTCCTTGAAAGTGGTTTGCATTTATCATGCAAGCAAGCCTTTGGTTCATACAAAAAGAAATAAGATTTTTTAATTTTAAAATATTGCCAAGTGTAAGCAGCACAAACCAGCACAACGTTAAGAGGTATTTATTGATAATATGCTGATTAACTATCAACGAGAAAAAATTGTCAACCAGAAAAAAAATCCCAGAACTTGTGATATATTACACTAAATACAATTTCACTTCAGTGGGAACCCTGGATAAAATCTAATATAGGATATAGTTCAAGCTGTAAGTCTAGAGAAATAGTCTTCTTGCTATTTAATTGAGAAAACTGGTCTCACTCTGAAATAACTTTCATGAAAGTTAATAAAAGGCTTGCCAGTGTTTTGTCATGGGAATTGGATGGTGCTGAGCTTTGTTTCACTGTCAGAGGCCATTAGTCTTCTCTCCTTGTGTTTTCCAATGCACCAGGGAAGGGCAGCAGGGAGAGAAGAGAGAGTGATTCTGATTAGCCAAAGAAAATAACTGACTGAGAAACTGATTCCCATAACAAACATCTCTGAAATTCTACAATCCCCACTAATAATTCACACAGAAGAATTTTAAAATCTCTGAGAACAGCTCAGAGTAAGAGTTAGTGATATCAAAACTACCTAATCCACGGTGCATGACTATTATGGCTATGGGTCACTACAATTTTTATGCATGAGACACTGTAATCTTTGTTACTTAATTACATTGCAGTAGAACTGTGGATGAAGGGAAGAATCTTTAAAATTCTGCCCCACCATTCTAATTAGCCTGGCACACTTACATTTAGGAGAAAAAATAATTCAACAGAACCTGAAAATAATGCTGATGGGAATGCTTATATAAAAAATGGAATCAGGGGAGGAAAGAACAGAGATCAGAGTTACCTTCAAATAGGGTAAGCAATTAATATTGGCTCCAGGATATTTCATATAAAGCACAGGAGGTCTAGCAGAATTATTTCACTCAACTGATGTGAGCTGATACACTGCATTCAGTTGCAAATACTGCATTTTACAGAAAATAGAGAAAAAGGTAAAATAATCTGGAGAAAAGAAAATTAGAAGAAATATTGTTAAAAAAATTTCTATGATGTGTTGAATCAGTTGAATTTGGAAAAGATTGACAGAAACCACACAACAATCCCCCACTTGACAGAAATCTGTGGTAAGAGGAGTAATGATCAACATTATCAACAACAAACGGGGGGGGGAAAAAACCCAAGGGAAAAAATACAGTAATTTGCAATCACAGTTTAGGCTGGGTAACAGAAAATACTTCTTCAAACTCCACCTGCAGTTTTCTCTTCAGCCTTTTCTCCCAGTGAAGCCTTTAGTGCCTGTCTACCCCCTGGGGAAGAAAGGCTGACATGTAGGAAGGCCCTTGAGTAAATCACCCTGCTGGGCACTGGAGCAAACACAATCTGCAGCTAAGAGCAACTTGCATTCACTTCCACCCAAGCTTCCGAGGTGCCAGATGTTGGCAAAGAATCCATAAGCTTCTTACAAGCCACAAATAAACCCTACAGTTTATCCGAGGTTCTATGCAACTTTAATACTTCCTATATTAGGCTATCAGAAATATGCAGTGGTCTCAGGCTAAAGCAATGAATGGATTACAAATTTGTCAGTGTAAGTAGAAAACCAGGCTTAAAAAAAAAACCAACCCAACATACAGATTTGCACATGACACAGTTTGCTGTATAAATGATACATACAGAGGAAGGTGGGGGTTTGCCAACAGATTAGCAGATGAGGTGAACAATGAGGTTCCAGGGGCAAGGAATGACAACATGTCCTAGAAGTTTCTCTCCCCTGAATCAAACAGTGAAATCAACACGTATTCCAGTAAAGAGAGATTCTCAGCCACTAAATATAGAAACTACAAATCATGGATTCAGCACAATGAGTAATAAAGATGCCTCAGAAATATAGGAAAAACAGAAGTAGCCAGATGTGATGTCACCAAACTCATTTACAATCTACCTAAAGCTAATTACAACAGGCCAAGCTCATGCCCCTTTCAGGATAAATCAAGGCCGTGTGCTCACTGCAGGGAAAAGATACATGGCGAAGGGATAACATAGATTCTTAATTCCTTACATCTCCCCAAAACTGGGAATAAATTCAGATTCAGCTTTTCAAGGCACATCCTTCTCTACAGAAATGGCAGTGTTCAGTGATGTATTTCAAGGCAGCTCAGTTAGGAGCCCATGGAATTGGGCAGCAGTGAGTGAACACAGGCACGCAAAGTTGTTCAGAGATGACTGTGACCTTTTATTGTGTGTAAATACATGTGGTTGGAAGGTATTTAGCTGCTGGAAGCTACAAAAGGATAACACTTAGGACAAGTGATGTGCATGGCACTTACTTGTGGAGTCCAGTTTGATAGCTTACATGTGAAAGGAAAAAAACAAAAAAAGTTGGTTACATCATCAGGGAGTTCTGAGGTACAAAACAACCTTTGCGTGAAGGGACTAAAACTTATAATAACCTTGCATTTTTTCCATGTCCTCCCCTCAAATCCCAAAAGCAAATGGAATCAGACTTGCCCCTCACGTCCTCACTATACAGCACAGGCTCCAGACATAATGGGCTGATTTAAAACCTGATCATTACACTGAAAAATGGAGTTAAGGATTGCCATTTAACAAAACCTTTCTGATGTTCTCACCTTCCTTCCACCTGCTGCCAGTCAGTGAAATTAATTCAGCAAGCAGATTGTGTAAAGGCAACAGACCATATGAGTTTATATTTCCTCCCTTGTGCCATATACTATTTCTGCTGCCAGCTGGTTGAAATGCCACCTAGGCAGTCCTAGTGCAATCATGGAACTTGACAGCCCTTTGGAATTCAAAAGTAGCAGAACATGAATATAAAATATGATTAGAAATATTGAAACTGTGAAAGAAAATACAGATGGATTTTCAAAACAAGAGACTTATATATCTGATTAAAGGCAATGTGAATAAACAGTGTTTGAATCAAGCATGGCTCTGCAGCACATGGACAGGACAGCCCATCTCACCCATGAGACCTTGACAGTCCTTAGGTCATTCCAGCAGCATTCCATGTTGCTCTTCCACAGCCCAAAGGTGTCAGGAATGCTCTGAGAAGAACAGTCTTTGTTGTAGTGCATCTGTGTAGAACCTGCAATGCCTAATAGCTGTTCTTTGCCTGAGCAATTACATAAATAGGGCGAGTATTGTGGGGGTTTCCCTACATCAAGACAAAACTCCAGTTCTCCCCTCGCCCATACCATGAGGCACTGGAGCTAAAACTATTATAAATGTCTTATTTACAATGACTGAATAGTTCCACTTCTTGGTCCTTACTTAAATTCTCACTTCACAAGCCAGCAGCCACAGATCTTGCTACATGTTTCATGTAATAGAGAAAATAAACTCTAGTAGAGAACTGACCTTTATCAGTCCCGTAGGTCTCTCTCTTATACCTAAACCAGAAGAAAAAGGTAGGCCTGGCTAATCCCAGCTCAGCTGCTGCTGAGACTCTGCCAAATGCTCCAGGAAGAGCTGCCACTGGGAAGCTCAGATCCCCATCAATACCCACAAGGGTATTGTGTGTGTGCAGGTCCCCACCCAGAGCACCAACTGATAGAGCAGCCAGGCTATACCTGAATAAAACACTGCAAATTAAAGCAGCAGCAGCAATCCTAAATGCCAGGCAGAGCAGCTCTTGGATCAAAACTCTAGACGTGGCCAGCAGTCCAGACTGTGGAACAGTCCAGTCCAGACTAGGCAGTCCTGCTAAGAAATATGCTCCAAGCTACTAGCTAACATGAGAAAGAATGGATGAATGCAGCTCCCAGTCAGGTTTCTGTCTCAGTCCAGCTGGAATTATGCTTCTGCTCACCACACACATGTTACAGGGTAATTTTTGCCCATCCTTCCCCTGTGCTGGCTTTTCAAGTGGTTCTTAATTAGCTCTGGTTTATTTATGAAAGCATATTTTGCTCGACTTTCCCCAAGAGCTTTAGTAAACAGCTATATTAAGCTTGTATTTACTTATCACATCTCCTGTAATGCTTCCAAAAAGGAAGGGGGAAGGGGAGATCGTTTAGAGGGGCAGAGCTGTATTTGGGCTCTGAAGGCTACTGCTACTTGCAGCCCATCTCTTAGGCCTAGTTTCCTTTGGAAATCATGTTTTTCCAAGCTTGTATATGTGCAAATGTCCATTTTCTCTCCTTTCTCATTAGTTTTTAGCCAACTAGCCTTTTTCGGCCTAATTTAGTGGAAGGCAAAGCTCTTAAAAAGATAAAATTCTTATTAATTCTGTGAACAGAATAGGAGAGAGAGCCTGTATGAATATTCCCATCAACACTGGTAATGCTTTTTTCCACACACACTTCACTAGTGGTCCTTCTGTGTCCATCTGTCTCCTCTACTGTCACTTTTAACCAGCTGACCTGTTCTGGCCCAGTTTTACCTCTATCTTAAGGCACAGCTGTTTTTTATTTTGGAAAGACAGAACGTGGTACAACAATTTGTGTCATTAAAACTGTAAGTTCTACAGCACAGGCAGATGAACATGAAGCTTAAAAGCTTTCAATTTTTACAATGCTTGCCATCAAAGCACTTAAAAATTAAATTAAACTGAACTGATTCAAAAAATTCAACTGTGAAAATAATTTCACTCTTTTCTAGATCCCTGAAAATTTCACAAGACTAGAAGTAGGCTAAAAGTGAAAAAATTTAAAGTATGATTCAAAATTTCCCAATTAAAAAAAAAAATCTTAAAATTAAAAATACTTTTTTTTTCATTGAACAATGATATTAATGAAAACATTTTTTCAGAAAATATCCTGACTAAAATATACCTTTTAGATCACATGAAAAGTGTCCTGTAATTAGGTGGCATTTCTATTCAACTGTGCCAACATTCTTTTTAACTGAATGGAGTAAATAAGCTTTCTCCTATTTTTCTGACCTTTTATGAATTGTCTTCTATGAATAAAACATATTTCTGATAGACACCAAGGTTTTCTAAACAAATATCAATGTTTTCCACTTTCGTCTCCCAGACAGACTCCCCACTGCTTCAAAAGAAACCTCCTGCATCTCTAGCCTTCGGTTGTATTTTTGTTTCAGGATATATAAAAGTTAAAAGCTATGGCAGACACAAAATTTATTTTTTTTTTAAATCTACAAGTGCTACCTCCAAGGTTTTAAGTTGACTGAAGTTAATGGGAAAAACCCAAGTGCATTGAATCAAGTAGGATTCCAGCCTAGTGGTCACGTTTGTGGATTCTGGGAGGTGAAAGCTTTTTGAAGACTTTGTGTCTCCCAGTGGAGAGCCACTTGACATCTCTTAGAAGCCCTTCAATAGTTCATGTTTACATTAAGCACCATTTAGGAATATTTTTCAAAGGTTTTCAAATTCTTAGCTTACAAATTGCTCGCAAGTGCCCCAGAGCAATGATTTGCTTACTCTGACAGTCAGCAGCCCCTCTGACACTGCATCATGGCCAGTGCTGGCAAAGGCCTTCACACAGGACATGGTGGCATCAACACAGACACCTTGGAGGGAAAGAAGGGATACATCATCTAGACACAGGCTTGAAATGTACTCCTATGACTCTTTCCAAAGTCCTGAGAAAGTTATCTAACTTCTTTCCTTCAACCTCCCCCTCTACAAAAAGGGAATATAAATATTTAACGACTTTGAAGGATATGATGAACATTAAGGCACACTTGTAAACTGCTTGAAGGCTGAAAACACTGTCTAAAGGCTAAGTATCATCCCCATCATCAGAAATTCATGGTGTATCCTTTCCTCCTCCATATATATGAAGGCAGGAAATTATCTTACCAAGGAGATTGATGGTACCTGGAAATTGTAGGCAGCCACCCTCTAAATTACTGTGCATGAGTCACTTTAAAGCATTACAGTTCTTCCCTCAGTGGGACTGTATTGGCTCCAGCATATATTGTCAGCAACTGATTCTGGAGATCTTTGTGAGAGAGAAATTGTTTCTGAAGATGACCTGTAGCTGGTACATAAAGCACCTGGGGCAAACTTCCCTGTGATGGAAGAGCTGCTGGCTGTATTTCAGGATCTCCATCCCAAAACATGTATTTCAGATCACATCAGAGACAAGCTGTGCTGATGTATTACACCACCTGCAGGACCAGCAGAGCTGGATCCACACCTAAATTCAGCCCTGTTGCACTATGCTGCTCCATCTCTCCATTCCTGTTTTCCCAACGGACATCATTGTATGTGCATGCCCTTGTGGGGGAAAAAAACAAACAGTGAAGGAATACAACTTATGTTCAAGGCATCCCAACACATCAGATAAGGAGCTGGCCAGACAAAAGACACTTTAATCAAAAGTAACTTCAGAATAAGAACTTTTTCTGACTCTTTCCAGCAATTCTCAGCAAGTTTAAATATTCTCAGCAGGTTTGAATTAAGATAGTTTCCTTGAAGTTAGGGGAGCTCTGCTGCTAAATGAGGGATGAAGATAAGTAATTTTAACTCTAAGAAATAACTAAAGCAGCACCTGAGATATTTGACAATGAACCTCCACTGAAATGTCTATCACAGCTTCATCTTTTCATGGTTTGTATCTGTTAGTCTTTGCAGGAAGCAAGGCAAAAGGCATCACTGAAAATTCATTCCTGTGCTACATTTAGAATAACAAGATGTCTACTGAGCTGGTGTTCTCCCAGCACTGGAGTAATGGAAAGCATAAGTAACTCAATCCCTACTATGAATTTTACAATTTGATTCTTATTGTCACTTTGCATTTCCTGTTTCCAAAGAAAAATGAACACTGTCATGCAGAGCTCATTATGAAGTGTGCTAGGCCGGTATTTTCAGCTTTAAACATGATGATTGATGTTGGGAAGAATACAGTGGAAAAACTGAAGCTGAAAATCTCATTTGGATTAAGTTCTTTCACATGATCTCTAAAAATGAAAAATGGTTTAAGGTCAGAGAAAGCAATTTCCACAAATATTTTTACTGTGCACAAAAGACATGTGAGGTTCTGTCTTCAGTTCATGCAATTCTTCAATATAATGCTGATTTTGACTCAATAATTTTAAGGGTGACATGAGAAAAGTACTGTGAGAAAGTAGAGACACATGGAATCATGCCAGTAGAAGTTAAAGGTTCAAAACACTTCTCAAGAGCACAAGGTTAAGAAAACCTTTCTATTCATCTTATTTAACACTGCATAGAAAGAGGTGCCGACTTATTCCTAGCAAGCTTTTCTCTTCAGTGTGCTTGTATTCACCAGCAAGAAAAATCAAATCTATTTTAAGCCAACAGACAACTCAGCATAAAAAGACTGCAAAATAGGTGAGGAGCTGCTTAATTCTCAACCTATCGCAGACAAGCATAAATTTTATTTTTATCAGGAAAAAAAGGCAAAAAGTTGCAGAAGGAACAGTAAAGTACCCATTCACCTTTTATGTTCACAAGTGGATCCAGAGCAAGCCCTCACAACCCTCTACAGGGTTTCGTCAGGCACTCCTTCCCATACAGCTTGTTTTCCCGTAAGAGAGACTTTTGTGTTTGTCATATGAAGACTCCAGCTCATGCTGGAGAAAAAAAGGGTCTGAACAACCTGCCTGTGTTGCAAAACAAACAGCAGAACTCAAAACACTCAAGGCCACTTGACAGCCTGGCCACTGATAGCCTGGCTCAAAGCATCACTCTCCTGCATCACTTTTTAGATATACCTGTACTTGCAATATTTTTTCCAGCTGTTCTGATGCCAGCTGGCTCTATTTTATTGGAGCAGGACAACCACCACAGCACATCCTGTGCCTCTGCAGTGCTGCTTTCACAGGAATGCTCACTTTTTGTTCCTGGCCATTCCTCTTGTGCTGTGTTCATCAGCTTTGGGGTCTCAGTGCATGGGAACACATCAGCCCAAAATCTCTAGTTTGTACTAAGCCCCAGAGCAGTTTTATCAAGATGTGGTTAGGCAGGAATAACTAATGACTGATAACAACCCCCAGTTCATTAGTAAATCCAACAGCACTGTCTGAAGGTCAGTGTTAACATCTGGAACTGGGAGATGAGTGACCTGAGTTCCAGCAAGGGAGGTCCCAGAGATGAGCAAGCCACCCACTGTCTGAGGCATGGAACTGAAGCATCTCATACCCTCTGCACTGGGTATGAGGCACAGGAATCCCCAGGTTTACTGACCCTTTATAAACCCAGGCAGTGGTGTTAAAAAGGAAATGGGTCAATTCAAGCAAACTGTTTACCTGTTCAGGATAATCAACTAAAAATAGCCATCTGAACTGCCACTGTCCTTGATTAGTTGAGATTTTATAGCTAAAGGTTCAGGATTACGTAGGTATAGAATAGTATGTCCCATCAGTCATTTAATACAAAACCAGCTTATTGGCAAGAATTCCACCTTTGAAGTGAGAGTTTCAAAGACTCAGTACTGGAAGCCTATCACCAGCAGAAGCACAGCTTTGGTGCAGAGCAAATGTGGATATAAACAATGTTCTTTATAAAACTGGAGCATTGATACAAATGAACAAGGCCAGGCAGGTCTCATTCACACATCCCCACAAAGCTCTGTGAATGCTCAGGAGGCCCAACCTCTGATGCTGTAGCATCTGCTTTCCAAGAGTGCTTCTCTAGTGGATCTTAAATGTTTCACCATCCATTAACAAATTATAACTATTCATGATGTTGCTTAAGACTGCTGCTGCTCTAGAAAAATTAAAATAGAAGAAAATTACAGGAAATTATTTCAGCCCCAGCAGAGCTGCCAGACTTTTGTTAGCACTTTTCATGGGCAGTAAATAGTTGGCCAACAGGAGGATGTGCAAGTCAGGAGCATTAACTCTGATTAAACCTCTCTGTCCATTTAGTTCAGAAAGTACCACCTGCCCTCAACACTGCTTCTTCTCCCTCTCAAAGAGCACCTGAAATTGAGGATGTTTCAATAGCTGTAGCAGCCTTTATACTAGGAGACTCATTAAAGGGAAGAATTCACTGGTCTTAGCTCTCAGTCTGTTTGCAGTTAAAGCAATCAGTGCCTTGCTGAGAATCACAGGTTTAAAAGGTGTTAGATTTATAAATACAGCAAGAGACAGATAAAAAGCTGTTGTTGTCTATATCTACCAAATAATTCTTGAACCCAGCTCTCCAGTAAAGAATCTATGACCAGAGCCAAGCATGTCATTGCAGCAAACTCTAAAACTAAGTGATGATAAGATAACATACAGTTTCTTTAATGGCTTTTTTTCCTTCCAAAAACATTTACTGGCATTTAGAATTATTCTTTCTTGACCACTGCAAAACAAGTGCAGTGTAACCCCACTGAATGCAAAAAATTCATTTGAGGCAGAAATGCTAGAAGCTCAAAAGGCAAATAAATCTTTGCTGCCTAAAGAGTATACCAGGCAAAACACTTTACTTTCTACACTGTAAGCAGAATTAGCAGCATTTTCAAAGTCATTGATTTTATCCATCGTGCCACAATTTTCAGCACAAACATTTATTTCAGATGTTTAGGAAGCTGTCTGGATTAGGGCAGTAGTCCATTAGTACTTTACAGTACCACTGCTCTGTCCTCTTTATGGTCTGATAACATCAAAAGACACTGAAAGCATTGGTGAGTACCACCTGCTTCAGATTCCTGACTGGATTTTACCACTCACTCCTCTGTTTTCTTACCCAATGCTTCTCTCATAGTAGCAATGACCAGTTTTCAGTGATTTTAAAATAATTCTGAGATTGAATAGGTATCTAACAGTATTTTCCTATCATAAATACTGTAATTGGGCATTAGTCTTCTGAATAAATTATAGTGCCAATAAAAGAAATCAATCCTAAGGAAGTGGCTAATAATGGGCCAAACCTTTGGATGCTCTAAATGCCATCAGTAAAATTTTTTACACTGGCAGAAAATTTGGCCCTACAGATTTAATAATGCATCAGCAGACACTTTTCAGCATTTTTTGGAGGCACAAATTGGAACTCACCAGGTTTCTGCATAATGGAAGTAGCTGACAGCCAAAAAGTTCATCAGGAGTATTTGAAAATTAACGTTACTCATCCCCTCTGTGCATTCTTAGCATACTGCCTTCTCCTCCAGCTGCTGGAAGTCACGCTTTTTGTGGGGAACACAGAAACCAGGGGAACAAGGGAATAGCTAAACCAGCCAGGATTCATTTAGGACATGACAATGTGTTAAAAGCTCAGCCTTGTGACACATTTCTCACTAATGTTTCAATGGCTAAGCATTTTTATACAGGAAGGATAGGTTTGATATGTCAAAATGTTATACAGCTTGTCTGTGTTCCCACTAAAGTTCATTGAAAGTTAACTTCTAACAGGATAAATTACAGTATTTACAATTTATTTTCAGGTTCTTACTACCCTATTCACACCTAAACTGCACTGGCTCTATTTAATAAATGTAATCTGGTTTACAGCTTCTTCCACTCAATTTTGTAACAAATGCTATGGAATAAGCTCAGACTTCCAATATGGAAGTTTCTCACCACCTGTGTAAGAAACAGGAGGAGCAGAAGACAAAAAGAAGCAGGTACAGCTCATCCTCACTTGATGTGACCTGAGTGAGGACTGCATGAGCTTGCAGACTGAGGCAGCTTCAGGAATAAAAATGTGCAGCATTTCTTGATGCTATGTTAATAGTTATAATCCAACTACTTATAACTACTTAAATACTTGGAGTCTAAAAGAGTCATCACTTTCACAGTACAGTCAGACCTGGTTTAATGATACAACATCAAAGACAAGGGAACAGGAAGTCAAGTCAGTCATCAGCAATTAACTTGTTGCATTTTTCAAGGGACAAAGCAGTTCTGATTCCTGAATTCTGTCACTCCAGGACAAGTAATTTATTTTCAGTCTGATTTCCTACAGGAGGTATCAGTTGGGGGAGAAGGATTTAACAAAGAACAGTTGCCCAAGCTGAATTCATAACCCAACTTCCTCAGCTGGTCTAAAGATGCAATGCTGGCTCCTGAGTCAGAGAAAATGTAAATCAATTCTGTATGAAAAGTACATTCCCTGTGTGTCAGCTGATTCCCTTTTCAAGGGACTATATTATTGCCCTTGCCCCAAACACATATCAAACACATCTATAATTTCTTCTGAAATGTTATCTGAGCCTGTCAAACTGACCATGTGATCAGCTTGCTCTGACAACATTGTTGCCTTGTCGTGTTCCAGAATTAATATCCTGTTTTCCGACCCTCATCCCTCTGAAAGACTTCTACTTATCAATTCTACATTTCAGCTCTGAAACTTCCTCCCTTCAAAGACACACCACTTCAACTCTGATAAAACAAGAAACCAAAAAAATACTAGTTTTGATGAAGAAATGGCAATTAGCAATGAGAATTCTATGGTGGACAAAGACCTAGTTTAAAAGGAATCAAAAATTCAATGTTTAAAAAGAAAGTAAAGGCCTGGTGAAAGATTACAAATAACTTTTCTTGTTAATGATCTTAACAAAAAAGGTAAATGTATACTAATGAAAATGATGATACACAAATTTATGCAGTAATATCAACACAGGGGCACTGAACTATTATACGGAAGGGGGGAGATATCACAGAACACTGCAGTAGAAAGAAAAATATAAAAATTGATGGGAAATAATACAGTCATGCATTTAGAGACTCTTTTCTGTAAACAATGGGCTTATTCACCAGAGATAACAGCAGGGGAAAAAAATACTAATATATTCATCAATTCCAACCTTAATATGAAGTAGTAATGCAATATGGTTTGGACAAAGGTGAACCTGATTCTAAACACATCAATTGAGTAATTTTCAGTAAAGAAAGAGAGGTGTTAACATTATTATGAAGGTACAAGTAATTTCTCCTGGATAATACATCAGGCTGTTCAGCTGTATTTGAAAAAGGGATTCAAAATGAATCTCTGGTGGAGAGAACAACCTTTATGACAATCACTAGGATGGATGGAAGGAAATTAACAGCTTGTATTTTTATTACACAATAATTAAGGACAAAGGAGAAAATTAGATATATCTCAGTAAATAAACCTCAGAGAAATGGCAGGTTAATTTAAACTGAAAGGCAGTGAAACGTCTTTATATTGACCCTATTACAATGTAACCAGGAACTGAAAATGTTTTAAAGCAGGAAGATAAGTTCTACAACAAAGTTAGTAAAAGAACAGGGAAGGGAAGAAACGCAAGTTTCAAGAACGAGCTAAAGCAGCAAAGAAGAGGAACCTCCAGATTTGATCTTCTGTTTATCCCAAACCACCAGGTGGTATAGAACCCTTCCTGAGAGCTGCCTGGTGTGGCTCTGTATGAGCACAGCCTTGCCTTGACAGGATTGCACAGAGGCCCAGGGGTTATTGCAAGAATGGAAACTCCTCTGTTAGCAACTTCCGATGTTTGAGTGTGCAGGAAGAAAGGGAAGTCAGGCAATGCAGGAGGAGGAGATCTCAGGAATACCTGACTCATTCCAACACACTGCAAGGCTGAAGGAACTTCTAGAAATTATCAATGTAGGTTCCTGAGTTGGTAGGAAGTAGTTCTAGAGCCCTTTGTGTGGGAACCAAAAGCTGGATTCAGCAAAGTGACATTTGTGAGTCTTTTTCCTCAGATACAGCATTGCCCCCTCATGTTATATTTACATTATCTTGCACTTTGATTAACCACACAAGATTTTAGGCTAACCTGCTTCCCTAGGTTTGCCTGACCAACTTTATATTCATCCCAACCAACATCTCTGGTTATATGCTCTGCATTACGGGAAACCTCAAAGCTCTGACAGATGCTGTGCCACATTGAGCTTTGATACACACCAGAAATGCTTACTGAGATATTTTTAAGGCACCTCTCCTAAGATTTCAGAAGCAAGAGTTCTTTGGCCATCACAAGATTTAATCAAACAAGTACCAATAGGTAGATACATAGACCTTTCTCTAGTCCCTAGGAGGTCTCCTTCAAACATAATTGAAGATTACCACCAAAGGAGCAGAGCTAACTACAGAGCATAGAAAACCCCTTACAGTCCTCCAGTAAGGCAGGACCTTTTGAAACACGTGTTATACATTCCCTTTGGCACACAGAAGGCTTAAGGTCACCATTACAGTTTCTACAGTGAATCCTCAATTATGAGAAAAGGCAGAATAGGTTTTTATGGCACTATGTCATTCATTTACCAAACTCCTAAAAGATTAAATGTGCCCCAGGTGTTTTCTTGACTGTGCTGTTCCAGAAGTTATGCCAGTATAATATTGGGCTTTATTCTCAGGGATTTTATGAGATAAATGACAAGCCTTAGCCATCAAATATTCCAGAGTCAATGTGGATGCCAAATATCCCACTCTGTAATGCTTTAATACTTCTCCAGAGAACTTCAGTATTATATCAGAAGCCTGAAATCAGGGGAACTGATGACTTTCCTGAATTCATGGAGTTTTAAACTCTCTTTTTTTCAGAAGGTGTTGCAGCTTTCAGACAGATCTTAGTAAATGCTCAATGCACTTAAAGTACTCACATTTGAAAAAAACAAGGGCAATCCAGGAGCCATGGGGATCATGGAGTTTATTCATTACCAGCAATATAGCCATTTGTCCCTACCACCTCTCACCTGTGCTGACCCTACACCTACTGAGAGGCTGCCATCTCTATGTCCATTGAGGGTAGCTGTGGACTACTGGACTGGGAAAATAATTTTAGTACACTTGACAAAACCCACAGTTTCAATGGTTGGGAATTTCCACCTTACCCATCTGAACACATACATGTCCCAGTGCACCCAACCAGGAACTCCAGGAATTTAGCACTTTTGGGCTGGCTTTGTGCAGTGGTCCCAAAGCAAACTGCACTCCTTTTGCAGCAAACTGAATCAGAGGATGTGCCCCAGGAATGTTTAACTGCTTGGGAATGCTCCCTCCACAGATCAGACAAGGTCTGCAAGAAAATACAGGCAGTGCAGACTCCTGGTGCTCCTCAGCAGCTGCACTGGCTAATCCACTTGTGCCCAGTGGTGCCTCCAGAAGCTCCTCTAACAAAAGCAATCCTGGCCTGAAACTTTGTCCATTAGCTCTGGCAGATCTTGGAACGGTGGAAGCTGAGGGAAGTCAATAATTAGCCATATCTCTTTCAGCCTAATGAAAGATAAAAGTAATAGCAATTTAATCTGGTACCATATCACAAGCTTCTGTATGGCAGAGACCCTAGAACAAGATTAAAGAGTAGAAAGAAAGAGGTAATTTTCTCTCAGAGGCACCAGCCTGAAACACAGAGCCACAGAACAGCTGTCAACTTTCAAACTGCCCTGTGCACAACAGGCCAATTTATATAAGCAACACTCCTATTTTCAATTCTTTAACCTGCTCCACAACAGCTGTGATGACTACAAAGTATGAGAGGCTACAAAATCAGACCACATTAACCTCCCAGTAAAATTTGACATTTGAATCAACCACTTTAAATGATTTGAGTCATAACATCAACAAAGGTACATAAATAACACCTATTTGCAATTTCCAAAATTTTCATTTGGCAGAGTAAGGAATGCTTTGTCTTTCATGTCACATCAATTTCAGACTTTTCTATAACAAAAATTAAATATACATCAATATGCAGCTGCACAGATTATCTACCAGTATTTTGGGAATTTCAGAAGAAAATTATTTTAATGGTCATTTTCTTTGTAAAACATCGCCTCTGCAGTAACAGAAAACTTTTCTTATGTTCTTGAGAAAAAATCCCTCTGCAGTATTTCTTATCAAAATAGTTTCGGGCTGGTATCAGTGGAAGCCATTGGTGGTACTGCTGCAGAAGGCAATGAAAATCCAGAGGGAGAGCTGCACTAGAGCCAAATGATGTCACTGCCAGCCTGAGGAGATGACTTCAGAGCAGTCACTGGCCACCAGAGCCTTTGGGGATGGCACCGTGACGACAACACCACACTGCAGTCATAGTGAAGTCATAATACTCTGAAAACTTAATTGGATTGCTTGGCATCTCAGTAAATTACTCACACAGGCCCAGCTGGAAACTAATCAAGCATTGACTCAGCAGCACTTACTCACCAGTGCCATAAAATGATAAATAGTGTCTTTCAAAGAAGATGAGGTGTGAGAAGTAGGGAAGGGTAACGAGCAAATTACTTTGTACACAACTGCTGGGAGAGGCCTCCCTAATGAACAACTTCTGCATTCATCACAATTACAAATAGGCACAACCCAAAAAAATGTGTATTTTGGTGGCATTTGAATTCTGAGCTCATTTGCGGATCCCAAGCACTGTTTCTAAAAAGTTGCAATACAAATAATGTTCCCAGAGCCCTGAGAACTAAGATGCTAATATCTGGACGCAAATTTTGAAAAGCAAATCTATTTCTACTAATATTAAATGAATCTTCAAATTTCTTGAAACCCAATTTCCAAGTACCCATTTTATGGGGGACAGGGGAAGTAAGAAAGAAAGAAGGAAAGAAGAAATAACTAGGTATCCATATTTACCTTCTAAAATGCTGTTAACTAATACAAAGCCCTTCAAGTCAGGATTTACCTTGTTCTTAAGCATGCAATGCACAAATTTTATTTTCCAACCCTTCTGGTGGAAGTAATATGAAGTAAAATTTTATATATTTGTAAAATTAGGAAAACATTACACCACCAAGATGTTTTGCCAAGTGCCAGACAGGATTTCATAAACACAGACAGTGGGCAGAGGAGAAATCTCCTCAGGATCTCTGTCTGAGGCTATTACAGAAGATCTGACAGCAGGTATGGACAACCTTCTGCTTTGCCATTTCACCTTTCTCAATATGCTGCATCTCCTTGTTTGAGATTAATTGGCATCAGCAATGGGCTGGAAAAATAGGATTTTGGTGTGATGTATTATCCAGGGATGTGTGATAAGTCATAGTGCTGGAGCTTTTCAAACTCACTTTCTCCCCAGAAGGCATATCCTGCTTCCCTCCTAAAAGCTCATTTGGTAATTAGTTGAAACTGTTTTTTCTAGACTTTGTTATTGCTTTATTTTTGTGTTACACTTCACAAGCTTGATTCTTGCCTCCTTTAAAACAGAGAAATGAAAAATCCTTAATGCTCTGTGTTTATATGTGCACATGCTCAACATCAATTCACAGCCATGAGTTTGCAGCTCCAGTTTTATAAATAATGTATGACAAGAATGATAGCTTTATTAGAGGAGAGGAAAACCAAACATTTTTAGGCATGAAGATGATGCTCCTGGAATCATAAGGATTATTCTTACAGCAGCAGGGCCAGCTGTGCTGTGTAAATCCCTGTGCTGTCGTGGCAGTTGGGTTTGTCTCTGACTTCGCTTAGAGCCACTTCTGCCTCTGTGCCTCTGTGTGCAGGGCCAGGGCAGAGGCCAGCCTGGAGGGGCTGGGGCACTGCAGGGGCAGCAGAGCTGCCTGGGGGGGTGAAGGTGATTTACAGCAGAGCAGAAGGAGGAGTTGCCCAGCCTCTCCTCAGCACCCAGCTCCCAAAAACACAGGCAGGGGGAGGCAAGGCCAAGCTCCCTCCCACAGCAGCACAGCACAAACCCTGCCAGAGCAGCAGCCGTGGCCACACACACCCTGCACAGCCAAAGCCTCCTGAAAAACACACAGCTATTTCCAAACTCCGCCACTGAAATCAACTCTTTCTATTTTGCTGCAATAAAAATCAGAGTAAAATTAAGATTTGCTGAGCCTGCCACTTCTGTATTCAGATAGCCCTTGTCCCCACAACTTCTTTTATGTGGGTTGATCAGATTTTACCTCAAAATTTATTGAGCAGTTACTGTGCTAGAAGGGACATACCATGAAAAATATATGCTAAATACTAACATTAGTAATAAAAGCAAATTTTTCTATGGCGTGTTTAAGCTAATGATTTGGAAAAACCCCATTCCTCCCCATTGAAACCTTCATTTTAACACTGAAACAAAATAATTATTAAAATGCCATGCAGAAGGTAAACTTATGGAGAGCCACATGACTTTCAAATAAAATTACTGACTATAACTTTGACTAACTCTTCCCCTTTTTTACAGTCATTTCAAACCTACTTCAGTATCTGGGGGAAAAAAGTGATTTTTCAAATACTTACTGCACATTTTCCAAGTAATACACATTAAACAACTAGAAAAAATGTGGTGCAATTAAAAAAAGCACAAACCTTTCTGTTATGCCTAAGTGATACATATTTCAGAATATGGAAAATATTAAAAAAAGACAATAATAAATCCCTTAACTGAAGGCTACTCTTATTAGGTTAGCTTTTCTCTGAATAAATGTAGTCTTAATGAAAACTGTCACCAGAAAATGGAATGCAATCATTAGATAAACCAATACAAATTCCACCCACATGTGAATGGGTACATAAAGTTTCACAATATCATAAGAGTATATTTCTGCACCAGGATTACTAAGGAGCAGAGCTGAATGATTTTTCCTTCTAAAGAGCTTATTCAACACAAAAGGTAACAAGGATTTCTTAAATTATTCGCCAAACAAAATTTAAATCTACTCTTTTTTGTCAAAACTCAAAAAAGGGGGGAGCTCTCAACAAAACTAATATAACTCCAACCTTTTCCCCCTTATTTTGGTTTTGCAACTCTTCCCATTGCTAGCTAGAGTTGTTGAGAAAAGGTTAAGGAGAGATTTCAGTAAATACAGTAAAAATGTACTGACAGGTGGCAATTTAATACCTTTACAACTTAGTCATACATCAGGTGTTCTAATTAACACCATTGAAAACCTGAATTCCTACAAGTGGCCAAAAATGTGAAGATCCATACTGAATAAATAGCAGCAGCCTTGATGTTGATTATACCATCACTTCTGCTTATTTCTTTGCAAAATTCTACTGCAAATTCTGATAAGTGTAGTTTTGCTCCATGACATAATGACCAGCCATGTGCTTCAGACTGGAGAACAAATATTAATTATTCCAAATCACAAATTTATCTTTTTTTTTTGGTAAATGCATGAGATTTCAATCTTCTTGTCCTGAATGCCTTTAGGTTTATCTTATCTCTACTTTAGCTCAAATACAAAACATCTGCTTATAAAGATATTGGTGTGACTTCTATTCCCATTTAATTTACTGTATTGCTGTGACTCTATCATAAACACAGCCATGCATGAGATTAAATGCAGTTTATGAAATAAGGACGTCACTTGTTTAATTTGTTTCAAGTAATTCAGCCCTAGTGCATTTAACAACATAATTAAGCTAACACTAGTGCTGTCTCTACTGCATTGTGTCAAGAAGTGCTGCACTTAAACCTGCATCAAGGTCACCTTGCTCCATAACTCTCATAATCCCAAATCACCACACAATAAAAAACCTGCTGTCAGTGACTGAACAGATTGATATTATTTTTAACAGCCTAATAGAATTAAAGAGTTGTGCCACCTCAAAGAGAGGCCAGATTTTAAGGTACTAGGCACGTAGGAATATTAGACATGCATTTAAAATGAGTTATGGCACTTCCCACATTCCATAAAAGTCAGCTTCCTCTGAGGCTCTTACAGGCCTTTAGAACTGCACAAAACATTGCTGGGAAAGGAGGAGAAATTGCTCATTACACTAAAACTACCTCACCTAAATATATTTCCTTATATTTATTTTAACTACTGTCAAAGGGTATTTCTGAGGCCCTGCAGTGCTCTGAACACCAGCACACAGAAAAAAGCTCATCATGTATAAAACAGGGCAGCTTCTAACACTGCAATTAGCTTCCCACTGCTAGATTAGCAGGCCTGCAGAGACCTCTCTCAGGCAGTTAAGCTCCAAAATGACTGTGTGTCTAGCAGATCAAAATTCATTAAATAGGACATTTTATAATTTCCTTGTTTGTATTTCTAGTATATATGGCATAGATAGAAATGCATACATGGAAACCATTTGTACTCATTTCCCCTAAATTAGCTTCTATTATATTGTAAAAGACTGTGAAATTATCAGGATCACAGAACAGGATTTGCTACGTGAAAGGTCACAGTCCCACAGATTTTGTCTCTGCTCATCAATCTTCATCCAACTCTGTCCCCACTTTGGGACCTAAATTATACTTTCAAGTCTTGATTCCTTGAACTAAGGCTTCCAGAAACAATATATGCTAAGAATGGTACCATGGCATTTGACTCTACCCAGATTTTTCAGACTAGCTAATTAGAAAGCATCTATTCCTGCTAGCTGTAATGCGTACCTCCCCAAGAACTCAGCCTGTGCATTCTTGGGTACTCAGATCTCAGCCCATAAACAGTGCTGCTCCTGAGCTCTTCCTGCTGTAGAGCCCTGCTGCTAGCAGGATCATCCAGAGCTTCCACAAGTAATAGCCCTCCATTTCACAGAAATAAAATCATAAATCATAACCTGAAATAGGTAGACTTTTACAGATCACACTACATTTCACTATTTCATTCCCCAAGTTGGTCACAAAGGTAAATGCAAGCTATTAAGTAATATTTTTACTGACTTAGCATTTCTGTAGCTTACTCTGCAGGACAGCAGCCTCCATGAGCTGCTAACTTGAATAGATCATAAAGAGCATAATCTTTTTGCTGTACAAGTTCATTTTTTTCACTGTACGACTAGTACTGAAAGGCTGGAAGAGACATCCTTTGATCCAGGAGGATAATACTTTAGAGAAGACCAAATTATATTTTTCTAAATTCCATCACTGGGCAAGAAAGATTGACTTAATCAATCTGGATTTCTGGAACTACTCCATTTCTGCTTTTCTTTTGATCAAGCTATATGTGTAAAGATGTAGTAACTCCAGGCAGGCCAAATTTATGCACCAGCCTCTTTGAACTTCAAACGAGCTTGCTGGACCCTTTAAATTCAATTTTATCTGCAACTCAATTACGGAGAAGTTGTTCTCTCTCCTCTCCCTAAGAAAGTATATTTCCATTTGCAGCATCTCAAAATTTCATATAACCTCCTGTGGAATCCTATTTCCCTTGTCAAGTGTGATCAGCTTCCCTAGAAAAGTTATAGACTAGAGTTAGCAAAGTATTTATTAACAAAGCTTTTGGTAGTCTTTGCCCCAGTAAAGATGATTTCAACATTTAAAATAATTCCGTTCTTGTCATATATGAAAAACTGGAAACACATTTCTCAGATTTTGAGCAACAATCAATGTAGCTCTACCTGAGATCTTCAAGGAAAATCACCTGCTTCAGAAATAAAATGCCTTGTTATAACTACTTACAAGCCAGAGATATGTGGGCAGCCAATCGTGGGAGGAAACTCCTTGAGACAGAAGGCAGAGTCCATCATTTAGCTGTCTGAGAGCAGGAAAGGAACCTGCACTGAATGTGGAGTGGGCACAGGCAGCAATGGCAGAGCCAGCTCAGCCCCAGTGCCATGGAGATGGCCCAGCTGAGCACAGTGGGGAACTGCTGCTGCTGCAAGGCCATACAGTGCCAACTGAAATACCTACAGGGTTGTCTTTCCACACATCCGTAATTCTAATAGAAACCCCCGTCTGTTTCTATTGCAGGCCTAGATGGTAAAACCCCTCCTTATCCTGCAGCACACAGCTCTGCTGTCAAGGCACCTGGTGCACCCTCAGCCTCAGGACACAGCTGACTTTTCCTAATCCCTTTGGCATATCTAGAAGGTGCTCCCTTGACAGAAAATCCTCACCTGCCCTACTCAAACTGCTCCAACATTTTGCTACTGTTAGTATCAAACCAAAGGAAGCTGCTGCTGCTTGTCCTACCAATCTGATCCCAGCAGAGCAAGCCCCTTCCCCCAAAGCAGCTTTTAACCCCCAGTGTGGTATCCCCCAGGGCTGCTATGGGATTACTGTAGTTTCAGTTAACAATGCTGCTGATAAACAGAGATGGAACCTTCCCACACCCTGTGCTTGGAGAGGCAAACCAAGCAAACTGTGCTGCACACGGGCTGTACCTCCACACTGATTCTCTTGCACATCCTACTCTGCCATTTAGTCACACTGATGAGGCCAGAACTGCAAATCTGCTTTATTTCATTAGCTGGATTACAAAATACCAATAAATCTTTTCCAATAAAATTTCACTGGCTTTGCCAATAACTTGGCTCTGTAAAAGCCTAGGCAAAACTATTACAGAGAGATGAAGATAAATCTTGAGGCCAATTAACAGCTCCTGAATTTCAAGCTGAATTTTCACAATTGTACTGACCTGAGCTCTCAGGAGAAAGTATATAGAATAGACAGCAATTACAGACACTCCCCACTGCTTTATATGCAATTACAGATACCCCCCTAGCAACTGAATAATTTTCTTTACCAATAAATCTGACAGTGAGAACTTTTTAATCCTTTTTGAATTTGTCCTTAAGCAAGTAGCCTGTGCCAGCTCTACACTGCTTCCATACTCCTTCTGCCCCAGTACTGCAGCACATTGAATTCATTACCATGTGTGGATGAAAACAGGCCCTGGCTGAGAACATGGTGCAGGAATTGAGGTTTCTGAAAGATGCACCAGCCAGGAGATGCCCAGCCTCCAAGGAACAACTCAGTGCCCTAGAAGATATACATTTAATTTTGCAAATTACCCAAAAGTTATTTTGCCAACTGTGGTGAATTTATTAAGCCCCAATGAAATATATCAGCAGATTAACCCCCTGATTTCCTTTTACATCTATTGTGCTATTGGCATAAACCCAGTTGCATCAGTCTTGATTTATGATGCTGAAAGTAGAAGAATCATTAAATCCATTAACCCGCTCTCCCAGAAATAAACTGTGCTACATAGCATTCTAAGTGGCTTGATGAGGAGGAAAAGATTCCATCTAGCCCAAACATTTTGTAATTCAAACATGAATCCCCCTGTCTTGTCCATCCTATGTGGCTGTCTCTTCCCGATTATTGCCACCACTTTCATCCTCTTTCTTTGGGATAGGAGAAGAGATAGACTCTATCAAAACTTCTACAGAGAGCACACAGAAATGGCAGACATCTATTTTGAGCAAAATATCACCTCATCCAAACTGGTTCAAGATAAAAGAGAAATAAATAACCTCTTCTACTAGGAGTGCCTGTCTCAAGAGGCAATATTCCCCCCATCTCCAGCGAGCCACCAACAACCAGCACAAAGAAATATTCCTCAGGGCTCAGGTGCAAATGCAGAATCTCCAGAATTACAAGTTTGCTTTAGGTGCTACATTTCAGTCACTCAGCCTCTGAAGACATTCCCAAGCTCCAGACTACCCAGGGTTTCCTCCTGACAGAGCTGTGCACTGTACACTATACACTGTAAACTACACGCTGACAACAGAGGATTCAGTCCTCAGTTTTCAGGCTCTTCTTTTCCCTTAAGTTCCATTGAGGTGCAACTCCACTGTTTCACAGTTTAATCCAAGAAAGAACATCATAGGTGTGATTAAAACACACACTAACAGAGCCAGACTTTGCCAAGAGTCCTGAATGCAGATTATCACAGTCAGTTGCAGAAGCCTTTTAGTAGGGAGTATGCTGTTATCTCTGTCCAGAACAGCATAATTGTTCTTTTACTTGCTCCCCATTTGTTGAAGACAGTTTCTTAGACTTTCCTGATTCAGATTTTTCCTTAATCAGATGATTTTACCACCAGTGAAGCCTCTCAGTTTCTGAAAGTGAAAACTCAGTTGCTCTCTGTAATCACTGCATTTGGAGGGACAACCAGCACGACTTCAGCACTTCAGTCAGACAGTTATGTCTCCATTTGGAGTGCAAGCACAACAGAGAGGTGAGAAGAAAACAGAGCTGAATAAAAACTGAACAGATGGCATTTTGGCATGAATGTCTCTGATCCCACACAAAACACAGCTATCTCTAAATTCTCTTTTAACCTACTTGTTGCTCTATTTCTCTATCCTCACTCAAAAGTGCATTTCTTTGATCTACACCTTCTAATTCTGGGAACAATCAATATCTCTTACTTAGCTAGAACTTTTCAAGATTAAAAAGTGGATTGCTTTCTTTATTGGGGGGGGCAGAGGGCATGGAATGCCAGCTCTAAATTCCAACAACAAAAAGCCTTCCATCTAGAGAAGATGTCATTGAAAAAATGTTTATACCAAACCAGACTTTAGAAACCCAGTAAGGAAAGTAGTTTGGTTCCAATTCAAAGCATCTTTCAAAACTACTATTTTAGAATGGGGCCAAAAGAGCTTGAGGAGATCACTTTTTCCATCACTTGCCCCAGCAGGAACAGCCACAATGCATTCTTGACAGAAGTCTGGCTAATCTACTTCTGGCTTGCTTCCTGTGAAGTACACTTCTCTATTTCCTCTGGCAGCTATTACAGTACTTAATTATCCCTAACAGGAGAAGTTTAATCCAATTTAATCCTCTTTAAGACCTGCTTCTTCTTTTACCCACAACTATGATGGAGAACAGATCTTCCCTTCTTTGCAGCAGAATTGTATTCATCTGAAGGGTTTTAAAATGCATTACTTCGTCTTCTCTTGACTGAAGACTCCAAATCATTCTCCCAAGTCATCGTTTCTAGATTCTGATTTCTCCCAGTGCTGTCCTTCAGGAAATCTCTAATTATTTTATAGCTTTAACCACACAGCTCAATACTGAACATTATTCCTCTCCAGCCAAGGCCTCACCAGTGCTGGCCAGAGTCAAACCATTCCAAGACATGCCCTGGCACTGAAGTACCTCATGTCTTTCTGTATCAGCATGCTGATGGTGCCACACACAGACTTGGTGCTGCATTGCTCCTCACCCAGCTGTTTCTCCTGCCCTGGGGGCACAGCTGACCAGTCCCACCTGAGGGCACAACCAGACACCCTGTCTTGCAAGCCACCTCTCCCATTTGCCAGTCTAAAGTCTAGCTCTGTTCTACAACATACCCACAGTCTCCTCCTGCAGTTTTGATTCTCAGCTCCACTAAGGTGCTGCCTTTTGACCAACACATCTAGGAGAGGTTTCTGCAGGCCTTCATTTGCTGTTCTTCCAACCTGAGAGTGAAACCACACAGCTCAGTAGCCCCTGCACATCCTCTGCTCTGCTGCTCCTGTGTGCAGATCAGGAGCACAGAGGCACCTCGCAGGAAAGGTTCATGCAGGCACCTTTGAAATCATCTCTCTCCCATTTTAATATACTTAAGTTTGAGAATTCACACAAGAACACGTCAAAATCAAATAGAAAAGAAAAGCTACTCTGATTATAATAAAAGCTAATTTACTTACCATGCATTTGTCTATAGCTACTGTGAAAATTGCTTTAAGCAGACATAGCTGTGGGCTGAGAATAAATACATTCTTTTGAAAGCTTATCAGAAGAAATAGGCATTAACGAAACACTTTGATTTGAAAGTAAATAAGAAAATTGGATATTAAAGTTCCCAAAGCAACTAGAAGTCTGTGATATTGTATGTGTGTACCAAAGTGAAAAATTAAAATACACATATGCACAATGGAGACATTTAAAGAACTGCCATGAAAGAGTATAACAGCACATTACTTCTTCAAGAGCAGGATTCCCCAGGCTTCTGTTCCACTCCCCCTGGAAACACAGCACACCCCAAGAGAACCAAGCCAGAAACACAAAGGATTTCTGTGAGAAACAGAAAAAGTGTACAGACCTTTCACCTGGACAGGTTTGAAATCTCCATTAGTACTGTTATCCTGGCCAGGTAGACCATGGCTGTAAACAGAGGAAAAGTTCTTCACAGCTGGACCGATTCCTATATCAATTAATGTCTGATTCAGCTTAAAAGTGCTGACCTTGATGAAAAGTTGCACCAGCTATGACAGAAGCTGATATATTTGTAACACTTCTATACAACAGACATCATCATCACCACTTAACAATCACTTCACAGCCAGGCTATTATACACACCAAACTGCAGTGTCACTCAACTCACTCATTTTGAAGAGGTGTAACTTGTGACTAATAGTCAAATGCAGCTGTGCAGGTTGGGCACATGGGATGTTAGAAATGGCAGCCAGTTTACAACCTGTCTGCAGCATTTAAAAATTCCCTGGCAATCACCAGATGCCAGTGCCTTGTATCAAACTGAGATTTTTGTACCTGATACCCCACTATCATGTATTAAGCCCTGATGTCACAATCAATTGGGACATCTCTGAAAGGACACCAAATTATATACTTTTCCAATACTTTGAAATCTTGATTTAGTAAATCCTCTCAACCTGATTTATAATAAATGAGTGATTTCAACCTGTATATAACAAGAGGCCAGATGATGGTCCAAAGCCTGGATTTGTGGGATTATCCAAGGACTAACAGTATCTTTGTCAATGAGAGTGAATTCATCTGTCAGTCTCTCCCTGTTAATTCAGGAATCAGTTGAAAATATTTGATTGAAGTATCCATAATGCTTCAAAAGGCCAATAACAGATCAGATACAATACTGAGATATCAACCCTCAATTCTTACCCTGTATTTGAACAGAGATATACTAATGTATCACATCTAAGTAGATGCCACAAAACCGGCAAATATCTATAAAACTAGTAAGATACTAACAATTAAAAGAATAAAAGAATATTTCACAGCGACTAGTTTAAAGATCCCCATCTATACTTTCAGAAAGATAATTTGGCAATAAGCAGCCAGTAACATTAGGAATAAATATGTCTATAGCTCTCTAGTCTGAATAGCCTTTTCAATCCAGTCTACTTGTGTATACTACAGACAACACAAGCAACTGTTTAAACTTCAGCCAAAAAATAGAAAAAAAAGTGTAGCAGGAAAAATGCTATGCTAAAATCTTTCTGCAAAAAGTTTTTTACTTTAAAAAAAGGCAAATTAAATGGAATTACTGCTATTCAGTCCAGATTTATCTGTCAACAAGCTGCCAGCTCCCCAATTGAGACTACAAAGGCTGAATTCTACTGGAGGATCCAATTCCCCCTTTGGTGGCAATCAACATTAAATTTGCTCTGAACAAAGCACTTTGGAATCCCTTTTCAGACATCTGGTAATAAACCTCTTTGCATACACTATTAACTGGTATGTGAGAAAAGTACTTTACACAGAAAACCAGAGATGATATAATATAAATGTATCAGACTTCTTTTATATTTGTCACATCTACATAAATCATATGGTAATAGAAGTATACCATCTTTTCTAAGTGGGTCACCATAAATGCTTCGAATTATATTACATTTCTCAAATCTGAAAACAGGATTGCAGCTGGTAACCACCTCACTCTGCCAGTTGTGCCTCTTGGCACAACTGCACCTGCGTTAGATTCGTAGCAAATACTTCTGCAAATATAGAAGAGCCAAAACTAGAGATTTCAACACAACCGACAGACCAGCTGGTTTCCAGAGCCTGTAATGCCCTAGAGTTATGACATTTACATGATTAACAGGGGTGTCACATGGGCACTGGAGCAGTGTCTGCTTAAGTGATAGAGCATACCACTTGTTTGACTGGAAACTAATACTGACTCTATCATTCAGGAAGTCAGCAATGGATTATAGGTTAAAAACCTCCTAAAAATTACCCACTGGGGTGGCTGGTTTCACAAGAACTTGCCAAGAGTAAGAAGTACCCTAGAGGTTGTGAATACATCCTAAATTACTGAGGGAAAAAATGGATTTTACCTGCACACTGGACCTCTTACCCCTGCAGATGACCATTGCCCTTCCCTGCCAGTGGCAGTGAGTCTTTGAGGAGTCAGGACATGAGGCAAGGGGGAGAGCATGAAGAGCTTCTCACAGTGCCCCAGGGTCAGTGCTTCTTCACTTGCTCTTTCAATAACAGGCAAGCCAAGCAATTTTTCATGCCCTGGCTCTGAAGCCCCTGAGTGACAGCATTCTGCAGTGGAAAGGTGGAACCACATGCTTGAGTTGGGGTTTTTCCCCCCAAAACAAGAAGAGATTTCTATCAACAAAAGAAATGTAGGAAAAAAATAAATTCTTTTTCCTGAAACAGGAAAACCAGGTCCCATCCAGACTTATGGCACCTTACTGTCATAAGACATACAAGAAGAGTATGTGATTTGGATGAAACGGGGTTAGCATTGGAGACATGTTTTATTTCACTGCTGCACATTGTGTCCTAAGTGGTGGTGCAATGCTGAGCAAGGGAAAAGATGGCTGGCAGGAGCACTGTGAGTCGTTTAATTAAAAGAAGATACGTCCTGGCCAGGGCTTTACATTAAACAATTTGCTGCTTAAGCAACCACATGTTCTGTCAAGTTAGAATTGGCCCTGATTGAGGAACAAGATTTAGAGACAAAGCTAAGAAGTACTAATAATCCTCCAACACCGAAAAAAAAAAAAAGTAACAGGACACACAGTCCTATCCATCAATACAGAGGATTCCAGAAAATCAGTATAAAACACTTTTGTTGCATGTATTTTAAATGTTAGAAAGTCCATTGAGCAGTCACAATCCTGAATACAGAATAAAATGAAAACAGATAAAGACTCTGCCAATCCTCATGTTAGCATGTCCATATAGTGGAGCTCTCAGGAGTAAGTGCTGAGATGAGCCCCACACGTGCAGAGGGACACCCAGACAGCCACCAACAAGCACAGCTAGGTCAGCAGCAGGGCTGTGGTACCTCAGGTAAAGGAGACAAAGAAATGAAAAAGCAGCTGTCTCACCAGCTCCCCTGATGCTGCAGAGAACTCAGTAGGTTACAATCACAGCACAACAGGCAGGTTAAAAAGGACACCTGGCGCAGGGGAACAACACTGAAGAGATACATCCATAAATTCTACTATGGTGAAGAGTCCCACAACTCTGACACCAAGTATTGAGGCTCCCAAACACTCCTGCTCTCACCTTTCCAATCGCACAGCTGTACAAGCTTAGCTTTTTAAAACCATCTTACAACACATGCGCTTGTGCTGCTTTTCAGTGGACATCCTGTCCCAGCAATATCATCATGCTTCTCATCTTTTGGCTGAGCTGCCATTTCCTCATCTTAATTTATCCACACAAGCTGCAGGAGTTAAAAGATTTCCCTGCCCTTACCCTGCTATCTCCATACAGCTCACACAGGCTTTGCTCCTGGGCTTTGGGCATCAGCTCAATGTCCCTCAGAGCTGGGGACAGCACAGCAGCACCAGTGCAGGAGGCACAGGAAATGCAGCATGAGGAACAAGCTGGGTGCTCAGGTGCAGGAAAAATCCTACAGACTAGAGACTCTGTGATTGCTGCAGGGAAAGCCAGGAGGTGATACAAAACAGCAGCACATGTTGCTCAAACATCTCCAGGAGTGGAAAGGAACAGAAAGGACAGGTAGACTAAGGACTGAACCTAGAATGCTTTCAGGATTTTTTGTTTGCCTCTCCTCATCTTTTAGTCAAACAACATGCATAAAAACACCACATACTAATTGAATAAAAACAGAAAATAAAGAATCTCAGAAACCAAAAATTCATCAGGCTGTATGTATTGCTCTTAAAGAATAAAAGATAATTTGTTAATGAAGAAGAAATGAACATATTAACAAGTCAAATCATCAGCCCAAGCAATTGCATTAGCTTCTCTGAATGGCAACGTTTACTCTCCTCATTTTTGCTCGTTAAAGCTTTTCTTTTTAAACAAAAAAAAGACCAAGTGTGTTATTTATTCAAAGCACATAACTACTTTTCAGAAAATGAATGTATTAGAGTGTTTTGAAAGCTTTACTGCAATTTTTACATTTACTCTAGAAAGTGAATGATGGCATGTACTGAAAAAGCTGGCTATCTAGGATGCTGAGAGGTTTATCTTACAGATGCAACCCGAGCTTAAAATTAATTATTTCTACCTTCCTTGCTGCACTTCTCAAGTTGCCACCTTATCACTGGAGTAGTTCATAAGATTATTCTTTCCATGCCTTTTCTCACTACCATCAAGACAAGGGTTAATTCTGAATACAGTGTTCTTCATCGTTTTATTTTCTTTCAAACCACCGGTTATTATTTCTATATAAGCCAACTTTAAACTATCATTGTTACTAGGTTTGAAAGACAATGGAGGTAAATCTGCACTGCAGAGCACAGAGAAAGTAAATCCAACCCTGCCTGAGCTTGCTGCTGAGCAAAGGCAATGGGCTGGCAGTGCCACCCTGGAACACAAACCTCGTGTGGGCATTGGGATCTGAGGCAGCAGCTCCACACCCCAGGGAGCAGTGCAGGAACTCCCTCAGAGCCCTTGCACTGCTCTGCAGCCAAGGGATTGACTTCCCTGCACAGAGGACCTTTGCACAGTGTTCTCTGATATCCACAAGTCCAAGCTGTGCATTTCACTGCACTGCCAGGAACACCATCTTCAGCTGTGACCTGTCTTTGACACCTTGGGGAATGGTAAAATCACTGACAGAGAAAATGCGAGGCACTAGCTTAACTGGCAGGAAAACTACAAAGGATTACTTTGTGCTGACAGCAGAGCAAGAGCATTTTCTGGGGCAATCACTGCAGCAATAATCAATCTACACACCAATTTGCTTTAAAGTAACTTCCTTCTCTCTCAAGCCAGCCTTCGCTTACTACAGAAATTCATAGAAGTGAAATAAGTGCTTCAACAATCAGTAATTTGGCTGTATCTTTCCTAAATCATGATACTCAAATAATTATTTTATCACCTTTCTCTACCAACACAGTGCCAAACTCTCAAGTTTCTACCAAGCCCTCAAATAATCCCAAGAAAAAGCAATCTCTTCTGGGCAGCACTTGGCCCTCCCCAGCCCCACTTCCTATTGACGCCAGATGCAGAGTGCAGACACAGCCAAAAACTTGGTGGAAAGCAAACTCCAAGTGAGGCCCAGCCTGTGTGGCTGGGACACAAAGCCCCTGCAGAGGCACAGCCTTCTAATAAACTTTGGGTGACCAAAGCCAGCTGCCTGACACAGGAGCAGTGCCACAGACTCTGCATAATGGGGAGAACTGAACAGCACTGAAATCTTCATAAGCTTCCCTTTTATAAACCCTTGTGCTTGTAAAACAATGTAGTAGTTAGGAAATGTGTTACTAATGTTCATGAGGTTGGAGAATTTTTTTCTGTACAACTGTAAAATCCATTGCAAGAAAACAAACGTGACCCATTGCAGTTAACTTCATCATCTTTGGGGTAAAAAGTCTTTCATAAGGAATTTTCCAATACGGATTTGAGACATATTGGCAGATTTCTGTACCAGCCACCTGCGTCTTTGGGTAGCTCAGCTGAATAGTTCTCTGTTCATCTATTTCTAATGTGCAAAGCACATGACCAGAAGAGCAAAATGATAAATAACAAACTATTCTCTAAAAAGGCAGAAAACATCTCTGTCACATAAAATTATAGAAAATATTTTTCTCTTATTATAAAAATTACCCTGAAGAACTTCTGCCCAAATATTTAAAAATTAGGTTTGCAAATTAGATGTGAACTGTGTTTGGCATCTGATTATGAAATTTGGTCAGATTTTCAGCCCACCTGGGGTGCATATTAAACCATGCAAACCCAGATTATGAAAAAGCTGTACTAGAAATTAATTATGCTCTAGTCATTCTCATGCAAATTCTTGTGAAGAAAGTTTCACACAAAGGCTTTCACTGAAAATGGCTTTAGAGGGGCATTTGTAAGAGATAAAGTTAGTTAAGACAATTCTCTGTGGAATCACACATTGGTCTCTCCAAAGACCTTGGCTCATGCAGCCCCTCTGCTGGCCCTTCTGCAGTTCTGTTCAGCATCCCTGGATGAAATGCTGTCAGCACAGGGAACCAGTGCTGTAGGCAAACACCTGCCTGCCATTCCTGCAGGGCTCCAATGTGTGAACAGCACTTGGAACATGCAGGACTTTCCCAGGGAACAGCCAAATACACACCAGCATCCCCTGATTGAAGGACAGTTCTTCAGCAGGGATCTTGTATCCCCCAGGACTGTAGGAGCCTGAGCAAGAGCACTCCATGGTGACTCACCAAATGGAGAAATCCTGCTCTTCCCTCACAGACAAAAGCCCACTGGAGCTATGAACGCAAGTCCAGCAATATGTGAGTAAGCTGTCACTGTTCCTTTGCCAGCAGTGCTGTACAGAGAGCAGCACTGCAGACCAGTGACCTATACTGACCTTTTGGTGCTTTATGGCTACCAAACACTAAAACAGGAATTTATGGCTGCATAGTCACACTACTCAGAACAACTTTTGCCTTGAAACTCTAACACTGTACAGGTGCCATCAGAGCCCTGCATTTGGGACAAGTCAAAGTCTGCACCTGTTCTTTTATTGCTGCATTCTGAGAGATTGCAGAAATGCCTAAGGAAATTGAAAGGGAAAAAAAAAGGAGTCCAGGCCACATCCTGATGCATGACACACTCCAGACACTGATCTGCCCAAGCAGCCAGATGATAAAGAACAGCTGACATAGTGATTATGTGCATTCTGTCATGACAAAATAATTAAGTCATTTAATTAGTAACAGCCACTAAGCATTGCACTGCCACTGTTAGTAACTCCATCTATTGTTGCTAGATTGCCTTTTTTGTCTGTGTTTGATGTTGCAGACAAGGTGTGATGGTACTTTGTGAACACCATCCTGCTAATAACACAGTCTGGCCTGAGCAAAGGACCCAATCCTTGAAATTGTTCTCAAGATACTCAAAACTGGTCAAAAACATATGGATGGATTTTTCCCAACAGAAAATTGCAATTAATAACACCAGTTTTAAAAAGAAAAAAATATATACAATAGCTCACTAAAGATTCTGGAACATTTGGATTAGACTACAATGTTCTCATTATGATTTTAATACACTGTTACCATTTTACAGCTTTTATCAACATTTCAAAAATCAATTTTGATAATCCGTATTGTTGAAGGTTTAATTACTAAGTCAGCATGCAACAAAAACAAGTTGGAACAAAATATTCTAATTCAAAATGAAAATAACTCCAGTGCTGTCAAAAACGTCAAAAGCCTCTAATTGCCTTTTTTCATTCTAATTCAAACCAACATCTCTCAGATTCTTGAATTTCCATCTAAGTGGAAGTTCACGTTCTATCATCAGGATCTGCCTAGAGCCAGTGCAAGTAGAGCATGAGAATGTAAATTTCTCCTCATTTTGCAAAGCAGCACTATTTTATTATCTTTTACATGCACAGAACCCATTAACACCAGTGGCTCACACAATCTTGCTGTTCTCAAACACAGAGGGAAATTCTTTATTACCAGCACAGTGTTCCCCATCTTGCACCTGCAGTCAGGAAATACCAACCCAGGCCAAGCACACTGAGGAACATCCAGTGCACCTGCATTTCCTTGTTCTTGCACACAGATGGGCTGAGCTCTTGAACCCTCCAAGTTTGTCCTGTTTTCCACAGAACTCCCTCACTTGTTCAAAGAGTAAATAAGCCCTCTGAACAGAAATACATCCTCTCTTGTAAATTCTGAAGAAGTTTCCATATAGAATTACATAAACAATGTATTTATTACATATTCTGGACTATTCAGACTCCATTCTTTTTCCCCAGATCAGAGCTGTTAGGAGCTCTGGCAGTGCTGCTCATAGCCCATTTTGTGTGCTCCCTAAAGCCGTGCTGGGCACCTGCTAGACATGGGGAAAGTTTAATACTGTTTAACATCTCAGGTTGCATGAAGAGAACCATCCTCCACCTACTCACAGAACCAAAAATACCACAAGCTGCTTCTTTTATCACACAGCGTCATGACCCCATTTTGACCTGAAGGGAACATGCTGACCAAAACAGCCATGCAGCAAGGGCTGTTGATGGATCTTGCCACAGTTAAAGTAAGAAAATAAAGATATTTGCATGCCTGGTACTAGCAAAGCCCAAAGTGACTGTGTGTACCTGGCTGGCTCTAGAGTTATCCCAACCAGTCTGCATTTCCCTCACTAGTCGAGCATTGCTTTATTGGTGAAATGCGCTTTACCTGTACAAATCTGACAGGAATACCACTGGCACCAAGTGGTGAGGAGGACGGGGCTTTAAGATCCCCTTGTCACAAAAGCCACGAAGAGTAAGGATAGCCCAGAGACAGACAGGGAGCTCTGTTTCTGTCAGTCCTGTCCCAGACTGTGCCCAAGGGCAGTGCGGGCTGAGCTGTGCACAGGGACTGACTGCAGCCTCACGGCTTTGGGAACATTTTGGGAGCACCAAAACCTCTGAAATGCAGTCCCCGTGCAGTAAACCATCAAACCAGCAATTAAGGTCATCTTTAATGAATCCAAAAGCTTTATGACAACCGTTCCAGGATTTTTTTTTCTTTTTAAACTGCTCTGCTCAGCTCTGGTCCCTTGCCTGCACACCTCTTACTCTGACACAGTGCATTGCCTCTGCTCCCTTGTTTACTATAATTTCCCAGAAATTCTGCCAAAGTAACTAATTGGTGCAGCATTTAAGAGTGAAAAGGATAGCCTGGCTATCAACAAACTGTCACTTCATATTTGGAATGCTTGGCCTGGATTTTTTGAAGAGTTAATATTAAATTGGCCAAGTAATGCTTTCCTGCCCTGCAAAATCTGTTGTCCTAAATTGAAGAATTGTTTCGTTCTCGGCAATTTGATACACAAACATACACTCTGAGTGGCACAAATGTCATAGCAGCAGGGCAACTGATGTGCATGATAGAAATATTTCAACAAGTGCAAATATCAATACATCTTAGAAATAAAAGAAATCTACCATATACTGATATACTGCTTGGGAATACAGCAGCTTTTTCTCTCTAGAACTACACTGTGATAAAATACAATATGAAGGCCACTCAAAGAGGGAAGTAAATTGGAAATAGAAAATGTCTTCATTAGCATAATTATCAAACAGCATATGTACAGGATGTGATGGTTAAGGAAAATAAAACACTCTGTTATTACTTCTGTCACATCAGAAAATAACTATATTTTATCAGTCAGGAATACACAGTAACCTTATCAAGAAGCTTTATTGAGAACTGAAGGATCAATATATCCCATCTTCCCCATCCATGAAATTTATAAATTATATTAAGTCCCGCTCTTGCTTTTTAAGCTGCATCTGGTATTAGTCTTCTCTTATAATATTCAATTTTTAACAAACATCTTACTCTAATTTACTTAAATAATTATGCAGAGCCTATTCAGTAATGTAATCGGAAATATTTCACTCAGAATAGTTTTATGAAATTATACTATTCTGCAGAAATAAACAAAACAAACACTGCTCATTTCATGGTAAAGTCCAAGAACCCTGTCTGATAAAGCAGTATTTTATTTAAACGTTAAAGGTAAATTTCACTTTGCTTTTCTTTTAGATATATTCATCTCTATTGATTTTCTTTTTTAAATGTTCAGTTAGAAATTTGACTTTTGGTTTAAATTCTTCTATGTTTTGGGTTGTTTCTCCCAATATCCAGTAGGAAGTCTCTTTTCTCTAGGTGAACATGTCAATTCTCCTACCCCTATACAAAGAAAAGGATTTTATTCCAGGAGAGCCTCTGCCAAAACTGCAGTACCATCTTGGAATCATTCAAAGGGGTTTTTTTTGGATATATGAAAATGCTCTTATTCCAACAACCAGAAAATATCAATATACTGGTTATTCAACTAACATGCAATGTATATGGAGAATTTGTCTTTTCCCTGTTTTAATTATTCTTTGAATAGATATTCGTTGAATAGATCCATCTTTGAGCAACATAAACCCACCTCACAGAATAAAGGAAGAAAGGATGGGGGAAGAAAACCTGGAATTCTATGCAAGCACCCCATTAAAAATATTACATTTCCAATGAGAACAGCTGCATTATGCAGTGCAAAATAGACTTCAAATATAAAACACTTCCTGCAATAAACAAACCATTTTCGTTTTAGCAAATTATTAAATCCCAAGGGAATCTGTCTGTATCCTTCAACTAATTTAAAGATCTACATGCAAAACTCAGCATGTGGGGCACATTTGGATTTGAGTCAGGTACTTGAGGGGACTTGGAGACCATAAAAATCAGCAAATAGATTAAAGCAGTCTCAGTATAAGCTTTCCATCTCTGACAGGTATCTCTGGATTAGTCATTGGAATAATATTACTCATATTTTAAGCTGATGCAAGCTGTGAATGTGAGATTTTTAAATAATTTGTTTGAGAACACTATGCACAAAACAGCACCACTCCATGGAAACAAATTGTTTGAAATGTAAAGAGGAATTTCTATTGCAACACGCCTGGGACTGAAATCAAAACCCCACAATTAACATCCTCATTCTTCAGGAGTAGTTTGCTATGCCCAAAGAGGCACTTGGATGATATGCTTTAAATGAGCCACAGATGCCAGACACCTCGAGGGGTGCTTGGGCTCAGCATGGCACCACAAAATGCAGCAGTGCAGAGAGGGGTGAGAGAAGGGGAAGGGGAGGTATGGGGGGGTAATGTTTGTGTTTTTAAACCCTCCTTTCATACTTCCTAAGGCTCCTGGGACTTGAGATTACATAGGAATATCCCTGGTATCGTATCACTGACCACTGAGTGCCTCAAAGTCCCTGGCAGTCAGCTGGGAGTGCTGTAATAGCAGCAGGACAATGTGACTGCAGGCTCCCTGCACCAGCTGAAGAACATCCTGCCTGACACATGCCAAGCTAATAAAATTAAGCCTGGCTGCATCTGCAGGAAGGGCTTTGCCAGTACACCTCCACTGAGACAGTGTCATGGCTTCAGCTACCAGGGCACTGTGGACAGGCTTGTGTCAGCTACAGATGTGACTGGAAAACTTATCCTCCAGAAATATCAGGAGAAGAACATTGAAAACAGCAGCTTCTGGTTGTTTGCTGGGGTTTTTTTAATAGGTACCCCATTTTAATCTCAAGCTACCTGTAACACAGAATTCAAATTAAATGCACAGTTTGTCTCCAACACAGTTTCTACACACTAAGTTTTGGGGAAAATCAAACTAGCAGAGTAAGTGAGACCTCCTCCTTGCTCTCAGACATAGTACAAGTCCTTTTCCATTCAGATCTATCAATCCTGTGGCCCTGGTTTATGATACCCCATAGAAGTCCACTTTCTCCAAACACCACAGGCACATTTCCTCAACTCATTCCATCAGGCAAGTCACAGCTGCACACAACACTTGGCAGGAGCAGCCCTTGCACACTATGGAACCACACAGTCCATGCAGCAGCAGAACTGCTTAAATATCAGGGGCTGACAATAATGCCCCAAATTTAGAACTGCAGAGTGTGGTATCACTGTGTGTCTCAGCACCACCAGACTATCCTGTATCCTTTCCTAGAGTCAAGAAAGCCTATTTTGGGATATAGAATTTAAGGAAAGAGAGCATTAGGGCATCTCAGTGAAGAGCAGCCAAAGAGATAGTGTAGAATGTAAAGAAAAGAAAAGGTGAATAAGATAATAAACTAATGACAGCCAATAACAATATAACTGGAAGGCGGAGAGGTAACACAAATTATTAATAGGGTCAATAATAAGAAGGATGCTTCCTCTTAAAAACAGAGATAGAGGGAAAACTATAAAACAAAGAAAGTAAGAAAGTTTAAGATTTGGAAGATAAGAGAGAGAAAGGGCAAAGTATTAAAAGGAAGATGTCAACATCATCAGATTATCAAGTTCCTTGATATTTTCTGAACTCCCTCTTACTGGGGTTTTAATAACTTCAGCTTTCACTAAATTTACAACTTAGCCTTCACAGTTAGATACACAAACTATATAAAATTCCTCAACTGTTCACACACTGAAAAGTAAAGAACAAGCTAAAGATTGTCTCAATAAAAATACCTTCCTTTTATAAGGTAAGGTCATGATCTGTTGTTCTGAATACTCAGAGCAGCTTCTGGTTCATTCAGTGTTGTTTATTTTGCTGCTGCTTTATTTCTCTGTAAACAAGCCTGATGAAAAGTAATGAGATTGCCTGTTACAGTACTTAGGGGATATGAAAACTGTTTGTTACATTAAAATAATTGGAGAAGAAAATAAGATCATATTAATCGCACTCTACAGAAGCCTACCCAAAGTATGAGAATCCATCCTCTGAGGGATAAAAAGAATTCTACTTAGAGCCCACCCATGGCCCAAAAAGTTCAACTATCAACCAAAACAGGAGCAATTAATAAAAATCTGTAAAAATAACTACAGTCAGTGTCATAACTGATTAAACAGTGCACAGTGCCAGTCATCAGTGGGTTTTGTTCATTTTAAGAGAAAAAGCCCTGATTACCATGCACAGATCTTGCTCTCCCACAGAGCTCTCCAAAACACAAAGCCTGACTTGGGTTTCTGCAAGACTTGCAGCATGACCAGGTCCCAAGCTCTCAGAACAAGGCACTCTGATATTTAACCAAGCCTGCCTAGAACAAGTTTTTCTGAACTTTAAGTCATAATTTCTTCTACTTCATGATACAAGAGGTTTTCATTTAAGGGAGACAGACCTCCAAACAAATCTATACCACTAATCAAATTAATGTCATTGGTTGCTTTCATTCATCTCCCTTTCCCTCTACACACACCACTAAGGTCTCGTTTCCTTCTCAGCATTCTAGAACTTTCAGAGGAGAAGGAAAGGGGTGGAAGGAGGTGCAGTGACCTGTTCCAGGGCTTGTCCACATGACTTAGCAAGTGTACAATATACACACATGACCTACATGTGTGAGGCTTACAAACACATTCTCTGAGACCTCTCTACAAATACCTTGTTCACTTTTCAAAGGTTTCTTTTTTAATGTGCTTTTATTCATGCAATTCCCTCATATTTTAAGAGAATCTCTTGATTGCTAAGTAGAGAATTATAACGAAGATACAGTAGGAAGGTTAGGTTCTCCAAGCTGCAACAAAATTTACTAAGACCAAAGACAGCTCCCTTTTTCTACATGCAACAAAGGCTTGCTAGGCAATACTTTGATTTGAGTGCATCATTTATTTATCCAACATCCACAGTAAAACTTTACCTGTGTAGATTTACTTTTAGTCCCACAAAGCTCAGAGATGTTGTTTTTAAATGATACCTCAGTAATTATGCCTTCAGAGTCTAATAAAGATGAGGTTTTGCATACAAATTAAAAACAAATGAAAAGCCTAAAAAGGTTAGTGCTCAGTTAGATACAAATCTCATTGTAATAACATTTTAGAGCTACTTTAGGATAACGTGCACTTCATTATTAAATATTCTGAAGCATATTTCAAGCAATGTATCACCTGAAAGGATTTATTTTTACTGTCAGCACTCTCATACCTACTTCCCTAATCTACTTTACTACACTAGAACTTGAAGGACTGTTATTACAAAGAAACTAAAATCCACAACTGTAGGTTGTTCAAGTTAAAAACAAAACAAAGCAAAATAAAACCCAAACCAACTAACAAATAAAAAGCCACATAACCACAGGAATCCATATAAACAGATACAAATAAAAAAAAAAAAAAAGCAGAGGAGATATTTACTTAGTCACACAGAAGAGTATTTATAACTTGTTCATTTTTCTAACATTATTAGCAACCTAAGTGTCTAACTGAAAAAATGTAATACATACTGCTTCCAGAGCCAAGCAAGCAATTAGAGCTAATCAAGACACAAGTTGTTCTCATTTTACAAATGTCACATTCTTTGCAGGAAGGAAAGATCTTAAGTAAATATCACCCTGTTCAAATTTTAGGAAAATTAACAACGTGCAAGACAAAACGTCCAGCAACTAGGAAACCACAGCTCATTATGTCTGAGCCTGAACCCAAATGAACTGAATCAGTGAAATAACAAAGCCCTTTTTTCCTGCTTTCTTCTCTTCCTTATAACCTTCTTAAAATTAAGAAGAAAGAGCTTAGTAGCTGTGAGCAGCTGTTCACTCTGGCACTTCAAAAACTGGTAAAGGTGACTGTCAAAATTTGTATATGCAAATTGTTGAAATTTTTTTTTAATTCTTTCTATTTTAAGATATCAAATCTACATTGAAATAACTTTAAAAAAATGCCTGAGTTTCCCATGGAACCCATCAGTGGTTGAATGTTCTCTGTACTCTCTTCCAACCTTTAGAAAATATCAGTTTACTGTTCCAGTATCCAACATTCAAAGCAAAGCTTCAGAAGTTCTGGCCTGTGTTTTTCAAGGCGATTTTTACTTTTTAACACCATCCTCTTTTCCCAGGGAATGTGCTGCATCATAAATTACTAGAAATTCAGGCTGAACACTGAACAGATAAGATTACTATTACTGATGGACTATAATTCTAATCATGCATTTAGTAAAGATTTTTCATTTTTAGTATCAATACAAGCCTAGGGCATTCAGCCACTAAAACAACTGCTCTCTAGAAACAGAGCTACTTCAGAAAAAGGCTTTTTGTGTTTCTTACATTGCCATGGAGACAATGGGTCCTCACACTGAGAATGACCCAAGAGATAGTTTAAAAGACTTAAAGGACTTCAGATTTCTCACCTGCCCTTTGCTTCCTCACTCTAGTCTTTCTCTGAGAGGAATGTGCATTTTAGTCTGACACAGCAGTGAAGGCTGGGCACAAAACACCTGTTTGGATTCAGCTGCATTATTTTGCACAATGTGGAACTCCAAAGGTAACCAGAGGTGAACATGTTGGAGTAGAAAAACTGTCAAAGTCAAGCAAAGCACACAAAACATTCCACTACTGTGGAGCAAAAGAAAAGCAAGAGTTCCTGAGTGTTGAAATTTCATACAACATCTGGCCAGGTGTGCCCTTTGAATAAAAAACACAGTTCTCCCTCATCAAGAGGGCTTTAACATTCGTGGGAGGAACAATTTTGCTATTCAATGAAAGCTATTCTTGCTGCTTATGCTTCTGGCAGCTTTTTAATTACAGCCTGAACTGAGTAGAAAATGAGTGAGAGAGAAGCAGGAAAAAGTCTGAAAACATCTTTGCCTTTGCATTCAACTCCTCCGTGCCACTGACAAGGAAATCTGACAGAGTTGATACCTGTCCTTGTGACATTTCATACCAAAGTGCTCACCAGCTGATCCAACAACACATTGCCCTTTACCAGGCCTTTAGAATTTGGACTTGGAAAGGTTGCAGTACATAAACACAAAAGAATAACCACCTTAGAACTGAGAAGTTTGAAAGAAAACTAAGGTCTTTAAAGTAACTATTGATTTCTGCAGCCACCCTTTCTCAGCACTTTCAAGGAACAGCAATGCAATCCGAGGCACTCAGTGCCTTAGTGTATGCAGATCACCTCACAGTGTATGCAAGTAACAACAAAAATTAACTTCTGGTAGCTTTACCCCCACAGCTGAATTACTTCTTGGTAGAGGAACCAGAAGGATCTGAACTCTAAATCCATGAACATCAAAAATTGGCTTTAACAGATTTATCTAGATATTCCTTTAACAACAGCTTCATTATCTTCCATGTTTCACAGCACAGCAGTTTGAAGTAAATAAGTGCTTGAAGAAGCAGGGAATGAAAGAAAAGAGACAAGATGATAATCAAGCATTCTCTTTTCATAACTGCCTATCAAACAGCTCTAAGAGAGAAATTAAGGGACTCATTATATGCAAGACCTGCCTAAATCACAGAGAGAACTTAAATGCAGGGGTACAGAGGGCAGGGGATGTAGACATAGGTACAAAATCTTTTATAGCCCTGGCCTGAGACTCCATGAGAAAAAAAAAGTCACAAACTAATGGATGGTGAAGTATCAGGTTTGTTTTGAGGTTCATTGGAAATAACAGGAATCTTCCCATGGTCACAAATAAAGCATTTCATTTTGATTCATGTCCATAAAAGCTGTAGACTTCCCTGGTATGTATTACAAGGACTTGCTCCTATTTTTTTGAGGACAACAGTCAGAGTTGTATATGAAATAGATTAAATTCTCATATGTTGACTGTATGCTGATATACCACATTCCCGTACCTATGCTGAATGTGACACTGTCATTACACTGTAATTGTGTACATTTTCAGCATGACACATCACAGCTCCATCACTTCTACTGCTTCCGTCCTTCAGCTCATTTTATTCTCCTGTTTCAGTGTGGTTTACTTATTTTCACCCCACCTTTTCACGATCATCTGTTTTTCAGCTCTTTATTTCTGTCAGCTCCATAGATAAAACTCCATTGCCCTGTCGTAATTTCCCATGACTACATTCTCAAGCCACTACAAATCTGTGGCTGTTCCCTTATGCCTTTATTTTCAGGATTCTGTGGCTGAGTCTTGAAATCCCCCCAAGAGGTTTGAATACCCCATGTCCACAAAATTGAACAAAACACCAAAATCCTCAGGCTGAATATATTGTCTCTGATTCTAAATACAATGCATTCAGAAAAAAAATGCAGTTCTGTGTCTTACAAGAGCCCAGCCAGGTCAGGCAATCAGCAAAGAGCAAAGGCACAACACCACCAGCTTAATAAATGCTGTAGGCCTTTGCCAGAACCTTTCCACCTCTGCTGACTGCCGAGATATTCATCTGGAGCTATGAGCGTTTCCCTCCCCAGCCAGCTCACATCTGGTTAGAAATAAATACGCTTCTGCAGGCTGGAGCAAATAACCCATTTCCTGCAGATCCCTCTAATTGCTACAGAGAGACCAGAGCCAAAGTATCTGCCTCTTTTTTTTTTTTTTAAGGGAAAAGAAAAAAAATGCAGCTTTCTTTTTAATGCAGCTTTCTTTTTAATCTATGGTAACTTTTCAACTGCCAATTACAATGAAGAGAGAAATGAAAAAACCCTCAACATCACAAACAGTGGAATACGTTCTTTTCAGGACTGAACAGAATTTTTTTCTTTTAATTCTGGTTTTCCATACAGTTTTGTATATAGCAACTTTAGCTACACTTTCTATGTAAAGTAAGTCTAGAGTTTTAAACTTCCTGGCTGAAAAGACAGAGGGTTGCTGGAACTTCCCCCTCACTGTGCAGAAATTTAATACTATGCAATGAAATTCAGCTTGTAGAACAAACTTTTCCTTGAATAGAAACTGCAATTTTAAGGCTTCTGAACTGTAAATCTAAGATAAGCTGGAGCTTTTTGATGCTCATCTGAACCTGAACTCCAAACAATAGGAAGCTCACATATCACTAATAATTAAACAGTGAAGTGGGTTTTATTCCAGAATCACTGTCAGAGATGAGAACTATCATTACAATTGCTGTGACATTATTTGATTTTTTTTTTTCATTTCAAAGAACATGAGGTTCTACATAATTAGAACTTTTACTGAGACACATCCCACTAGGAAGGAAAACAGGAAGAAAAGCTGCAAAGGAGGAGATAGAGATAGAGAACATCCCTGTTTAGTTAAAATGCCATGAGGATTGAGGTCTCCTTCCCCAAACACTTCAATAGTGGGAACCCTCTCATCTGTATTTCCAAGCAGACCAAAGGTATCACACCCACTGACATCTTCAAGCCACTCACACTTGAAAAGGCATTTACATTTCATTAGAAATACTCCCTGACAGAGTGATTATAGCTGAGGCTAATTACATTCTAAAGATAATTTAAATTTAATCCCACCCTACTCTTCTCAAACACTTTCAAGCACATACCTAGCCCTGGGCCTCAAGATCAAAGGTGGCAGAGGTCAGGTTTAAAACATGCCAGTGAAGACCAGGGTTTGGGTGGAGGGATAGAGAGAGCAGTGTGGTTTTTCACCATCCAATTGAGGCAAGCACCATTTGATGAGGTGTTTCGGTAAGTGGCTGTTTTCACCTTTGTCTTTGCCCTAGATCCCACTGTCCATGAACGTGTCGACGTTCCTGGCCTACGACCAGCCCACGCTGAGCTACTGCGGGGTGCACCACGACCTGCTGGCTCACAAGCCCTACGACTCCAGCAGCCAGGAGGAGGCAGTGGATGCACACCTGGAGCCCGAGCTGGACCTGAGCACAATCACCACGGCAGCACGCATCAAGGACCACAGCCAGCAGCTGGCCTAGGGGGGTGTTGGCAGGGCTTGCCTGTAGCAGAGGCTGCAACCAAATTCTATGTAACCTTACGGACACGAGCGAGAAGACCTAATGCTATGGATTCTGGGATCCCTGTTCAAATTAAAAGCAAATCACAAAGATTAATTGTTTTGAGTCTACGATTTGTAATTAGTTCAGTTGTGCAGTATTTTTTGACTTCAGAGTATGACCCTTGAAGTGAATCTTTTTCAAAACTCATCCTACCTACCTGTATAAACTGTACAGATGTAATGTATTTTTCATATTGTAAAGTTTCAATTACCAAGAACAACTGGTATGTACAGTACCATAATTTAATTACATCTTACTTTACAAGCTTCAGTTTCTAAAGCTTCAAATTAACAAAAGTTATTTCTTGTGTTAAGTTACTCTGTTTTGTAGGGATCATTTTGTTACTGCTTTTGTGCCCAGAAAACTTTAATCAAAAATTCTGTCCTTTGCAGAATATGCACCATTTTTACCGTGTTTAATGTGTAGAATTTTATCTACTGCTTCCAGAGGGAGGGTTTAACTATTCAAACTTCTAAAAAACTCTTGAAATATACAGCCAAGTTTTCCAAGAAATGCAAACTTAAAAAAAAAAAAAATTCTCCTCAAACTTACCTGTTGCCTTGAAATACAGCCTGATTTTTAACCACAAAGCTTGTTTATGCAACTGTTAGCCAAGGCTGATGATATTTTATTAAGTCTCACTGTTCTGCAGGGCAATACAGACAGGAGACTTTAACAGGCAGCTACAAAATCTGCTGTGAGAGTCTGCCAAATCAGGCATTGGTATTTCTGCTTAAAGACAAAGGGGTCCAAAATTTACTTCTGTCACAGGCAGCTGCTGACACAAGAGGCAACAGAAACAAGCCCTTATACTACTCCAAGAATGCAAAATGTTACCGAAAAGAAACATCTGTTTGCTGAAATAGGTAGTAATTTGGAACAAATGGTAAAAGTTTATAGTCCTTCAACATTATGAAAAAGCAAACAAAGAAAAAAAACCCAAACCTTTAAATTAAAAAAAATTAATGTAGTATTAAGTGTTTAACAATTACTACATTGCTTATTCGTCTGTCATTTAATATCTCAATTGAAGCATTCTTATATCCCATTCTTTGGTTTTAAATCTTCAAGACTTCTCAATATTGTATGAGAGTAACTTTTTATACCACTACCCTCATGTTGTAATCCTAAAAGATGACAGAAACTACAGAGACATTATATCATGCTGACTCGGTGAAAAACAAAATGGGAACATGAGCCTTCCAAAATACAGGAGAAAAAAGTTTCATATGGTGAAGCAACTTTTTTATAATAAAGAGAAATTATATAACCACAAATCTATTTTTCTGGATGTTTATCCCATCATATTTTCATGTAGATTCAAAGCAGAAGACTGAAATTTTAAATGACAGGGCAACTGTTTGTAGAAAACAAAGTGAATAGAGTGAAAAATAGCTTCAAAAATTGGTAACAAATTAATCTGCATTCAGTGCCTGTTAAGTGGAAACAAAATGTCAAGACAGAATACATTGTATTGCTTATTTATTTAGCACTTACATTTTGTAACATATTTTGCATAAATTATTTCCTCTTCAAAACATTAATTGTCTTTTTAAGACTCCTCTTAAACCTCCACACTTCAGTTCTGTATTTCTTCACTACATGGGTTCTGGAATCTGTGGTCAGTCGCTCTGGAGTCCGACGACCTTCAGGCTGCAGGCAGAAGTGACGTGAATCACTCCACAGCTGGTTTTGAGGTTTAATATTTTGGCATTCTGGCTATTGGAGCAGGCCTGAGCTGTAAGGAGCAAATACCATCCTCCCAAAAGGTCTTACCCTGTCCTTCCTATTATGCACTTTGACCCACTGCCCTCAGGTACTTATGGTGTGTGAACAAGGTCCTGGCACTGATGGAGCTACTCACAATGCCCAGATCTTTCAAAGGTCCATGTATTTCTAATTGATGGAGAGCTGTACACCACGAGTATTCCCAATGTTGGACACCAGTGAGTTTAGATTAGGCAACATGAGTAAATATTTTCTTATGCCAAGAGACAAAACATTTCTGATGTGTCTGCTTCAAGAGGCACAACTGGGTCAATATTCACGTAACACCAACACTTCTCCTTTTCTTTTCCTCCATAATGAATCAAAGACTCCCACGTTCCAGACCCACACATCACAGGACACATGATAGAAGCAGAGTCACAGAATTAGCACCTCAAAGACTCCTCATGCTCTCACAAGCACTTCCCAGGCATCTGAAATGCCAGACTCTCTGTAACCCGAGCAGGCCACTCCAGTGCATGAATACAATACCCCAGGGCCCCAAACCGCAGGGGATGCATGCTCACCCCAATCCAAGACTGTTAAAACGTGGGTTTCTGTAAATATTAAGCAGATACCATTGTTTTCCATGGACGACATCAGCCCAAAACTTGTTATTCTCAACAAGATGGATGTCTTCAAGGAAGCTAGATGGCAGGTAGGTACCTTCTCCCAAAAAACCTCATCATGAAAAAAACCTAGGTTAGGGTAACCCAACAGTTTAGGAGCGAGTCCTTGTTTGTGTTAGCATGTGTACACCTGCTTGCCACCAGATTGTTTCCACCTGTGTTCTGAGACTGCACAGAAACAGTAAATGCTTCCATTCTGTGGATAAAACAAAACACTATCCCTAATAAAGCCCCAGCTTTCCAGCTAAGTTAGCAAGAAGAAAGGAGTCTATGGGTTCCAATATTTCTTAATAGGGGGTCACTTTCATGTATCATTTCCCTTTGCAATAAGATCCATACACCAGAAATAGAAGCAGCCAACGGCATCAATCTCTGTCTCACAGTTAAGTGACACCACCATAGCCTGGTAGGTCTTTTTACCAAGAAAAAGCTGGGGGAAGTCATTATGCTTGCAAAATACAAACTGAGAGAGAATATAACCTCTAGCAATAAAAAACCCCAGACAATTTTAAAAATAAATCTAGCTACAAGCAACAATCCACACCATCCATCAGTGGATCGTGCTAGTACAGCAATGCACAGGGCTGAAACACCCATTAGCAAAGCAAGCCCAAGCATCTGACTGGAAGTCCTGTCTAGAGAAGGTGGTATATAGAAAGATTAATTACTAATTTGGCAAATTCCTGCATATGTCTCAAGACAGCATTTAAAAAATAACAAACATCATCTATACAAGAAAGCAAATGACTTCTTCAATTAAAAACTTATGAAAATTTGCAGTACAAGCTATTCTCAAGGGATCTGAGAGCTATCACCAACATAAAACCCCCTACAATATACACAGTTTTCAGACACACATTGCAAATATCAGACTTCTTTTGGCAACACACAACAAATGGAAAATGCCAGCCTCAGAAAGCTGTGTAGTAGGTTTGCTCTGCTCAGAGGCCCTTAATTTTTCTTCTTCTCTCTCAAGGCATGTTTTATCTTTTATTATTTCCACTCCTCACACTGGACATGAGAACAGAAATTGTGCAAAAACCGTAACATTGAAGGGGAAAAAGTGCAAGGGCAACACCATGACCTAAGAAATAAAGCCACAATTCCAGTGTCAATGGAACTGTAATAAATTGGGGATATTGCTTCACTAGCAATGAAGGTACTCCAAGATGGTGACTGTAATGAATTACATGTTCATGTACAGTGTCACGTACAAGCAGCTGTATTCAGTTCCCAGCTGGTCTAGCAAAAATGGTCTGAACAGGTGAAAAGGTACAGCTTAACTCATGGCCTGATCCTCCTCTCTTGAGGGAAAGCTCTTTTTGCTCTGGAGTTTTGCACAGGTCTCAGGGGCCTGGGCTTCCTAAAGGCAAATCTCACCTGTAAATGCTGCGTATAACAATGATTTTACTTGGCCACATCAAAGGTACACCCAGGCTTGAGAATCTGTCTCACAACAGCAGCTGAGAGTTGAAACCCAAAGAACTAAAAACTGGGGCAAGGACACAGCTGAATTTTCCTGGAAAGCCCCTACAGATCCCAATGATTTGCAGGTCAGGGACTTCCCAAGCCAGTGAGACCTCTTCCTCTGAATGTGTACACAGCTTCTTTGAAGCCACAGCAATTGGTAACACCCACAACTGCTGCAGCAAGTAAATCTACTATGACATGAAAAGCTGCCTCTTCTCTTTGTTCTGCTAGAAATGAATGATTTCCATTCTTGACACAGAAATACGTCTATCACGTCATTAATAATGACACACCGCCAACTTCCAGGGGACATGAATAACATCCACTCAGTCACCTGAAGGGCAGACTTTATCTGAAACCCTGAGCTTTCTCTCGGGGAAGGGCAGGGGGTGGGGGGGTGTGTTTTGTAATCAAGATTCAGCTCAGCAGAAAGGAGAAATTTTTTTTCCACGTTTCTGAAGTCCATCACAATAGTAAACAAACAATAAACCTGCCTGTCCAAAGTACTGCAAATGCTTTTTGACACAGAAGGATACACATGAAGCTCTAAGTTTGACCATACGATCCATACCTGAAAGCTGATGTTCATTAAATTCCTCAAAAGTTTCTAACATTTGAGTGAATTAATAGCTCTATTATAAAACAACAAGGCCAAATTCCATCCTATTATTCTACCTAATTATAGAATCTGATTAATTTTGGTTGTAAAGTTTCAGAATAAATTAAGGTGAACATAATCAGAGTTCATGATTAATGTTATTTTAATGAACCCCCAAGAAATTAACATTTTGCGACTAGAACTTTGCCAAGAATTTTTCTGTAAGCTGAAGCACAGTGTGTACAACTGTGAAAATCCCACATGGCATGGAGCTTTTATTCTACTTGCTCCCCATCAATTTGGGATGTAAAGAACTCATTCTGAGGACTGCCTCTTTAGATGGGTAAGCACAAAGCAGCGCCTGCTGTGTGACAGGAAATGAGCCAGGGACACACAGCTCATCTCACCCAGCCCTCTGACAGTAAGGCTCCAATGCACTCCTGACAGAGGCCACTTCAAAGCTCCACCACGAGAGGCGTGGCACAGGGAACACTAATAATATACAAATGAGCATTAATTAGTGCTGCATTAGTAGAGAATTCCTTTGGATTAACAACGTTTGATGACTGCCTTATTAATTGCCTTAAGTCAACTGACATGATCAGGATGGATATTCTCCTAATAAACACCAAAATAATTCAAAATGTGCAGTTATACAAGAATATGGTTTTTCCAGCTTTAATAGAGAGCTCTTCCCACTTTGTATTCCCTAAGAAACAGACTTTTAAGGTGGATGCATTTCAGCAATAGTTTTATCTACACTCTAATCATGAAGTGAGTGCATCAATGAAACATATTTCAAAGCCCAATAATTTAAACACTGTTACACCCTAATTCTGTGTTTCTTAGAGAACAAAACCTCATCAACTAGAGTTGAGAATACTCATTAAAAGAAAATGATGTGTCCCTGCAGCACTGTACACTCCAATAATTTCAGTAGTTTTATAAAAGAGTGTGTCATAAATTAGGCACGGAAAGCCATTAACTGAACAATTCATATCGAATAGTTTGTTGTAATTTATGCTTTCAAAAGAAATAATGAAAGTGATATATTTTTCTAGTAATAGTGATGCACCTCCCTTTTATGTCTTGCTGTTGGTAACCTTATTTTTAAAAAACCTGTAAACTTGCACAATTAAGGTGGCCTTCACTGCCCAAAAGCCTTATACTCATTGTCAGGAAAGGAATAAACACAGCTATCAATGGTGTATCTGAATATGCATATAGGTTTTGTGAACAAGATTTATTTTTTACTTCTGCTTTAGCATTACCTAGACAGTTCATACTTCTCTTTGCCTTCTGCAACAGCTCTTTCTCCAAAATCCAGCTGTCACAATTCAGACTGCCAACAGTAAAACAGAGCTATTCAGACTGAGATCCTGGAGGGAAACACCTCTCACCTCCACCTCCAGAGCTGAGCAGCTTTGCTGCCAACTGAGTACATACTAAAGCTTGTCTGACTCCTTTTCTTCATCACAGCTCTTGCAAATATAAATTCATGAATATAATAATGCTAGAATATGCTAATAAAAATCAACCTTTTTTCTGTTTTTTTCATTCTACCACTGCACTGCACAGTGATATTAAGTTTTGGGTTTCTTTTTTATAATCTCTTTGCATCCTAAAGCCTTGAAGACCTGATTAACAGCTGTCAGTATAAACTGCCCTAATTCCACTTTCATTGAGGGACTACAACAGAAACTTCAGAAGTTTCTGGAAGGCAAGTCAAATCCTTCCCATCTCTAAGCAAAAACAACCATATAGGTGCTTCTCTAACTTCTTAAAACCCCTTCAGTCCCTGGGGAACACAGTATCTACATCAGCAGAATGGAATCAGTGAACCTGAGCACAAATAAACATTATTGATTACATTTGCTTTGTAATCCTGTCTCCTGTCTGGTTTAAACAGTCACTTCAATGCTACCTCCTTCCTAAAGTTGTCTTCCATTTCTTTATTTCCCTGAATTTACAAACAGTCTCACTGAAGATTCCTGGATCCCAAAGAGGCACAGTCAAACTCATGGTTCAGATGTGAAGTGCTGCCAGCCTCTTCTCCCACATTCACAAGCCTTGGCACTCTTGCACTCCTTTCTTCCCTACCTCCATACATTTTGCTTCAGGAATTTTGAGACACCACCTTTTCTTTAGCATAAAAATTAAAATACCCACTCAAATAAAGAACTGATTTCAGATAATTTGTACTGCTAAATTACATTCTAAGATTCCTTCATGTAATATGCAAGTATTTCACTATAAACCAAAACTATTCTTAAAAAAATAAAAAAAAAAAAAGATTCATTTTATGCTTCCCAGAAAGAAGCATTAATGGCTTGGTTTAAGAGTTTGTGTGTAAGGTTTTGTTTACTAAATAAGGGGGAGCAGTGTGCAGGGAGAGAGGGGAATTTATGCAGGGGCATTGTTAATGCCACAGAAATACAAGAGTTAACAAAAAAAACACTCACAGAGCCAGCTAAAACTTGAATTTTTAAATGCAGAGATAATTCAGCATTACTCCTGAGAGAGGATGTAAAGAAAAGGATATCAATACCAGAGACACAACTAAGTTATGCTGCAGGAACAAAAAAAATATATTCAAAATTAATATGGACCTCAAAAACAAGATATTCAAGGCTGGTTTTAAAAGGAGGTACAGGCCAATAAGGCACAACATAAAACAGAAGATGGGAAGGATTAAATTAAGTCTGGACTGAATATACACAGGCAAACCATTTGAGAATGGGATTTGCCTTTCCCAAATGAAAAACATTTTATTTCCATTTTCTTTAGTAACAAATATCTCCTGTCTGTGTCAGTAATCAGTCCAAGAGTATCTGAATGCAAATCAGCAGGAGGGATAAAAAAAGTTGGCCTTACACACATGAACTAAAAGAAGCAACTGACCACAGAAAGAAAAAGAAGACAGACCCAGATATGCAACACTGCTCAATGAGGCAAATAAATATAATGAAGCTCTAATAGATCTATATTAGACCCTCAATCAAGTGCTTTTATGTTAAAAATAACATTGCTAACGACCTGTTTCACCTAAGAGAACTCCAGAGAAACCAAGGGAAGCGGAAAAGTAAATCAAAGGCAGAATTATTAATGAACAAACAACAATATATGTAAAGGCACCAAAGTATTGCTCATATGCATCTGAATTCAATTAGTGGGGCAGAGCTCTGCTCTTAGTGGTGTATTTTTCTATTAACACCACAGCTTCCAGGGCTACCAGTCAATAAAGGTAACACTGGAAAATAATTTAAAAAGTAAGGAAGCATTATAAATACAAAATCTTTGTCACGTATGTTGTATCATCAAGGGTTAAGTAAGCTGAAATTTTAGACACTGTAAGTCCAGTGTCTGTCTGAAGGGTTAACAAACCAGTCAGCAGTGAAGAGTGAGGTGAAATGTGGAAACTCCCATTAACAACCCTTGAGAACCTTACAGTGATTTCTCACCCAAAGCCAGTATCTCCATTAAAGCTGTCCAAAAATAAATCAGCATTTCACTGAAAAACATGTTTAGGAAAAACACCCAACAAGTTAAAAAAAAAAAATCTAAACAGGAGAAGGGATAGATGTGTAAAATGGAAAAAGAGGGAAAACCACAGAGATGCCAACAGAAAAGGAAGATTCCAATGATCCTGTGATGAAGGACTTGACAAAACTCTAACTGCTCGTTATGGGCATGGATTAAGGTGAGGAAGGAAACAGGAAGGAATGAGAAGAGGAGAGCACAACTCCAGCTGCTCATTCACAATTGGTCCAAAACCAAAATGCAATCCCTCGGGGCAGGGGAGTGAACACAACACCTACATTCAACAAGCTGCCCAGCTCATCTGCCACGGCTGTCAAATAAGGTGTTTGTTCCATCAGAGGGACAGCACAGTGACAGCACAGACAGACAGCACCATCTGAATTGATGGTTTCACTTCAGCTTCAATACTTCCCTCTGTTTGAACGTCTCCACGTAGATCCAGTATTTTCCTTCTGTCTAAAAGGGTTTTGGCTTTGCAGCAATAACTTGCAAAAAATTAGGTCTGAAAAACGTGTTTTTCACCTTCAGTAAAAGCACACCAAACCCCATAAAATATTCTGCTCCCGAATTTTTTATAAAAATAAGAGTTTTGCAATCAGATATATTTGATTTAAGGATAATGAAGCAGGTTTTATGGGCTGCAGAATATTATAAATCTTTTCTGATTTCTTTTGGGGTAGAGGGAAAAGGAGAATTGTTGAAGGAAAAGATGATAGATTACATCTACCTGTGGGTAATAAGGCTTCCTACAAGGAGAAACAGCATACTCTGAATAATTACATGCCATAAGAGGCCAAAAGAGACAGAATCTAGTCCTGGGCAGAAATTTCAGCTGCCACAAAATACTTGTAAAAAATATGTGAGGAAAATAGGATGATTTTTCACTGGTTATCAACATTTTTTCTTTTGCTAATTTGCTTAGCTTAAACACTAGGTCAAACCATAATTTCTTCTGCTCTCAGAAATTCTTCCATTTTGCATCATGAAGGTCAGCAGAAACATCAAAACCACAGCACAGTTCAAGGAAAGAAAGAAAAAAAGAGATATAATCAGGACTGTATTTTAAGAAAAATATTGAGCATATTTTCAAATAACGTTTATAAGACACTACAATAATACACTGCCAATAATACACTGCCAGAGCATCTGGCAATATAGGCAAAATCAAAAAAGAACAGCATGAAACATTCAATACAGACCACACTTTAAAAAAAAATAGTAAGACCTCCAAAGCTTAACTCCTTGAAACAAAAGGATGCTCTGGCTCCATTAAAATCATTTGCAGTTCCACCACTGGCTTTAGAGAATTCGATATTTTCAAGCAGTGGGAATTTTGCACTTGTACAGGAGATCATTAGGAGTCAGCAGTGGAGATAAGAAGGAGAGCTTTATGTAGCACAGTTGGACACAGGCAATAGCCACAACATGCTGGCTGATCTCACAATTAAATGCTCACCTTCAGGCTTTCGAGGTATTTCCTGTACTCCAAGGGTATTCCATTAGAGGGTTACTCCTTCCTTCTCACACTGAATAAAGCAACTCATCCATATAGTGATTTAGGAATTTAAATTTTGTGTCACAGACAAGTGGCTATTGGGAGCCTCCCAGCGACTGCCCTGCTCTTGACCACAACCTCCTCCACCTTCTCCTTAAGAGAACCAAAAAGCCACTGAATCAAAGCTGTACTTTACTGCAACACAGTTCTGAGAGACAGACACAGCTGTCCTGATGGATAAAAGAAACTGGAAATCAACATATTGGTCAGTCAAGCCCTCTCTTGCTCACCATGGACCCTTCCTTCCCTACAAACCTGTTCTCAGGCTAAGAATTCTCAGCAGGGCTTTCGAGACACAGTAACTTTATAAACTCCCTCAGGAGCCACCGAAATATTACCCTCTTTCTCCACAGGCTCCTCCAAGAGACACCAGTGCCCAGCATAGGAAGCTCCAGAAGTTTCTCGCAGATGAGCAAGTTCAGCTGTTCCCAATGAAAATGCCTTCTCCCTTCCTCCCAAAAAGTTCCACCTGAGCAGGGGCTACAGTGGCCAACAAGGAAATTAAGTGACCTTTCTCCCTGCCTCTGAGCCAAAATATAATGCACTGTAACATTCAGTAAAGAGTAAACAATTTAATAACAAAAATTATGCTATCGATCACACCATCCCAGAACATCAAAAGTCACATTTTATATCACAGTTCATAGATCAAAACTACCAGAATAACTTCTATTTTTCTTCTTTGTAGTTTCAGAAACTTCAGGCTATTTTCTAGGTTGCCTTATGTATGACTTCAGCACAAGCTAACGAGATATTGAGTGAGAAATCATTAGCAGCTGGTCAAGTAAAACCACTCCATCAATCATTTTCATTTCTTTAATGTCAAGAATTCTAATTTCAACTCTGGAAAAAAATTGTGTTTTAAACTGTGAAATACATCACATAAAACAGTGACATTTGATAGTATGCTTTTAGATTCTCAAGTTTATGGTGAAAAAGTCAGTTCAACACATAATGAAGTCATTCTTCCTTAATAACCACCAAACCAGATTATTGGAGGCGAGGGGGAAGGCTGCTTCGTCTAGAGCAGGCAAACAAACTACCATCTATTCCAGAATAAATCTATCATTTTGTACTCAAAGCACCTGGAAGAACTGCAAAGCTGTCTTTCATTGTCTATTTACAAATACACATTCTAGGTTGTTCTTACATTCCAGTTAGTGAAACATGAACCCATGGCTACCAAAGGACCTTTCAGGAGTCACAGCTTCAGCACTGTGCCCTGCTCCAGTTTTCCTGGTGCTGTTTTTTGCAGACACACTTTTGTAAACAGGTTTCCCCCAAGAACTCTCCCTGCTCTTTGGCAGAAGTTCCTGAGGAGAGAACTGCAATCAGTCACACAAAATCCCATCACTGCTGACACACATTTCTGTGCTCAGGAGGAGGCACAGTGACAGCGTCCTGGGGAGGCACAGGACCAGCTTTTCCTTTCAGGTGTCTGTAGCAGAGGCATCCTCCATCTCTCAAGCTGGGTTTACTGGAGCTTTCTGATTATTAGAACAGGAAGATTATGAATGCAGCAACTTCATGAGAAAGAAAGCTCAGATGGCCAAGTGGCTCCAGTGCCTGTGTCCCCCTCATCTCTATGCTGACACACAAGTAGGTTACTCTTGCCCTCCTTCCTAGTCCAACACCTTGCAGCAGCACCAAAGTTGGCATCAGTCCTGGAGAGCCTCCTCTAGAACCCTGGGAAAATCTCCTCCCTTCAAGCTTCAGGCGAGATCCACTCCCCATGGACATGGCAGCCCAGGGCAGCCCCCTGCCCCCAGCTGTCCCCCAGCCACAATACTTTCCAGGCAACTTCCTCACCTGATTTTATGTCCACACTGGGAAATTACTGGGGATTTCTGCCACACAACCAAAGTACAGGAAGATTTGGTTGTTTGGTTGGTTTTTTTACAATGCATATCCGTTCTCTTCAGAAAAGAAATGTTAATATGAGGGAAGAGCTCACATATTACATTACACAAATGCAATTTGTTTGCTAAAGATTTAATCTTGTACAGCAAAATTCCTATTTCCTATCTCTTGTACTTAAGTTCCAGTTTATGAACAGATTACAGAATGCAAAATTGTTAGGTAGATTCTAAAATATTAAATTTAGATAAATCTTTCTAATGTAGTTATAAATCTGTCAGGATACAAAAACTCCTGCTGATATGATAAGCTGAATCATTGTTAAATGTACTATTTTCATGCAAATAGCTCATGATGAAATAAACTCCTAGTATGCCTAGAACTATTAATAGCTTCTTTTATTAACCAGCCTACCCCAGATGCTTGAACACAAAATTGTAGAAAGGACAGATTATTATCTGTAGATGGCCTGGAAGCTAAAAGCTCCACCAAATTTCAGTCTAGTTTTGATCATTGCATACAAAAAGCATTCACTGTTACAAACCTACACTAATCTGCGGAAAAAAGCAATTTGCTGTAAGAAAATGCAGTATGAAGACAGGGAATGATACTTTATTAAAACTGTAAACCAATAATCAGTGGGGCTAGGAGGGAGTTCATGGTCACTTGTGCATCCTGAGCACTCTGAAACAGCCCACATATTCGTGGAGCTCCCAAGCAGATGCTGGGCAGCCCAACCAGTCTCAAATATGTGCCATGACAACTCTCTATGGCCTCCCAAGGGAACCTTACTCATCTACACGGTTGTTGTTTTTTTTAACCCAACACTGCCCAGCTTTTGCCTTTTGCCAGTTCTGTTTGTCTTTCTCTGAACAGATATGCAGAATAACCTAACTTACACCTTATGCAAACCTCTTCCAGATCTGACAGTATCAGCATGTTCCTCTTCACCTCTTCCTTTTTGTTACACAGACTCAGTTAAGTCAGCTGCTTCCTACTTCTTATAAGTTCTAAACTATTTACTTCATTTTGTTCCTCTTATCAGTCCTTGTTATTCTTAAGCTGTGATGCCCAAAATTTGCTACTGAGTGAGCCCTACTGACAGATAATTTAATCTCTCATTTCATATGGCATTGGGAGCTGTAGGGCAGTACCACTGCTAAGCCACATATCCTGCATTTTTATGTATACAGTGAACTTCTTCCCAAGGGTAATTGTTTGCACTTATCATTTCAATCTGCAGATTCCAGACCACTTCTCCAGACTAAAAAAAAAAATTAAAACAAAGGCGGGGGGGATGTTTTTACTGATCTCTAAAATCCTTTTAAGTTGCACCAGGGTAGCATCATTCAAACTCTCAGTATTCCACTCTTCATTCCCTAAGCCATTATTTACTTTTATTTCATTTATTGCTAATGAAAATACACTATACATGTGGGTCCCAGACCACTCCTTGCAGAATCACACTTTGTTCGGCTATCCCAAATTGACCTGCAATAGATTAAATACCAATTCACTAGGAACATTGTTTTTCAGTGCCCTGCATTTCCTCTCATTATACAATAACTGAGCTTCTCAAGTTTGCTTATGAAAACATCCTCTCAGTGTGCAGCGCTGTGTGCAACATTACATCAGTTTACAATTTCCCTTTTAATCCCTAGCCAGCTATTCTGTCAAAGACCTACATGTATTTGACAAAACATATTTTGAAAATTCATGTTTGTGGCTCAGAACCTTCTTCTTATCCTGAGCAGTTCTAGGAAACAAAAATACAAGGATTTCCTGCAGCTTCTTCACAGGTATCTGAGTTAGAGGGACTGACCTATAAATTCCCTAGATAAAGGAATTTATCTGTTTAGGTAAATTTAGCTTTTCTGTTACCTGGAAATACTCATTCCTCACAGATGTTTACAACCAAGGCCAATGGTTCACAAAATCCTCTCTTAAATATTCCTGAACTCTTTCTGGCATATATTCCCTTTGCCTTATTGACTGCATTATTTTTTTCCAGCTAACTATTTACATGAAACCTGAAGCAGGTAGGGAAGAGAGAGTAATTTTGAGTTTCTGTCCCCCATTTAGAAAGGTCTTTACTTTCCCTCCTATTATCTCCTTCTAAATTACTTCCAATGCTCAGATTTCCACCCTTTTTTTCCACTAACAAATTTGCAAATGACTTCTTTCTTCTAACTGAGCAAAGCAGCCTTTGGTGCTGATCAGACTATTGATCAGGCTGTGCCTTGCTGCATCGTTTTTGCCACAGAATGTCTGTTACTCAGGCAAAGGAGCAAAGAGCCATTCTGGCTTAGAAACAGTCTAAAAACTCTCTTTCTCTCCAGCAGCCAGGCCCCACAGGACTGAGGGGAAGCATTCCCAGCCAGACAGCAGTGGTTCCCCAGGACTCCCACAGGAGCACCGTGTTACAGAGCAATCCCAGGACACTGCTCATTTACTCCATCCACCTCATTTACCTCCCCAGGCACAGGGAATAGGAGGACAGAGTCATATTCCAGCTGTTTGCAAGCAATAGATAATTCCAGATTTACAGGCTGGCCTACAGATCTGTATCACAGATATACACAGACTCTTCACTACAAGAATAAGCTAAAGAACAAAAAAATTAAAACTTCCATCCTTAATAAGTGGTCAAAAGTAAAATCTAAATCCACTCCTCCTGGTCATTTTTTCAGCCTTGCTATTTTACTTAAGTGGTAATGGCTACTTAGGTCTGTAATAGTACTTTACCAGATCTGCATCTAAATAAATGCCAAGCAAGTAATTTCAATATCTGACCTTTGCCAAACATCACATTTTGTCCAGACAAGGAATGAGAAAAAGAGAGCTTCCTATTTTCTTATAATTCTATCAGACATTTAAAATGGCGTTGACAATGCTACAGACTAACTGGAAAACAAACAGAGCAAGAACTGAAGCCCAGCATCAGAAATCAGGAATACAGCTGGAGATTCTCCAGAGGAATCTTCCTTCTATTAAATTTTGCCAGTTTATCAAAAGCAGAATCTTCCATGGAAATACAGAAAGCACAAGAGATCTGACAAAACGCAGGCATATGCCCTGCCAGCTCTGTTAGATGGCCTTGGGACCAAACTCTGAAAGTTTCAGATCTGCCATTCCCAGTTTTTCTGGGAAGAACTTGGAGGTACCAGTCCCTGAATAGTCTTGCTCTACAAAATTTCCATTCTTACAGCTGAGAGAGGCAGGTGTTCCGTGAATCACAGTGAGCAAGGAGCCAAACAGCCTCAGGACCTGGCAGTCCTACCCAGGGTTTATTCAGATTTTGGATACTCACTCATATGCAAAAGCACTCTGGTTTCCCACTGGGATCCAGGATAATGCTTCATCTCAACAATCTGGTAAGTTGTTCCACTGCTGTTCAGGAAAGGACAGGTAAGAAACTGATAACAGCCATGACAATATCTGTCAGCATCACCTATGACGTCCCAGTGCATTTCATTTCAAAAATCTCGCTTTAATGTATGCACAACTGAACACAGAAGGTGGCTGACAGAGCCCAAAAGATTATTAGGCCTCTTGTTTTTCAAATTAGAAAGAAGTTTTTCTGATTACTTCAAAGCTTAGCAGTAAAAACTCAGTTTCCTTGCCAACTGTAGGACACATCACAAATGCCATTATGACCTTACCTCCTTGGCAAACAGCTACCACTGTCACACAGCATTTCACCTAGCCATTGTTTGGACTCCTTTAGTTCACACCTTCTACTGGAACTTTGCACAGTTTTCCTCCATTTCACTTCTACTGCAAAGAGTAGACTGGAAATATCATTATGGAACCAAGATGGTTCTGGCTGACGTGACTATGCTCTCTCATGTGTACAGTGTCCACGTGTGCACAGTCAGTAAGGCCCCACAAATAATACAGTGCCATTTTGCTGTATTAAGCAGAAAAGAAGCACTAATCAAGTCCCCAGAGAAGAGATTTACCTTGGGCTCCAGCTTTGTTTTCCATTAACAGCATCCAGGGTGCAGATAATGACTATATTTCTTATGTTCTCTTATTTACATGGAATAAAAATTGATTATTATTCTTCATTTCTCCTGCAAAGATCTGAATATATTAAAGAAAATGAAGAGAGGAAGTCCTTTACCACTTATGTTCTTTTACAGACTCATAATTCCTCCTATACAATAGTAGGGTTTAGAAAAAATTAGAACCATTGCTACTTGATAGAAAAGATAATCCTAGATTATTCCTGAGCACAGCCCCTAGTCAAGTAGCTGACTTATCATTTCTTTTCATCTTTGTATAAATTTTCTTTATTTTTTGCTACTGATAATGAAACAATGATTAAAGACAATTAGAATAACCTAAGATAGCAAGGATTTTTCAGTAAATACAGCAATTAGAATAATTTATTTAATACATTCTACTAAGCAGTGCAGCTGTCTGATTTGAGACATTTATTTTCTTGCATACTCAAAGAGAAAGAAAATGTGCCAATTGGCAACACAGGCTTAGAAAAGCACGAGAAGCAGTTCCTGAGAAAAGCTCATCCTGAAAGGACTAAAGCACATCTTTTTTATTAATATGACAGGGGAGGATGGTTCAGTTGTTTACTTTGCCAGCCTTCTGATCATACACATTGGTCACAAATGCAATTATACCAAATTATATTATTCATTTTTATTTTACTTAATTGAGCAAAGAAGAATAGCACATCAGACAGGAATAACAAACAACTGGAAATGAATCTACTGAAAGCAAAGTTAAAATAAAAGGGAAGTGCCAATAAATGCTGTTTATGACCAGAGACAAATGTACAGTTTTGGTTTTTAAGCCTTGTTTTGGTTTTCTTTTCAGAAAGAATATGGAAGTGTGGAATTGAGATTTACATCTTCAAGTTCCCAATCTCCTTTAAGTCACTGTTTTAAGATCTGGCTGAAGAATTAAGACCAAGAAATACAATTTTTCTGCAATATGATGCAGTACTGATTTCGTCAAAAGTGACCATAACCTATTTCACATAAAACTCCATCATTCATTCTTCATAAAAAAAGATCAAGCGAAGTTAGGCAAGAAATTAAGTCCGTAAGCCAGCTGACAACTATGCAGGTATCTCCATTTCTATCAAAGAGAAGCCACTTCTGGTTTTGTAAATTAGGAACTGCAGCATCTCATAGGTTGCTGGCATGCAAGTATCCTAAATCCAAGCAACTATAGGAAAAAGTATTTGGTTTTAGCCATGCAGTAGACTTCAACTGTGAGGTGATGAAAATCTTAGGGACAGCTTTTAATCAACCATTTCCCAAACGACTTCTACAAGGTATTTTTTTATATAGAGGATTCATGACCACAGAATTTAACACAGTAACTACTCTTCTTTCACCGCCTGAAGATTACCAGATGATTACTCAAACGATTACCAGATTACTCAAATGAAAGAAACTTTCCTCTTACTACTTACTGTAATTTCTTGTCCTGGCTTCATTACCTGAATATCTTTTAATCTTCCATTAGCAAATAATGGGATTTACTGTACATTAAAAGGAGCTGGCAGGGTTATCCAGGATGTTGCACAAACACGGCAATTTATTCAAATGTTTAGCATCGGACTCCATATATTGAAGAAAGGAGCAATGTCTGGACATTATCCAGCCCAAGGCACTGCCCAAAGCACAGGCAGCCCAGGCAGGTTGGTTGGGGTTTCAGATGGGCTCTGCCCAGCTTCTCTGGACAGCCATTCCAGCACAAGCAGCTGCTGCTTCAGCCATTCCTCCCAGGGCTGCAGGAAGTGCAGGCTCTGCCCCCAGGCCTCTCCCATCCCCCAGGGCATTAATGGGCAAACAGGACCAGAGCCAGAACTGACCCCAGGGCTACCACGGGCTACTGGCCCTCAGCTGGACTCGCTGCTGACCACCCCAGCCCTCTGAGCCCAGCACTTTGCCCACTTCTCAGCCCACCCCACTGACAACTCACCCAGTCCGTACTTCAGTCTGTTATGGATGCAGAGTCAGGAGTCTGACCAAAGCCGAGTTAAACAATACTGAGCATTGCTACCACACTGAACTCGTGTTTAAAGAATGCACAGAGAGATTTGGGGTTATACAGGTTAAAAAATCCTAATTGCTAAGTATGAGGGAAAAGAATTTAAAGCTTTTTGGATGTGTTTAAAAAAATTGTTTGTTTTAAAAGCTGTATTTGGTCTTCATTTGTCTTCAATACCAACATTCTATGGAGAGTTTCCTGAACTATCAATTATGATCAATTTTTTAAACTAAAACTGTTACATTAAAAAAAGGTAACTTTTAACCTGAAACAGAATACAATTTAGAAAAGCATTTGGACAACAAAAATCAGCTGCATTATACCAGAGGATAAAAACCATGATAAATGCATCTGGAAAAGCAGACTTCAGTAGTGTTCCCATAAATGGCATCCTGACATTTCAAAAAATGACCAGTCTAGTCCTCCAGAAAACAGGAAACTGTTTGAGAAAGGCCAAACGTAATAACAACCATTTTCAATAAACTCTAAAAATAGGAAAATTCTCGTAAACTAAACAGCTAGGTATCCCATTGAGTTAAATACTTGATTATTTATTTTTAATGCTTGTTTATTACCATAATCAAGGACTTATTTCATCTTGGGGAGAGCAAATGTTGCTTTATTGAAGGTTTCTTGAAATAAAATTAGTCTTCAGCAACCCAATATATTTTCAGTGCTGTCAGGTATACTAAATACAAATTACTGACTCTTGCAGTGAATCATCCTCCACAGAGCCACGAGTTGCTCCTCATGCCACATATACTCCAGTGCAAGCCTCAAGTTCAGATCTGATTAATCCTGAAATAGCTCAGCTCAGAGCCGTTCAATGGAAAACAGGGCTTAAGGAGAGAAAAGCTTTCATTATCCTTCTCCAGCTCACGTGCACAGATCCCAGATTACTGCAAAGTCTGTAAGAACATCTGTAATCAGGTAACTGCAGCTTATTTTTCAGCTGTAAATCTATTTGGGGAATTCACTAGACTGTTTCTGTCTTTTAAGTATGCTTAAGATCCTCCTCCTTAAAAATTTATATCTAATTTCCCTATAAAACAAAATATTCACTAAAAGTTAACATTTAGAAAAATAATTTTCAAATACACATACTGCATACAAAATGGAAGAAAACCCTCAGTAGGAGTGTTCAAAGTCAACTCAATCAACCACTCAGGCAATGTGAACAACAGAATCATGAAAACTACATATTTTCTTGCATAAATACCAGTGTAATATGCCATATGGGCACACCAATTTTACTGGAATAAATCCTTTTTGAAAAACGTAATACTCAATAGAGTCATAAAAAATTTAAAAAACATGAATAAGAAAAGAACTGAGTGACACTTTCCACCCACACATTGAAATTCTTCTCGTTTACATTTTGACATACCTCAATTCCAAACTTCTCTGGAACACCAGTTTTCTTAAGATGTCTGAATATGAAGAGGACAGTAAAGTAAGAGCATTCAAATCCAGTCTTTTTGTAAAAAGACACAAATACAAGTGTTTTCTATTTGTTCATGACCCTTTACAGAAGTAAAAAAAAGGATCTAAATAAAGGATTCCAGGAAGACAGTTATTACAATCCCTTGCATGAATAACCAACAGCCATTCTGTTCCTGAAGATTTTAACAAGGAATTTCTTCAAACTCCCTGGTTAGTTGAGCCTACCAAGTTTGGGCTCAGTTCCTCAACCAGGGAGCAACTACACAGAACTAAACAAGTTACACATTTGTGAAAGAAAGTGGGAATAACCACAAAGGGCAAGTCAAACAGTCCCCTACTTTTACCTCCTCAGGTGTCACTGGCAACCTGGGGAAGTGCTGAAAGTCTTCATCAGGAAACCATGAAGTACAAGTAACATCAAGTTTGAGATACCAGTGTATTTGAGGTGTCTGTTTGTCTTCCACTCTCAATGAGTAAGAATGGCAATAAAACAGCACAGAAAACATTATCCATCACAGTCTGCGCATCTAGACAGTGGGTCAGACCTTAAGCTGTTGTTGAAGAGCGCTCAATATAGAGATAGAGCAAGGCATTAACACTCCACAGCAATCAAATTTAAGAGCTGAGACAAAGAGCAAGGCCCAGAACCACACTATCAATAAATAAAGACTCCTGAGTTTCCACCCATTTTCTGGTTTTGAATTTCCAGTGTTCAGACTCCAGTAAGTGAACAATTAAGAGTCTGAAATCTAGAGAGACCTAACAGCACAAGTCCCAGCTCTCTGCTGTGTCCCCTTTCCTACAGCTGGACCTTCCCCTTGCCTGCAGAAGCCTCTGCACTGCATTCCTTTTCTGTAGAGGGCTCAGCACAGCCCAGCTCCCTCCCTGTCCCAGTTATCCCTCTACTTGCAGGGATCCTAGCTCCTAGTCTCATCCTCACAGCTCGTCAGCTGACATGCTCACATCCAAACACGTCCCCAACCCAGAAGCTGTGGACACAAGCCTGTCCTGAAGCACCAAGCTTCAGAGGAGTTTGAGGGAACCCAGTTTCATAAAGCTCCAGGGGCTGGGCTCCCAGCAAGGTCCAAGTATGCCCTACATGCAAGACAGGTGCTCCACTACCTGCCACCAGCTACTTCACCTGCCCTGCAGCATCATTCCTGAGCAGTCCCATGCCATCTGCCACAGCGCAGATGACATTCCTGGTCAGCCTCAGCTGGCATATGCTGAGGCTACATGGATGGCCAGGGCTTGATTAGCAGTGATATAAATATGTACAGTGTGGTCAACTTCAGTTCATTTCCTCATCTGCCTCAAGGGAAAATGTATCATTATTCTCCTCACATTTTTTAAGTGGAAGCACCGCTGGTGTGAGGAGGGCTGGTTTGGCTCTGCTCCCTGCCACACACATGGCACAGCTGTGGGACAGCAGGACACAGCAGCTGCCACCACCTGTGGCACAAGAGCCACAGGCACATCCATGCTAAATTACCAATGTCTGAACTAAACATTTAGATAATCCTAACATAAAAACCCAGTTAAGAAACAGAAACTTTTGGTATACACAACAAGAAAGTGAAATCAGAAAAATACATTGACCCATATATATATATACACACACACATATATCTCCAACCTATAGCCATAACAAGCTGAGAAACTAATGAAGCTCAAATATCATGGAAAAAACATCCCAAAAGTGAGGAGATTTTGATTCAAGGAAGCAGTTCCCATATTATCAGTGTATCTGACCTTTCTTTACCATCCTTAACAATGTAGGAGTGATCTTCATTGAAACCCACAGGAGGATGCAGAACAATCGTTCAGGCACACCTCTCTATTTAATGAAGGCACAGACAGCAGCACCTGCAATCACTTAGTGCTGCTCACAACAGCCACTTCCACTCACACTCAATCACAACTCTATTATCCCTTTTGACCCCCTAGGGAATGTCCTTATTGTGACTGAGTACAAGCAGAACTCAAGAAACATGGAGTTAGTGTTGTTGCACTCCAGTGATTTCAATAGGTTTTCATTGTAAAGGATGAAGAGATAAGACAAGAACTTTTCATTAGGAAAATCAAATGCTTATTACTGCAACAAAATGATTACTCCCATGGATACATTAATACATTATTATCCACACCAGAGTATGATTCTACCATTAATATGCTACCCAAATGCACAGTATGTCCTAAAATGCAAATATATCCCCTAACAATGTGTATCTACAAGTAAATTTCACAAAGGATAACAACAGCACTCAACTAATTCTGAAGATTTTTTGAAACAGTAGAGAAGAAAAACTGCTGCCTTTCAGAATTATAAATGCTTTTGCAATTTACTAGGTTTCTAAATTACTCTGTGAACTCTATAGGTTCTTGTGAAGAGCATTTTGCTTCGCTTTCCATTGTACCATCCACTGTGATAAAGCCTCTGTGAAAAACAGACACACATAAAAAGCAAGTATCTTCTGAAAACATGTTCCTCCCAGCTTCATTAAAAACTCTTTAAAAAAGGATTTTAAAAGATCTTTTAAAGATTTAAAAAACTGTTTAAAAAAATATTTTAAAAATTTATCACTGACTCCAACAAGTTCTTAATTTCATTCTATGTCCTCGAGGCTTATTAAACACTTTAAATAATTGAGGAAAATAATAAAAAAAAAAATTTAGGAATCACAAAAGCTATAGTCCTTATAATGTTTAAAACATTAGGGCTAAATCCTAAATTCCTATACAGTCCAAGCCCTGAGGCCTAGTTTCAAAAGAGCAGTCAAGGCAGAGCCTACACAGAATTTAGGCACCCAAATCCTTGGTAATGCTCCTGTTGAAGCTAAGCACATACTGGGCAGTGCACATCCACCATCAGCACCAGAGCCAGAGAGACACTGGATGCCTGCAGTGCAGTTCCTAGAGCTTCCTGGTGATCCAGCTGCCAGGGGAGGATCGTGCAGGTGGCAGGCACTGGGTGAGTGAGGTGTCTCTGGGGCTATGCAGCTCCCACTGGCAACTCCCACATTGGAAGAAGCCTTAAGCAAAGTGACCAAGCCTATGTGCCAACAAGAAATAGGAGACACATTCCCAGAAAAACAAACCCTTCCGAGCAGCTGACTCTCACAGCTCGAGAGAGCGTGAGTGCAGAGGGCTGGAATGACAGCGGGTAGGCTGTGCTTGGGAACCACACAGCAGGAGCACAAAGCCAGGAGCAAAGTGTGCACTGTGGGCAAGGAAAAGCTTCCTCTGCCACATACAAGCTGTGGCACAGAATCTCTCCAGGTCTCACTCAGAGCACAAGGGCAAACACAAACTCTCAGGAAGTATTCCCTAGACAAAGCACTTGCCTGGGGTACAACAGTGTTCCCAAGGAGAGGAAGGGAAACACAACCCTTAAATTGTACTATGGTAACAAATGGCTGTCATCATTTTTACAGCTCATTCAATTCCCAGTCCTGGCTTACTGAAACTATTAACAGAAGAGCCAAAATGACACTGATAAATCAGCACTGTTTCCTGGATCTATCAACTCTTCTTTAGTGAGTTAGAGCTGTGAAATAAAGGAACTGACATCTGATAATCTTCTCACTGAAAAACTTATTTAATGCAGTCTCAGTAATAGCCATAAACTGTTCTCAGGGAGAGTTTTTCCATTCAGTAATAATAATAATCATATAAGCAGATCCAGAGCTCTAAATGAAACTAAAAACTTTTCATTCACTCCTGTTAGGTAACCTCACACCTTTAAATCTTTTGTATTTTTTTTCATTCTGCTTCAATGTCTTTGCCACCTTGTGCAGTCACTGTGTTCTACAGCAAATTATATGACACTTCCACTTGCTATCATTTCAACAGCTGCTTTCTGACTTTCTCAAGTCAGTGGGGTGGGTTATCTATTATTCTTTTCCCCCTATCGTACATTACGTGACCCCAAAACCATGATTATTTCTGAAATAGAAAAGATCATCACAATTCTAAGCCCATTTCACTTACAATCTTGTAGGTTCATGCCAGAGATACACAGAGAAGTGTTCTTGAGAGAAAACCCCAGCAATAATTTAGACTAATCTGGGGTGCTGTTCACCACATCTGCATCCTGCCACATGCTCTGGCTATTGTGAGATAGAATCACAGAATCCCTTAGGTTGGAAAATGCCTTCAAGACCATGGAGTCAAACCATGAAAAGTAGATGTCCTCCCTTACAAACTTTCAGCCACTTAACAGCAAATCCTGACCCCCCCTAGAACAGATACTGCCAGAGAAATCTGCAACAACCGGATAACAAAGACTTATGTTCCAAACTAAACAGAGCTGAAAAAAATCTCACTATCTAACTCCTGTGTAAAGCACTACCAGAGAGGTTTAAGAATTAATGTTGCATTTAACAGCATTTTGAGTAAAAGTATTATTGCACCTTTCTCTGCAGTAATACCTTTCTCTGGTATAGGGACTGAAAGGGCAACTTGAATTGAACACAGGATCTGTAAATTTCACCTGATCCCAAATAAATAAAGAGTAATATCAGAAAGTACAATATCCATGAGATGAAAAAATCATTTGATATTGAAAGGAATAAGGGAGTGTCTTCACAAACAAATGGCTGGTAAGATAAGACCTGAGTCTGCTGGTAAGATAAGACCAATACTGAGAGATAGAAGAAACAATGGGAAGGATTTCCATAGGAATTCCACTGATTAACTGAGCCAAGGCTGTGTTAATAAACTACACGAACAGAGACATAAGAAAAAGAACAAAGAGGGGATGTGTGTTAAGGGGGTCTGCATTAGATGTTCTGGGAAGCCTGTACCTCTCGAGTGCCTTAGCCAATGGAGAAAAAGAGAGGGAAATACGGCTGGGAAAGAAAGATAAAAGAGGCTATGTCCTCTAGCAATTTGAGAGATCCCATGGGAAATGCCCATGACCTCTCCCTTTATTCATCAATAAAGTTACAGGATTCCTCTGTCTCCTTTTTGAACATAAATCTCTGGTATTTTCCTTACAATATGCAAAATTATCTTCGTCCCTGCACTACGTTACCCTAATGACAACAGAATAAAACAAAGCAAACAGTCTCATTAGAACAGCTTTAGACTCTGTCAGCTGCTATGACCTACAGAACAGAAAGGAATTTCATCTTTCCAAAAAGTGAACAAGTATCTGTATCATAGAATTGTTCTCTCAGTGTGCTTGATGAATCATCCTGAGGTATCTTTAGAAAAGAACATTATGCCTACAGAAAGTTTATGGATGAAAAGCATGAGATTAACATTGTGTACCCATATTAACAGTACTGAGTCCCCACTGTTTCAACATTTACCTGCCAGAAGTAACAAGTGTCAAATCCATTTTCCAAACCTAAAGGAAAAATCACTATATTCCTTTTCAAAAAATTCCCAGCTGAATTAGGCCACAAGTATGTCAGACAACCAGATTTCTGGATTTACCCAACACTTCCGTCTTCCCAATACAGCAATTGAGTCATTCTTACACTTGCAAATTGGTGTTCTCCTCCTTTTCCAGTGTCAATATCCTACTTGAAAACAATACTAACAGACTACTTACCTTCTAAGAAATAATTATTTAAATCATTGCATTCTACAGGACCAGAGATTACATTTTCAAACTCTGGTCTAGGAAGTGGCATTATGAAGAAATTCTTGTTGCTGGCATATGAAGGATTATGTCTGCTCTGAACCAGTGACAGTTCACAGTAAGCATAAAATAATCCAAACACGTACATTTTACCTGTGGTATGGCACTTTCCACAGACTTTATACACACGATACAATACCATTCCTAGTCATTCCGGGGATCTGCATTTAGGTTTTGCTTAGATTTCTGTAGAACAACCCTTTCAACCTTTTAAAGAGCACGTTGAGAAATGCAGGTTAAACTGTATTTAAACTGCCACTAATGCTAGCTTAAACCCTCACCTCCCCTAGCCCGAGGGCAGGCCGGGTGGTTGGTTACTCACATTGCGGAGGTACTCGGCCAGCAGGTCCTGCAGGGCCTGGCGGATGGCGTTGCACTCGGCGATGATGCGCTCGCGGTGTGCGTCCCGCGTGCACGAGGAGTCGGCCAGCAGCGCTGCCCCGCTGATGATCGCTTCCAGACGCTTCTCCAGGGAGGGCCTGAGCTTCTCCTCGTTCACTGCAAGAGGATCCAGCACTATTAAGTTCTGGAAAAGATGAGGAGTACAGGTAAGAAAAGTCAGTCCAATTAAGTTGCTGCTTTATTTTTCACTTACAGGAACGACAGCGATATATTTATGCCTCCCAGATGTGCTCCTAGCCCTTTCCACTGGAAGCATCCAAAATACTTTTGATCATGTATTCTTCTTCATCAGCTTCCATTCTCCCTAGTGGGGCCATGCATAAAGGTCATTTGCAGACAAACTCAGGTTCTCTCTGCCATTCAGATGCCACTAGTTCTAAGCCCATTATCCATGCAATCAAACCCTCAGACCAGAGTCTCAGCATTGTTTGAAAGAGGGGTTCAATGCCTCCAAACTTCAGCTTTTTAGAGATCAGGAGAACCTCTGGATTTAACTCAGAGCCAGCAGTGCTAGCTCACAGCTGAGGAAGTTTAATCAGACTACATGAGCAGTCTAATTCTGCTGATTTTTAGTCCAATGCAATCCCACACTGTGGCAGAAAGTCACTGCTGCCACTTTTAACAGGCTGAATATGGGCAAAGATAAAAACTGCAGCTTTTGTTTAACAATTCTTTTTTCAAAGGGCCTAGACATAATTGTCTTTTTGTTTTTCTGTAGGAGGGTAAATAAACAGATAACTCTTTTGGCTTGATAAAATTAATTAAATTTATGTGGCAAACATATATTCTAAAGAGAAAGAAAAGGAGACTATGGCATTTTCATGAAGTGTTAAAGTAAGTATATTTGAGCTTCAGCCTTTACAGAAATTCAAACCAGTAATTTTTAATGTAACTGAACATCTGAACAGTGTAATTATGGTCCTGATCACTAAACCTATACTCCACATACACCTGTTCACCTGCTACATCCCACCCAGAGGTGGTTTCAAGATTTCAGAAGAAACATTAAATGAGAAAACTATGCCAGATACCCTGAAGTGGAATTTAAGTCAGGTAAATCAGAACTTATCTATACTTATCTAGTATGTACCAGACTAATTCCAAGCTGGAGAATTTTAATTATTTCTTTTTCTATTTAGATTTAATAGGACAATTTCAGGGACTGTCTAGCTCAGGCTAGCAATGAAAGTGTTATATTAGAACACCACAAGATAAAAGCTTAAACAGCTAGGCAAGGGGACTTCAGTCACAAGTTTATTTGTGTTAGAGATTTGAAACTCTGCCTCCCTCATTCACATTACAGCCCTTAACAGCAGGGAGTTCTGGGGCAGTTCACATCTGCTCAAGTTGTGCCTCTTGGTCACTACTCACTGGAGCAGCAAGTTGCCTGTCAAGCTCCTGTATCTCAGGTAAGCCCCCTCAATGCCAAGCTGTACATACAGTGTCCATCATAATGTCAAGCACACCTGGCAAGTAGAATATTGAAGTGTTGCTACAGAAAAAAAACAACTTCATTGACTGTGGAAGACTAAGACACACTTGGAGGCTACAGACAATCAGTCATTTAGCTAGAATAATGACTGCTTTGAAATCTCAGCTGAACCAAAGAAGAAATGTCTTCCTTTGGGAGACAGTTTGGAGAAAGTTCATGCCAAGACGGACAAACAGCACTGGCCAAAAAGCTACTATGGTCCATCTCTGAATAAAAAACTCTAGGCAATAATAACCAGGAAAATATGAGTTAAGACTCTGCCCCACTGATTAAACTCTTAAAATAATTTCATCAATTATTTATGATCAGTACATCTGTGCAGAAAAGACTCAATGAGAAGACACCAGATATACAAATGTTCTCTGGTGGTTTTGATTTAACAGGCTAAACAGTGGTCAGCTACTCTTGAGTGGCTTAGGGACTCAAGCATAAGGGAGCATTTAAGAGGAGTGATTAGATCCCTGTTGTCTCCCTCACTGGCCTCCTGATCCATGAAAAAAAGAGGGACCCTGGTTATGCAGAAAGCTGGTTATATTTCTCTAAGTTCTGCACTGACTTACAGACTTGAGACATCACACATGCAATTGCTCAGTTGCATGGCCATGGTCACTCAAGGACCACGCAGCAGAAGAACACAGTGACACAGAGTCGGGCATGCAAGACCTGGGTCATTGTGTGAGAAATCTCTTTACACTCAGAAGATGAAAGACCAGTGAAAGGCATTAGATCACCTGGAATCACATGCTCTTTTCACACATCTTAATATGCAATTAAATTTTAAAGTCCCAATTTTGTGTTTATTTACAAATGACACAGTAGTTATAGGGAGCCTTTAAGAGGAATTGCTGAGAATCAACTGATTTAAGAGTTAGCTGCTTTAATTTTACTGGTGGTTTCCTCACCTATAAATCTTTAATAACTTTCACAGTGCCAGCACTGGCAAAGGAAGAATGATATTGCAAAACATCTAGATACTAGATTGTTGGGTAAGCTCCGAGATACATTTCCACACTATAAACATTTAATGAGATTTGTTCCCACCAGACTATTTACTACATTAATCTATTTCATGGCACTGTATTTGCAACAAGAAGATAGAGCAAAGGTTATTTCAGGTCCTCAGCCAATAGAACTTTCTGTAGAGCAAGAAAAGTGCAACCATCTAATTCATAAAATCATTTTAAGAAGTTAAATGCTCTATAAATTGTGCTTTATCTAACTCACACAGCTTCAATTCCCATTTATGCTACCTAGGTAAAAATATATTTACAACTTGATAAACAAATGGCTTTTTACAACAATCAGACTTCTATGTTCTTGTATTTCCAAGTAAAAACAATTTCAATACAAAGTACAATTTTTTCCATTTTGTGATTATCACACATCACAAATTTTAGAACAGTAAGTGTTATTACATTTTTACAATCATTTACATGGTACTGCTTACATACAGTCAAGATTAATTCCTCTGCAGTCAAAAAATGCAGCCCTTTCAACAATCTTTTTTTTTTGTAATCTGAAAGTAATCTAGATAAATAGTGGGTCTTATATAATGTATATCATGTGTCATTCACAGTTACACTGTAAATTCTATATGTTTGCTTTCCCTTCCATTTATTAGGAAAATAGATTAGAAACTCTAATTTTAAAACCCCTTGTGAGAAGCAAGGATGGATGTCATGAAACTCGCAATTGTAGCCTGCTCCTCTCAGGGGGGAAAAACCTGTCTCATTCAACTTGGAGCATGATTGAGTGGTCTGTTTTGATCAACAAACTGCCACTACAAAATTTGTCACATATTTCAATATATTTCCTTAATCTTCTGTTGAAAACTTTAGACAAAAATCTACTACCATTAGCCATAACACCAATTCTCCTGAAAATGTATCACAGTCTTGCCACTGGGATGCTGAGATCTGCTAAGTCCAAGCATTTCTAATCGAGAACACCCACATTTGCAAATGTGTTTAGAAATATTCATTTCTTTTGTTGATCTGAGCCTACATCAGCAACACCCCATGAGGTTCATGGTCTGTAACCTCACCTACAGGAAATGTTTTACCATTTTTGGCAGGATGATGGAAAAATGACACTGGTAAGAACCAGAGCAGCCATGAGAAAAAAACTCCATAGAAAAGCTTAGGGTGAGGTCAGAAATAGAGAAAGTGCTGCCTTCCTCCAAGTATTTGCTTCAATAATGGAAGCAGAAATGCAGAAGTGGTGAAAGCATATCGGCCATGTCACTTTATTTAATGATAAGCAGCAAACATAATGAGGTTTCAGAATTGCTCCATTATATAAATTACAGAACAATCCCAGTGACACATTCTGAAGAAAAGGACTCCAGCTTGCATGGTAGCAGCTCGAATGCAGCCCAGGCAGCAGTGGGCACTGTCAGCTGAGAATCACTGACCAGCAAACTCAACTCATGGGCTCTGCCCACTTACTGCAGGACATGTCCGCCTCCAGCATTAGGGACACAACTAACTCCGCCCTGCTGTTCAAAGGAAGCCAAATATTGAACACACATCAAGACTTAATTCCAAACTCTTCTGAAGAAAGTGATCCCTCCCAATGAAATAATTTCAAGTAATACTATTTAGACTAGGACTAAGCAGAGTGACAATCTCTAATGCCTTTAGGCTCATCATTTATGATACCAATAGTTATTTTAAAAAAAAAAATGTTTTTCAAAAACATTGTGATCTCAGAGGTTTACATACCTCAAGCTCATCAAGTGCACTTCCAAGAGTAGCTGTGTGAGATGTAGGTTGTTCCATTTTATTTCCAACTCCTTGGGAAGCATTAGAAATTACATTGAGAGCATTCTGTATTTCATTGCAAATTGAATCCTTGCTGGCTGTAAGGGATGCAACATCTGAATGTTCCAAACAAGCTGAACATATTGAATGTAGGAAAGCAGAATTCTCCTTCAGGGATGCACGTGCTGCAGCAATTTCATCTCGCTGATTGCTAGATTTCAAATCCTGTCAGCAAAAGAACATGCTGTTTATTTCCAAAAGCATTCCAAAACTGACAAGTAATGTATAAACACTTTTTCTTTTCTATCTCTACTCGGCTTAAGGAAACATCAAGTTCAATTCATCAAAGTTTGTGAAAATGGACTGTAACGATACTAACAATTGAATCATTATCTCATGAAAAATGAACAAAGTATTTGTAAAACAACCACAATTTTTATAGTGTCTTCTAACCAGCACCATGAACTGTGTGTGCTTTGTTTGAAGCAGTTTTCCTCTGAGAAAACTGCCCTGAAAATCAGCCATCTTTCCACCTAGCCATAGCTTTCTTCATAAGCAATGAGGAGGACAGGGGTGCACACAGAGTTAAACAAGGCATTCTGTAATTATTGCATCTGATCAAATCTCCTGTGTCTGCTTCCCTGCCCCACCAGCCTCTGTCTCGAGCACGTTGCAGAAATGAACAGCAGTCAGGGATGAGATCCTGCACTCCTGGGAAACGGGAAACATGGAGGCTGTGGAAATGAAAACCATGATTGAAAGAAGCCATCTCGAGGTGCCACTGCCTGTCTCCCCTCTGTCCCTGCTGTGTACACACAAAGCACTCAGCCATCCTACCACACCCATCTTGTTCCTCCCTTCTCCACCGGATTTCCTTGAGATCCTACAGACTCCCACCAACAGAAACCAGGGACACCCAGCTTGACAGAACCACCAAGTCCAATTTAACTGGTTCTAGGAATCAGTCATGGGCACTGGGATTCAGACAGCTGAAAGTTGCGGACTTTGGAACAACCATGCAGTCGGTATCAGGCTGTAAGGAACCTCCTGTCTGATCCTATTTTATTTTACACATTCTCCCACGCTTCTCCTGTATCTTTTCCCTTTGAAAAGAAAACGAATAGATATTTGTGAAATGACTTGGGTGAAGGAGACAGTTAAATTCAGGGGGAAAATAAAAAAGGAAGGGAAAATAGCGCATCTGAGCCTGTGGCACCAGATTCAAATGATGAGAAGAGGCACAATGAAGAATGAACAAGTAAATGCATACAAAACTTCCCATAGCCTGCCTATAGGCAATCTGAAGTCTAATTATTTTCCTTTGCATTGCATCAGGCTTTATATGCATTATTTACAAAAGCATCACAGTACCCACTTCTCACTGCATAAAGTTTTTAAGTTTATGGCTGAAGAAAAGAGCATTTGATATTAAATGAACCAGTCCTGTATTTTTAAAATCTCATTTACTCCAAGATATGCATTGGACATAGGATTGCATCTTACCTCCTCAGGCTAACTTGGAAATCTTGGGGATATAGTAACAAAAAACCAAAAGCAAACAAAATGAGAGAAAGATATGTAGACTTTAGCAGGAATAAACAATAGTTTAACCAACTGATTATCTGAATCAGAAATTTTTCTTGAGTATATTAACACATAATGTATTTTTAAATTTTTAATGAACCAATATATAAATTAATCACCACTGTGCAAGAAAGATTTCATTGCCCAGTGTGTTCAAATCCAAATACTACTCCATCTCCAACATCAGTAAAACATCTGCAATTTGTCCAGTGCACTGGACTTCTTCAGAAAAAAGTGGTTTTGAAACACAGACGTGCTCTAATTAGTGAATCTATCTCCTCTGCAATTATTACAAAACAGCAGACTGCCCTCTTTTCTCCTGTGCTACAAGGAAGCCACAGACCTAGAGATACAACCAGAAGTCAATGCAACACTTCAGCCTAACTGGCTTCTATTATTAACTATTTCTTATTTTGCTGCATCACATGTAAACAATCAAACCCAAAAGCCCTTAAAAATCACTTTTTCCCTCTCAAACAGTACTGTCTAACCAGGACTGAGGGGGTCACAAGAAATTAAAAACTGGTAAACCAGCAGCACAAAGCCAGTAACAGCAGGCAGTAACAGAACACCAGGAAACAGTAAAAAAGGTTCAGTAAGTTAACATTTTTTGTTTCACACAATACTGTAGTGAGAGTCAGAGTGATGGCATTGATAAATTCTTCTACAAAGAGCCCCGTTTTTGTTCAGTAACATGTTAAAATGAAAAAGAAATGCTCAGACCCATGAAATTCATCACTGCTTTGTTGTTTAGCTGTGAGCTTGAAAAGGCCCAAAAGAAGCCACAGAACCATTATTCCTTTCCAGCTTGAGGATGAATTTAGTCCTTGAGATTTTTCATGTGAACAGGAAGAAACACCTGATAATCTTAGTCTGATCTCCTGCATAAATGGACCAAAAAAAAAAAAAAACCCTGAAATTTGAGTGATTTCACTATCAATTCTTTGTATATGTGGATTATCAGAATAATGAACCAGTTCTTTGAAGGAAGTTAATATCTACAAGTATCTGCAGTTCACCCAGCTACTTTACTGCACTTTAGGCTATTTTGTTTTTTCTTCATGGTTTACCACTTTCCTCTTATTCCAGCATCTTTTCAGACTAGCGGACAACATCCACTGGTCTCTCATGTGTTTTTCTAAATCCCTGCTAAATCAGGTATGTCATATGAGACCATCTGAGATTAAAGATAAATCCCATCTCCAATCACTGCCAGTCTAAGTCCAGCATAGTAACATTTCCCCAGGCTGCTGTCCTAGCCCTTCCAGGACATACTTCTGTGTCTTCTTCACACCTGGCTGTCCATGATAAGAATGGAAAATGAATACATAATCACAGATTCCCAGCTGTGGATTGTTCCAGCTAAACACTGAGAATGGACAAGACTACTTTTAAAAACTTAAGAACTACCTTCACTGTTAAGCTTTGATTGGACTACTTCAATAAAAAGGGAAAAAGGAGGAAAAAAAAAATCCCGTTCCTTATCCCACATAATACATCTAAGGCTTGACAGTTCAGCACACCAGGAAGCAGCTCCTGTTCACTGAGCATTCCCAATCAGCACAGCTCATGTGGGGGCTGGGATCACCGGGAGTACAAATCATGCTGCTGTATTTTGCACCAGCTGGAGCTTCAAAGTGCACTGCAGTCCCCAGCCTGCTCTCCGCAGAGACGGATGTTATCGAACCAAGTTGTGTATCCAGGAAAAACATACACATACAAACCCCCACAATTTCATACTACTATAGAAATAGGAGACAAAAGCATTAGTTTTTATCACAGCTTAAACCTGGGCTTTAGCATTCAGCTTTCAGTCAGAAGTGACTGCCAAATCGTTGGTGATTCAAAGACCATAATAAAGCTCAAACTCTTCCAAGTGCATTCATGCACTGTTCATCTGGGCAAGGCTCCAGATTACATATTTCATAAGTATTGTGTTGTCCTTTTCAGTGGAAGAAAGTATCTCCCAGACAAAAGCAAGTGAACAGATCTGGGGGAGATACTGACAGCGAGATCTCCCTCAGCTGTGTCAGCTGTGCCAAGAGAACGCTGTTTGCACAGCTGTTAGAGCCTGCAGCCCTCAGGGCTCTGCCCAGCCCCAGCTGGGAGCTGCACCCACGCTCACCCCGGGGCCCTGCAGCCCCAGCTCCACACACCCTGGCACCTTCAGTCCCTCTCCAAGCCATGCCAATAGGGGTGCTAGTCTCCAGCTCAGCCACAGCTGCCCCTGCCAGACTGATCTGCTGAGCTCCATCCAGCCCTGTCACCACAGCACTTCTGAGACACCACAGGGCTGTCCCTTACCCAGTCACCCTCACCTGATCCACGGACTGACCTCACAGCTTGTCTTCTGAGCTGCCTCATTACCACAAACTTTCCTGAGGCTCTGGACTCGTGGCTACCAGAGCTGGCAGGCCCAGCTCCTGCTGATGTCCAGCTGGTGAAGCCCTGCCTCAGGGAGCAGCAGCCCTTGCTGCACCCCACAGGACCTTGCTGATAATAGATAAGCATTGACTGTCAGCAGAGACTGTCAGCAGAGATCACCTGTTATTAATTCCATAATAAAGCTGACCCTGTCTGCTCTACAAAATACTGAATTTGCCAAGTTGCAAACAGCATGACCTGGTGGCACCTTTTCTCCATGTAAGGCTTTAACTACATCATTTGGACCAATGATGTACACAAGTGATTGTAACCACACAAAAACAGACACAAATAAACATTGGGAAAAGCACCTGGCAGGATAAAGGCTTCGTTAGCACCAATGAAGCACCACTAGATGATAGAGCTGTACTGCACAGACCACCAAAGGTTCCCTTACATGCATTCACAGTGAGTTAAACACCACTGAGCCTATCCTTACCGGAAGGGTCACACTATGTGCTTGACTGTGAGGAATTCCAAGCTAACTTTCTACTAAAGAAGCCTTATCTGGCCTCTAGACTCATTTATTTTTTCTGAGTTGAGAAATCATCAGCAGTTCTTAGTGTCCCATGGTACCACTAAACTACAGCATGTACAGAGTACAGAAATACTACACACACACACAAAATGCAGACTTTGTATAGCCAAAACTGTAGGCAGAGTTTGTTTGCCCCATATACACGAATACAGAAAATATTAAGTGCTACAGTACAAATCCATGTCAATGTTATCATAAGCCTAAGCCTTAAGTAATACCCTCTCTCTTGAAGATGACTCAGCAGTCTTAAATTGTATCCTTCGGTCAACTGAGAGCAAGCAGGAAATGGATCTATGGGACTGAGGTTCAGAACTTTCTCTCTGCATCTATACCTATTGATTATTAATCATACATGTGTGATACATTATATCACAGAACAGCAAAGTTATCTTATACAAACCATGGCTGGTTAATACCCTCGCTCTTGCAATTTACTAATATTTTCCAGGAATTTGCTGCTCAGATAAGGAAAGATGCAGTTTCCTTTGATTATTTGATTGCACCAGATTGCAACTGCTGCACAATATTCTGCCTCCCCCCTGCTTTGGCATCTTCTAGCCCAGTTATTCATGATGGTGCAATAGTTGCTGTCACTTCTCTGTCTGCTGTTTCAGGATCTGGTCCCTGCACTCCAATACCCTACTGTTAACTTTCAGTCTCCTAGATGAAGTAGCTGATTTGGAAAGGTAGCAAAGCAATTTTTTCTCTGTAAGAATTAATATATTAGCTCACAAAGGTTTTCATCTAGTACAGCTACAGTCACATTTGTCACCGATGAGCTTGCCTAGAACTAAAGCAGGAACCATTCATCAAGGAGAGGGCTCAGAAGTCAGGAACCTCCAGAAGGTCTTATCACATCTGGAAGCTTTAACAAAGCTGTTAAAGTTTTCAGAAAATGTTCTCGCCTGGATTTTTTTCCAATGGAAGATGACTCACTGAAAAATGCGGCAGAATGGCATTCATCCACAAGTATTTTTTTCCACAGTTTTATTAAACTCTCATAATACCATATGTGATTATTTTCACTTGCTTCTTTTTTGAGGTTTTAAAATAACAAGGGATTTGGGGATGTTTATAAGCTTGAAAAACTTGTTTCATTCACTGCCTTAGTGCTATTAGGCTACTTACAAACAACCTAAGTACAATTATTAGTGCTGGCAGATCACCTCATACAGGGTCCACTAACACTTCCACTGATACAGCTTAACAGACAACAAACAAATCTTTCCCATTTAACCTGTTTTGTTTTAATCTTCTTTTTATACAGGTAATCATGTCAAAACATATTACATCTGCCACAAGAGTTCAAGATCCCTTCTCCAACAAATCAGCTCAAGTTCCCCCAGGTACAAGTTTCTCCTCATCTTGAGCAGGGTGTTGTTCAGTTTTCCTAGATTTATTATCTTGGTATGAAAGATGGGAAATCATCAGCAATAAACAGGTACAGGATTCATATCAGGCAGCCTGTTCCAACTGCTATGGCCTCACAGATTATATACTCAACAGATCTTCATGGCCTCTGCCCCTACTCTTCTGTCAAACTCCAGGTACAGTTTAACTCTTTTTAGCATTAATTAAAAATACTTCCCAAATATTTAATGTACTTCCCTTTTCTCTAATTAAAAAAAAAATCCCGAACTAAAACAAGCTGAATCAAGTAAATCAACGACAGCCTCCTGCAGCTCAAGATGCACCCAAATCAAACCACAGGGAATATTAAGTTTCTCTAACTTGAAGCCACGTCCAATTGACGTGTGTAAAGAACGTCACTCAAACGGGCCTGAAGTGCAAATCCATCAAAACAAGCTTATTAGCATTACCAATTTCAGCAATGTTAGCAGGAGGGTTTGTTTTCACTGCTCAGCTGAAACTGCAAAATGAGCTGGTTTCAAGTATTTATCATGGAAAATCCATTTTTTTTTTCTTGTATATCAATTTAAGTTTTTAAATTTTATTTTTGCATACCTTGCAAACACTTCCAGGAGAGAAACTGAGAGTGAAAAGAAGCAGCTATAAGCCCTTGAGCTCTGTACTGAATGTTAATGCATTATATGTGATAGATTTAATACAGAACTGAGAATAAATGACTTCCAGCAGCTGCACTCTAGACCTATAAATTGCTGTGAGTACTACAAAATCCATACAGAGGAAGAACAACTGTATAATTTACAGCATCAGTATCTGTCAAGAAATGCTGCAAATACAGAACTTGATTTCTTCCTTTTAACATTGCTATTAAAATCAGAAATTACCCTTACATAGATTCTACTTAGATGAGGAATTTTATTCATCTTCCCTGATGGCCCATCAATGCAGAACAGCATTTAATTCTTACCAGTGTTAAATGCAATTCAAAAAGCATAAACACCAGAAGAGTTTTAAAAAATAAACATGTAACAAGCTAAGGTTTAACTTGTATTTTACATAGCAAATGCTTTGAGAAGATGAGAAAAGGGCAGTACTTTGATGAGATTATTTATAGTACACAGCAGACAAATGCTACACAAATCCACGGCAAGCAAATCTTAGGGGTAAGGGTTTACAGCTGGGTTTTTCTCAAGCTGCATCCCTACCAACGGGACTGACAGCCACCACCTCCCACACTCTTGTTCCTCTTGATGCTTCAGAGGATTTTACATCACCTTCACAGCACAGTGTGACCAGCCCAAGAGTGTGACCCAATATACTATAAAAATATGCAGTGTAGCACAGTAGCTACAAAAATGGGAGACACTGTAGCCAATATCTAAAAACTGCACGTCATTCATTTTATGCAAACATTTCAAAATTTTGAGTCCTGAATTCACGTGTCCACTCAAGAGCTCTACATGATTGTTAATTTGTGAATACCAAACAAGGGATTTTTAAGGGATGAACCAGATCTGAATTTTTCAGTAACAAAGAAGTACCTTTTATGAGCCTAAGGCTGCAAATCAGCAAAGGGAAAAACTTCTTTGTTTTTCCCCAGACAACAGACACTGTAACATTTGTTTTCATTAAAACAAGTAACCAAATACACACCACAATCTCTATTAACATCCTTACTAACACAAGTAATTACAAAATCCATGGAGCCACGTGGATTTTGTTTTGATAAAAGGCATTACAAACATCTCGAGGACTGAGATCAATATGGGACTGCATTGCCTTATACATTTATTACCTTAAGGGACTACTGTCTGTTAACAGTGGTTTAAACCTCCAATTTAATTTATATGTTAGCTTCAAATTTTATAGTTGAAAATACTCAGCTTTTACCATTTAATTGTCTCAAAGACTTCCTGGTCTCCTCATAGTGCATTTTTTATATAGCAGTAAAGTTGGTAAATGCTGTTTTCTTGACCTCTAAATAGATAAGAAATAAGATGTTCAAGTCCCATGAAAAAATCCAGGTGATATAAACTGGTCTGAAATAAAGCATTTCATTACACTTTTCGTTGTAGAAAGTCAGAAAAGATTCAATACATAATTTCCATTCTTCTAAACTGAATGCCCTACCAGAGGTTCGGTCATATGAAAGCCCTTTAGACTGGTCAGAACTCAGCCTTATCCCTGCATCAGGCATATAACACTAAAGACAAACCAGGAAACCTGTTGGTAAGTATTATCTCACAGGCATTATTTTAAAAGATCTTGCCTCCACCCCCTCTTCATGTAGAACTTTGAATTCCACTTAAGTTTGGAGAAACCTAATAATGAAAAAATTGCAGATGAGAAGGTAAGTCTGGAAAAAAAAATGGGCTACTTTGCACAGGCTTGTGTATCATTTTCCACTACAAAAACCCTGCCTTCAGGTGTTCCTAATTTTGACAAATGAACAGGTTGGGCTAAAACTTCTCACGTCAGATATGTGAAGAGGGTTGTCAATTTTTCCTTATTTGACGGGGTTTTTTGTTTAGAGAAAACTTGGGTTCAGGCACCTTCAGTCTAAGGAAAAGCAATCTCCCCACATTAATACTTTCTCCAGAGAAGTATTCTCTGGAGAAAATACACTATTTGCATTTTGGTTTTTTTTTTTTTTAAACTGAATTAAGATTTGCTTCCTCTAATATGTAAAGTTGCAAGTGCAACAATAAATATCAAGTACTAACCACTACAGAGTAATGGTCAGAGAGAAGAAAACTCAGGATCCACAGTCCAGGGAGACTGCTCTGTCAGGGTGCACAAGGTGAAGGAGCAGAAACTGTATCCCCACCCAGCTCTCCCTATTTGTTTTGTCCCACTGAGAACACTCTTTAAACTTTAACTCTGTGTCAAAAACTCAATGCGAAAAAGCTGTTTTCTCCAAATTGGTTTTTAAAACTCTTCTTTAAGAAAGTAAGTGATTCCTCCCTACTAATTATAAGACATCATATTGAAGCAATCACATACTATTCTTCCAATTAGTCACTCAGTGCAAAGCTTGGCTATTTCACACAGAATTAAAGCAAAATTGTACAGAATTACAGCAATTCTCTGTAATTGCCATGTTAGTCCTTGGAGGCCTGATGGTTTGCCATCTGTAAGGCTCTCTTATTTTTTTTCTGTCTGCATCCCACCAAAGCCTATTCACCATCAGAAGGCACAGTTCTTACACCTCAGCTGATGCTTGCACAGTCTTCTGGCAAAACGCTGGCCAGTGCTCTGGTGTGCTCTATCAGCTTCCTGCAAACAGCCCCACTCCTGCCCATTCCTGCAGCACTTGTGCACAGCAGCTCTCCCTGCTGAGCAGGCTGAGAAAAGACTCCACACTGATGTGGGCACACCACACAGTATGGGCTTGCTCACTTTCACCAAACACTACAGAAATAAAGGATTTCCTCCAGCCCTCACAGATTCTCCTCATGCTCCTGAGAATAAGAGACTGACTGTCAGACCCTGCATCCCAGTCACATTAGAGGAAGCAAAAAATGAGGGGAGAAATACATGTAGATAAGTGAAAAAGAAGGAAGAAAACAGGGCTGAAAAGCAGAAGGAACAAGAATGCCAAATGAAGGAAAGAGGTAGGAGATTCCTTAAAGGCAGCAAGCAGAAGGAACAGCAAGTACAACAGAACACCATATATGGCCATCAGGCCTTGGTATTACATGTTTTGGGAGGCCTGAGATCTTCTCAGGGTATGTGATTTGACAGGTGAGCACAGCAGCCTATCCTAACAAGGTGGGGGGAATGGATTCCAACATCCCAAGTGTTGCAGAACACAGAAACCTCCGTTTCTCTGTCCCACCTCCCTCTGCATCAGACTCTTTTTTTCTCTCCGGCTGTGTGTCAAAGAAGAAAATAGCATACAGTAGATGGGCACATAAGGTCAGCACCCAGCTCTGAAACTACTCCCAGAGAATAAGCTTGTATTTTAGATTCCAGCTGGTAAGGCCCCATCAGTAAAATGAGGCTAAGAAAATCCATCTGTGCAGCACTAGATTTCCCATGACCCAGAAATTTCTCAAGCTGAAACCATTTTGACCTATGCAGGATTTAAATACTTAGGTTTTCCATATTTCATAGGGAAACCTATCTTCATGTGCCCAACAAGGGCTGGATGCTCAAGCATCAGGACTTTGTGCCACTGTGAGCTTCTCCCAAGCAGTCACTCCTCTAAGATGAATCCCATGTTACCAATGAACCCCTATGTAGGGCAAGAAAACAAAGGAGGTTTAGTAAAAGGAGAATGAAGACCGCTTGGTTAAAGAAAGGAAGCTTATTCTGCTGAGCTAGGGAGAAGATGTAACAAAATTTCTAAAAAGTAACAGATAGAATGGCTGGAGTTTGCAAAGCTGTAACAATAATGCTTGTTCTGAAAGAAATATTCCCATGCTGTAATCATTTATTCTATTGGCTGTCAAGAGGGGTGTTATTTTAACCTGATGGCAAAAATATTATAAAAACTGTATGCTTTTCTAATAAATGTTCTTGGCCATATCACTGTCTGGGGACCATACTTTTGTGTCGATACATCACACCCATAGCTTTCCAGTGTCACTTACAACTTGACTAAACACAGACTAGATGAAAAATCTCCTGAAGCCAAGGGGGAAGTACTACATGAGCCTTTGCCAAAAAATGTGAATAAAAGACCACAGCATAAACATCAACAGAATCTTCTTTTACATCTCTGGATCTGCTCTTCTTTGAGTTAACTTAGACATTTCTTTCATTGACTAGTTAAGTATTGCCCAATTAGTTTAAATGTAATTACTTTCCTCTCATTACAGTATCAAGTCTTTTGTTTGCAGCACACTCACAAATTCCAAGGCTTACAAGTATCTATAGTGCTTTTCACTTACAATTCTGGATGAGTGTTGTAATTTCCTGGGTTGCTGAGACATATCATCTTACAGTTTCAGGACTGTGAATTCCATTTATATAAAAACCACAGTAGAGTTCTTTTGTCTTGGAAAGTTTATTTAACATGAAAATAACCTTTCTGAAATGTTTCCTTTCTTCTAGATCATTCTTGTGATATATTAATGCAGCATTAAAAATTTTTTCATAAGACAATACCTCACTGTTAAAATGATAAATCACACTCAATGACTATCTAATCAATTTACTTTTTAGATTATTATTAGAACATCATTTCTGAAAAGTGAACAGAATTTTTAAAAAGTGTAATTCTTCAGAGACCTGATCTTCAAAACTAAGAAGCATAACTGCCACCTGAAAGGGAACAAATCTTTTGTGTTTCATTATAATAGTCAATTTTTGCACAATACCGAAGACATTATTCTTGCTCAGGGAAAAAGTTCCAACATTTCTAATAAAAATTACTTTCAGCAGGAATGTGAGATGAGTTGTGTATCTGTATAATTTAAAAGTGAGTTTCACAGCTGTCCTCCCTGCAGTGGATTTGAAGTTTGTGGCCCACTCAGAGCTAATGTTGCAAAGCAGAATAAGGGCAGAGGCGAGGGATGTCCCTTTGTCCAGCTGGCTGTGGGATTGCAGAGCAGCTGTGGGGATCAGAGCCCCAGCACAGAGCACACAGGGGACCCAACACGAGGGACACGGTATCAGGAACAGCTCCTGTCATTCCCAGGTAAGGGAAACTACATGGGAAGGAGCAAATAAACATGGGAGCACAAGGAAATATCCATCCAGCCACACATTCTGCTTTTTGCACTCTCAATGAGGTGAGGGAGAGAAAGAAATGGAACAGAGGCAGCAGGAAGTGTTTGGGACTGCAGCAATCTTTAGAAGGCTTACTAAACACACGACATTCTCAGGTTGTCAATAACAGTAGTAGTAAAAAAAAAAAGAAATGTCACTCCTTTTAACAATTACAGAAATGGGAAGAACAGCACAGGAGTCACCTAATGCAGAAGGGAAGAACAGTGATCCTGGAGAGATTGAAAGAGAACAGCAGCCACCTGGACTCCTGCAAGCCCCCAGCCTGTCTGGGGGCTCCAAACTGGCCAGCTGCATGGAGAGCTCACTGCACAGCTTGGGTATGGACTGGAGAAGGTTCTGCACACACACTCACACACCACCTCAGCAACCAGATTCCTGCCAAGCTAAATAATCCTTCCCATCAAGCATTTCTCACACTAAGCAAAGATCAGTAAAAACAACTACTATCTCATTTCAGAAGCTGTATGTATTTCCTGGGTTTGGGGGTTCTTCCTGCTCCCCCCTCCCTTTTTTTCAGAGAGCTTTTTGTTCTTTTTGAGGCTTTTCTGTCATTTTGGGTTAGGTTGCTTCATTTTTTGGGGTTTTTTTTAGAACCCATTCTTTGAAACCAAAGAAATCTGTTTCAAAATTGCCCAAGTCCTCAACCTAATTTTAATGTTCTTCATCCCACATTCTCTCTATAGAATTATGGCCAAACTGGAAACTTTATTTGGAAAGAGTAGCATGGAAAACATTCTCCTGTTAAACCGGTAGTCACATACTAACTGCAACAACAAGAAAAAAAAAGGCACCCAAGAAAGCTATTTAACAAGTGCACACACCTGCATTCTGTATACTTGCTCATCTTACAACACCCACACAGCAGCTGTGGCATGTCTGTTATTAACTATTTTTTCTGCTTTTTAGACACTCTTCTTCCAACTTAGACAAAAATAATTTGTCCTTGTTAAGCAGTCACAGAATGACAACTTCGAGATTTAAAATTAGTCTCATCAATCACTTCAGCACAGAAAAATGTCCCAAATTCAAAACATTTAAAATTCTTTTGAGCACTGTATTAAACAGCTAGCCCTGAAAACTCAGGTTTGTGAAAGTCACTGAAGTGTGTTCACATCTGCTGCTGATTCAGCCTGTTAATACCACAGCAATAGAAAACTGCCAAAAATCCAACCACATAATAACAGTTACCCTGGAAAACAATTTTGATAATTACAGTCTTCTGAGATAACCAAGTAAAAAGCAATTTGCAACCTCTATAAGATGATGATTTTTTTCTATCATAACAAAATTATTTCCATATAGCATTTGGATGTTGCATTGAATGGGTGCTACATTGCAAAGAAACTTCTTGATCATTCATGACCATTGACAATAATTACATAATAAGTAGCAAAACAAAAAGACACATTTTATCTGACCTGGCTACACTTGCAGTTTCAATAAGTTGCAAAGGTGCTGGTATAAATGGATATACATGCCAGAGAAAAGGCAATCAGCATGAGAAAACTACATAGCAAACTAGCAATGAATTATATAATAAGGGGAAGAAAGTTCATTATCTGTCCAATTAAAATGTCTAAACCGTCACTGGTTGCTGCATGGGCAGCACTGCTGCAGGAGTAGGGTGCTCTGCAGACTGCCTTAATAAAGAGATATCCCCCAAGGGAAACTTCTGGGTCATGCTGGTTGTGTAAGAGACTTTAGTCTTGCCGTCAGCTCGGAAGAACTGCAACACTCCCTAGTACCCTCTGGAAATAGCAGGACAATTACCATTACTTCCAAATGAGGCTGCTTAACTTCTCCAACAGATTCCAGATTTCCTCCTCCTTCCCCTGAGAGCTTGTACCTGAGAGTACCACAGCATGCAAAACCTTGCTAAAAACATTGCTATTCAGCACTTCAGTGAAACCTACAGGGACTAATTAGAAGCTTTTGGAAAGCTTTGCAGAGGTGGAGCTCCAAACACCCTTGTATTCTGTTTAAAATATGCCTCTCTGTTGCCCCCCCCCCCATTAAATATCACGTGGAGTGAAAGCTCCCTAAGCTCCAGCTTGCTCCAAGTGGGACATGGATTAGGTTAATGCTGGAGAACCACTGAGAGCTGCAACTTCTGCCACCTGAACACATTTCTCCTCTGATTAGAAGAGGGCCTGGAGTGAAGGAACCACCCTGAACCCTTCTGTGAGCTGGAAACCCCGACACAAACAATGCCTGCCTAGCTCCATGTTTCCCTAAGCATTCACTTCTCAATGCTCTTCACTGTTATAAAACCAGAAAAAATGAGAACTTCAGTGGATAAATCAGTAAAATAAGTTCTAGCTACTTCTGATGGGCAAAAAAACAGTAGTAATTCACTTCTTAAAGAGAGCAAATGCAAAAGATGAATGTGACTACTGTCTTGCTCTTTGTAGGAGCTCCTTATCAACACACAGACCAATGGACTGGCCTATCAGTCCCTGTCAAGCTCAGGCTCAGTTCCTACACACATGGCATCAATCCAGGAGAAATTGAAGAGGATGACTAAGCTTTTAATCACTGAGCAGGAAACAATACCAGACACAGCATGACCTTCAAATAGGGAAAAATTTATTTTCAAAGAACTGACCCAAACTTTACCATTAGGTTAAGCAATAATTTATTCTGCAGTTCTCTCCATGGAGAGGTACAGAATTTTCCAACAGACTATCTATCTATCCATTAAGACTGGGGAAAATAGCTCCCAACTCATTCTTTTTTTCTGCAAGAAGCATTTTTTTAAGAAATAACTTCTTTAAGATAACAAAGGGACCTGATTCATGAGATACTTCACACCTACTCCCTACTGAGATCATTCTCTTACTCAGACTCTGATTCAGCAAAGGGCTACAGAAGTCTTTCTGAAAACATGAGTGACACCGCCAGCCTCCATGGGCCTAGAGACATACCTGCTGTTTAATTTAAAATAATGATGATGTGGGCGTTGGTAGACTAATAAATGGACAGACTGTCAGTACGATGGAGAACAGCTGTTATGTGTCATCTCAAATCATCAGAAACAAAATAAGATTTGAACCTGTGGACTTCAAATGAAGGCCCCATACATTGGTATCAAATCCTTGGACGACACAGTTCATCAAATACCATATGTCAAAAATCAAATACTCTAATAAAGCCTTCCTAGTCAGTAATGAATCCTAAAAGAAAACTCATTATATCACTTAGATGGATTTCTCAGAATCTCTTCTATTTCAGAAAAGATTAAAGATTTAGTTTTTTAAAAGGAATGCAAAGCTTCAAATTGGTAGTTTGCACAAACCACAAGGTAAATAGCTTATTAGAAATACCACAGGTAACAAGTTTATCATCTTTCTGTTGCCCAGTCAATAAAGAAAACCAGACATTTCACTCTGAAATGAATAGAAGGCTTTCAGCTTTCCATGAGTAGACAATTCATGATACCAGTTATGGCAAAGTCAAGAACCAAATGACCACAATATGGTGTAGTTAACAGAGCAAATAGAGCAAAGCTGTCTTGCATATAAAAAAATCCAGAAATAGTCAAAATTAAACTCCCTTATTTAGCACTCTCCACATGAGTGCACTGGCTCTCCAGTTCTTACAGACAGAGATACCTTTTTTTTCCCAGGATTATGGTTCTGTATATTCATACAATTAGATTCACTTCTGAAGGACTCAATACTCCACTCAAACTCTGCAAACCTTTTTAAAAACACTTTGCTTGCAGTTCCTTGGTGAAACATCCAGTTAAAGGAGAATAAGAGTGTTAGAATAATAGCTATACAGAGCTACTTCTCTACTGATGTCATCTGCAAGTCTCTAATTCACATGGATGTGCTCTGAAGAATATTATACTTTTGCATTTGCAGTTTACTATCATACTGGAGGTCAAATGGATAAGCTGCAGTACCTAAACTGCATTCTGTTACTGCTTCATTAAGAAGCTTTACGCACAGTCATGTTACAATGAATTACTCCCAATATTTAAATCATTAAAGAAGAAGAACCCCTTACTATATTCAGAAATACTCCAATGGGTAACAAGCTGAAAAAAACCATATCCAGTAACTCATTTTGTCTTCATTTTAAGCCAGAGAAGTTCTGAACAGTACCATTATCAAAAATATTTGCTAAGGACAGTCAGCAAAAATATTTAATTTGTTGTAGCAGCTTCAGTGCCAAGCAAAAAACACACATCAATGAATAAACAAGTAAGTCTACAGAGGAAGAATGCCATTATAAGTAAGGCTAAGTACAAACAATGAAGCTACTACATGCAGGAGACATCAGCAATTGCTTACACAAAGATATACCTCTCCTCCATAGCTTGTTGCTGTACAATGATCAGGACTTTATGGAAAAACAGAAGGTGTTTGTTAAGCAGCAGAGCCACAACATGCAGCAGACCTGCACTACTCACTGCCCACCAAGTTCTGTGTTGCTACCAAGGAGCTGCAGCTCTCCATGAAATAATTCTCAGGGGGATGCACATCACCTGTTACCAATCACACCAAGAGCTGGGTGTGTTGCACCTTGGAGCTATTTAGTCTCCCCTAATCAATCCCCCTAGAAAACACTTCTGGGCCACCTCACTTCAGCACAAGTGTTAAAGGTTGGATATCTGATGTTTTTCACTTCCAAACAAATCACAGCACAGTTCTCAGCCTATTGCTGCACTGTTCATCTTCCATGGGCAAACCCAGGCAAGTCCCATGTTTGTCTCTGCATTCTCCAAATAACAAGCTGTGCTTTTCCTACCAGTGACTGCTGGGCCTCCTGCAGCCCATTCTGCTCGAGCAGCTGCCCCTTGGAGCAAAGAAGCCTGTGGGTTACAGCCTACTGCTGTTTTCTGCATCCAGGTTACACCACACCATGCCCACAGGATGCCTTTTGACTCATACATTTTCCTCTGCCATGATACAGTTCTGGTTACTTTTTTCCTTCAGCAAAATAAAAATGATGGACTTGAATAAAGATGACTTGGGCAAACATAGAGTGACCTATGACAAACAGTCACACAGTGAGAAATTGAGAGAAAAAGACCAAATGGATTAATTATCAAAGATTTCCCTCTCATCTCAGGAGGACGAAGGCAGCCTATTCAAAACAGAAACTCTGTCACATAGTAGAATCAAATATAAAAGAATAAGTCAAACACATGAAGGACAAAAATCAACCCTGGCAAAACAAAAGAAAAATTTGATTTAGCCAGGGATACCAAACGCTGCAAGAAAATGTTCTGGAAACATTGATGTAGGAGGAGGAAGTTGAATAAGTGCTGGAGAACTAGTGGCAAGTCTCTAGAGTGAGATTTGACTTTGAAATACAAAGTTTACCAATTATTTATTTTTCAGACATTACTTGAAACATCAGTTGCAATCGAAAAAGAATACAAGATATCAGATTAATATTGAAAAAGAACACATTGAAGAATACTAAAAACAACCTGGTATTTTTCAAATTGCCTAAACCTGTTTAGTTTCATGCCATGTTACCCTGATCAAGCCTAAGAGTCACAAATTATGAACCTGAGACCCTGTTGTAGGACTGGTGATGTGATTAGAGAGCAAGGGAAAAACAATACATTCTTAAAGCGAGGATCCCTCAAAAAGAGGAAAACAAGGATGAGTCACAGAATAGAAATCTATCATTCTTTGAAAAAAAATCCACTGCAAACACAGACAAAGAAAACTGAAAGTGAGTTGCACTAATTTGGGCTGGCTCAAACAATCTCCTCTCTTCCTGTAACAGGACATGGCGAGTGTGACTAGAAGAAGATGACAATAATATATGCCATTTCTCTAGCATGGCTTTTAACCCCATGACAAATGAGGTTCAGAAAACATGCTCTAAATGAAGGCAGTGTAAGGGCTGTACAGAAACATCATCAGGGTAAACATCCTGAACAGACAATGAAAGACCACTATCTAAAGGAAATAAGTATTAAATTAGGCTCATCAGAATATTTTTCTGCATCTGGAAAAAACCCTAAATATTCTCAACCAAGGCTATGAAAAAGAGAGAAAGCTGAAAGAGAAAACAAATATTACAAAGGGGGCAACATGAAAACTGAAATAGTCTCAATAACTAGCAGAAGCAGACCTAGACCCAAAAGCAATTTAAAAACACACATCTCAACATGCACAAATGTCTATACTCAAATTGGAAAAAACAAACTGCTGGCTATATTACAGTCCTACAAAAAAGGAATCACAACAGGGAATTCACATCTTAATGTAATGTGAACATGCTGCCCTGTTGTAAATCCATCTCCAATCTTGCCTGAAACAGACAATATTGAAGGGCAGTGAGTTAATAGATTGTAGCCTGTAGAAACATCCAGTTACCTTCCATCACCTTTAACAGTAACAAATCCAGAACTGCAGCAAGGTAGAATAGTTGTGGGCACTACAAACCCTGCTCTCTCTGCTCCCTCCCTAAAAACACTTTTCAAAACCAGAGAGGAGGAGAGCACTGGGAATGCACAAGAGTCTTCAAAAAAAAAAAAAAAAGCACCTGAACTTAGAGAAATGAGGAAACTGAGGCTGCAAAGAAAAAAGTTACAGAAATTATGGGTCGTTCTCAAATACATAAAAAGGAATTGAATAATCTGTTCTCTGGACAGGAGATAAGAAAAAACACAAATATTTAAATGAAAGGAAGAACAACATATAGAAGGGCAAACATTTTAACAAGAAGGATGGTGAAATAGCAGTATAGATTGTACTGAGAAATTGCAGCACACATGGGGTAGACATTCTGAAGATAAAAAAAACCAACTGTTGGAATTGCTGTCTTATATATGGTTCTGGTTTGGAATGCATGGATTCAGGATGACTTCCTGTGCTCCCTTCACACCTACTTTTCTGATTCTATGAACACACATTTTGAAACATAACAAACATCACAACTCTGCACCAGACTAAGCAAAGAGAGATTTCACAACCAATACAGAAGGAAATGGGTCTGACTAACAGAAGAGAGCTATAAAGGCATGAAGAGGTTTTCATTATGGGTCAGTAAACTGGATCTCAGTTATTCTGGTCATGACCAAAATAACTGTCTTGTACAGACTTATGTAAAAATATCAGGCATGTTGTCAGAACAAGCCAAAAGCACACAGGGTCTGTGCTTCTGCTTTGCTGTGCAGACAGACTGCTGTGCAGTTCTGTGGCTACACAGACCTCAGCATGTGAGTTTTGCTCAGTGCAGCAACTTGTACAGCACTAAATTAAATGCTACAAAACACAGCAATTATAACTAATCTAATGAGTAAGCGCAGGTGAAATACAATAATCTAAAAGACAGACATTAAAAACAACCACTCACTAAACACACATATTCTTTTCATTCACTGTGCCTGAGCAAGCTCCTAAATTGCAGAAAAAACTAATATGGATTGCAGTGCCTGTGTTTTGGTTCCAGGTTTTAAGTATCCTCATTTCAGCAGTGTTCACATCTCAGATCTGTTTATCAAGTAGGCTTGAAATTATTCCAGAGAGCACCTGAAATGTTTCTGACTGCCCCTGGAAAGTGTTACTTAAAAGCCTGAACACTCCACCTATACAGTGGAACATGATGCAGAGATGCCTGCACTAGCACTGACCCAGCGAAATACATCTCCACAGCACGGAGACACAGGCAGAGAGCAAACACTCTCAAGGCAGAATAAACTTCAATAGCACACTTAGTCCAGTGCTGTGCCATGCCAATGCCTGTCCCAGAATAACCCTGCAGATACGGAGCATTAGGACTTTGGGCTCTCATACCATGATCAGTATGGCAGTGACAGGAAATCCAATTTCATTACTGTTGAGCTGATTCAGCTGGACAACTTTGGGATTCTTGACCATCTCTGTACAACTGTACACACATGACAGTTTGAATCATCACTCTCTTAGGGGGGTTTACCAACCACATTCCTTCACTCAGTTATAGTTAAACCTCTTATTTCCTTCCCTACATGTGAAAACCATTCCATACATTTTGCGTCCCTGAAATATGAATTCCAGAATTTTTACCAAACATATATACTGCAGTGTTTGCTGAGAAGTATATTCATTTTTTCACAGAACTTGTGAAAAATAATTAATGACTCATAGTAATATTCATTTTATTTTTCATAGTAATAATTCAATTATATATCTTCCAACCTTTCACATGATCTGTTCAAAAGCTACTACTCATATTCTGAAATCTGTGGTATTACAACAATTCTCAAGCTTAGCTCCAAACACTATCAGGCCTAAGGGCTTCTCACAGATTCTTGAACACATCTCAACACTTTTAACTCAAAAATCTCTTGGAAAGCACTACTTAAAACAGTTCCGTGAATCAGGTGCCTATCCTGGCACAGCTTTGCACACCACTAATTCAGAGCATCTTTATGCATCACAGGAGTGCTGTAATTAGTGCTACACAAACTGAAAAACAGCAGAGAGACCTGGTTAAACATCAGCAGGGAAATTATTTTGCTAAATGTTAAAGGCTGCATAGAATTCAACAGGCATCCATCCCATCAAGTGGTGCCTTTTCCCCCTCTCTGATTAACAGGATGTGCCACTGATGAGCCTCTGCCATCATCATCTGCCATCATCCCTCCTCTCCAATTTCCTCATCTAAGAGCCCATTCTTTGCTTGCTTTATTGGTCTTGTGAGTGAGCAGACAAATTACAGGCATTGCATTAATCTCTTCTAAGGGCAATACAGGTTTCACAGCCTTGTTATTCTCTCCCTGCAAGCCTCTAACACACAATGTTTACCATCATCTGTTATTATTGGTTTAGACCACCCAGGGTCTTTTTTAACTACACCAAACCAGTAATCACCCTGAAATATCTCCTCTCACAGCAGGTTTAGGTCATAGCCAGGGCAGTTTTGCATTTAGTGATTGTGAGACGTCTCACATTTACTGCCTCACAAAGAGTGTCATTCAACATGGGTTTGGGCTCAGCAACTGCTTTACTGAAACTGATGAGCCTCCAAAAATCAGCTTATTGGTACCCAGAAGTGATGAGCAAGGCCTGCCTTGGAAAGGTGAGTGATCTCAGGAGGTCTGTCATTCCAGGGCAGCCAGAGGCTTGGATGGGACATGCCAGAGAAGTACAGCAGTAAGTGCTCATGGCTAAGGAAGAGCAAGAGCAGCCCTCCCCCAAAAGCAATGCCCTGAATCAACTCCTTCCATTCACAGTCCACTATACAAGGAAACTAGAGAATCATGCTTTGTTTTACAAAACAACTCAACTTAACCTATACCAGCTCTATTTGAAACCATTTTTTTGCATATCCCTAGTCATAATTCATGACACTTTCTAATGCTCAAACACAACATTTTTCAAGTATCTTCCCGCTGCCTGATTTCACACCCATCCATGAAGCCATACCAATCCATATGTCTCACATTTTCCGTCAGCACAACAGTTTGAAAGAAGACAAAAGAGAGGACAGTTAAATCACTTAACATGCATTTCTTCACTATGGGTCTGAATAAATCAGCATGAGAATATAAAAATGACTGCTTTTTCAAAACTACATGTGGAAGGATAGAGGGCTAAGACTCAGAGCATTTAATACAATTTGCTTTCAATTCCATGTTTACAGTGAATGAGTCACCTTTCATTTTTGTTTCTTGGAAGCTCTGAGTAGATTACTAAATTAACAAAAATACTGACATGCTTTTTGCACTAAGATCTGCATAGCTGTTATACTCTTTTTTCTCCTTATTTGGTTGTATAGCAATTGATTTTGTAAATCCTATGCTAAATGTGAAAAGCTGTCCTCTTCACTTGAACATCTCACATTCCTGAACTGAACTGATTTCCAAATAGCTTTTCACAGTTTGGGAGTGAGATCTCTCCAAGCTCAGATTTCCATGGCACAGCCTCTCTCTATCCATTTGAATTCTGTCTTCTCAGTTTCCCATCTCCAGTGCAGCACAGCAGATGTCTATTGAGCTCACATATGAAACAGGCTCAGTGGCTGACCATGGGGAGACAGTCATGTTTCACTGCACATAATTAGGTTTATTTGCTTCACTGCAGCACTTACAAAATATGGCAAGGCAGTTTGTGTAGACAAAAACATCAAATCCAGCCTTGATGAACACCCAACTCTTCAAAACCCCAGCCCTGCCTTCTACACAGAAATCAGAGTTCATATAAACCACCTGAAGTTATCCTTACTTTGGCACACTATCTACCAGATTCTGCCTACCAGAAAGCAGGAAAGAACTTTTCAGAAAAGGCAAAGACTGGTTGCCATATTAAAAACATTTTCACCTACATTTGGTTTTTGTAGTCCCTATCCTTAGTGACCTGAAGATTAAACGCTGAAAATCCTAAAATTAAAGCTTCAATGAAGGTACTGTTGTAATTGTGGAAATTCTGATACAACTTCTAAGCTTAGAAAGAACAGCTGCCTTGACACAACTCTATACATTTCATAAACAACAGACACTGCTCAGCAGTCTGTCAGTCGCAGTCTTATTTCCTTTTTTTTCTAATTATTAAACAAATTATTTCCCTAATTTCCTTCACACCTCCACACAGAGATTAGGAGCAGCTTTAAAGGAACATGGTTAAAATACTTGTGCTGGCACCTTGGTCCCACCAGAGCTTCAGCACTGACTTAAATTGAAAATGCACTTTAAAGGTCTTGATTCATTTATAAAGGAAAATACTTGTTAGTCACAAGGACATTTTGCAGAAGAAAAGAAAAAAGCCAAGATTACTTTCTTTTACCTGACAACAAGAAAGAAATTCTAGCATTTATGAAACCTGTTTAGTTAAACAAAAAGAAGTAATATCTGCAGCACTGTTGAGCTGGAAATTCAATTAAAAAACACTCCTACAAATACTACAAAAACAAAAGAATTTCTAGAAAATAATGATTCCAGTTAACCCACACACAGCTTCAGTCCAGCTCTTACAACTATTACACAACAAAAAGGCCTTACTTTGATAATACAGCTCAAGCTAAAATTAGTATGTAACAGCAGCAGAATAAACACCACGTCCCATCAGAGTGCTAAAAAAGACCAAGAATTAGGAAAAGAAATAGACATTTTTTTACATTGCTTTGGAAATCTTTCAGTAAGTAATGGTAAACATACCTAATAATTAGTTTACTGAATGTCACATTGCTTGGAAACTCAGTGAACGTGACAGAAATTTATGTTCAGTAAGGTAACCAGAACGGCCTATTTAATCAGTGCATGTTCTTTGGCAAGCTGCAGAGCTAAGCAATTTTCGAACATTATAAGACTATTAGGGGTAAAATATGTCTCATTGAATATCCAGACAAACAAGTATTTATGAAATCCAGTGAGTGATAGATAACAACCATTGTACAAGGGGTTCTTCCTGAAGTGCTATGTCAGCATATGATACGTCCATTCTTTAGGAAGCAGTTGGAAGGCTTAAGGAGGAGTACAGACTCCAGCTCAGGAATTTACAAACTCCTTACATCAGACATCTCAGAATTCTCCATCAGATCCAATCTCCCACAGACCGCAAAGCCATTCCTACACACCAAGCAGTTTCTTCATGGTGCAGTGTAACTACTCTGCTCCTCCCAGAGCTCTGTTTTCTCCTCCTGTACCTCAAAGGACCATTCAGCAACTCTGAGGGGGAAAAACCAAGGGAAGGAGCTGTCTTTTTTAGTATTAGCTGGGGAGATTCACTTGCAGGGCCAAAGAACAATGCCGGCAGTCCCGGTGGTGAGAGCTGAGAAACTATCAGGAGTTCCTTAGCAACCACACATTAATGAGAGCTGAGCTCTAGCTCTCCACAGTTGCCAAGGGTGTCGAACTCGATCGCTCAGCTACTGCAGCAAGGATTAAAAAAGAGATGGGGTCTACAGGGCTCACAAATTGTCTTTCATCTCTAGTCATGTTTAGACTTCCAGAGGAAGAGGGGAAGGTTTACAGATCTCCTGTGCCCAGCTCCCCAGCCTGCATCCAGCAGGCAGCACAAAGGGAGGCAGTGGGTTCAGCACACCCTGCCCACCACTCCCCAGAGAAAAAGGCACCCAGGGAGGAGGGCTGGATAAACACCTGGGAAAACACCCAGTGCTCCTGTCCAAGAGGAAGAAATAATTAAACATTTAAGATTTAAATATTGGTGTATTTACATAAATACATTCCAAATTTATTTATGTAAAAGAAACTTCAGGAAAGGCACAGTTGGGCCTCTTTTTCTGAATAAATTACGCATACAAAAAGGACATAAAAAGACTTCATCAGTGTGTATTATCTTTTATGGTCATAATAATTGAACAAGAAAACTGGAAATGTATATAACAATATATTAAAAAGAGCATGTGTTATTTCACAAAGCCAAGGAAAAACTGGACAAGTTATTCACCAGGATTTAAATCCACATTTCGATTTGATTCATAAAAATGCTTCTGAAGCTGCAAAAATACATGACCTCAAAAGAGATCTATAAATACACCTGAACACTACAAACACTAAGTTACATAATAAAGTTGTAACAAAAATTTTAAGTATGCTCTATTCTTGCGGTGTTTAGACTTAACCTGAATCTGCAGGTCAAAGACACTAACACTCAGAACATCACTGCTCATCATCCTTTTTATTTTCAGTTTGTCATTGAAAACAACCTGCTATAATGCTGTCTCACTAGCTTTTGTTCCCAGATCCTCTAACCTTACCTCCCTAATGGCTGCTGTGATCAACCATGTGAAAATTATTGCAGCAAACGTTGAAATTGGAAAAAAATAAGATTAATTGTGGTCATACTAGAAGGGATATGTAAAGCACATCACACTGCTCGGTTTTAAATAGGTCACAAGCTAGAAGAGAAATGAACACCTCTCATGCACCAGGAAGCTGGGTAATATTAAAAATCTTACATTTTCTCTGCACCCTAGGATGAACAGAAATCTACTGAATTCTGCATTAGTCCAACAATACTGAAGCCGATTCATTTTGATAACATTTATTCATTTAAAAATTAAACACTGCAAAAACCAAAATAATCTCTCCCAACAAAATGGATGACAGCCACATCCCATGGTACCCAGGAACAGTCAGACTTCTATTCACATAGAACCAGATACTGTGTGGCTCAACTCTCAGTTTTTTTTCACCCTGGATTTCATCTGAAGCCCTGAAAGATTTATACCCACTGCACATCATGTATTGACTGAATGGCTCTCATTTAGTTTTTGAGAATGCTTTGGAAAGAGTGGGTTATGTTCCAGCTCTTCTTTTCACAAGCTTCTGAAATGCTGTCCATGAGGATTTAGGCCACTACAAACAGGAATGCTGGAAACTTGCTGTTAAACCCAGTTTGATCCAAACCCCAACAGACAGAGCCTTCTCCAATAGCACCACATTCTGTATTGCTCCATGGTTATATAGCTCCCCCTGGTTTTGTTTTTTTCAAGCACATTATTTAACATGCAATCACTTAACAGTGAATAGGTTTTACAGAGAAGGTCAAAGGGGCTAATGTTTATAAATCTCCAAAATCTTTTCTCTTTTTCAAAGATTATCATGTAACTATATCATTTGGCATCATACTGAGCTCTCTATTCACTGATTACTGAATTCTTACCAGGATATACCATTCCCTTTATTTTTCATTATCACATGACCACCAAAACCATTAGAATCAGTTCTTAAAAAGACTAGGTGTAGTTATAATTTTTCATCACAGATGCCTGCCCTCTTCCACACTCTGTTACTCCAAACAGGCTTAGCTTTATTGATGGGTTCTAGGCACTACTGCCATTCCTGAGTAAACTGCCAAGAAGCCCTGAAATAGTTTCATAACCAAGAACAGTTTCAATTTCTTCTACAAAATTGTTGTCACAAGCCAGCACATCTTTCAAAAAGTTGAACAATTAGTGTTAACACTGAACAGAATCTATGTTCCTAGATCTAGGATCTTATTTCCATTTGACCCCAGCAGTCACGTCAATTTTAAATGCAAAAGGTCCCTTCCAGCCCAAACCATTCTGTGATTCAAAGATTCTATGATCATTAGCTGAGGACCTACCCCTGGAGAAATACTGCAAAAACAATGAAGAGAGTTTATGCAGATTTTGAAATATACTTACATCAAATGTCACTGAAAGATAACACTGCTCCGATTCTCCATCTGAACTTCTTTTCTAAAGAAAATACTTTAAGTACAAAAGTAAAGTGGAAGTATTATTATCTAAACTACTCTATCTATTTTATCTAGAGCTTTCTGCCCTCCTGTCTTCAATGGATATCACCAACAAAAGAAGAGAATTAAGGCTTCAAGGCTCTGTTCACCCTACAGAAAACACAGTGGAGCTGGAGCAAAACCCTGTTCAATTCTTACAACAGTGAGAGATCAGACAAACACCTCACATAGTTACTGGGATGGCTGAAATATCTCTGCCTGAAGCACAGACCTAGAAAGCTTCAATTGCTGCAGGGAAACACAAGATCTGATTGTCTCAAGGTCACACAGAAGCAGTGGCTCTAAAATTTGTTCCAGTATTACTGATTTGTCAAGGTCCTGGGGGGCTACCAACCAAAATCACAGTAAATTTCACATCTATTCCCTTCTGGCTACTGTTTGAGGAAACAAAAAAAATCCAGAAGGAGAACAGCTGAATGTGTGTGGTAAGAGACAGTGACCTTTTAGTCTAGGAATCATAAAGTACTGTAATTAGAGAAGTTACCAAACACATTCAATTTTACCTAAGTGAAGCTGAACAAGTAAAGGAAATATTTGTTCATATGTTTCAAACACACCTGTAGAGAAAATCTCTGGATTACTTCTTACATTTCATGAGCTGTTCCAAAGGCTTTAGGATACAACACCTAAAGGAATCCTTATGTCAGATTTTGTTGATGCAAAAGGTGGGTACTGACAGAGCACAGCTGCATTATTTTCACCTGATTGTTTATTCTGTAATTGGGAGTGATGAAGTAGAATCTGCAGCAGTTTGTCTGCTCTTACCTATTTTCAGACATGAAGTGACTCTGCGCCACACAATCTTCTGCAAGAAGATTATTCAGTAATTCCCTTTCATTCATATGGGAGCACTCATTTTGTCTCCACATCACTCCCAGGAGAAAAGCAGTATCTGAAAGCTTGGGAGCAGCATAAGCCAGAAGCAGCAACGGCAAAAAAAAGCCCATGTTTGATCCTTTTCTGCAGATTTAGAATTGGCTGCATTAAAATTCTGGCAGATGGACAATGGCACAACTAAGTGATGTCTTATCCTCCCCAGTCATAGTGAAAAGTGATTTTGGTTTGAGAAGCATTAACAGATATACGAGCAGCAGGTCAGGATCAGGCAGGAGTCATCAACATAGTGTGCAACGGAGTATTAAAGAGAATTGCTACAATATCTGCAGTCTTGGATAGCAGCAAATACTCAAGTAACTGAAAAAGTAGGATGTAAGGGAAAAAAATTCTGTCTGAACTTATTGCCTCTCCACATTGCTAGTCCCAAGATGGTAAAGCTGCATGGCAATGGACTTGCAGAATAGTATCTTTTTAGTGCCACACAGTGCTAAAGTTGAAACCTGAATGTCCTTTTACCTAAACCAAAAATGGTTGGCCAGTGCTTTGATTTTATTCTACAGAAGGAAACAATTCCTTATATCCAAAATATAAATTCAGTTCACAGATCTCACTGTCAGACAAAACTCACTGCATTTTGTTGCAGCTTTAACATTGCTAATAAAGTTTCTGCTGATTTCACTAACAAGCCAGAGACTAAAGAACCATGTAAAATCAAAGCTTTTGATTTTACAGCCTGCAGGCTGTTTTAAATTTGCATCCATTTGAAACATCCAGATTCCTTGGCATAATTTTTCAGTAATTGCAAGTAGGCCAGCACATCAAAAATAGGCATGCAGACCAACTACATGACATGTCGATGTCAGCATCCAGCACTGCTGCTCAGCACAAGAAAGGGCTGCAGAACAGCTCCCCAAGGATGAAAAACCACCTTATTGCAAACTTGGGCAGCAAAGCATTACAATTAGCACCATGGATAACTCCCTGTAACACACAGTGTCACTCAGCACTGTTTTTTAAAAGCCACTTTAAAATCCCACCTTCCCCTCAGCTACCCTCCCGTAACACAGCTCATTTGGAATTTTCAGCAATTTTCAGAGCTTTTGGCAGAAACTTTATGGACTCTGCTGCTGATGACGTTCTCAAAAGGCATTTTTTTCAAGTGTGGTTGGTCAATTATACATTGGTCTTGAGTCAGTGAGAGATATTTTTAACAACCATTAGCCATGTAACACCAACACTGAGTGAGAATAAAGGTGTGCTTAGCAATTGGGCAAACCAGGCTACTGCATTCAAAAACACTGATCTGTATGCATGACACAAGGACCATAACCAAAAATGAGAAATCCCATATCAAGACCTGGGCAACTTGAATTGTTCAGCAAGGGCAATAAGACGACATCTGCAGAGAGAACTTAGAAAAGGACCAAAGAAAAAGGTCTTTCTAGACAGGCATAGAGAGAGGATAAAAAGTCTGTAGAACAGAACCAAGAAAAACCACGCTGCTTTTAGAATATGTCCAGTTCCTTCTCCCCAGGAAACTTCAAAGCTTCTAAAGTCCCATCTTCAAATGTACACACCACATGACCTGAACTCACTGCCTAGGTGGAAAGCCAGATCTGGGTGTTTTCAGTTAACAGTTTCAGGCAAAAAGATACTTAGGGCATGAAGTTTTGCCAGCATAACCCAAGAACAGCATTGTACTCTTGGAAATTTCAGTCTCCTAAGTATGTTTCTACCAAATGTTGTCCTCTTACCACCAATTTTTTGTTCATTACTTCACCACCATTTCCCACCCTTTCAGTTCTGTGGAAAGGGGGAAAAAAATAAGTTTGTTGTTTGTTCTGCACCTCCTGCCCTCTGCTCCTTAGCTTTGCACAGACATGGTCTACAAGGGCATAGCTGTGAAGGACATGATTTAGGAATCAGCTGGAATATCTATCTGCTAGTGGTTTAAAAGGTACCCAGATGATTGGCTCATTCAGGATCGCAGTAGTTTCAAAAAACAAACAGACATTGACAAGAGTCTCCACATTTCTGGGTTGTAAAGATAAGTAACGAGTTCTTTTTTGGCTTTGGGGAAATTTATTTGAAAGGGAAACTCTATCTGCCTGTCTGCAGAAGCTGCTGTGATGAAAACACCAGTATTATATGAGTCAGTCAAGAGGGAAAATTGGAGTCAAGAGGCAATTCTCTAAAATTACCCTAAAATTATGTCCAAATGTGGATGTTATGGTTCCTTCCTTAAGAATTCAGGGATTGGTTAAAATCATACCAGAAAGAGTAATACAAAATTGCAAGGTATGTATTGTCTGCCATTTTCAAAAGAAACTTTAATCCTAGAAGCACCAAAGCACCTTTCGTGATTCTGTACTGAGTATAAGACATACTCAAAGCTAACTTTTAACAATCTCACAGAGTAGAATAAATTCCCCATAACTTTATGGAAAAGGGACTAGACAGTGTTTTTTCCTGCATTCAAAAATAAGTTCACCTTTAAGAATAGGTCATCCATGAAAAATTTTAGCCTTAAGGATGAATATTTTGAAAGCTCTGAGCATATAAAATAGAATGCCAGAAGAAAAATAGTATTGCAACTCCAACCACAGACTGGTGTTTTGAACCAGCAAACTTTGAAGGAGAAATACATTCTACTGCTACTGCAATTTTTTCTTTCCATGCTAAAAATAGTGACTGAAAAGAAGTTATTTCCCTTGAAAAGCCACTCATTTTGCAAAAGAAAATATTTTTGTTTAAAGAATTGTATCAGACATATTAAGTCCCCTCTTCTAGATAAACTGCATGCAATAGATGAAATATGTAGTTATTACTGAATTTATTTATAGAACTAATATTACTAGCCTGTAGGTAGACTTTTTCCCTCCACAGAGAATTATGAGTTACATCCTTGTCTGTTTTGCACTTTCTTTAAACAACCCACAGCAAAGACCAGGAAATCTTTCTCTCACACTTTACATTCTAAAGATTATAGCCTGAAAGTTCACTCTGTATGAGGAAATAAACTGCAAAATTTAGAGTATAATTTTATTTATCTATTTAGTTAAAACCTTTTTATACCATTTCAGGATTACTATCTCCCATTCCAATGTGGCAATTAAATGAAACAAAAACTTCCAATTTAGACTAATTAAAGCTGTAGTTTCTCATCTACAAGTAACTCTCCACTCTAAGTATACACAATTATCTATGTAAGTTTTCCTGTATTTTCCTTATATACTTTTTCAATTTCACTGCTGGTGGTAAATAAAACACAACTACATCATATATATCAAAAACAAAACCATAGTTAAAACTCTTTCCACTCGTGCCTTTTCAGGAATGATCTGCTGGAAGAGAAGATCAAAAAAAATGGTGAAATATTTTTCATTTCAATGTGCATTTAAAATAAACCATTTGCTCGATTGTTTGCACTGACAAGTGCTAACCCACTTGGTTCTTATACAAATGTGTACACAATTAAATGCACTGCATACAGTTCACCAAAGACCTTTACTGTATCTTGTATCTTCAAAACTAGTTTCAGACACAAGCCAGACTTCAGCCCTGAGCACAGCCTCTGCTGCAGCCACCATGCCCTGGCTGGAAGGAACACCCCTATTCCTAAAAAACACCTTTCCCTGCTGACTCTTCTTGCAACAGGAGTTCTGTCAGAGACAATCTTTGATTTCAGAGCTGGACTCGTTGCCAATCACTAGAATTACACCTTCTGGAAGTCCTCTGAAGCCAATGAAAACTGTCCCAAAAGGCTTCCCAGAGCCCTTGGCAGTGCAGGAGGAAGCCAAAGAGAAAGAATCCACACCTCGGTGTGAGTTGTTCTCCTCAGCATATTAATGGTATAGTTGCAGATACCAAAACAAAACCAACCTGATTCTTGAGATAGAAGTTTGTAGGGTTTTGGGTTTTTACTTACTGACTCATTATTCATTGGATTTATAACTGCATATAATTCCTGCAGATTAAAACTGGTCTGTTGCACTGTGGTGCACTTTTATTACTGTGTTGACATCTAAAGGACCACATCCCAACCAAATGACAGTTTTAAGACCAAAGATTATTTTAGTGAATTTTCTACTTTTGCAGTAAAAATATTCAATGCAGAAGCCAGAGACGAATATACACCTGTGCTGTTCCATTGTTATTAAACCACTTTTCAGAGAACCACACTGTAGGATTTAGCTCTTTTCCAGAGTAGCTTGACAGCTCAGAACAAAGTGGCATCCTGTGATAAACAGCCACAAATGTGCTAAAGAACAACAGCAGGAACTTGTCACAGTCTGTGAACTTTGAACAAAAAAAAAAAAAAAAGGCACAAAATCTACAAGTACTAAACACTACAAACTACTGCTACAATAATTTGCTTTAATTTTAACAGGAAAAAACGCTAACAATACCACTGCATTTCTATCACAACCTTACATCCTTTCATTTGTTAGAAGCAAGTCTAGCAAATCTAACAGCTGTGTAACCTCTATTTACTCCATCTAACCAACTGTCAACCCCCCTGGGTTCTGTTTGTCTGACTAAATACAGAAGGGCACAATATTTCCCCGTTTCCTAAAATGGAAGATTACAATAGTTAAAAATAATTTTCTCAGAGCTGTCACTCTGTGCATGTGTACTAACAGTAGTAATTTCCTACTAAACTTCTTACTAATCTTACAGAAGATCTTTAGGACCAGATAATTGAGATATTTGATGGGTCTTTAGAGGCAGGGTCACCAGAAGGACTATGCAGCAGGGTTCAAATGTCAAGTGACAGGTACATGGGGACAAGAGGCAGACTACTTGATTTATTTTTGTCACTTGCTGGACATCAATAAAGGAGGACAACGCTTTTCGTATGACACATACAAGCCAGAAGATGCAAGAATAACTTCTGTGTCACTACTACTTGTTGCCAGAAGTATCATGGAAGATGAAATACCATTTTGCAATGCATTACAAAAACCTCTTTCTTGCCCTATCCCCTAGAAATAATTCTGACATTTTTCTGTTTTCTTAATTGTTAATCTCTACATAAAGAATTTGGATGCTTTAAACAAAAACACTCTGCTGAAAATGAAGGTCCAAAATACTTTGATGTGGACTTGTGTTCTAACAAAACAGATGTAGAATCTCAAGCTATGTTGTGAACCTCACTTCCACAAAATGTTGCTACCATTGGAAGGGTTAGACTTGTTCTAATCTTACAGATTAATTATCTTTTTGACCAGTTAACATGGTTGTTAGCATTTACTTTTTTATTACTCTGATTTTATTATTTACCAGGTATGTAAGCACTGCAATCTCCACTCCTTCTGTTCCCCTTTGTTTCAAAGCAGGTGTATCAAGAAACATCATGAAGTGACCCCAAGAATCCATAAGCACACATAAGGTCATACCTGCTTTCAGTGCATAAAATAAAAAATATCCAGAGCATTTAAGATCACAGCACCCCTGTGAACGTCAGGACGGACTTAGTAAGGGGTCTTGTTTTGAGCAGCTGACTGATTTTGTTCAGTAAGTGACTGAGCTGTACTGAACAGAACCTCCAAACTCACTGTAGTTGATTAACATCGCCTTGACAACAAGTGTCAAAACACAGCAATTCTACCTGATCAAAACTCTTCCCTTCTCTCCCCTGCCTTTTTTTTTTTCCCTTTTCTAAAAAGTTTCTCAGAGGTGAACTCTTAACAAAATTAAAACAATTTTGTGCAAGTTAGTTTCAATGGAAACACACTTAAAAAACCAAAATTATTTCTAATTTTTTTCAAGGTAAAAACAAGTCAAACTTTTAGAGAGCTGACTGGTTCCTGAAAGCAATTTTCCAATACATAAACATATTCCTGCTTATGCACAACTCCACGCATGTGAATCTCCTTACGCATTTAAACAGCTTTATTGGATTATGGCCATGAAGACTGATGCTTTAAGTCTCTGGACACAGAAGTCTCATTCAACTCAACAGGATATTTATCCACTAAAAAATGGCAGAACCAAAGCCAGATGGCCTTTTGGCTTGGATTACAGAATCATAAGAATATTGTCTTTTTACTCTCCTAAGGGTGAATTAGCATAGTCATGGAATAAGCAGTACCCTAAGGAAATACCTGTGCCCAAAAGCAGGAGCTGACTCTTTAAAAGCACAGGACCTGTTCTTTCACAAGTGTTTCTGAAGTAAAGCCCTGGACTTCAGTCCAGTGGTAAAAACTGTTAAGAATGGTAAAATAATTTGGAATATCAATATATAATGTACTTATACTAGTTTGGTTGTGTTCTTTAATCACAGAATGTCCCAGGTTGGAAGGGATCCACAAGGACCATCAAACTCCAACTTGACACTAACAAATTTAGACAGGGACATGAAAAGAAACTCTTGAATCAAGTAACCAGTTTGGATGTCAGCTGTTCCACTATGCTGAGGTGGCCTAACACAGGACCCCAATAAAGCTACTTGTGTGAGTAAAGCTTTAATTAGCAAACCATTAACATCCCATAGGCTTCACAGACAGAGGTGAACAGACGTAACAGTCCCGATTTCTAAATTGTTGATCTTATTTCTGTCATAAATAACTCTAAATCATTTATATCCCCACTAACACTCAACTTTATAACAGCCCCACAGTTCACTTCTGCAGCAGCCTTCCCCAGTGCACTGTAAGTCAGCAGTAATATGACTGCCCTATTATAACAGTGTGGTTCTTTCAGTTTTCATCACTGAATATCTCAGAATGAAGATGAATGTTGACTTGTGTAAACCTCCTGCTGCTCTGTACACCTGCAGACTCCCTAATGCAGCCCTCCTATTGCCCAGAGCATCTGCTCATATTTTACCTTCAAAGTGCACTGCTTCTTCACATTTTGATTTCTCCTACAATTCCTTAATAAAATATTTGTAGAGTCAAATGATGAAAAACTATAAGCCCAGAAAACTGACTTTTTCCATGGCAGATTTTGTAGCACCTGAAAAACTGTTCCACTTCATCCCCTTGAAACACTGGGCTTTTGTTTATTAATACTCTTTAATGCAATTAGGGACCACAGAAACAACTTATTTCCCAGATGGAGAGTACATAGTCTGAAAACAGAGAATTCTTACCATCTAAGATTTATTCTGCCATTGTCTTCTAATTCCTTTCTGAATTTCTTACAATAGCACTATCCATATAATTAAATTCCCAAGAACATATAAGCCATTAAAATATGAATACAAGATATTTGTAACATGCTAAATAGTCACAGTAAATTCTGTTGTTTTACCAGTATTGCAAAAAAAAACCCCAAAACCAAAAAAGTCGTAAAAAGGTTACTTGAACAAAGTTTATCCAATTCAAATTATTCCAGATCAAAATTTATAGTTTTCTCCAGACAGAAATGCATCTGTAATTGCATTCTATCTTCAATCACAGGATAAAGCCAACATCTGGCTTTGTGGTTTGCTACGAAAAAGTATTTTTTAACCATTCACAGTGGAGAAATACCTTAATCTTAAGGAAAAAGCCCTATAGGCGAAAAGTTAAAATATTGTGTGCCACAAGGCAAATATATGAAAAATTAAAGGGACACTGTATGTTCAGCATTTATGCAATATAATTAAATCTAGGCATGGAGATGCCCAGTATTTGCCAACAAGTTACCATAATAAACTTTTGTAGGGTTGGGGAGGGGGTGTGTGTGCTGGCTTTCAACTCAAAAACCAGGTTCTGCAGGAAATTTAAACAGGTTTACTGCTCTGTGTAGTACTTCCAGACCTCCTACATAAAAGCAATATTATCAACAGCAAACTGAGGCTGCTAAAATGAAACAGCAAGGGAAGTTTGCTGAATCATACAATGGCAAAAGGGAGAAACTCTAGAAACAAAGCCTGCAGCTCCAGGTACACTGGATTGGTGTTTACACACACGGAGTACCGGCAGAGCAGAGGCTAAGGGCTCACACACAGCCCCACCTCAGCATGAAGAATATTCACATCAACAGAACCAGACATGGGAAGCAAACACAAGAGTGACAGTTTCACCATAAGGAGGACTGAAAAAGATAGGTGATTGCTTCCCTAGGCTGACTGATTGAAAGCATGAGCATTTTGCTCATAGAAGCAAACCAGTGCTAGACTGGAATTCTTAAATTAGAAGTCTTAACTTGGTCCAGTTGTGGAGTTACGTGTCTTTTTTAATAGCTTGCATTTGCAGAGACCTTTCTGTGGGATCAGAATCATTCAACATCACAGAAACAAACCTAATAGATAATGCATATGGCAGGCAGTGTAAGACATAAAACAGAAAAGGCAGACATTTCTTTGCATTGTCTGTCTTTAAATTTAGAATTAACAGCGTGTGGGTATCACACAGCATCAGTCTGTCTCTCCCAAAAAGATGTAATTGTAAAAATGTATTCAAAAATGTCATTTCACTAAGCCACTATCCAGTTTATGGAGTAAAAAGTTTACGGAAAACAAGTGCAATGACTACTAAAACTGTTCCAAAACCCTGTTCACAAACCACACCTAAAATTTCTGATTTCTCTTTTAAAAACTGTACTTTAAAAAAAAAAAAAGAACAGCCTATGATTCTCTGCAGCAGGGAGATATTGCCATTCATTCTTCTTTTACAGTGCAGCAGCTGCATTTGCTCTTCCTGTCATGACAGCATTGCACTGAATGGACATGATATGAAAATACGATTTAACATTTTCTATTACAAAAATAACTTTTCCACTGTGCCACTTAGAAATCTGCATCAATGTCTAAATGAATTATAATGTACAGTTAAAACCTGTCAATTAAAAACTTCTCCAAGTCTCTACCCACATCTACAGAAAGATTTAACAATGGAGGTGGCAGAAATTCTGTCTTATGACAACTCCATTACTTTCACAAGGTATTTATTAGTGCAGCATGAACAGATCTACAACTACATAGCTATGAGTCCTACAGTTCTTTCAAACTATACTAATCTACTCTGTATTCAAAAAACCTATGGATTAGACATATTGGAAAATAATTCATCCTCTAAGACAATTGTAAAACAGTTGTTAAGTAAGAGTAAAGCCTCTTCCACTCAAAACAACCACATGCTAGACTGACAACTGATTCTACCAAACCAATGAATTTGAAGTCATTTGGTCTGCCACTGCTGCAGGTTATGAAAAGGAGGCAATGTACAGGTTTGGAGAAAAATTGCTTCACATGTAAACAAATACAGAAAACAGCTTTATGATATTGCATTTAACAAGCCCTGAACCATAAATGCATATACCATTCTATTTACAGAACACAATTTATAAGTCTATGCACTGTACTTTATTTAAATGCATATTGCACAGGAGAGATGTGCAGTAAGACAGTCAAGGTCTGCACAGCACGGCATGGTAGGAGAATGACAACAGGCATAAATGGAAAAAGAAAGCTACATGTTAGATAAAATCAAAATCTTTTTCCCTGGAAGGACACCCCAAGAGTGGAGCAGGTTGCCCAGAGAGGCTGTACAGTCTCATCCTCAGAAAATTTCAAGACATGCCTGGATAAAGCCCTAAGCAACCTCATCTGACCCCGGAGCTGATCCAAACTGAGCAGGAGGTTGTACGAGGACCCTCATGAGGTCTCATCCAAATGAAATTATTCTGTAATTCTATAATTACAAAGAGAAAGCAGAGGAACTGATAGTCATAAATAAATCATTGTGACTTTTTTGTGACATATAAAATAATATTGCAGCAAAATTATTATGCAAGGATATAAAGTCTTTATATGAACGTTCATAAACCATTCTTACAGTATGCATAAACACAGTAAAATTTATATGCACGGTAAAAAGTCTAATTTAAAACTTTTATAAGATTTAACTAGTTACATTTTATTAGCATTACTTCTTTCCAAAAAAGAGGATTAAGTATTACAATTAAGTACATCCTGCTAAAAGGCAACTATGCATTTTATTATATAAGTAATGGGCATGCTTCAGCTTTTAACTTTGATTTTCTAACTAAATAAATTTTGTATGTGCCAGAAAATTTTACAGAACAATTCCCACCAGTGCTAGCACTGACTCTACTGAACTCACATTAACAATCTCAAAGGAAGCTATAATTCAAACTAGATTCTTTGACTAGGAGCACTTTTCATTTTGTTCCCTATGTCTATCATTCTAATTTAACTACCAGAAGAGCAAATGTGCTGCAATAACCTGAAACCTTGCTTAAATTAAGGCTAACCTCAATTCACCTAGACCCACCAGAAGAGGGGTATTTTGTTGTGTGATTTTCGTGTTTTGGATTTTTTGTTTTAATTTTGTTTTTGGTTCATGAAATGGTGAGAGCTGCGCCTTAGTGTTTTTATATCTGACTACACAAAACATGGATCAGTTCCATCCCTGAGGCAGCTTTCTGAGAGCATGCAGTCATATTTGTACATGTATTTCCTACATCTGTCAAACTCTGCATCAGAAAAGACTGAAAATAACAAGAACTTGGCAGAGCACTTCACTTTCACAGGACACACACACAATGCAATACCCATAAAGGAAAAGAATAACCTCTGTGGATCAGACTAAATGTAAATTTAGTTAAGCACCCTTGAGGGATGGAACACCTCTTAAAAGCCATACAAGAAAGACAGGGACAAACTTTTAGCAGGGCCTTTTGCAATAGGACAGTGCGTAATGATTTTAAACCGAAAGAGAGTAGACTGAAGAGTTGACAGAAGGATGAAATTTTGTACAAAGGAGATAAAACATCAGCACAGGTTGCCCAGAGAGGCAGCAGATACAAGTCCCTAGAAACATTCATGGTAAGGTTGGCCAGGACTCTGAGAAACCTGATCTTGCTGAAGATGTCCCTGCTCACTGCAGGGGAGTTAGACTAGGTGGCCTTTAAAGGTCCCTTGTCACCCAAAGCATTCTGTGATTCCATGGCCATACCTCTGACATGTGAACAGGAATAGGTCAATCATAGCTGCCTCCAAGGGTATTGATGAATGCACCAGGGTCAGGCTTTTCTGCTTGGGCTTTTGGAGTATTTGCTACGGTAGAACTTGGCAAATCAGTGATACAGGCTGGCAGGAACAGGGGTGTGAGCAGTAACCCTGCAGGGCACTCTGCAATGGCCCCTATGGCACACTTGCTTACCAGGAGCCACACACTGCACAGCAGGGTGGGTGATCAGTGTCCTCAGCTCTGCCTCCTCTGTGGGTCCTTCTTCCCACAGGAAGGGTACCAGCATGCAGTGGGAAGGTGACAGCTCCCTGCAGAAATACCTGAAAGTGCCATCTCTAACAGTATTTTTTAGAATCTCATTCCTAGGAACACTTCTTGCAAGACTCCGGTAAGATGGGTTAAGGTTTATCTCTAAGTACAAAGACAAACACTTTAAGAGCTGTTTTACTGACACAACTAAAAGTGAAGAAATTAGGCACTAAAGGCAGTGAACAAAGAATATACAGAGAATTTATTGAAGTTATTTTGAATTATCTTAAAATACTTTCCTTCTGCATCTCCTTTGGAGGACTCCAATATTGTTCACATCTTTTTTTACATTATTACTGCCTATATTTTATTTTCAGAATGGTTTTCTTTTCTGCCTCCCTTGATAACTGCTTTAATTTTGTAACTGTGTCAGAAGCATCTGTCATTTTCCCCCTAAACTATTAGACACTTAGGAAGGGAGCACATTGTCTTTCTGGACTATCCTTACTACTGACAATAGTGATGGGAAGAGATTAGGCAAGATTCATGCAGCATGAAGGCACAGTTACACACACTTCTTTAAATTCATCTTCATTTGTTCTAACCTTTTCAAGATTCTTAACAGCTTCTCAGCTAGCTTTTTGCAATTCTAATGAATCATTTTCTAAAGCAAATAAAAACCTCCCCATTTCATTTTCAGTAAGTCAAGAAAGTGGCCAAGGCCAGGATCAAGAGCTCTTTAGCATGCTCTCAATTATTTCTCTCACTAACTCCCTTCCCTGACTGCCCAGGTTCAGCTCTCCTCACATCACAGCAGGGAATACACTCACCCTTCCATGATGAAATGCAGTTCACCTCTCCCACAGATGCTTCCCAGTGAGTTCACAGGGGAAAGGCTCAAGTGTCACAGGACATTTTGCCATCATTTTGTGTTAAGAAAATATAACCTATCTGTAAAATGGGAGGAGCACCCCAGGAAATAGAGAAGTAATATTACTCCTTATATTGTCTCTGTACCTATCCTCTCTATTAATTTAGCAATAAGACATTATCAGCATCTCCAAGGTTTTGGTCTGCAATCAAGTTTTAGCTCCATGGAATTTAGCTCTCCATTTAGGTTCAGCCCCTTGACATACAAAGTACAGTTCTAAGAATGATGGCTTTTAGTTAAAATGTCATCTTTGCCAGGATTCCTACCCAGAGACCTGGCACACCTGTTATTTGTCTACAAACTAATAACCACTAAGAAATTTTAATGTAATGCTGCATATTCTATTCAGATCACAAAATAATTTATTCACCTCTACTAACTTAGCAGAAGAGGAGAAATACTGCAGTATTTTCTCAAGATGCTCAAGCAAAGACTAATTTAACATCAACTGACTCATCTGAATGAATGAAGAAAGGCGTAATATTTATCTCTAGTGTCTGTGTAATACCTGTATCAGTCAGTAAAGAAATTTAATCTGTCACTCAAAATGCAAACCAAATTTATTGACCCCACCATGTTCTAGAATTTGTGCCTCATCCTGTCCCTTTGTCACTTCCTGCAATGGTTTGAGTACATGAACAGTTCAGGGAAGGCAGGCAGTGTTCCTGAGCCCAGAGAAGTACTGGGCTGGTACACAACCAGGCTCCTGCACACAAGACATTCAGCAGCAGGTTTGCTCACTTGGTTGTAAGCAGAAGAGACTGGAGAATACCAGTCACCACCACCACCAAACATGGCTATGGCACCCATTGATAGCTCTAACATTGCACAAGTTAATTTAAGCCTCTAAGATCACTCCATCCTTGCCAAGAGAATGCACTGGGGATGGAGCTGGACAGTGAAGAAGCTGTTGGGAAAACAGGACTGCTGTCTCTTTCTTGGCACTCTATGTTCAGGGTTAGCATTTCCTCAATCCAGCAGCACACAGAAAGACCTGAAAGACACTAACAAGGCTCTGCCTTCTCTTAGCTTTTTACAAGGTTTTTAATGTTCTTGATCAGAAGTCCTACACTAAACCTGAATCATGAATATGCCTCAAACACCTGATTTCTCCAGGATTTTAGCTCCTATTCAACCATCACTTGCAATAGCCATTTTATTCTAAAATGTTTCCTGAACTGACTGTTCGTGAACTCACTGTTCCAAGCTAGATTTAGTACCGATTGCACTCTAGTATAATCTGAATTATTTTCCCAATAAAAGTAACTTTTCATATCTTCAGTCTACACTCACAGCACATTACTAGACCATGTCAGGCTCATGTAAGACCAACCTGTGCTCTGATAACCAGACCCCCTGAATCCCTAACAGCAATTCTTCCAGGCCTTGCTCCCCATTTCTGAGTCATGTAAGTGTAAGTTAAATATATCTCTTTAGTACAGTAACTCTGCACTTGAAACACACCATCTGCAGGAACTGCTCAGACACATCCTTCCCAGCTCCCAGAAACAAAAAAGGAAATCATCACTGGGAGATCAGAGCCTCCAGTTCTCTTTACCCAGAAAGACACTTAACTGTACTCTGCGTACTCTGCGGCCACATGACCTCTTAACCTTTCCCACCTTAGTGAATCCACTCCTGAATTTCCCAAGTGCAGATCATGTAAGTTAATAAATACATTTTTTTCTTTTCTTTTCTTTTTTTTTTTTTGGCAACCCTTTGTGATCTAGATAAAATAAACTACACAAAATTGTCCTGTGGTAGAGTTTGTACTTCTCTCTCCCACAAATCAAAGAGGATCATCTTTCCTCCAGTGTTAACTAACCAAGCTACACTTAAAATTAATATAATTGTTGTTTCATATGTAAATCTTGACTGAAGTAGGATTTTATTATGTGCTGTGTCTTGTTCTTACAAAATAAAGTTTGATCCATTGTTAAATTAATGCAGGGAAAAAAACCACTTTCTTAGTCAAGGAAATAAACCTAAATTTAAATTAGATGTAAGAAAGCTTTCACTGTCCCACTGCCAGCACAATTTATTCTTATTAGGTGTAAAAGCACTGTTACAAGTGACAAAACCTTACCTACAAAGAAAGTTTTGTTCCATAACAACCATCTATAAAGGCCCAATTTCACTAAATTACAAGAAGGCGAACTTCAAGATAGATCAACTGATTAATAGCCACTGATAGCTGGTTGCTGAAAAGTAACCAGCTGTAACACTCTCAAACCACGAGGAACTTAACAATACAGATTAGTGTTTTTTAAAAAGCTAGATGGCAAATCAAGGGAAATAGTACAGCCTGGTGAGCCCCATTGAGCAAGACCAAGGTCTAACTGTGCTCTCCCAAGTCCCTGATGAGAAGAAGACCCAGCCATGACAGAGCTACATATCACATACGTTTTGGTTGGACCGTGACAATGACCTGGAATTCTAGAGGGATGGAAAGGAGGAAGTCAAGGTCAGTAAGGCTAAAATCAGGTAGGGGCAGTGCCCCCTGTCATGACCCATCCTCTGCCCTCCTTCCTGCCTGCACAACGTCACTATGACCTGTCTGTCCACTGCTGCACACACTCCAACTCTTCCTGGTGATCCCTCACACCCTACGTAAAAACATCCCTAGCAGCACAGTGGCTTTTGTGCATGGACAGACAGGAAATCAGCAAATAGCATCTGTGGGGGTGGGACTGTTATGTTTGTTTGAATCTAATGTGGTAAGTACCTTTCTGTGAGCCAAATGAATGAGTCAATAGCATTAGAATGCACCAACAGAAATGAGGTGTGGATGACAGATGACAAAGGCTTAGAAGAAGAAGGAGACAAAGTGAGCTAGAATTGATGCAGAGTGACTGGATAAGAAATTTAAGTGCTAAATGTCTAATGCACCTGGGATTATGCAAATGCAAAATACAGAATGCAACTTGATGCAGAACGTGCTGGGAAAGGGGCAGGGATGTGTATCAGAGAGACAACACAAAAAGAAGGACTAAATGCCCAAGTTAATAATGTCACACAGACTACAAAGTAAGAATATTGTCTTGGATTCAAGACAAGACTAACAAGTCATTTTTCAGGGTATGCAACACTGATTTTTCTCTTTAGGTTTTTGTTTCAACCCTGTGTAGCAATGTTCCAGATTAGCCAGAACAGCTGGAATCCAGAGGCTGAATGGTTACAATGGGTCAGAAACTTCATAAACAGAGCTAACAAGTTCTTCCTTCAAAACAAGGTTGTGAGCCACAGAAGAGCTAAGAAGCTCGCCTGATACATAATCCTAACCTATTACAGAACTTTAGTTTCACCAAAACACAGAGATCCCCACCTTTACCTCCCAACCTGCTACCACATGAGGAAAAAAAAAGTATTCTACATCCTGCAATAACTCAAGGAGTGCACAAAATTCAAGTTTTCTATTTCCTATGTGAGTGTTGGATCTACTAAAGCACTGAAGTATGGACACAGTAACTCACTGCAAGTTCAGCCTACAGAAAAAGACAGCAAAACACAACTGCTTCTGGCAGAGTCTGATTTGGCTGTTGTCTCCAAGAGCTCCTGGTGCAAGCACATCAAGGAACACTGCTCCTGCAGGATTTGTCCATCATTCCCAAGAATTATGTTCTCAAACCATTTTCCATTCACAGCTCAGTCATTTTGCAAGGCTTTGCCTTTCATCTAATCTGATTTTTATGAAGCGCCAAAGCAGAGAAATATTTTATATAAGAATTTATTTTTCTGTGAGAAGCTGGTGTATGTCTGTCAGGCTGAGATCAATACAATATTACATTCTCTTCAGATAATTCTTTCACAAACTACTATTACTGTCATTTTCACCAGGACATAACATCATTCATTAGCCACTCTTTGGTAATCAGAGCTCTCTGCATTCCAAACTGTTATTGCACTTCTATCTTGCATTATTTCAGCATCTAAATAGCAGTGTTTTCTCATACTAAGAAAAAGAGCACAAAAAAAAAAAAAAAAACCAAAACAAACAAAAATCCAAACAAACAGGAAGAAAACAACAACAAAAAAACCCCAAACAAAAAAAAAGCTCTCACCACAAACAAAAATAGTGGTTCAGACTATATGCTATATACTGCCTCTGACCCTGTAAAAATATGTCAGTTGTCCTCAGACTGAACTTTTTACCTAGTCTGACATAAATCTCTCACACCCTGACAAAAGGCACTTCAAATATCCCCAGAATTTTACTGGCAAGTCCTTATACAGCTATAAGTCTTTAACTCTTGGATGGAAGCATTTAGTGATGTCCTCCAGTAGATGTGGTACTAAGAGGCTTACTCAAGGTCACACAAGAAAGCTGTGAGATAGCAAATTTGAAAATATTTACAAGATATTTATATACACAATTGCCTCTTCTCTTTGTTTTCCTTTACTATTCAGTAAAGAAAAAATTTTATAGTCACCACTCCCTATTGTTCCAAGCCATTAAAGTTTAAAAGAAGAAAAGAAAAGAATGTCAAATCAAATCAGCACATACATCATTTTTATAGTGTTCAATAAAGGAAGCATCCTCTCTAAATCTTGCTTTTTCTGTAGAATATGCAGAAATGTTACTTCCCAGAAAATTAGGCAATGCATTTTCTCCTTCAATTATGGCTAAGAATCATACATCACTTTACTAGGTGATGATGTCAACCAACAAAAACATACAAAGCTGTAGATCTAGGAGCGGGACAAAGAACTTGGCACAGTCTTTGCAAATAATGTTCCTTAATAATTTCCAGAGATATAAAGTCAGCACTTAGACCTCATCCTAAGATAAATATTGCTTCTCATGCACAACTATGAAAGTGTTATGTTTTATAACATTTATAAGATTTTATTTTAATGAAGGAGAAAAAACTCTCTGAAGTTCTGAAAGCCACTGCACTTTAATGATGGCACTCTTGGAGAAGAATGGCAGAAACCTGCAAAGTAAACAGCAATGTGTTTCACAGACAGTGGGCTGAATGAGCTCATCCTGTGATGGCACAGAACTCAGGGATCAATGACAAAGCCACTGAACACTCCTTGCTATCAGGTGGGAGAGAATAGAGATCTGCATGAAAATGGAAGACTGAAGGAAGCAAACTTGACCAGTCCTTTTTCAAAGACAGAAACCAAGCAATTAGTTCAGTCAGCTACATTTAGATTTCTGAGGAAAAGCAATTAGAACAAATAATGAATGACACTATTTTATTTATCTAGAAATAAATACAGGAATGAGTAATAGCTACCGCGGGTTTGTCCAGATCAAGTCTTGCCAAATCAGTCTATTCTTGTAGTCACAGCATGAGTAGCAAGTATCTCATAATATGACTAGATTCTGACAGTCTCATGCAACTACTGCATAAATAAATGGAAAAAAATAGATTAAATTGCTCTGGAATCAATAGAGATTTCTTCAGAAGAGTTACCAATGTAGAAATGCATTAAAATTATTTTCTTCAGGGGTCTCTTTTGGTTGCCTCACTATGGACCATAACTTCTGTAACAAAAGAGAAAGGGATTTCCTGGGGCAGATGGGAGGACAAGGAATCATCAGTGCACTGTTGTGGCTAGCACAGGTTCTTCCCGTGGGAACATTTTGCTATATTTCATAAACAAGATAAAGTTTGGATGTTTTGCAAACAGTTTCTCCGGATTGAGTCAGTTCGGGCTTGGCCAATTGTGCCTAGGGGGAGGTCTCGGTCTGACCAATCTGGGGCACCTCTGTAAACTCTATATATATGGAATTCAAAACAATAAAGTTCCTTTTCTCCTCTCTTTCCTTGTCTGAGAACTTGGGTCAGTCCTCAGCTAGCCGCTCAACAGCGACACACTGTAGGGCAGGATTTGAACTCAAAGTAATGTTCATAAATAGGTGTGCTGCCCCCAGATAGGATTCAGTAAGGATGAGCACAAGTCATCACACACAGGCAGGAACACTCAGCTGTACAATGTATGATTTGAAACAACCAAATAGGCAACTCTTCACAGGAAAGGGAAACAGTTCACCTCACACCTGCTGTATAAAACTTAGGTTTTGTTTTTACCTTGAGACATTGCTGCCTAACAGAACACTGCAACTGTCCTATTATCAGTTGTCACTGCTTCATTAAAAACCGTTCTCCTTAGACTCTGACCCATTTACAATCCCCAAATTCTGGTTTCATCCCACATTAGAATAAACATATCATCTGAAGTATTATTCTATTTCATTTGGAGGAAAAAATAAATAGGTTTCTAGTCTACTAAAAGAATAGGGTTCTAATTTTAGCCACTATTTAGCACTGAAAAAAACCACCCAGCAAACCAAATTTCACATAGGAGACATACGTGGTACCATAGCAAATGTTCATGTACAAAGTCAGTGGTGTTTGCAAGTCCCCCATGGTATACACTCAACATTCTTTACAGCTTTTAAAGTCATGCCCTTTTAGCATTACTTACTTGCTTGTATCTGTAATTTAATTCCTAGCTGAAGATCTCATTTCCTTCCCACTGTTACACTCAATTGTGTATTGTTTGTTGGTAAACTACCTGGGGACTTGGTGGTTAAACTTAAAGCATCATCCATCCTTGGTTGCCAAGACATTTCAGCTACATTTATCAGAGACAAGACTAGACTGGAATCTTTTATCCAAACTGAGGACATTTTGGGCACAGCCAGAACTAATTCAGTTTCATAAAAACAGCAACAGTCTGAGCTTTGGAAAGATGAGGGGCGGCATGACGTTTTTCCTCAGAGGCTTAGTGTCCATGCAAAGACAAAAAAATTGCACACATGGAGACACAGACTGCTTGCAAATTAAAATCATGCAAGCCTGGCGCTGCCAGACAAACAAATCCAACTGAACAACTGAGCTGTTCAACTATGGTGCAGACTTGGGGCAATGTTGATAGGGGATATGAAAGTCTTCCACCTACCACTCTGAATATATGAAATAAAATTATAAACACAGGGAATATGAGCACTTTCAAGTGGGCAGGGAAAAGGAAAACCTCTTCACCCATTAAGCAAGCCATTGAGATACACAGGACAGACAGAAGCAATGACCAAATGACAGAGCTATAATCATGGAATTACTAAAACATGTCAGGTGGCTGAGAACTGAGTTTCATAATTTTTCACTCTCTTAGCTACCGAGACTAATTTGTTCTTTGCTTTTTTAAAAATGAATGCATAAATCAACTATTTTAATTACACAACAACATGATAGATGTTGTTCCTATGTCAAGGGGAGATAAGCAGCTAGAATACTGGAAATATAACCTATAGTCTCGTTTTATAATCAATACTGTGTGACTAAATATGAAAGGAGAAAACAAAAGAAGGCATTTTCAGAAAACTAATGGGAATCAAGTGCCTGTATGTCCTTAAAATTACTCTGGAATAAAGTACTAGGCTTCTTTGAAAATCCCTAAACAAGATCTCAACACATCCAACCCTAATATCTAAAAGACTAGACAGTGATAGAGTGGTAAATACAAAAGTGAACAAATTCACCCATTTATTGATCCAGGATGGCAACTCAAAAGACACAATTCTGTCTTTACCCTCAGACACACAACCAAATGTATTGTCATTCTTAAGTCTGGAGGGAGAAAAAAAAAAGTGATTTCTCATGCAAATTCATTCAATAGCACAAGCCATAAAAATTTTCATAATTCCTGCCCTTTGGTTTGTATCTCAGTTACTTTGCATCTTTTCAAAAGGTGCTGATAATGGACAGAAAGGCTACAAGCAGTGATTAATGTACTGCACCTCTTCACTAGGACATCTCAGTAGTTAATTGTCAAAAACATTCATTTGTTTTCTGGTTTGAACTTTTCTGACTTCCATCCATTGGATCTTGTCATATTTCTGTGTACTAGAAAAAAGATTTCGTTAAGCACCTCTATTCCTGACATTTCTAAGCTATAACCTTTTCCAGATAAGCTACATGACTGAGCTCCTTAAGTTTTCTATCATCATGCTTGTTTTCTTGACAACAAATAATTCACCCTGAACTCCCTCAAATTTTCAGCACACTTTTTAAAGTGTTTGCCACACAACAAACCTGCCAGTTGATAAGTGATAATCTTTTGAGAACTTGTCTCCAGTTGCTGGAGTGGAGCACTTTGGTGAACAAAGCTCATACTGTGCTAGTTTTGGCTGGGGTAGAATTAATTTTTGTCACAGTAGCTGGTATGGGGCTGTGTTTTGGATTTGTGCTGGAATCAGTGTTGGTAACACAGGATGTTTTGGTTATTGCTGAGCAGAGCTTCCAGAGCCAAGGCCTTTTCTGTCCCTCACCTCACCCCACCAGTGAGGGGCTGGGGGCACAAGGAGCTGGGAGGGGACACAGCTGGGACAGCTGACCCCAAGTGACCCAAGGGATATCCCAGACCATGTGGGGTCATTCTTAGCACACAGAGCTCGGGGAAGAAGAAGGACATTCTGGGGACATTCAGAGTGATGGAGTTTGGCTTCCCATGTTGCTGTCACACATGATGGGACCCTGCTCTCCTGGGGATGGACGAACACCTGACCAGCCATGGAAAGTAGGGAATGAACTCCTTGTTCTGCTTTCCTTGTATGCATGGCTCTTGCTTTACCTGATAAACTGACTTGATCAACCCACAAGTTTTCTCACTTTCACTCATCTGATTCTCTCCCCTCAAAGCAAACAATGAAAGGTGAAAAATGAAAGTACATTTAGTCCATTTTAACAAAAAGAAACACCATTTGACTGAAGAAGCAAGTCTTCATTCAAAATAAAAACTTCCAAAATGCCAATTTGACCTGTATGATCATGAAGCCAGCTGCAGTCCTGATAACAAGGGACTGCATGAAACAGGACAGGGAATGGCTCTGATCCATCTTCAAGAAGCACTATTTTCTGTAATCAAAGTAAATTACTGTGTGCCCCACAAATATCTTTGATACAGCCCTTAACTTCTTCAGCTTCCAACACAACTTTTAAAAAACATTTCTAAATACAAAAATTATCAGAAAGAAATCCTAAAAAGATTTTTAAATGGAATAACCAAAATTATTTCCTATAGATTCCATCCTTTAACACACACTTTCCTTGAGGGCACACAATCAACATCAAACAAGCAAACCCTACATTAGCATAGTTTACAACAGGATACTGCTTTGGTGTGTGTGCGTATAGTAAAGTCCTGTTGTCACCTGTTAGATGACCCCATTGATGGAGGCTTCCAGTGTCTTTGGATTACAGCCAGCACTGCTACAGACATCCTAAAAGCACTGTTCACACTAAGAACAGCAGCAATGGTGGCAATTTTTCAGTTTGACAGGTGCTAAATACCACTGAACTTCACTATCATTTCATTTTTACGGCAGCTATTGCCCAACACTCCTTAAATTACCTTACAGCAAGATAATATTAATAAATGGCCTTAAACCAGGGCCATTCCAGCTGAACAATATATGGACAACTTCCCTTCAACAGGAACAGAGACCCACATAAGAGAAAAGGAAGTGTGCACCTACTACAGTATCCCAAGAGCAGCACTGGGATCTACCTCTGAGTCCCCTCTTATCCCCAAGTGCTTCACAATTTTGTCCTAGCTCATTTCCCTGTAAATATTCATATTGCAGAGGTGTTAATATTTAGGTTGCTACAAACCAATGTAAAGTTTACTAGGCTCTCAGTGGAAGTATTCCACAAAGCCACAGAGCAAGAGAACAAGTTTTAGTACTCACCATGGCACATAGCTATTCTTTTTAGTCCAACTTCAGAGATGAGACAGTATCAAAGAAACTAAAAGCTTGTTTTAAATCAAAGGAACTGCCAGACTATCTCCTGGACAAGAAAAAAAATCTACATGTCTCAGACACAGGTATCTCCTGGCAGGCTTCAAAATGGCAGCCTGGCTATAAACTGATTCTCTCAATCCAAATGAATTTCTCTATGAATGCAGCCCAATCATCATCCCAAACAAGCTTGCCACTTGCATACTGCTACCACTCATAAAAGTCTGGTCTGTATTTATTAATCAGACTCAATGTGGAGCATTTTGAACATGCTTTAAAAAGCACAGTTTAGAATTCCCATCTGCCCTATAAACTTTAAAAAAAAGTATATTGCTATATTGCAAGTTATGGCTCACGTCTGAAGTAAAAGGACACAAACAGTTAAGAGTATTTCTTTCAAAGGCAACATTCATTACTTTTAGCATATTCACATTCATGTTATAGATAAAGGTTAGTCTCCAAACAGATGCAGTTACTCAGCATTTTGCCAGTGGGGCTATGAATATACCCTTAACCTAATACAAATGCACATCAATTGTTATCAATTAAATGTGCACACTCCACAAACATCACAAATTCACAACAGCTTCAGTCCCCAACCAGGTCTGTGATTTTTGCACAGTAATCAAACCAATTCTCAAACTTTTCACAGAGGAACAAAACTCAAAGCATCTTCTACACAAAACACATATATCCATGCACTTTTCAAATCCCTCACTGCAGATTCTCCAGAAAGTTCCACTGAAATGATAATCTCAGAATTAACAAGCAGGTAAAATACTCCTCACCATAACCACATGACTACTGCTCAGGTAAACAAAGCAAATTAACTAAGACACAGGTAATGTAATCAATTATTTCATACAATGTGATCTGCCCCAAGCAAATGAACTGTTTGACAACACTGACACCAAGTGACAGAATTTAGGAAACTACAAACCACAGCAACCCCCACACAGAAACATTACATTTTAACCTCATGCTCTGAAAGAGGCAAAGTCTTATTTTATCAGGAGAAAAAATTAGTGACTATCCATAATGAGAGCTGACATTTTCACACAAGCTCTGTATGAGTGACAGAATATCCAACATTAGACACATGGTAGCAACTCAATTTAACCTTGAACTTAAAAGTCAAAGACCAGGTACATTTCAAAGTTTTATGCAAACTAACCTCATAAATTCACTTCAAAAGAAGAAAAAATTAGTGGTTTGCATGCACAGTAGGTATTGGATTCCATTAACTTATGTGCATTTGGTTCATTTTTCAAGTAAAAGAAGGCAAACAATACTTCTGTACACTTCAATTTACAAAATTATGTGTCAATGCAACGTTTAATAGTCTGGTAAATCTCACTTACTTGTTTTGCCCGTGCTCTTCTCTGCTGAGAAATCAAAACCCAGGCAGTCCAGCATCATGCACATTAAGCAGACTTGGCCCCTCTCCTGCTGCCTTACCTGACATTGCACAAAGTACAAAACCCAACTGACAGAACAATAACTACCTTGAACACAGCAGTTTTACCACCCACCACATCTATGCCCAGCATTCTATCTTCTTACAAGCTTCCACGTTCTTACCTGCTGACGTTTGTATGCCAAATAATCAAGGCTTTCCAGATCTTTTTGAAACTTTTGGTAAGTTTTCTGTAGATCAGATTTACTGGATACATTTCTTAAAGATTCAAATGTTCTTTGAAACTGTGATGAAAGAAAAAAATTATTATTCTCACAGTTGCTGTGTTTCACTCTGTATTACAATTTTATTCTATTAAATGCTAATGCTATTGAGCTGTGTCACCTCTAATCTTCCACATATTCTGACACTTTCATTTTGAAACCACTCACAGAATTCAAAGCATTGTACATATGCCCTCAGTTAAATGAAGTCCTCTAACTTCATAGGTCAGACAAAACACTAGCAATCAACACAACCTGTAAAGGTGAGTTCTTTTTCTATACCAAGTTACAGGCGCTAATATATTCATACAGATTTAAATACTTTCTTTTCAACTAAGAAAAGCATATGCTACTTTATACAGGCCATGAACTCATTCTATCAAGCATCACAGTAAAACTTATAAATCACAGGGTGCTTCTTATCAAGTTAATTTACTTAAGAGTAATTTAATAATTACTCAGATATCACCTTGGGCAACATGCTCACATTCTGCATGAAAACTGTGACAATTTCAATTACACCTTGTTACAGACCTTACAATTAAATTTAAAACTTCTTCCATGCAAACACTATTATTAAAAGTAGGACTGGTATTTTTCAGAGATGCACAATGGCAGCCCAGCTGCAGGAAGTGTAACAGAAGGGCTAAGGTTTATATAAGAGGAGAATGGGAGGACCAGCTTCCTTGCTAGCTTCAGGAAATCATGAACTTTCCCTCTGACTTTCTCTGTTTCCCCATCTGTAAATATTCTTCTTCACACCTCACAAGCATATGACAGCTGCAAAGCTGGAAGTAGTTCAGTAATATTTTGTGATTACCATCAGAAGCAAGTCTATAAACATGTATTTACACTGATATAATCAGGAAGAACTACATGCTTGTAAATCCTTCTGAAATATCGACTTAGCCTACTACAGGCCCTGTAGATAAAGTACCTACTTTCAGCTCATATGTGGCACCCATATCCAGGGAATGAGGCAATGGACTGCTTTTCAGACAGTTCTGGAAAACCAAGTACTTCAGTAGTAAGTACAGTACATGCTTCTCTGTACTTTTGCTTAAACTACAGCCACTGAAATGGAAAAATGAACCACAGGAGTAGAGGGGGAAAAATAAGCCAAACCACTTATCTTCAGTCTGTCTTAAAGAAGCTGACAACACAACTGGCAGCCAATGCTTCTCATGGACGTGGACTGCTCCAGAGCCCCTCATTCCTGAGCATTTGACCAAGCTCAAGCCCAAGCTGTGTATGCTGCTGAGCAGCCCCCAGCTAATTGACACTGGGGATAATAAGCAGCTGCAGAGGATTTCCACTGACAATTTACAACAGCTTTCCTGGAACCTTCAGACAAATTAGCACATCTTGTTTGCCACACTGCAGCCTTTATTTCAGTCTCACAGCTTTCATAACCAAAAAGCAAGTTAGGCGAGTGTTTATATCTACTTTAAATTTATCTTGCTCTATCTGATTCAGCAGCACTAGAGGTTAACTGGAGACTTTCTAGTTGCATTTGAAATGTTTGCTACCAAAAACTAAAATACAACTTTCTCACCCATTCTGTACCAACATGGCTGACAGAACACACGTGGTTAAGACAAAACTGCAATACTCTCTATTCTTTTCCATTTGACTTCATTAGCTTCCATTTTTTGTATGATTTGTTGTTTTCAGGTTTTATCTCTGCTCCAGAGTTGATCTCAAAGCCCTTCCTTTGCAATGTTTGCTTTCATAAATTCCCACTCCTGGCTAACCTCTTAGCTGGAAGCAACTTAATTACAACATTTGCAAACAAGACCTGAGTACAGTTTAAGTTGATCAAAAGCACTCCATAGCACTCGCTTTTTTTAAGTGTGTAAGCAACTGCTCATAATGTATCTGTCAAGTTCATCATACACCTTCTGCTCCAAACCATGACATGTTTCTCCAGAACTTAGCCCAAAGGTGTTGCACCCTGTTGTGGGATTGAATAATACAGGGATACAGTCCCTAATGATTCCCAAACTCACTAAATGAAGACAAGACACAGTCTTTTCTTGAGGTGTCTTTCTTTTTTTCAAATGATCACCAACACGTTAAACTACAATGCAGTTGTAGAATCATCATCATCCTTTTAAGGATGTACTTAATCCCAGAGCTTCAATTCTTCATTGGCAGGAGCTCTGCTAGCAAGATCACTCACTTCCTTATGTCCTGAAGCAACCTAAACATTAATAATGCATTTGGCACTCTGGGAAGAGATATAAGAATCAGCATGAGAGCCAGAGCAAATACAAACCAAATGTGTAACTATATGGGCAACATGCTTCAATAAAATAGATGAGTAATTGCCAGAACATCCACATCCGTCTTTAGAGGCAAAAGAAAAAGACTTTTAAAAAATTTAACTCAAAAGTAAATAAAAAACCAACCAAGCAACTTTAAGAAAACATGGATATGCTTTTTCCACTGCCATCAATATGAAATCACAAATGTACCTTGGATATACAAATGTTATCAGCACATGTGTTAAACTTAAAAATACATATGGATTTTTCTGCATCATACTTCTATGAGTGTGAACCACCATTTTGGGGTGAATGATAAAACACCTCTCTCATTTCTCCTGTCTAGTGGTAAAAAGAAATAGTATTCCTGAGCTTTTTTTTTCCCCTCTCACCAATAACCAAATGTAAATAATCCCAAGAGATTCACATAAGCTGTTTTCTGCCTGTCATTTTTTCAAAGCACTTTGAAAGTTTCTGGAAGTAGCATTCCTTTACTACTTTTGCTCTCTTTGGCACTACTGGGTAACCACCTGCACTGATTTTCCTTCTCTGATAAAATAAAGTCATCCCTCCATGATTTTATCTGAGCTGCTTCTGCTTGTAAAGATATCTATCTTACCATAGATAACTTCATAGCACAAATATTGCATAGACAATTTCATAACTTAAACAGAACATGACTTCACAGCATTCCTCTCACAAATAACCCCAAACCCAACAACTGCAGAGGTCGAGCCCAGCACCCTGGCACTAAAACACACCGAGTGGATAACACAGCAGCCCCAATCTCCTGAGCATGCACCATTCAAGATATGACTGAGTGAAGGCTCTATTTGTGTTTATCTGACTGGAAACCAACAAACCACAGATGTTTCCACTAAGTGAAGCAACTCTCACAGTCCTATTTTAGGGATCACAAAGAAACAAATACCACCAAGACTCTGAAAGTGATGAAGATCACAAATGTGGATGGGCCAGAAGAATGTTATTAACACAGTCTCTTTGGAACTATGATGTTCCTGATTAGTGTAAGGTAAAGCCCTACACCCTCCTCTCAGATAATGACCATGGGTGATCTAATTAGTACATATGACTGTAAGCATCAAGACTGAATTTCCTATGGCCTCACATCTTATTCACTGCAATGTCAATGATGACAGGTGAGCTCTGACTGAAATTTCTCCTACAGTAAAGCGGATTAACAGAGAATCCTCTGCTCTCTTTACGAGCTCCTGACATCACATTTTTGAGTTTTATCTCCACAATACTTCTACCTACTTTTAGGAGCCTTGGAACTTCTCTTCTGTTTTCATATGTAACATAAATGAGGAAACGAGATCAAAGAGAAGAGGCTGAGACAGAGTGGCAGCACATTTCAAAAGGAAATCTTATTAAACTAACTAATCATACTAAAATTTTGATACGACTTAAGCCAAAATTTACTATATGTCATCTTCAATATAAGCCATGAAAATTAATGGCTTACCAGCTAAACAGGAGGCCAGGACACAAAATTATGAGATTATAAACACGCAGTGCAAAGTGCTTTATTGCTTACATTTCAGAAATGTGGGAGGAGACATCCTTAAACACAGAGTACAAAGTCACATTCACGGTGACAACCTTACAATCTCCATATGAACAGGAAGAGGGATGGGGGGCAGCAGATCCTGCTTCTCCAGTTTGTCCATGATGCTATTGGACAAGCCACATACCTTTAATGTCATTTGCCTGACAGTCTAGCTAAGTTACAAGGATGATGTAATCAAAGGGCCTGCTGCACTTCCTTCAGTTTCCTTCTACACACGTGGTTCAGGCTTAGGGCCAGTGCTGCAAAAAACCACTCTGTTACCCACGAATTAGGAGAAAGGGCTCCTTTTTGTTTGCCTAGAGCTGCGCAGGTGAAAGAGTATTTGTATTTCAGAGTATCAATATTATCATCTTCAACTGTGCAGGGCAACGCAGTGGCACAGAACTATTTTTTTCCATTGGTAAAATACTTCTCTTATTTTCATATGGGTTAATATGAGTTGAATTAAGGACAAGAAGCAAATTTTACTTGCCTTCTGACATGAAGAAGTTGTCCATTGAAAAATACCTTCCTGTTCTATTAAGGTATCAGTTCTTTAAAAGACTAAATTATACTTAATGTACTATTTTAAATTACCCAGAAATATGGTTGAAAAAAAACATTCACAACCTCTTCTAAATTCCAATTACTGAACACACATACTTAGGAGAAAAAAGCTGCTCTTCCTATATTTTGCTGTAATGGAATGGGCAATGTGCCTCCTTTGGAGAGGTTTATGGAGAGCAGTTCCCATAGCTTTTTCCATTCAGCAAATAGCAGATGATTCTGCTGTCATTTTAAGAAGGTCTGAAGACATACACTCTGATGATAAAGCAGATACTGTTTGTTTTGCATGCATTTCCTCATTTCTGCCTCTCAAAGCACAAATGAGTTATAAAATAAATTTCGCCAGATCAGAATGATCTCTACATGCTTGAATTGTCGATCAGGCAAGGCACTCTACATTACACTGACTTTGTAACTATACTACCAATAAATAATGTGCTGAGAGAAGATTATTTCCCAAGATTATTTTCCCAGCCTAGAATTTGCCTTCCCCTATTAGCACCCTAGAGAAGGAAATTTCAGAATATCACTTCCATATTATTCTCTCATAAGCACCACACTTCAGTGGTAAGTGTCGCTGTGGATGCCAAACACAGTAACAAACACTCCAAAGGGAAGCCTTTAGCAATGTTCTTTCCCTGTCAGGTTCAAAGAGACTCGACAGCAATGGAGTCCTGGCCACTGCCTGGAGCACGCAGGCATCTGCACAGCACAAATTATTATTTCAAATAGGCCTCTGCTTTTCTAATACACCACCTTCCAACTTTCCCAAAATCATTTTCCAACTTCATCACCAGACAAAATGTGGATTTCTCACACTTGGTTGTATTTCTGATGACTGCCAGCATCCTGTGTCAACCTCTGCTACAAACCACCTTTACAATATAGATCTCCTCAAGCTTTTTTGTTTACAACTTAACTTATTCCATTTGGAATTGATCATCCCAAAGCTTGACAATTATTTATTTTTACAAGTAAAAAGGAGCAGTCAAGAGGCCCCTATACCAAGCACAGAAGTGAATCCAGATTCCTGTTGCACTCAAAAGGATGCTCACTTTGAAAAAGCCAACTCCAAAAGCAATTCTTTGGAAGCTGCTTTTCCTCCGTTATTTACTGCACATCACAGAGTGCCATGGAATTTGCAGAGTGTGATGATAAACACTGTAACCCTGATTCCAAACAGCTGCTCCCCACATACCGTAGACCAAACTCTGACTAGTGGCAAGAATCCATTTCTGTTTGATTGATGAGAAAATAAATAGGAATATGAACCACAGGAGAAGCCACATCTTCTCTCAAAGACTTCTGTCACCTTCTTAATACTCCTTATGTTCCAAGAGTTCCCTCGCCATGGGAGTGACCCATGCCCAACAAAGGGAAGGTGGGAAGAAGTTAGATTTTAATCTGGTTACTGCTGTAAAAGATAAGGTTTCTATAAGTACATTATGAACAAATGGAGGGCTAAGGACAATCTCCATCCTTCACCGGATGCAGGGAGAAACACTGTGACAAACAATGAGGAAAAGTCTGAGGGTACTTAACACCTTCTTTGTCTCAGTCGTCAGTAGCAGGACCAGCTGTTTTCCAGGTACCTAACTCCCTGAAGTTGGAGGGACAGGGATGGGGAGCAGAATGAATCCCCCTAATCCAAATGGAAATGTTTAGTGATGTGCTACACCATCTAAGACCCCCACAAGTCTACCTGCCAAAGTGCTATGCAGGAGGGTAGGAAGGCTCAGCACAAGGACCTGCATGGATTAAGCACAATTCTGGGGGCTGAACCAAGTCCCTAAACCTGAAGCACAGAGCAGCCTAAGATGACTTTCCTCTTTTCATCCATGTAACCATGCTGAGCTCCTGCTCAAAACATTTTTAATGCTGATGAATACTCTGCAGGAAAAGGAGGAACAGACAGTACTATGCTCACAGGGTCCAAGTTCACAAGTTGCTTCTTATCTCTAGCCATTCTTTTTTTTTTTTTTCCCCCAGCAAGAGTTTTAAATAACTCTAAGCAAGCATTTTATAAAGATCACGCTGTCTGAGGCATTAATGAAAAATATGAAGACTTACACAGTAAATCTACAAGCATGATAAGAAGAGGGAAAAGGCAGATAAGACATGTTGGCTCAGCATGATCTGAAACCGATTAGAGAAAGACAGACTGCCAATGCTCTTTGAATGAAATTCTCCAAACTTGTTACTCTCCTGCTGTTCTCTTCTGATCAATAAATTCAAGCAATTCCATTAGTCTGTTAATTCACTTAATTAAATAATATCGAGCATTACTAACCATAATGGATGAGCTGCTAACACAGCTCTGAATCAGAGAGTGCAATGCACAAGGATAGCCCTTTGTCTGACTACATTTTTCACAACCCAGATATTTTATTAGACTTCAAGCTCTTTAGGCATGGAAACTCAGATACAGACACCTATTTATTTAAACTCTTCCCTGCTTAAAGAAAATGTTGTTTAAAGAAGCAAAACCTTTCTTTTTGGTGTGAGGTACTTTATTTTCTCAGTGAACTCTAAGAGGATCTTGCTGTTTGCATTGCACCCTCACACTCTTATTATAGGACTGTGAATTGCACAAGTGGCCAGAAGCATTTTGTGCCAGAATGTGATCAGTCACTGAAAGTTTTTACTGCCATCTAGTATGCATCATTTACACATACATTTATTCACACTTTGCTTGGTGAAGATTTGATAAAATTCACAAAACAATCAAAATTCTCTCCACTTAATTAGCAAAACTTCTAAAAATGATAATTTCCTGTTCACAAAGGTAGGGTTTTGATCATTTGGTTTGAAATACCTGCCAGGAATATCAAATCCTTTCAAACTGACTAACCTGTTATTTCTAGTTTTAAAAAGTCACGTCAGTATTTTTGTGAAAACATTGAGTTTTTTCAGCATCATACTCTATTTAATATAAAGACTTCATCACACGGAATTCAAAAACAGTCCTAAGTCTAAGCAAAATGTACAGAGAACATTAGAGACGACATAAACTGGAAGGAGGTAGTTGAGTTTCATTCTTCTTTCCTAGATATACTTCAACATTAAGATGTGATAGACAACACCAGATGAGGCCTTCTATGACAGCAAGTCACATCGTCTTTGTTTTCTTTCTATTTTTATTCCCAGGTTACTGAAGAATTTAAAGTTTAATGATCCAGAGTATATTCTGCCAGTAGAAGTAGGTATAGTTTCAAGTGTTTTGAATGTCAGTGTTGGAATTAACTGACTTTAGTGAGTGACCAAGACTAAAAACTTTCAGCAGTCTTGATAAATGGATTTGAAAAATATTTGATATTCAAATAGGTAATTCCCCATTAAATACTTCAAGATCTCACTAATACTGTGCAGAACTCTTTGATGATGCTGAAACAACTTCTTTCATTTTATACATACAAAAAAAAGTCCTTGATTAGAATTTTTATGTGTCTTATTCTATTAGTTTTTTACTTTTAAAATTAATTTTGGATTAGTCCTTTTTAATGTCTTCATTCTACCCTATGAAAATTATAGAGCTCAGAGACATGGAAATAAAGAGCAATGAAATTTCTCACCTCTTAAAATTATAACAGCTGTAACTCTAATGTCTGACAAAGAGGATAATATGGTAGAAGTATTAAGGTTTTAGAAAAAGTGCAAAGAGAAACGGCTAATGACTTTTAAGGAGTTGATTTTCAAGGCATATGAACATGCAAAAATCTAGAATATTAGAGCTGATACAGAGAGACAAGGTCTACTTTCACAATGTGAGAATACAATGTCTTTTTATGGGAGCAAGTCCATGTTGAAGAAAAACTGAATTGCTAAGGGAGTTTTAAAGTATAATGGTTTAAGTTAAAGATTTAGAATAGAGCAAAGTTGAAATTCATTGAAATATTTAATTGCATGTAAATCTGGCTCAGTTAGCTGTGACCAAAAGTTGTTAGAAACTGAGGGATGTTCAATAGCATATGCTGAAATTACACTAAGTTGATTTCCTAATTAGATGTCAACATAAAAGACACCATTACAGCTAATACCACTGTTTGCAAGTTCAACAGTCAGGGCAGAGACTAAATAAATATGCAAAAAGTAACACTCTCCTCTAAGAATTAGGCCAAGTCTTTTTGCACAGGCATTATGGAGAATGTTATACCACACTAATTTATTCTAAGGGTTCATCTACTAATCCAGTTCTCACTCCCATTGAGAGGAAGTATGGAAGAAGATGACAATTTTATGGCACTCTTTGCAGTGTTGGAGTTTTTCCTAAATGATACTTTGCATTCTTCCATCATTTTCAGTTATTGCTTGTTTTCATTTTCAAACAGAAAACATGAAGTGAATTAGACAGCTGTTTAGAAATACTGAAACTGTAACAAGGAAAACCACCTGATTTTAGTTCTCTCATGTAAACACACTCAATACATCTCAGAAGAGAGCATCTAGGATTATAAAAGTAAGTACTAAAAATGTAATAAACTACCATGAGAAAAATCATAATTTAAGAAAATTTTCCACAAACAGTACGAAAGACATAGGCCACCCCTCTTACAACTGACAAATTTAAACATATAGAACAACACAGAATTTTCTTTCTGCAAGTCAGTGTTAACCTAGCCTGTGGTACATCTGTAACAGTTGTCAGTGGTGGATTTTTCAAACCCAGTATTGAAATGCACACAACATTGTTTTATTATGAAATACTTTTTCTACTCTGATTTGGAGGCAAATTTTCATTCTCTTGTCCTCACCAAATTGAACCTGCTTCAATATGGTCCTCTAAGTCAGTGTTCTCTTGTGGCACATGGAATTATTAGAGGTGCCACAGTTTATTCACCTCTGCACTGAAATATTAGGAAGTCAACAGAAATTTGTTGTTTTATCAGTCTTTTATAAATTACTGAAGGTATTAGGGGGAAAAAAGGAACCAAAAATAGAACAATTCCTTGATCTTCCCAGCAAAGACACACACCAGGTGGAATGGAGTGAGCAGCCAGAGAAGAAATTCAGTCAACACATTCTTGTAGTCAGATGCAAGATAAAACACAGTGCTCAAAAAAGGAAGGAAGTATGCTCACATGGGACACTCTCCCTGACACTAAAGGAACCCAAGTTTATGTAGACAGGAAAGAATTTTCTGAGCAATAGAAGTGGGGACATTTTGCCTAATTCAGCAATAGTGGCACAATCACTGGCGTATTTTATATGGAATAGAAGAATGAAGACACCTGTTCTGTATAAAGGTGGAGAAAATATGACCCAAAACAGCACTGTTGTGATCCACAGTTCTGAAACACATTACCCCCTGGAGTGAAAAAATTAAGTGGCTCTTAGTGAACATTTTCTACTGCACAAATTTTAAAGCTTAGGGCTTTCCAGTCCTCTGTCTGCAGTATACAAATATACAGCTGAAGCTGAGGAGTGCCAGATGTACCTCATCCATCTTCTCTCTCCTCTCAGCTGATCTCTGTCACACAGTAACTTGAACACAGACAGACCTTTAGCATACTCAGCTCTTTTCCTCTGTAAATATCCATATAAAATTCCATCTTTGAGATTCTTACATTATTCCCTAGCTCTGCTGCAAACATCAAGAAGGTTTCATGCATAAAATGCTATACAGTAAGTAAGAAAATAGGAAATAAGAAAGAAAAGGCAGTTAAAATGTAACTGTACAGGTAACTACCTGCTTCCTCAGCTCAACTGCAAGTAGATGACTTTTTTTGGTCCATTCTACAAATCTCATCTAGAATCTACACTTGCCCCAGTTGCCAATGTGTCATGTGCATGAGACCTGCAAGTCTCAAGTACAGAAAGAGTTTTCCATGCCAGAAGAGCCCTGAGCAGACACCCCTGTGGCTAACAGGAACCAGAGGTGAGCAGAGCATTACTCACCACATTCAAGTGCTGCAGCAAATAGGCCACATCCACCATGTCGGCCAGGATGAGGAGCCTGGTGACAGCTGCCAGCAGGGAGCGAGCTGCTGGGACAACAGCCTGCCTCCTGGGCAGGGAGCAGGGATCACTGGTGAACGCCTCGGCTGACACCTGCAAGGCCTGACCTGCAAAAGGAAGACAAATTCCCTTAGGCCGGATCACAACACGCAGGGGAAAACAAACCACTAAAGTTCCATCAGTTATTTGGTAAGTCACAAATATTGCCAATAAATCTGGCATCTCCTTGTTGCCCTAATGCCTAGAAATGAAGGTCAAGTATTACAGATCGTGCAGGTTAATGGTCCACATTCTCCATGATGCTCCCTTTCTGTTCTACTGCATCATTCAATACTGAAATAATTCCCTTGGCCTTCACACTACTGCTCTTAACCATACACAACAAATCCAGGGCCTTTGTTAAACCTTTCTTGTCACTGCTTGTTATATTACTATGTACTTTGGTGTCCTTGCTATTAAATAATTCCTGGTCACAGAAGGGAATCAACTATTTCTGTTCTCATTTCAAATACAAGTTAATGGAATGAAAACCTCATACACTCCAAGATCTAGCTGACATAAAGTGAAATCAGTGCCACGGAGCTAGTGACTGCCAGTAGATGACAATATAGTGTTCTCCAGCATGAAGTTTGGTAAATGAAATTTAACAGTAAGGATAAGGGTGACAAACACCATAAATACCTGAAGGGAGGGTGAAAAGAAGATGAAGCCAGACTGTTCTCAGCAGTGCCCAGCAACAGGGTGAGAAGCAATGGGCACAAACTGACACACAGGAGATTCCATGTAAGCATCAGAAAATGTTTTTTTCATTGCAAGAGTGATTCAGCAGTGGCACAGGCTGACCAGCAAGGCTGTGGAGTCTCCATCCTGGGAGATACTAAAAACCTGACTGGACGTAGTCCTGGGCAGATTGCTGGCCCTTCCTGAGCTGCAGCATTGGAACAGATGACCTCCAGAGGTCCCTTCCACCCTGAAACATTCTGTGATTCTGTGAGCAAACAAGTCAGAAGGGTCCTTAGAAATAATTGTGACATAAGCTGGGATGGCCAGATGAACAAGTCTAAAATCACAACCCTAAAATAGAGGTATGAGATGCAGGCCAGGCAGATAGGAGCTACAAGTACAAACAGCAGAAAATGACAGCTCCAACAACAACATGATGTTAAAACTTCCATAAACTGCAGTAGACAGCATGACAGTCTGATGCAATTTCATCTATTTTTATTGTAATTCCCATCAAGTGGATATTCTTCCATAATTACATTTGTCACAAACAATAAAACACAAAAAATGCTCTTTTAGTGGCACAAACAGGGATTCAGAAAGACAGCAGTATTCATAGTAGTTCAATTATTTTAGACAATCAAACAAAAAGCAATTCAAAGAACCAAAGCCAGGATATATCATAACTACACAATTACTGCCAGGCAGATACTTCCAAGACTCTGTTCAACACACCCAGATAGATGACTCCCAAAGTAAACGGTGTTCTACCATCAGCTGATCAGCTACTGACAGTTATTGCTATGTCAAATGACTGCTACTTACACATGGGCTTACAAAAATCTCTGCACAGGCAAATGTAAAAACATGGGTCAGCCACATAATTTCTTTAAAAGTTAGAGGATGCATGCACTTTACTGGGCACCAAAAATATAAAAAAAATTACATGAAAATTCCTTTTAAAACAAGTCAACTGTGAGCCTGTTGGCATTTATCTGACAGCTCGTGCCAGGCTGTGTCTGTACAGAGACTGCAACAATTCCACCAACTGCAGGCAGTGAGCACCCCTCAGAGACAGTGCTCAGCATCACACTGACAACAGCCAAATGCTCCTCACTGGTTTAGGCAAGAGCAACAGAATTATAGAATTCTGTTTTCTTCTTTTATTTCTCTGAATAGCTTGTCTTTCTCCTTTCAAAATCCCACCAAAGCATCACGTTTTTCTCTCTTCTATTTGTATTCACAACTGGCTTTCCCCTCTGTTTTTTTTAACTGCAGCAGTGTAAAATGCACATGGAATGCAGTGCATTTTATGCCATTCTTGTGTCCTCCCACAAGGAGGTACTGTTGTCAAGAAAGTCCTGTCACCCACTCCTAAACTGCACTATTAGAGGCTGATGGATTTACAGTTCCAGAGAAATACTGTGGTCAATAGGAGCTCATTAAGGGGGGACAGACATACCAAAATAAGTAAAAAGAGAGTATTTCAAACATTTCCGTCTCAAACTTGAGAGAATAAAAAGACAAACAAGAAAAAACCCACAATGGTTTATAATGCAGAATCCTAGAATAGTTTGGGCTGAAAGGGACCTTAAAGATCATCCAGCACCAGTCCCCCTGCCATGGGCAGGGACACCTTCCACTATCCCAGGCTGCTCCAAGCCCCATCCAACCTGGCCTTGAACACTTCCAGAGACAGGACAGCCACAGCTTCTGTGGGCATTCTGTGCCAGGGCCTCACCGTTTTCACAGTGGAGAATTTCTTCCTGATACCTAATCTACATCACCCTCTTTCAGTTTAAAGCTTTTCCCACTTGTAAGAAGTCCCTCTCCAAACCTCTTGTAGGTACCCCTTGGGTTCTGAAAGGCTGCAATAAGGTCTCCCCAGAGCCTTCTCTTCAGGCTGAACAAGCCGAGCTCTCTCAACCTGTACTAACAGGAGAGGTGCTCAATTGTTCTAATCATCTCTGTGGCCTCCTCTGGACTCCCTCCAATAGGTCCATGTCCTTCTTATGCTGAGGGTCCAAGAGCTGACCAAAGTACTCCACATGATGTCACGTCAGTATTAGAACACTTATTAACTCATATTTATGCTAGTATTTGCAGCCTCAAATTCTGCAGGTGTGAATGAATACATTAAGCAGAGTAGGTACCAGAGAAGGTTGGGAGTCAAGGTTATATCACAGCACAAAACAGCCTAACCTTTCTAAAAACAAAAGATGAAACAATACTAATCACCAGTATAATCACCTGTTCTGTTCCTACAAATACCATCTCCATCTGCTACAGCAAATAAAAAAATTCTGCTTCAGCCAGCCAGCTGAAGTGACACTATCGGTGTCAGGGCACAGCAAATCAATAGCTCCTGCACGTTCCTAATATTCAACACAGCAGCAACTCAGATTCTCACAATAGCTTTCTGGAGATGTTACAGGACATTTCTCTCCTGCCACACAGTCTCTTACCCCACTCAGATACCACTGTATTCTGTTGCATTGCAACCATTTCACTGTTGCATATCAGGAAGTATCACTTCCATATCTCATCCAGTTCTTCCTAATGTGTAATCAGAGCCACCACACATCCCCATCATGCCTTACACCCACCTCTTCATTCCCCCTTTCCCACTCAGGGACACCTGATCCAGTGATGCCGATGTCAAAAGCTTTTCTACCAAGGGTGTGTTCTTGGTTTGATGAAAAGAGATTATTTTAAGCCATTTAAGTTCTGCCTCCCAGAATGGAAGTCCCTTAGATGCAGAACACACACATGTACCTCTAAATGTGGGATGAGAAAATTAAGTTTACTTTCAAGCTGAGGGGAGGGACAAATACGAATACAATATAATACAAAAAATCCCTATACCTTTCCTTTAGTAAATGTCCTTTAAGTAAGCTCTCCATTTCTTGCCAGTGAATGGTAGTTTCCTCCATGTCATCAAACTCCTACCTTCCCTGTTTAATATCAAAAGACATTAAATATGGCTATTCAAAACATCAAAGTATTTGTTATAATTTCCTTTAAAAGACCAATTTAAGGCTCAAAATGTAACTCCAGCAAGTAACTTGCTCCCAATTCACTGTTCTGCATGATGACAGGCTTATCTGGGAACACACTTGAGCATGATAACAGCTAAACACAAGAAACTCTGACACTGCAATAGATAGAAACAAGGCAGACAACAACTGTTGTGTTTCTGACTATATATAGTCAGTGAGCAATGGCAGTAAATACCAAACATTTCAGCTATGCCCATGCAAATGTTTGAGATCTGTAAGCCATCACACCTTGACATAAATGCAAAAACTCATTATTCTAAGGATAGTACTAGACTTCAGATTCCTATGACAACATTTCAGCACATAAACAACATCACCATTTTGTCTGAAAATTGATTAAATCTCAGAATCAGGACATGAATTAGAGGCTGATGTTTAGTGTCAGAAGCATTCAGGGTTGAACAATGCTCCTTACACCCTTTGCATAGGGGTCAGTTCTTGCACAATACATTGAACCAGAAGACAATCTTTTGAACTTCTCTATACACAGGAATTCTCTTAGGGAGAGTTTTTCAATACACTCACTTTGAGGTTTATTACTCTATTTAGGAATAAAACTGTGGACATGAGTACCCTTTAACAAAGCTTCACCAAATCAGATCAACAGGAAATCATGGCAGTTCTTCAGTTTCTCAGGCAGTGGATTTCTGGATGATGCATACAGTCCACCCCCACACACCTTCCTGCTGACCCATTTAGCAGAGTTCCAGAAGAAGATACATCAAGATGTGGATAGGCCTTAAAGAGTACTTTCTTGAGAGGAAACAAAGAAAAATGTGAAGAACCTGTGTATTATAAAATCATCAGGTCTGAGAACTATTAATCTGGTAAAACTTTGCAGATGTCAAAGGAAGCAGACACTACATTTCTCCAGGGAAGGTGTCTGTCATCCATTATAGCAACACCTTTCAGAGGTCATTGACACAATTCAACTGAATTTGAGACCCCAAAATCTCATTTACTGACAGTGCTAGGAGCAAACTGCAGCCAGTGAAGCCATACCCAAGTCCTGATCTATGGAGACCACAAATCACACAGCATGTGAATTAAATACAACAATTATTATTGCCACTGTCCATTTTTATCCCATTAATTTGCTCCTTTGTTCTCTAAAACATTATCATAAGCAGGATTATCATAAGCAGCTTGAATAAAGTCCATCACTCCTTTAAAAGGAGCCCCATCCAAAAGGAATAAGTGTTTAATCCTCATTTTGCATCCCCAACCAACTAGCTCAGCAAGTGCCACAAGGTGAAACACAAGAGGAGGTGAGATAGTATTTATTCTTTCCAGATGTCAGTGTGCAAATCTGGGACTGATAGTTTGGTTGATGTGAGTGAAATTATCTAGAGCATTTCTTCAAAATTCCATTATGGAGTAAATACAAACTGTAGTCATGTGCAAAAACTTCTAATTAAAGGTCATATTAATAAAAATACCTGCCTGTCTTTTCATCACAGAAAAATATGCCTATAGAAAATTAAATACTATATGCTATGAAATGCATGGTAGGTGACTGCATGTAAATACAGTTGATGATCCACATCTTTTCAATGAACTTGAAGTAAATTACATGAGACATTTAACAACAGCAGCATGTGGCCTGAATAACAGGCAATAAAGTTACATATGATGTGGCATACACCAAATTAAAAATAGCACATAGCTTCAAGGCTAAAAATATCTGCAAAATTAACAAACTGCTATTTTTTTTACAATTTTTCCACAATTTCTTAAAACTAACCTGTGCAGTTTGGCAAATTCTTGAAGGGAGATGGGCTGTAACCGCTCACTTCATCATTGCATAATGATAGGTGATAACATGGACTTAACTTTCTTTTAAAATGTATGAGGTATATATAATCTACTTCATGTATTATTTGTTTTTGTAGTTATCTCTGGTCTTGGCTGAGAATCAATAAGTAATATAAAAATATTTCACATTTTCAATTTCTCTATGTATAAAAATCAATATAAAACTATATATTTTATTCTTGCCTTGTGTTATCAGCCTGTAATGGATGGGCTAACATTTTGAGAGTACTCCAAAATGAATGATTTTGCAAGAGGCTCAGCTGCAGTGTGACAGATAACAGTGATACTTGCTGGTCATAACGCTTTTAATCACAAAGGACCTTAAGGTATCTCAGACACCACATGCATAGATCAAACTCTAAGCCACAGCCATCTCTGGATTCAGAGGAAGCCAAGAGCTTGTAATCACTGCCCTGAAGAAACAGCAGAGACTCAGAAACCACCCCAGCTCCACATGCAAGGTGACCAAATAAAATAAATTAAAAGAAAAATCTGATTAAGTTCCATCTTTAGTAAGAGCAGGGTGATATAATTAAAACTTACATGAACATTGCCAGCGATGGAAGCAAGACTCTAGCTTAATGAGATATAAGTAAATTTCGTTTATTTCACGGCATGAGCAGGTTATATACTATTACAATGTTTTTAATTATAGCTACACAGATTACAATTTACATTGCATTCTATTTTCACACTCTTAGTGCTTTTCTTTCATTCTTTCTTAATTATGAATTTTTTCTTGGTACATTTTTTTACAGCACTCTCTTATTTCTCAGAGGCACAGCTGTACTTTTTTGGTACTTTTCTCACAGAGTGTTTTTAGGATTCAAGCGCACTGCTGCGGCCTGTATAGCTTACTTTAGCTTAACAATGGTCAAGGATTCATGACTATGATCTTGAAGCCATTCTTTGACAGAACATTAACTTGTAATTTCTGCAGGAGCACATTTAGGATGTTGGTCATCTGACTTTAAGCCTGGCTTTCATGCTCACCCAAATATTCCCAGTTTACATGAGGAAAGTAAATCTCAAGAAAACAACCAAGAGCATGAAGGAAGATGGTTATACAACATTCTCTGCAGATGATAAAAACTAGTCCTGTTCTGGGAATCTGGTTCAAAATGGGGAGATAAGTCAGGAGGAAACAGAATATGACACAACTCACCAAAGAGGAGCTGCTCTATTGTGAGGGGATGACTCTTACAGTAGGTGAAAGGATCCATCTTCCTCCTGCTCTCAAAATGTACCTCCACACTGGACTATTATACCTTCCCAAATGAACTCCTTACTAATGCACAGAAGAGGGAAGCTTTTAGGTTTTGAAAATTTCACTAAAAGACATTAATGCAAAATTCAGGTAAACAGTTCTTTTCAAGAAGAGTATTAAAATGTACATTAACCTTAACTTGTGCACCTTAACTGGTGCTTAACAGCCATGAAAAAGATCAAGAGGCATCCCGTCCTCATCAAAAAAATAAAACCCCAAACATTCCAAACAACAAACCTTCCACTGATATTTTTTTTCCAATGGGGCCCAACTTTCACACGTTAGCTCCTTATAGCTGGTATCCCAGAATATACTATTAGACAACTCCAAGTTCAGACATGTGCATTTCACAACACATTTCCCACAGATATCCCAGCTTCATTTAGACACCAGTTATGGTTAAAGCAATTCCTTATGGTGCCTAAATTGCTTGTCACGTACTTACTCTCTTTCCGGACATCAGTGAGAGCTGCATGAAGCTCCTCTTTAAACACAACTGCTTCCTTGGCAATTTTTTCTCCCTTGTCCAACAGATTCCAAGTGGCTTCTTCCACAGAGGCAAGCAAGACACGAGCTCTTTTGGAACGGCCCTTTTTCTTACTAGAAGGATTCTGTGGACAGTTCACCAGTGTGGTAACCTACATTTAAAAGAAAAAAAGAGACAATAATGGTTTACACTCTACAAGTGAATTTATATTGTTCTCAAAATGAAAAAAACATATCATTAAGAAGAAGTAAAGAGATTCTCTCTGCTTTGGAGATAGACAGGCAAGCACAGTATAAATACCAAGAACAGGCAAAACTACTGAATTCAATCTGATACAATTTTACTCAATATGTCTCATGTTTGTGTTCTTCCCTCTGTAGGATTATAGCAAAGTCAATAGAAATCTCACTGTTCTATTAACCCTGATGCCAATTACTGACACTGCTTATTTTAAAATCTGCTTATAATTAAAAAAAAAAAACCAAAAAAACCACACCCAAAAACCAGTGCTTCAGAGGGGTCTTCAGCAAGGCAGAAATCATGGAACCTTTAAGATAGGAAAAGGCCTCCAAAACCATCAAGTCCAGCTGTCAAGCTAACATTGCCAAGTGCAGCACTAAGCCATGTCCCTAAACACCACATCCATATGTTTTCTGAGCACTTCCAGGGAGGGTGACTCCAACGTATCCCTTGGCAGCCTGTTCCAATGCTTGATGCTCCTTTCAGGGAAAGAATTATTCTTAATATCTAACCTAAACTTCCCTTGGTGCAACTTGAGGCTGTTTCCTCTTGTCCTAGCCCTTGTTACTTGGGAGAAGAGACTGACCCCCACCTGGCCACAACCTCTTGTCAGGGGGTTACAGAGAGTGAGAAGGTGTCCCCTGAGCCCATTTTTCTCCAGGCCAAGATCCCCCAGCTCCCTCAGCTCTTCCTCATACAACTTGTGCTCCAGCCTGTCGCTGTTGAGCCGCTAGCAGAGAAGGAAAGCCCAGATTCTCAGCGTGGCATAGAAAAAGCACTTTATTGTTTGAATCCAACATATATATAGACTTTTCAGAGGTCACCCAGATTGGTCAGTCAGAAACCTCCCCCTAGGCCTTATTGGCCAGGCCTGAACTGTCCAAATCTCGAGACACTGTTTTTAATAACATCCAAACTTTATCTTTGTTTACAAAACACAAAAGAAATTCTCATGGGAAAGATCTGTGCTAGCCACACCAGCCCTCTCCCCAGCTCCTCTGCCCTTCTCTGGACAGGCTCCAGCATCTCAATGTCCTTCCTGTCATGAGGAGACCAAAACTGAATGCAAAGTGTGGCCTCACCATTGCACAATCACTGCCCTGGCCCTGCTAGCCACACCATTTCTGATACAAGCCAGGATCCCACCGGCCTTCCTGGCCACACACTGGGCTCATGTTTAGCTGCTGTCAATCCCCCCAGGTTCTTTCTACCCCCAAGTGCTGGATCTTCCCATACTTCCAGCTAAAGTATTCCAAGGTATCTCAGAAGCAAATACTCAAACTGAATACAGACATAATTTAAAATGCTTTCTCTTCTTTCTCTTCTTACAAAGGAATATCACAGTGGCCAGAACTCGGCACCTCCATATTCTTCAGGGTGCTCTCAGCATTGTAATTGTACATCAGTTTGCCCAGAATTTAGATTTACTACAGCTTTGCCCAAATTTTATTTTTACAAATGCACTTCAACATCCATAAAGAACTTATTTTTATAGAGCATCCCACTCCACATTCCTCATCATCTGAGCACAGCCTCCACACTCCAACAGAATGTTTCTGAGAGACTATTCTCTAAGGCATTGCTTGAGCTGTCACTAGGGAAATACTCCTTAAACACTTTTTCTTAAGTGTTATACAGACATTTTAAAGCACACTTCATTTTCATTAAGTTCACCAATGTTTTTAATCCTTCTATTCTGTTCTCTCTGTCAGAACACGAGTAGTACCATGCTACATGTGCCTCAGCTCACCTTCAGATCTTGTCCATGAATTCATGCACTTGAGTGCTTTTTATGAATCATTACTTCCAAAAGTAACAGACTAATATCCTCTGGGTAACATTTCTATAAACACACCTATGAAAGATAAAAGCCCTGAGCCCTGTATCATCCATGTGCAATTTGAGGGGGAAAAGGACCATCCACTTGACATCAACTGCTTTGGCATGTCACAAGGGAGAGAGCAACATGAGTAACTCTGGGTCAGATTGCTAAAGAAGGATTGGGTATTTTTCTGACTGTGGCTCAAAAAAAGAAAATGGAGTTATTTATTGCATATAAATCAGCCTGCATAATCAGGTAGAGAATGCACTGGGAATAAGAATCTTTCTCTTCTATTTTTACAAATCCTCTAATGTCAGGTTTAGAACATTGAATGCAGTTTCAATGATCATATCTTTAAGAATGAGTTAGAGATTACAGGCTCATACTTCCAATAAGAAAGGCATAAAACACCATCAAAAACTAGAAGTGTCCCCAAAAATCTATCATGTAAAAGGTATTTTTTAAAGTTTTAAGTAGTTAACCATTATTTCACTAGAAAATAATATATTCTACTTCTCAGACTTTTACTGTAGTTTTTTTATGCAAAATATCATTCTATGTACTCTTCATTCATATGTTGAGTAGGATATAAAACAAATGAAAAAGCATTAAAAAATAATCATTCCTGCAGGTGAAAACTCTTGACTGTTAGACTATTCATCTTCAGCATCACTATTAGGAAATATTGGAGGAAGCATCTGATCTCAAATACTGCTCAAAATTTGTTAGACAGCTCTTTCCTCATGGAGATTACGGAAAACAGAAAAACTACTCTGAATTCTCTAACACAGAACCCCAGTGAGGAATGCAAAAACTTTCTGCAGATCCTACACAGAAAGAATTGAATCACAGAGTAACTAATACACTGTGCCATTGTCAACACAGCTTGTACTGTAGTGAAAGAACACACAGTCAAAGTGATATTATAAGAAAAAAGAAAAACATATCCCCATTAGTCCAGCTCATGCCCGGCTGCATTTCCCAGTTATTAACAACTTCTTGTTGCCATTTACAGCAGGTCCCCCAGCCTCGCTCTGGTAGGAGCAAGGGTTGTGCTAAAGGTACAAGGGATTTTAAAGCCATTCTCTAGGCCACATGCCACCACATTTACAAAGCTGAATCACATTGTTGTTGCCTGTCACTGTCATTATTTATTAGGCTGAAGGGGTAGGGTTTCTTGGGGGGTTATCTCAAATGCTGAGTTTCTAGGGAACTGTGAAGCACTTCTTCCAATGCTATAATCAGTTACTGGCAGCACTTAAGAGACAATCTTTTAATACTGCAGTACTTCAGCAAGCAATGTCTTGGTACCTTGAGTATCAAAATATTTGGTCCACCTTTATCTTAATATAAAAAGTATTTTTAAGCATCCATCATAAAACATTCCTTTTCGTTAAAAACTTGTTTCAGTGTAACCAGATGTCAATCCCTAGACATTTAAGAAAAACAAGACATGAACTCAGTGATCTAATGACAACAGCAGAATTCCTGCCCACTGTTTCAAATCCAAAGTATTGCACATACAAATAAATACTGGCTAATCCCATTCAGTGTACAGAAGGTAAACTCACCATATGTTAAACTAAAACAAACAGTGCATGTCTTCTGTGTGAGCAAACATCGGTGGTGTGGATGACAGGTAGGAATACAAGCCTTTCAACCTGCCTGTTTTTCATCAGTGATCCAAGTGATTCCAAAATGCAGGGATGTTTCTACACATTCTGTCAGCTCAGTCATGCTAACTTTGACAGCTACCTTTTTAATATGCCAGATGCATTGATGGAGAACTTGACTGAGAAGCCTTCCTTTCAAAACTAACATCCTCAAAGCACCTGGAATAAAATGAGGGCCACAGAAAGAGGGAAACCCCTGATGTAATTTATGGGCATTGTTTTATTCCAAGGATAGAGAAGTTGCCAAGTCGCAGCAGGTTTTACACAACAGTGTAACATAGTATTTTCAGAGTTTGGTAGTAATCACCCCTGCCAATTGCACATTGCAGGGAGTCAATCTAGCAAAGTACTTTGCAGCTACATCCACAGCTACTTCCTAGTTACTTCCTAGGCTGGTTTTGTCTTGATTTTTATCAAGATTGATGCTGCAAACCTAATGATTGCCTTAACACTTAGCGTAACTGGCTAGGACAGACTTCACAGAACCTCAAGCACAATCATTGTTTCTTTCCTGCCACAGCATTACAAGACTATTAAATAAATAAATTACAACAGAAATCTCAAAATAAAATTAAACTGTGTTCCAAGCAGCAGTTGCTAAAGTTAATCTGGCAAAAACATAATTTCTATCTGTGACTGGTCTGATTATCTTTCTAATCACAGATTAGTTTTCATTTATTACTTTTCCAGCCTCTCAATCACCTTTCATTGATAATTAGCTTTAAACCCTATTTTTACATTTTCAACATTTTCTGACGAAGGATCCACTCAAAACATAAGTTCCCCTTCCACAGGTCTGAAACAAACAAAGCATTAAAAGAGGGAGAAGACAGTCAAAATCATATCCTTTTAGAAACAAAGCATTTCCAATTTGAGCAGCCTCAAGCTTTTAAATGGTTGATAAGAGCTGGGAGGACAAAAAACAAAACAAAACTCAGATGGTCTCTTTGATTTCCAGAACTGTACTTTCTTAGTTTTGTCAGGTTTCTTTGATCCTGCAAAACTCAAGCAAAAATTTACTTTCATTTACCTCCTCTAAAAACACCCACAATGCTGCAGCTGCCTGAGCACAGTCTGACATAGAGATCTACAAGAGGTTTTTAAATGCAGCCTATCAAGACATCTATTTCTTACTACTTTGAAACTAATTTGATAACCCATCCACATATCCTGCTCCAGCTTGACAACTTCCACAAACCACTGACCTAGTAACTGAAAGTTTTTACACCAATCACATCCATGCAAAAATATGTAAACAAAGGCTGACAAAATGAGAGAGAGGCAGCTCAGTTAATATTAATTGGAAATGAAGTTATGATAAAAAAGAAAAGGTTACTTTCTGAAGAAAATAATCTTCCAGAAGGGAAAAAGGAGTAAGGGAGAAGAAAACAAAACAAAAAACCAAACCAAAACAAACAAAAAAAAACCCCCAACACAAAAAAACCCCACAAACAACAACAACCAACCAACCAACTTTATTTTTTAAATCATCACTTATTTCATGCATTGGAAATCCATTTGCAGTATATTCTGCATTTAAACATCTACTAGGCAACAGTGTAAGACACCAGCTAGAACACACACCATTTACTATGACAGGCTGGGTGGCAAAGCTGGAAGTGACCAAAGGAATGAGCAAATCTGGAAGAAGGCAGATCGCCCTGGAGTGCTCCTGAGCCAGAGTAAAGTATAAGTGCAGAAGAGCTGTGGGTGTGCCTTTCAGAGTAGTGTTCTTAGTCAAAATTCTTCAGCCTTATTCCCTTCCCTCTATGGTTATCCAATTCACTTTCTGCAACTCTAAAATACCTGGATTATCAGTGGTTCCAGTAATTTCTCCACTGTAAATGTCTGGATCTGCAGATTCCGAGGATCAATTTTCAGTCTAATGTTTGGCACTTTTGTTGACATTTCACCTGGGTACAAAACAAGAAAAGTGCAATAAGCCAGTATTAACCATGACTACAAGTCTCCCTGCCTTCTGTCAGAGCCCAGAGACTGCCTATGTGAGTATGGACTTGTTTCATAACAGGCTTAGGATTTCAAGAAATACAACTGATTTTTCCAATTCCCCATTTCTAAATTCTGAAAAAAACCAGGCTGATACTTACAGAAACTGTAAAAATCAGAGACTTAAAGTACACAGAATTCCTTATCTTCATATACAGATTTCTACATTGACCACATGTTAAAAAATACAAGGATAATTGCATTAGAATACCATTGAATATAAGTTCTCCACTGCTCTAAAAAGGAGGTTTTAAAGCAAAAAATATTATATTCCATTACTGAATTTATCATAAAACAAAAACATTAATGCCACGTACACAATACCTGTATCTTACTCCACAAGCCAAATTACAGGGGTTATAATAAAACACCTTAAGAACAAAAAACATATAGAGTAGCCCTTAAAATTTCTAGAAATTAATAGCAGGAAAGAGTGAAACATTTTGTTATTTTACACCCTGCAATAACAAATATTTTCTAAGTGTCAAGACATTAAGTTGAGAAAGCTTGTTACTGAAGTCAAGAGGATGGAAGTAAAGCTAAGTAAGGTCTTTAAAGTTAATAAATCATTCATTAGAACTTGATGCAAAATCTACTGATGTGAATTAATAGTTTCCACCAAGTTCACCAGGCTATGGCTCAGGCCATTAGCGTGAAATGTGGGTGATGTCAACAAAGAATTATACCTGCTTTAGTTGGAATGCAACTGATTATTGCCCCAAAATAAAAGACATTTTAAATTTTGCAGTAACTTAACTTCCCATAAAACACAGCCTGGCAAAGCCTTTTTAGCCAATAAAGACTTCAAATACACAAATAATGGATAGCTGTCCTTTTTAAGCAAGACTCATTGCAACCATTGCTGCTGTATAAGTAATAAGGTACTGCAATTGTGCAGGCTGAAGAGATATACTGTCACCTTCCAGTGAACCTAGCATTGATTTAATACAACACAGTAGGTTTAGGGTTTCTATAGCAAATTGTGTAGAAATGGATCTGCAGAGTTATCCACATTTCACTTACAAACAAAGATAATAGGAGCAATAATTAAAGCATTAAGGTATAAAGCAATTTAGGGTTTTGCCATTCTTATTAAAGGTTGCACAAGTGCCAAGCTTTTCTTTTATTACAAACTATACTAGTGGCAGCCCTAAGTTCCCACAAATTCAGCTGCATCCAGCCAGGTGAGAACATATGTAAAGAACTGATTTTTCAGTTTTAATTCTGAGCCAAAAGATAAATTTGAGATCAGACTGACCAGAGTAACACTTGTCCTTCCACAGAAATGAATAATGGAAAGAGAACTCTAGAAATGTCAAAGCAAATTATCTGACCATATTTCACACATTTAACATCTAGATACTTTTGACAAGCACCAAGGAAATAAAATTTGAGATTCCCAAAACTGGAAGTGTCAATGGCTCTCTTTCTGTCCAGTACTAATAACTTGCTCTGAAAGCCACTAAGGTCTGTCATTCACACACTTGCTGTCCTCAGTGAGCTTCAGTCCCAAAGTGCATAGCCACTGAACTGCCTCGCCCTCCCAAAACCACAGTGCCTGCACCTCTGCTTGTCCAGCAGTGCTGGCAAACACTCGTGGCTGTGCATGTTAGTGCAGTCTATGGACACACGGCAGAGAAGCTCCTCCACTGCTTTTGCTGTGTCCTCCCCTGATTCAAAAAGCCTTTTAATTCAACAAGATATTGTCCTCCAGCTTCACTGGGATTGCATCAAACCACATCATTTCAGGCTGAGGAAAGGACAGATCCTTTTGTACCATCCGCAATTCACTGGTTAGATTTTAAATCTTTGTCCAGTGTATCAATGAATCTGCTTCTTATCCATGTTAGGAAAAAAATAAATCTTTATGATGTTGCTGGTTACCAACCCTTATCTTCGACACTTCCACAAGCCTCCCAAAATATGGGTACTTCTTGAAATCCATCACAACAGTTGCAAATAGATGGTATCGACTGTGCTGGGATTTTTTTCTGGTCAAACATACATCAGTTGCAAGGGGACAGGAAACTGGATGGAGAAGGCACTTCGTGTTTCTACTGAGATCTGAAGAAATCACTAGATGACTCAGGTTATTTTTTTGCAGATACATTCATGCTTTAACTTTGCAGTGGCTTCCCCTCAATTCCTTGATAGAAAGGTGTCAGCAACTGCTTTACTCAAAATGGAGAAATAAAACCTTTGTTGCTTGCTCTCCATTCTCACAGCACAATTTTCTATGCTACATGTTACCTGCAATGATCAGGTCTTTTCTAAAATTTGGCAGATAAACATGCAGTTGGTAAATAAAGTCAATTCCTACCACAGGGCACTCTAAAACTTGGAAAGCGTTACAAATTCAACCCTGTTTTTGCAGGTCAGAAAAAAGGGAATCCATGTGTCATGGCTTTCCCTTTTCTGGGTTTTTGCTTCTTTGTTTGTTTCTTACTCTTTGCATCTTGTCTAACATCAGCAATTTTATTTTTTGCTTGAGCCCTAAGTTCAAAAGCCAGTTAAGCCAATAATAGCTTTTAGCTTTGAGTCGGGGCCATAACGAATCATCAACTGAAAGTCAATAGCAAAAACTATTGTCTCTGAAAACTTCAATTGTATTCTAAGGTATAAATAACTGACTTAAGGGCTCCCCTGCTGATTCCAGCAATATTTTTAAAGTAATATTCTAATGCTTCCTGAAACTTCCTTAAAGCAGGCAAAAAATGGAAACAATTTTGTAAGCCAATGCATTAAAAGCTACATGATCTTAAATTGCTTTGATACTCTGACTACATATTTTTAACTTACTAGGCTCTCCTTACTGTTATATACCATATTAGCTAATCAATATTTAAATTGGATTCTTTAATTTTTTTTTTAATTAAGGCAAGGATAATAGGTGATAGAAAGAAAAAGACACAGCCAGTAAAGATCATCCTGGGATGTTCTCTGGCATTTCCACCTACTAAGTGAATTTCTGTCCTTCCAGATCACATTCATTAAGAAGACAAAATCTGATGTTTGCCCACCTTCCTTTTATTTTTTTTTAAGTGCATTTGTCTACTCCAATATAACATTCCCCTAATTACAGTAGGGGCCTTGACTGAGAGGTAATTTTGGTAAAAGGCTGTATAACCTCACACTCAGTTAGATTAACCTTTACAGGAGGCAATCTCAGCACTGTACACCAGCAGCTCTTACAACACTTAGGATGTTAAGCATGTGTTACAAGATACAGTTGTGTCCCAGAACAGCCAGAAAATCAACCTCCTGCACACTCCTACCACTGCCGTGAACCTTAAGATAGTAAAAATTTTGTCTTCTCATCAGACATGTCCAAACTGCTGAGGCTTTTGGTGTAAGAAGAAAAAGACACTGGAAAAAGAGTCAAAGTCTATTTCCACCTGCAATGCAACGTGAACACAGCACCTGCAGCTTTTAAACAACCTGTAAGTACATTGTATACAGACAAACTAGTAAGTGTCAGAAAGCAGAGCCAAAGACATTCTGCATAAATTAGAAAATCTTTAGAATCCATTTCCTGCTAGATTGTTAGAAAGCCAACAGTGTATCACTCACCTATCCTAGAAAATATATGGTCCATATTCAGCACTAAAGCAACTGCCTATGTAATTTCCTCGTGTTAGGAACTTCAGTACAACTGCTTTGGCTCACTATTGGGCTTCTGAGGCATCTGCAAGGGACTGCCTGACAAGCTCTCCAGTGTATTTCAGGATGACTGACAGGACACAGTGGCTGCTGGGGGGGTGGCAGGGGGATGGGCATCCTTAAAGCTGCATAGTAGAGCATAAGCATGCCCAAAAAATTTAGAGTTGAAAAGGTTTTGAACAATCAGATGACATGAAACATGAAATTACTTATACTTCTAATGATTATTCTTGGAATTTTCAGCACAGCAACTGTTTTCCCATACATTCTGGTTGTATGCCAACTTCAGTCTGGAGGCAATGACTCACTCTCACACTCTTAAACTGGACAGCAAGGGGATTCATAAGGCTTTCACCCAGGAACTTGGCACCAAATTTGTTTTTTCTGTTGTTTTTTTCTATTGTATGGTGCTCTACAATGACGTACAATCTATTATCCTAGCAATCTCATAGAATGCAAAGGCCTATTCCCCACTAAAAAATGAAGAAATGTTAAAACAAAGCAGTCAGGATTTGTATTTTTCACATATGGATACATATGGACAGGGCACCTGAGGATTGCCAAGATCTGAAACATTGCAAGAATACGTGATAGGATTTTTTTATTATTTTATCTTAATTTCAGCATTGCCAATGCAGCTTCATTAACTGGTAGCAACACCACTCTGGGAATAAAATTTGTTAGCCCTTTTGCTACAGAGTCAGTACAGTGAGTGCAAATCAGACTTCAAAGAAGCCACAATAACAATTACTGCATTTTTCTTTAATCCTCTAGCTGACACATAAAATAAGATATTCAGGATGCTAAAATGTTCTCGTTCAGGCAGAGAAAAGTCCATGCTGTTGTACTGCAAACAGAAGACCTGCTGTACTCTGTAGGCCACACCATGCTCTGGAGTGAAGCAATATCTCTGACACCTGGGAAGGACCTGGCCCAATTAAAACCAGGGAAAACCTAAAAAGCACCTGCTAAATTATTTAAATTTCCAGACAAAGCTGTCAGGTTGCTCTCTAACCATCTCAGATTTCATCACTTCTTACCACTAGCAACAAGAAACATATCTAATTAATGCACAGACATCACAAAGGAGAGCTGGAGAAGGTGGCAAGATTCAGACCCATTAATAACATTTATTCGCTGAAAGTTACTTTATTTAAACAGACTTTGCATTTAGGTGTAGGCTTGCAGTGAAGTAACTGGAAGACTGTTTTAATCTCTGCCCTAGAAATTAAAACCAAGAAAAAAACCCCAACACGTCTTTTTACATTTCCTTTCACTTCTGCCTGTGTTTACTTTCTTCCTAGAGCCCTTTCTCGACCCATATCTGAACAGCAGTTAAAATTCCTAAGAATGTAATACTTCCACCAAGTTCTTCAACATAGTTCCCAGCATAAACAATGTCATACATCATGCCTTATAATCAACCTAGCAAGGAAAAGAAAACAGCCCAAGCCTAGTTCTTTATGGATATTGGAGAACCCCCACGGCAAGCAATGGGTCATGATTGACCTAGTGGCATGAAAACGTTTAATTAGGTTTATGAAAAAAACTTTTGAGGTGGGATAAAGCATCACATCTCAACAAACTTGTCTCATGAAAACTTTCTTACACTGAGTGAGATAAAAATTTAAGGTTTTTCCCAGGTTTACAACATTCAGAACAAGCTCTCTTTTCCTTGTTTAGGACTCATGTTTACTTTTCGTACAGTTCTTCCTATCAAAGCACTGTTTCAAGCAGAGGTTGTGTTCCAATATCACACAAGGAAACAGAATCACAAAGGAAAAATTATTTACTCAAGATCAAAGAGAATGCCAGTGGCAGAGTACTGGAATAAAACCATAATAGACACTGAAGCACCTTACTCATGCTGTCTTTAACTGAGGCCAATAAGTAGGCTGAGGAGAGCAGAACATTTTTAGAAACAATTTACACTATAAATCTATAGAACAAAATCTCTTCTTCCATACTCATATGTTAAGGTTACCCAAATACTAGTATTGCTTATTCCTTGGAAGGTCAGAAGTCATCTCCCTTAAACATCCAATCAGAATCCTTCCTTTGGTGAATGCACACACGTCCAGCCAGCTACAACACTAACAAATTCCAGGAGATGTTCCAGCAGAAGTGTGAATCCTACAGTCTGAGCAGCTACACAACTTTTGGCTTTGTACTGGCATGCTGGACTGTTGTCAACCAACAGCTATGAAAAATATGTGTTACAGTCCTGAGCCTGCAGCTACTGCAAGAAAAATCCTCCTCAGTGAATGGAAATACACACGGAAACTTGTGAACCTGACATTATCTCACTACATTACCAGTAAACGAAACCATTTCACTGACCAGTGGAGTTCTAGTGGATAGACACCATTATAAGTGACAGCAGCATTAAAATAATGCTGCTTAGTCTAGAAATACTGTAAGACTCTTGTTTGTAATATTTCTTCTATGTACATTTTTGCAGGTACTGGAGGTTTTGGTCTCAAAACTAGAGTTCTAATATTTAAGAAACTGAAAAAGCATTTACTAAAAAAAAATCCACCCCCCCAATAAAGTGTGTGACATCAGATGGCACCGTTTCATTTTTTTTTCCATTAATACTTTTTGGACCCATTTTAAAATCTTAGAGAAAAAACCAAAATCCTTTCACATCAGTCTCAGTGCTATCTTCACTGCATGCAGTTTGAGCCCAGAACAAGGACTCCTCGCTATCTAAGTGGCACACAGCTCTTACATGGATGGCTATCTGAGCTCCCAACGATAGGTTAAGAAGGTCTGGCTCCAAGCCCTCCCTTTTGTTATCACATTTAAAGTGTTCCTATCTCTGTTCAGAACCAGAAACTCTGTTCAAATAAAGTTCAAGTTGACCTTCCACTAAAAATAGGATGTTGTTCAACTCATTAAAAAAATAGACAACAAAAAATTCCATTGTATGCTACTAAAAGGTTTTAAATTTTATTTATGTTAAATGCAATTCCCTATTTCCCCTTTTTGCTATTTGCTGACAGTTATCTATTACAACATTACACTCTGCTGTTCTGCTTTAAAAATGTCTGTCTCAATTGCAATGAGGTAAAAAAAGAGTTATTTCTTCTCTTTGTAGAGCTACTACTGATTTTTCCAACATATATGATTGTTTCATACCCACGCACTCCCCCAGGATGCTTCGCCATCACTTACCATTTTATGTGACTATTTTCAAATTGATACAAAGTCTTGCATTATTTGTTTTGTCCAGTGACCTAAATAGTGTTTTAGTACTCTAGAATAGTATTCTTCTTCCCCATTGCTTACAGACATGCACGAAACAACCACAAAATTAAAGGTAGCAAATGTGACTGATACTTTATATATATATATAAAATATATTGATTCTGAGATATGCACAAAAATAAAAGAGAAATGATCCCTAGAAACTGCCTCACTTTGGAGGCTAGCAAGCAGCTACCTAGCACATACAAAAGCACAATCTAATAAAAAGGGACACAAAACAGTATTTAAGCAAAGTCACAATCCCACTACACTAGTGCTGCACAGCTCTCCATTTCCTTTATCAACTCCTACAACCAGTTTCAAATCTGCCTCAGCAGAAAAACCCTACAGAGCTGACAGAGCACTTCTGGTGAAACAACTTCAAAACCAAAGACTAAGGACATTCCAGCCCATTTTGACCTCCACTCACATTTCAACTCAAAATTATCTGGCTGAAGAGCAACCATAAAGAAAAAACCCCAAAAAACAACCAAACAGTGTTCCAAGGTGAATTAATTCTCCAACATTGATCAAGGGATTTGGAACAGGAGAAAACAGTAAGAATTCAATATGTGTTTTTCCAAATGCTGGTTATGATGCCTGATTCTTTGCCATTGGATTTCTTTAGGGCTGCAATAGGTCTGAACACAGGTCTTGTCTTCAATTTTACTTAACAGAAAAGTGTGCACATAAGGATTTTGAAATATACAGAATGTTGCACTGAATATAACAGCCCTCCTTTATCCCTCTATTGTAACAAATACCTTTCATATTTTGAATTTTTTTAAATTGTACAAAACTGTGCAATAAGGGGTTATTTTAACAGAGGTGTGCTAAACATAGATTTACATAAACCTTCCTTCAATTAGATGCAAAACTCAGCAAAGTACCAGGACGTAAGCTAAATTTTTAAAATAATAGCACCCATGAAACATTTTATTCTTCCTTTTCCAATAGTCCAAATTGGATTCTCATTTTTGGAAAATATGCAAACACATCGCACAACTTTGGCTACTGGCTTAAAGTGATAAGACCATGAGGATCTAAAATATTCTGAACATTCAGAATTTTTTTTAATCACGTTTAGAAGTTCATTTTTTAGAAAGCTGGCTAAGAAAACCAGCCTTTTAACTTTTTAAACTTTTGAAATTATTATTAATATAGTTTATTTACAGCTTCATGTACTTCCACTGAGAGGAAAATTTTGCCTACATTCTTCTTTTATCTTACCTTCTGAATCAAGACTAACTAAAGGAGTTCCTAGAAACAGCTCTGTGAAGATCTCTTGATGCAGCTGGACTCCCCAGGCACCGACAGTGAGGCTGCGAATGGCTGCCTGTCAGTCCCAGTCTGTTTTCCCAAGAAACACAATGGGAGGGCAGCACTCAACTGGAACTCCTCCCAGAGTGGTAGTGCCTGACTTCACTGACAACTTGCTACTGAAAACACTACCCAAGTTCATTCCTAGTCTTGCAAACTAGGTTTGACACAGGGCTTTTAGAACCTAAATCAGACACTAATCAAGTCAAAGGCAAAGCCACCTCAAAAGTCAATGAGGTTAAGGTTGAACATGAGCAGGGAAAGGGGAAGAAGGAAAGGAAAGGCCACTACTGGAAATCCCCACACAAATGCAGATGCAATGAACATTCATTCACCTTTACAAAACATGCTTCCAGACTGATAATCCCACATTTATAAGATTTTCCACCAAGACAGCCATTTAAAAAAATGGATATGAGTGAAGTCAGGTAATTTGCTAACAGATAATTAGAGCACCCTGAAGTGCAGTTTACAATAGCACACATAGAAGAAAAAAAACACAACCTCTTGAGACTCCCAAAAGGCATAGGTTGCTCAATATTTGCATCTATTCTGCAAGAGACTAAAGGTCTTAAATCGTTCAGTCTGAAAATCTGTATGAGGTCTACGTGTCAGGCAGAATTTTCATTTTGGAGAATTTCAACCAAAGCAGTGTGTCTATTGTCAGTCCACTTAGAGGTAAAAAGGGCACAGAGAGACTGAAGGTTGAGGCAACCTGACACCACCTAATAGCACTGGGGAGACTCAACAAGGAGTAAGGGAAAAAAAAACCCACAAACCTAAGGAAGGAAGAAGCACATACTATGACTATGCAGAAGAGAGGAGAAAAAAAAATGAAAAAGACTTGGACATACATAAGAGACAGTACTGAAACAGTTGCAAGGAATGGGGGGAATAAAGTCAATCACATTTAAGCTCTGTCATGCAATGCCAACTGATTTCAGTAGGGTTGTCTACATTTAAAGATGTATAGGAGGAATGCAGCAAAATGGATTATAGATGCAAAACCATCAAATACTGTTCGTATAAACTAAGCAGACTTTGCTAGGTTATACAATAATTTATTATGGGGAAATGTACTTGGTATTGCCATATTGCAATTTTATTCATAAGTCATTCCTCTCAGGTTTATATTTCAAGCGTAAACCCTGAGAAAAATCCTTTTTTTGTCACCTACAAGTCATTAATTTAGAAGACATGAACAACAATAGACAGATAAGAAAGCTGCTGGAGTAAGATTTAATTTTCTGAGTCGTATATTAAAACCATATGATGCAATGCAAGTATAAATCTTACCAACTGCAATAAGTATTTTTCAGCATTTCTTAGCTCTCTCATTTACCTCATGAATGTTATTTGAAAGTTAAGAACAAAAATGCAATTCACTTCACTGCAAAATTCAACATAGCCAAGTGGAGTTATAGAAATGATTCCTATTACACTTTAACCATTGTATCTTTCTAACTGCATCAATGTTTCATCTATGAAGCAAATTATCTGTAAGTGACCAGCAACCCTCTTTGTTTCGATAGATCCACTAAGGAGAGGTGTGGAAAACGCTCTTTTTACTTGAAGTTTTTTATCCCCTCATCTTGAGTTATCAAATGAGGAATGGGATTCAGCTGCTTAAGATAAGCACCTAGTGCCATATTAGATCCTATAGGATCCATCATAAAAGGCTCTTGGACACCCCAGGTCTCCCAGACTTGCACCACCTATGCCAGGGCTGGATGTGGAGATGCTTTATGAGGCCAAAAGTGCCTAAAATGGCCCTAGACACCTGCGTTATGCGCCTCTCACAACCAGAGGGGCAACTCTCCCCAATTCCTGCTGCTAATTAAGAGGGATTATTTCAAAAGCTGTGATAACTTCAGGGTAGCAGACAAAATTGGCAGGGTTTGAACAGGTTTCTTGCCATCCCAGACCAAAAAAAAATAAGCACCTTGTTACAAAAGGCCCTGAAGGCACTTCCAAATGTTGCAGAGGCAGCTGCTGGTAAGGTTGAGAGGAGTGTTTGTGCTAACGTGCCAGAAATGGGGCAGCAGGGGCAACTGCATCCCCTTCCCGGGCAAGATGGACAGAAGAAGAAGCACTACACTGAAAGATCTCTCTAAACCCCTGCATAAAAGACACTTGTATATGCTCATAGCATTCATCCTACAGAAGTCCGTTTGAAATGCTGAAAGCACTGAGCAAAAGGCAGCCAGGTCCAGGATAGACCAGAGTATCCAGATACACCTCTCTGAGGCACATTTCTCTCCTCTGTAAGGGGGGACATCCCTACGCCTCCTTGTCCCGACATCCTCCCCAGTTCCTAAACTGAAGGGGCCTTCTGCCGCCTCAGCCTGTTTAACACACGTACTCCTGTTACTACTGCTTTCCAACATACCCAGCTCACTGCTTCCACTCTTCTTTCCTCCTCCTCAGGACACAGCTCTCTTCCCTCATTCCTTGAGGCGGCCTGCGAAACACCCAGACTGCGGCTGGCCTGAGGGTAAACGGCGGGAACCTGCGAGGTGAGGGCAGGGCTGACCTGAGGAGTGATGCCGGGCTGACCTGAGGGAAGGGTCGGAGCTGAGGGGGAAAGCGCGCGAACCTGAGGGGCGAGGGCAGGGCTGACTTGAGGGAAAGGTCTGAGCTGAGAAGGGGAGCCGCACAACTGAGGGGTGAGGGCAGGTCTGACCCGAGGGCAGCAGAGGCACAGGGCGCAGGGGATGTGGCCCGCCGGGCCGGCTGTGAGCTGAGGCGAGGCCCCGCCCTGCTCCTGCGCTGCGCTCCCGCCGCTCTCCCTTCAACCGGGACAGCGAGTTCATAGAGGGAACCTGTGCGCTGTTCGTTGGGGTCGACTTAAAATCATTCGCTGTCAGTGTTCACGTATCCTCCCTTCTGACATACGCTATCTTTCAGGCTGTTCCAGTCTCCCAAGACTCACCCTCCAGTTTGGTTCGCCGGACGGGGGGCTGGTTTTTTATATTCTGCGATAAGGCTCTGGATAGGATTTGACAGCTTGGAATGAGAACTAGACCTATTCAGACCCTGCACTTGTGGCAAACACGTTGAAAACTTAATCAAATAAGGTACTCATGAAAACAAAGCAAATTTCACAACAGACAAAGTATCCGTATCTGCACTGAATGAAGACAATCCCAGACTTGGCCTGTGATCACCCAGGTAAGGGACCTGACTGATTCACACTCATGAATCTCATGTACCTGGAGTTCATTCCCACAGAAGGCAAGTCAAAACCCCTAACTGATGAATGGCTAAATGTAGCCCCGGAATGGCATCAGGGCACAGATAGACTGTCTGCCCAAACACAGGATCTTCAACAGAACCCTCTGCCCACCAGCACAGATGTCAGCATAGTTTCTTAAATTATTTAGACCAAGCTAGGCCAAAGAAAATTTTATAATCAGATCTTTAACAAAATTTCACACTCCTGCAGTAACTTTTGATGCTAGCTGTCACTCGAAACAGTTCAGAACTAAATGTTGGTTTTTTTTACAGAGAGCACATTCCAATATTGACTCTCCATTTGCCTTCAGCTATTATGTGTAAGTAAATCCAGTAATTATTAATTTCTTTCTATGTTCAGTTGTTTAAAAATGTATTTACTTCTAATGGAAGCATTAAATTAATATATTTCCTATTTGTACATTATTATTTAATCACGCTTGTCAGAACTATATTGTATCCAAGATATAATTTTATACAAACACTAAATAATATTATTTAAAGAGATGACTCTTGAAAAACAGCTTGCTTACAAGGCACTAATAACCCACTCCTACTGAGAAACCATGCAGTATGAAATTAGTTGTTTGGCAGCTTAAATTGCAAAATTAATCATATGATCATAACTGTCAGAAACTAAACAGCAGTGCCTGAAGTTCCTAAACTTAGTTCTTGGGATTTACACAAATCACAAGACCTCCATTGCTAAAGCTTTGTTTCTTCAAACTATCTTTTGGAATGTTCACCAGGAATATTTTTCTTGAGTAGGAAATGTAGGCTATGAAGGTGAGAATAATCAAAGATTAAAAAGGATTATTCATGAAGATCACAAAGCTCTCACACAATTCAACAAAAGCACATTATCACTGTGTTTTTCCATGCACAGCCCATCAGTGATAGAAATCAGCAACAATATAGACCTATAAAATCAAACCTTAAACTGAGTGCTAATACTGTACACCATCGATTTCTGCACAAGTACAATGCTAACAGAAGGTGTGTAATTAGTAAGTCTTTAATACTGTAAAATCACATATATGAAGAAGCTTGCTTTGAAAAAAGGGGACATTGAGCTGAAAAACCCATGGTAAATTGCCTCTAAAGGATAATTAAAGTTGGTTTTATTCTGTTACTGAGATTTAGCTTTCCTTCATTCAAGGTCTTGCAATTCAAAGCATACAAAGTATTTAATTTTCAATGTGTAAAAAATTGGAAAGGTTTATTGCTATGATCTATCCCTGAGGCATAATAGGAATTAAAATGGTTATTTACCAGGATAGTTGCAACCAGCCAATATATAAACAGATTTAAAATTCAGGCACAGATGAGACTAAGCCAACCACTAACCAACAGGGAGATTTTCTGATGAAGGGTTTTTTTCATAATTGGCTGCTATCTCACTTCGTTTGTAAAGCTTCTGCTAATCTGGAGGTACAAACACAAGGTGCACCTGCTGGTTCTACCCAATATCATAATTCCTCTCTGTAGCGGCAATGGGAAAAAAAGCCTGTAAAACTCAGCAAAATCACAGTTTTTAATCACACCTATTTAAAATAGACTGCATATATTATTTTTGTGGAAAAAAAAATCCCCAACAAACTGGATAATATGATTACATGAAAAAGAAACAAAAAGTCATGTATTTTAAGATTTGAAGCATACAAAAGATAATAAATCAGGGTCGCCATACCCACATGGGGATCTGTGCTCAGAATGGGGCCAAAAGTCAAGCAGAATGGAAGCCAGAAGCATATTTTACTTTCACACAGGTGGTAAACTTGTTACTATTTACGGTGTTGCAGATGCATTATGAAAGCCAAGTCTAATTAACAAACCTGCTATAAGCACATTTTTGGCCCAGAGCAGCATTTTCATTTGATATTTAGCGCAGTTGGATTTTGAAAGCATATCCATTTACCTGCTTTCTGTTTTCATAACAATGTAGGAGATGTGTGAATAAACCAGTTGCAAATAGGAACACGGAGCATGCTTTTTGTTTAAAACCCAGTAAATCTGGTAAAAATGTTTTAAGGAAAAAGGTTCCAATCCAGTAGCACACAGATGCCTAAATTTGCTAAGATTATTTATTAAAAATAAGAATGCCACAAAACATTTGGCTGCATTGACACCTACGACACCATTCAGTGATATAATTTGATAATCTTGTAACACTGAGCCTGTAATTACATTAAAATTTAAGCAGAACTAATAGCATTTTTCTAAAAATGATCTATTGCTGAACATATGAGAGGATTAGAGGCAAAAGCAGATTGTACAGTCAGTTAACTTTAAGAGATACAATTTCAATAGTAAAATAAAAGCTTCAGGATGAAATGGTATGCCTCTTTTTGCATATGCATGGCTGTTTAGACACCTCAATTAATACTTAGCTGCATAAGCAGGATTAGCAAACAGTACTGTTTATTCACACTCCTGTGCTGACAGATGTCAGGCTGCCTTCATTTAAAATGTTGCTCTAAGTTGATTAAGCATCTGTGAGCAGAGCCAGCCAGATGTGCAGGAAGCTGCAGCTCTATTAGGGTTCAACGAACACATCAGTCAAAAGCATCAGCACTTTCTCAACACTACCTTGCCACCAGCCTCAAATCCTTGAGCAGAAAGGACCAGCACTACAAGAACAGTTTGGTTCTTCTAACTAGCAGAAAACTCTATTGTTTTTCTAGATAATGTTTATAAAAAGTACTATGGGATACCAATTAATTCCACGGAACTTGCCCAGCAGCTATTATATCACAACAAGTTTTGTCATCATTGACAAACAAACAAGAAGTTCAACATGTTCTGGCTAAATGAGTGAAGCCACTTTTGATTCTCTACCTGAAACTTGTCCTCAAATCCATTCTCAGGCATTCAACAGAATGGGAAATTTTAGCCATATAGAATTTTCTACAGTAAAATCTTATTTTCGTTGTTTGTATGATATCAGCTTTGTTGAATGATCTACAAAGCTAACAGACAGAACAGGAGGAATACAGAGGAAATAGACTTCAGTATGCAGCATTAGTTTTCCCACTATTATCTATTAGTTTCTTCAGGAAGAAGACATGAAATTCTGTAGTCTAATGGTGCAAGCATTATCTATTACAATATACAACTGATGTTGGGGCCATTATTTCACTCACATTCTTCAAGGGAGATGTAAAATTTAATCTTGAAAATTCTGTTACCCATAAGCACAAAGTTGCTGTTCTACCAACATTGCTGTAAATACTTGTTAACTTAGGCAGAATCTAATTATTTTTTCTGTTGCAAGCATTATAGATTTCTAACAGGAGTAAATGTTGAAACTATTGAATTTGTAAAGCTGATTGAGATCAATTAAATAAAAGGCCACAGAGAAGATGGTGGGAAAGAAGCATTACAAAATTGACATTGCACATAAGGTCAACAAAGACGAGAAAGCTGAAGGAGTGAAGTGCCTGGGACTCAGTCCTGTATTTCTAAAGGAATCACTTGTGCATTTTTTTCTACTGGCTGGTTAATCTGTCCATGTCCTGTTGAAGATTTCTTGGTATCTGTCCTCTTTACTTAAAGGAATTAAAAACATGACAAAATACAGGCAATTCTATCCTAGCACCATTATTTTATGTAGCAGTACTAAAACACATCTCTGTTACCTATGCCAGTGTTAAGATCTTGCTAGTTTTAAGTGATTAAGAAATCAAACTTTTAAGATTCCTTTGGGAGATAAATTTGCTTTCAAAACACACTTCCTCCAGTACTGCTACTCCAGTAGCACTCTGCATGCATCCCTAAGCCCTTTTTGCTCAGTGCTCCTCCGCAAGGATTGGTACATCACAGAGCTGCAAGCTGCTCTTTTCTGCACGTTATGCCTGCACACTCACTCTGCTCTGCACTTGCAGCTTGCGCTAAGAACACTGGAGGTCACTGCAGCCTTGATCAAACAAAGCTTTCTCCAAAGAGACACATCGAGTTTGTCAGTGTTCAATGGAATGGAGTTAGTTAAACGTAACACACTGAGTGCCTTCTGCACAACTCGCAGCCACCTCCCGGGATTTACTATATTTTACTGAAATGGCACATTTTATCTCCAGTCCTACACGTGATCACAAATTAAAGCATTTATTGTTTAAAGAAAAAAAGTAAGTTTTTTTTCTTAGTTCTGCTAGGAAATAAAGGCTCCTAAATTCAAAACATCAAAGTTAGACATTGCAAATTGTGGGACAAAAAGAGCACCGGGTCTATTTCCAAGTTTCAGTGGCTCATATGTTGTATGTATGGTTCATATGTCTGTGTTCGCTGCAACCTGGCAGAAACCTCTGGGCCCAGAATGGCTGGGCTTTAGGGTTTTACCTTCCAACGACTTCTGATGGAGAAAACTGACTTGAGTATTCACCTTAAGCTCCAGAAGTGGACTGGATATTCCTGTATAGCTGTCAGCCATTTGGGGTTTCCAGGTGGGCAATTCACAAAAGGCCCCTCTGTCTGTGTCACCACACACAACCCTGTGTAAGTACACAGTGCTCCAAAGGACATGGCACCAGAACCCAAAGTACTCAGACCAGGAACCTTGTTTCTTCACCAACAAACACCATCTGACAGTTTGCCTTTCTTTCTTCCAGATCTTCCCATCAGCTGTGATGAGGTGCACTGAAAGCACTGCTTTTCCTCACTCTGCTCCTCTTCTTTAAAAAGTATAGAAACACCCGGTGCTTTCTAGTATCTGTCTGTACTCTACATCCCCCAGGTCAGGTTCCAGAGAAAAGTCCTAACAGACAATTTTCATAAGCCTATTTTAAGATCATTACTAATCCAGCAATATTTTTGGTGCTGAGGCAAGTTAAAGAATTATTTAAAATTATTCTTGATCAATAATTCATACCCAAAAAGTGGAGGGAGGGAAGCACAGTCACAAATATTACTCCAGCTACTTTAAAAAAAAATAAAACAAAAGCTCTGACTATAGGAATGAAAAATCAGGTAAAATTATTCCTTTTACCCATTGCAGCACAGGTCGAGTTAAATTTAATTGCCATTGTACTACTGATGGTACAATTAACTGTTGCTAAAAATAATCTACAGCGAATTAAATTACATATAAAAGTCATTTGATAGAGACATATTGTAATAATTGAAAGGAACAGTAAAACCAGGAAATACATGAACGCCACTGTAGCTGTTAATGCAACACTTAACGGTTACTGTCTCTTGTAGTAGTTCCCGGCTGCCCCCTCCCTATCAGACTCAGGTTTAGTTCGCGGGAGCAGTGAACACGCTCTCTGTGTTTCAGGCTGAAGAGCTCCAAAGTGTGCTTTGGACTTTATTGCTCCTGTGCCGCTCCTGCGGAGCCTCAGCCGCCATTGCTGCGGGGGAGGGCACAGCCGGCGGCGCCCATTGGCTGCGCGGGCAGGGGGCGGGGCCTGTGGCGGGCGGAACGCCCTATAAGGTTCCAGCCCGAGTCAAAAAGCACCATCAGCAGCGATGGCCGAGTGGTTAAGGCGTTGGACTTGAAATCCAATGGGGTCTCCCCGCGCAGGTTCGAACCCTGCTCGCTGCGGCCCGGACGGGCTTGGGTTTTTTGCTCTTCCTGGCCCTGCCCTGTTGCTTGCAACGTGCAAGTTTTACTCCTCGCGTCTCCTCTCGCCGCTGAACGGCTCTGCAGCAACCAGAGAGATTATGTGGGGTGGCACAGAGTGGGGCAGGTTGGAAGGCACACGGTGGATCCTCTGCCTGTGCAGGGTGATCCCACAGCACAAGGCACACGATCACAGCCAGAGGGCTCTGGATTATCAGTGAGGGAGACTCCACACCCTCTCTGGGCAATCTGTTCAGTGCTCGATCACTGGCAGGAAAGCAGCTCTTCTTCATGTTCAGGTGGAACTTCCTGCCCCTCCGTTTCTGGCCATGGCCTCTTGTCCTATTGCTGCACGCCACGGAGCAGAGCCTGGCTCCACCTTCCTGACACCCCCATTTTAGATATTTATACACATGAATGAGGTCCCCTCTCAGCCACCTCTTCTTGACACTGAATAGGCCCAGCTCCCTCAGCCTTTTCTCATGAGAGATGCTCCCATCCCTTTATCACCTTGGTCGGCCCTATAGGATAATTATCCTGTTGCAGCTCATTAGGTCATGCCTACCTGCTCCTCCCTACCCCTGCCAGAAATAACAGCAGCACCAAAGCTGCAGTAGGTCCCAGGGCAAGTTTCTGGCATTGTATCTCAAGCCAGTGATAAGAGCCCTCGAAGGAGGTGAGAGAAGAGCACCTAGGGTTTGGTGTTCTTTCAACAGCTCACCTTCTAGGCCCTGTAGACAGGACAGGCAGTGTCCAACTGCAAAGCTCAGGATTCATCCAATGGCTTACACACAAACAGTGTCCTGATATGCACAAAGGGCTATTGTCCTGCCTCATGTCCTACAGCTGATACAAAATAAATTAAATCTTGTTAGCAGCATGCTTCTCTATAAGGAATGGACTTGATCTGTCAAATCTTCCCTTCCCTGAAGGAAGCTGGTCTGATTCCTCCTGCATCTCCAGTGAGGGGGACCCTAGATCATCTTTCCCTGCCTTTTATGACCTTCTGCACATGCATGATGCACGCACACACGTAATATGGTGATGAGGGGGGAAAAAGACCCCACAGAAGTTACTATGCCACTAATAACAAGGAAAGACAAAGCAAGGCAGCATTGCATCCCCAGTCGTCTCTGACTGGCTTAAACTGAGCTCTCACCAGTCAGATGCAACAGTCGCATCCTATATGCAGCCCCAGCATTAGTGAAGGGCTGAAAAACTTTCAAATTCACATAAGAAAAATATAAATTATATTTTTCTGGAAATACAGAAAAAGGCCATTTCCACAGAGGTCAAAATAGGCCAGGGCAGAAACAACCACTTTTCACTCCTCTCTCTCTCTCTCTTAAAAACAAGAGAAAATCCCAACACAAACATACATGCAAACCCATTTTTTCTAGCCTATTTTGCTAGTGTAACTTAATCAAGAAACAGAGGCAAGGGAAGAAGAAGAAACACTGAATTATCTCTGCTGAGAATAAAATAAAAGAAAGAAGGAACAAACAAAAAATTGTTCAAGCTGGCAGCAAAATGAACATTTCAAAGTGTTCCCTACGAGGCTTCCAGGGATTTCAGGTTTGGGTGTTTATTTCTCTTAGGGCACCTGCAAGTGCTTTGGCAGTGGCAGGCCAAGGATGGATACGGGAATCCTGGGGAAGGCTCAGATCCCTTGAAAGTGAGGACCAAAGGCACCCAGACCCAAACAGCTGCAACAATGCCTTACTCCTCTGGCCATTCCTGCTCATTCCTCTGCTCACCACCACCCATGGATATCAGTCACACAAAGTCTATGCAGAAGAGGAGGAGCTCATATTCCCAGCAAAAATCTGAGGGCTCTGAGAAAATTCTCAGCTAGTGAATGAGCAGCTCTGACAATCCTAACAAAGTAAATGTAGTTTGTGTAAGGAAGGATGCCCAGGGCTCAAACTGCATCTCCTTAGCAAAGCTGTCTGTCCTTGATGCCAAGAGAAGCATTTCTGACAAAGCAGCAAGCAAACCATTTTGTTGAAGGCATTGAGAACCACAATACATGTCAAGACTGGAAACTTTCTGAACATTGACAGCAAATTTCATTTACTAGAAGTAACCCCTCTCCCTTACTCTTCCGCCAGAAGGAGGGAGAAAGAGCACACTACTGTGAAGATGGAATGGAGGAAAGAAAATTCGTTTTCTCCAGCATCCATCAGGCGTGAGAGGTTAGGATATCCAGAGACCTAAAGTGTGTGAGAGTTGTCAGGTGATACTGTGCACCGATGTAATGACTCAGACACAAACCCTTCAAAGGAGGAACAAACAGAGCCCAGACAGAGTCTAATCTTCATTACCAAGGGAGGGAGATGTGATTAATACAGCAAAGGTGAAAGCACAAACACACCCAAGGGCTGCCATCACGGGGAGGGCTTGGCAACTCTCCCAACAGCAGGGTGAGTATGTGCACTGGGCTGCAATAAACGTACCCAGCATAAACTAACTGATAAGCATCTGCTCATCTGACAGTGACACAGCCCAACAACCTACTGAGTTGCTTTATCTTTTGCTGTGTAATTTCATCAGCTTTACAGCAGCCTCACTGCTTGCACTTTCATATCCTGAAATGAGAGATGAGCCTGCTGGGAAGGTAAGATAGCAATGTTCATGCTCAGGAAATTAAAGATACACAGTATCTGTTTTAATAATCAGGATACTCGCTTCTATTATAGAACATATAAACTGCTCTTTTTTAAAATCTCATTTAAAGAAGAAAACAAACAATCAAGAAATTACCTTACCTATCATTCAGCATTACTCAGCCTGAGATTTTAAGTTATATACTGTCTGTATTCATCCTCCAAACTTTAACTCTTACACCTTCTCTTGGCAAATGTTGGCAAAACAACTTGGCAAATACTGGCAAAACAAAAAGTTTGAGAATGTTCTAGTTCTTGACAATCTTATATATGCAGCACTTGTACAAGTCTAAGAGCAGTAAATAAAAATATAATAATTCTATATAATTCAAGAATGTCCCCAAGCTGTTCAGTTTCACTGTAAATAACTCGCTAAGTAGGTTGCCTAATTTCTGATTTTACAAAACTCTTTGAAATAGTTTAAAAGACCTAGAAACACAGCATTGAACAACATGCCTTATTCTCTGTATTTTATCATCATTATCACCATACGCCTGCAGCCCATCTGCTATCTCATAACTTCCACGTGAAAACTCTTCATCCTTCACAAGCCAGGTTTTATTAACACTTTTGACTGGACTCCAGAGGATCTGGGCTCACCTCACAATTCTTATTTTCATACCAAATCACTCAGAGCTATAACAAAGCACAGTAAGTCAGACCCCTCACATACCCAAAACATGCAGGACCCTTTGTTACCCTCCTAAGCAACTCACAGGGGGAGCTAAAGAAGAAAACAGGAACTTACCATGTCTTGCAGAGAACTACCCTCCTCCAATCTGAGACTCCTAGGCCCTAATCTAATAAATAGTGTCTGGGTTTGTTGCTATTGTTCCCCACCCCCACAGACAGCCCTTTGCAGCTGTTTCCACTTTGCAAAGGGAGTTAAAACCTCTGTGGGCCCCTGAAAACCTCCTACACCTGACTCTATTGCCTTATTCAGACCTTCACAGAGCCTGAGATCCACCTCACACCCCCTGCCCCAGCTGAAGTTTCAGCAGGTGAAGTGTATTATGTGCTCACCGGTGCAGGGGCCAAGGCACCACATTATTGTTGATGAAACGTCAGGTGGGACACTTGCTGGATCTTCTCATGCTACTAGCAAAAAACTTCTAAAAATACGATGTATTTAAAAAAGCAGATAAGCAGTTTATGGTTGGAGAGTGGACTCTGAATGATCTAACACTGATTAACTTGTCAGGCGCTTGTTTCTTTACTTTCTAACATGAGGGAGAACTGGGCTACCCACTTATTCCAGTTAACTGTTGTTACTGGCCAACAGGTGAGGTCCCACCTGGTTTGGGGTAATAAAAATCAAAACAGGCTGCACAGGCTCCTCTTGCTTTCTAATACCTCTGGGTTTGCTCTGCTAGGAATAGATTAATTCAACTCAAGAAATACAGAAAATTGGATGATTTCAAGTTAAACATATACAGAAATAGAAAAAGAAAGTCTGTATTGATGGTATTGGTGTACCGGAGCACCAGTTGTAACCTGCCCTCCTCATGAGGGTAAACACAAATTACAGGACTGATCTCAAGCAGGTTGTTACAAAACAGAAGTTCGCCCATGAGCTTTTGCTGGGCTAAGAGCCTTCCAAATATCTGCAATTATTCATCCAGAACAAACATCCAAACGTTCTTTGCCAAAACCAACCACGCAATAATTGGCTAATAATGACATCAGTTTTAATGACACAAATTATTAGTTTGCTGTTCAAAGGTCTATTGTATGTTCACTTCTGAAGGGAAACCAGCTCATTAGGTGCTAAATCATCCATCCAACTACCCCCTTTTACCTTCACTGGCAAGTGAAATGGGGGGAGGAGAATCTGGGCTACCGTCTGATTTTAAGTACTCCAGCTAGCTGCATTCCCATCTTTTTGTTAGAGGGAAAACTGTTCCCTATTACTTAGTATCCTTCACATACGATGAGTTTCTTCTGTTACTACTGTTTGACATTGTTTAGAGTCCCTCTTTATAAAATGGACCAAAAGTCTTTCTTGAGCAAATGCCTTTGTATGAAGTGAAGCCACAAATACACTAGAAAAAAACAAAAAACCAAACCCCAAAAAACAACAAACCCCCCCCCCCAAAAAAACACCAAAAAAAAAAGACCCTACCAAATAATCCAGTAGTTACATTTAACAGATGTTACAAAGAATTATTAATCTGATCTCTATAATGTTTTCAGCTGCAAATTATGTAAGGGAAAAGCATGTAAAATTAAAGATGATGTGCCATAAAACTGGCTATTGTTACCAATGCCATCCACTCTAGGGTCAGTGTAGCTGTATCAGCACACCACCAGTGCTTTCAGCTTTTCCAAGGTGGGACAAACACAAGCAGCATTAACACTGCTGTCAGCCCCTGTGGAGCAGACTGGCTCCACAACAAAGATGCCCATGAGGTCAGTAAGATACGCCCATTCTCAGGTTCCACTGGCAGCACTTGGGTCACAGTGTGTAGCAAACAGGCCCCAAACAGGAGGAGCACAGTAACTCAGGCAGCACAGCATGGCCAAGCCAGACATGTCACTCCAGGGACAAGCAGAGATCAGATTGTTTTCCTGTGGGGACAACACTGGACTTTTCAGGTTACACTTTCCACTGCATTCCCCAGGACTCATAACTGGACTCCTTAAGCTTTTACCCACTGGGGTGACAAATAACAAGAAATTCCAAAGGAATCTCTGTGGTGGGTGGAGGATTTAATTAAAAAGATGAAAGCAACCCCTTTTCTGTATGCATGCAGTTTTATTTGCTGCTGATGGAGTTATCTGCCTGCACAAAACCACAATGTCGATACCCGACATATTAGCCAAGTTTGCAAAGAAGAAAACAAACACAAAATAAATAAACAATGTAGAATTTGAAAAGTTGCCCAAAGTATCAAGAACCTTTTATGTGAGATTTTGTACACATTAGTGCTGACTAGTCTGATTTTTCATTCCTCACCCTACAAAACCCTGATAAAACCATGTTTACCTCACCTGAGCAGGGAGGGAAATTGCTATGAAGCCACAGGACAATGCTGGCACACATACACAGGGAATCAGTTTTCCACCAATAAATCTTAAGACAAAAATTGCTATCTGGAGAAGTAAAGTTCAGGAATTGCCTTCCAAAATAAATAGCTGGTACAAAAAGTGTACTTGTTAAGGGAGAAAACAAGTGATTTTTAGGAGTGCTTGATCTATTGCAGAGACCTTGGATAACAAGAACCTTCTTATTTCATCTAGAGCATAAGATCACAATTCTCCTACAAGTTTGAAATGAGTACATTATAAATCACTGCAATGAGTACAATGCAATGGAGAAGTGCAGCAGAGCACAGAGTTCAGAAAGAAGCAGAGTTCATTGTCATACAGCTTTTGGAAGATCATTGCTGAATAGGATACCTTGGAGCGCAGGGTTCTACTGAGAGTATGTTTTTCATAACATCACACTATTAGGAGAAATATTAATCACTACACAATCTTTGAGAATACAAGAAACAATATATAAGATGTTAGATAACTTCACAAAATCACTCTATGTTAATACTGAAAAGGCCTTTGCTTATTAAACAGAAAAACCTCCATCTGTAATGCTCACAGCATCTGTGATAAATCAGTATTTAGACATTAATTGGAACAACACGTTACAATCTAAGAATACAAAATACAAATAACTTATAACTGCTGGCAAAAAAAAAATACTGAACTGTTGAACAGATGATCTCATGCTCTTGGGTGTTTCTCCTTTTAGATCTCATAGTTTCTGAATTTCCTCAGAAGGTCTGATGGAGCATCGCCTGACCAGCGGAAACGCAAGTGCCAGTAATTCCCCTCTGAAAATCCTGAGGAAAAAAAAACCAGAGAAAGACAACTAAATTATTACAAACATGTATAAAATTAAATTTTCTGAAATAATACTTGATAGTCTTCCCAGAAAAAGTAAGCAAAAAAGTGGTCACTTCCAGTGCTCTTGCCTAGCACTGACAAATATGAGCGGTCTATATTTTTGGCACGTTGGAACAAGAGCTCAAACACCAACCTTCAGGACAGAGATCAGCTGGGAAGAGTCCAAAGGAGAACAGCAAGGACCATGGCAGTCCCTAAAGAAGACTCACAAAGAAAAACTGAACAAACTGTATTGGCTTAATCTAAAGAAGAAGAGATAGATGGTGATGTGATAAATCTAGAGCTACATGATCTGGGGCCTTTTAATACTAAAACATGACCTTCCTTTTTCAGGAAACTGAATCCAGTGAGCAGAATTAGCATTCAAATCTCTCGTCTGGGCTGAAATAGCTACGGAGAGTGGTAGTTCAGAATTTGTCCAGGCCAGCAGACCAGAAAAGATAATACCACTGTTTCAAAGTGGAACGCAATGTAACAATTTTTGCTGGACCAAAACAAAAGCATTATCAACATCCTAACATTAAGTATAAACACTGGAGTGCATACAGATGCTGTCAAATGTATTATAATATTAACATTTATTCATGTAAATATATGCCACTGGAAAAATGAAGTAGGCACTTGACGAGTTTGATGTTTTACCCATTCAAATATCTGAAAATTAAATTAAAACTTAAAAAAAATTTGAGAAAGAAGATGCCCTTGCAAAGAAAATTCACCATTACAAGAAAAAGATTATGTTTTCCTTACTTCAAAATTTTACCATTCTACAAAGTATATAGTGATAATGTAATTACCAAAAAAAAGAGCAAATAGTATAAAGTTATAGAGCTTAATTTTTCAAAATCAAGTTTTCAGTTATGCCAGGCATACACTTCTTTGTAGAATTTTCTTATCTATTTTCTGCATTCCAGAAATGTTTGGGATTACATTAGGTTTTGCTACCCTCACAGCCCACCCTAACTTCCTGTTTGATCAAACTGGGGCGAAATAACAGGACTTTGTTTAACAATAGCTCTCTGCTAACATGGGTCTAAGGTTATGAAACTCCTGAAGGATCAGGCAGAACAGGGGGTGGCCATGGTGGTATGGAAGCTTTGATGAGGCACACTGACCTAAACCACAGCCAGGAAGTACTGGCTGGTAGGGGATACTTTGGAAATACACATTTACTCTGGTGCATACACTATTAAAAAAACCCCCAAAACTATCTGAATACAAAAGAAGCCTTCCAGTCTCAAATTTTAGACCTCATTAACTCATCAGATGCAAACTGTGCAAAAGTACTGAAAAATGGATAAAAAACCCCAAACCTAAATATTTTACTTTAAAGTTTTAAAATTTATTTTTTAAAAAGTCACTGAAAATAACTGTCTTTTGGTTTTACTTTTCATTTGCATATATCAGAAAAACAAAACTTTCCATTTTGGTTGATGCATTTTTTTGTCTTCTTCTTCTCCAGTTTCTGGTTTTACTAGCAAACAATCAGAGAAACGGGATAGGGAGGAAGAAGTGTCCGAAAACTTCAAAATTAAATAAATAATCAAAAGCATAAAACCCAACCCAAAACCACACTAAAAAAGCTACCAGCTAAACACACTATTCTGGAGAAGAACTTCTCATGACTAAAAGCCCCCATTTCAGGCCAATCCCTGGATACTGCAATTTTCTGTAACTGCTGTTTTCACTTACTTGGGGAGTCTGGATTCTTTGAAGACTCTGGTTTCACATCAGGAATTGCAACATCTTCTTGCTCCCTGCTCCCTTCCAATAATCCATCTTCATTGTTTTCAGTCTGTTTGGTCCACATCTCATTAGTTATGTTGTTGGTATTACCAAAGTCAGGAGCTTCCAGCATTTGATCCTTCTTACTTTGGACAGCCCAGTGCATTGACTAGAGGCATGCAAAAATAACAAAAGAGCTAATTCCTATGTTTTATGAGGTTTTTAATTACTTTTTCTTATATTGCTGTAACAAATGGTTAAACAAAGCACATTGAGAAGCCTGCAGGTCAACAGGATAGGGGAAAGCACATTTACATGTCACAAACAGCATTGGAGAGGACACTTTATGTCAGGTGGGCGTGAAGAACAAAACGTACAAGTACATCAGAAGGGCCTTTTGTCCAGTTTCTTCTGTCATGAATTCAGACATTTTTTAAGAGGGCTTGAATGACTTCAGAAATGTTCATTTTCAAAGCTGTCTTTGACTTTAAAGTACCCTTTGAAAGCAAGGCAATTTGAAAGATTTAATAATAAAGTCTGTGGAATAACATATGTTTGGAACCGAACTAAGCTTAATTGGATACTTCCAGCAAACATTTAAGTTCAGGCATAATGCTGTAGTTGGAGAGTCTCAACCTTCTCTCCTAAGCAGAATTGAGATGGGCAGAATTGAATAGGAAACTTTTATTCACCTGCCTTAAAATATGATCACATAGCCTTGTAATTATCATTCATTCTAGTAAGTCAGGAAAAAAATAATCCAATATTGTGGAATTGAGATCTACTAGGGACACACTAGCAAATCTTCTCACTAGCAAAATCAGGAGGGAAAACACCCTAAGAACACCTGCCTCTGTCACAGGTCACCCCACTAAACTAGCAGAGCCCCTCCAAATCTTTGTGGGAAGCCCAGGGTTGCAAGGAACTATCTTCTGGATTTTTTCAATGAGATCTTTATTTAATCAGGTAGCATGAAAACCTATCTGATAAGCAAGATACCAAAAGAAGAATATATTATAAAAAGGTCCCAGCTTTAACTTAACTTTGAAAAGAAACAAAAGTTTCCTACAAAAGCAAAGTGTGCTGCAGCATTTGAAAACAGCCCTTAAGTTAAACTTCCTACAACACACATAAAAGCAACAACTTGATAAATTCAGTCTAAAACTACTGGCCTAACACCTTTCTGTGAATGGGCTTCTAAAGCCCTTCAACTTTTCCTCAATTTCCTTAACATCCATAGTGCAGGAATCCCTCTGCACTATTCCCATCCCCAAACCCCAGCACTGCAGCAGAAGTGCTGTAACTCATCCCCTCACTCTGCAACTTTTTGTCTGGGCCAGCCCCACCTCCCCCTCCTCCTGAGAACCCAAACTCAGCCACCACCAACCGTTTTCACAGAGCTGCTCAGAGCCTCCCACTGCTGGAACGGGATGGTGACTTTGCTTCGGCGCCAGTAATCGTAACGTGCCCGGCTCTCTTCGTTAGTGAGAGTCTCCTTGGCTTGCTGCAGCTTCTGGAAATTCTCCACTAGGACACAACCAAAAGGATACTAAAGACACTATTTCCTTGGCAAAGAAATTAATTCAGATGCAAAAGGTGACCTGCCAACAATGGCTCAAAGCAAACAAAGTAGAGAAGGCAGAAGGAGAAGCAAGTGACCAAGGGATGTGGTTCTGCTTCCAGCTTGCACAGTTCTGGCTGGCTTTAGGATCACAGCACCTTTGGTGGACTGATATCCTTTCACATCAGGACTAAAATGTTGTCTACCAGCTTCAAAAGCTCCTAAAGTTAAGTTGAGAGAAACTTACAGAGCACACAGGGAAAAGGCACAAGTCAGCCCCTGCAGACCACCTTAAAACGGGAAATTAGAGCAGCACACTGACATCCACAGCAGCAAGAGAATCAGAGCAGAGCACAACAGCAAGAACCATCAGCAGGGAGAAAACAAAGATAAGCAGGAACTGACAAGCAAAAAGAAAAAGCTAAATATAGTTCAGATTAATTAACCTGTGCATTTTATTAGGTGTGTTTTCTACATAGGCTAAAACATTATCCAGACTGCATGAATGTGAACTCTCATTTTTCCCTACAGGGTAATTTTTCATGGAATGGTTACTAAGGATGCAGCTGCATGTTACTATTTGTGGAAGGGTTATAAAGATTTAGACTTTATCTATGACTCACCTATGTTACAGTGATCTATTATTATTACTATTATTCATTTATTCCAGTTTACAAATTAGAGAGGTTTCTTTTGAAATACTCTACACCCCAACACTAATCAAAATTGATCACTATAAATCAAACAAGAGACAACAGGCTGAGGCAACAATTCTATTAGTTTTCCTTATTCTAGTGTTACCAGTTTTCAACAAATAAAAGGTCTACTTTAATTACTCTTTATTGAGCTTTAAGCTGATTAAATAAAAAACATAAAGTAAACTCTCACTAGTACTGTAAAAAGGTATTTAAAGTAAATAAGACACATTCAGGTAAATAGAGCCTGAAACATTTCTTCTTGACAAACAAAGCCGCTCTGATATTTGGCACTTGGCTTCTCTTTTTTGTTACTCAGCCATGGGAGAGCTCTGACCAGGGCTCTCTATGGTTATGGATGGGTAAAGGTTGGCTTTAAATAACTCGGGTGCTGCTCAGCCCTCCCAGCTCTGATGAGCTTCATCAGCACAAACATCAGCTACAGTTCTGCAAACAAAGGGCTCCTTGGAACATGCTCAATACACATGATGATTAAAATATACTGAGGGGAAATAAAGTTTTAAGGCTGAATTTAGTATGTTGGTCACACTAATTATAGAAAAATATAAATTGTTTTTAAACAGGAGATAATACATACCTGCTTTGGGGTTTCCAGGATGCTTGTCAGGATGACATTCAAGAGCTTTAATCTTATATTCTGCAAGAATTTGTTCAACCTAAACAAAATATTGAGACAACGTGAGTAAACACAGAAAAGATTTGCATATTTGCTTTTTTGAAAGAGGCTGGAAGGAACAACAAAGAATGCTGAATTATTTTGTCCTACTCAATTTTACAAGAAAAGTAGGTAACAACAACCATCTGCCAGTGAGACTGCTTATTTAATTCCATTTTCCATGCACCCATCCTTAGTCTTGTTTTTGTGAGACTCAGTCATCCAATATGGCAAGTTGGCTCTAAGAAAAATGTGCAAAGACATTTGACCACAGAGGAAAAATGCATCATTTCAATTGCTCTTTAGTTTGCTTCATCAACTCTAATTTTCAAGAGTCTCATAGCAGGAAGCACAGGCCCTCAGAATTGCTGAAGATCAATTTGTGGGTTTAGGTGGCTTTCTCCATACCCTCTTCATAGGAAATTCAGCCAGCACCACATGAGTTTTCCATCTTGGATATTCCAAGATAACTTGCTCTATAACTTTCTGCCAAGTCAATTTTCTGTGCAACAAGGTTGGAGTAGAATACATTTTTAATCAACATTAGAATACTGGCATGTATTCGTTTATTAGTTAATTACAAGTTCCCACACAGTTTATAATACCATAAAGTATTACAACCACTGGAAAAACTAAGACATATTAACAGCTAAAATACAGGAAACCAGCTTAGATTTTCACATGTTCAGTGTTTTTCCAAGTATTTTGCTGGTTATTATAATTCAGAAGCGAAGAGTTCTTTATATCATTCCAGCTTTCCCAACAATTAGCCCTAAGGTACCAATTAACTCCTATTCTTTCCCATACTACAAAAGCTGTTTATATAAATTCCTCGTCCTTAAAACCATGAGAGCAACATACAATTTAAATAATTTATTCCAAATTTAAGACTAATAGCATTTTTTCTTTAGAATAAAATCACAGTTCATTTAACTAGCTGGACAATTTTTGGTGGCATATTGTAGGAAAATTGTGGTCTACAGTGGTATCTTAAGAATTCTACACTTTTCACTCTGCTCAGTATCTTCTTCCAGAGGGACAGATGTAATGTGGTGTATTTGCAGTAAGTAAGATGCTTAAATACACATACAGTGTACAGAGAACTTGGTGAAACTGGTTACTGTATAGCCAGCTACCACCTCTAAAACTTAGTTACTTAAAGGGGAACTTGAAAGTTCAAATGCGTACAGAGGGCTAAAATGTAGCAGAGTGGTGGCACGGAAGTCTTCAGCTTAAAAGAAAAATCAGTAAAAAGAAAAGTTTATAGGAAGTTCATACAAGATATATGAATTTATGTAAAATATATAGTGAGGTGTTTTACCAAGAAAGGTATCCAATACCCACTAGATACGAATAGCATTGCTCTTGGAAGAAGGTTGTAGATTAAATCTCTCCTCTTCCTGTCACATCTGAAGTAGGTGTCCCTGAGCCCAGTTCTACCAGAAACCAAGAATGAACTTTGTTTGTGTTTACTTGAATACAGCAAAAGATCTGTAGATACTGAGAGCATTTCTGCTTAAATTTAACCAGATTAAACCAAGATCAGGATATTCAGCAGCTCAGATGAAAGTGCTTCAGCTGGGAGTGTGCTGTGTATGCCCAAAGCAGCCTGTGCCAAATACTTGACTCCTGTACAAAGCCGTGTGACTGCAAAACCCCTGTAATGCTCCAAATTTCTGTGAGACCCTAGAAGAGCTGTGCAGGGTCCCGAGGGAAAACGATCCTCGGGCTCAGTCATCCTAGGATCTCAGAGTTCTGTCTCCAGTGTCAAAAACAGTGCAGGAACATCTGTTGCTTCTCCCAACAAATAATATTTGACAGCTTGTTTTTCAGGACCCATTAGCATTTATTCCAGCTTTTTCATTTCATTTTTAAGCAATTTGAAAAATCATTATCAGATGTACTTGAACTGTTCATTAATTGCTAAGCCCTTAAGGAATTAGTGTGAGGTAGAAAATGAGACACAGCATCTGCAAAACAAGGCTGCATGGAGACTTGAGCACTGCCCTCTGCTGGGATCACTTCTAGGAGTTTCCTCAGGAAAAGCTTTACATTTCCTTCTGTGACATAGCGAAGATGTTTATTCTTCATCTTTATACTTGACCACTAGGACAGGTGAGAGCATCTGACTAAATTTACTGAGAAAAAGACAGCTTTTATCTCTACTGAATACATCCCTCATTACAGCAGAGTAATCAAAATTCCTTTTCCAAATCAGAAACACAATACTAGTTAATATAAAAGCTAAACTAAAAAAAGAAGAAATAAATTGGCATACCAGACTATAAAAAAAAAAAGTTATATGGACATCTTTAACATGAACCATACTTGTTTTAGTGGTAAATCACTCAAAAATTGCTTAGCTAAATCTCATTATAAAGCATGTATCTGCTACTGAAACAAATTACTAAAACTAGTATTTGAATGTCATTAGAGAGAGAGTTTAGAAACCATCATATGGTAAATGATAGAGACACTATTTTTGTTGCCATCTTAACCAAGGATACAGTTAAAAAAATTATACTGATAAAGCCTGAGAAACTCAGTAGCATTATCAGTGCCCTGATAATGCTAAGAACTTTTATTGTATTACTTGTACATAAATACCTTATTTTCATTTTTCAAAACCAACATTATATATTCAAAATTTTTATTTGAATGCCGTCAAACACGAGCCGTTGGCTCAGTTTGTAACCACATCACATGTTGATCTACGCTGATAAATAAACCGTTATTTCAACTCTACCCTGTTCCACACGGCACTTTCAAGCTAAGCCTTACTCCAGGCTCTTAATATCAGGACACAAGAGAAAATTGAGCTTTTCAAGGGAGATCCTACAAGGACAAGAAAGAAGGTTCACAAGGCGTTTCAAATATTCCTGTCCGCAGAGACACAACATTCCCCGCAGACAGACAGGCACGTTCAAACTGTGAACAACCTGGCGGGGAGGCAGAGGCTCTTACCGTCGATAGCTCATCGCATCCCAGCAAGTTGTAGTAATCCTCCAGGTCCTCCGGGCTGCAGTTCAGGATCGCATCCATCGGCACTAGTCCAGCGGGCTTTTTCCAGCCGCCACGGAGGCTGTGGAATACAGCGTCAATTCAGAGCTCACACCTGAGTTTGAAGTAGCCCAGGGCAACAGGCAGCTCCCAGTCCGCTGTAGAGCTGAGTGCGGCGCTTTTGAAAGCTGGCAGCTGACACGCATGGCTCTGTGGAGTTCTCCGCTGCCATTGGTCTCCGCAGGATGCCAACCCGCTCGCACAAACCTGCTCTCGGCAATGCTCCCTGGGATTTGTAGTTGCCAGAGTTATTTCAGCGTTAAACTGTGGCTCCCGCCCAGAGCGCAGAGTTCTGAACATGGAAACGTGGCAGAGATTTCACTCACGCCATCACCTGTGCTGCCACTACAAACCAGGCACACACTGAGAGGCTTCCCTGCACCTGAGCCATTTTCCGCTCAATTTTCATTTGCAACTTCTGCTGTCATCTTTGACCAGATGATTAGATTGGTAATTATAGAAAAGAGTATATAAAAACAATTACAGGGTGCAAATTTTGGAGAACAAAGTACCAATCTTGCCAAAGTCTGTCAGAGTTCTGCAAGTCACCTCAACTAAAACTCACTCTCTGAAGGCTTCCTTGGGTACATAGACACTACTTCTCAAAACCAAACAGCAACTGTACATCACTTGCATGTCTGACAAATTAAAACTACACAAGGACACGAAATACTTACTGTCTACTATCAAATTAAATATTCTTTCTCATGCTAAATTACTTTGAGATTGTGTATTGAAGGTCTGTCCTGTGTGCAAAACATGTTCCTTGTGAAATTAATTTTACATTGAGGTGAAATACCTTTAAGGCACCAAGGCATCAACCCAACAGAGACTACGGACATGTTCAGTGCTGCCCATGACCTGTTGACTTTAAAAGATTACTTCCTAAGTGTAATATAACCACGTGCCAAAGTCTTTCCCCTGGAGCCTTAGGAGCTCTGTTTTTACTCTTCCCACCCCTGCAAGAGCTCTGTAACCCGACATGTTTCATGTCATTAAATATTGATGATTCTCTAACACTTACAAATAGATGCTGCAAGTAGTTATACAGATCTAGATGCAGTGACCTTGTAGGAGGACAGGATGTGACCAAGACTGGAACAGGCATGTGTGAATCAATGAAGGACTCAGTGGCCATTCAGAGCTGTTTATGAATAACAAATATATAATTTTTGCATTGACAAGTGCTTTATTATCTACATTATTAATGTTCTGCAATGACATTTAATATTAGTCTTCCACCACTTTCTCTTCAAGGTTGCATTGTCTGAAATTTTCTACTTTTACTGTATGTTCAGGTAGCCTACTAAGATTATAAAATATACAATGCACATAAAAGAAGCAACAACATTAAAAGAAAAAGCAGAAGCCTTGGTAAAATCCTTTAAATCTGACAGAAAACTCCACATCACATTTCTCTGAGTAAATAACAGAAATTCTTTTTCAACTTCAAGTGGAAGAATTAGCAATTACAAATCTCTCCATCTCCCCCATTCATAACTTAATAACCAGAAAAGAATGAGAAAGAAAAAAAGTCTTTTACCAAGAGAACATGTAAATATTTAAATAGGTTGTACTCTGGGGGAGGACAAAAACAAACAGCTGTCCCTCCTCCCAACAAGCATTCCTGACATCCCTGTTTTTCCAAGTACTCCTTGTGTATTTGCATAAGGTGAAAGGGAAGCTCTTTAACCCTTTTCCCCTCCAGCTGTCAGTGGCTCTTTCTGTGCACCCAGGTGAACTGCAGGTTCCAGGGCTGCTCTCCAGTGACAAACCTGAGACCTGCCAGCTGTGTGCTCCCAGGCAACGTGCTCCCCGAAGCCTCAGTCCCACTGTACTCATCTGGTCAGGCCCCACAAACAAGGGCTCTGACCCAAACCACAGCAGTGCCCACCCTCATGCCCCTAATGCCCCTCAAGATCCCCAGTGCTTGGGGCACAAAGGCTCCCACAGCACCAGCTGCAGGTCTGTGTCTGGAGGACACAGAATACACTGAATAACAACTCAGGCTTTTACTGCTCCTACTGGCTTCAGAGGGGCAACTCCCAAAACAGCATCAAAAAGGAGAACAAGAGCATCTGTATTTAATGCATGGAAAAAAATACAAAGGTTAGCCCCAGGATATAAAGTTCACTTTAAAGGGAATTGCAGGGCAGGAGATGGCATAGATTATTGCCTACACATGCTGTAGTTAGTGTTGCTCAGGATGTACAAACTGTTCTGGAAGTGAGGAAATCTCATACTTATTCTCTGTACCCAGCCACTAACAAAAGGTGTCTCTCAGTCCTAACACATACTGGCAATTCTGTTTGTTTAGAGCCAAGAGCAAAATTAAATTCTGGTTCAGTGTAACAGGACATTTACCAACAAGCTGTAAGAGTCAGAAATGGCCCTTCAAATAAAACAGTAAGATCTGGAATTCTCTATTTGAATTTATTCCTGTAATATCAAATCTTCTAGGACCAGTTCTTCTCAACTGACTTCAGGAGTTTTGCTTCCTGAGGACAGAGAACACATTTTCAAGAAGTTCAAGGCACAATATAAGTTACTTGAGTTTTGCATGTTATGCCCCATCCTTGTCCTCACACAAGATCAGAGCTGCAAAAACAGAAGAGGACCCAAACACTGCCAAAGTGACTTCCCAAAATAAGGGTAAATACTGCAACACCACCGTTACTGGGGAGAAATGTCTGCAGTATCAGAGGCGGCTTTAGGATCCCTGAGTCACTCACCCACTCCCTTCATGGAAGGCCTCAGATCATACATCTATGTCACTTGCATAATTTCTTCCTTATAACACAGTCTTCACATAAATAAAAGTCCCAACTCTCCTTTATGTGCTGACAGAAGCATCTTGCACGTGCTTTTTAAGAAATATGGCTCTTGCCTCAGCTTCCATAAAGAAAAAGAATGCTTGCATACAAAGTTGCATAGAATAATAAAAACTTTCTGATTCACATCTGGTTACTCTGCGGCTTGTTTTGAGAAACGGGTAATGTAAAAAACAGTATGTACATATTTTTCAGGGTCATTAACACCTGAAAGAACCAGGAAAAAAATAATTCCCTTCCCCTACAAAGACTACCTATAAAGTAAATTATTCATAAAGTAATCCCTTTTGAAGCCATATATATCAAAAATTTTAACTTTAAGTATTTTTAAAACCTGTTGGTTATCAAGGCCTGCAAATTATACCTGAGTCTTGCCACTAAATGTAGGAATTCCATTGTATTGAAACTCTTATCACTAGAGCTATTCAGCAAATAGCTTGTGACGTCGAGCAGTAACAACAAACCAATATTTGAATTTATATCCACGAAGTTTAGACCAAAATTCTATGTTGGTGGCAGTCCTGGGGAAAAGGCCGTGTTCTATCCAGTCCAAACTCCCAGGTGGAAAGAAACTACACCATGGAAAGTCCACGCGTGGCATCTCCGTACTCGCTCTGCAGGGATGGTCCCGCTCCGGCGCCCAGGTGGAGCACTAAGGATTGCTCCTGCAATCCACAGAACAAAAGAGATCACTGCGAAACCGCACAGCCCTGCAGGGCACGGGAAACACAATGGATTTGGGGCCGTTATTCGAGCAAATCCCAACTCTCGCCGCTTACCAGCAGGTCTCTCCTACACCACGCAGGCTTCTAAAGCAGCAGTGGTTTAGACAGGTGCTCACCCCCAGAAAAGCTCCTGCATCCCGGGAGCTCAGGTACTGCGATGTAGAATGCCAGGCGGGGCTAGTGTGTTATCCCAGAGGATAAGGGGCAATACCTTAGAGCATCCCTGCCAAGAGCCCGCCGTGCCGGTGCACTCCTTTAGCAGGCAGGCAGGCAGGCAGCGGCCGTGCCCTGTGAACATGTGAACAGCTCACCCTCAGCTCAGCATGCTCAGCGAGGCCGCTCCGAGCCCCCCGGCCCCGCTCTGCCGCTGGAAGGGGCTCACCGGGCAGCTCTGCCGGGCGGGTCCCCTGGACGGGTGCTGCACAACCCAGCAAGGGGCTCTACAGCGGGGAGCTCGCTCCCGGGAAGGGGCACTGTCTAACCGATACCCTGACGGAGAGCAAGCCCTGAGGGTTTCTCACGCGGCTGGCGAGGAGCGAACACCGGAGCCGCCATTTGCCGGCAGCCGCCGGCCGGGGAGCGCAAGGAGCCGCGCGCGGTCAGCTCTCCGCAGCGGGCGGGCTGTGAGCGGCACACGGCTGGGACGGGAAGGGAGGGCACGGGGGCAGCCAGGAGCGGGCGGCCGGGCCGGGCCGGGCCGGGCCGGGCGGGTCGCGCCCCTCAGCGCTCCCTCAGGCTCCTCGCGCGGCCATTGCGGAGCCGCTGAGGGAGGGGGCGTGAGGTGGCACGAGCGGCACGTGACGCCGGCAGCGCCCCCGGTCACGTGCCCCGGTTTGTTGTGCCCGGTCACGTGCGGCGGTCACGTGCGGCGGCACTGCCCGCGGCGGGCGGGGGAGGCCGGGCGCGAGGGGGGCGGCGGCTGCGGCGGCGCCAAGATGGCGGACGGGGACGCTGCGCCGCTCCGCCCGCGCGGCCCCGCCGGCCCCGGCAGCGACAGCGCCGAGCCCGCGGCCAAGCGGCACCGCCGCGGATCGGGGAGCGCCCCGCCCGCACCGCGCTCCGACCTCGCCGCCAGGCCGCCGCCCGCGCCCGCCGCCGCTACGTCCGCGGAGCCGCCGGGGGAGGCGGCGGCCGATGGCGGCCGGGCGGAGCGGGAGGACGGCGGCGAGGCGGCGGCGGCGCGAAGCGGCGCGGACGGCGGGGCCGGGCTGCGGGGCCTGCCCCAGGCGGAGCCGCCTCCGCGGCGGGACCAGGGGGAGGGCGCGGAGGCGGCGCCCGGCGAAGACGCGGCGGAGGCGGCCCCGGGCTGCGGGCGGGCGCAGTGTTCGAACGGGGCGGCCGCGGCGCCGGCCCCGCATCCCGGTGAGGACCGACCCCTCCCTTCTCCCCTCCCTCCCCTCCTCCGCGAGTCCCTCCTCCCCGCCCGGCGCCGGCCCGGGTGGCGCACGGGGCTCGGTGTCACCCGCCCGGCAGAGCCGCGGTGAGCGCGGGCCCCGCGCCCCCATGGCCCCAGCGCGGAGCGAAGGGCGGCGAGCGCTGCAGCCTGGGCTCGCCCCGACCCACGGCAGCTCCCAGCGCTCCCTGGCAAGGCCTCCTGCGCCTGGCGCCGGGCGCCGCACAGGGACAGCGGCTCGCCTCTCAGCCCCGGAAACATTGATTCTGCTGTGTTGCTGGCAACAAGTTATTAAACATGAAAAATCATAAGCCCGTTTTCCTTTTCATAATCTCTGCCGTGTTAATTATTTTATTTCCGATCCTTAGAAACTTGTACATAAAGCTCGGGAGCGGCAGTCTTAACCAGTTCTTTAAATAACTTCAAGTGACTGTTTTGGTTAAGATTTCAGTGACTGCATCACAAAACTGAACTATAGCCTTTCTAAAAAGTTTCTTTCGGATCGTACTTTAAGTGTACTGGTAGGCAGCATCACTGTGAAAGTACCTCACAGTACAAACAGATCAGGTTTGAGTTGTTTCTTGTTGGAGTTGTTCATTCATTGCTTTTTTCTTTTAAAGCAGTGCTTTGGAAAGACTTATTAAAATGTATCAGACACTGCATTCTGCCAGTGCAGTCTTTACATTTTATCCCGGAATGCAGTGTCTGTGCAAATATCTGTCTGTGCAAAACTAATCCCAAAGGAACAGAGCTATAGGATAAACCTGGAACAGCCTCAGTATTTAAAAACTCCATTGGAACAGCTCAGAGCAAAGCTAATGATCTCTTACCAGTGCCTCACACGAAGCCTTTAGCTCAGGTCCCTCAGATCCTCAGGTGTGTTTTGCTGTGGCTGGCTTAGTTGTGGCAAGCTTTACTCCCTCTGGTCCTTTGAGGAATACACAGGGAATACACAGTCTATTCCTCCTAGTGTTACAATTGAAAGTGTTACTTTATCCTGCTTCTATCTGTCACTGTTTCTTAAATCCCAGACACTGTGACCTGTATGTGAAGAGTCTTTCACAGTGTAAGCTTTGGTTCTTGACACAGAAGCCCTAAAGGTCGCTTAAATTAAACTTGTACCTCATCATTACTGATGCATACTAATCTGCTTTTTCCTTCTCCAAAATGCCGAATATGTTCACTGACTTAATGCATAATGAGATGGAACTGGAATGCTGTAAATACATAGATTAATAGGAAAGAGTAATGTCCATGAGGACCTGTGGCCTCAGAAGAACAAGACAGCAAGAACAAACAGCAAATTTCTCATTGTCCTCTTTCTGTTCTGCCAACAACAGACAGAACAACACAACCTCTAAATAAAAAAAAAAATACAGTGTTTTGTGTTGTTCTTTATTTGAGAATCAAGTGGAGTAACAGCTAAAATAGTGCAGGGGGTTCTTCAGTTCTCCAGATAGAGACTGAGAAGTATTATAGTGATTCTTAGCTTAAGAGAGCACAACTGAAATTTGTTCTTTGTTCATATCTTTGATTTTCAACAAATTAAGCTACAGTTGCTGAGACTATTTCCAATAAAGCAAATTAAAAAAGGGTTTAGTAGTCTAAATTCTAATAAGTTGCTCAGGTTAGAATTTAGATCTTCCCTTCAGTGTGAGCTCAGTAACACAAGTGTCTTGTTCTCCTCTGGACTCGTTCATGGAGGTGCGAGATGAAGTCAGATTGAGTTACCCTGGCTCAAGGCCACGGGTTGAGCTGAGCTGACTGGCACTGTGAGCCAAACCCAGCTGCAGGGGCAAAGGGACAACAGAAGCTTAGTGAAGGTGGTTCAAGGGAGCTTGTTTTGTGTCACAACTGAAATATCATCAAGTGTGTATGTGGTCACCTATTGCAGCTCAGCTGCAAGGTAACACCCTCACAAAATTCTGTAAATTTGTTGTAGCAAATGTGCATTTGTGGGTTTCTTTCAAAATGCTGTTAAAATGCTCTTAAAACCTAGTCAAAGACCATTTACAATGGTGACACGTTTCATTTACCCAGTTTTTCAATGAGCTGAATGCAGTGAGAACTGTAAGGGAAAGGCATTGTTAATTACACTTCAAAAACATTTGGATTTTTTTCTATGATGCAATGTCCACAAATGCCCAACACTCTAGAGAATAATATTTCACCAAGGTCAGTATCTAGCCCCCTGAAGCCCAGCATTAAGATGGCAAATCCTGCAGTAAATTTACCAACAGCTTGAAAGCGTATCTATAAATGTCAAGAAAAACTGACATTTTCTGTGCCTAAGTGACCAAACTGCCTATTGAGCATGTGATTTTAGTTTTTGTGATGTATTTGAAGACATACCTGTGTCCTTGGGCTGGAGTGTAACTCCCTGGTCGTGCTGTCTTGCAGATAACTTCCTCTTCAGCGATGAAATCATAGCCAATGGTTTTCACTCCTGTGACAGTGATGAAGAAGACAGAGCCTCACATGCAAGTTCCAGTGACTGGACCCCAAGACCACGTATAGGTAGAAGCCTGAAGCATGTTCTTAACTGCTCTTTGCCTTTGAATAGTCACTTAATTCTCCCCAGTCTTCAAATTACTTTTCCTGTTGCAAAAAAATTGGCAGTTAGTGCTTCTGAACAGCTTAGAGGTGTTGGCTATATTCCGTATGTTACTTAAAGAGTTTAAAAATGAACCCCCTGAAACTTGCTTTTGATTAAAACTTGTGTTTTGATTAAAATTGTCAATGTCTTTTTATTTTTTAGAAATTCTGCCATGATCCCTATTAAAAGTATACACACAGACTCACTAAATTAAACTGATTTATGGCATATATCTGGCCTGCCCACTTAGTATTAATTCTTTATGGAACAAGATGATTCCTGTATGATTTAGGACAGTGAGCCCTAATATTGAGTGTTTCTGGAAAGATTGATTTGATGGCTTTAGGAGGTCATGTCTGAAATAATTCATGTTAGATGACGAAAACCAACAAAAATCCATGGATTGTTGGGCTCTATGTATCTGTTTAGAGTGATGGTTTAAAATACCACTAGAAAGTGTATGTATGTTTGTTGTCTCTTCAGCTTATTCCTGTAAATACTAAATGTTGGGAAAATACAAATGGAGACACATTGTGAAAATCCTGCTGCACCTCTAAAAGCATTAAGTCTGCTCTGAACTGGAATTTCTACCTTGAATGACCTTCTATTGAATCCTTCATGGGTTAACCTAAAATAATGATAAAAAGTAAAATCCCCAGCTCTCACTTCAGAATTTAGACCAAAATACAGGGTGGTTGATGAATGGAGCATTAAATGGGATTCACTGTAGTAGCAAGCATTAATAAATGAAACAATGACCATGATTATCTGCATTGACTGTTTTAAATATTTGTATTTTCAAAATTTTCTTAGGTCCCTACACTTTTGTTCAGCAGCATCTCATGTTAGGTACAGATCCACGGACAATTCTGAAGGACCTGCTGCCAGAAACGATCCCCCCACCTGAACTGGATGACATGACTCTGTGGCAAATTGTGATAAACATCCTTTCAGAGCCACCAAAAAGGAAGAAGAGGAAAGATATTAACACCATTGATGATGCTGTGAAACTTTTGCAGGAATGCAAAAAGATCATGGTATTGACTGGAGCTGGGGTAGGTATTGCTGCAACAACAGTGGGAAAATATGGAGACAGGCTGGTTAAATACTTCAGTACAGCATGCAGGGGATGTGGCCAAATCACTGTGTTGGGGGGAAAGTCCAGTCCACTGCAAGGACTGGAGCTGACATTGGAAATTACACCATCTCTCTTCTCATAACAAAATATTCTTAGACATAGGAACTCGTGAACAGCTGCTTCCATGCAGAATAGTTATGGAAAAAGAACACATTACCTGTCCAGAACATTTTCTGTCCTGGTAATTTTTTCATTTCAGATAAAGGTGATGACTTTTTTAAACAAAATCTCAGTGGGTTTCTTAAAATAACAGCTGGAGCTTGAGGGACTAGAAGAATAGGATTTGAAAAGAAAAAAAAAAAGAGTTGGGGGACAGAGGAGGAAAATGATCATAAGGACAGTTTGATCAGATTTCAGCAGACTGAATATTACTTTCAGCACATGCTCCTCTGTGATGGTGATAAGGCTACTCACTGTTTGACTAAAGAACATTTCTGAACTGCTGCACATTTGCAGCTCTGTACCTGGGTACCAGATCATTTCTTGCTTCTGTCGTTCACACACAGATGGTGTGACACGATTCAGAGCAGATGAGTAATTAAAATCAGCTTTTAGAAGAGTACTGCTACTCCCAATCTTGTTATTTCCGTACTTTCATACACCTGTTTCTCCCTCCTCTTCCCATGCTATTCTGAGGTAGTCTGAGACAACAATTTTAGTCCTACTACAATGCTTTGGTAAGCAATGTTTATTAATAAACAATTTTTACCAAAAGGGGTTTATTCTTCAAAAGGAAGAATATATTTTTCAAAAGTAAGACTATTCCGTTACTGTGTTAGCATGAAAAAACGTTAAAAGTATCAACCAACGTATGTAAGCCTGAGTTGGCAGATCAGTGAACACTTATTAATTAAATTTAATGCAATAATCATCTAAATTTTTGTTCACATATTACAAAATTTCCAGTTGTAAAAGCAAGTTCTGTTCTGGTATCCTGTTACTGCCTGTGCAGACTGTACTAAAGGGTTTTTTGTCCACTTGTCAAATTTTGTTTCTGTGCTGTTTCTACTGCTTGTTATATTGGACAAAAAAAGAGAAAAAGAAAAGAAAAAAAAAAAAAAAGAAAAACTGTATAAATACAGAGAACCCAGACTGGTTTTGATCATAATAAATGTGGTTTCTCAGAGTTTATATCATAGCAACTCTTTATAGTGCAATATGTAGTTTCACTTATTTCAGATTGCAAACATGTATTTCAGGTGTCTGTGTCTTGTGGAATACCTGACTTCAGATCCAGAGATGGCATCTATGCACGCCTTGCTGTAGACTTCCCAGACCTCCCAGATCCTCAAGCAATGTTTGATATAGAATACTTCAGAAAGGATCCCAGGCCCTTTTTCAAGTTTTCGAAGGTATGGTTTCCAACAGTTCTTGTCTTGGTCAGTAAAGACAGGTAACAATATTAAAATGCATAAATCAGATAAAAACTAGAAATATTTTGCAACATTCTCTTTTTTTAAGCTTATTTTACTGTTTCTGTTGTAAGTTCCTGATATACACAACCATTTTAGATGGTTGAAAATATCTCTGTGATATTAAACAGTTTCAAAAGCAACAATTACACTTCTCTTAGACGAAGGAATTGTGGAAGCTGTAGACATATGGAGAAACAAAAAAACCCCAATTGTATTTAGTCTTCAATTTTCTTGGGACAAAGAAAAAATCTAACCCACGATATAAGAATTCCTGCTGGACCAGTAAGGACTTGGGAAAATCAGTCAACACTGGTTGTGCTCACTCTTTATCCCCTGTACTCACAATTTATACCACTGGTCTGTCAAGTTAGAAAGATTGGAAAAGAAAACCCAATGTATTCTTTGTCTGCTTGGCTTTCTCTGAAAGCCTCCTATGCAGATACTAACAAATTCTGATGCTTATTAGTATACTTGGTTCCTTTGGTTTTTAATAGTAAAAAAAACCACCCCCCAGAAACAAAAACACCAAAAAAAAATCCAGAAAACCACCCCAAACCAAAAAACACCACAGCAAGCAAAAAAATCAGCTTGAAGCCTGACTATACACAGGTTGTACCAGAAAAGTCCAAATCCAATTTACCTGATACTTAAAAATTTTTTTTTACTTTTTCACTCATTCCTTTCTGTCCATCAGAATACGTTCCTACTAACAAATATCGAGGTCACTTGACACAAAGGAGAAAAAGCTATCCTATTTCATAATTCTCAAAAACAGAAAAAGATCTAAGCATTGCTTTTATGGTGTGTAAAGAACAACATCCCAACTTGCACGAAGCAGTTCGTCCTGCCATGATCAGAAGCCGAGCTGTGGGGAGGAGTTGATCCCTGAGCAGCAGCCAAGTGCACAGGGAGGGACCAGGGTAATGTCTGCTGCTGTCATGGGGACAGTGTTCAGCTCACTTAAAGACTCTGTGTATCCATTGCCACTGTCTAATGTGCTTCTGAATTCCCTAGGAAATCTATCCAGGACAATTCCAGCCATCTCTCTGTCACAAGTTCATCGCTTTGATGGATAAAGAAGGAAAACTACTTCGCAACTATACTCAGAACATAGACACACTGGAACAGGTTGCAGGAATCCAAAGGATAATACAGTGTCATGGTTAGTGGGTTTAGTTTCACTTATTTTCCTTGTGGGAATTCTTACTGGTGCATGTGACAAGGTAATCGCTGTTGGAATTAAATTTTCTTTGCTTGAATTCCTGTCTCTAGCCAACAAATATCCTGCTTTTTAAATGTTGAAATTTTGTTGTAGACATCTTACATATTTAAATCAGAAGTGTTTCAAGTGGAAATAACTCCTTTCAGGAACTGAGCTTGATAAAGTCTCTGTGTATCAGTGAAGATCCACACCCTGTCAGCACAAGCTTAGACTGTAACTTCTAAAATGCATTTGGTGCTTCTTGATCTGTGTGAAAACGTAACATGAAAACCAATCTTGCCATAGGTCCCTCCCACTGTCCATCAATGAAATGGGAGTCTGGGTGTTATCTGATTGTTTCGGTTATATTCCACTGAAATCTTAAAATATCCTGACACTTCAGTGACTCGACCTCATGTATAAAACATTGAGGATTAATCACCAGTTCAATTGAACTGAAGATCATCTTGTTATACCTTCGGTGTCATACACACATTCTGTAATTATGATGCCTGATTAAGTGGAATTGCTTTAATTGCTTGATATGCTTTCCATTTCCAAGGACTTGCATATGTCAAGCTGAAAGTCCAAGGATTAATTTTCAAGAAAAGTATACAGAAAATCAGTTCTTAAATGCATGTTTGGATCACTTAGTAAACTTCAGACAAATAAACAGTCTAAAAGCGGTGCTGGCATGTTTGTAAGGCCTATCCATCTAACTGCACCTTTTGCAGGTGCCAAACTCACTTGGTTTCCATATCTACAAAGCTTTGCTCAGTGCCAGATCCGTGGGTTTTCATTCTGCAGGCAGAACAAGCACAGTGCTCTGAATAGGACCCAAGTACCACACAGCAGCATCTGCCTGTCAGCTCCCCAACCCCAGTGCTAGTTTCCATCTGTGCTTAGTGTGTCACATGTTCTCTTTTGGTTGTCATTCCATCTGAGGCATTTATCACAAACCTCTTACGTAGCTAGGTTTTTGCACATCACTGCTGTGCTCAAGCTGCCCATTTTTCCAGTTGCACACTCCAGTGACAGGATCACAGACCATATTTAGTGCACATCCTGTATAAGGTGATTCTACATTAAACAGATTCTTCAAAAACAAGCTGGGCACTTGGAGATTTTGAGGCCTTCGGAAATTAGCAAAGGTTGTTTTGAGCACATCAAGCTTCATCTGACCTACAGTTGCTGCTATTAACCAAATGGTTGTTGCCCAATGGTGGTGGCTGAAGAGAAACTGAAACTCTTCTGTGGGTTCACACTGCTGTATTTATTCTACTTTTTCCTCTGGTTGGGGCAATGGCAAGTTAATCATCAGCAGTTAACACAGAACCTTGCAGTGATTTGGGGAGTTCATATGTGAACCTTCAGACCCACTTGTCACTGCAGACCAACAGTACAATTTCTACTATGAAAACAGTGGTGTCTGAGATGCATTTTTCCATATTTAAAATGGCTCTTGAATTCAACCAATGCTTCTGAAATGAGATTGTATTCCTTGCCATTGCTGGAGCTGAGTGACCAGAGGCCGTGGCCTGCTCGCTATGAATGGGTCATGCATGGGCACCAAACTTCTGATGGTGAAAAATAATTCACATAACAGTTGCAGGGAGGTAGCAGCACATGCCTCAGAGAGTTGGGTCTGCAAGCCTGACAGACATGTCCTTAACATGCTGTATGAAGCTCTGAATTATTGCTGTCAGCTAATTAGAATAATTGTCACAGCTCCCATAGTCCTTGGAATCCCTCATGTTGTGGGAGCTGCAATGCTGAGCAAGGTTTCAGAAGCTGTGCAGTTTGCAGGCCAGCAGTGATCAGCAGACCTGAGCTGCCAGTTGCTCATAAATGATCTGCTCCAGGTTTTTCTGTGCTTTCACTCTCTTTGTCTTACCCGGATACAATACCCTGAAAGCATACTGGTTTTACTAAGGCATTTTCTTAGTTATTCTGTCCTCCAGTTTGTTGAGTTGCTGTGGGTTCCTGTGCTGCTGATGCTGTTTGCAGCACCACTGTTGTGTAATGAGGAGAAGGGCAGTCTCTGTTCTCTGCTCCTTGCCTGTGCTTGCACGGCTCAGGGGAATGAGAGGACACGGAATCATTTGTGTTGACGTGCATGTGGTATATTGCTACTCCTAAAACGATTTCTGCTGACTAACACCTAAAAGAACAACTTCTAGTGCTACAAGTATCTCCTCTTAATTTTACATTACCTTTTTTAATGTCTGATTTCTGTAGCACTGCAACATAACAGCCTTTTTGTCAAAACAGCTTGGGGATAAGATCAAATCTGAATGACTGAAAATCCTGATGCTACTATTCGGCTTTTTCCCCTCAGGTTCCTTTGCAACAGCTTCCTGCCTGATCTGTAAATACAAAGTTGATTGTGAAGTTGTTCGAGGAGATATTTTCAATCAGGTAAAAAATCTACTTCAACTTGCTGCAGCTTTCTAATAAGTAATTCTCTCAAAAAACCCCAAACCAAACCCTGAAACACCACACTGGGATTGCTTACAAGATCTGCTTTTTAAAGGCTCCATATCTTTGCATGTATTTCATAAAAGTGCCTCTCTGTACTTTAGCATTTCCTCTAGTACTTAAAAGTATACTCAAATACTGTACTGCAAAAATTAGGTAATGGCAAAAATCAGAACAAAACCTTAAGAGTCCATTTTTAATGGCTCTTCTGAGAAAAAGCAGAGGTAAAATGGTAAGTAGAAAGTTGGATTTATACCTGGTTTGTGTTAATCTGAACTCACAGTCACACTGAGAAAGCGTTCTTAGCCTTTTATAACATTGGCTGCTCTTTGAGCATTCACCTCTATTAAAAATGTGTTTTAAACAGCAGCTGATGCATGGAGAAATTGCTAACCACACAGCAGGCTCCAAGCAAGGATCAAATGGCATGTTGGTGTTGCTTTCTAGGACTCCTGAACTATTGCATATTCCAAACTCCCCATGTCTGGGTATCAAGTGACCCAGGTCCAAGGCACGAGTTGGTTCTGCTCTGTCAGACCAGATGAAGCCTTAACTTGGAGAAACCCTCTTTGCCTTTGCCTTTCTTCCCCTTCTTTTGAAGGAACAGAGGTGATGATTCTGCAATCAAAAAGATCTTCTTTATGCAAATGAAAGGGGACTCTTTCTGTAGGCTCACTGATTTTTTTGATAAATGCCCCAGAATCCATACTTGCAACTTTATATAAGAAACATGGAAGGGATGTAAATCCTTCAGATATTACATTTGAAATGGAATTCAGCAAAAGCCTCTCAGATGTTTGAGTTAAAGCTTTAAGAAATGTGAATCTCATAAGCCTGAAATCTTGCAACACTGAAATGTTGAATGTGCAATCTGGTTTACTTTGCCATTAAGAATATTATTTTTGAGAACTTTTTATCCTACAGATGTTTTTTGCTTCTTTACCTCCAGAGCCAGCTGGCTGGAATTAGACTTTCTCTAATATGTAAAGATCTGAGGAAAAAGTTCAAGACTCATTCTAGCCATTTGTTCTTTTTTGGAGAATTCTTAAGTTGGTTTCCCTTGACTGTGGGATTATTGGGTGTTCTCTAGCTCAGGTACAGGGTGAAGGTTTTCTCCTACCTCTTGTGCCAAATTGCTTCTTAGGCATCCCTCCCACAAGGTTTTTCTTTATTCAAAGACTTTAATTTTTGGGGAAAATCCTTTGACACTAGAGGAAGGCCTTCTACTTGTGAAATTTTCTCATTTGGAGATTCCCATTGTCCCACTGCAGGCATCCACAAAATCAATTCTTTAAATTTAAATTTTCTGCATTCTGTATTATTTCTTTCTGCAGCTCTTCTCTGTACAGGACATATTCATTATGCATTTAAATGTCAGTTTTCAGGTATTTTTCTATTATAGTTGGTAATATACATCTCTTTACACCTTTATTGCTATAATTTGTAGCTTATGATGGTTTTTATATTGTAGCTACTGAGATTTATTCAGGAGCATCATATTTTAACACTACAGCTGAGAAGACCTGAACTATTAGGAGGAAAATTGCTCAGTATTGTCTGTAGATCTATCCCTCACCTTCTTGCTCTTCTTCTCTCTGAAAAAGTCTTAAGATAGGCAAGAATTGACAGAGGTCCCAAACATCAGAAAACTCCCTGGTTTCAGTAGGAAAGGGAATCAACTTCTCCACAAAGATAACACTTGTCCACTTTTGTTAGTGGAGCAGGATTCTGCTCTGTTTCTGGAGGCATTAGAAAAGTTTAAAATGGAGACCACGCAAAAATTCTGTCCTCTGTTCTTGTCCTGTATGCTCTTAGGCAGCTGCCTACCACAGTGCCCTGTAGCTTTGTGTGTGTAACACACGTAACCTTTGGAGGAGAGGAGAAACTGCAGGTAAAACTACAAAAAACTCTTGGATTAGGAAGGGGTTTGTATCAGATCCTCGACTGGAACCTGACAGTGAAATCTAATATTTTGCTCTGATTGAACTACGAAAAATACGTTCCTATCAGGTGAGAGGCGTGCTCAGTTGGTGCTGGGCATGACTGCTGCGCTTTGGCTTAGTTGTCAGATGAGACCTGTGGTGTAGACCTGCCTGGACTACACCTGAATAGTGTAGACTATTACAGACTTCCTCTTTATTCCTGCAGCAGCTTTATTTCCCTGGGCAGTTGCTGCAGGCAGGAGTAAGGAGTGTCATTGTCGGTACATCCACAGAACAATGAAATGAGGAAATCTCACTGAAACTTCCCCGTCATTGCCAAAATAAGTGCCTGTGAAATACGAGTTTTTCCAAGGCACAGCTGCCCTGCAGTAACAGGAGGTGTTGTGGTGCAGGTGGTGCCCCGGTGTCCCCGCTGCCCCCCCGAGGAGCCGCTCGCTATCATGAAGCCGGACATTGTGTTCTTCGGGGAGAACCTGCCCGAGCAGTTCCACCGTGCCATGAAGTACGACAAAAATGAAGTGGATCTCCTTATTGTCATTGGGTCTTCACTCAAAGTAAGACCAGTAGCATTGATTCCAAGTAAGTGACTATCTCTGGTAACACTTTCTTTAAAAAAATTGGATCAAAAGTGGAATTCTTAGTTAAGAAACTCTAAGCTCTAAGACACGCCTTTGGCTCAATTCAGTGAGCACCACGTTTTCTAGGGTGAAAGCTGCTTGCCTGTGTAAAGCTGAAATGTAAAACTGAGACAGTAACAAATTCTAAGTGCTTTTTCTACACTCCGGGTAGATCTCAAGGTAATGAAATGATTATCTGAAAAACTACTCTCTTAAACCTGAATGACTTTGTTCTAAGATTCAATTAATTTCTCTCCCTGCTTGCAATATGCTTTCGAAATTACCTGAAGGATTTAGAACAGAAACGTCTCAAAAATAGTATATTCTTCACGTGCACTTAAGTACATAAAACTAATGCACAAAATCAATATATTTCAAAGAGATTAAAAAGATTGTCATCTTTTTAACACTCGACCAAACATTACCGTGGCCAGTACTTCTGTGCATATATTTTTTAGTGATTGAGGAATGCTTTTAACTGGAAAAAATGGGGTCGGAGGGGAACCATCTAACCAGGCTATAGTAGGCATAGCACCTCAAACTGCTGTTGTTAAATTTGGGACTGCTTGGCTTCTTCCTGATCTTGCTGGGTTTTTTGTTGCAAGTGAAAGCATGAAGAGAAGCCTGAGCTTTCTCAGTAGGTCTCTGTTGAAAGTACAAACCGAGTGACTACCTTTGAATTCTCTTTTCCATACACAGGTTCCATCCCCCATGAAGTGCCTCAGATCTTAATTAATAGGGAACCTTTGCCTCATCTACACTTTGATGTGGAGCTTCTCGGAGACTGTGATGTTATTATTAATGAATTATGTCAGAGGTTAGGTAGCGAATACACAAAACTTTGCAACAACTCAGTGAAACTTTCAGAAATCACAGAAAAGCCTCCACGGCCGCACAAGGAGCTCGAAGTGCTCTCGGCTGAGCTCCCCCCAACCCCTCTGAACATTTCAGAAGGCTCCAGTTCACCAGAAAGGATGACCCCACCTGAGATTGCAGTGGCATCTTCAGAACACCCACCTGAACGTAAGGTAGAAAACTGTGAGCCTGCCTCAGAAACTAAAGGGACCTGCTCAGAGGAGACGCTTCAGGACACACAGATGTCATCAGAAAACCCTGAAAATCCTGCTAGTGAGCTAATGAACTCTGAAACAATGAAGGAAAATGGATCTAATGATGGAGAGAATAAAGAAAAGAGTGAAATATTGAAGAAGTGCTGGGTAAACAGATCTGCAAAAGAACAGATTAGCAAAAGGCTGGATGGTAAGTGTTAATGCTTTTCAGTATTTTGCTTGCCTTTGGCTGATACGTTTATGCTAGACTTACTTTAAAGTGATAAATTAGTTACTTTTGAGGCAATCAGTGGGTTTTGGTGGCTATTTTTGTTCAGACAAGTGCCTATGTGACTCTCATTGAACCATTTATTTCTTCTGGAGAAGCCAGCAGGAAATATTCTTTGTATTTCATAATAGGTTTTATAATCAGTGGTCACATCCTCACCTAAAAGATCAAAGTTTAGGAGGCTGAAGGTAGGTATCAAAAAATAAATTCCTTCTTAACATTTTCAAGTGTATTTTCAGAAAAACTAGTTTGATCCCTCAGTGTTTAGAAGCTGGTCATAGTAGAGCATGATTTGGTATGGCAGAAGAGCTGGAAGACAAAGTCATGACAGGACTTAAAAATCTCACAGCTGGAGTGAGGCACGTGTTGAAGGAAACTTTAGACTTTCCAAGGAAGTCCTCCAGTATGCAGTCTTGTAACTGATGTAAGGAGTCAGGAATTAAATTGCCATTTTTCAAAGGGAAGGCTGGGTTTAGACTTTGATACTCCATGCAGGGGGTTCCCATTCCATCACAGGTAGAGGAAGCCTAGCTGTGAATATGTGTTCCCATGAAAAAAGCCGCTGAACAATCAGCATAAATTCTCTTTGATGTTGGTGGGGGAGGACAAACGCTGAGCTTTCCCATGATGCATTTCTTTTGTCCTTCATAATAAATACATGTACATGGAGATACAAATGTATGTAATCTGATATGTCAGTTAAGAGTCACTGTTGAAAATAGATCTATGCAGGTACCTTCTAACCAGCAGTCTGCCAGATCTTGCATGAATCATTTACTTCAGCCTGTCACTGACTGTTGAAATTCTGTTTCAGGTACTCAGTATCTGTTTTTGCCACCCAATCGCTATATCTTCCATGGTGCTGAGGTTTACTCAGATTCTGAAGACGATATCATATCTTCCAGCTCTTGTGGCAGCAGTAGTGAGAGCGGCTCATGCCGCAGTCAGAGCTTAGATGTGGAGGATGAGAGTGAGATCGATGAGTTTTACAATGGCATAGAGGATGAGGATGCTCCTGAGCGGGAAGAGGAGCCTGGCTTCGGGGAGGATGGAGCCGAACAGGATGAGTTGGTAGCTGAGGAATCAGCTGATACAAATGAAGCTGCAGGGACTGAACATCCGAGCAACGCGCTGTAAAGTGATCGCTGACTGGTTACAGGAACTTCCCACCAGCATTAGGAGCTTTGGCATGTCAGAATGAATGTTTACGTCTTACGTCTGAATTTAGAGCAACAAAACCATAAGGATGTAGTGTTTATAAATAACTAAAAAGATTTTCATGCTTAGTTTTTTACCTTTTTCAATAAAAATCTATTACTGTGCACTCAACACTAACTCATCTTTTTTTTAAGGTACTAGGATTATCTAAACAACTGTCACTATTTCACTTTTAAGTTCATCTGTCTGATCAGGCATCCATGTATATAATACATATTTTTGCTTAATAAATTTCAGCTTATATTATTTTTAAACAGTTTTGAAAAAGCCATTGGAATGTTAAACTAATATAAAGGGAACAGCTAATTTAGACCAAAGAATGGTATTTTCACACCTCTCGCTTTGTAACACTTTGGTTTATTTAAAACCTTCTTATGCTTCTGCTAAACCTTTCATTCACGCCTAGTCTCTCATTAAACACTGGCATTTTCTAAGACCTACTGTGGCAGCTAATTTTTTTTGCTTTAACCGTTACTTTGTATGTTTGAGACATACTTAATTGCGAGCACATAGTGAAATGGAAACAAGACAGCAGCACTTGAGGAATCAAATGGTTTTTAGGCTGATCAAGAAGTGCTGTGAACATGCTTAGGTTGCTGAGTTTAATACTTCCTGTGGACATGAAGCGATGTTGACATTGGCTCCTTAGCAATTAGAATCTGGCATTTCAAACAGAAAGGATCCCCCCCCCAGTAGGAGTCTGTCACACTGTATCCAGTGGTCACATCTAGAGCAGCTTGCTTTATAAATAGCATTTGAGGAATTGCCAAGGCTCCAGTGTGGAAGCAGAGCTCAGAGGAGTGTTGCTACCAGCGTGTGAGAAGGCGCAGAAACGAAGCTCTTCCTTTGTCCTTACTGATGCAACAAAGCCAGGAGAGACTTGACTCCAAGAGCAGGAGCCTCCGCTTAGCTGCCAAGTGGCTCCATCCAAAGGATTAACAACCTGCTGGCCAGAGGTCCTGTTCCAGCTGGGAAACCTGCCAGCTGCCAGCGCCACCTTGGACACCAAAAGCAAAGCGGCTTCTCCCACTCTGCTGTCTCAAGTGCTAGGCTGCCTTAAAACTGGATGTTGCAAATGTTCAAGTGCAGATTGTATCCAAGCCTTTAGAACTATTTTGTAAAATTGCACAGTGCAGTAGTAAGTGAAACAGCATTTTTCTATAAACCACTTTTTCAACATTGGCCCAAATGAACTCTATGATGTAGATTATTCATATACTTTGCTTTAATATTTATTACATTTTGGAAGATGTATAGTAGCTGTTCTTTGAACATAATACAACAGTTAATAAATATATAAGAACAGCCTCCTGTATTCATTGGGAAATGTTGGCATGTTGTCTCATTGTCCAAATTTAATACAGCTCTTATTTGGCTACACTAAAGAATGCAATATGTTTAGTTTTCACTTGCATGTCACAATGTATTAGTTTGTGCTATAGGAGATATTTTAAATTGAAATACTTTGTTTTAAATTATTTTTACAGTGAGGATTGTTTTCTGCTCTTTTATATTGTATATAGTGTCTTTTATGTAATCTACTGGCATATGTTTTGTAGAAGACTGTTTAAAATGACTGGCTATCTTCCTGCAACTTTTGAAATACAAAACCAGTGTTTTATACTCGTACACTCTGTTCTAAAGTCTATTAAAATTGTCATTTGATTTCTGGTTTCTGTTAATTTCTAGCTATACCTTATAAACTTACCAAAGATGCCCTATAAAGTCAAGGTGTACCCTGGCTAATGGAAGGCGTTACATAGGAAATGGCATTTTTCCATCTGGGAAAAAAGAAAAGCCTGAATGAAGCTCCCCTGCACTGTTCTGGATTCATCCTGTGGCTCTCTGGGGACTGCAGCTGTGCTGAGCCCAGCCCAGACTGCACAGATCCCCTCCTTTGGCCTTCAAGGGCCAAGGCCCAGTTTAATTCGTTCCCCACTGTGTAACACCTTCCTGTGTGGATGATTCCACTGTACTTCTGAACCACCATCCCTGGGACAGAAATTAATTTGCGTTAGGAAACAAAAAGAGATGATTAATCTCACACACTTGAGACACAAAGCATTAAAAACAGTTACTCTTACACATGTAAATGTTTTCCCATCAATTACTTATTATTCTGAATGACTCGAAAACATTTTTCCTCTTGAATAGAACAATTGCATCTTTTTCTGCATCTAGATGAAGTTCTGCATTTTGTTCTTTCTTGTGTCTTTGCTAATATTATTTGAACAGAAGAGGAACCCCAAACTATAATGTGTTCCCTTACTCCTTCATTTCACACGCTGCCCTTGTTTTTCAAGAGTATTTAAAACAATCGTAAGGCAAATGGTGGGCATGAGAAAACATTTGCTACCATAGCTTTTTGTCATTCCTAAATAGTCAGCACCTTGCATCACATTTATCTGGACGCATGGCAGAGCACATCCAGGTCCAGCTATCATTTGTACAATCTGAAAAAAGGAGATCACTTATTTTTCTCATAATCTGCATTACTACCCTAGGACAGCATCTTAGCCCTTAGTATTCATATTAAATAGATGCACTGAAAAAGAAAAAAGCAAAGTACAAGCATTTGTTTGCCATTCCCCAGCCACCTTCCAGGCTATTCTGGTACATTAGATACAATATTGACCTTGCAAAAGTATTTAAAATGATGGAAAAGAAGCACATATTTAAACATCTTGTCATAATTGCAGCCATGTATTTTCCATGGATCTGGCTTCAATCCAGTGCATTTTAAATTAGTATTTTTTATTATGGAAAATATATAATGTTTTTAAATGCTTGACAACAAAGGGTCAGACAACATCCAATTAGGAAGGGCTGTTAGAACACAAAATTCTAACGAAACCAGCATTCAGAACCAAACTGAAAAGCTGAAAAAGGTTTGAAAAAATGAAGACCCAGGGAGTACCTCACGTTCAGTAATCTGCTTAAATACCAAACCAGAACAGTCAAAATTGAAAAGCAGTTGCATTTATTTTCCTGATATACTTATCTACAAAGTGACTTGAGAATAAAACCCAGTGCAAAATGCTGAATTTCAGGCTAAAACAACTAGCCACTCCAAGTAACAATGGGTTCTAAGCTAGCTATAAATCCACAGGAGGTCATGGAGTTGTACCCTGAGTTACTCTTTGCTCGGCAGTATCAGGAAGGCACACACACTGTTATGATCCAGTAGGAAAATAATAGTCATAATAATCCCAATAATGGTGCACCAAGGGAAAACAGTTGCTAGTTACTCCCCCAGCATGAGGCCCAAGACCAAGAAAAGCAGAGGCACTGAAGTGAAGCACCACTCACCAACTGTGCAGCTCCCTGTGGTGGGACACTGGGGCAGCTCAAAGGGGCCTTGGAAAGGAGCTGGCCAAATTCAGGTGGCACAGGACTACCAGAGCTCCTGGAGGCCTATTTCCCTCTCTACACCCTCCTGGAAGCACCTGGGCTGGCTACAGGTGGAGAGGGTTTGTGCCTCAGATGAACCCAGCACAGCAGTTCTCAGGTGCAGCACAGCCAGAGCAGTTCCAGGAGCTGAGCTACAACTGCTCACAGCAACCCTGTGAACAACAGGCCAAGCAAAGCCAGCAAGGCACACCCAGAGCCTCCATTCATCCTGCCCTGGAGACGCTGGAAGCTGGTACACAACCACAGGTCTTTAAAGGACTAAGTTTCTTAAGGGACACAATCCCAAGTCCTCTCTGACCATGGGACTATTTTTACTCTCACAAAGCAAGAGAAATTCTGTTTTCCTGCAAAGCCCACTTCCACATCCCCTGGAGTCAGAGGCCAGGCTCCCTCTGAGCAGCTCCTGCATCACCTGTGACAGAGCCCCTGACAGCAAACATGTGCAAACTACAAATTAAGACATTTTGAAAGCCACAAAGAAACACAATTCTAAAGAACTTCAAAACAAAACACAAACACATTTCAGTGGGATTTAGTTGTTCGGCCATGGGTTTTCTAACTCTGTACAATTATTACTCACCACCCCTTCAATGGCAGAGCCCTGCTCCGAAGTACACACCCTGGCTGGGGGGATCCTCCTCCCCACAGCAGGTGGGTGGCTTATGGGGAGCCCCAGGTCCTGCAGAAGCTCCTGTGCATCCCCACACTGGGCTCCATGCAGTGACCACCCCAGGAATGTTGAATGCTATGGAGGATTAGCCTTGGACCCTGTGGGGCATCATTACCCTCTTACTCCAGACTTTAAAACTCTCTCAGCATTCCCTACTGGGCACTGACAGAAATCTCCAATTCCCTGCAGGGCCTGACTCCTGCATTAACACACCAGCCTGTGGGGCAGAGAACTTCTCCCAGCTGCTGTAGGGCTATTCCAGCTACTCTCTCATTTAAAGATACTGATCTTCCTTATCTCAATTACCTTCCCCCTTTGCTTACTCCTAATCTAATCCTGGCACCTCGTTAGGATATCTTGCCAGTGGACAGCCTCGGGCTCACTGAGATGCTACACCCAGAGTACTCAAGCACTGCTGCTAGCAGGTGCACCCATAGAGCCTCTGTGCAGAACTAAGCCACAAATAATTAAACTGGTTTTACCTTTGAAATTTTTCAAAGACATAGCAAATACAATTTCCACTGGAAGCTGGTTTTTAGCTACAGTCTGCCAGCTCTGTTCCTTCTCCCAGAAAAGCTGCTATATTCACTCGAAAAAGGGAAGGAAACTTGACTTTTGCACTCTACTCAAACTGAAGACTCCATGTAACATTAATTTTTTGCTTCCTCATGTAATTAGGCACATGGAGAGAAGCAGTGAACACCTGTAGACATTCCTTGCAGAGTGTGGGATTCATGACCTGTTGGTAAGACCAGCCTGGAGCACCAGTGAGATAAAGATCCCCCCCAGCACTGTACACAACAACTAGGCTGAATTTACTAATTTAGTAATTCCTATGTGGAACAAGATTCCCAAACCTCATTTTCCTAATCTGAAACTGATGTGCCTTTGGCTAGAGAAAAAAAAAATAGAGTGCTGTCCTAGCTCATGTAAGGGGGCTCTGATGACACTCGTGGCAACTTGCACAAATTATTTTGTTGTTTTGTAAAATCAAGTTAGGTTCAAACCCAGGGGATATGCAGGAACTCAGACTGTTTAGATCAGAAGGGCTGTACATGTGGTACTTTTGTACAGTTCTAGTGTCCCTGCTACCGTCAGTTGGGTTTAGGTGTTCCCTCCCCCCCTCTTGTGGTTAGAAGATAAGACATCTTTCTCCTTCCCCACATCTGCAGAAATGGGCAGGCAAAGGTTTGCAGTTACAAAGTTGCAGCATGCTCACAGAAATGAAGTCAGTGTTAGAGGTAGCACAGAGAAAAATTACGTGTATAGGCACAAACAGGCTCCTTTCCCCAAGAAAATAAAAGACTGAGGACTCAGTCACATGGTCAGGGAACTCAGGTGTACAGCAATGATGGCTTGTAGCACTATTTTGTTGATCAATTGTGCACACAGACCAGGCAGTCAAGGGGATTTCCTGGGGCTCTAAGGTGCTGTATTAAATCTGCTGCTGGCAGGTGACAGAAGATGCTCTACACCAGTCAAGGTCTAGGTAAGGGTTTTGAAATCATTGCTCCAGACTTGACCAACACAAACATGAACAGCAGATTGAAGGACCAAAACAGTAGGTTGATGATTAATGCACCCAAACCCCATTAAGATCAAGCAATTCAGAAATAACACACTTGGTAAGAAATGGGACCTTGTCACTTGTCAATGAAACAGATAATTTGTTTTTCTTCTTTTTTTCCCCTTCAAAAGCTGAGTAAGGCAGTTCCCCATATTATATACAAATACATAGTTCTGGTTGCACACAGGAAGTCAACACAGTCATTCTCGAATTGTTCACTCTATCCCAGTGCTTTTATCTGCACTTATCTTAACTGCAGAGCCTTGTGTGCCTTTAAGGAGCTCTCTTTTACAGTGATTTACATTTGTTTACATTCAGCTTCATTTATCACCAATGAATCAAGTTTACTGCAGCAGAGAGCAGTGCAATGAATTAAAACCCTCTTCAGAGTAGTTTATAAACATTCTTTAAGGGAATACCATGGCTTGAAGCTCAAACTATGATTAGTAACAACCTCATTAATAGTAACTCCCACAAAGCAACAAAGGAGCATAAATCATTATGCTTAAAGCAGGGCTCACTGCTTTAACCATTCTACACTGAGTTCTTAGTTTTGCCCTGGAAAATGAGTGACAAACATCTGCTGTACCTGTAGTTCAAGTAGCCTGGGTAGTTCTGCCATGCAAATTCCATCTTCATCCCTGTACAGACGTGACAGGTGAAACAAATCCAGTCCATGACTGCACTGCTCTGACAACAGCAAGTCTCAGCAACCATGATGGAGATGGATACAAATCTGACTTGTAACTGGCCTCCTCTGGTGATAATTCTGAATCTTTATCAAATGCTAATCTAATTATCAAATAAAAATATTGTAAAAAATTAATCATTGTAAAATACTCCCACTGCAGCCCCAATTACTGCCATTCCCCAGCTGCTTGCACTACCCTTTCAAACACTGGTACCCAAGCTTTTCTGAGTAACTGAAGGTTTGAGGAGAAGGAAGGCTCTAGGCTTTCTTCATTAACATCAAGGTTATTTCAACTATGCAGGGAATGGGTTTGGATAATATGCACTACATCAGATCTGGACCTGTGCAACTGCACATAAATCCCCTCTTACTCAGTGAACACCAAACTGTGTATATCAAATGAAAAAGGACTCCCATAGGAAAAAACCAACAGCACTTGGATATGTAATAATACACAAGGGAAAAAAGGAGTAAGACAGTTTTACATTAGCCACTTCCTAATTCTTGAATATCTGCCTTTGCAATCTTGATGTTTCATAAGTAAAAATGGTGGTTTACTATTACCTGTTAAAATGACTGCATAACACTTTTTTTCCCCCTTTTCTCCTTTTCTTTCTTCCACGTATAATAAGATTAAGCTGCTTTAGTATTTGTTGGTTTCTTGTTTTTTCACGAGAGGGAGAATTTCCCAGCCAGGTAACAAATGTTGGAAAAGATGGAATATGAGCTGCATACAAAGAAATTACTAAGATGTTACACTGTGTGAGAAAGCTGTAAAAACAGTGCTAAGGAAAAAAGACTGATTTTAACTGTACTGACCTTTTTTTGCATTGTATCAATACGAACTGCCAGCAGAGAAACTGGATGTTATATAATTTATTAAACTGACTGCATTTTCCTGCTTTTTCTAGTTGTACTCTCCATTTAATGCACTGGGAGCTGCCCTCCACTTGAAGAACTCTGCATGCTGCAAGCATCCGTACACATCAACCAACAAAGGTTTTCATTCAAGTCTTTTATTATAGCTTGAATTTTTTCACTGCATTTAAAAATCTAAAAAAAATAAATATTTGTTTCACAGCTGCAAGTCACATATGCATTAACACCACAAAATCTGGAATTTAACCAGAGAAGGAAAAGTCAAATCCGAAAGTGTCCAGCTAAGCACAATCGTCTCAGGGCAATTATACTAAAAATAAAATCTTAAGAAAAGGGGAGAGGGGTGTTAAAGGTTATTTCAAATGCATTTATCTGGAAAAAAGTGAAAATTCTATTAGAAACCATAAACTACGCTTTCAGCATTTAAAAATAAACGTTTAACCTCTTGACAGCAACAATTGGCTGGTGCATCTTTTTCTTTTAAGCTGTATTCTTGACACGACTGCGGAGGTTTCAAATGATAAATTAACCTCTTTTATAATTGTGTCCACTTAATTACAGAATCAGTCCTTAAAAATAAAACAGTGTCTTAATTCATCTTGTCCATCCACATATTAAAAATGCCATTGGATGCGGTTTTGTATCGGCACTAAGTGACTGCTTCATGGATTGTACATTGTGAAGATGAATGTCTCTTAAACAATCACTTTCATTATTAAGGTTCTTAAAACAAACCAGAAAAATAGATATCTTCAGAAATCAGAGTAGTCACTTTTCTTGTTAAAAGCCATAAAATAAGCTCATATTCAATTACAAGCAATAGAAACCATACTGCTATTGGAACAGAACTATTTTATCACAAAAATTTATTATTTACAAAATGAAAAGTTACCAAGTGAATTTATCAGGGAAAAAGTTAAATGTTCTTACTAAGTGATTTGAAAAACTGAAGCAAGTCTCTCATGCACTCACACGCCAAATTGTTTGCATAAGGTGAAATGTTAATCTTGCTAGTGAAACTTGACTCCCATTCACAATACTCTCGTTTTTATTGTAAGATGGCAAAATCCACATGGCTCTGTACAAGAAGGTATGCATTAAGACAGTTCCTCAGTTTTGGAAATGTATTTTTGGCTCCCATGAATATCCGTACGGCTGAACATTTTTTTGCAAATAATCAGTTATATTATCAACTGCATCACTTAATCCACTGAATTTACCACCACAAGAAAGACACAAAAACTCAATGATCCCACGTTACACAGAACTTTCATTTTCAAGTTATACTAAACTGAAACCTTCATAGTGGTCTATAGCCTGAATCAACTTAGATTTTAGGGTTTCTTTATCTGTGTATTTTGGAAGATCAAGAAGATTAAAGCAAGTGTGAGCTACTGGCAGATAATCTTCTCCTCCTCCTGTTGGCTGGATGACCAGTTTAAGACACTTCATTCCAAGAATTGGAATACGATCACTGCCTGTCAGAAACACTGTCAAGAAAAAACAAAGCCTTGTAACTAGTTGACTACTAACATTGTCTATGTCACATATGCAGTTCTAATCATTGCTGGCCTTTTTTAATCATTCCAGCAAGGGTCAGCTTTTCACACTGAAGTTGTGAAGTCTGGAAAACAGGGAATAATGACTTAACCCCATCTCTACCTTACGCATGTGAACTTATAACTATGACACAACAAGTGATACATAAAGAAAAGTATTTCATTTTAGCATATGAAAACTAACAGACCCCAAAAATACTAAAAAGCTTTTCATGCAACAGAACTTCTAATTCAAAATCCATTGGCTGTATCTTTACTGAGCATTTCCAAGTATCTTGTAAACACAGAATTAGCTCATTCAATGCATAATTTATCTGAATTGGAAACTAATCTATTATCTATTCTCAGCAAAACCTTATTCACAGCAAGCTTTGATTACTTTGTTATCTGTGCATGTCCACTTAGATCACTACCTTGACATATTTACAATCAGTTACAACTCTAAATTTCCACCTCTGTGCAGTGAAAAACCAGGAGGATGTGAACTTTATGTCAAAGAACAGAAAAAAATATCCTAGTCACCAAATAAATGACACCAGCAGTTTAGGTTGGTGTTTTGGGGTTTCTTTTCTTTAATGCTGCTCTGAGCTACTGTGATCTGTAACTACTCATCACCCAGAATTACTCAGGATAACCCCAAGAAAATCAGAGACAAGCTCATAATCAATTTCCTCTACTATGATTTTTTTCCCAAATAGTTAATCACATCATTACAGACAAATACTTACTCTGCCCTCTTATAGCAAGAGCCTGAAATTCCAGTAATCCTGTTCAGTTAACAACTTCTGTGAAATAATTTCAAATACTTACACAAAAACTGTTTTTTCTTCTCCAGAGACAACTCATGAAAAACCTCCCAGAATATTTTAATTGTAGGATGGTCTGCCCAGTATTCTCCTTTGTATTCTGTATTCTAAAATGAGCAGGAAATGGGGTTATTGCTCACTCACAGCACAGTAGGATAAGCTGACACTGAAGCAGAATGAATGCAGTTTGTGTAAAGGGGCACAGCAAGTGACACACTACTACTGCTTTCCTTACTCCATTTCCTTCAGCTGTTCAGTCTGAATTCAACTATAGGGACAGATGCCTCTATTGCAAAGCATTTTCAATCCCAACACAGACCAAGACTCACTGAGCTCTGGCAACCAAGAATATTTACTTTTAATAACTGTGTGCAATCTCTTCACTTTCCCATGTCTAATATAAAAGATTGTATACAGCTGCCTCTGGGTTCTGTGGATTTTCTTTCTTCTCTAAGTCTGATTTCCTTCACAAGTTAGACGAAGTTAAAGCAGGAAGGCAAATAAAATTTTAGGGTCTTCATTCACTGATGTTTTAAGATGACAAATAACAGGAATCCTGTCAATTAAAACAGGGCTCAAGAGGACACCTAGCTGCTTTTCCACCCTGAAATTAAAACTATATGAAAACAATAGCTAACTATTGTTCTTACCTTCTCCAGCTCTTTCCAGTCATAATTTGTGTTCCCAATCACCATTGCCTGCAACTCACTGGGTTGGAAAAGCTGAAGAACTTTACCTCCACATACTTTGTGGAAGCCTTCATGGAATGCACTGTATAAGGAAGCCACAGATCTATTGAAGATGTAATCTACATACGCATCTACAAAATCTTGCCTGTACAAAGGAGAAAGAAAGAATTATGTTGCGAAATAAAGGGGAAGCAGCACCTGTCATCCTTCTACCAATAAAACAGTGGCCATTTCTGTATAGAACAGAGGATAGAAAATGAAGCAAAAAGGAGCCTAATAGATATTCTCTGCTTTATGTTACAGCCACAATGAAGATAAAATGGCGTATGAATGTATTTCCCCGCCACCCCCCCAATGCAGAGTCTCCAATGTGCAACAGAAAGCAGGAACATTTAGTGTTGTTTGTTTCAAATACTATAAGCATCTCCCTTATTTGTGTGTGCATTGCAGTGAACTGGACTCAGTGGCACCAAGCTTAAAGGCCTGAATTCCAGGGAGTGTCGTGACAGCCACTAATCAAACTCACTTTTCTGGTTTTTTTCAAAATTAAAAAGATTACCATATTTGCACTAAAAATGCAAATCAACTTCAAATGGACATTTGAGTCTTTCACAGTAAAAAGACCATTGCCAAGGGATGCAGAGAAACAGATGGCTTGTTATCTGTGCTTTGGTACAAAGAGTTCTCATTTCTTGCTGGAAACATCTTCTACAGCATTTAGGGGAGAACTAAAATTCCCTGCTGTGATACAAAATTTATGATGATCAATGCCAGTGAACACTGTTTAGCTCCTACACTGGCAGTGACTTCACCTGCACATTTATCTATCCTTCCTGCACACATTCCCTTGTGCAAAGAGAGAATTCATTTGGACACCACCCAGTCTTTGAATAACCTTACCAGTAATTTAAAGAACCATATAAACACATTTGCACAACACATTTATTAAAGCTGTTGAACTGAAAATGCTGGAGATGACCAAAGTGGTGAACCACAGTCCTCCCCCTTCAGCACTCCGTGAGATCTCCATCTTATCCATGCTGAGTCATTACAGAGGGGCAGGTAACTTGTGTAACACTAACACTGCAAGGCTGCTCCAGAGGGAAGTCATAGTGATAACTATTATACTCTGTGTTAATAATTGTTAAAATTAATTGAAGCATCATGGAGTATTTAGATCCTGAAAAAGGAATTCTTCATTGTTGCAAGACAATTGTGGTAACAATGCAGCAGGCATTCCATAGGCACCTTGAAACTTTTCCCATAATTCAACTCCAATTTTCCAGTCACTTGGTGACAGAACATCAAACCTACACCAGAGAACTGCAAAGCTGCAGTGTTTTATGTGTGCATTCAGTTCTCATGGAGTGTGCTCTTTCCATTCAATTCTCCCTTTACCCTGGGAGAAGTACAAGCACAGAGAATTCATAAAGATTAAAGAACAGACTAGAAAACGGTAGCATTCTGCAAAAAGGGACAAAAGCGTCACCAGATGTGGTCTGCCCATCCTCCAGGAGCAGAAAAGGAACAAAGAGTGGGAGAGATTGCTTTTATAAACACAAGTTACAGAATCCTTGACCAAGGAAAAAAATCCCACCCATCACACGTTCTTCTGACAATAACACTGAATTAATTTATCTAATGTTATATGCTCTTCAAAGGGAAGACTGCACTGAAATAATATCCATGTATGAATAAATAGTTGCAATAATGGCACTTAGGTCAAAGTTCTCATCATTATTCACTGAATTTCAACTACATGTAGCTTCCTGCAAAACCACAAACACTTTCAGTCTTATAAAACGGATTTGATATGGGTTGGAGGAGAGCTCTGAAGATCTAGTCCAACCTCCTGCCAAGGGTAGTGACATCTTCTACCAGACCAGGCTGCTCCAAGCCTTGTCCAAGTTAGCCTTGAGCACTCCCAGGGCTGGGGCAGCCACAGCTCCTCTGGGCAGCCTGTGCCAGTGCCAGTACAAGACAACAGCTATTTTGACAACACACAGGAGAAGAGCTTGGGAAAACAGCCAAAGTAGTTTTGCCTCCAACAGCAGTGTCAGAGCTTGGCAAAGGGTATTTACAGCAGCCCAGTAATAGTCCCAAAGCAGACAGCAACACTCAGCTGCTCTGTAACCCACAGAACTCACCTATTTTGTTTGACTACAGGAATGTCAGCACCTTTAGGAACAAGCTCCTTAATTTCTGTTGTACCAAAATTTTCCACAGTGATCTATTAGAAACAAACAAAAATAGTATAATTTTATACCATTTATAAATTTTTTAATGCATAAAGAACTTCTTCCCACCACTTAGTTAACAGCAACATGAATGGCAGACAGAAGCTAAAACTCATGGGAATCAGCTCCTGATGCTTTTGTTCTAACACTCCATCAGAGGCAATTAAAATAGATGGCATGAGCTTGGTAAGACATACTTCAGACACTATATAAAACTTACAGTAAAATTAAGACAAAATGCTTCTTCTATGTCATCCTCTGGATAGTCCAGTAGCTGTTGCATTCCCCTGCAAAATAAGTTACAAAGTACTTGCACCAGGGGAAAGAAAGATGAATTTATTTTCCTGAAGTGTTCTTTATGCTTTGATAATTCAAGTTTTAAAAATATCTTTTTACTGTTATTTCGTCTATTAGCTTCTTGACTTCCACCTTGTGTGGTGCTGGGAAATCTCAAGCAATCATTTTACTATTACTTGTAGTGCTATTTCCTTTTGGTTACTCCATGGGGTGAAGAGAGAACAATTCTATCTTAAGACTTCAGCTGAGGGATTCCCAAAGCAGAGGCAGTAAATACTTAAAAGCCATCAACTCGTGCTGCCATTAACATATTTGATTTCTTCTTGAATCTATGAACACTTTGGCATCTACAACACTGAGGCAATCAAATATTCTTTTCTGCTCATTTGAACCTCCTACCAGTTAGTCCTCTTCAAACTCCTAGTCAAAAAGAAATATTTAGCATGCTCCTGAAATAAGTAAAAATATTTTCTTGATGGATTTAAGTCATTTGGAACGGAAACTATGTTTGTACTTAGGCTTATATAATTAATGGCTAAAACTCAAAGAGTTTGAATTTCAAATATTTTTCCCCCTGAAATTCTTGTAGCTTTGTAAAACAGAAGGCACAAACACTAACACCAAGCATTGAGAAGCAGGCGCTTAACAACAGTATGTGTCAAATGTAACAAATGACATGATGGCTGCAAGTTACTCTGAGCTGTTCAGCCAGTTAGTGTGGAAAAGAAATGTTATGTTCTTTAAGGAAAATGTTGACTTAAAAATTAATTTCTAACACCACCCATTTTTCTTTCTTGCTTACCTGCCAACATCGGGCATCAATTCTTTTAAGTCATCCAGGGATGGTTTCTTATTCAATAACTTTTTGTACAAAGCCAGAGGAAAATGAAGGTCTACAATAGTAAAATTATATATTGCTAGCCCACAGACAACACCAATCAAATGAAACAAGTCACTGTCTTCAAAGGTCTAAGAACAGAAAACAGACAAGATGGTTTACAATAAGGAAGTTATTTTAATCTTGCAGAGTCCAGCAAGAAGTGTACAGTGCAGTATAATCTGAGTGAATTTAATTTATATTTTCTTTAAATATGTATGTATCTGTAAGTACCAAGGAAAACAGGATAAAGTTTAACCGGCTGAGACTGAAATCCAAGGGAACAGAATCCTTTCTACTTAAAAAGGCTGAGCTGCAACATATTCTGTGTTACAGGGGACACATACTGCATTAAGATTCTGGTTACATCAGTGATTTCCTATTGCACTATTCAGTAATTCAATATATCAATTTTTTAAAAATTATTTTTGGGAGAAAGAGGGAAGAGCTCACTATTGACCCCTTTGCAATTAATTACCAAGGCTTAAAACACACCCGTGGAAATGTAAACATTCAGTTGTTTGGGATGCAGCCACCCCAGTCAGTGTCCTCTGGAGGAGGACTGAAAAGTCAGGGATCAAACCTTCCAAGAAAATACAACTCCATGACCACCTATCACCCATAAATGCAACTGGACACAGCAAGACCTGTTCAACAGGCCACTTCAAGAATTTGTCTCTGCCAAATTGATTTATTGATTCTGCCCTTGGAATCAGTTTATTCTGGCTGGTACTTCTTCCTAAAAAACCTGTCTGGCTTGGGGACAACCAGGAAGCAGCAAACAAGGAATGGGGAAAGCAAAAGGGAAACAGCAGGGAATGGGGAAAGTTTTGATCTAACAACGACAAAAATTAACTTTTTTTGAGAATACTTGCTTCAGCTTCTACTCTTGAAATAAAACAACCACAAACTACTGTGTTCATATATTATTAATATAAATATTGTAAGTTAAAATGAAATCAATATAGACCACACCATACCTTATCAGAGAACCAGATCAGCCTGGACTCCTCATAATACCTGAACATGCCATATTTGGGATCTAGCAACTCCCTCATGATGAGCAAAAAAAATTCTTTGCGAACACCTCCAGCATCAACAGCTTCCTCCCCTACAAAAATAACCTGAAACACACAACTCCATGAGTGCTGAACTGCTAACAGATTGTAAAGCAAGGTTTGTCCAAAACCATTCTCAATCACTTTGAGCAATATGAACTTGTAGTACCTTGAGTGGCTTCTTGTAGTCTACATTCTTTGTTTTCCTCAGGACCTCCACAGCATCCCCTACAATGTTGTCCCTCCGGACCATTAATATCAGGCATGGATTGACAGATTCAAATACTGGCAGAAAGAGAGAAGACAAATTCTGCCTGTGGGCCTGATCGACAGCCATCTGGAGAAAAACAAGGTGAGAGTGTCAGCAGCTAATAAAAATCCTTGTCAATATTAATTGTCCATCAGCCTTGTCTGTAAAAATACAGATGCGAATAGCTATTACAAGAGCTACTGAATTTGCCCAAGTTTTCTTTGTATTCATCTCAGGAAGTACTTGATTTCATGAAATATTTTTCCTTTACCCATTGCTCTCACCAATGCTAATGTTCAGGGAAGCATTAGAACACATGTTTTGATATTCCAGTCAAAATACCTTGGATAACAAAAGGAAGAAAAAAAATCCTGCATTTCATCTGATGAAGTGTAAGCTGTTTAACAGAAATCTAGCATGAAAGCAAACATACATTCAAAACTAATTCACAGCATGAAAAGCAACTTATTTAACTTGTATGATAATTCCTGTATAAAAATTGTTTGAAAAACAAAATGCCGTTGCAAATTTTCTGAATGTGGCAGAAACCTCTTGAGAGTCCGTATGTCTTAATGCTATTTAACATTGTTAATAGAAATATTTAATGTGAACATTTCCCTGAATCCATCAAATATCGGTACATACATTTTTAAAGGCATATAAAACTACATTTATTACTAATTACACGAGCCAGATAGTATTTTCCTACATGAGCCCATTACTTGAGCATGACTTCCATCTTCTGTTTATTTTCAGACTCAGATCAATGACTTAGGTAATATGCCAAGTCTGCTCTTATGGGAGATGGGGTTGTTCTTTGGTTGTGAATGGTGCTTGGGATTTTTTGTTTGTTTGTCTGTCGGGGTTGTGGGTTTGGGTTTTTTTATTGCTGTTTGTTTGGGGTTTTTTTACCTGTACTATGGGTTGTTAACACATAACAAAGCCATCTCATTACTGAAAGGAGAAGTTCCTTGGAATTGTATGCAATTACAAAACAATCTGATTTCAATGTGATCCCAAACCCACTACCCTCTATCATGCACATATCCTGAGATTAAAACTAGATCTTTCATTTTTATGGAGGAGAGATTACACAGAGTTAAAGAAACAAAAAACAAAAAGCCCCACCAGACAAACCAACACCCCCCCAAAACCCCCCAAAATCCCCAACCCTAGGAAAAGAAAATTCACAACATTAAAAACTGAGACTCCTACCTGCATTTGTATTATTGCATCTGTTTGCAAGAGAGTTGTCTTTGCCTGAGCATCAAATACAAACGGGTATGTGCAAATTATTACAGGAATATCTGTTAACTGGAATGAAAAGAACCATGTCATAGCTCAGATTATTTAAAAGTCACAGTCTTGGTTACAGAAGCCTTTGCAATAGCACTCATTTAATACATCTATTTTATTGGAAAGAGAACTCAATCTTGACTTATTACCAATGCAGGACCAAAGCATCTTAGGAATATTAACTAAATTTTTAATTGTTTAGTACTTCAGAAAAAAAAAAAAAATCAACAAAACCTAATCAAGCCAAACCAAACCAAGCCAGACACAAACAACACTCTCACCTAACACATTTTCATTTCAGAACTGTTATTGCAGCTAGTAGTTATAAAAGGAGCCCTTTTTTCCAACTGCTGCTCCAAATTTGCAATACAGACAATTACATATTTTTGCACCACAAACGTTTTTTTCAGATTACAGCCATAGCTAACTTAAAGCTTGACTCCCAATAGAACACAGAAGACAACCCTTGACATTCACATTTCTGATTTCCTTACATTCTGCAAAGGAAATCAGATTGCAACCAATCTTACCTCAGTTAATCCATGGTTGACATCCTATGACAGCATTTGCACAAAGGTAGCAACAATTAAGATGAAAAAGCAGCATTAGTGTCTGCATTAGTTATTCACCTATAGTGTAGAATTCTAAAAATATTTATTTACTGCTTCCCCCAAGAGAAGATTTACTGAGAAGTAAGTATTAACCATAAACATTTTAATTCATGTATTAAATACAAGCTTCTCTTTCAACACCCTGTTTATAAGTCTTTAAAAATAGGGCCATTCAATTATCATGTTTGCTTGGATGTAAAAAATTAAACATTTTAAATGTTTACTTCCACACATCAATTAATGACATCTGATGGTACTGTTGCAAAAAAATAAATTATGGGTGGCTAGAGAAAACCTATTAACTTACGTAATATTCTTTGAAAGCTTAAGTCAAGGAACTGTGGCAAAAACCTATCCAACTCACTAATTCTCTGCACAGTCATTAATTTACTCCCACTTATCACTCCTCTGTTTACGGATCCAGGAATTAATTATCTCAGTCGTGGTTGCTACACTCAGAGTGGAAAACTACATTAGTTATCTGTCCCTGTAACTCCCTACTGTGCTTCCTGACTCATTACCCAGGACAGCTGCAGCTTCTCACTGACTGGACCTGTGTTATACAGCAATTCAGATTATTCTGGATGTTTTCCTTTCATGGATTATTACATTCCTAACTTTTTTGACATGGCAAATGTCCAGTGACAGCATTCTAAAACACTTTTTAACTGTCAGATTCAAATATTGAGCAGTGTCAGTCCTAAGAATGACACCCTAGAACAAACACACCTTCTTGATAATTCTTCCTAGGCCAGTACCTGACGTGAGTCTGCTCAGCACTGGTCATCTGTGAAGGTATTGTTATGAATAAAAAAGTGCCCACTTTTCAGAGAATCTATGGATTTCTTTAAAGGGATAAAACAAACACAAAAGATGAGAAGAAAACACCCACAAAAACCCAAATAAAAATCAACTCAACTTACCATTCCCAATACCTGCTGCTGGAACCAGTTGGCATAGTCATTTCTGATATCTATCAAATCTTGTATCTCATGAATGTAAAATCTGTCATACTGTATAACTTGTCCTCTTTCATTTACCTAAAGAAGTGCAATTTATTTTTTTTATTAGCTTTCAAAGGGATATTTTCCATGTTTTTCAAGCATTTGATAGGTCAGCCACAGATACCCAGCTACTAAAAAAATTCTAGAAAAACAACAGTGCCTACAAGAAAGCAAAAAACAACGTTAAAGGCATGGATACATGCATTATTCAAAATCCCATCAAAGATTCAAGGAAAATACAATTAACTGTGCATACAGTATTGCATAACAGTGTTGCCACTTAGAAACATCATATGATCTCCCAGGAACAGTGATAATACACATATTCATGTATACAATGGAATAAATACTTGTTCCTGTATTTGCACAGGTGTAAGAACTATGGTTCAATAACTCTAGTCTTAGTTACAGTATGAACACTATTACCTGTGAGCAGAGGAACAGTTCCCATTTAAAAACATTATGCTTAAAAAAAAGAGAGATGTGGAAAAATAACTTTTATACGAAGGCTTGTCTCTACAGTATCATTTGAATCCAGAAGCATCCACATTTTCCTAACACACACTTCTTTTTCCCAAGGACTGCTAAGCACTGCTAACCGTCAAAGCAGCAAGATAGTTAAAAAGACTCTGCCTTTATAACCAGATAATCTAAGCCTACTTTTCACAAATACCTCCCACACCCCCTCCAAATCATCAGATACTCAATCCATGAAATATCCCAGATCTGTCATCCCATTTTCCCCTTTCACTTTAGTCCACACCCTCACAGATGCAAATGACTGGGTCACTCTGTGTTCCCAAAAAATAGTTAATTGCATCATCATGTCAGATTGGAATCCAGAATCCCACTGATTCATAGGTCCAGATGGAACAACTACAGATAATTCTGGAGATGCAATTCTGATCTTTAAAACTTAGCTTCTACCAACTACCAAGCACTGAGATCCTGACAAAGCCCAACAGCCAAGGAACTACTTAGAAATGACATAAACATACTCTGTGCAGGATTTCCAGCACTCTGAAGGCTGTGTGTAGGAAATTGGTAAGGATTCTTCTGTCAGAAGGTGGAAGGCCCATCTTGCACAACTTCAAAAGGTGCACTACGACATCTTTGTAGAGTTCCACTATCTTGAGGAACAAGGGAGGTTCAAGTATAGACCACCAATTTTCTGTCAACACATGGTAAACACAAATTCAGTATTTGCCACTGCAGTGCTATGTTGCTATTCTTTTAACTAAGAAACACGTTTGGCCAGAAAGCATAATCATCAGTTACAAAGACTCTGAAACAAAAGTTTTAACACAACAAATGCTCTATTGTTACACATCAAATCTTTAAGTCTCTTGAAATCTTGTTCATCCAGACTAAATGACAGTGCAACAAAGTAACATTTGATAAAACAGATGGCTCAAAACCTGAAACCTTAAGCAAACAGTCGTGAGAGCAATGGAAAATGATGGAAAAGGATTTAGAGTTCAAAAAACAGAATTTGCTTCTCTTTACAGCAGACAAGCTCTCTACTGTCACCAAAAACTACTGAAAAAACACAAGAGACAGGTTACAAGGCAAAAGGTAACTGAGGAAGACAAAAGTACTCCCTCAAAAAGAAACTGATTAAAAGCAAAATATTCTGAAAACTAAATTATTTAAGCTGAATTTCAACTGACAGTCGCAATAAGAAGGTGTAAGGAAGGAAAGTTTAAAAAACCAGAGCTATTCTCAGCTGCATATTTGAAGACCACATCTTGGCACCAGTGAGAAAAGACCAACTGCCTCAGAAGCTCAGAACAGGTGCTGTAGTCACAATCAAGACAATTTAACATCTGCTCTGCAACACTTCTGTAAATTGCTCAGAGCTTGGTAGCTGTCTGACCACATAATTTTCACTTTAAAGTGCAAAGACACATATCAATTACACTGAACTACATGGTTTAATTCCTCCCAAATGGAATCAGTCCAAGAACTGCAGTACCAGATGAATTCACAGGCATGGCCTGTTAACTCACCCTGAAGCAACAGAATAAGTGTTTTCTTACACTAAGCAATGTTAAGCCTTAACTTCCTCACTGGGGAATTGTACAGAACTGTAAATACACAGCAGGTGCTGCCAAGACCAGGTCTTCACTGATGGAATTTCTGCGCATTTTCAACTGGAAAGCCTTAGTTTTAACAGTAAAAATTCAGTTTCTTACCAAGAACTTTCAGAGGAGCTTTTTCTAGGTTCAGAATAGCTGCTCCAAAAGGAATAGCTAACGTTGTGAAATTGTTTTCATCACTCATCAGTGGGCACTCTGGTAGGGTGAGATACAGCCTCAAAGCTTCAACATCTGGTAAGGAGCTGGTCAATTTGGGAATAAGGTTCTTTTCCAAACTAGCTGCCACCTACAGCACATCAGAAAATTCTGTTTATTTTAATGCAATTGAGATTTTAAACCAATGCCCACATATATGAAAATTAATCTAGAAAACAAAAATTAAGTGCTTCAGTTAAGATTATTATACATGTAGAAAATGACACTATGGTAAATATTAAAATAGAGTATGCTGATGTGTTACCTAATTGTCACAACAAAATACAGTTTCACACATTTGCAGTAGATACATTGAGAAAAGAAATCTATTTATAGGGTTGGACCAAGCATAACACAGTATTTCTGAAGAGCTGGAACACAGAAAGATAATCCCAAACATAAGGAAAATATGCAGCACAAACCTGTTGTGATATGTGAGTATGCTCAGGCTGTATGAGTTTGTGAAAAAGTAGTCTAGCAGCATTCATATCAACCCCTGAGAATCTAGTGCTGGTTTTGTAATGATCATCATTACTGCAGGAAGAAAAAAAAAACAGAAAGACTGAATCCTGTATTCTCAGCAACTCAAGATTTTTCCCTCTTGAATTTCAGATCTACTGACTAAGGACTTAAAATACATCAGACTTCCATTTTTTATATGACCATAGAAACAACTGGGAAAAAAAAATCTTCTCTAACTGGATGAGAATCATGTAAAAAGATTAAGATCTAAAACAGCCCATGCAACAAATTCCCCTTGAATTATAAACAGCCTGTGGCTGACAAATGCAATGAGCTTTGCTGGCTTACATGGCAGCAGCCAAGACAGGCAGGAGCCATTCTGCACTGGGGCAGCTGCCAAAACACTGGGCAGGAAAAGAGCAGAAGTTCAAACTGTGGGTATCAGAGCACCAGTGAGACAAGGAAACCCTGGGAAGATGTTCCAGCTGACACAAGGGACACCAGGAAGGCAGCCACCACTAATGCTGCCCACAGGAACACTTGTTTAAAACCTGCCCACTTACCTCAATGCCAAAAAGCTCCCATTCAGGCACCCAGCTGAGGAGAACGTTTCATCAATTTCACTGAAATTGGTCACATGAAATGTTACATTTAGTTTTCCCTTTACAAATTAGCATTTGCAATAAAAAAGCCTCTATTTAATCCCTAATAAATTACAGTGTACAAAGGATGGGAGTCTGACTCAAATGTGACTAAACAATAAAACCACCATTCAAGACGCAGTATCTAAGACAGCTCAAATCACAGGCAGTCTTGCAACTTAATTGCTTTGCATCCTCTTTTGTTAAAATAGAAGCAATAATCATTGAGCTGTTCTCATATTCCTTTACATGTATTGCTATTTTTCAATGTGCAATTAGATACTTAATTTAACCTTGTATAGTCATCTAAACTGAAGCAGAGATGACTGAGTCTCAAGGATCTAAACTACTCAACAAGCATGACAATGAAAGCACAGCAAGTGCTCTGCATGTCATAAAATCAGTAATTAAAAATACCTCTGCTATGTATGTCCAAAGCCCCATTAATGCTCAGTTCAGAAGGAGAATTACCAAAGACAACTTCTTTCCTTTACATCACTTACTTAGCTATCTCTACAGGAAGTCTTCCAGATGGGAAACTCAGCAATCTTTGAATAAACGTTTCATTCACAGTCCAGATCTGCTTCAAAAGGTCAGGATACCTAAAATCATCTGGTGGCACCATGTTCTAAATAAATTTTAAAGGAAGTGTAAAGAGTCAGGCATACAAAATTGATTTCCAGAAAAAGCAGTCCTCTGGCTCAGCTCTCCTCACTGACAATTTGCCCACCCAGACTGGGAAATGCTCTAACAGTTGTGCATTCACTGTGAAAGCAGAGCATACACTAAAACCATCTCCATTAATTGGTAATACACACACTTTGCCTAATGGCAAACTCCTTAAACATTCCTTGTCTCTGTGATGAACACTAACCAAGCTTTAGATGTGAGCAGCAAGCATCTCTCCAGCCACTATGAGCCATTTAGCTCACTGCCAAGCTGTGAGCACACAGAAAAGGAGCCATTCAATTTTTTAGACAGATGTTCTTCCACCCCACTTCCATCAGGCTCCTCTGAGAATGAATCATGCTTCTGTGAACATGCACTGCTGCATCAGAGGGGCTGCATTTGGAAGTGCGGCTCATATAAAATGAATTCCACTAAGAGTTGTAATAGTAAAGAGGAGGAGAACCAAGATCATTGTTTCGAGTAGGAGCATTGGTTCAAAAAGACATAGCAAATAGCACCAAAGATAAGATTAAACTAGCAAGAGAAAACGTGTTCCTCTTGAGGGTGCCATCTGACAAACACAGCTGCCTCAGTATGACAATGACTATCAGCACTTCTGATCCCCTCCTACAGCATCAGGACAAGGAACCCTTTTGCCATTTCCCTCGTGTCCAGCCAAAGAAACAACTCAGGGAACTGAGCTGTCCACAAACTGACTTGAGAGAATGGATTTTGGCCAGGCCCCTTTAACTGGCAGGGACACACAATTCCCAGGGGTACAGTACACACAGAACTTGGGAAGAATTCAATACAAATTACCAAACTAAAGACTACTAAAAGGAATATTTTTGCAGCATCAAAGTTCATCTATTGCTAATACTTTTTGTACAGAGCCACAATAACTGCATTCATAGTCTCCAGTTCACCTCAATTAGTCAGTCAGAAACTACTTCAGTAATTATGAAAATTGCACATAAGAAAGTTTTTAAGGAAGTTTTAAAAGATAAGTTTTGACCGTATATTATGAGCAATTTTCTCATCCACACCTGTTAAGCAAGTTTCTCTCAAATACAGTAATGGTTAAAACTCTATCAGAATTTAGAAAAAAAACCCCAATAAAACAATCCTAGAAAAACTGCTGATCTTGTGCAACCAAAACAGGCTCTGAGCACAAAGCACTGCTGCAAGTCTGACCTGTACTCAGTTTTTCTTGACAGACATGTTTCCTCACTAAAATCCATTTTCCCTTTGTGTCTAAATTAGTTTTCACCCCACATACTCAACTCTTGATGCTTCATTAATCCCCATGGTCTAATATCTGCTGAGCTCTACTAAAACAGTCCCATGGATCTACATCTTGCTTTTATCTCCCACCTCACCCTCCAATAGCACTTCCTTTCCATCACACTTCCACACTACCATTTTTATTCTAAAGTCCTTCTAGACTTTTTTACGTATTGGAATGTAAATGATCAGTTCTAGGCAAGGAGTGAAGAGCTCAAATATTCAATCAATTCTCCCCTCATGACATGAAAAGAAGTGCATTCATCCATCAAGAAAAAAGCTTATGCCAAAAAGTTTCAAGAGCTTCCTAACACTCACTAACTGGATCCAAGTCTTCCAACTGCTACCGTGACTTAGTGCCTTTTGTTTCCACACTGCTCCAACAAACTTTACAATATAGTCACATGCAGCTTCAACATCCAAACCTTTTTAAATGCATCAGAAAAACTAAAATGCAACTTTGACAAGCTTTGGAACCAAATTATACTTAATTTGTTACCTGTGGGTAAAAGTAGTGTGCAAAACTTTGGTCCCCACCAGAGAAAATTCTCTTTACACAGTAGCACTCCTCACTGTCTGCAATAGGAATAAAAAAACAGGCCACTGTGAAAACGTGAAATTGAAAAATTACTAAGATGCTGCAACCAACACTTCCTTTTGCAGTTACAAAAAGGTTCTCTTGTTGCAGAACCTCACTGATACAATAGTTAAGACCATCTCTCCCTAAGCTAAGTTTTAGCTCTAGTGCTACTAGAGGACCTAACCCAGCAGCACAGGCATGTAATTCCTACAGCAGGAAAACAGCACAGTGGAATCAAACTGTAGAAAAAGCGATTCTAGCCCTTACTTAGTTTAAATTTCAAGACTTTTAAGACACTATAAAGTGACAAGTAAGCAAGAAGTAAATACAGCAGCTGTTGCTTACCTGTGGACACCGGGCACTGAGCACTATAGGGAATCCAGTTTCCTTTCACTGTGAAGGGACTTTTCCTGTTACTGGTGGTCCCTGTACCTAATTGCCCATTACCTCCAAGTCCAAAGGAATAAATTCTTCCAGAAGAAGGGACGAATGCAGTGGTGTGCTGCCTAGGGCAAACAGAATTCAGTAACACAAACCTAAGCATTTTAACACGCTTTGTGCAGGCCTGGCTAGGAATTGTGGCAAACGGGGTGTTAAAGGTCCTGTCATGCCACTTCCCTGCTGGCAGTGCACTGCCACTGGCAATATTCTATTTATACTCCAACAGGCAATCCTAGATTTTCATGGAAAAGTTCCCGGAATGGAGCTGCCAGCGCCTAGCCGCTATCTGAACTTTGGAGCATACCAGAAATGAATGTCTAGAGACTGCCTGCATCTCCTTTCCCCTCCCCATCCTGCTCAGCTCTAGATGCCCCCTCTCCTACCACAGGCCTGTGAAGAACCAGCTGTGAATTTGTGTAAACTATTTTGTACTTTCCCAAACACACCTGTTCTTCAATAGGAAATGAACTGACAGCAACAAACACCCTCACACTATACTATTGTTCATAATGCCAGCTTAGAAAATCAGAGCCTCTCAAATAGAGAGCATCCTTTAGTTCTTCTATGAATGCTTTGAAAATACCAAACCATCTCTAAGTATCTTTTGTTAGGGATCATCTTGTCTTCCCTGACCATGAAGGATAAGAAAACTCCCACTTCATATTGCAATAGATAGGAAGTTTTATACAAAACAAGTTATCTGTAAGATTCACAGTGTTAGCACAGAATAGACTTACCTGCCACAGGTGATCTGTGTGACAACACTTCCCATGAGCTCAAAAACTTTCCTCGGATTTATCTCATGGCTGGTAGAGTTATGACCCAACTGACCATAGCCTCCAGCTCCAAATGTAAAAACCCCACCTTCCTAAACAGATAAATTTGTTACATTAAAATGACTGTTTATCTCAAAACAAGAAACTTCACAGAAACAGGCGTTTAATAACTCTCTTTGATGATTCTGGCATTGCAGGGAAAGGACTGAAAACACACATGGCACAACAGGGTCCTGGGACAGAAGTTAATTTGCATTATGAAAATATGGCCCAGCTATTAAATATTACCTTGTGTTAAATCACACTCATAAAATTTCCTTATTATCATACAACAGCCCTGCCATTAACTTGTGTCATTAATAGATACTAATCCTCATTTTTCCTCTTTTCCAGTTTTCTTGATGAACTTCAACAGTATACACACCCACACTATTAAAAAGTATACTTTGGCTTTGAAACTCTGAATACAAATTTTAAAGTTATTAGCAAATAGCAAGCTGTCCTATTCAGCAGATGATACAGAGCGTGACTGAAATAGCCTCATTATTTGAAAGTACAAGAAATAAGAAAAGTTCAACATTGCTGTAATGCACATAATTTCTTACGTGTTTTTGATTAATTTATTCATTCAAGAAATGAACCAAAAACTTCAATTTTTAAACCAGAAACATTTTTGGCAGTTACACAACTTATCATACAACTACTCTGAAACTTTCCATTTTCAGATGCTTTGAACTTGTAAATCTGTTTCTTTCAATTCTACTCTGCATCATCAGCCTGGCCCTCAGCTGGAAATCATTGTTAAAATTGCAGCATTCACTGAGAAAACCCAACAGGCTCAGTCACTGAGTCAGGACAGCAAACAGTGGTGGGTTTTTCTGAACTTCACAAGGACTTGGAGAATGCTCACACACATACACAGTACTGCCTACAAAAGGGGTATCAGCCCCTCTGGCTCTGCAAGGGACTGTGGAGCCACACACATGGGTGACAATCTGAACAGACACTTGTAACACAATCAGTATCTCAGCTGAGACCCTCAACTTTAAAGCAGGCTTGAAGTTAACCTCCATGCACGAAAAGGAAAATAAGCATTTAGAATGCAAGATTTCTTCTATTTGGTACATTTTTTCAAATATTTTTACCATTCTTCCAGTATTTCCTCAACTTAATCCCATAAACTTAGAAGAAATTTTATTCAGCATTTAGTTTAATATTTGCTGTTCAGGAAGCATCTTCTGTAAAAGACTAAAAAAACTGGAGTATAAACATATCTTTAAGTACCATACCTTAGTAAGGGCAGCAGTATGATCTTCTCCACAACATATATGAACAACCTTCTGACTTCTCAGGGACTTCAGCAGTGTAGGAACATACCTGTCTGAAAAGTTTATTAAAGAAAGGTCACTTATTTTGAAAATAAAAATCAGAACCCAATTAGTTTTGCTCATTTATTCTAATTCTGTTTTACTCAAACAAGCACTTTAAATTTGTTAGGACAATGCAGCCATTGTGACTGAATTTATGGATCTTGGAGATGGAAGTTCTACTACAGAAAAAACAGGGACTACTGCACTGAAAAGCTTTGTAGCCCATGGTCTCATCTTCACTAGCACAGGCTCATAGGTCAATACTTAGATCATTAAATATGGAACAATACATTAGACCTGGCATTGGCCATAAGAAAAAAAAAATCATTGTTTTGAATTGTTTATATGCTTCATGTTTTTAAAAGGTTCCTGTAAGTTGCTATCAGTTGGTATTCTTTGAAAAGTGTATTTCTACACGAAGTTTAATATTACTAATTGCATAACAGGATGGAGCACTGAACAAATAGGAAGCAAAGCTAACTTCCCTCCATCACTAGAACATGTCAACTTTGTCAACTTTGCATTAATGCATTTTTTAAAATGTTAATGCTAATGTCGTAAAACCTGTCAGGCATACTAACATGTCTGCATGAAACCCAATCAAAACATTAAAAAGGGATTTTACTGAGAAGTGATGCTACATAAAAACCTGGGGTCATACACATTTCAAAGAATATGTAGAAGCAACTGAAGTCTCCCATGATTTCTGAAAAATAATTGTAATTTTCTTATTACATAAACATGACAAGTTTTAAGGCATTCTGATGTGCATTTTATTTACAACACTACTGTATTACGATATGAAATACGTATTTACAACTGCTATAGTATTACAACACTACTTACAAAATTTTTCCTATTTTAAATGGTGTTGACAGCAACAAACCAGTAAGAAAATCTGAATTCATGAAACCATCTACAGACCATCCATTACTAAACTGTGTATTACAGGACCCTGACAGCAAACACCCTCCACCCTGGAGCCTTGTGAGCAGATAGTGTGCACGTAACACAATACAACTAACAAAGAAACAATTTTTCATCCAACCTAACCACTTGCTAAAAATCGTTGAGTGTCATTACCCTAGCAGAGGAAATTTTGGGAATGGTTAGTCAAAAATTGTGAATGATTATCAAAAGTGGCCTGAGAAAGGAATGTAAGAGTAAATGGCAGTAAAAAATGAAGATGGCTTAAATGTGACTACTAAGGACAACCAATTGGTTTTAACACATTACTGCTTTAGCCAAGCAATATCATCCACATAAAAATTCAGCGCCAGCTGCACAGTATTTTAATGCAATCCCATTAAGTCACAGGAAGATGTAGAACAGGGAAAGAAAACAAGTCAAGCAGGCAAGAATTTCAATAAATGCTATCAGGATTCTCACACCAAAACAGCTGAGGAAAACCCCTCTGTGTTTTCTTCATGCAATCTCACGTGGCTCTGGCACTGTCTGACATCACTGAACAACAGTTTGTTCTGTCTGCCCCTTTCCTAGGAACACTGCTCTCTTCAAAACCCTTCAAAACCCAAAACCTTCACTGCACTGAAGCAATGTTTACTTACCATTATCATCATTAAGACCCAGCTGCCCAAATTTGTTGCGTCCCCATCCAAAGATGGCTCCAGAAAGAGTTAGTACAAAACTATGAGCTCCTCCTGCTGCAATCTGTGCAAAAGGGATTCCCAGCAGAGATTTAATCACTTGTGGTGAGGTTTGTTTTTTATACTCATAACCTAAGCCCAGCTGGCCATATTTGTTTTGTCCCCAGGAAAACACTTCACTTCCTGTTTGAAGGGAAAAATAAACAACCAAGAAATACAATTAATATAGTTTAATAATACAATGTTTATCCACTGTGAGAAAAGCTAGAAGTTAGACTGTTACTCTTCAAATATTTCTGAGCTTGAAAATGCACACAAATTACTGACTTCTGAAGGTAAGCCTTCTTGTGTAATTTGCAAGCATTCAACTCAAACATTTACTGAGACTGGAAGTATTTAAGTTGCATTCAAACTCCTCAAAACTGCTCTTAACATTTCTGTTTCAACAGTGTTAGATCAGCTGAGTTTGGTTATTACAAACCAAGACACTGCTCCATTGGAAGTTCCACTACTGCAGAGATGTTTATGCAGAGATCTGCCGAAGTTGAACCCCGGACATGCAAAATTGTCCAGTTTCCAATCAAAAGCCTCATTCAAGCTTTTCTAAGGTAAGATACTTTATTTTCACATTGTAAGAGACATATATTTTAAAATACTGCCTTCATTATATGATCAATGAAGCACAAGGTTTGTAATGTTATTCGATGCCTTATTAAGAAAAAAATATTTTGAAGAATGACAATCAAAGACCTATTTGTTTCATTTTGGAAGCAGTCTTAACATATTCTCTTGAACAATCAATGTTTTGCCAAGTTATTTACTATCCTAAAGATTAACACCCAATCACAAAACACTTCACTTTTGCTGACATGATAGGTTTTCAAGAGCAATGTTACCTTCAAAATGCTTTCTATGTCTCTCCCATCTCCACCTTTCCAATAACAGTTTTTATCAAGATGGGAAAACAATAAGACTCATCCTTTAGAATACAGGTTTCTCATATTTTATTTATTTATTTTAACAACTAAACCCAAAAAGCCCTGTTCCATGTCAAGAACAAAAATAGAGCTGCAAATCCATGAACTGGCAATAAAACAGTGATGCTGTACTTGAAGCCTGTAACTATTTAAAATACTGAATTAATTTTAAATCACAAACTCCTATGACATTTTCCCCCTTCGACCAACAGCACACAACTCTGCTACTGCCACATTCTACTGCTGATCTTAACTCAGGCAAAGAGTTACTTACAAACCTCTGCCTGCCTGCCCTGAAAACACAGGCATTTCTTTGGTTATAATGATAAAGACACCTGGGAATACATAATGGCACAGAAAACACTCAATACTACACTATCAAGAGTCACACACAGAATCCAGGCACATACACACAGTATAAACTACCATATTTAAAAAGGGGAAAAAAAAATCATTCAGCATGCAATGATCAGCTGCCTCCCCACAGTTATTTGGTTCCTATTTTAAACCCACATTGTTAAGAAACACTGACAAACTACAATCTTTCTGGAATTTTTGTTTTGAGTTGCTGTTTCCCTTAACCCTTTCCAGCAGCCAGTTCTTCCAAGTGGAGTTTTGGCCACAACTCTCCTATCTCACAATGGGACAAACAAACAGCAAATTTACATTCACTTTCATTTCTGGAGAGCTGTACTAACCAGACATGCAGTACAAGTGAGGCCAACTAAATACGTGCTCACAGTCCCAGAAGAAATTTGAAGACAGATGTTTAGACTTCCAAAAGGTGGTTTATAATGTGGCATGGCATTTTAACTATGAAAGCACCAGAAAACAGAGGCTTTGCCTCTGTTTGTAAAGCAGACAAGGAAGTTGCCTCTGCAAGCCTCAGTAACTTGAGGTTACAGGTTAAAACAGACCACGGACAGAGCAGGATAGCAGCAAGATGACAAAGAGAGAAGACCAAAACCAGGGAAGACAATAAAAAGGAAGTTATGTGAAAGCCAGATGATAAAAAGCCCACCCCCTCCCCGAAGAAGTAAAAGCACAACACAACATCTGTTTGTACATTTGTTTTTCAAATTCAAGCTTCCATCATTAAATTACACTGCCCCTACCAACCTGAAATCCCATCTGTGCTAAGTGGTAGCATGTTTTATAAACACATTGCCTTTTAAAGAAAGATAAAATAAATGTTGAAAACTTTTGAATTCCCTGGTAAGAAATTACACAAAACTTCAGAAGAATTTGGCTTACCTTTTGAGAGTGCTAGGGAGTGATAATAACCACAAGCAACTTGAACAATTTGGATCTCTGATAAGCTTTTAATATTCCTATTGGGGTAAGAAAACAGAGAAAGAATTAAGCTACTGGATCATAGTATGATATAAAGAGTAATATACAAAATGTGAATCCTTTTCATCGAAGTATATCAAACATCCTAACTTTAATTAGAGGCTATTTAGTAAAATCTGAAGTCAAAACTGCTTCTTTTCTAACACTTTTAAGGTCAGGTTCTGTCTTATTTTCAAATTAATAAAGTCTGTAAAAGACCATAATGAAGAATTAGGGAGGTTTATGTGCCAGGAAGGAGATCTCACACAGCTGAATGGAGGAATGAATACAGAATGCAAGAAGAAACTGATTCTTACTTTAGTTTCTAGTTTCCAAAACTTCAGTTTACAGAGCTATTAAATACTGCACAGTATCATAAAGAAGTTGCAAATACATGTACATTAAAAATGAATATGCTTTCAACTTTGGATGAGAAAAAAAGTTTCTAAAAGGCCTGTGGGCTTTTAAATTTGATGCAAAAATAACATCTTTAATATTATAGTTGTGAATTACTAAGGTTCCAAGGAATTGTTACTTTTGTGTGTGGACTTCAGGTAGCTGGAATGCTTACGGGATTCTGAAAGCAAGCAAGTAACCCTGGCCAGCATTAATTTTTTTAACTAGAAGGTCTATTACTGGATCACAGCAGCAAGGCTTTGGGGTGAAAACTGAAGTACAAGGATCAAACAGCAAATGAACCTTCTTTAAATTGAGAGTTTAACACTCCACTTCTCTTTACCTTCTCCTAAATGGCAGTTATCAACCCCCATTTATATTCTTAAAATACCCATCTTACATTTCCAACATAAGCCTCATTCTTAGTAGAGGACTATTAAAAAAAAAAAGAAACAAAACTACCCCAAAAAGCAACAAACCAAACCAAGCACACCTGTAACACACTTCTCACATAAGATGCCTCTTTGAGAAAGGAAACTGTCTCCACACAACATTCAAGTGTCACAGCAAATATACACTTTCTATATTTACATGGTTTTCATTATAATAGCAGAATAGCTTAACCAATGTTATTTAAGCACATTATTTGGGGGGGGGAAAAAAAGCAACTTATGTACTATTTTTAACCTGGGCACTCTGATGCACTCCTCTGTTCCTGGCAAGCCAAGCTGTCCATCAGTAGCCAGACCCCAAGCATATACCTGACCCTTGTCATTTAATGCAAGGGTGTGGGCTTCTCCACATGATACAGCTACAATATTTTGGGCATCCAGTGCACCAACATGCTCTAAAATTTAAAAAAAAAGAAGAAAATTTAAAAAATTAGTTGTTTAAAAAGTAAAAAACCTATGAACAAGCTAGGGTTGTTTCAAACAGTTTTACACAGCACTAAGGTATCAACCTGAAGTGACATTCAACTAAGCCCATAAGTTCTCCTGAAACACCTTTTATTTAAAATTATAAACATGCAATTCTAGGAGAAATAAGCTAAATTTAACACCCTGAAGTAACCAAATGATGACTGTTTCTGGAGCAATATAGCGAAGTGCACAAAACCTGCAGCTTGATCGTTACGGTTCCTTCTAATCTTGCCATCTGAAAATGAGTGCAGAAACTCAATTAACAGTAAGGTCAAACAGATTATTGTCAAATGACTACACGTGTAGACATTATGTAAGAGGAAAACATTCCACCACAGCAAATTAAATTCACCTATTCATTATTAAGAAAAAGCCCACAAAACAAGGCTAGGCAAATTACAGACTAAAGCTACTGATTTTGCAATGAGCTACACAATATCCTCTTTATAATGCACAACACTGTAGAAACAGATCCTAAAGAATAATTTTTCTAGACATACAGTGCATGCCTCTGAAAAGCACAAACTAAAATATCTGTGATTTTTTTTTCCCAGTAGCCTGCACCAATGCATTTGGAAACACTCAAAGCTTGGTTTTGGGCTTATGGTTTGTGATCAGAAGTTTAACATTTCCATTTCAGCAGTAAGTGAAGTGGAGAAATATCATCAGAGCCTGCAATTAGGGCTGGAATTTTTAACAGTCCCCTTAAATAAGGGACTGCTTGGACATCTTACTCCCCGCTTTCAAACACAAATTCTATTCCAGCCTAAGAATGGTACAGCACTTGAAAAGCCTGCATATCATCAATGTAATGGGTACTCTAAACAGAGCCTAGCACAGCCCAAGTCAACTTCAAAACAGTAGCTAACGTTATCTGCAACATGACAGGCACTCAGCTTCCAAAATAAGCTAACGCAGGCAGCAGATGTAAGTTCCTTTTATTACATACAGATGGTCTGACTAAAGAGGTTGCCACCCCAATTCACCCATCAGAGCCTCCCAGAGCTCTGCCAGTGGGAGAGGTCATGGAGGCACTCTCCAGTCCAGCACCAGCACACAGATTAGCTCAGGCAATCTTCCCCAGCTGCTGAACCAGCCAGCCTCACTCTGCCTAATATGGATTCAGGAACATTCACACAGTCCCTATGGCAGGCAGAGCTCTAGAAGGAGGGAAGAAGGCAGTGGGGACATGGAGGTGGCAAAGACACACAGTCAGCACCAAAATTATCTTCAGTTAGCAGGAATACACTCGAAGGAGAGCATCCACCCATCTGTAAAGATACCAAGCCTCTTTAGACTGTGCAAGTGAAGTTATCCCAATGCTCTGACTTCATTATTACAACACTCAGCAGTATTATCAGCAACCTCTAGGTGAAAGGAAAATTAGGCAGGACATTACAATCCTCATGTATCTGAGCATGTTAAAAAAAACAAATTTATAGCAGGTCCATTACATATAAAAGGTCATACAAATTAAAAGTCAGATATTTTTGTTGTAACCTTTAGATTTAAAAAACAATTCAGCAACATTTTCAAAGTGAGCAACAAGTAGTCAGAGTAAGTTGGACAAGCTGAGGCTCTTTTCATGTTCATGAAGCAGATGTTTGCACAGGATTAAAGTTTGTCAGTTTTAATATCCATATACTGTTTCCCAATATAAGTCCAAATTAGTTTAAAAAACCTACATCTCAAAAAAAAAAATCTTTAATTGGCACCAAATCTGAAACTCTGAATGTAAAGGAGAACTACTAAAATACCACATGACACCTCATTTCCATTTGAAAAATTTGTGGCAAATATCGAGCCAAGGAAGTTGTAAAAGCACTCTAGGAGTGATTAGAATAAAGTCTTAGTAAGCCTTTCCAGTTTGTTACATTCTCCTGTAAGCAGCGTGAGCAGCACTGTTCCCTGGCTCTCAGCAGCACCAGCTATGACTCACATGCAAGCTCTGAAGGGAGCCCATGTGCACACTCCTCTGCAGTCCCTGCATGATGTTTATGCACTTCTGCTCCAGAACTGCACTAGGAGGGAGCAGAAACACACACTGAACATAGGTGGGAATTAAAAAAAGCCCAAAGAAGTGTTACACAGCATCCTTTGGGCTTTTGAAATCCTCTCCCCGCAGCGCTGCATATGCTGGTAAGTCTTTTATCAAAAGTTTTATTTTTAGTTCTTAAAAAAACAGAACATTGCTTTAATTAGACCTGCTCTACATCACGTATTAGACAACTAAAAACACGCTGCGTGTTTCTCAACTGTGATACGCCAAATGCTCATTTCCACCGTATTCCAACAGCCAAACCCATATATAAAGTACAATGCTAATCCATGTGTTGCAGCAGGCCAGCTCCCCTTGAGATTAAAAACAGTCACCGAGTCTCCCACAGCCTTAAAGTGATTCCATGCTAGAAATAAAAAATAGTGGCACTGTCCAGCTGCAGTAGGCAAAAATATGGAGGGACTGCCATCTTTCACAGCTGGTTGTTTCCAACTGTCACAAGAACCCCTCCAGCAAAGGAATGCCTTACTAGTAAAAAGTATGTCCATTCTTGGAAAAACTACTGTGCACGAATTCAGCACATTCAAGGACACTGGCAATCCTGGGTTTGATGCGGCACCATAAAACAAAAGCCACATCCACTACCACCATCACATTGCATCTCCACAATTTATGGGTTCTAAACTTACCGGGTCTTTTCCTGGCTTTTTCATGCCCTAGTTGTCCTAGATCATTGCAGCCACATGTATAAACAGTCCCATCATCCAGGACAAAAACTGTATGTCTCAGTCCACATCCTACATCTCTGACCCTTTTATTTAGGAAAAAGTCACTTTTTCTGGGTTCTAAAACAATCTCTTCATCGATTCCACCCAATCCAAGCTGTCCAAAAGATGCATTGCCCCAGCACAACATGTTTGCACTTCTTTTTATCAGAGATCTTCCAACTTCACTTTTCTAGAATATTCCTTCTGCGTAGCTGTTAAAAAAAAAGGGAAAATTTGCTTTTTCACTATTGTCCCCAACATTCACATTATTTTCTATCCAGCATGTAATCCATGAGCTCACTTCCTCTATACCAATGTATTAAAACTCTGAACAATTTTCAAGAGTGTGATTTGCTTTCTTGGACAGAATTTACATTAACTCTGCAGTAAAATGCTTTACTTCCCATTTTAGATACAATTTTTAAGATGTGCAGGTCTCTGGTTTTATAAAACTTTGTTTCAAAAATTTAAAATAGCATTCTTCATAAAACTTCTTTAATCCCTAATCCAAATTTATACAAACAGCAGTGACAACCAATCCCAGCCAGTGGAAATGACCTCAAATATCTTCCAAGGAGACAGTACAGCTACTTTCTTTACTGGAGGAGTTGCACGACTCCAGCAAGTACTGTGTACGGACTCAAGCTCACTCCCAAAAACAACATTTGACTCATAGCTTGGAAAAAATTGGTCAGCTCTGATCAATCCAGTTATGCAATACAAAGTACAATATGCTGTGTCAGTCTTTACATTTAAACAACTATGAGTCAACTAATCTCACAATTTAAAAGAATATAAATAGCTTAAATTCAAGTCCCCAATCATGCACTGCAATCAACACCAGCTTCAGTTACTCTGCAGCAACAAGAGGCCAAATACACCAACTCCCCCAGGCAAGCCCCCACCCCTAATCCCTAAATTACAGTTACCACTAGTTGTGCTGACAGACTCTGCATGTATTTGGAAAGGATGTAAAGCTACCCTTCTCTTTCATTTGTAGTAGGGCATAAGAGGAAGAATTCATGACAATATTTCCATTACTGCTTATACTACACTTCCATAACAGTGAGTTTCCCGGTATTTTCAGAGCAATTTAAAAGCCAGTGTAATTCAATGTGAAAATACTATAAATTTTCATCTGTGACTATTATTTAGAAGACATTCTGCAGGGTCATAACATGTATAAACTACCTAAATCCCAAACTGCTCAAAGGAGCAAATCAACACTTAACATCTAAGTGTTACATACACCAAAGGGCAGAACTCTTGCCAGCACAACAGGACAAACTATTTTTCTCTGCAGAAGTCAAAACGCAGTAAACAAGACACTTATTTTTGTGACCTCATTAAAAAAAAACAAAACCAACACCAAACCAAAACAGCCAAACAACTTAAAATATATTGCATTCTGTTTACCTATCTCAGGAGGTGAGGCATGATCAAGTATTTCCCTAGATATATCCTACCACGTTCAGAAGGGCACATGGAAACGAAGATGTCTTCAGTTAAGACATAGCTATGCAACAGCTCCTGTCACACATCTGTACCAGTGACTGCAATGCAAGCTTCACCCTGCAACACAAGAAGTTAAAAAATACGTATGACCATAGTTCTTCAAGACTTCTATACTCAAGATTTATCTCCATCCCCAGCACGGAAAAAAATAAGGAAAGTTCTCCTTTCTATTAAAACATACTTGTATTTCCGCGGAAGGCGGGGTTGTTTTGTTTTGTTTCGTACCATCCAAGAGTCAGTAGCCAAAGTTGTGTACTTTGATCTCGAATCACGGCACTTTCACCCGTGTGCTCACGAAGCCAACTCCCGCCGTCAGCTGCTGGGCACTACCGCGTGACGTGGGCAGCGCCCGGTGCCACAGCAGCACCGACCGGGGGAAGCTCCGCGCTCGCCCAGGGCTGCCGGGAGCGCGGGGCGGCGGCCGGGAAGCGCCTGGACGCTTCGCGCGGGCTGTGCCTGCTGTCTGAGCACCGACGCGCGCTCGGGCCGTGCCCCGTGAGGGGACTCCGCCCGCCCCGCCGCGGCCCCGAGTTCTCTCCGCGGGGCTCGGCTCCCCGGGCCCGCCGCGCTGAGGTGCGGAGGGAGCGGCGGGCGCGGCCCGGCGGCGGAGAGGGACGGCGGCCGAACCCCTCCGTGTCCCGCGGCCGCTCGGCGGCGCCGCCCGGCCCGGTACCAACCGCTCCGGCCCGCCCGCACCTGCCCCGCGGCTCCGCCGCCCGGCCCGGCCCGCCCCGCTCCCCCGGCCGAGTCCCGCCGCCCGGCCCCACGGCCCGAGCGCGGCCCCGGCCACTTTCCCGTCCGCCCCGCGGGGCCCGAGGGCGGCGGCGCCCGGCTCCGCTAAGGCCCGGCGGGACTCACCGGCGGTAGCGAAGCGCTCCGGTCCCCTCCTGAGCCCGGCCGCCGCAGGCGCTCGCCGGCCACCGCCGGGGCGTGAGCAGCGTGAGCAGCCCCGGGCGCGGTGACAGGGCCCGGCCGCCGCTGCCGCGCAGGCGCCGGCTCGGCGGGCGGGACCGCAGCGGCCGCCGCACCGCCCGCCTCCCGCCGGGCCGGCCTCACGGGCAGGGGCGGGGCAGCGCCGTGCCGTCAGCCGGGGCTCGGCGGGGCTCCGAAAGGGACGTTGCGCTCAGAGTCACCGCGTGGTTCGGTTCCCGCCGTTGGGCTGCGAGGAGGCGGAGCGAGGAGCTGACAGCAAAAATGAGGCCCGAGAAATGAGGAGCGCCGGAGTGACGCCTTGGTGCTCCCGGTGTGCTCGGGGAAGCGCAGGGCTAGGCGCCGAGCTCGGGTGTTCGCTCCGGCGGTGACTGCAGCGGTACGCGTTCTTGGCATGGGAACACACGTGAGCGCAAAAATACAGAGCCATCGTTGTGTTACATCACACACAGTTTAAAACTGAGAATTCAAAAACTTGAGTGTCTTCTGGGGCAAATCGCTCCCTGAGGTCTTCCTATGGCGTGTTTCGCCTGCCTTGCAGAGTGCTTCAGACACCTGGGCGCGCCGTGCTGCTCCTTATCCGTGCATCTACAGAGATCTGCAGAATCTGCTTGATCTCTGAGGGCACGAAAAGAACGAGATCAGTGAGTAGGAAGGAACCGGATCCGCCAGGGAGATGCAGGAACTAACTGTTCTTCATACTGCAATTAGGCGTCATTAACGCGTGGGAGCGCGGAGCCCTTGCCCGGGGTGATGCGCTGCTGTTGCTGCGGCGGGAGGCAGCGGTGTAACCGTCGGCCATCCATGGCCTTCCTGCTCCAGGGAAAGGACTGCCTTTGGGGCTTTGCTCTGTCCCTCCGCAGAAAGGAATACAGTTCGCTGACTCCTCCACTCTGCTTACAAGCTTTTCTCGGTGTCAGAGCATACCCAGTGTGCCCATGGTAAAACGGGTTTTTTTCACTGAACGTATCTCTAGTGGAACCACTAAAAGAGAAGGTTACATGCCAGACACATTTTTAAACTTTTTTTTCCTGGTATTTTGCTTGGTACTGGGAGAAAAATCCATTGCAATTTATGTAATTGGACCGGGTTGGAAATCGAAATGAGATTTCCTTATTTAGCAGTCTCTTTATAGTAGGATCCACCTTTATGTAGGTCAGGAAGTGAAAAAAGGTCAGGACCAGGCAAACTTCACAGGAAGTGATCTTGCAAACTAGGGGTGAGGAAAGTTCTGTGTTTGGTGTCCTTTTGCCCTTTTGTTAAATAGAAATCATTTAATAAAATCCCAATAAATGGGATGTCTTGGTCCAGCCATTAAACACTCCTTCGTATGTGTAAATAGATAAGGTTCTACAGGACTTCTCAGGATTTGTGGTTGTCGATTTATCAGTAAAGATCCGAAGCAGAAATACTGAATTCATACCAAGAGAAAATGAGATTGCTGCAAAGCTGACACAAGCTAAATGACGCAGCACTTTTCAGGGCAGCAAATACCCGGTTTTGTTATTTAAAGGAGAAATGTGAGTGATTTACCTTTTGCCATTCTCCATCTAAGACTGGAAGGTTAGCAGGAGCTGTGACAGAGCACATGGAGGAAAATACTTCGTTTGTTATCTTCTAAACTTCTTTTCCCTTTATTTGTGAACCCAATGGAGTGGTAATTGCGAATAACTACACTGGGAAAGGGATTTTAAATGTTGGCATTCATAGTGCAATGTGTCCTCTGACCAGCATGTGGGGATATGCCCATGTACTTGAAGAGAACATTACATGCCCACTACAATTTTACACAAGGGAAAGTCACTTAGTGTAAATGGCTTAATGCATTAACTAAAATACATATAAAACATGAAACAATATACAATGTTGCACAAATATCGACTTCCTTTTGTAACAGACATAGCTATTTTAAAGATTTTAATCCTAAAATCAGATTACTGTACACTGAATAACTCAAATCTGTCTTCAAATAAAGTATAAGCCATATTTTTATTCCACTTACCACCTATTTTAGCAAATTTTTTTTCTGTGCCAGAAAAGCCATATCCTACCTATCCCCTAGGGACCTTAGGGGATCCCCTTTTGGGGGCTAAAGACACCCAGGCAGTGGGGGGAAGGGTGTGCTTGCTCTGGTGCCACAGCACTGCGTGGGCTCCCTGCCACTCAGTACAACCCATCCTGCAGCCACTGGTGCTAAACCTGCCACAGTGGGGTTCTGGAGTTGCAGTGCTCAAGAGAACTGTGGGTTGCTTGCCCCTCAAAATTCTCAATGTCTGTTCTAGTGCTTGCAAACAACCTCAGAGATGCAAAAAACAGTGAAAAGAAATGTTAATCTGGTTAATTTCAGGGAAGGGATTTATTTCCTTGTAAGTGCCTTAGCACTGAGGGTTTCCTATTACCATTGCACAGTCTTCTTATTGATGGTCACAAGAAGCATGAAACTATTTTCAGTTCCCCTGTCATTATTAAAATAGCAATGCTTGGCTACTGCCTGGTGATAGGTGTCAGCACAATTGTGGTTTTTAAATTGTACCCCAGTTGATCCCCCACTGAGATCATACAAAAACGGGGAAATGATCATAAATACTGTTAGCTAATGTGTACTTTATGCTTAATTATTAGAAGACATCTTTCAGTTAATATCCATGTTTTTGAAGGCTACAGTGTAACAGCATAAACCTTTCTGTATAGTTCATAACAGAGATGGACTCTGCTCTCTGACTCCATTTTCTCCTGGCAAGAGCCAGGACATACTTTAAAAACTTTCATTCCGCATTTCAAACCCCTTTGCTTCACACTTTGATGTGTCACAGACTACAGAAAATAGAAATGGGTGTCCGGAACAGCTGATAACATGAAATGAGATATGTCAGCATTTTGCTGTGAGAAATTACCAACCTTTGTGTGCAGCCTTTGTGTAGAATATTCTTGATTAAGACAAAGAAAAGGCTTTAGAATGCAAATAGCCTTACAAACAAGGGATGGTCTGACCCTTTTATGCCATTTCAGTTTCCCATTTCATCCTTATATTCTTCGTAGTACCCATGTAGATAACTCACACATACACAGTGTCTGTGTTTTATATGCTCTGCCACTTTATAGCCGAGTGTGTTGTAGTTCCCTGTCTGTCCACCCTGCTCACAAACAATTCCAGTTGGCTCAAATGCAAATGTGCCTAGCACTAAGACCAATTATTTATTAACTGATGGCAACATGCTGGAAAGTTTTTGACCTGTTTGTGAAGGTAAATGACTATACAAATACTAAATTGACAACATTGCAAGTTCTGTGGCCAACTCGAGGCAACTGACAAAAAGAGTTGGTTAAGGGAGAAACTGAGGAGTCATACTTTCAAATTAAGATAAGCAAAACCAAAACCCTGTAACACCCCAGTCCCCTCACCCTCTCAGGCCACAAAATATAACTGTAATAGCCAAAGGAAAGCTATTCACAGGATGATGAATGCAAAGAAAATGAAAAACCAGTGAAAGGCAGGGACAAACCCTGGACATGAGGTCTGTAATGAAGGAAACAAGCTGACCTTTTTGTTAGGGATGAAACTCTTGCACTCACAAACCCTTGCATGGAGTCGATGTCCCCAAGCCCACACAAATTGCAGCTAGCACTCAGTGACTCCCCCGTGCCCTGGCAGCATGGCAGAAGCCACACAAGTGCCCTGGCACCTGCAGGTTGGGGCTGTAGATGCCGAACATTTTTGAGCATCCTACACAGAGGGTTGGGAGTGCAGCCCCTTCTGACATATGGCATATTTTCTTCCTATTGAAGTGACATTTTGCACTATTACATGAATTTTTCTGTTATAAATAGATCAGCAGGCCAGGTGCTAACTGAGGACCAGGAAATTCCCTTGTAGTGTTTTGGGTTTTCTGATTTAAGAGCTGGGTGCTGAGACACCAGTTCCCATGTCATTAAACTGGGCTTTTGGTCACGCCAAGACTGATCTTTGATTTTTCAGATGCAGTCCTACAGGAATACGATATCAATAATTGAGCAGGTTGTGTGCCCTGCAGAGACCAATTTGGTAACACGCTGAACCTCAGCTTATAAAATAGCTCCAAGTGGTGCCACATGCTGCTGATTCTGACATGACACTGTGTCTTTGCATGGCAGCATGATGAAGCACCCTAAAATTAGCCTTCTTACTATTTCGTAAAGAGCAGGCAGAAAGGTAGCAGCCTGCACTGAGGAGAACAAAGAGGCACAGGAGAGGACCAGAACTGAAGCTCACACACGGTCTGGTCACAACACTTCATGGTGAGCACTCTTGGCTTCTTTGTAAATTTCCATGTTGGATTGTTTAGTGGAATTTCTTATTCCAAGCACAGGCTGGTCTGATTGTGAAGAAAGGTGCTTGTGCAAACAGAGGTGGGAAGGAGGGACCTGCTCTCTCAGGGGGCTTGGGATTCAGCAGAAGGGAAAACTAACTGTGAGAACTACATTGATGGTCTCTTTTCTTAGGGGTGGGAGCTGTCATTTAAACCACAGAACTAAATTTGTTGTTACTGGAATAGAACTGGGAATGGAAGAAAAAATGGTCCGGTATGAAAATCAGAAACAACATAATAAATTCCCTTTCTACTGATCTAGACTGACTTTTTTCATGATATTCTGTTCTATCTTTACCCTATTTATTGGGTGATAAAGTCCTTGGCTGTACAAGGAGTAAGATTTGAGAGCAAAAAAATCCAACTTCCAGGCAGTAGGAAGATAAGCATGGATGTGTTTGTGTACGGGAACAAAAACAGTGAAGGAAAGGAAAGGAAAGGAAAAGATCCTAGACCAGAGCAGACTTGCAAATGAGGAGAAAAAAGAAACTGTGAGGAAACATTTGAATATCAGAGGGCACAAGAGGCATGCCATGAAAGGGATGTGAGCACTGATTGTTAGGAGGGAAGGAGGCACAGCAGTCTCTAGGAAGCAGAGGAATCCCCCCCCCATCAGCTGGGTGTGACAGCCTGTGGCCCTGTGCCTAAACAATTGTCAGTACATGCTGTTTTCTCTATTCCTGTGGTACCACTCTGTGAAGAATAGCTGGAAAGAAAATAACACTGAGCCATAAACTGTGACTGCTACATTCAAGCTACACACAGCTGTTTGTGCTATTAGTTATCACTCAAAAATATGGGACTATTTTGCAACACAGATATTTTTGTTCAGTAAAGATGATTGGACAGTACTCTCCAGCTTTTGTGATTTAATTCGGGATGATACTCATGATTTCATATGTATTGCTGAAACCCAAAGGGACACGATGCTAATAAGACCTTGTTTTGTGCTGTTAGGAACCAATAGATATTTGGTAGAGCATGAACTGAAATGTGGTGTCAAAGTGGGAGTGAATCTATGACATTTGTATCAACTACAGTACAGAACATCTCTGTTCATAAAGGGGATTAAGTATTTATGGTGGTCAAAGAGTCCTGGACAGATGGAAAATTAAATTTCTCTTGCAGATGTTGCTAAGGAGCTCCACAGAAATTGTATGTGAGCAGTCAGAGCTTGGAGTCCTTGAAGGACTGTAACTCTTAATTTCCTAATAAGTCTCAACCTTGGTATTAGAACACAAAAATTTTTAAAAAATCATTTTGGAGACAGAAGGTAAGTGAGGTGTATGAACTGAGCAATCAAATCCTCATAACTGTGTGAAAAATGGAATCACTGCTGCTGCCTACACACAATTCTTATGTAGAGAAACACAGTGACTCTTCATATTTCCAGAGGTCTCCTAAGCCAATATTTACTTCATTAAGGAAAGAAAAATTGCCACAAATTTGTAATCTTTTGTTTCTGTTTACTGACACTGGAGTGGTACAAAATGCTGCCAATTTTGTTGTTGATTTTTTAGTATGAGTGATTTGGATGCTCCTATTTCACTGCAGAAGGCTTTGGGTCAGTGTTTTTGGGATAATGTTTCTTTGTTTATTTGGTCTACCAGCATAGAACAAACTGCTTCCATTTAAAACTTCAATCTTGAAATGGGAAGCCAAAGCAACTGTATATCTTTTAGAAACAGAAACAGTAGAGCAGCCACTTGTGCCAAACCTCCACTGCATTGAGCTGTGTTTTAATCTTGGATAGGGAAGGAGGTAGCAGTGATTCATCACCTCTGTCTGCCTGATGAAGGCTTTCTTGTCATTAATGTCAGCAAGTCACTAGGACACCACTAAATATGACCACTGGTCCCAGTCAGAAATGATTATTTGAGGGGTACTGGATATTTCCCATTCTACACATACATATGGACTTTCATAAAAGAATACAGGGCTATTTTCAGTTTCTGGGCAAGGTTCTAGAGCAGCAAAACTACTCCTAAACATACATAGGCATAAATTTGAGAGTAGTGATAGAGCTTGGGACCCTGGAGATTTAAGTGAAATTGCTCCTGAGACTCTCAGCAAAAGACACAGCATTTCAAGAGTATCCAACTGAGACAGCAGCTTCTTTCCACGCCATGACCCAGTGGAGACATCCAAAACCAGACAGATTACACAAGAGTCAGCTTGAAACACCAACTTCATCACAAAATACACATAATATTTTAGCTGGTAGACTTGCCAAATAATATGGTGCCCCAACGTGATGTAACTTCTGCAAATACAAACAATTCAATACAAACACTGCTAGGTGCTTATAGCTTGTAGCAAACTCAGCCAGGCAAACTAGCTCTTTAACAGACACTATCAATATTACAAATTAAATTCCTTTCAGGATAACTTTTTTTTTTTTAAATAAAATGAAGGAAAGGAATGTTTATTTGTCTCATGAACAAGTGGTTGCTTTGTAGTAAGCAGCATTAGGATTAAAAATCACTTTTCTGAGAGGCAAATGATGTGATCTTTTTGATTTTCCCTTACCTCTCATTCAAGTTTGAGCCTCTAAATAGCTTGTCACCATTATAAACCTGTTTGTGTTGCCTTCTGTGTTTGTAATAACCATAAGCATTAAAATAATCTGTTCATAACTATAATAGTCCCTGACTTTCCTGCAAAATTATAAGCAAGAACCTAGAAATGTTCCATTTGTAGCCATTACAAACAGTTGTATTTTCCAGTGCGTTGTATCAGCAATGACCCCTTAAGAATCCAGGAATTTGGGATTAAAGTGTCTGCACATTTTCAAGTCTAATTTAGGAACGTTGTTACCTTTTGGCAAAGTTTTAGTTTAGGATAGTTAATAGCAACACATACAATTGAAAAATCTTTCTTTTGAAACTTCCCACGCTATTAGTTTCACAGCTAATTTTGACTGGACACAGAACTATTTGCCCAAGTAACAATAAAACAGATACTGTTATTATAATGATTTTCCTGATGCTTTCTAAAAAACCCACAACAAGTTAAAAGAAATACCATTTGACACGTAGAACTAAATAGATTTTTAAAGCCCAAGAATTATCAAATAAATTTATGTTTATAGCTATACTTCAGGAAACTTCTTTTAAAATTAATTTTTGCAAAAGTAAAGATTCAAATATCATGATTGGCTCTTCCATAATTCCTTTGGACATATACTTATCAACATAAAGAGAATAAAACCAGAAAATAGTCATATATTCCTCATCAAATATTTTCTGACGTAAACCTTTGGCTTCATCAAACCCTGCATCTCAGGATCTAGACCAGACAGATCTGCACATCTCTGCAGAAGATCCAAAGGGGTTTTTTGTGCCACAGAAACAGACACCAAGTATTTCAGGATTAGGAAGCATGCAGTATGTAAAGAGTGTCTTTCCTAAGTTTTCTAAACCCAAGAAACAATCCTGTCTGGAGCACTGTTATCCCTCCTGAATACTTTCAATAACACAGTTGAAAGGAGCTGAGGGAGTGCACAGAAAGTCATTATTTCTGCAAGAGACTGTTCTTAGAGGGCTCATTCTTGGGACTCAAATTATGTGTTGGTTCTTGGATTTTAAACTTTATTATCTTGATTACAGCTGGGAAGACTCTGAAAGTTCTTCCCACTGAGTTCTTTCTCTTCACCCTCTCCAGCCACTCAAAGCTGTCATTTTCCCTGCTTCCCTTTCCTCTAAGTCAAACCCTGAGACAGGTAAATTATTTCTCAGTGGAAGTCAATGGCCAATTTCAAGTAGCTGAGCCTTGATGGGTTTATATCACAGCTCAGAACCACACAACTGAGTATGTCAAGTATGAAAACCCACATTTATACTCCTTGCATTTCACACGAATTCTATCCAGCACAGCATGAGAGCAGTGGAGAGCAGCACTCCTGGCTCCCCTTCCAGCTCAAGCCCCCATTTACACTTCTCTATTCTCTCAAACACCTTTAAATCCTATTCAGCAGCAAAATGCACAACAAATCCTCTCCACACAGGAGGAATACTTTCCATACCCACAGGTTATAAACACTGTGATTAGGACCTTCTGAACGATGTGTCTTCAAAATGTGTATTGAGATTTTCAAAAAATGGTGAGTAAAGATTTAGATGACTGCCTCTAGTCATTTTAACATCAAACCCTTGGCCAATATGAAGTTGTGTAACACTTCAAATGAGAATATACAACTGGATCTACACAGGTAATTCCTTAAACTTTCAGCAAATACGTGATAAAATTGAAAGCGTATCTTTTGAACTATTTAATGAAAACATAGTCTTGGTCTTCATATCCTGTCTTTGAATTTCCAAACTAGTAAATATTTCTTCATAAAATAGATGTTTTCTTGATTTACCCTGTTGTCCTGATTTAACATTAAGTGTATTACATCTAAAATTTAGTTCTAATATTGAATTTCTCAGCCCCACATCACCAATTAAGCATGCCAAAAAGGTTTCTTTCTGCTTTAAAAGGTCTTTACTGATCAGATTAAATTAAAACCACTTACCTTATTTGCATTTTCTTTTTAAGTATCACAGTTTGAAGTCTTCCAATATTCTTCCTTTTCTAAAGCAAAAAGAAGTGAGACATTTAAAAAAGGATTTTCAAAGGCCCCCTAGCCAGAAAGAGAATTCCTTTTTATAACTGGTGGCATAGCACATGGCATTAATATATGTCACTGATGTATCAGTTGATCTAAACTTGGCTGTAATATGCATGCTGTATCAGATCACAATGTATTTTAAATTCTGTGATAGATCTTTTGACTCCTTCTGTTGAGTAAATAATGTTTTGACTGGTATGAAATGAGATGGTTCTGGAGACTGACAACTGAGAAAGCAGAACCACTGGCCTGGGAAAGTATTCATCGATAGTTCTGATTCTGAGGTGCTTTATTTGAAATAAATTAGACATCTTATTTAAGTTCCTAAAAGAAAAGGTGTATCCTCCTTTCTTTTTCTTACCCTCATTCTTTCTCTGTCTTGTATACTTGTGAAAAAGTCATCTTTGGCACAGCTGACCCTCTGCTTGGCTAGTCAGAATGGCCAGTACCTCCCACTGTTGTTGCTCTGAGGGAATTTTCTGGGTCATGACATGTAAGTGAGCTTACATTACCTGAATGCCCTTTGTTATTCAGCTAAGCAGAATGACTCTGATACTGATAGTGTTTAATAAGCTGGTACTAACAATTTAATTCTCATCTCTGTTGTTTCCGAAAGTTTTTTGTTTTGACATGAAAGACCTTTTCTCAAAAATTAAATCTATTAAATCTGTCAGTAGAGCTGTATCCTTAAAAACCTCTAGTGTTCTGCAGCATCATCAGTATCTATAGATAAAATTGTGCAGTGCATCCTCATATACATTTTTACAATTTATGTTATAATGCAAGTCAGTTTAGTGTTACAACGAAACATTTAAAGTGGGAAGGTGACTCAGTGGCCTGAGGGAAGGAGTTCCAGACAGATGAGGCAGCATAAGGGAAAGAGTGCCAGAATCACCGGGAGGGGCTGGTAAACTGATCTCAAGTGAGCACAGTAAGCTGACACACTAAAGTGGTGGGAAAACAGGAACTATTTCCCAATCCAGCCACCTAATGGGAGTGAGAGTTTAGGGATGATATCCTAGCTAGGTTTTCATGTCAAAATGACCCTATTTTAATACAAAGGAGGAACATTTTCTAAGCCCTAGGACTCCTGCCAAGGGCTTTTTCCCTCATCAGTGCAGTCAGAGCCGGGCAGGTCGCTGTGCACGGAGCACTCAGCAGCACTCCTGGGTACAACCCGGCAATGCGATTCCCAAACACCACGGACCATTCTTGCCTTTTCTTTGTTGGCACAAAGACTGCCACGCTTTTCTGCTGCCCCCATGTGTCGAGATGAGAGGTTCCCTGGAGGTGTGATATAACCTGTCTTGCCCAGCTCTGTCCCCTTCCCTCAGCTCATCCTGTTGTACCACTCTAATAGACTATACAGTGTACATACTGTACACACTTTCCGTGGAATTTGCTTCAGTCATATTTTAGCAAACTGGTATCAGACTATGATCTGATAACAGTTAGGTAGCTCTCTTGTTACCTAAGCTGTGCATTTCTATGCAACCTACCTAACCAAGCTCTCATCTTGAGCCAGTTCTTCCAGTGACCTCACTGCACAATCACGTTGCTGCTCTCCAGACTGTTTATCCCAGGTGTACCTAGCTGAGGTGATCCCATGACCACAGGTTCAGAGACAAGCTGACTGTCATGCCACCTACTAACAAACACTGAAACTCCCACCTGTGCTATTAAACATCTGACTAGAGCTGGTATTTTGTACAGTTTTGGTTGTCTAGAGCAGGTTCAAAAGCCTCTGATGCTCAAAACACCAGCCATTCATTCTGGGTCTGTATTGTCTAAAATCCTGAGGGTCCTTACACTCAACCTCCTGCCACCTGCCCGGGCCTTTGTGGTTAATTTCCTGTAGGCCTCAGGGCCTCTAATACAGAGCAAACAACACTGGAAGGACGCTACTCCTAATCAGAAAAAAGACACTCAAGATACCTATATTTTATATATAGGATACATATGTGCTTAGCTCAGGCAGAAGTCAAGAATCTGTATTTTCCTCATTACCATGCAACTCACGTTAATCAGGTTTCCACAAATAATAGCCATACTTTCTTTTGTTCTTTTAGGTTAAAACCACTTGCAAATAGACTCAGTGAAATCCCCCGTTCTTTCAGGGTTTGAGAATTTCTTTGCAAGTAGCCTGGGTTAAATTCTGCTCTCTGTTTTAGACGTATGAAGCCATTTAAGTGGTAAGAATAAGGAGTAAACTGTAAATCTCTGTTTGACAAATGTGTAATTGGAAATAGAGACTGTGGTTACAAAATACGCCTCCCTGGACTGACTCTTAATCCACTTTTAAAAATACAATTCACAACATGTTGTTGTGTTAATCTCAACTGCAAGTCAAAAGCATTCATGTTCGTGTCTCTGGACAACAGTAAGCGGTTAACAAATGCAGACACTGTAGATGGCAGCTCTACTTAATATCAACTTAATATCAACCACAAAAAATAGCTACCAGGAGAAAAAAATTAAACTTTTACACAAATAACATGAGAAGATAATACTAACTTAAAGTATATAATGCGGCTTTCATTGTAGCAATATTCCTGTATTTCCTTGTCCTTTAGATTCAGGCAAGCAGATACCTCCACTCTTTGTACCAGCCACTCTGACAACATGCTCAGTGGGTATTAATTATGGCTATGAATATCCTTATTATATGTTTTGGAGATGTATGTTCTGAAGAAGGGGAAAACAAATTGAAATTGATCGATCTGTAGCTGCTAGGATCTAATCCTGATTTATCTGAAGAACCATTTAGATAAGCCACAAAGAGGAGAGCAAAACCCCTAAAGGAAAAGCAAAAGTACAAACACAGTGTTTGGCTTAGTGCCCTCTCTTACATGAAATCCCAGGAAAACAAGTCCATTGGTGTATCAGCTCCAGCAAGGTGTTGCACACCTGTACCAGCATCAGGCTGAGGCAGTGCCAGCTGGGGCTGTCTCAGTTACAGACCTGAAACAACACAGCAAAATTAGCCTTGTCTGCTATGCCAGGTTCTTATAAAAAAACCAGAGAAGGAAAGATATGAAAGACAAGAAATAAAGGGAGGGAGCAAAAGAAGACAGTGAAGGAGAGGGGTCATAGTAGGAATGCAAATTTCACATATCAGTAAGTGTCCCAAATTAGGTGAAGACAGTAGAACTGGCATTATCAGATCCTCTTTTATGGTCTGTTTGTACTAATCATGCCATGCAATCGGGACAGTGAAATTCTATAGTGTCAAAATGGACCCCCTAGTGTCTGGTGATGCTGGGAGCAGTAATCCTGACTGTATATCTCACTCTTTTCAATCAAGCTGGTTTTTGGCATCAGTGTCAAATCAAGCTTCCTCCTGCTTCACTTGCCCAAAGACAGTCATGAATGGAACAGCACATACCCAGTAATCAAACTCAGCTTCTGGGTCATTAATTTTAATCATTGATTTCTGATCTTGTGTGTGGCTAGCACAGACCTTTCCCGTGAGAATTCTTTTCTCTCTTCTTCCTGTGTTTTATAAACACAGATAAAGTTTGGATGTTATTAAAAACAGTGTCTTGAGATTTGGACAGTTCAGGCCTGGCCAATCTGCCTAGGGGGAGGTTTCGAACTGACCAATCTGGGTGACCTTTGAAAAGTCTATATAAGTTGGAATTAAATAATAAAAGGCTCTCTTTTATGCCACATGGAGAACCGGGTCTTCTCTCTCTGCTAGCGGCTCAACAGCAACATTTGTGTTTCTGTCAATTACCACACATAGTTTCCAAGACATTGAATCTTACAGATAGGAGTCCTCTTTAGTTTTATCTCAATTTCTAAATTATTTTTTAAAACAATCTAGGAGATTGCACCAAACTTTTGGTTCTTCAGGCAACTGCCAGTCTCTGTGTGTTGGTGTTTGCCATGTGCTCTACGAATCACTGAGGCCTGAGGATGCTGACCCCAGGAAGAAGGCTGGTGTGAGCCAAACTCTGCACTCAGAGATGGTGGTGACTTCCAGGAGATCCTACTCAGCCACATGAGCCTTTCCAGGGAGAACTCATGCATGTTCTATTTGAACCGTAAGGGGAAACTACTCACTTTAAAATCTGAATGCTAGCAGCTTGCAAAATGTTGGTTAGCTATCCCAATATTAAAAAAAAAATTCCCTGAGAAAAGGAATAATGTAGGAGAAGCTAATGAAATATTAACTGTACAGCGAACAGTGAAATGCCATGAACACTTTTTGCTAACTCTTTAGTATCACAGGCATTTTTGAAAGGCTGATATTATATAACATTGTACAATGGCTAATAATTGACAAGAAAAAATATCATAATTTAAAATAAGGACACAGTCCTCTCCATTTTTTTTAGGCAAGGAGTTTGCCTTAAAGGATCTGACACTTTTAGAATTGAGTACAAGTTTTCACAAGAAAAGGGATTTTACAAATCAGCTTTTACAATTGCCACCCATAACATCAATTATTTCATGTTCTGGGGATTATCTCTTGAATTTATAGAAATCTTTAAAACATTTTTCAGCTGTACCTTTTCTACTGCAACAAAGAAAACTGCTGGTATATTTTAACCTAATGAATAATTCTGAAAAGCAAAATAGATGGAACATTGGGATACAACAAATTGTGGCTCTGTGTGGATGACTGGAAGACTGCTTTCATTACTGTAATTATAACTTTTTGGAAAAGTCTGACTCCTATTGATGACAGTGACAGAACAAACTCTGACTTCATTGGAAACAGCATCAGGCCCCATTAATCATTAGCACATTTTATCTAAATAATGAATGAGACTGAAAAATTCTCTAGTAACACTTGGGCAATCCTCAGATGAGCTGAGGATTGAAGCTGCCCTGTGCAATGATAAAGCCTGTTTTGGGCTGGGTGCAAAAGAAATAGGCACTCAAGGAATGTTTTAACATTATTATTTGTACTTTCTATAGAAAAGAGGTACCATTTCTATCATCCTTCTAATATGTCTCCACTTCTAAAATTAGAATCCAAATTAGAATTACACAATACCTGGCAGACTCATGGTAAGAGATGTGCTGCATAGTGATATGAATAGAAAATACCCAACTCATCTTACACAAGGTTGTAAATCACTATTGAAATAGCTTTTCCAGGAACATCCAGAAATTTGTCATTAACACTTTTCTTACCAAAGGAATAATGGCCTTAATTCATTAAAGCCTGTAAAAGAGAAATAGGGCTTGCCAATGCTGTTCAAATCACCTTTAATTGTAATTATTAAAAGCAGCAACTAGTCACTGATGCTTCAAGAAAAGATGTCGCTGCTCTTGCCCAAAGGTGCACAGGCAGGGAGCAATTCACTGCCCTTGGAACAGCCTAATCTAACAAAAGGCAAAGTGGGTACTTTATGAGTCAGCATTCATTTTTGACCAGCAGAATGGTCACTATCTAAGCCTCTCTTCTTGCAGGCACTCCTTCAGCCCATTAGAACAAACTTGGCTAATGCACTTACACACTCTCCATTAGAAAGAAATCAGATCAGCCTTGGGAAGAGCCAGATGAGTGGTTGGAGGGATGCAAACCAAAAGTGGGTGTCAAACATTTGCTCCACAGGGCTCTGGAGAGATCTGCAAAATCACTGGAACTTGACTGCGAAGAGGAAGCTCAGAGAAATGCCATTTCTGATTTAATGGTTCAGCATATGCCATCAATAGAATAGTATTAATTGTATCCCAATATCTAGGAAATCAAGATTTTCCCATTTATGGTAAGTCTGTAGGTTTACAAATACAGTTTGATAATCCTACTGAGGAATAACAGCCAACCAGCCATGTACAAAGTTCCATTTTAAACTCACTCCTGCTTGTGAAGGTAGCCTGGGCTTTGACAGCCAAGATCTGGAGAGAAATAGTGCTCATGTAATTTACGCTAGGACACTATGCCTCATTCTTCTGCCAGCCAGCAAAGACAAAAGGACATAAAGCTGGAGGCCAGGATACTTTGAAGGGCTTTCTTTAGTGCTCAGCAGGCAAAAGCCTGAATTCAGTGTCTTCTATAAATGTACACAGAGGAAAACAGTATTTTCATGGGCTTTATACTGTTACTTGCAAACTGGTGAAGCTGAAATTCTCTGGTGTTGCTCTATCAAAATGCCAGCTCTGCAAGACCTGGCACATCCACAGTGTATGCTCCAACTTTTTGTGGTTCTTGGAAGTTTTGGCCTTGTACCATCTGCTGTTAGAATGGTCAATCTGTCTGTCTCATCAAAGGCTCATAACTTTTGAATTTCTCAATGCTGTACTTTCTACATAACCCTTAGCTTATTTGTCACTTAGATTATTCAATGATTTTGCAATTCCAGCATCTTAAACTCTGTCTTAAAGGGAAAATCTTTGGGGTTTTTTTTAATCAGCTTGAATAATTTTGCATATCATGCACAAACAGGAGTTCACAAACAGCACACAAATAGCAAGACTCCATGCACATTTGGTAATAATTGCATCACAGCAGAACTCCCCATAGGTTTACAACAATTGTACCAGACACATCAGACTTTATTTTCAGGCTGCAGGCTTTGTAGCCAACATATCTACATACACTGTAATGTCCAAACCACAGCAGCATGTGGTACACTATCAACAGGCACTTCCTGCCAGCACTGTATGGCTCACATCTACTGTTACAGATCCTATAAAGCATATCTTGGATCTCTGTTTCAGGTATAAAGTTACATTAGACATCACCCAACCCATAAAATGCCTCACCTGTGCCCAAAAGAACGACTGACTTCACTATACAAGCTTTCCTGATCATCAGAGAAAACAAATCACAAACTCATGTTCATAAGCTATTCTGACAATGGTAATTGTGCTAGTGTTTGCTGGAGTAGAGTTCTTTTCCACAGTAACTGGTGTGAGGCTGTGTTTTGGATTTGTGCTGGAATCAGTGTTGGTAACACAGGGATGTTTGGTTATTGCTGAGCAGAGCTTACAGAGCCAAGGCCTTTTCTGTCCCTCACCTCACCCCACCAGAGAGAGGCTGGGGGCACAAGGAGCTGGGACAGCTGACCCCAAGTGACCCAAGGGATATCCCAGACCATGTGGGGTCATTCTTAGCACACAGAGCTCGGGGAAGAAGAAGGACATTCTGGGGACATTCAGAGTGGTGGAGTTTGGCTTCCCACATCACCGTTACAAGTGATGGGGCCCTGCTCTCCTGGGGATGGATGAACACCTGACCAGCCTTGGGAGATGAGGAATGAAATAGGAATAAGCAGATCCATCAGGCCAATGCATGGCTCCAAGGTTAGTGCCAATGGAAAAACTTGGGGGCTGTTGACCATGGGAAGATCTACTCAACAGCTGGTCTACTCTGACACCTGACTGGATGCACCAATATCAGAATGGAAAAAGAACTCTAGCACAGGAGCTAGCAGGGCTCACTGATAGAGCTTTAAACTAGCTTGGAAGAGGGAAAGGGACATAACCAGACTTGTCAGTGCTGAGGGATGGGATGTTGTGCCAAAACTTGAGGAAACAAGCACTAATGGATCCCTCAATGTGCTTCACGAGGTCTTGGCTACAAAGTACCACATTTGAAATGTTTCTACTAATGCTCACAGTACCAGGAACAAACAAGAGGAGCTGGAGGCTTTGGCTCAGTCCCAGAGTTTGACATCATTGGAATAAGTGAAACCTGGTGGGATGAGTCCTGTGGCTGGAATGCCCTGCTGGATGGTTGCAGGCTCTTCAGGAGGGAGAGGCAGGGCAGAAGAGGCAGAGGGGTGGCACTGTACAGAGAAGGGTTGGAATGTATGGAGCTCACAGCTGGTAATGGCACAGTTGGGAGCCCCTGGATAAAATCAAGGGGCAAACAAGTAACACAGATGTCATTGTGGGAGTCTACTATAGACCTCCTATGCAGGGCAAGGACACAGACAAATTATTCTTTGAGCAACTAAGGGACACTTCCAAGTCAACTGCCTGTGTCCTTATGGGAGACTTCTAATTGCCAGAAATTAACTGGTACAACCTGGGCCAGAAAATTCCTAAAAGTCCTGGATGACAACTTTATACAAGTCCTAAGAGAGCTGACTCAGAAAGATGCCCTCATTGATCCGCTGCTTGTCAACAGAGTGGATCCTGTGAGCAAAGAGGGGACTGGGGCCATCTTGGCCACAGCAACCATGAAGTGATTGAGTTTAAAATCTCTGTTGACAGGAGGAAAAGTGCCAGCAAAACTTCAACCCTGAGCATGAGGACAGCAGACTTCAGGCTGCTCAGGGAGTTAGTAAGGTCCCCTGGGTATACGTTTTTGCAGGTGCTGGAGTCAGTCCATCACTGCTGGTAACTTTCTAAACATCACCTCCTAAGTGCACAGGAGCAGCAAATCACAAATGTTGGAATAAAGCTGGTGAGGCAGATGACCAGCTTGGTTGAACAGGAATCTTCTCTTGGAAATAAGGCAAAGAAGGAAGGTGTATGCCCAGTGGAAGCAAGGTCAGGAGACATGGGAAGAATACAGATTTGTTGCTTGCCACCGTAGGGATTCATGTGGCCAAAGCTCAACTGGAGTTGAAGCTGACAGAGCTGTAGGGGAAAATAAAAACAAGTTTTTTCAAATTCATTAATGGCTAAGAGGCAGTGTAGAAAGAACATCAGCCCATTACAGGATGGGGATGGTCACCTCACAAACAGGGACATGGACAAGGCAGAGATATTTAATGCATTCTTTGCCTCTGTCTTCAACACGGATGACAGAGCAAGGGAGTCCCAGTGCCTTGAGCTGGAGGACCATGACTGTGAGAATTATCAACTCCCAGTCAACCCTGAAAACGTGCAGGATCTGCTGCCCCAGTTGGATCCTTGCAAATCCACAGGGCTTGATGGGATTCATCCAAGAATCCACAAAGAGCTGCTGATGTCATCACAAAAGCTCCCTCAATGATTTTTTGAGTGGTCTTGGGAATCTGGAGAGGTCCCAGCTAACTGGAAGCTGCGAAACATTGTCCCAATTTACAAGAAGGGCAAGAAGGAGGACCCTGGAAACTACAGGCCTGATAATCTAACTTCAGTGCCTCATAAAGGTATGGAGAAGATTATTCTGGGAACTATTGAAGAACATCTGAAACACAACGTAGTTGTCAGTCACAGCCAACATGGCTTCATGAGAGGGAAGTCCTGCCTGTGGAACCTGATTTCCTATTATGTCAAGGTAACCCACCAAGCTGATCAAGGGAAGCCTGTTGATGTAATCTTTCTGGATTTCAGTAAATCAGAATTTGAAATTTTGATACTGTCTCTCCCAGGATCCTTCTGGAGAAAATGTCCATTTCGCAAACACATTATGGGATGGGTGAAAAACCAGCTCATGGGTCAGGTGCAAAGGGTGACAGTGAATGCGGTGACATCAGCTGGTGACCTGTCACTAGTGGGGTTCCACAGGGCTCCCCTGGAAAGTGGTCATGGCACCAAGCGTGACAGAGCTCAAGAAGTGTTTGAACAATGCTCTCAGGCACATGAGGTGATTTCTGGGGATGGTCCTATGCAGGACCAGGAGTTGGACTCAATGATCTTTATGGGTCCCTTCCAACTCAGCTTATTCTGTGATTCTGTGTGAAATCCTTGCTTTTATTTGCTTGTGTGCATGGCTTTTGTTTCATTTATTAAACTACCTTTATCTGAGACCCTAGGTTTCCTCACTCTCACTATTCTGATTCTCTCCCCCATCCCGCCAGGGGTTGGGAGTGAGCAGCTGTGTGGGGCTTTGTTACCAGCTGAGATTAAACCTGACAATATTTTATAAAAAGAGAGGGAAATAATAGAAAAGTACCTCCAGTGCATCAGGAAATTTTACATGAAAGAATTGCCTTTCCCTCTGACTTTTCATACTGTTATGACTCATACAATAATTTTCTGAAGAAATACACTCCACAGATGACCCCTTTTCTAGCACAGGTGCTCACTTGATAGTGTTTTGAGAGAACGGGGAGAAGGTCAAGAAGCCAGCTGTTGCATCATTAGTTATGAAAAGGCTTGTATATCAATTCCCCATCAAAAATTCATAACATTTTAGTAATCTTTTAAAACCAGAATTGTGACAAGCATTTTTAATAAAATAATATCTCAACAATTGAGCAGTATTTTTGGTAAGATGAACGGTTTAAAATTACAGATGACTTTCTGTTGCTGCTGTATAGCAGGAGTAGAAATGAAAATTTTGTCTCTGTGTTCACCAAGTGATGTGGTAGGTTTTAGCCAGTCAAGGTTTTAGGCAATGAAATTCTACACAGTAGCAGGGTTTCTCTTTGTACTGGTTCAAGTGTGTTGAAATTATTCCACCTATGTTTATTTCTCAGTTTTACTTACAGCTTAGTTTTGATTGCCTCTTTTAATTACGTTTTCTGCAACAGTTTATTTCTGTGCATTCAATAACAAGTTTAGAAGTTCTGGCGTTTTGAGGGTCTGTAGTTACAGGTCCTGCTGAAGAATTTCTGCACTGTTTCACTGTGTTTATTAAACTGAACACTACAAAGAAGTCAGGAATATTTTTCTATTTAAATCACACACGTTTGCTGAGATTGCCTTTGGAGTTGCAAAACTCGTACATTTTTACCAGCTGATGGGTTTCCCTGTGACTCTAATCTTCAAGTTCTGATCAAAACTTAACGAAAGAGTGATAACTAGTAATTTTAAAAGGCTGAAGTGTAAAACAGCTGACAAGAGTGATACAATGCCACTACAGAGCCTCTTGGATGAATCAGCAAAACCCAGATAAGCATCTATAGGGGCCATTTCATGAGCGAGGAGAAGGCATTCGGTGCCCATAGGTGCTGTCGGAGCAGTGGATTCCCTGTCCAATGAGGTGGAATGCTCCGCGGGCACATGGTTTACGCTGCTCAAAATAACTTGGGACCTGCAAACTGACAAATGCTATTGCTCCGGTGGTGACAGGTTGTTCAGCTTCTTACAGCCATCCTCAGAATAACGAAGGTTAACTTCCTTCACTGTATGGACTCCTAGCTGTTTCTGTTCCTGAGGACTCGAAGAATTCCCTCGCTTCCTTAACTTTAATCTCGCACTTCTGGATAACTGTCATCGCCACTAACTGCCAGAGCTGGGCAGCAACATCTGGAGGAATTAAAAAAAGGTAATCCCTCGATTTTAGATTGGTCTACATTTTGATTGTGCAGAGTGTAGCAGAAGGGTTTGATGAGCATGTATATCTGAATGCTAATTATAGCCTGTCAGGCAGATACAGGGAACAAATAATTTTTAAACTGACTTAGATTATGCTGAGGTATGTGCATTGCAGTGAAAGAGAAACAGTGTTCAGTGGCATTATAAAGAACCTGAATAGCACTGGTGGGGTTCTCAAAATCCCTCGGAGCCAGTCTGACTCCTCTAAAGAGTCAACAAGATTCTAATGACCTGAAAAGTTCCTTGCTGGGACTCTTTCCTCTTCCTGCTCATCTTCCCTTCATGAAACAATGGAGGAGTGAAATATTTACATTCTAGTGTCCAGCCTTAAACCAACATGCCATAATTTGGAGTTCCTTCTTAAGCAAAATCAAACCCAATTTAATGTGACCCCCCCATAGTTAAATGCTTTCTATTTATTTAATTATTTATTCTGTCATGTAAAATGACCCCCGTGGCTATATTTAGTGCAGGGAGATCTGCTCTCTGGATTAATGTACACAACAGCTGCAGAAACAGTCCTGCTAGAAGGGCATAGCTCTCACCCTTGAGCTCTCACTATCTCCTTTACTCTCTTTCTCTCTCTCAGAAAAGTATTTGACTGTCAGTAGCAAATGTTTGGCCCAATATATTGCAACATTAAGCAGTTATCAGAAGCCCATCTTAAGTTTTACCAAATAATACATCAACAATTGACAAGAGAACAGAGTAGCTCCTGAGTATATGTTAATAGAACATTATACAAATCATGCTAAAGACATGATTACTTTATCAGCAGTTTTGTTTCGGTCATGAAGTTTACACTTGTGAAGATGCTCTTGAGTTTAAGAGTGAAAATAAAATCAGCAAGTGTTAATGGAACAATTTTGTAAACTTCAACTCTGCTCTTCTTCTCCTACACCTCCTGAAGGTTCCTAAGGTCAGGATATTTCTTTGGTTTTGTCTGTCTTTTAATTTTTTTTTTTTTTACTTTCAGAAACAGCTAACAAAATTAAACAGCAATAGCAAGTGTGTTAGTTCCTGTAGCTGAGCAGAATATTTACATATCAAAAAATATTTGTAGTCAATTCAGGAGTTAGTTAGGTGTTGTACATGACAGAGTACCAAGCACAAAGGGAACTGTGTGCTCTGTGCTGGTATTTTATTCCTGTGCATTCTTCAGAGATTTTACATCAGATCTTGCTGTGGTACTGAAGGAATCTTTTTTTATCAACAGTTGCTAATAATTAGTAGCATAGATATATTTGCACATAAATACAACATTAAGATAGTTTGTTTAAAATGCACACAATTTAAAATGTAACACAAGTTAAAAATGTAGCAGCAATTGTGCAATGCAACCTCAATTGTAATCAAAACCATGGGCTGGGCGGTAGAGGAAAAAATATCAGTTTACTTTTCTGTTTAAAACTTAACTGGTTTAGTGCTTATTTTCATATACAGAAATATTCTACCAGAATGGGCAAATTAATTCTGCTTAATACAAATCTCATTTAAACACTGCAGTTTCAAAATATGATTCAAATGTGAAGGCTTTTATGTTACAATGTTCTTAGGGAAGACTAATGAAAAAGCATAAAGAAGACAGAACAGAGGACAAAAAGAAATATAGTGAGACTGTGAAAAAAGACACAACTGAAAAACCTGAGGCCCTGAGGGGAAATGCAATCCAGATTTCTTTTGTGTCTAATTTAAGTCTTAAGTTCCCTTTTCTGCTAGGAATCTGTGTTTGTAGGAAAACTGAATCTCATTTTAAAACCAAACAGCCCATAGATTTGAAATTTCCAGACAAAGAGATGTGCAGATGCCATGTAGTTTGCACACCTCTGCTTTTCAGGGCTCTTCTTTGAGCAGTTTGTGCTTGCTCAGTATGGCTGCACGAGCAGTCAGTTGTGCAGTCATCAATACTCGTGTGTGAGTTCCTCACACTGGTGCCACTTACACACACAGGTAGAATTGAGACTTTAGCTCAGCATTTTAAGTTGTGCAAATTCTCGTGACAGTTCCAATGCAGGGCTGTAATTTGTCAGTCTAGGCTGAGCCCGTGCAATACCTTTGAACACAGAGAGCTAAGGCTGTAGTTTCAGTCCCAAATTAAAACATCAGAGTTTCATCAACCACACGTGTTTGTGGATTTCTGCACTGCTCACACATACTGCCAGCAGGACTCGCAGAAATGACTGAGTTTAAATAATCTGGCTCACAATGAAAATGGATTTACAGTTTTAGCCATGAAAAAAGGTGTGCAGAGTGGCGTGTCTGTGTTTGAACCAGGATAAATGAATATTGTTGCCTGTTAAGTTATATTTTCTTTGAGGACTTCATATGTCAATTCAGCATCAAATTGTGGATCTCTGCTGCATCTTTTTTGGCCTTTCATATAAACTTTTTCTCATATGGGCAATTCTTGAAGGAAAGAGTACTATATACATTACTTGAATCAATAAAAACTTGTTGCAAGCACTTGAAATGCACTCAGAACTTGTCCTGATATCTCAGGCCTGGCTGCACAAGTCATTGGGAGAGGAGATTGGAGAAGCATCCCAGGCAGGCCTCAAAGACAGCCAGCACCTATTCTCCTTTCTGGCCTTCTAATTTAATCAGCTGAAATTTATTTCTTTCAATTTGATGTTGTTTCTTCAAGATATTGTTTGCCTTGCAGTTCAAGGAGATTCACTGAGGAGGAAAAGGGAACTTGAGACATAGAATAAAGGGTCTCAGCTCTCATTTTGAGAGCTACTAAGGGACAATATTAATTATGAAAAATATGAAGACTTTTTGTGATCAGAGTGAAAAATAAAAGGTCTTTTCATTATATAAGAGTATAAAGGAAATGTTGAAAAAGTTAGAGAGCTTTTAACATGCTTTTCCCTTGAAGCAGAGCTGAGTATTTCCTTCTGCTTAGGGTGTCTAATACTGTAACAGTGAGGTCATGGGCCAGGGCATGACTCCAAGTGCACACAGGGCTCTTGCAGTGTCTGCTGCAGAATACCTTGGAGAGAGGATTTATCCCATCCCATTTCTGAGGGATTTTGTTTCCATGAGAAGTTGTTGCACTCCTGAGCCTGGAGATTCTCCATTTTCCATATTTAATTACATCACTTGGAAATGGATTTAGTTATCTGACAAATGGAGTTTAGTTATCTGACTCATTATAAAGAATGAAATTCAAAGCCACTAAAGTGTCTAAAACAGAAAAGTAAACCACCTTCTTGTACACAGCCTTCTAAACACAATTTTAAAAATATCTCATACCACACCCCCAAACACACAGAAGTGCTAACCTTAGTCCTCTACTCCAGCCTAACCTTTCCTGTGTCTGGAGTCTCAACGTCTGTCTTGCAGCAGCCACAGCTTGTCAACAGGCAGCAACAGAAACAGTGACAATGGCAACTGCTAAGTGAGAATTCCTGCAAGCACACGAGAATGTGACTGTGTGTGATCATCAAACGTCTGCGAGACAGATCGCTTGTGTCAAGTCTTACCTTGTTTTTCAAAGCTGTAATCATACAGCTGGAACACTCCCATAAATGTTAGTGTTCAACACTCTATGGGTAGATGCCATTTATGTGCAATTAAATTAGCAATGCAGTGGATATAGCCTCTAATATTTGCTAAATTTTCCAGTTTTCCCACTGAGGTGCTGGACCTGCAGAGTCTGCTGTGTAAAGGCCACAAAGATGCCTCTCTGCATAGCAGGAACAGCAGTCTGCTTGCTGCTCTGATGCTGGGGTTCCACACAAAAGTGCTCTCAACAGAAGTAATGGGAGCTTGAAAAGCCAAGACAGAAAAAACATGTACTAGCTAAAATTTCTTTTTAACTTTTGAAAGCCAAAGAAGATGTTCAAACACTTTTTGCACTAAATCTACTAATTATTTATTCTGACACAGAGAAGGAGAGTTTGAAAAATTATTTTTAGGGCATCAAGCATTAGAAGCTGTTCTCACCGAAGAAAACGGAGATATATTAGATATATCTGGGATTCCCTTCTGCTTTGCTGAGATTTCACTACTGCTGTTTCTGTAGGAAAAGTTCAGATTCTTTCAGTGGTGACTCAGGAAGGAGTCTAACAAACCTCAAACAAGAGGAAATGAAAGTGTTTGGTGTCACACTATGCAAGACCCCGTGGTGCAATTTTCCTTCCTTCCATGTAAGGATTTTCAGGTCAAGCCACTGCCAAAACAAACTGTGGGAACTAATTCTACCTTTGTGAATATTTAATCCTAAAGATCACTTGGCTAATAAGAGAACATCGCCATAACCATAGGCTCTTGGAAACTCAGAAAGTTTGTTCTTCAGCCAAATTAGTTGGGTAATGGAAACTGAATTAGCAGAGTGAAAAAATTAATGGAGTCAGTTTTGTTCATGGCATCCTCTGGTGCCCTTCAAGATAATAGGTGTCCAAGGTCACTGCTGTTGGTGTCCCAGGAAAGCCAAAGATGTTGCCCTCAGCACCCTGGTTTGGTGCTGTAGGTAATGAACCAGGCAAGAGCAGAGAACCGCAGGCTGCCAGAGTCAGTCAGCCCATTCACCCTAAATAACACCAGTTTAGAGACATTATTTGGTACTAGCAATGCAATTCCTGCCCTTGATACAGGTTCATTATGACACTTTTCCAGTTGGCAAAATTATTGGTGCTTTCATTGCCACCACAGATTACTGCTTACTGTGTTTTTACAAGTTTGTCCTTCTTACTGCCTGCTCAACAGAGTTATCTGCAGAGTTATCTGCACTTATCTTCTCACCAGAGACATTTGCAATTACAGTACAATTAGCACAGTTCTTTGGAAAAAAACCCCATGCTGGACATCTCTCAAGGCATAAGCAAGGCAGAATTAATAACTGGTATCAGATTGCCCCATAGCTTCACAACAACGTTTGCTGAAATTTAACATTTTCCACCAAATTAGAAATATCACATAATTCAAAATATTTTAATACTTCAGTAGACAAGCACTGCCTCAAAGTGCTACATTTGACTAGAACCCAACTTCTTCCTTACTAAAAATAGAATAAAAAGTCATCTTCTACACAAGCTGAAAATAGAGAAGAGTTTGACATAAAATTCTGACCCTGGGTGAGCTCTAAAGAAAAGTGATGGCCCTCTAAGTATTAAGAATTTGGCATCAGTTTCATTCTCATTAATATCTTGCTTCCCAACTCCAGAAGGAGAACTCTGCTCTCTTCTACCTCTTCTGCTCCAATGAGCAGAAGGAAGGAAGTGGTTCCAGGTCCTTTGCTGGGGAACTGTTTGATTTCCTACTTTTGCTATCAGACCGTGGCTTCCACACTAGGGTTTTCCAAGCTAGAATTACAAAACTATTTTGCCAATCTAAACACATCTTTGAGAGGACCTCGTCATATTGCAATAATACTCCTTAAGCAAATCAGCAGAAATTAGTTCTTTCATGTTTCAATGTTTTCAGTTCATCCAAAGATGAATAGAAGATATGCAAGACCCAGAACAAAGTCTCAAATAACCACACTGAACACGTAGTTGTTTTACTATGGTTACCTGCAGAAAAGCTGCACTGTGATTAACATCCTCTGTTGAAACAGACACAGCACTTAAATGAGAAAATGAAGCAGTATCTGTACAACAGAAGAAAATGAAACCCTAAATAGCCTCAGTCAGATAATTTTCATATACCCTTTAGACACAACCACTACTGGAGTTCTTCTAGTTCATTTTACTTCAGCAGGTTTTGATCACACAATATTCCTTCCCTACTTGCCTTTTGTCCTTAGAGTGTTCAGTGCTCTCTAAAGATCTGCATCATCTTTTTTCAGCCCTGATGACCTTTACAGACACTGAGATGAAGATGTGCCACTCTGAAATGTTTCAGAAAGAGCGGCCAAGAAATGTAGCAAGCTAAATTTTGCCACCTTGTAAAATACATACTTCTCCAGCCATGGAAAATACAACCTTCCACTGTGGCATGTAAAGCTACAAAGAGCTGGATGTTCTAATTCAGCCAGAGCCACACGTGGAGAGGTCAGTGTGGAGCTGCATCCCTCCAGAGCTCTGACATCCTGCTGAGGCACACATGGCTCTGCTTTTGCAGGCTCAGCCACCCACACAGGGCAGAGGAAAGAGCTGCCAATGGCTCTGCCTCACCCCTTCTGATTTTAAGTAGATAGAAAAGCCCATGGGGAGCAGGCCTGAGGTTCTAGGGCTGCAGTTCATTCACGGGACAGGTCTGTCATCCAGTCTGTAAACTGCGTGTGTTAGAATGTATTTAAACTCTTGGGAGCTGAAACTGTAGCTTTAGCTGTGACCTTTACAGCACACACTATGCGATCAGCACAAACAAGCTGAGAGAGCCCCTTAAACACATTCAGCTCCACTAAGGTGGCACAGCTGCCTAAGAAGTTAAAGCTGAGCAAGCAAAAGCAGTTTCCACTGAGCAGGAACTTTAAGCCTCATGAAGACCTCTCTGTACTCTTAAGAGGTTAAGTTACAAACTCTGTCCAGTCATGAAACAGCTCACAACATTATCTCATGTGGTCTTCCCAAATCAATGTTCTCTGGGTGCCACAGCTTCACTGAAACACTGTGCCAGATAATTTAATGCCAAGTGTTCAATTAGTGTCACAGACCTTGGCTCAGTTGCAGGGACTAGACTGGGTGCTTAGAAGCCTACAATTCATATGGCATTTAATTTCTCATTCTTTGTACAGGCACAAACTTAGCATTATTTTGTTTGGGTGCCTCTGCAGTCTTAGTGATTCCCTCTGTTTCATATCATGAAAATAAAGCAAAATCAATAAATCTAAAATGCCAAATGTTCATGTAAGAAAAAGGATTTCAGTATAACAAACTGTGCCTCAAGCAGAGGGATTAAGGTCTCAAAATGCACATCAGATTATGATAGCTGTATGTTCATTCATTGAAGAAGAATGTAAACAGTTTAAATTGAAACCCTCCTTTTTGTAAATAAGGAATAAGGGCTGCCACTCATGTTCCAGGAAGAAATACTGCAGCAGCATGAGACATTACCACTTCATTTGTTCACTACCAGCCTTTTTCCTCAGACAATTGTCCTGCTGAAAAAGCCCAGAGCCTTTTACAGCAGAGATACATTTTCTACTGTCCTTTCCCTGGCAACGTCAGTTGTTACACAAGGCTGTGAATGGAGATGGCCAACACTAGAGCATGGATGTTCCCTTCTCTTGATGCCACAACAGGAGCAGAACGTCCAGTAGTGGGACAAACCCGACACCTTGGGGTAGGAATACCTGAAACCACTGCAGCAAAACTTGTTACACCATAAATGAAGCATGAGGGAGATAATGAGCACTGCATAGTCTGAGAGACAGGTCCAGTAAACAGGCATGCACTTGTTTGAGTACCCGTGAAAAACCAGCTCCCTGAATGGGGTAAAGAGCAGTTATTTGTCTTCATATTTAGGCCACCACAAGATGTGTGTGCTAACAGGATATCTGAATCCCTCTACACTCATCATGGCTCTCTTATCAATAAAAGGGAGAACACCACACAGTTATACCTGCTTAAGTATCAAAAGGGATGCTTTAGCTTTGCTTATCAGGCTCACAGGCTATGTATGGGCTTCCTGATACTCTCAAGCCATGTGGTACATTTTTTCAGAATCAGGATGACCTAAGATAATGATTCTGAAAGCCCTGTAGTACAAATTATGTTTGTATCAAATAATGACATAGTTCTCCACTTACTTTGAATAGTTTATTAGAAATAATGCTGAATTTAAGAAGCTATGGAACATTTAGCACCATTGTATCTTCCTATAATGCACGAAAAAGTGTCATTATAGAATATTTTTGTTCTTTCTCCTTCCTCCTCATATCCCTCATATGATTTTGAGGGTTCATTTACTTACTGCTTCGGTGCTTTCAAGCTAAATTTGCTTCATTTAAAAGTACTGTTATTCTCAACAACTTTCAGTCCCTGAAATAGCCAACACTTAATCCATCTGATGAGATTGTTTCTTAGCTAAGGAACACACATCAGCAATGATGAAGATTTAATATTGAAACTCAGTTAATAGCTCTGTAGTTGAAGTTTTGCCTGCAACAAAGTAGAAAGTACCAGACTTGCAGTTACTTTAACTATGTAAGGCTACCAACAGTAGAAAGAGATAAAAAATGAACTTCACTGGGTAAAGGCAACAGTATCTGGCAGGATGTGCAGAAGCAGCCCTTTAACACAAGGGCATCCTTATGTTTCCAGTATGACAAGTCCTAACAAGTATTCAGCGCACAGATGCAGTTTGAAAATGTTGTGTTCTGCTTTTCAGAAGCCTGTCATTGTGTTCAATCAAAAAAACTGCTATTGATAAGGCATGGTCCTATTTGTCCTTTTTGTTGGCAGCATGCAAGACGACAGTTTAGAAACCTCAACTTCAATATCTCAGCTTCTGAGAGAGAGTTATTTAGCAGAAACTAAGCGTCAAGGGAAGAGTGAAAGAAGCAGATCAGAGCCAGTTTCTCATAATTTCCATTATGGCAATGCTTCTGGTGATTCAGATGAGGTAGCTGCCCAAGATGACCTTCCAGATCTCTCTGCCTTTTTGAGCCAAGAAGAGCTTGATGAAAGTGTAAACCTGGCAAGACAAGCTATTGATCAGAATCCACTGGAAACGAAACAGGATGAGCTTCAGGCACATTCACAGCATCCTCCAGATCAGCTGAACAACACAGGAAAACACAAACAAATGGCCCACTCTACAGCTTTGAAAACATCAGACAACGGCCTGCACTCCAACCTTTGTCAGGAGCATGTCAGAAATACAAAGGGGTCCAAAGGTAGCTCTCAAGATCTAAAGAAACACCACCTCCCTTCTGAATCAGAATCCAAAAAGGAATTCCTAAACAAGGCAGCAGATTTCATTGAGGAGCTCTCCTCACTTTTCAAAGCTCACAACTCTGAAAGAATAAGACCCCGAACATGCAAAAACTACAAGAGCAAAATTGATTCTAAGAATAAGCCTGCTCAAAAAGGTAGCTCTAGCCTGTCTCTCACATCAGAAAACAGAGAAAGGCTTTCCATTCCAACACCTCAAGACTTGGAAAACAAAGCAGAGAAAGCATTTGAACAAACAGATGATCAACAGGCAGCAAACTTGGAATCTATCAGTCAATTAACAAGTGCAGAGCTGAAAACAGACTCAGAATCTGCATCTGTATATTCTGATGAGCCCATTGGACAACCACCACGCTTTACTCAAAAACTTAAGAGCAGGGAAGTTCCTGAAGGATCCAAAGTGCAATTGGACTGCATTGTGGTAGGAATCCCAGCACCTGAAGTCAGGTAAACATATTCTGCACTTGCATTTTTTATTTCTGTAATAGTAGGTGTGTGCAGGCAGGAAATACCTTGTTTGGAAGAGTATGATTTCTACTATGCTTCATGTCTAAAGTCACTCCTTTAGTGAACTGTTTTGAGGAATTCACTTGGTGGAGCTTATGCCATTACAAATGTTGTATTGTGTTCAGCCCTTAAACTCACAGAGGAGTCTGACTAAAAGAGAAAACAGTGCCAGAAAAGTGGGGGGATTTTGACAGAAAACAAACAGGACATATCATCATCCCCAAATATTAGCAACACTCTCTGAACAACTCTCTTGCTTATAAAGACTTTGAGACTTATTTCTGCAGGCATTTGCTTTGATAAATCTTTTTTATAATAAAAATGTCAGTAGAATCCCTGGACATGAGAAATATTTTTCCCCTCTCACCATTCACAGCTTATAAAGCAAAGACAACAAGTAAAATAATCTTGTCTCATGTATCTGCACCTCTACAAAAACTCAGTCTGGCTTTCTTCGTATTCAGAACAGGTGAACACTGAAATGCTTGTTCATAGACTCTACTCCAACACACAATGTTCAATTTAGGTATTTCTCCAGAAGGTCACAACACTGTCCTTGCACCAGCAGGTCATGTTCATGCTGTTGACATATATAAAAGTGACAAGGTGTTCATGTCATCCAAGTTTAGGTGTTTAACAATCACCTGAACTAGAAGCTGACACTATAAAACTGACACTACCAAACCCTTGCAAGGGCAGATTGAAGAACCCAGGAATGATGCCTCATCCTATGGAGTACCCAGGGATGACCAGAATGCCTGTACACCAAATTCAGGGACCACTTGATGCCACAGAATTGGATAACAGATATCTTTGTAACTTGGGTCCACTTTTGTCCCAACAAAACCGAAGCTTTTAAATTGAAATTTCTATTTAATATTTGATTTTGTTAATTTTCATTAATTAAAAAAGCTACTTATGTGAATGCCATTCAATACAGGAGCTACTACATTTCTGTAGAATAAGCATCCATCAGACATAAGAAATTAGGGACAGGGAAAAAGAAGTCCCCAAGGGAAAATTAGTCCCAAGCAGTCAAGCTCAAGAAAAAGATCAGGCTCAGCTTTCAGTTTCACTATTTAAAATAAAAAATAAAAGATAAATCAATAGGGGGAACTCTGAACTCTCTGTCCCTTGTGTTTGTGTGTATGCACGTGCCATATTAAGGAAAAAGCTGGGAATGTTAGCTCCTTGAACAGTTTCCTAATCATAATTATTTATTAACAAAACTTTGTTATGTTCATCCAAGATTCTTTCAACTCCACCAATGTGCAGAAGTAACACTAAGAAAGGGTGTAAAAATTATCACTTGACTGAATGATAAGTGATCATGGCCTTGTTAGTCACTGCTACAGCACAAGGAAACCAGAAAATAGAATATACTTTGGGGTTTGTGTTCCATTAATCATGGGGACCAGAAGAATGCAGCATTTTTTCCCTAAAAATAGTGCTTATCTTTGATCTACTGTGCAAAGCTTCCAAGAGAGTGAAGGAGGCATCTTGTTGGCCATAGCTGTGGAGCTGTGCTCAGAACTGGCAACTGTTTTGCTTTGAGGGTAAGAGTTTTCCAAGGTTTAGGGTGAGTTAGCTCAGTATCTGTGGAGCTGGGCAAGGAGAGAAGTATTCTTATAGCTAGATAAGAGAAATTAAAAAATCACCAGTCCCAGGAAAGGACTGACTGGCAAGGTCAATGATGAAAGCAACTGATGAAAGAAAGCTTGATGACCTTTAACTTAATATGGACTTCCTAACCACAGAAAGGAATCCCAAGTGACTTACAATGCATATATTAAATACAATTTCAAAGTGGAAGTCACACTGTGGGAAAGCAGAACATTGTGAAACAAGAACAAGATTCAGCAAGCTCTGCAATGTAGTTAATCAGTCAACACTAGGAGCAATCTCATGGTTAAACTGATGTAATGGGGATTATAAGAGAGAAATTTGAAATAGGAGATTTAGAAAGAAGCTGATCACAGGGATAGAAAGGACTAGAAAATACGAAGGGCAGATATCACATTTGAAAGCAAGAAAGTACTAAACCAAATTTATGTAGAAGATGGTGTAAATGACATTCATGATAGATCAGGGTCAAAATACAATTTTGATTATTTATCAGATTACCAAGTCATGGCAATGATAAAGCATTACAGGTATGGTAGGTAACTGTCAAGCACGAGGGCTCACTGAGGAACAGAAAAATGGATGCTGGAGCAAGAGAAGAAACGGGGAACTAATTTGAAATACCAGTACATGGAAAGTTAAGTTCTCTTGGCTCAATACAGAAAGACCAATTGCTTTTTAAGGTGACTCAGCCTTAACGTAACAAGCCCACAACACAGAAGAAGCTCGTGAAGCCAACCTATTTAGAAGTTTGCGTGAAAGTTACCCATTTTTCAGTATCATCAGCTGAATGCAGTGTCACAGAAGAGCCAAAGACTGATACCACAGGATGTGTGCCTCCAGCTAGCTCAATCCTTAGCTCACAATTAAAGAGCTCTACTGCAATTACTGATGATTGCTTTACTCTGACTGTACTGCAGGTTAACAATAAGCCTTTGAGAGAAATGTGTAGTGTATTTCCAAAGTGTTTGATGATCTCCTTCTCATGCTCCCTTCTACAGCTCTGTTTCTGCATGAGTAATGGTAGGTGTGACATTCACTCCCCTCTGTGAGGAGAGCACTCCTTTTCCCCTCAAGTTCAGAGGTGCGTGCATTTTTCCAAACTGTTTGGCACATCACTCCTAGGTTAATTTTACTGATGAATCACATTGCATGTTTTGGCATACACAGCTACCCTGGAAGTGTCATGAGGATTTAATGTTCTAAAAACAGGCTGTATGTCATAGGGTTTCCATGAAAACATTCTTTAACATAGGCATACAAAGCTTAAAAGGTGGATTTTAGTGCAGCTTTGTTTGACGATATTGGACCTGCAACTAATCACAGATTTTTAGAAACTCTGAAGCCATGCAAGATTAATTAAGATTTTTCTTCCTGGCTGCCAAATGAAAGCATTTATCTGTTTTAATGCTCAAAGTCTAGAGCCAAACTTCTCTTACATGCAACTCCAGTCAAGTCAATGGATTAAGATCTAGGATGAATTTGGCACAGGGGATGACACTGCCTGGGCTTAATGTGAACCTCCCTTGCATGAGGAAGCTATCGTTGCAATCCGTGGCAGGAATGAAATGTCAGTGACAGAGAGTATTGCTACTTCAGTCATGCCACGTATCTCAATGTCAGAACTGCCCCTGGAACTGACATTTCACTGCTACCACGTACCATGTTTTCATGGCAAGTATAAAATCAAATGCTAATAAGCAAGGAGTAGATATGGCCATACCAAAGTTTTGCATGAAGCTTAACTTCACAGGAAACAATTGTTTTTGATTTATAAGCATTGCAAAGAGACAACATTCACATAACATGTTCTTTTTTTCAACTTAATCTCAAAATACTTGAACATTATGCTGAAAATAGTGACTACAGAACACACTGCATAGAGAACCAAACACAGGTTTGAAACCCAAGTTTATTCTTGAAGTTTTAAACCACTATGTTGCAAATTTGAGACTAACCAAAGGAAAAAATAACTGCAAAGAATTAACTCAATCCTACTTCACTGTTTGAGTCTACTAAAGGAATATACTATTTGTAGACTAATAAAAGAAATATAAAAATTAGCTACCATGGTGTTTTTGAATTTGCTCATAGGAAAATTAAATTGTGCCTCACAAAAGCATGTGATACAAACTTATCTTGGCACAAGCAGGACAGGTTAATTGGAAAGGCTGATCAGTAACACAAGGAGTTCTACCTTGAAGACAATTGTATCACAGCACTTTGTGTAATGTGTTTTGCTCCATGTGCCACTTCAGTAAGGAACCATATTTAAGTGGACGCAAAAATATAATACAACTGTCCTATGCAAGTTATTTAGTGTTCTGAAAAGATGCAGCTGAAAACGAGATCAAATTCTAGAATATGGGTACTCTCTTTAACGCTTATTCATATCAGCTAAGGCTAACATGCTAAAACAAGGCTCCAATATAAGGAAGAGGCATGAGGCAGGTATATAAAAAGACATGAGTAAGTGCCATGACTCATGTCCCAAAGTACACAGTTGCCTACATGAATTACACACCTAAAAGGCAACTTGTACATTCATATACCAAATTTGTGCTTGTAGTCATACAACTGCACTAACCTTAGGTCTCCTCTCCAGACAATGTGACCATTTTCAGTTATCGTCACCTGCAGATCTTGAGAACAATACTAGAATAAACCATACTGCAGACAGAATTTTAAAAATTTCTCCTTTCAGTATCACATGAATCCCATATAATTTCCTAGCCTGGAACTTTATAAGGCACTAATAATTGTGAAAAGACATTTTCAATCGACCCTGTAATGCCCATTACCATATTTCTCCCTTGGGACTGCTAAACATTTCGTCTATTTGCTCCTGGTAGAGTTGTTCGTCTATCCCTAGCACTGGAGGTTTGTGTTCCAGATGCCAAGGACCCCACCATGAGCCACGGTGTCTGTACCTACATGTGAGTAAGGACAGCACTGAAGAGAAAATGTGATACACACTTCTGGGGAACCAGTCAAGAGAAGTCCTGTTGTATCCAACATTAGTGGGGAAAATTTCAGATTTGGGCAAGTCGTTATGGGCAAAGTTTAAAACCTCTTCTGTTTGAAGAGATTTTGTTTGAGAGGATCTGACAGGACTATGACAGAATGTGAACACTAAAAGTCAATCAGAATAAGATAGAAAGAGAATTATCTTTAAAGGAAATGTATTTTGAATGGAAGCAAACCAATACTTTCAAAGTAAAGGTAACACATAAATAAAAAGTAGTACTTTCAAAATAAATGTTAGCAAGGAACTATACAGTCTAATCTACTGGAAAATAATGGTAATAGTACCGTCATCATGAAGTCCTTTAAGGGAGAGGTAGCTTATAAATAATGACTTAAGACCAGTGATTTCCCATTTTTAAAACTATTTTCAAGTGCTGCTTCACAGCTTGGGAAAGAAGTTAAAGAGAATGGTTACATACTCCAGGGAAAAAGTGAATATACACACATGTATATATTAGCTCTGTTCCTACCCTCCCCTGGGAGTCTACTTGTGGCCACTGTCAAGGCAGCACGCTGGATTAGGTGGATCTGTAATCTGAGCCTGAACACCCAGGGTGTTCTTCCCCATCTTTTCACATGTGCCAGCTCACCTGGCATCCTTGCCTATGTGCTGCTGTTACTACTCCCTTTCGGATGAACACAGCTGTCTCCCCAATTCCCAAAGGTGCTGCATACTGTACGGGTTTGTTTAAGGGTCCAGAACACTCTTTGCATCTTAAACAAGTTCCACTGAGGTTCGAGAAGGAGCATGAAGGGCTGCTGAAAGCTGCCTGGAGTAAAGGGCTGTCCTAGACAGAGTGTCCACTGACAGAACATAGCTCAGGGCATCTCTGATGTGAAATACAGGGGAACATCCTGTCTACTTTGAGAATGCCAGGTGGGATGGCTTGGACTGATGGGCACAAATAGGGCCTGGTCTACTGCTTAGCTACACAATCAGTATTTAAGTGCTAGATCTGTACTCCATACCTCAGAGACCCCTTGAGGCTCCTTTCTCAATTCTATATTATATTCTGTTATATTCTGGGTTTCTGCTGCACTGTTTAGAGATTTTTTTTTTCAGTATATTAATTCAGGGTTTTCTTCATGCTTAATTTGTAGCACAAAATGTTGTTAAAGAGTTGTGCAATTGAGTGGTCAAACAAATTAATATATTCATGTTTTTCTAAAGTATGTGAAAGGGAAATGTATTGAAGAACCCTATAGCGTAAGACAGGAAATATTAATTATTAAAATTTATTATTTAAAAACCTATCCTTACACTTTCCACAACAATCTTATTTTCTTTAGTATCACTCAAATGTTTGCAGGTCCTTTTACCAAATTACCATATAAGATGGATGAAATTATTAATAATTTATTTTAAAATCAATTTAATAAAAAATGTTGCCAGTATGACAACCCCCATCCTCACATGCAGAAGATGCTTTAGCTAATAACATGTAATTAAGAAAGTCACAGTAAGACAATACAAATGTTTTTGTGGCATTTTGTATCTATCTATCTATCTGAGAAAAGTTACAGTGAAGATGAATGGCTTAAGTTTGGCTTTTCAAATTTAGCAAGTTATCTGTAATTACGGGTATTTCTGAGTATTATCCCAAGCATAATCTGGATCTTATATAAAGCCTAGATTTAATTGAATCTGGTTCTGCAGACTCACCTGCTTTTTGTGCTTTTGTTCTGCCTTGTCCACACTAACTAGCAAGAGCCCTCAGGCCTGCTCTCCCCTGCTACAAGCTCAGAGTGAGCTGGTGGTTACTGCCACTAACACTTCCTAGAAAGCTGTCAGAGAAGGTGCTGCTTTTACTTCTGTGTGGATTCCTGTATTTTCCACTGAAACAGCCCTTCTGGACACTGAGGGACTTAGGAATGCCTGAGATGAGAGTGTGAAAGCTCTCGATAGCCCAATATATTCCATGTAGAAAAGAATTCCAGGTCTCCAGCAGCTGTCTCACCAGCTGTTCCTGTACAGAAGTACCTCTGAACTGTAATAGATCAACTCTCTTACCTTGTGATACACTTATGCCCTCTTTTATAAAAAGTAGATTGTGTTAAATATATGACAAAACAAAGAGTAACACTACAGTAAATTTCAGTCACTTGAAGTTTGTAGGAAGTTCATTCACTTAGGGTTGGGGGTTTTTGCTGCATTTTAAGCCACAACAGACATCTGATTGTACCTCAAGAGAAATTCAGAGCTCGACTGACAGTGTGCCAATTTCAGAGCTTTTTTACTCTTTATTGAATATTATGAAAATCATCAATATTTTATTCCTATGACTGTTGATTCAATACTTGCCTGCAGTACTCTGTTTGAATCTTCTGGCTAAATCTACCAATTTTATCATCAGAAAGACTTCAAACATTGTCATCCTAGCTGTCAACTTGTTGGCATTGATAAACAATTCCTTTTTGCCTTACAGGTGGTACTGTGAAGGGAAGGAGCTTGAAAACTCACCAGACATTCAAATTATCCAGACAGGTGATCAGCACTCATTGATTATTGCTGAAGCTTTTGAGGAGGACACAGGACGGTACTCGTGCTTTGCCTCCAACATCTATGGAACAGACTCCACTTCTGCAGAGATTTACATAGAAGGTAATGTTAGAAGTGTTGCAGAAACTGATTGTTGAAATTGCTCATACAGGATTAAAAAAAATTATGTATCTTGTTTGCTAACTCCGATAGTTTCGTCACAAAAAATACACAGCAGGAGTCAACACTTTTCATCATTACTAATACCTTTATTATTTTCCTGTAAAACACTCTTCAGACAAGGGACTAGCCCTTACATGTAATTTTACTGTGTTCCTTCCCAGAGATTTTATATATCTCACTGCAAGATTGAAGTCTAAAAATATTCAGATTCTGAAACCACCTTGTATTTTTTTGTCTGTGGAATTCTACAGAAGTTCAAGAGCCTAAACTTCATGTCTAATTCTTACTAATCCCTTTTCCCCACAGTCATTATTACAAATTGAATGTAGGACAGCTTCACCTTAACCCCTTATTGGGACCTGGTAACCAAAATAAATACGCCATCAGTTTGATATCCTACTTGCCCAGTAGATGCTGTACATCAAACAGAAGATGTATCTGCAGATTTAGGTGTCTTTTCTTTCTCCTTATGCTTTTTACTACACCTAACAGGCCTAAGAGTGGTATATTTATTTTACTTCTTTTTAATGCTTTCTCGGGTAAAATTTTAGAATGACTCCATTATTGTGCTAGCAGGACTAGAAAGTTATACACATAGGGTTTTTTTTTTTCCCATTTCTGTCAGAGAAACATACTGTGAGCACTATCACTGAACACAGTGGGACCATTCATAAATTAAAGCACTACCCTAAAGACAGATTTTGTTCTGCTGTTATTCTTCTTTCACGTCTCTAATCTCACAGTGAAAGGACGAATCCTTTTTTAGTATCTGCACTGCCCCTGACATTAATGGGAGATGTCTGTGCTTGGCAGGGATTTCCAAGTTCTCTAGATAGGGGCCAAGGTCTGCTTTTACCCAACTCAGTGGATGCTGGATGGGAGCCATGGCTGATGGAGATGCTCACTGACAGGAACTGCAGAGAAAATGCAAATTCCAAGCACAGTGAAGGCTGAATCAGAAGTGTAAAAAGTCTCAGTAACTGACAGCTGTTAGTAAACTGCACTAGTAACTGCTCCATACTGTGCTACAAGGGACTAGTTGGAGAATAATAACTGTGATTCCAGGTGTCTCTCTTCTTTCTTTTAAACTGATAGTATCAGGTGTCTGAGAAAAGAAGGCTCTTACTTGATTCTCAACAACAAATATGGGCTAAATCATAGTGGCATTTGAAACAGAACCCAAGGAACACCCAGGTATTCCTTCACTCTTGGATGCTGTTTTCCTTACTTTAATTGCACCTCCTCCCAAATCTGCCTTATATCAACAGCAGTTCTGCATCTTGCACATTATGCAATGCTTGTTTATTTCCTAGGCAATGGGATCTTCTGTCTTGGCACAGCCTTATAACACATATCCATAGAGTGGTCTAGAGGATATTTGAATAAAGGTTTGTATAATTCATAGATAAACTCCCAAAACCCCTCTGCTAAATGATTTTTTTATTTTTTTTCATAGGCATCTCTTCTTCTGACTCTGAAGGTGAACTCATCAAAGACGAAATGGATCAGTAAGTGTAAAATCAGTTACATCTTCCATATCTCTTACAGTTAAAAACCCCACCGAGTACAGACATTTCAGCCTGCAGCTTTCAACACATTATCATTCTGTTTTGGATTTGTTTGGATTGGTTGGGTTGAATTTTGTTTGTGTGCTTGTTTGTTTGCTTTACAAATAGTATGGAACAAACACACATTTGCTTGCCTGTGTGTCCTCAACTTCAGATTAAGAGTTGAATATTTAATACTAAATATTAATGTAAGAAGAAAGATGTTACCATGAAGAATGAAATTCTAAAATTAATTTACTAAAACAAAAACTATTTGACTAGATCCAACTTAAATGCTGATTTAAGTGTCTGACTTGGACAAAGAAGGTAGTACAATTTCTCACATGAAAATACACAAGGTTTTTGGCAGAGTGTAGGTACAGATTGATTATTTAGATTTAAGATAAAGAAATTAATAGACATGCACTACAGTGAACTTAAATGATGGTATAAAAAACTACTTAATTATAAAAAGAAAACCTGTTAGATGTAATCAAAAATCTGGGAAATATTAATCTACTTATTTATTCATTTATTTATTTTTTCTAAATGAAATCCATCCCCTGTTGACTTAGAACCTGATCCAATGCTGTTAAAATTCTTTCAGAATCAAAGTCCTATTAACTAGAAAGGGAGTCAGACTGATTGAAAACTAAAATAATCAGTCTTTTATTTTGAACTCCTTTGTATGTACAGATTCAACATCAAAAGCAACCAGTGCTTGATAAAAGAAGCCTTAATCAGACTTCTGTACCCTGTTGGGTTTTTCCATCACTAAGGAGAATTGTACTTATTACAAATGTCAGCTTTTACAATGAAAAGAGAACACATTTGCAGTGTGTTTGACTGAAGACCTCAGGCTGACCACAAATCCTGTCGTATGAGATTCAAACTTCAAAGTCATAAAATACTCCAGACTGAATCTGTTTATGGACTTTGACAAATGTTAGGGGTTTTATAAAACTTAAGATCAAGAAGGTCTCAAACTTGGGATGTACTGCTAATCGTTTTGGGAGGTATTGTGAAGTTTCCCACAACTCAGATTTGTCCAAATGTCACAGGCTTTTTTTTTTTTTCTTCACATTCATCTCATTGGGTGTCAGTGTAGGGTTGACCATGATCCTGATCACTTCGATGGCATCTCTAAATCACTTACCTCATTAAGCTGTGAGGTAATTTTTTCCTCAGAATGTTGCTCTGACATTATAGTAGGATGTCCTCAAATTATCACATTATGGAAGACCAGGTTTGGGTATAGTAAGAGTGCCTTCATTTTTTCTTAGCTTCCAGCTGTCATCACACAAATCTGAACACCTGTAACTAAAGGGAATTAATATGAGAACAGGTGCTAAAAGAAGTTCAAAAGAGAAATCAGTGATCACAACAGTTTTATCTTCACTCTGAGTAAGGTTTCTCTTGTTTTGAAGGCTGGCTTTCCTGGGGGCACATGTGGACCTCAAACTGAATTTTAAAAAACCCATCTCTTCACCATCTGCATTACTTCAACTAGCAATAAAATTAAAAAGGGTCAACTCTTCTACTTCCATATATAAACAACCTAGAAGTGAAGAGGTGCCAAACTGTACACTGGCAAAACTGATGATACGTTGGTCAGAAAGCATGTCCCTTTTATTTTTCAGCAATTAATTATCAAATCTGTATCCAAGCAAACCATGGTATTTTCATTACCTTACAGGTCCAAGTCTTCACGAAATAGAAACTAGCAGTGTCCTCTGTGAAACTAGCATTGCTTTCTCATGCTACTCTGAGCTGGTAACAGCCACAACTGGGTTAATCCAGGCCATTTATTGCATTTGGTATGGCTGAACTAAGTATGAGATATCAGAATGGCCAGATATGCAGCTGACTCTTACAAAATGCAGTTTTACCTAGCAGTACGTATCAGCTTAGATCAAGAGCAATTCAATCCCCAAACTGAGGCTGGGGTTGACATGTAACTGAGACAGACATAATTTAGGAACACATACACAGAGCTAGCTTCAAGTCAGAGAATTTGTTCTTGGTTACTATTTCGCAGCAAACCAAAGCCAACGAACACCTCTGTGAATGCAGCATCTCCTGGTGTCAGAACTGCAACCAAGCATCAAGAAACCTCCAAGGCACCATCAGCTGTGGTTCAGCCAGTGTCTGTACCTGTCCAGACTGTGTCAACACCTGTTAACCAGGTAGGGGGGACAGTATGGTGAATTTCAAGGACTAAAAGCAAGTTCTTAAATAAGTGTTTCTTCTACAGTTTGTGACTGAGAACTCCAAATTTTCTAGCATTTGCTTTGCTGTTGAACTTCAGCTTTGAGCCTCGCAGCCATACAGTACCTAGAGGAGAGGCCCTGCCTCCAAGGTGACCTGGAGCACCTGGCCAAGGACAGGGCATCCTCCTCCCCTGGCTGCAGCATGGAGCAGGGGGGAGCAGCTGGCTCAGCCAACACTGGGAATTCATGTGCATTCCAGCAGCTCAGAGGAAGGACACCTGGATGTGCAAGTCACCTTCCCTGCCTCTCTCCACATCACAAGACTGGCTCATCCACTTTCCAGCTGAGCATGTTTTCCTCTTCCTCCTACAGAACTCAATTTAAATCTTTCCTTTCAATGGAACTTATTTTAAGCTGAATCGTTTCACTACTATGTTTACTTTATATGTAGATAAGCTTGTTTGCCACATAGCATTTTACTATCCATATCCAAGAGTTTCTAATTAACATTAGCATGCATTTGGAGTCCTTTTTGTTGCAAACTGTCAGCATATTCACAGCTGTAAATTCTTTCCTGATAGGAAGGAGGAGCTATACTTACTTAAAACTGAAAAGTTCACGAGTTTCTCACTTTACAGTGCCTTTTCAAGTTTACAGTCCAGAATTAGGTGGTAACCAATAAACAGATACAGAACAGGTGAAGTAATGCACATTTACTTTTGATTGCAATGAGAATAGAACTAAGCCTCTGCAACACTTTGCCATTTTGAGAGAAGATGCTTAAGTCAAGGGTAATAGTTATCTCAAAACTCACTACTTTTAAATCTTGTTGGCTTATAGGCACCATCTGTGTAATTTGGCTATTTCTCAAGATACTGAATTGTTAATTCTGCTGCTCTGGGGCAACTCTTATTACACTACAATAAAAAACTATCTTAAATAGTCAATCTATATAATAAAGTTTTCCAGGAGGAGAACAATTCCATTCTGTTTTCCCTGAGTAGGATCAACAGCTTGATATCTAACCTGTGTAAATGGTTTGGTTTTGGAAAAGGAGAAGAATTATAGTAGCAGTCACACATGTGACTTGACCTAACATTTCCTTACTAACATAAATAAATATTCTGTAAGAATTTTTAAAAGAAGACTATAAACAAGCAGACAACATATATTTGCCTTATTGAAGTATTAAGAAAAGATGTTACAATTCACTGCTTTTCTTGCCATGATTAACTGAGCAAGGTAATAAAGTAATAACAGCATTTTTGCTGTTATCCCATCCAGGAAGATCACCAGCAGCTGTCCACAATAGAATTTCTATTTATTGCATTAAGTAATTTGCTTTGGACTTCACCCACCGAAATCTCTTTTATGTCATTCCAAAGTTTGTCCTGTAAATGGAAAAATAATGTTTGCACACCTAAATATCATCTTCTGATGTTTTGCAATCTACAGGCTCAAAGCCCCACTAACTATTTGCAAGGACTGGATGGAAGACCTATAATTGCTGCTCCTGTATTTACAAAGGTAATTTGTTCTATGACATATTTGAAAAGTAGAGGTCAAATAACTGTATAGAGAGATAATTAAAAATTAGTTCTCAAAAAAAAAAAAAAAAAAAAAAGGACTAACACTTTTCCTAAGCCATTCAAGGGTTTCAGTGGCTTTATTAAATCTTACTGAAATCAGTATTACTTCCAGAGCATTAAGGCATTTACTGACTGTCTATTCATTTTCTCTATTAGATGTTACAGGATATTTCAGCTTCTGAGGGGCAGCTTGTTGTTTTTGAATGTCGGGTGAAAGGAGCTCCTTCCCCAAAGGTTGAATGGTATAGAGAAGGAACACTGATAGAAGACTCTCCAGATTTTAGGATATTACAGAAAAGTATGTTTCTTGTGTGAAAATATCATGTCTAATAAAATATAGGCAAGCGAAAAATTGCTAACATAGCAACACTGTGAACTTCTTATTACAATGGTAATTTTAATTTTCAAATGCAGTCAAAACATTTCATAAGTCACTGAAAGGCTAAAATTGTGAAAATTCAACAGAAATTCATTAACTATCACACTAAACTAAACCAAACCCAATTGAAACAATCATAACTAGATTTCATGTGGGTCGTAGTTTCATAAATTGTCTTCAGGACACAATAAAATAGAGCTAATACTGAAAACAAAACCCCAAAACTTTTTGCAAAATTTATTTCCTATTCATAAGTTCCCAACAGTGCTCATAAGTGTTCATATTGTTCAGTGGCTTTGACATACCTTTGAGTATAAGGCCTGCCTGTCTTCACCACCCCTTAAAGAGAACATTGGATCAAAAAGGGTATTCCATCATATTAAGAAGGTCAAGTTTTATAAACAGTGCTTAGGAAAAAAAAATAGTGGCAAAAGTAACTATATTCAATCTAATAATTCTGCTCTTCTCCCCTTTAGAACCACGGTCAATGGCTGAACCAGGTGAGGATCATCAAAAGGCTCATAATTTTTCATTACATAAATGTGGTGATTTAACATCTCAAAATACTAATTATTGGAACGCCATCATTTAATTAACATTATTTCTTCTTTTTCCCATGTTCTATAGCTACTAGTGATATACATTTCACTGTAGGTTGTTCCACAAACATGTAATTTGAATTAATTCTGTCTCTTTTGAGGAAAATGTTTCCATTCTGCTTTGACCCAGTTTTAACTTGGGATCTAAATGAGCTAAAGATTAATGAAATCAATGTATGAGGGTCCCCTGAACATCTGAGGTCCTGAAGTATATGAGACTATGTAGACCTGAGCTATTTTTATCTAGTTTACCAGTTAGGGAACATTGCATCAGATGTTTAGCCATGTCAGCCATTCCCTGTGCTCCCTACCAGTGTAATGTGAGAGTACCACATCAGGTGTTCACCCCTGATATCAGCAAATCCTATAAATGTGGCTGGATCTGCTGATTTCAAGGATCAGGGCAGAATGTAGGCTACTTCACATGGTTGGTGCAGAGGAGCCTTACAGGTTTGATTATTTCTCCATGAGAGATTCACTTGCCTCATTACGCTTTTCACCATTAAAAATATGAAGCTGCCCCTCTTAAGATGGAGAATTACCAAAGAAGTATTAATTCTTATGGAATATAAACTTCTATCACTATTCTCCTTGCCCTACTTGAAACTTTTTTACCCCAAAAAGTGTCTTGAAAGAAACTGCCTCTATCTGAGATTTAGGAAGAAAAAAATGGAGCTTCTACCAGAAGCCACCGACACTGTTCTGTTACTGTCCAGTGGCATCACTGCTGAGTAATGTGAAGCAGTTTTTAGGGGATAATCAGCTGGGTGCAGTTGTTACAGCCTCATCACCTGCTGCTCATTCAGAAGGAATCTGGATTTCCATGCATGCAGTAGTTGGCAAATCCCAGCACGATAAACGAGATACTGTAATGCCTTAAACTAGTTCTGTTATCATACTACTATAATAAACTATTATTCTCCTATAGTTGATATCAAACAATCTCTTTGTTGCTATTAGATTTTCCTTGGTGATGACATGAAACAATCATGGCCTTCTACAAAAGTACTCATAAAATATTTATCCAGGTTTTAGGAAAGGTTTTAGTTTTTAGGAAAGTATATTGCAAAATGGTAGAAAAATAGTCACTGAGTAGGTGAAGAAATTTTATCAGCCCCCCCTTTCAATCCACTTTAGATGTTACTATCCCTCTCCCTCCCAGCTACACAGCCAAATAAAAATATTTAAAATCCCATCACAATAGGTATTTATTAGCTGCTACTGCTGCCCAGACATGTCAGCTACTGGTCAGATAGGAATGTCACAGTCCCAGACTGACTTCTAGATGAAATATAATTTTTGCTAGTACAGTTTTGCTGTCGTATTTTTGGTGCCCAATAAGCATCTTCACAAAGAAGTGAAAAGGCAACTTTCTATAAGCACAATTAGCACAATCCCCTCTACCTGCAAATCTGCACTGGTATTTTTGAAAACCACAGCCTATATGTTTTGTATTTCTCCCCCTTACAGAGTGACTCCACTTGAACTGTTCCCTGTCAATTAAAATTAATCTTTCAATCTGTGGAGATAAAAATACCTGTATTTTAGTGAGCTGAGAGCGTGGAGTACACTATATTTTTCCAAATTAAATTTTAAGTTCTTTGAAGTCTGCACTTCATATGTTAGGAAAACATTTTCTAATGTTTTCCACACACTGCTGACACCTGTTCTTTACTTTCATTGGGCATGCTGGAGCACAGAGGGTACCAGTTGCTGCAGACAATGCCGATAACAGCTGCTGCACACAAAGGCTGCCAAAATTGATAATACTGATGGAACTAAAAACTAACTGAGCAAGGTGGAAGACCTTAAGGAAATTTCCCCAAAGATGGTCAGGGTTTTGTGAGTTTGTTCACTACATGTTCACTTTCAGTACTAATCGTGCTCTGATGCTTTGCAGAGGAGATTTGTACTCTGGTTATTGCTGAAGTATTTTCAGAAGATTCCGGCAGTTTCACCTGTACTGCAAGCAATAAATACGGCACAGTATCCAGTATAGCTCGTCTGATTGTCAAAGGTAAGAGTTACTTTCAGTCCTTTTCTCCCTAGTAAATACAAGCAGAGCAGGCTGTGATTTATGCTGTGTACTGTTGACTCCAATGCAGCTCAAGTTCTGGCAATGTTCTTCATAACTAAAAAGTGTGAGAACTCTCTGGAAAAAAAAAGTTTGTATTTCAAAGATGCTAGTGGAATTCACTGGGAACATGGCTGAAGACCACTGATTGATTTTACAAACTGGAACAGTGTCTCTTTTCCCACTACCTTTACAATATTCCTTTTTAAGGGAATTTGTTCTTAAATGAACAAGGTCAAACAACTCAGTCCAACAGCTGGAAGGACATCAGAGTGAGTTTTCTCAACTGCAACTTTTGTGATTTCATTTCATTATGATTTATGGCATTTCCATATCATCAAAGTTCTGACCTTTCCTCTTTCAGCACCTGGAGACAGCAGTAACTCTGCTGCCCTTCACACGACGAGCTCCATCGACTTTGTTGCTACTGAACACCAACCTCCCCCCCAAACCCCTTCCAGCCATGGAGCAAATCAAACACCCAAACCTAAGCTTGAAGGTGTTCTTGTGAACCACAATGAACCCAGGTCAAGTTCCAAGGTGGGGCTCCGTGTACACTTCAAGCTGCCTGAAGATGAAAAAGGAAGCGAATCATCCTCAGAGGACGGACCTGGTGCTACAAACCAAATCAGACCCAACCATTTCCCAGAGAAGATAAATGGACAGCCAATGAAAATACCAGAGCCAACATCACCATCCAAGGAACCTCCCCCAGTACTGGCTAAACCAAAGCTGTAAGTAAACAGAATTCTAATTCTCAGGAGCATCACTGGTATTATTTAGTATTTCTTGACCACGACACTATTGCACTAGAGCAAAAGCTCAAATGCACAATAAAAACATGGTAGGTATCACACAGCATTGGCCTAATTAACCATAATCCTAGAAAACATATTCTACAGAGCTAGAGTTTCTTTTCTGTATACCCTCTCAGGAAAAGTCATCTCCAGTTTTAAAAGGAAAATGTTCCCCTTTGCAATGTTATTAATTCTACAATGTTTTCTGCTGCAATCAAAAGGTGAGGAACACTGACCATATGCAGGCAAAATAAAACCAAGCTCTTCAAACCTATCTCACTCAATTCTGAGTACACAATTTTGCCCAAATCAGACATATTCAGTCTTACACGTAGTACAGACTGGCAACCAGCAAGCAACTGTCATCCCAAAGGCCATGCCTGATGACTTTTTATGTCCCACAAATGTCATCTCCTCCTAAAACAGATAAAATACTTGGAAATGCTTGATAATGTGAAACCACTTGAACTAAAAAGCACCTGCATGATTAGTGCACTGGGAGCTCAAGGGGAAATTTGAAGAAGTAGTGTAGTTTTCTTAGAGGATAGTTTATCGAAGTGACACTGCAGTTTATTAAGAAAAGTATTTTCAGCATATTTTCAACCTCCCACACATAGTTTAACAAAAAGCACACTGACATCTTCATTTCATTTCTTAAACAGGCAGAAGCTTCACCTAAGGGCTCAGGAAGGACTTTATAAAGTAATTCACCAGTACTCTTAAGCAGGGATGTAATTTCATAGCATAAACATTACAAGGAGAAGACAGAACTTACCTTGTAGCAGAGGAAGGACTTGGAGTCAGGTTTTTTTTAATTTATGAAGCCCACATTCACAGCCCTACAAACTTTCTGAGCTATTGTGAGTTTAAGGGGGGAGCAGAAGCAGTATTTAAGTGCTTGCATACAGCAGAACTTCTCTCAAAACCCCTCCCAAAAAAGCCCTGTTACAAAGGATTGCTTTCTTATGCAATGATAAATGAAGGGCACAAAATCAAGCCCACACAACTAATAACTCTCTATTATTCTACTTTATGAAAGCTTGAAATTGCTATCTTTATCTGCCTTTAATGTAATTTTTGTTCAGTACATTATAGAAACTAATTCTTTTAACTAAAACCAAATTATGTTGAGTATGCATTTGGTCTGTCAGGAGCAGTTGTGGTTGGTCTCTACACCTACATTTTCTACTTTTTATCAGTAGTTATTGAATACTCCATAGTTTATTGCATGATCATTTCCCATATCCACCATGTCTTTTCTGGTTTTGGAAGGGAAAAAGCTCTCCTGTTTTTCATGTGGTGTATTTCCATATACATAATAACTAAATAAACCACTTGAAAAGGCAAAATTATTTTCCTTAATTGCAAAGTAAAAAAGCCCTGAAGACCTATCTAGGAGATAACATCTAGAAAAATAACAACTGTATGGAATGCAAGTCCTCTCTGAATTATCCACTCCTGCCTGTCACTGAATGTCAACACCACCAAAACTATGTTGGTAATATCTCCTATGGTGGATTTTTACAAAGCTTTATCAGTCAAAGTGCTGGTTTCAGAACCCATTTCAGCAGGAGGTAAATAATGCAATCTGGCTTTACAAACACTCATTTAAATTATGATACACTAAATCTGAGTTACACAAGCAGAGAGGTACTAAGGTGACTTCGACATTGCTATCCCTAACATATCCACAAGTAAGATTTATGTTTCACATGTTAAAATGTAAGAATTATCTTCAGTCAAGTAATTTGCAGACAAAAAGCTTTTGTGCCTCTGGCAAAGAAGGGGATATGAAGAAAAAGATTATTTTAGTAGCAAATTAATATTATACTCTTCTCATAATGTTACAGAATATGTCATCTAGCAGTTTCCCATCTCTTACTGTATCACAGGACACAGAATTTTTCCCTCTGTATTCATATATGGAAATGCAGCCAGCTGGCTCCTTTGGGGCTCATAACCAATTTTGTTCATCTTTATTTTCTGTGCAGTGATCAGAGCCAGTTAAAACAGCTCCACAACCAGGTATTGCTTGAACAACAGCAGGTGCATCAGGCAACTCTAAGAGAGCTGTCATTCAACACAACTTCAGTGAATTCTGCTACTTCATTCTACCAACAGTCCACCTCAACCCTGTACAAGCAAAGCTCAGCCTCTGCTCCACAAGTCTTCAGCTACACTCGCCCCAAGCAGTTCCTGCCACCACAAACCCCCCCACCAGTCAGCTCCTCAGGCACATTCAGCAACATCCCTCAGGCAACTCAGAGAACAAATAACATGGAAAATTTCATTGGAAATCCTCCACCTGCCCAATCAAGATCTTCAGGAGGTTTTACAAGCAAAAGTGAACAGTCTCTACCAAGCCCTAAAGAATCCGTGGTGCCTCCATTAACACTTTCTACAGGTAGTGCAAAACAGTTTCAGCCCCAGACTGTGACTCCTGCTCCTATCTCCCCAACTGGACGGATTCAGAATCCAGTAGCTTTCCTTAGTGCTGTTCTTCCTTCGCTTCCTACTGCGCCATCCACCAATGCCATGGGGCTGCCCAGAAGTACACCAGCCACGTAAGTAGCAAAAGCCACATGCACAGAAACAGGGACAAGAAATACGCTAAGGAAACTAGGATGTATTTCTGTTCAAGGGTTCACTGGGGGATTCACTGAAATGCAGGTCTTTCATAAAATAGAAAAGTGAGTTATTCATATATTCATAACCTTTACATTCAGTAAAGAAGGGATAATACCTTCTATAATTAGGCAGAATTCAAGACAGAGAAATGTGATCATATAAACTGATATACAAGAATGTGGGGGCTCATAAGACTGTACTAGTGTGAGAAAAGAGATTTCATCAGCTTGCAGGATAAGTCACTGCAAGACTCTTTGCTTACACAAGGTATAAAAACATTCATACCTATTGTAAGCAACAAATAAAGTTTTACAGTTACCTTATACTGCAAGTTATTTTTTTAGTCCAGGTAAATCTAAGAAATAACTCATGTAAAGGTATTTTTCTGGTTGCAGTGATTTCTATATTTGAAGCCCCCCAGAAACTCTCAGGAGAGTTAATGGTTTGCACATAAATACTTGAATTAACAGCCAGCATGATTTCCATGACAAAACAGCTACCATCATACAAGCAAACGAGGATGATGATGTACTGGCAAGGTGGTGGCCTTAGGAGTCCCGTCTGTACTGGTGGAGTTCAAGTACCTCTTTTGTGGACTATGTGAACTCAGTGTTAGCAAGGCTAGCACCAGCAGATTGGCACAACTATTTACCCATAGAACTCCAAATCCTGCACAAAGTAAGGAATAGTTTTATGAATGGTACAGTTCAAGGTAGTGATAGCCATCAGGAAATCACAATCTCCTGACTATCCTGCTGATACTACATCAAGCAAGTCATTACAACAGAAAAATGTGTCTCTGTATCTATAGCATTCACCACTCTGTGTGCCAAGAAATTCTGCCTTCAAACCAGTACTGCACTGCTACTCACAGACCTCCCAGCTGCCCAGCACAGCCACATAATTGCCATCACCCCGTGGCACGTGCCTGGAGGCCTTCCCAGCCCTGCCATCCTGATCAGGCACACAGCATAAAGCTGCAAGGGTAGCAGTGAAGGTTTTCACTTCAGCCAGATCAAGCCTTTGGTCTGCTTCTACAATGCTGCAAGAGCAAGCAAAAATCAACTGCAGCTGTCAGCAGTCCCCTTCCATTCCTTCAGAGCTGGGGCACAAGTGCTCAAGTGCTGTTCTCTTTGTATTAATGACACTTAAGCCCCACAAAGTGTTTTCCTTTTGCTCACTGCTGCACAGGCGTGGCTACATACATCATCCCAATATTCCTACCAGGCAGACTAGTTAAATATGTTTTCTTCATTTCAGCTTTCCTGGGTCTCAGCCCAGAGCTGAATTCCCACACAACTAGAGCTCCTCGCTCCTTGTGCTGAGATTCAAATCTTGACCCCTGTTTGGGAGAGAGTTTAACAAGGTCACAAAAGGTCAGGAAGGAACCTGAACAGTATCTGTGATAATCTGTAAATACCTATTGAAGCTTCAGCTTCCATTTTTGCCATTATCAATTACAGTAATTCTGGTTACAAACAGAGTGAGAGCTCACTGTGTCTGCACAACAACAGAAGGAAAATACCTTGCAAAGCAATCATCAGTTATGCCTTTACCTTGAGCCCCTGTTATCAAGATCCCAACATCTATTCTGGCAAAATACTGGAATATTGCACACTCCCTAGTAGCGTCCTGCTGCTGTGCTCCAGCAGTGCACTCTCACAGTCTCCTGACAGTCTCCTGATGGTCTTATTTAAGAATTTAACTATTTTCAAACCTCACTAAAATTAAACAGACAGCATTTATAAAATTAAAATAAAAAATACCCATTCATGTTACGTGTTATAAAAGGGTGAGAGAAGTGAAAGAAGTAAAAGTCCATGGAAAGAGTAAATGATCAATGAAGATGTGAGATAAAGGTCAATGAGAAATTGCATTAACTTTAAAATTATTGCCTGATAACAGTCAATGTACACACTGTACACCTAAGGTAACACCTACACACATTTCTCTAGCATATACTGTGACATCATTATTGCAGGATAAATATAAATGGAACTCACATGCTTGTTGTTGTCTTATAGCCCTTATTCTCTTTAAGATGCGTGTTTTTAATTTCTACTGCATGGGAATGGGATGCCCCATTAAGACAGTACCAAAAAAACCCATATCCTGTATCCGCTTTGGCTTGTATGTAAATAAATAATATGTTCCAGCATAACATATCATACCATACAGGTAACAAAACATATATATACTGGTTGCTGCATGTTAGTATCAGAATTTTCTTTTACTAGCCCAACCCAGGGATTAACCAAGAAAAACCTGAAGCCTCTGGCATTAGCAACAGATGATTCCATTCGGGAAAATAAAGCTGCACTTGTAAAGGACCTGGAAAGAAAACTGCATTTCAGAGAGGATGCTAATCAACCAACTGGTCAGCAGGTAAGAAAATCAAGTGTTATTAAAATAAATTTCACTCTTGAACAAGGCATATATTATGACATGGAAAAAGAGGTGTTTGTGTGGGTGAGCTGCTACACTACTTTGCAGGGGGAGCTTTTGTGGTGAGTATTGCTTAGGAATAGCAAACTGGAGCTTTAAACAGAAAGCATGAGGGATGCAAGTGTAGAAAATTTGCTTTGTGACAGAGCAGCATTTTTCATTTCTGATCATCTCAGAGGCTGGTAGGAATGAAAAACTTCTTTATGTTCATGGAAGCTTCTGGACACTGGCTTATTTTTTTTGCTTTACAAGTTGCTCAATTCATTGCACACATACACACATTCATACACTCTGTATTTTAAAACAAAGAGTAAAGTAATGAAACTGTTTAGGAAGAGGCTTTTTCTTTTGGTTGAACTAAAATGGGATTTCAATTTTTTAGCATTAAATCTATGTTTCCAGATTTCCAAACTTAGATGAATTGACAGGAACTTTTTGGGAACTTTATTATTAGAATTTAGCAAAATAACAAACCTGTTCCAAAGTTCAAGGAACTAAATATCAGCTCACTCTTAACTGCAATCAATAAATGCACTGGATCTGGGCACTGTCTATGAAACTAAAGACAAAATAAAAAACGGAATAGTATTTAGAGGTTGAAACCACTGTAAATCAGGTTCAAGCACTCTTGAAAAACAGTAGGACACACTAAGGACTGACAGATAGCTGTTCTGCATGGAGGTGATTATTCGTGTCTCACCTTGGCCATGGAGTCCTCCATAGCTGTCCCACTATCTCAGGCTTAACACAACAAATAAGGGTTTACCCTCATCTGTCATCAACCAAAGAACTTTCACAACATCCTTTAGCCCTTCTGACAGAGAACATGTGGAGAGAAGCAAAACGCCACCAAGTCTCTGGAGCAAAGTCCCCTCTGTGGACAACTGCAGTGTAATCCCTGGGGTTTTTAATTTTGCTGTTGACCTTTCTTTCTGGCAGATCCCACCGCCAAAGCACTTTGAGTAAAACAACTGGCAAGCGGTATGTTTTGCAGATGAATCACAAGTGTTACAATTTGTACTTGCTATGGTAGTAAGACAAATTATTTAGAGAGCTCCTGTGAAATACCAGTCAGTCTTTGGAGTTAACTGCATGATAACCCCTTTAGAAGCAATGATCACCACAAGCGTCAAAGTTATCTGCTGACAGCAAAGGTTATTTATACACTTATTTGCTATTCTGTAGGAGACCAAACCTAAATCTTGATTCTCAAATTCCTCAAACACTGAGAAAGTTCAAAGCTGGCACTTCTCTAATTGTTGCAGTAATTAGAATGCCACTGCCAATGAATTAAAATAAATTTTAGAATTGCTCAATAAAAGTTCCCGCACTTCCCTCTCAATTCCCAACTTTAATTTCTTCTGATTTTACTCTTCTCATCTGAGAAAATCTTACTCCAGCATATTCAAGTCTGAGTTTTCTCCTCAATTACAGCAGTGATTATTTAAACAGATGGCAGAATGAACAGTATCTTCCAAAATTCCCATTGCTTTTCTATACAGAACAATCAACATCATGAAAATAATATGCTGAAGCACTGGATTCACACCCATATATTATCCTGCGGTTTTCTCTTATAGTTAACACAATTAAAAAGGAGACATTTTCATTCCATACACAGCATATCTGTATTAAATCAGTTATTGTAATGGTAGGGAGGGGCTTACTCCCTTTCTCATAAATGCAAATGCAAGTCTCCTTGGTGTCAGAGATCACTGCATAATGGAGTACAGCATCCAGTAAGAATCTCAAATGCTGGTTTCTTTGTATTGGCTACATTTTATTTTAAAAATTCCTTCTCATAAAATGTGTCCTCTGGCATATTTTTATTTAGAGCATTGTACTGGGACCCCATATTTCAATACCAGAGTTTATTCTCATTTACAACACCTGCAGAGCATGCAGGGATCATCCAAAACGAGCACTGCAGATGACAAGCTTGTGCCTTAAAGTCCTGGTATTGTCTTGTATTACTACCTAAAGGGCAGTAATGAACAGGAGTGATTTGTATTCTGGTGCTCTATTTATTATCTAAAATTGACTTCCATATGAAAAATGTTTAGCTCACAAGATGAGATTTTCCCAAGTGTCAGCATTATGCACTCAGCATGATATCTGATAATCCAGATGCATTCCTTCTGTTTCACCCAGTGCATCATTCATCACCAACAATACAGAAATCCAGGATCAGAATAGAGTTGGTAATTTTGCTGATGCTGCATGAGATAGAAACAGATTAGTCTCTGGGCTTCTACAGCTATGATAACCATGAGGTACTGACAGAAATACAAATATGACTTTGCTAAGATTCTAGCTGCAACTTTGATCAAGTACATGCAATAACAAGCTGTCATTTTTATCAGAAAAAAAGTGCCATACCCATAATTTCTGCAGATGGTGGTATGCTGTAGTGCCAGGTGAAATTTCACCACAATTTGGAGTGCTGAAAACAAATGTGATTCATTTACACCCAAACATCTTCAGTTACATTTGCTCAGTTCTTTCAAACAAAAGCTGCACTAAATGAGGATTGGCTTTATGCAATCACAGGAAGACGTTAGCACAAATCCCAGGATAGAGGAGACTTGACTGAGTGTCTTCCTTAGCTTGAAGACAATCAAATTCGTAACTCTGAGCTCCCATAAGGACAGGCTTCACTCCTTGCCAGTGGAAACAAGCAGTGTTGGTGTTGACCCAGGTTGCTCAAGTAATTAAGCATTCTTTATCAGCAGGAGAAAAATCTGGAAATTCCACATTTCAGAACGGCTTCTGTAACAGGTGACTTGAGCTTTTCTACCACCTTCTCCAGCTCAAGGAATAAAACTTAAGACTTTCAGGCACCAAAACCAGGCCCTCAATTAGAAAGACATTTCAAAGAGCATTTCAGCTTAATGATTAAGGTCTTCTGAGGAAGCTATTAGAATTCTTTCTTCCAGCTTGTGATGGAGAAAAGGAACAGAGACATACTGAGACAGCAAAATAAAAAGAGAATCACTCTCCTGCACAGAAACTAGAACAAACAACACCTGGATTCTTATCCTTGCTGTAGTGGATGTTTCAGTATTTCTGCAAAGTGAAAGAGGACAAGAAGGACAAAGAACATTCCCATCCACTCATCTCTACCCTCAGAATGTTTTATTGGCACAAAGCTTGCAGTTTCCTCTTGGAGACTGAAATCCTGTGAGACAAAGCATCCAAGTCTCATAGCCTCAGTGAGTGTCCAGGTAACTGCACCATTTGATGACAGGAGAGCAGTCAGTATTATCTCCACTTCCTAAAATCTGTCAGTCTAGTCCATTGGAACTTTTATCTTCCCTACAAGTAAAGTATCTCAGTAATGTTCAGGTAGAATACATCATGTAGAAACAAAGAGATGTGTGGGGAGAAAAGGAAAGAAGGAGACTTTGGGGAGACTTTGGCAAACAGAAAAATATGAATGCGTAAAGGAAATTAATTCTTTTACCCTTGTATTTGAGAGCATTCACATGTTTCACCAATATAATTAAATCTATAAATATTTCCTCTGTAAACAGAGGAAATTCACCTTTACAGGCAAGACTTAGAAAACAATTATATTATCTCCTCAACATTTTTATAGAAATAATATAAAATAGAAAAATGAGGTAATTAAACCTCAAAATCCTTTACAGTAATAAAACTAAATTAATTACCTGTGCAATAGTAAAGGAAAGCAGAGTTAAATACCAGGGCCTGGTTTATACGTTTTGGTTATAAGAACTACAAACTGTGCTTGTATATCTGTGTCATTTACTATGAACAATATCATGTGGCAATACTGATTGGTTGTGTCTTATGTAAGACTCAGAGAGCAGCCTTATTTTTAGGACAAAGAAAAAACATACAGCTGTTCAGAAAATTATGCACCGCCCTCACATCAACAGTATTCTTTACTTTTGCTAGAGAATACTTGATAAGAAATTTCAGAGCAGAAGAGATGCAGGGTTTGTCCAAAAGGTTTTAGATTACTAAAAAACAAAGCCTGTAAAGCCATATGCAGATCCCAACTCATCCCACAGGACACAACACCAATAACACCTCAACATCAATCACACAGAACCATCTCCTCACAGTTCCCATACTAAGCAGTCAGACTCAGAAAGCCCAGGAATCACCCAGAACTCTCTTCCCTAGGGCACAAAAATTACACTTAATCCAATCACTCCAAAAATCTGGCCCAAAACCAAGCACCATCTCTCAAAGGTGAGCTAATGTAGGCATTTTCAGACTGAGGATGGGAATTAAACCACAAAGACTCTTCACAGAAGCTTGTCTGCTCCGTACTAGAAATGAGAAGAGACTTCAGAACCTGACCAAGACAAATTGATATTAATACATATAAACTCCCTGAAAATGTGGGGATGAATAGTTAAACAACCACTTGTGTCTGTCTTCTCACGACCTAGATCTAATCAATAAGAAAGTAGACAGGTTTCATGGTAGGGATCCTGGCTTGCAGAGCTCATCACATCAGAGAGGGAAGCTGAGCTCTCCATGCTCGCACACACGCTCACTCCAGCTGCTAAGTCTGTGAGAATTGGAGATGGCAACTCCATTTGCTTTCTTTTCTGTTTCCTCCTTGCCTAATCACCTGGAACTGTATTTTGAATATTGTCTAGTTAGACAATGACTTGCTGGGCTCTTCACAGGTTTGTGTAAGCATGAGATTCATGCCTTGTGCTGGGTAAGATGCCCCATATAACTCATCCGCAAGAAATAAATCCCCCCAGTGGTACCTCTTCATAGGACATGACAAGTGGAGAAAAGCCTGTACATTGGATCTACTGCTTTTTGATTCCTACTGCTGAGAGGGAGCAGGGGGCAGAGAGAGAATCCAAACTAATCACAAGATTTTAGTCAGAGTAGCCTAGATTAGCCTGTGAAGTTAAGCAGTGTTACAGCTTGGAAACAGATGCTGAGATGCAATATATGCCACTTTCTTAGAGAAACTGTTAAATAGATTTAGAATAACTGTGCCAAAAAGCCAACCTAGTAAAAGTTACAAAACTGAGATTAAATTGGGAAATTTGTCTAGACTTGGCATTAAGTTGGCAACAGAATTGTTTTTATATAGGGTATGAGAATCAACATTTGAGTAAAGTTCCCCTAGCCTTTCTGTTTGTGGTAATTTCCATGAGTTACTATGCTAACATCAGATTATTTTGATTCTATAAGCTTCTACTGTTAGTATGTATATTCACTAATATCTGAATCCTGCTAAAGATAAATTTTAACTTCAACAGATCCAGTATTTTAGAACTCATATTCATACATAAAGGTGCCTAGAACCTTACAGGAATTACTACACTCTATGCAATTCCCTTTTCTGCAAAAAATGTTCACATTTTTTGGTGACAGTAGCAGAAAGGTAGCAGAAAGGTCCAGGAGTTAAATTATTTGACAAGATCTAGGAGACCATGATCCAACTCTCTGCTCTGTCACAGATTTTCTGTGTTACCTTAACAGGACCCTCAGCTTCTTTAGGCTTCAATTTCCCACATGTAAAATGCCGATAAATAGCCCTGCCCTGAAGGGTGCTGTGCTCTCAGGTGGTCAAAAATGGTGGTGATGGGACCAAACAGATCCCTCACAGAGACAAAATGATGCGAATTAGTACCTTCAGAAAGACTGGCACTGAGAGAAGATTTTGTTTGTTGCACAGGACGAAGTACAGCCACCCACCAGCAGCCTACAACAATATTGCCAAGGCAGAGCAAAGGCAAGCAGAAGGAAAGCTGCATTTCACTTCTCTATCTGCCACAGATTTCCACTAGAACAGTACAAAAGCACTTCAGATACATATTTAGCACATTTCCTGGTTTCGCTTTGTCCAGTTGTCTTTTACCCTTCAAACTGTACTGTGACAATATTAATACAACCGCCACTGCTCCCCTTTTGCACACTGTGCACACTCAATAATGTGCATTACAGTAAGGAAAAACAGCCAGATCTCCAAAGCTGCAGTCTGCTTAGCGTATATAGATAAATATGTACAATTACAGATGCATTATATACATCATACGTTATACAGAGCATTACACCACTAAACAGGAGCTTGATTTCTAGCTACTAAATATAATTGTAAATATCTGGCTACTATATTGAACAAATGTGTGAATTACTGCCTGTAAAAGTTTCATGTTCTAGGAAAGCCGCCAAAAAAGTAGCTGCAATGCTACATTTTTTACTCCAAACTAGGGCTTGAACCTTTGTATTCTTTCCCTCAGTGTCCTCAGTATGCTGAACTGCAGCCTAGTTTTAACATTGTACCCCGTGGCCACATGGGCTTGCTCTTGGTGTGACACTTTACGAAATATTTGTCTGAACCACAACAACAACACTTTGCCCTACACCACTTTTGTAATCACATTCAGAAATAGGCTTATGTCTTCTGTGTTAAAAACAGCTCTTCAGAAAGCCATAGTAACAACTACTTTCTGTTCTTGCTAATCCTAAAAGAAAACCTACCAAACAAGCAAAAACCTCCAAGATTATGTTCTGCCTACAGAAGTGTATTTTCATTTATTTCAGAGATTTCTGTTCTTTATAAGAAGTTTGGTGTAACACCTTCAGCCTTTGAATGTTGACATTCAAATTTTCACAGGAAAGTTAACTTGATCTTGCCAGTTGGTTTGTAAATTTATACAAGCATATATATATATATGCATACTGAACACATTTAGAAAAGCAAAGAATTAAGTATGAGCACAACACACAGGAAACACTTGGGCTGTGGGAACCCTAACTTCAACATCTTCTAATTTAAAATGTATTTTTGAATATAACTCCTTCAAATGAGCAGTCAAACTCGTGCAGTCAGCCTGCACAGCTCCCAGGTAGAGACTTGCATTTGTGCAAGGACACTTGGGGCTTCCATGGGCAGGGAAGCAGCTGCCAGCAATAACAACCCTGTGCTGATAGAGCAGCAATGTGCCCTTGTTCTCACAAACTGCTACTTTTATACCTCTTTCTGTGTATGCACATACATCCAGAGTCATGTGCAAAGAAATGTGGGAGAAAACCTGCCCATGATTAACTTCAAAGGGTCCCATGAAATGCATTCCTTCCTCTATTGTATTCTCTTCTGCAAGCAGACATTTGAAAAGGAAGAAGCACCCGTATTTCTTAATGAAGTAGTTAGTAAAAAGTTAATATCCTCAGCATATCAGACAGGAAAAAAATTATACACTGCATTAACAGAAAACTTTTTAGGATCTAAAGAAGACACAAGGTTAATTTGATTAAGTACAACTTGAAAATGATTGCTCTAAGTTTTATTTATGTTAGTTGGTTAGATCACTTAAAACAGATCTGCACTTTCAGAGCAGAAGAAACACAAGATGTTAATTGTCTCTATCAGCATTATTTGGTTTCATCTGTAGGCCATCATGGCTACAGCAACCCTACACTATTAGTTTCTTCTAAAATACCATGATTTGTTTTGGACAGCAATGATTCTAGGAAAAAATCCATATACAAAACTGCTGACTAAGCTTAGCTGTCTATAAACAATACTGGACTGTGCCATCAGCTTGTGCCATCAGCTATTTCAAAATTTAACTCTGTTCTGCAGCATTTTGTGCTGCATTCAACACCTTCCACATTAATGTGATGCCTTGGAAGTGTAATGGCAATGCCCTTCTAGCCCCATTATTTCCCTCTGCTGCCTCAGCCAGTCGCTGATTTTCACTTGATTCTGCCGTCCTAAAAAGACACAGGCAAGTGTCAAACACTGATTGCTTAACTTTCCCTTGTAACACTATAACCAGCTCCTGCCACCTACCTGAGAAAATTATCTGTTCGGTTGGTGAGAAATCAGAGAAACTCCAACTTTACAACAGCTTTAATGAGATAAAAATTTGATCCATAAACCCTAATTTGATCTATAATGCTGAGACCTGCAGCATGAGAGAAGAAAAGCTCAAGGAGATGAAACTTTATCAGGCTGTTAGGTGCTCCCCAGCTGCTGGCCAGTCTCCTGAGGAGGTGGCTGGTACCACCGAGCCCCTGGCTCCCAGCCTTTGGCACATCTCACACTGGGACAGAGCAGCCAGCTCGAAGCTCTGCTTGGCAGAGCTGGACTTGCAGGACAATGTCAGAGAGCAGAGTGGCCCTGTCAGAGGCGGGGAAGGTGTTAAAGGTAAGGAAGGCACCTTCGAGGGGAGACTCAGCAACCTAAGCTCCCTGTGAACACTCCTGGTACCTTGCAGTTATCCCCACTGCTCCAAAGCTGTGTGGAATGCCCAGCCCTGAAGCATCAGAGAACAAGAGAGGAGCGGAAGGAGGAGCCAGTTCATTCATAGAATTCCTTTCCTACCTACTCCCAGCTGGCTGCCTTTTCCTACCGTAGCTAACCTTTTCTAGAGCTGACTTTAAAGCAACCTCCCCAAAACAGACATTTTAGATGAAAACACACAACATCAACCACTTCAGTTCCAAAATCAGATATTACCAGGGTGTTTATTCCACCATGGGCATTTCCAACTTTTTCATTTTGTGGCAGCCACATTTCCCTCCTCTCAACCTCAAGTCTTACAAACCCCTGTCTCCTCAAAACTCTGCTGTAATGCCTAAACTTTTGGTCACTTCAGGTCTCCTAAAGAAATCAGAAAAGTTTGTCAGGTAAAATTTTGTGCTGCCTCTCCATCTTCTCACTATCTGGAAACCATTGGTCAAGAGCATAATCAGCAGTAAGATGGAATGGCTAAATGATCAGGGATGTAATTGCCAGTGATTTGGGATATCTGTGGGTTCTTTAATTATTTTCCATAATGTTTCAGACAAGATGCATTTTCTGCAGCTTGTTTTTTCAGCAAATTGAATATATCTAAGGATTGGTTACATCCTTATTTACTATTTGTTAGTTCTTACAATTATATTTTCAATAGAAGCAGGAACACAAGCTCTGGACTTAAAAACTGCACAAATCCAGGTCTGAGCAAACTGGTTTGGTTTCTACAGGTAATACAAGATTTCCCCTCCAAATGTTCATAATGGCTTAAGCAAAGTGCTCCTGCAGCTGTGTGTGTCAGTGCAGCAGGCAGTGTGTGTTACCTGAAAAGACCATCCTGGTGTAGCTGCAGTGCTCCACCATGCCCAGGAAAAACATTGGTTGGAATCATGAACTGAAGGTGGCTCTTGGTCTGAGGCTTCACAACTCACAGCAAGAGACATTTGGTCAAATGCCTCCTGGTCTAGACGAGAGATTTCTTCATGCAAAACAGCTAAGTGATGAGAAATTTCTAATCGACTTCAGGGGATCAGGAGAAAGTTCATAATCACATCAAACTATCTGGAAATATTCATTTATGTAGGAATATGCAGGGTTTATTGCATAACCTGTTTAATCTTCTAAGAATTTCAATGTAATATATTTTGCTTTCTCAGTTACACCAGCCAGAAATCTGTCCAAGTTTAACCTGAAGGTAAATTACTCTGAAAATATTTCACTTTCTTCCTGATTTTCTCTTTTAGTAGGTATAGTTTTCCTCATTTAATTATGAACTAAAGTATATAGCATTCATTTCTAAAATTAGGAGATGACTAATATTTGAACACAAAATTCTCAAAAGCTTGGTATGTTTTAATGATCTCTTTTGATCAACAGTGTGCAAGAGTATAATTTTTTTGACAGGGACTTAGAGGAATTACATGGGTTGGGTTTTTTTTTTTTTGTGCCTTTGAACAAACTCAGTCTCATTAGTTACATTGTGCAGACCTACAATGCAGTATCTGTGTCTGCAAACCAAATTCAGACTGTTTCAGGATGTCCCAGGTTTACTTAGGCTTTTTTATTTTCACTCATTTTAGAAATAGTCTAAAAGAGCAAGTGGCTGCAAATACCCCAAAACACGAGTGATCTTGTTCAGACATGTGCCTCTCTCACCCTGCAGGAATACAAGATTTCCAGCTTTGAGCAGAGGCTGATGAATGAAATAGAATTTCGCCTTGAACGGACACCGGTGGATGAATCCGACGATGAAGTCCAACATGAGGAAATCCCTACAGGCAAATACATAGCACCCATCTTTGATAAGAGACTCAAGCATTTCCGGGTAACAGAAGGATCCCCTATTACATTCACCTGCAAAATAGTTGGAATACCTGTTCCCAAGGTATGTCATTCTCACTGTAACTGGAAAAGGAACAAAACCCAACTACCCACTGTTTTCTATACATCCCTCTGAGAAGTCTCCCTCCTAAGCACAGGGCAAAGTGGAGAGATCTCGCAAACTAATCATTTCCCCCACCTTTCTAAAACAACAGTATCTGCTCTTGAGCATGCATCAGGCCTTGAGGTACAGCCACCTGACTGCAGGAGACACAGAACTGCACAACCCCCCAGAATGTTAACTTCTCAGAAAGATGAGAACTGATCTAACCATTAACATGCTTAGAGCCAAGAAAAGAGAACCTGACAGGCCCAGCTGTGATACGCAGCTTTCTGAGTTCAACCTGGATTTATTCTGTTTCACGTTGTAACTGACATGTGAAGTTTATAATTTTCTGAAATTTCATTAGTTGTTGCTCAACTTACGTTATTTTTCTAGTCACTGTTAAGTCATGGGGTGGGTCTGATCACTACAGGTCTACTGGTTCAAGGATGGCAAGCAGATTTCCAAGAAAAACCCCCATTTCAAAATGAACAGAGAAGAAGATGGAACATGTTCTTTACATATTGAAGCTGCTACTAATGATGATGATGGCAACTACACGATTATGGCTGCAAACCCACAAGTAAGGTGTTTTATTCTCTTTTACAAAACTCCTTGTTTCATCTTTTTCTAATATATGTTAATAGGAACACAAATTTAGGTCACATACTCTGACATCAAGTGGTGACTGTATCACAAATCAGATGCTTCAGAGCATAGGAGAAGAAACCATGTAAAGAAGACCAATGGAAACTACTCCCCTGTTACACATCCAGTCAAAATCATTACGGACATTTTTTCACATTAATAACTCCTGCCCTATCTCCTTCCCACTCCCAGTTGCTGATAGGTACCTTTTAAGTTGTGACGAGACAGACATGATGTTTCAGGCAAAAAGAAGAGAACAAGGAGAAACAAACAGTTACATTGAATTTGGAAGTGTTGCCAAACATAATTATACTCTTTATCTAGGATGCAAAGACGTGGATCTGCAAACAGCCTCACTCCTAACACCATTCTCCTTCACCCCATGTAGTAGCTGAGCTATTTATTTAGAAGTATATTCATCAGGCAACTTTTTCCAGTTTAAAATTTTCTTTCCTTTTTTTTTAAAATATACATCTTTTCAGTTTCTGTATGGCTGCATTTTAAAGTATGTCAGTACAAAGGTACTAGCAGAAAGTACCTGTGGCAGGAATAAAGCAGGGATGGGCACCACTGCTAAACGCATTGCCACAGCCTGGAAGAGCCTGAGAAACCCCTGCCTCAACTGCACTGGCCTTGGGAAAGTAGTATTTTCACTATAGTTCAGCTACTTTCTAAAAATAAATTCTAATGCATTGTAAATGTTCAATATTTATATTTTAAAATGCAATGAGCTATTTACCAACTATTAATTCTGTTTCAATTGTGATTTGCAGGGGAGGATCAGCTGTTCAGGACACCTGATGGTTCAGAGTGTCCCTTTCCGGGGACGAATATCAACAACTCAGCCTCACAGGTGAAAGAAAGAAGTCCTGCAGACCTTCTTTATAGTTTTTACTGAAAGTATCAAAAATAACCACTGCGCTCATTGAACTTCAGTTCTTAACCATAAAATGGAAGTAACACTAGCAGTGCCTTCTCAACAGGTCACTTTTATGTTTTTGAAGGTCATCCTCAAATACAGGGAAGTTTAAGTATGATTTCACTTACTTATTGCAGTGGAGCTAAAGGCAAGTGATGGATCAGCAAAATGAAATCCAGCCAAAAAAAGCTTGGGAATGTAACTATATCTACATGATACAGTTAACTTGATAATCTTTCTAAATGGAAAATACGCAAGAAATAGATTACAATCAGTCCATTTCTTTCTGCCCTTTTATGTAACTCAAGCTATCTCTCCATCCTTTTCCCCAATTTCCTCCCCTTTTTTATGCATTAGGAAAGAAAAAGAACTGAGTATCCAAACCCACACGTGATTTTTGTGTTGCAGAACACGACCCCGGGTGCCAGAAGGAGACAAAGAGGCGGTTCAAGAACGCTTTTTCAGGCCATACTTTCTACAGGCTCCAGGTGACATGGTGGCACACGAAGGGCGACTTTGTAGGTTGGACTGTAAGGTATTAACTGGTTCCTCTGCTCACTCTCCCTTTCCTACCTCTGTACATGCAGTGCTATGTGTTTTCATGTTCTTTATTGCATGCATGAGCCTTTTCCATTCAAGTTTTAATGCTTCACTTTTAAAGCTATCTCTTAACGCTATTGTCTCTGAGCTGATTCCAGGGATTTCTTTTGAACAAAAGCTCTATGGGATGAAGAACACAGAAAACACAACCCAGAAGGCTCACTTACAAGGTTGTCCAAATTACTAGATATGTTCACTGTGTCCTTTACCAGTATGAACTCCAGAAGCTCTGCTCCATTATCAGACTCTTGAACATAATCCAGAATAGCACAAAACTGTGAGAAAGAGAGGATTCAGCACATTGCTTTGTGTTCAAACAAATGTTCCCATTGTATTGGATCGAATTACTGAAGATTAATACTCCCTGAAAAGAGGGAACTGAGCCCAGTTCATTTTATGCTTCCCCAGCAAGCACTGAGGCAGAAACATCCCCATTTACTGATTGAAATCTTCTGTGAAAGAGTTGTCAGAGGTTAAAGCACACATAGTGAACATCCTGTTATTGAATGCCTTTAAGAGAATCATCTGCTCCAACATATTCTGGTAGCCTCTGTGTCCCTGTAGTGCAGCAAAGGTGGCACTGCTGACACTCACCTCTACCCTGAAGAGGGTAGAAGCTCTGAGGCACAAGTTAATGCCCTGAAGATGAGCAAGATTCATTACTAGGTAATTTACGATGTAAAGTTTACAAGGAGCTTGCCAAAGAATTTGGTTATTCCTAGCTCTGCTATCCTGGCACAGCTTGTGAAGCCTTAAAGCATGTCTGGCATTGCACAAACCTGAGAGAGAGCAGTCCTCACTCAGACAAGTTCCACTTCCCCCTTTCTCTGCTTTGTAAATACTGTTTCCAATAGGTAGAAGTACTTACTCTACCTATTTACTTTGTAAATAGGTAGAGTAAGTACTTCTACCTATTGGAAAGGTTTTTAATACTATAATACAATCTAATAATCTTTAAAAAATACTTAATTTGTAGTGTTCTAAAGCATGTAAGTTCAACAACTATGAAGTATTATAGTCACCATATTTTACACAATACAAAGTAATTTATATTTTTTTATCTCTGTTAAACTCTCTAGTGTTTTAGACCCAGGGATTTGATTTATATTTATTTGATTTCTATATAGCACTAAAAAAAGGGAAAACTAGGAGATTATTAGGAGTCTTTTGTGAATCTCATATACCAATTTTGTATCTTATAAACCAAGTTTCTTCCTTTCTTACTAAGAAAAATGGAGATATTTCATGCACTATTTTATCTTTTTGCTTGTTTGTTTTCTTGTTTTCTCCCTTTTGGAACGAGTCAGCAGACAAACAAAAACTGAGAAATAATTAAAAAAAAAAAATCTTTCCGCTCTAGATTCTGACATGATTTAGCTGGCATTTGAAAAAGGCCTAGCCCTGAATTGACTAACCTTTCTCTGTCAATTGGATATATGTCTTGAGCTGTCTCCCTGTGTCTTAGGTGAGTGGGTTACCAACTCCCGACCTGACGTGGCTCCTGAACGGCAAACCTGTTCTCCCAGACGGCAGACACAAGATGCTGGTCAGGGAGACTGGAGTTCACTCTCTGCTCATCGATCCTCTCTCCCAAAGTGATGCTGGAACTTATACTTGCCTTGCCACTAACAAAACAGGACAAAATTCATTTAGTCTGGAGCTCACTGTTGTAGGTAAGAAACACTGAAAAACGAGCCTCAATGATGAAGTTATTTGTATGCATTTCTTCAAACTTGCCTTACATAGTTTCCCTACAGCCAAGTATAAATAAATAGTTAATGCACTGAAAGCAGAGGAATCCAATAGATATAGATACAGATATGTAACATATACATACATATATATATCCCTCCTCAGCTGACAGAGGGAAATACACCTGGTGCTCAGTTGACCAGTGCACTCCTGTTACTAATAGAGGACTGTAAGAATTCTACCTCATTATCACCCTACCTCTCTTGTCTGGGCAAAATGACATTCATAATTTTCTTCCCAAAAAAATGCTTAGGGTTTGAATTCATAATATATGTTGAGGTATCCTAGATTTCAGCCCAAATTTTATCAGTTTAAAATTTTTTTTAAAGAGAAAAATTTAAATCTGAACACTGCTCTTTAATAAAGACTTAAAAGATATGAGATACTGAAATTTATAGATCTGGCATTAATCTCCTGCAATAGAAATTAAGGTCTATTAATGGAAAGTAAACATGTCTAATGTTTAGACCCATTAGACATGCATAAATTCTTTCATGAACTTCAGTTCTGTCTATTATTTACTTTACGTTCCCTTACAGAAGCTATGTCATGGCATTTCACTTCCCTTCCAATACCCCACTAAAAATTCACAACCTATTTTGGTCACAAGAATAATTTTTATTATGTTCTTCCATACTGTCTAAAGCGAAAGAAAGAATAAAAGATCTGTTGTTCAATAATTCTTTTTCCAGCAAAGGAAGTGAAAAGAGCCCCCATGTTTTTGGAGAAGCTTCAGAACTGCGGTGTTCCAGAAGGGTACCCCGTCAGATTAGAGTGCAGAGTTGTGGGAATGCCACCTCCCGTATTTTACTGGAAGAAAGATAATGAGACCATCCCATCAAACAGAGAGAGGATGAGGTACTGTACCATCATGTCCTGCCTGAAGTTTCCTGTGGCTGGACCAACTTTTTCCATGAAAACTTGTGTGATAAGTACAGATGGTAGTGTTTTGCAAACAACTGCTTGCACCCACATAACGATGAAAGAACTTGCTTCCCTGTGAGGTGAACAATGGCTGTTTCCTTGGTTCACAATATACCACTGCATCAGAGGGTGGGGAGGGAGCTTTTGGGCCATAGGCCTGATAGAGCATATGAATCTCCTCATCAAAGATACTCTGATATGGTATTTTAATGCGTTTGAGCACCTTATTCTCTCTAAGCTATTTTTCCCCAGTCTAGTTATAACTGTGTATGAATTCAAATTCAGAACAGCTAGGACATGGTTTTGAGTGCCCCAGAGCATGGGATAATAGAGAGTTTATCATATCAGATACAGAGGCTGATAACAAAGTTGGTCACAGAGGCAAAGACTTTGATCCATGCTTACAAAATAAAACAACATTCAGGTGCAGCTCTTGCAGTCTAATGCATCACTATTTTTTCAGTTTGGCAAAAGAAAAGGTGATGAAATAATGTGCCTATCTGCAATTAATAAATTAATGGCTTTTATTTTATTTTTAAGATATCTACTTCAGCATATATCTGATTTTTAGCATTTCATTTCACTTGGTTCCAATTAATGATTTGATGCAGTCACTGGATCTCTGATATCAGCTCCAGGAAGTACCACATCTCACCACACATACCTGCAGGCTATCAGTACAGAAAGCTGGCCCAGCAGCAGCACCTATTAGGGATGCACACTTATCACAAGGGGAAGCATTCCTGGAAAACTCTTTCATTGCCCTGTACCCACTCAGAGGCCGCTGTTTCTCTCCAAAAACCCCATCTGACTCTGACCTTCAACAGCCTGTAGTCTATATGGTTTGGGCCCAGTCAAGTTTAATTTGGGCTCAGTCCTGTTTAATATCTTTATAGATTATCTGGATGTGGGGACTGCTGCTTCAGCCCAGCAGAGGAATGGCTAAGGGAAACCTCCCACACCCCACAATTCCAGGAGACCAGACTGCCTGCCCCAAAGGCTTCCAGTGGCTCTGCACAGGTCCATGGGCAGCATTGTCCTTGTTTGTCCCTATCTTGCCCCACTGTTGCCTTCCTGCCTGAAGCCAAGAGACAATTTTGTATCACGATAAGGACACACACCAGCTCTTCTTCTACTGCATCCCCAGCTTAAGGCAAATTAGGCAGTGCAGGGAGCAAAAGGTGAACATTCCCTTTTTTATTAGTGCTGTCGGAAGCACAAAATGTCCTCGTGTCCTGAAAGTCTGTGGTTTCATTCCAGTTCATAAGAAAACAAAATCTCAAATCTCAGAACATCCTGCAACTTCAAGTGTACTGAAGTGCTCATCTTGCACCTCTTCCTTTATAACGAGAGAAACCTGGGTTGATGAAAAGGACCTAGAGCCTTTTTAACCTCAGCCTAGAGAGCAGAGGAATCTCAGTTCTGCTACACACTACTGAAAAGTTTTTCCTAGAAATTGTAGCCACAAAGTCTTAGATCACTGGACAGCAAAGGAAGTGAAGAAAACAATGAAGAAGGTTTATTTAGAGTGTCGGCTAAACAAATCTTTCTGATTTTCCTTCTTGGTCATTTTCTCATGGAAAAAGGTGCCTCAAGAAAGCTTCTGATTGGCTCTGGTTGCTGTTGTGAAAAATATCACAACTTCTTACAAGTGCTCTTGGTATTTTGTTCTGTTCTTGTTCCAGCTCCTGAACTAGGACAAAATACAGTATGATTGTGCAGCAGCTTTGCACAAGTTTAGTTCATTAGCATTAAAAAAATAATATTAACATATCCAGAGTGACAATTCAGCTTCCACTGTCTCACCCTGGCTGTGCACAACTGAGAGGACTGAGAGGAGCCAGAACAGATCTGAGATTTCCTGATCATTGTTTGAGGCCACACTCAAAGCAAATCTATTGACTACAGATGTCTCAGACTGCTACCTCTTTGAGAATAGAAATGATAATGTATCCATTTCACGTTTAATATACATATTTTAAAATCTGAAAGCTGCTATGCCCTTGAGAAATACTAATTCCCGAACGCTTGTGTTCCCAGCATGCATCAGGATACAACAGGGTACGTCTGCCTCCTGATCCAGCCTGCCAAGAAAGCAGATGCAGGCTGGTACACCTTGTCTGCAAAGAACGAAGCTGGCATTGTCTCCTGTACTGCTCGACTTGACATATACGGTAGGTGTTGGCTGGTAAATAAAACAAACCCCCAATTAGTTCTTAGTCTGAGAATACGAATTAGAAATCAGTGTCACAGCATGGCCACAGTTTAATAAGGCCACAGAAGAGATACAATGATACAGCTAAATGGCCAAACCAGCTCTGCTGCATTGACCTAAAGGAGAGTAAGGAAAAAGAAACACCTAAGGAGGAGTTTTGCACAATGTTCTCTACTCCCATTTTCCACCTTCCAGAATCCCTAGACACATAAGCACATATTTGTAAGTTGAACCTTAACTCTACTGCCTCTGACGTGTGTCTGTGCCAAAGCCCTGACCTGATGGAACAATAAATTGCACACAAGAAAATGGACCCCTTCTTCCACAGAGCACAGGTGGTGCAAACCAAGCCTAACTGGTGGGGGCTACTTTACACCTACATACATTTGTGTAGGACTCAGAAGGCCTCAGTCCATTTCAAGAACTACAGCACACCATTTAACTGTTATCTCTGCAAGATAGAATAGACAGAGTACCCTGATCACTTCAGCAGCATAATAAAACAGAAAACATGTTCCACAAACTGGATTTTATATGTATCTATATATATATTCCAGAAAATGACTGGATTATAACCAGACATTCAAAAGAAAAAAAAAAAAAGAAAGAAAGAAAGAAAACCCACATGTTTTCAAACTCGTTTTTCTAATTTTTTTAAACCCCACCTAATTATCAGAAATAAGTCACCAGAGCATCTCTGTCAGCCTCCTGCCACCTTGTGGTGATATGGGCAATAGTAATGGAAGGATCCAGAGAGGGCTGGGGAGAGGCTGATTCAAGAAAGGTAACATAAAATGAAAAAATCCCTTAGGTATCTAAATGTTGAAAAATAAATTTGCATATGAAGGATTCAAGGCGCAAACAGGAAAAACATGGAAATCAAGAAATGTCTCCCAATTCCAACCACATTTTCTAAAATATGCAACTCACGCCCCAAAGTGAGTGACAGAAGTAACTTTTCTTTGTGCTATTGTGAATGGGTAGGGTCGAGAGATTGAAGGTGTGGCCTGATATTTGCAATTCCACGTGCAAAGAAAAATAATAATGAGTAAATAATGAGCTCAAGTAGAAAAAAATCTGGGGCTGCAAGAAAAAACTAGGCTCTTTTTAAAATATTTCCTGATGGAGTGAAAATTCAGCATGGAAATACATTTCTTATCAATGATTAACATGTAGATTGCAGTCTCCCCCACTAAGTTACCTCAGAGTATTGGAGCCTGAATTTGACTTTAATTTTCATACCCTTTCATTTTAACTGCTGATAGGCATGTCTAACTAATTTGGGTGCGGACCCATATGGATAAACACTGGCAAAGATAATACAATTTTCCCTTTTCTTAAGTGTTTTAGGAGTAACAACTGTTAGGTATTATGCAATTTTTGCAAAATTTTAGCAGTATTTGTTCATATGAAATTCATATAAATGTTACTTTTAAATTACTGAATATGTGTCTTTGGATTATGTTTCTTTCAGTAGGTAAAAAAATCTAGAAAACATGTTAGTAGCTGTAAGTACTAGAGGACAATAAAAATTGCAAACACTTCCTTGAAGAAAAGCCATCCAAAGGATGAAGTAGTACAGAATCAGAGCCTTGTCCAGTTGGTTCATCTCTGTGCACACTATGGTATGTTTTTAGTTTTGATTGCAAGAGCTTTGGAGTAGACTCCAAAGATTCAATCATTAAATTTGAGACTTAGTGAAATCCATGTAAATGTTGCCACTGAACTGAACAGGGATGGAATTTTATCTGTAGACTTCAATAAAAATACTGAACATATAAACCATGCCAATGATATTATTTGAAAGAACACACCCTAAACCAGAAAAAACAATGCTGTGCTCTCCTCAAGGATATTGGAAGCAACTGTCCAGGTGTGTGTATTGATTTCCCTTGTTTCCCTGTGACCCGAACTTCGAGGTTTATATGGCCCTTTGTGTTTGTGTTGCTTCAGCTCAGTGGCACCGTCAGATTCCACAAGCAGTCAAGCTCCGCCCTGCTGGCAGCCGGTACACAAACCTCAGCAGCCAAGGACTCGACATCTTCTCTGCCTTTCCCACTCCTGAGAGCCCTATGTTGTTTTCATCCCCAACCCAAAAGTTGGTGGAGAGCGAAGAACTTTGAAAAACAAACACTTGTTCCAGTTGCACCTGCGGAGGTACTAGAACTGTGAAAAACTAAATAAAACAAAAAAGAGGTACAACTCAAGATGCTCAAGGTTTACAAGCAATTTGTTTGTAATTAAGTGTTCTGCTGCTGCAAATGCTGCAAGTAATATAGCGTACAAGACTTTTGCATATGATTTTAATGCAGGATAATTGTGGTATGAAGTGTTGTGCAATAAATTCAGTACTGTGTAGTTTGGTAAGAATTACATAGTAAACATAGTTTTCAGCACCTAAAAGCCAATACCACTTTGACTTCTTGAATTAGAGCTACTGTGCTGTAGCTGCCATGGTAAGGATTGATGATGATTAGTTGGAATACTGCCAGTGAAAACACTGACATTACAGTAACAACAATCCTGAATGAGGGCAAACAACAAGACTTTGAATGTAATTCTAAAAAACATGCCAAATAATCACAAAGCACAAGTTAAAGGGAAAAGATGTAACTCGTTTTTATACATGATTATTACACCAGACTATTTTAGAATTTTTGAACTCCAGACTAGACAAATATAGTATTTCATGTAGGTACAGCTGTATACCCCACATATTTATATCTCTGTGTGTGTGTACTCCATGAACTGCGTACTCTTGGTGTAAGGGTTCATAAAATAAGGTACAGGGCATGTGCATAAGGCACTAGCACAGGAAATAAAAATTCCTCTTGTCTGATGCATGTTCTCTTGAGCCTATAGCTGAAACTATTTTACAGATGTGCTTCATACTTTTTTCTTTACCATGTTAGTGATCCTCTGACTTTAACACAGATAACAAGAAGCTTGCAACTTCAACAACTTTTAAGTATCAGTCTCTTTTTCCTAATTTTTAATGTGTTTCTACCATCTAGCTTATTTTACAGCTAAATGGAAAGCAATTACGACTTGGTAAATTTTCACCAACATTTAGGAAATTATCACAATTGTGGTGTCTAACAAGAAGACTGAAAATTCTCTTAGTATACAAAAATCAAGTAACAGTTGTGCAAAAAGCAAAAAAAAAACCCTACTGTAATTAACAGTAGTAATAAATATGGCAAATTAATGAAAGCTCACCAGAACGTGTTAGGTGACAACACCTAATGATTGATTTAAATATATTTGGCATATATGGGAGTTACATTAACCTCCCAGCTCTTAGAATTTGTGAATGTTTAAGATGTTTTCCTGCATATTTAAATTACTGTTAACCCTCTTCTCCAGACATTGTTCACAAGCACTTCTTACTGCTTTCAACATGGCTGGAGAATGCAACAAAGTCCCATCAAAGTCACAGAGATGAAAAAACATTAACAGATACTTTCATTTTAGACTATATATTTGGGTTTTTTTCAAATTTAAAATTCAACTTTAAAAAATTACGTATTCAAAGAAAACAATGGGGAGCTATCTTAAGAGCGAAAGAATACTGGATATAGCCAGAGAGTGAGCGCCTTTATCTGGGTTTTCCACAAGTATAGCTTCTGTTGTCCCTAACTGTTGGTTCCCTAAGGGTTTAGAGGAAGTCAATTTCTTGTGATGTCTTACTTCCCACTTCAGTGAACACCATAAAACAAAACCATCGTTATAATTCTCATGCTTTTGTTAGAAATCTCATGCAAACCACCCCAGACTGGACAGACCAGAAAGCTAAAACACATTCTTATCCTAAGAGTTAAAACAAGGTGTAGGTATTTGTATGGAAAAGCAGATGTTGCCCATGTCGTACCTCTTCCCTGGCAAACAAAATAAAACTCATGGCTATTAAAAGTGATGCATTGAGTTAAGTGACTTCAGTTATGAGATGCTCAACTTAAGACATACTGTGGGTCTGATTTTCCAGGATAGAGAATCTAGTGCTCTTCTTATCTTCACTTGGTTTTTAAGATGGCTTAGGGATTCCAAAACTAAACCCTAAATTTTAAGTTTCCCATATTAGTTACTACTCTTGGAAAAATAATACAAGAAACGTTATTGGATTTTGCTTGCTTAATTCAGCACTGTTTGTGAAATGAGAAGGTAGGGAATTAAGACACAAAAAGATCAAACTCTATTCACATCTACAGCCCTGGTTCTCCCATTATTTCATGAATTGGAAAGTAAATTTTGATCTGAACTATTCCAGGTTGCCTAATGGCCATCAGCCTTTATCCCTATGCACAACCTTAGTCAAGAGATTGCCTGCTTGGAAGTCCCCTGTGGCCCCTTTGCCTGGCTGAGAATGAGAGGTGGGACCAGATGACCCCCTGAGCTTTCTTCAGACCTAAATCACTCTATGTTTCCTAAATTATTTCATTTTCCACTGCCTGTCTGAATATCCCACCGGGATTAAGTTACCTGTCAGCTGAGTAGAAACTAAGAATTCAAGCAAGCACAGACTTTTTCTTTTTGCTGGAATCTATCCTATTAGGCAAGTCTAGCTACAAGCATTCTCCACACAGTGTAGAAGAAAGAAATACTAGTACTTAGTACTGGCAAATACCTGGTTACCAGTGCTGGAATCATACTGATCAATATTACTGACAGCAGTAGTGGTTTACAACATCAGACACCACACCCAAAACCAGTGCAAATTAAAAGACAAAATGTAGAGTGTAAATATCCAATCCATATCTCTTCACCTTTTCTCTACAATATCAGTGGAGTGTCTCTAAACTCCCATCTCTGACCTGACAAGCTGAGGATTAAGTCGTACAATGTTTTTTAAAATGTACGTTCAGTTCTTTGGAGGTGGGAGGACAAGAAGGTACTGCTGACAGACTGTTCCCAAAGATTCGTGTAAGAAGGATTAATCCTTAGTCATTCAAGAAGGGGCCCAGAAATCTCAGTGAGAGTTAGCTATAGAAAGTAGATCACCAAAATCTGTTAGCTGAACTACAAAATTCTCTCCTGGACAGTATTTATTAGCAAAAGGATCAAAACCCTTCACATTTCCATACATAATGCAGAAGTCAGCAATTTCAATTACTTTCAGTAGCTCTGATAAAAACAAACTCAGAATCTGATCCCAAGTGGTCTGTGGCTGTTACATTTTGTTCATTAACTGCTGCAGGACATTTCTCCTCTGCATGTACTGAGCCCATGAAGTGAACCTGTAAAGGCAGCTTGTGCAAATGGATGCCAATGCTGTTTAATAAGTAGTATTGATGTGCTGGTCACAAGGAAGAACTTGCAAGAAAAAGACACCAAAATACATTTGTGTTGTTAAGTGGTGGAAATGACAAGGGGAAATGGCTTGTGGAAGAGAAGGACAGTAGGGCAGTACTATGTTGCTACACTGCGTCAGGATGTGCTAGAATCTCTGCAACTCTGCTCCCTCCTGAGCAACCTGGCTGCTCATTGCTGGTGTTAACTGAATCATCAATTCCACTTCACACTAACCCAAAATTTCATCCTGTTATGCAGGGCAGGCTAGTGCAGCAAGAAAACTTAACGTCAGACCTTCCACTGAAGTCACTGTTAGCTATTAACTTCCAGAAGTCCATGAAACCACCACAATGTGGAGCATAATGCTGTACAAGTGTGATACAGAAATGCTCAGGTTTGTAACCTTTTAAGTGTTCACTGATTCAAAATCTTGTAGGTTTATTTAATTTCCCATTTCCTCCTAGTCCTGGTTTTGTTTACAACCAGAGGTACACTGTATTGCAAACTAGAGCAGAAATGACAGCTTCTGTGTTGCAATTCTAGATTTCAAAAAGTATTACTTTTACTTTAAACTTTCGGCCCAGACTGATGCAAACCCAGCCTGCAGCAGCATTACATATGGGACTGCATTGCTATCACTGGACCTCTTGCCTTAAAACCACTGGACTGAGTTCCTTGCTTCCACCTGGAAGGTGGAGCAACCCTTCTGAATGCCTTACATCTGCTAAACTAAGGAGATGAGAGCACACTTCAAATACAAAAACTCAAGTCTGCAGTCTTCATCTCAATATGTAAAAAACAGCCAGTCCCAACTGTTTACAGTAATTGTAGGTACTTCAACCAATGAATCTGGAATAAGAATTCATTTAAGAACTGTGTTCATAATGCTACCAGGTTTAAAAGCATTAGTTTCTGGAAAATGTCTTTACAAAACCTAATGAAATATTTATACTGTTAATACTGGAGACACAATTAATTGATAATTGCCTTATTATTTCCAATACAAAAATATTCACTTTGAGCCTCAAAATTCTAGTTAATATTTTTTCTTGATTAAAGTTGATTTTTTTTCCAAAGCCATTCTCACTGAGAAGAAAAATGTTCATGTCGGTTTTACAGTATATTTTAAGTGCACATGAAAGGAAAAAAACAAACACCTGCCTGTTCAGTAATGTACTTGCCTTCATCTCACCTGAATTTAATAAATGCTTCAGAGTTGCATACAAGACTGTGTCCTCCACATGTTCAAACAATTGTGAAAATGTGCAACAATACCAGAAGTTTTCGCAGAACTTTGCCATGACAGATGAATAATGAAATCAGACTTCACTTTATTTAGACGAAAATCATAAATATTGTCAACTTATATAGTAGCCATGCTTCTAACAGGTAGTTGTGAAATAAAGTAGTTGCTTTTTTAAACAATTCTTGATATCAGTTCCCATTGGTTTTAAAATATACTCCTACCTACAGTGTGTCAGAGCTGAACTCCACTGCCTCAACACTTGGTTCAGAGTCTGCCTGCTGCACTGCCCCCTGGCCCCACCCTGCCCAAGACACCTGTTTGCTGCACCCAAACCAACACTGCTGCACCATTCTCTGTGCACTCAGGCACAGGGCACCTGCCGGAGAGGACTGAGCTTTTCAACCCCTGCTGTGTATCCAGCACTTGAACAGGTGAAAACTGAATGAGGGCCAATCAAACACACAAACCACACTGAAGGTCTTTCTTCACTACACATGCCTTAGACGTGAATGAGGGAGCATCTCCTTTGTATAAGGGCCCATCAGTACATTGTGGAACAGATTTTAAATGAGCAGCAGATGCAAACCCAACGCCTGAAGAAAGCGGGTCTGATAACTCAGATACAGAACAGAATCAAAGAAAGGATGAGTCCCATCACATCTGCTACTATCAATTTTGTCCTCCCATGTAACCATGCTTCTCCATTCCTATCTGATTTCCATGTACTTCTGTGCCTGCCAAGTCAAAGGAAATGTTCCGAAGACCATTTTAGCTCCATGAGCTAAAGTGGCTCCATTACATTTTATCATTTCCTCCAAACAACCTAAGTTTCTTCTATTAATGCCTTTATACTTCAAGTCCACTATAAGGAACCATTTATCACATAATAAAAAGAAATCTTGGGCCATAAATGCTGCAAATTTAAGTAGAGTTCTCCAGTTTTACTTAACAAGAAAGAGGGAGTGAGCTAAATACTGAAATACCTAATGACACTCATGCTTCCCCACAGGAGGAAGCTGCAATGTCAGTGACTTTAAAAATCCATAGTTGAGGTCAGTCACATTTTTACTTTTAAGAATGGGTACTGTAGAACCATTTCAGAATCCCAGTCAAGAACTGAGTCTTGCCCTGTATGAATGTATAGTACAAGATGGACTGTGCATAAATACCTTACAAATGGTGAGATGGAAGACAGAAGCCTAAAAAACTGGAATGAACAGAAGTTGTAAGACATGCTGATGATCAGGAAGAAAGCATTGACTTTTTAATACTAACACAGGTTTTGGGAATGTGCTACCCTAACCCTGCTTTTAGCCACTGAAAAGTCAATGCAGCTAAAATGTCACTCTAGCTCCAAGCTCAAAAATAACTCTGGGCATGTCAAAACAGGATGATATGATTAAAAGAATCATAGAAGCAGAATATTTATAGCTTCAAATAGATAACCCTGCAGAAGGTCCTGTTAGAAAAATAGAGCGTAATTTCCCACAAATAATTCATTAGAATTTCACAGTTTCAACAGTGAATCACGTATCTGTGTAGCATGCAACACATATTTAATGAAGCAAGCAGTTCTCATCCCCACTGTTTTCACAATAACATGGTTCTACAATGAGAGTGATAATTGGACAGATGTATCAGATGTGGTACTGGTACTACAAACAAAAGTATTTCACGTTTGCACTGCTGTTCAGTGGGACAAAGATTTATGAGCAGACAAAACTCAGCCTCTAAGAACACACCAAGCTCTGAGCATCATAGAAGCAACAATTATTTAAGGGAAGGGGGTATGAAATGCCCATACCAGCAAAGTCCAGTACAGAAGGTGGCTCAGAGCCATTACCTGACAAGCATCAAACAGTCGGTGGGGAACAGATATTTGGGAGCAATAATCAAACCCAAGTTAAACAGTCAAGTTTATATTTCACAAAGTGTCACTGAAGTATCTGTAAAGGAAAGCTATGAAAAGAAACCAATGACTTACTGAACAGTTGTTGAATTTGAGAAGTCCCAACCAGCATGGATACTATCTGCTTTTCAAACTGCACTCAGAAACTATTTTTAATGATTAAACTTTCCCATTGCCTCAGCTGACTCCCCAAAAGGCTTTAACAGATCATCAGTAGACAGACAGCTATGTATACACTACACAGAATTTCCTCTGCTGCCTTCAGTACTATGGTAAACTGAAAATCCCAACTTCCAGCTCAATACTGCACCCTCTCAAGAAACAAAAACAGTATAGCATTAGATAAAATTAGATAAACTAGACAAAACTAGACAAAACTAGATAAAATAAAAAATTAGATAAAAAACTAGACAAAATTAGATAAAATTAGATAAAACTTAGATAAAAGTTTTCCCACCAGTAATATTACTAATTATAAACAAAAGTATCAGTAAACATTCACATCCCACTAGCAGAACAAAATCTAAGAGAAGGGGGATTGCAGGGGATTATAACCTTAACATATTGTTCAATAGCAGAGATTGACACCATGACCTGATTTACACATGTTCACAACCTATGTACTGCTCTGAAGTGCTTTGTAGGGCTTCAGTTTCAAGTATCAATAACTTTTGGTAACATGAGCACAGATATTTTACAGCTTCTGTTGCTTTGTTCTTTATGAGAGCTTACTACCATTTACTCATTCCCTGCATATTAATCCATTATTTTTTTTAACTATATCATCATATGCAGTAGAAAGGAAAGTATAACATTACAGGAAAGAAACAAAACCGAAAAGAAATTGATGTTAAGTACTTTTACCTGAATTACTGCAATGTCATGTCCCAACAAAAAAAAAATATATCTCAGCTTTAGGCTATCTCTCACTAATCTAAATTCTCCATGTCATATAACCACATGATTTATTTGCATCCTGTTCCTGTTTCAGTATGGAAAACCCACTGCTGTGCTAGCAGTGCAGGTGAGACAGTTTTGCCTGAAACTGTCTCACCTGAAACTTCTGCCTAAAGTTTACAGCTAATAAATTAGGGTAAGATGGCACATGCTTGAATTATTTAGGAATTGTATTCATTGTTATTACATACATAAACTTGCCACTTAATGGTAAGTAATATTCAAACAGCATTAACTTGATTATTTGATAGACAACAGTTAATTCTACTGTCTCTATGAGTAACAAGACTTCATATCTCTGAGGCTAAATCCACTTTCTGCTTGCTGATAAAGATCTAATGTAACTCATACAAAGCAAAGGCCCACATTTTAATAATTAACACTATTCATTACCATTGAAGAGGCTAAATATGCATTTAAAAACCTATTCCTGAACGCCAGTGTTTAAAGGAGTTGCTCAGAATATACGGTGCCTCTTCCACCTGTGCTTAAACCAGCCTGAAATCCAGCTTCCACACCAGGAACCAACCAACTCCCACCCCAGGAAAAGCAGGAGCCTGCAACAGTAATCGAGGGCAAAACGTCAGTGAGGGACAGACAGACAGGGCGGTCAGGTCTTTCTATGAAACTGCCCCTGCAGCTCAGTCCCTGTCCCCCCAAACAGGGCTTAGTTCCTAGTAATGCCTTTGTTCTTCTCTGAAAGCTGCTTAATTGTCGAAAATAACTCCTATCAAAGCTATTCATTTGTCATTTGAAAGAATCCTAAAGTATAAGACATGGCAGCAGCCAGCAGGGAACCTGCAAGCCTTCCCTGCTGGAAATCCACCAACAGCTGTTGGGGGACAGCAGCTCCCCTTCTCCTTCTCTCTCTTGGCTAACATTAGGGAGGGTTTGTCTCTGGAAACTCCCCTCAGCAGCACCAGCAGAAGCACCCTTCAGCTCCACAGTCTGCTGCCACCTCAACAGGCACCGACAGCTGAGCCTCTGCAGACTCTTCACCCTGCTACAAACACATCTGCTTCCCCAGCCATCCTTTCCTAAGTGTTTTTTCATCCTCCCAGCCTCCTTTCCTCGTCTGCCTTTTCTGCCCAGACCTCTCCATCCCACACAAGTGAAAGCAGTACACAAACAAAAGACCATTCAGCACATCACCAGGGCTGAAATGAACTCAGCTGCTCTGCAAGAATGTTCCACAATTTTTTCCAAACTCGTACATAAAACGCACTCATTACTGTATCTGGTAAGCCAGTATCATTTGCTGGCTGGTTCTTCAACACATTAAACTGCCAGGACTGTGATGGAAGTAGTGTAACATTTGGGGTAGAAAATGCACTAGTTAGTAACGCCTAGGGTAGGAATTTCAGATATTTGGTGAGGACATAACATAGAAAACACTTTATTTATGATTTACAAAATCTGTTATTGTTTCCAGATAACATAAGATTAAAAAATAAAATCCCATCATTTCAAGCCTACAAAAACCTAGAAGCTTAGATTATTTTCACACAAGCATTCTCATTTATGGTATATAATCACACATGCTTTTACAGCCATTGAAAATAAAACATTCCTTCCATGACTTGAAACTAGCTCTTTTTCGAGCATACAAGAGACGCCATAAATTGGATTAAAGCAAATCTACACAGCCTTGGAACCCATATGTCAAACTTACAAAGTTTAAGAAAGTTAGTTCTCTGAGGACTAGAACACCAATACATTATAAAACTTTTTCCATGTGAACCATTTATGCAAAAAGAAACCAAAGAACAACTTCAAAGCTGACATAGAAAGAATAACATGGAATGAAGTTCATTTCTGGTGCTATTCCATTCAGTTATACCATGGGTCAACTTGTCCCATGATCTGTAGAAATACTGTCATGATTCATCACAGAAAAAAAAAACCCCACCCAAAACTTATTTAATTAAAGCATAAAATGCACTAGATGAACTAGGAAACAATTGTCAGAAATATTTCAAATTAAAAGTATAGTTTCCACCAGCATTAAAATAAATTCAATCATCCTAAATGCATTTTGATTTTATGTTCTCAGAGCAAATTTATTTGGTCAAATTACTATAAGATGCAAACAAGAACCAGCTATTATAATGCCAATATTACCTTAGTCAAGCAGATTAACTCTTGCTAATTATTAAATTACACATCTGGCCTGCTGCATATTCTTAGTTGGCAACAAGTTTTAATTAGCTATTTGGAAGTGTTCGGGGTGGTAGGTGAATATCCGCTGTGCGTAAGGCTCGCTGTCCGCTGCCGGTTTCTGTGCCGTGTAGTGGTGGTAGCTGTCGGCATGGAAGTGCTCACAGTGCAGGCTAATCCACTCTCGCTCACTACTGTACCTTTCAGCTTCAGCCAGGATTCTGGTGAGAGCCATGATGTAGCTCAGAGCCATCTGCAGAGTCTCATACTTGGACAGTTTCTTGTCTTGGCCCCACTGCGGAACCACCTTCCTCAAGCGGTCGAAGGCTGTGTTCAGCCCTTGCATCCGTCTCCTCTCGCGGGCATTGGCAGCCAGCCTTCTCTTGGCAGCGTTCTCCATCCTCTCCGAACTGCACTTCACGACACAGCCTGCTGCACTTCTGCACTGCAGCTCTGACTCCACACCTGACTCCAAGTGACTGGATTTACAGGTTTTCATATTTGATGCAGCTTCACTTCCACACACACAAAGATTACCTAGCAAAAAATCGGTACCTAAAAAGTGGTAAGGAAAGCAGTTTTCCTTAAGCAATGGTTAGCAATGCGAGTAGCCTTCGTACCTCTTGAATCTGTTTCCCAATATCAGTTATGGAGTATTTTTCTTAGCTTCTTAAAAAAATAAATAAAATAAAAGGTCTTCTGGTTCTTCTGGAAATGTCTGAAAATTGTTCCTTATTGTTTAAAGAATGAATGAAGAATTTTTTATGTCTTATGCTTTCATTCTTTTAATTTTTTTAATTTCAAAATGAGAGAAAAGAATGAAATCTCCATTCTCAAAATGTACGTTACTGAAGAAAAATGGTCCGTTTAATCCAAGAAGGATCTTACTGGATTAAAGGCACAACAACTCCAAATGGCTGTTTCAAATGAGAGAAGTTCTGATTCAGTTTAGGAGAGTATTTTGCAATGGTGAAGGGTTGCGATCTGAAGACGTAACTTCCTAAGAGAGATCTCTTTTTCCTTGGCTCCTGCTGGCCAGCAATGATTGTGTCAAGCGGCCAAGATGAGGCTTTATAGAAACTGCAAAAGCTAAACAGGTGGTAGCAGGTGGGCGGGCGGCACTCTGCCTCCATCCCAGCACCTTCCCAGCCTGGGAACTACAGGGGGAAAAAAAACTAAACAGTAAAATCCCAACATTACAGCCTTCATCTGGTGAGAAGTCTTCCAAAGCCATTCTTTCCAGCCCTAACAACTTGCCATCTGGAGTAGTGTCTGGCTGGCCCCACAAGACTCTGGGCAGTTAAGCAAAAGACCCTTTCAATGGATAATCTGTGGCAACTCAGGGAAAAAAAAAATCTCTGTCCATTGTAATATTTGTACTTTAAAACACATGAAAATTCTGGCTAAGTATTGAGGATAGAAGAAATAACTGTATTAATGAAACAGGAGAAAAAGCTTAAGATATATGGCCAAGAACACCACTGTTTATACATATGGTACTAAAATAAGTGAACTCCAATTATTAGAAACTCTCCAGCACTCACAATCTTAATAACATTGCAACCAGAGTAGCATCTTGAGAAAAATGGGGATTATATATTTGCCTGTCATGAAATTCAATGTTGTTAAAATATTTGAAATATATTTAAATAGTTAAAATGAAGCTATGGATTTATGTAATAATTGCAAAAATATTTAGATAGGTTGTGATAGTTATACACAAAAACATGTAAGTATACAAATCACCTGAAAACTGCCCTTTTTAATACACCTTATTAAAGTATGTGTGTGTGTTCTATGTGAATTAAAAGTGCCTTTTTAGCAATATCTCTAAATAAGTGACAAAAATAAAAGAGGATGTGAAAAACAAATCTGTTTGCTGGCAGCAAGGGATCAATTCTGCTACCAACTATAATGACACCATATATACACACCCACGCCCCATAATCAAAACATCTTTTACTGTACTTGTATTATTAAAATCATAACTACATAATCTTACAAGGAAATGTCATGATCTTTTTATGATGTACACAAAAGGAAAAAAAACCCTGTGCCACACAATGATTTATTATCTGTATTGATTTCAAACTTAATTAAATTGTTACCAGCATTCATAAATTAGTAACTTTTTTCATTAGAGACTGAATACTGTATATTTATTTAGAACTATAGTTCAATTGTTTTCATTATGACTCCAAAACTTGGTGTAGTTGTAAACAGCTGATTAATCCCTAGCAAAAGCAATGACAATGAAATGAGGTTGAATAATCCAAAAACAATAGGATGCAATTGAACACTAATGGACTCCAGCATGACAGATGTTGAACGTCGGCTGTTACGCCCAGTTGCTCTGCTCTTAATATTCCGCATCCTAATGATCATGAACAGAGATGATAGTTGGGGTGGGGAGTCTCCATTATTCCATTATCAAAATGTATGCCACTTCTTCAATTTTTAAAGAAGTACAACTGCATCACGTTTCATTAGAAATGTTCAACTTCGCAATCTGTGTGCACTGACCTATTCTCCCAAACATAAAGGGCTACTACCACACGTTAAAATGCCACTTTCTGACCGACAATTTCTGATTATCCGTGTGAGAACAGCTCCTTTCACAAACCCACAGAAACATATGCCTTTCCCAAAAGGATCAGCAATTAGAACTTGTGAGATAGTTCTGTTTCTGAGGACACTTCATGGGAAGTACGGCATGTGCAGTAGAAGAGAAAATCCACATCTGATCTTTACACTATTGCTAGAGCATATTTTAGTGCTACTGCAGCCTTCTATCCCAAATAGGTTTGTCAGTTAAACCCTTTGTCTCTTACAATGAATCTCAAATTATTTTTAACGTAACAGAACACTAGAGAATTAAGGTGTTCTGTAAGTTAATAAATACTGTGTGTTATCATGAAATAATTACTATTTGATCCAGGTAATTAATTACTCTTCATCTTAAGAGTGCTGCTAACTTCATACCAGAAATACAAAAATAGAATACTGTATTTTTTCACTCATCAGCAGTTTTCTTTTTTTAACTAAACATGTCCTGCCACTATAAATTAGGCGGAAGACTTCAAATATATTGAAAATCACAGCGCTTCAGAAACTCTTTATTTTACTTCACTAATGCACAGTAACACAGAACACAACAGTGCTGTTAATTTTCCCTTCCTAATTGATTCACCACCATTACCATGCTTTGACTAACATACTGCTGTAATCTCAAGAGAGAAGCTGTGATTTATCTCTCCTACTGAACACACTGTAACTTTAGCTTAAATGATTTACTATCAAATCACAGGACAAGAGCCCAGATCCATTTAGACTAATAACAAACTACTAGCAGGATTTTACAGCTCATAGGCAAAGCTAAAAAAATGTTCTCTGTGGCTGACCAAAATACCTGCTTTTCATCACTTAAGATTTTCATAAAGTTTCTGCTTTATGAAAGTGAAATATAAAAAGTATCAAGGTCTTATCCACACCAATTTAGTTCCTTTGCATAGCCCCCTTGTATAGCCTTATGAAAATGTTACCTCAAATTAAAAAAGAAACTGCTTTATCGCTCAGTGAATTTAAAAAAAGGGTATCAGTTGGAATTTTCACAGGTGTCCTTCACTTGGTTTGATTTCCTCTATATTCCAGCTTGTCTCAGTAAGGGCTTACATAATTTTATTCCCTCCTCCCTTTACTCTTAACAATTTCTCATAGATATTTGAAATACTTTTTCAAATTATTCTCAATGTTTTTATTATATGTTTTTAAAAAGCTAATACTATATCTTGATGTGATAAACTGCTGTGGTGCTAAAAACTTTTCTAAATCCCAACTTAAATCAGTTTAATGGGTTTTGTACATCAACAATTTCTCAAAATTTTTCTTTTTTTTTTCCATAAAATAATCTCAAGAGACAAAAACATCAGACTCAACAGAAAGAAGTTGTGTGTCAACCCAGTTGCCCAAATTTCCATCTTTGAATCTTTAACTATGCAGGTATAAATTTCGTGCTATTCCATGATCCTGGCAGCATCATTCTCAAATCATATTTCAAGTCTAAAACAGTATAATTAATCAAAATATTATGTTTTCCTCAGAGAAAAGCAAGAGATGGGCAAGAATGCCATTTCAGTTATAAACCAGATTCTTTTAGCATCTTCAATTCACCACTGGTATTAGGAAAATAAAGGAGAATTTCAATCCATTAAAGAAATTAGCTGGTTTCAGAATGTATGACTACATACATAAACCCATTCAAAACTGTCTGCTAGATATCCACGTTAATAACTCAGATGCAATCATCACAGCACCCACTAAGAGATGAATATCTTTTACCTGTCCTACTATGGAAAACACAGTCTAATTACTGTTATTGTGGATTGACTGGGGTCAAATACTAAACCTGAAATGAAAGCAATATTTCTGGTTAAAGTCTAGTTCCTTCCTACTTCCTCTTCTCTGGTTGTATTTAAAATAACATATACAATAAATGTATCAAAACAAGAATCTTACCTCTCCCTTCTAGCCAGAACAGAACATTTCATCTCAGGTAGATCCTTTCTAAAAGCCTCCTCACTACTGTAGTTTACCCTGAGCAAAGCAGAAAGACTGGCATGCTGTATGCTGCCTAATTAAGAGCAGGTGGGTAACCACCAAAATATGCCCATCCTTAAGGGCCCAGTTTCTTGTAACATTTGACTCAGCTCACAAGACAGGCTAGAAATCCATGGTGTGCAGACTCACTTCTTTTCTTGCCTCGGTTATTTGCGTCATTTTCCCTGTCACAGCTATAGGGCTATCCAACACCAACAATTCACAAGAGAATGTTGTATCCTGAACTGAAGGGACATTTAGACAGTAACTAATACTGAAAGTTGAATAACAATATACAGCTGCAAGAGGAGTTTGCAGTCATTTCACCTGGGGCTTCCCACCGTCGTACTGGGTACCCTTTCCCATAAAGTGCTTAGAATATTTCACTTTCTTCCTCAGTCTCTCTGGGGTGAGCTCTTCTTTCTAGCAGGTCAAGTAACTGTCCCAACTATACTGAAGGCTCTATCTGCCAAACTGCCCTCCAGTTACCACTTCTCAATTCGCCCATTTCTCTTCTGTTCCACATTATCTTTCTCACCTCGCTCAGGTGAGACTCAAAAAGCAAAGCTTTCCCCTGGCCACCCTGCACAGAACACCCTTTCAACGTAACTTTGTTTGAAAGCATGCTTTTACAACAGGAGGTCAGAAACCTCCTAAAAACCAAAAAGGAGAAAGGAGTCCTTTTATCACGTTACTAGAGGAACATGTCTTGAACACTGAAATGTTTCTCACCTACATTATATACTAATTTTGATTATATTATATCTCTTTCTATACACACAAGACAGATCATTAAAGAAGTTTCCACTTAAAATGATATTGCAACCCACTGCACCACTAAAGCAGCAAAAAAACCTCTGATACATTACAAAGCTAGGGAATTTTCCAAGTATCATATACATCTTGTGTGCTTAAAAATCCAGTTATCTATCAAAGTCAACTCCACCTGCACATGCTCAGCAATTTGCAAAAGCTGTCCTGATGTATTTCACAATGGGACCTACAGACACCACACACCAGGGCACACACAGTGAGCTGGCACTTCGTTCACTGGTCACTGCTCCACCAGAACTGTGCAAGGAGGTTGGTTGCTACAGTAGTACAGCTGTGGGAGGTTTGCTCCACAGCTGAACTAACTAGTCTGGGTAAAACACTGACTCTTTGTTCATCTTTCACATGTGAATTAACTTGGTCAGCACTACCTCCAGTAGCAATTGGCAACACATATTTAAAAAAACTCAAAACACTTGTTAAGCATTACACAGGCATTCTGACACAGGCAAGAGCAAAACCCATCTATTTTAGACACAGTTCAGTTTCTTTAAGCACCTTTTATTTTCCTATATACCCAGTTTCAATGAGACAAGAGTCTTCCAGAGAAGACCTTCCAATGCAATACAGCTTGAGACTTATTAAAAGTAGCTATGCATGCTATACACCATAACACAGATGAGGAGAGGAAGTTTATCCTCCTGATTCCAGACAGGAATTACTGGTTTTATGCCCTCCAATAGATGTTTTCCTAACCTGTTCTCTAACACCTCTAACAGGGTAATTAGCAGCACAAGTGATAAATTATTATCTTTTCATGTATCAGGATTAGAAAGACAAAGTAGATGGTCAGGACATACCCCATCAGCTGATTTGACCTTATTTCCTGACAGCAGAAGGAATTATAAACTCAGGACTCTTAGGTTCAGCTCCAGATTCTGGAGAGCACAGTACTCCAGAGGTTGTTTACCTCTTGATCCTCACTTCCCCCTCCTGTGGCTCCTCCCCTTTCTCGAGCTTTTTTAGGTGTCTCTCATCCAATTATCAGCCTGCCCACTCCTCACACCTGTGTATCACAGTCACCCCTGTAGAATACAAGGGGATTTTTGAGGTTACAGGGAGACGAGCTCCCACGTTTAACCCACTGTGCCCCCTGCCCTCCAAATACAATTGGTTGGTCCTTTTAACCGCAAACCAGAACTGTTTGTTCTAACTGGATTCTGCAGAGACGGCAACAGCCAAAGACCAACAATCTATGAACCAGCAAATGTTAACTAGGATGCATGCACTTGTTTTTAAAAGTTCATAAATGTAACTAAATTTAACGGGAGGCTGACACTGAAGCAACATCAGTGATACAAATGAAACAAACCCAAATATCCGAAGCTTGCTCCAAAGAATGGATGAACCAAAACCTCTTTGTAGGAAATCAGCTGTGCTCTTCCTTAATCAACAGACATGGTCAGACAACCTCAAGCAGAGGATACGATTTGTTATTACATTTTACCTGCTGAAAGGTCAGCCTTTTGCTGGATCAGGTGGTGTTATGGCTTTCCTGTCCCTAGAAGCTGCTTCCTCCCAACACCAGCAAGGGAGGCAACACAGCAGCCATAGATTGAGTCAGTTCTCCATGCCAACTCTGTGAAAAAACAGTCTTTCTTACCCTGTAGTAAGTAACTCTTAAATTACCTATTTGCTATGACATCAGATGCACAAGAAACACATTAACATTACTGCAATCACTGTTTAAAAACCCCCTCATTTTAGTTGTTCTACATTTAAAAAAAAATGCCAAGACTATGCACAAGCTAGCCTTTAATTTTTTTTTCCTTTCAAATTGAGAAGAAAACCTACACCTGTAGTCACAAAACATGAAAAAGACATTGAAATGAGTGCTGCAATCCACTTATGGGACACGATGACTTGTGTAAAGTTTCTGTACCATAAAGACCTTGCAACCTGCAACCTGCTTCACTCAAAGTACAGAAATAATTAATGTGCAGAACAATACAAGGTAGCTTAAGGATGAAAATAAGTGTTGAAATTGTTGAAAACAGAAATGCTTCTTGACAAGTGGACAAAAAGCAAAAGCCATAGCGAATGGTCCCCATTTTGAGAAGAAAAGCACACAAGGAAGAAGCTCTCTGTGGGATAAAATACAGTATAGTCTAATGCCATGAACCTCTAAAGACCTGAGTATACTTAATATTCAGCCCTAAGTAATCTCACTGAATTAAATGACAGTCTGCTTACAATATTAGACATCAGCACCTGGAATAATGGAAATTGAGAAAAGCAATGAAAGGCAATGGAGAAAAATAAGGGCCACAAGAGGAGATATGAGCAGAGATCCAGGCAGGAACAGAAAGTGACAATAATAAAATATGGGAAAGTTTGCGTGGACTGAGCTGCAAGAGTTTACAGTGGCAGGAACACAGAGTCCGTAAGATTACGAACTCTCTTTTGTTTTATTTCTTCTCAAGTCCTCTGACTCGTTGGAAAATGGAGAATGTAATGCACTTTGGAAATTAATTACAGTTATACAGCTGCTTCCTAGCCAATTAGGAAGAAGACTCTCAAAACTCCTCATCTCCCAAAAACATAATTAATGCTACAGTTAGCATTGCTTGCCCAAAACAAAATCCTGTATAAATTGTGCCATAGTTTATTGACAAAAATAATAAATATAATTATTTAATAATAAAAATACAAGAAGCAACAATGGAGAGAGTGATGGCAAAGGACACCATAAGCTTTTTAAAAAATCATTTTTCACTTCAGAAGGAGTTATTTTCTCGTGTAAACAGGCATAAAATTACTACCCAGTGCCCTGCTTCTCATTGATTTCTACTTGGCACAGTTTGCCAGATGCTGTTTGGTCTAAGTGTTGCCTTGACCTCCACCGGTGACGCTGGCCCCTTTTTGCTTTGTGGTGCAGTATTTTCCCAGCAGGGAGGTCCCACCCCTCTAATAGTTCAGTTGCAACTTTTGCTAAAGGCTTATAGGTTACCCATATGTTGTAGTGGAGGGGCCAGCCTGGCTGGAATTAACTCAGGAGTGGCGTCCAGCTTTGTGGCTGGAGCTGGCCCAGAGGAGATTATAAATGCCCCAAAACTAATTAAATATTTTGTCTCCTGCTGGTAAACAAAAGCGAATGAGGGCAAAAATACAAAATGCCTGATTTAACTAGGATCCGTAAGTAGCTTGACAACAGCAACCCTGAAGTCAGTGATGCATGATTTAAAAGCCCCTAATGGGTCTAAGCTGTTACACAAATGAGACTTTTGTCGATTATCCTTCACTTTATATATTTGCAAAACTGTTACATAAATGTACTTCCTATCACTTCCTAGTTTTCAGAGCATTTCACAAGACCGTTTCTATGGTAAGAGCCATGCAGTCCAGGTATTTATTTGGAAACGTTCTTAACTTTCACTTTTGCACTGAAGAAGTACAGAAAGTAAATATAACCACCAAGGAGAAAGGTACAAATAAGAACTGACAGCATTTTCAGTAACATTTTCAAGGATCTGAACTGTCAAGTGATGCTTCTCAAAAACGAGAGAGAAGAATTCTCTCAGTTAAGAAGAGATCTAGTAAAACTTATTCAATTCAATTTTGTCAGTGACACCTTCTAGGCACTTCCATTTAAATATATATATATATATATAAAATACATATAGAATATATATGATCAGTTCAATTAGTTAAATGCAGAATATTATATATTTAATCCGCTACATTATTTCAATAATGGATCTAATGCTTTTTATATATATAATTCAGATTTCATGTATTCAGTTGTGTGAATTAAAAATCCACTCTCATGGCATTTTAAATATTGTATGTCCATAAGGGTATGCTATATTTTAAAATACACTAGTGCAGACACAGTTTCTTTTCTTTTAGAAATGTGTAAGTGCTACCATGTAAATATTTCATGACAACGTTTCAGGAGGTTAAGTGAAGAAATGTTTTACAAAAATCCCGTTCTAAAAGAGAATGAGAATTCTAACTGGATGTTCTGTATACTAATTTCCCATACATGCTTAACTTCACGTCTTTCTGTAATCCTACTGCAGCTAATGGGACCAATCCAGTATCCAAAGGTAAAAATAGCTGTAAGGTTTGGTTGTCCAGGACCCCAGTGCACAATGCTGTGAACTAGAAAGTGACTTGTTAATGAAAGCAGAGCATTCATCTCTTCTGGGAGGGCATGTGTTCAATCTTTGTATTTTCCATAAGCCCATTTTTACTTGCTTTAAAAAAAAAAAAACCAAACAAAAACTGTTACAGCAAGGTTATCTCTTATCTGCTGAAATTTGAAACTTTTTGAAAAATGGCAAGGATCAAGTATATGGGTAAAAGAAAAGGAAACCCTAAAACCAATTGGCAGATATAGATATATGTATACACACACATATAAAATATACAAAATATATACATAAACATCACTTCATTTTCATTGTACTTTAGCATTAGATTTTTACTTTATAATTTAACTGTTATGCAAATTAAGAAAAAGTTTATACTGAGGGCTGATGTTGCAATTATTGCTTTCCAAATTAAGGAGGAACTCTCCTAGCTCTCTTGGTCTGCACCCTACCCAGACAGCTGAGCATCCATGCACACACTCATATTCCACATCTGCTCTTTTGTCTGCATGGACAGCAGGACGCCACAGAGGTTTCCCCATCAAAAGAAAAGCAATTCTAAAAGATTAAGATGTTCTAGTTAGGCACATGGTAACATTTGATGTTTCGGATATTCAGCTCTCCCAAGTGTCACATTTGCAAGCTCTAACAAATTGGATGTGACGGGTGTATTCTAAAAGCTACCAGGAAAAGCAGTTGTGAATAAAGAAACACTTAACGTCGTGCCTGCTAATAGATAATGCTGGGCTTAGAATGCACAAAGGACAACGTTTCCCATCAGCTACATCAGAATAAAAAGTGATAAGCCATGGCTAGAAGAGCAAAAGTCTCACTTCACCCCGTGTATGTAGCAAAAGGACTAACCATTTCATATCAAAAAGCTTGCTGTTTGTTTTTTTCCTAATTGCTTCTTTTAATTCCTTATTATTTCAGGATTTCAAGAGTCTTGAATGTCAGCATTCTATTGGATTTCAGTGGAGTTTTCTTTTGAGTTTTACAAACTCGAGGATGGAAAAGTTTTCTCCGACTTAATTATTATCACAGTGAAAATTTCAAATTAAGACTTTTAATAATTTTTTACAGAAATATTTTCAGCCACTTCTGTTATACAAGTTTCCTTGTTTCCATACAAAATAAATTACACAATCATTCTTACTTAATTGCATACATCATGGTTTATGTCCAACTTTTCATGGACTTTAACTCCTGCAAAAAAATGCAGGAAGGCAGCACTATTTTTGTTGCAACTGGCCTTATTCACATATTATTGAGAAGCAAAAAGATATGTATTACTTTCTTTTTCCTAACAATTAAAAAAAAAGTCTGAGCACAGTAATAGTCATATTTGTGTAATTCAGACTCACTGAAAAGCATGCCTTGAATAAAAGTGCTATCAGTTTAAAGAACAAGGGATGCTTTTAAAGCCAAACACTAGGAAAACCTTTGCAGAATATGGGTGACAAAATAGGAACATGTAATGCTGGCCAGGGAACACGAGCTTGTCTCTACTTTTTTCAGAGGGCTGATTTCCAGAAATGGTGGTAATGTTTTCTCCCCTGAAGCAAAAAGGTCTCAGTACATTACACAAGGCCTTTGCATAAGTCCAATTGGAAGAAGCACGGAAGGAAATTTCTCCTAGTTAAGAAAAGATTGGCAGAATCAGTCTGAGTCTCACTAAACGACTAAGATGCCTGAACACAACTGAGGAGTGAAAACAAACACACAACTTATGCTATCTCCTACTTTTCCTTGGCTGCCAGGAAAGGCTAACAGAAGCGATGAACAAATATTGTACAGTTTCAAGGATCAAGATCCCACTTTCTTTTTGTCCATCTCAAAATCCTAGGGCACAGCACAACTTAATCCACACTCCCAATCAGCAGGGAAAATAGCAAAGATTAAACCTCCTGAAGTACAATTCCCTTTGGAGCTCTTCCTGGAACTAACTGTACCTTTAGTCAGTACTAGTGCTTGATAAGAAAATAGAATCCTTTGTTAAGGACTTCCAAAATCAACAGAAATACCAATTAACTTGTATTCTGTCTGGAACTAATTTAATTCAAAGGTGTCTTCTAGTACCTTGGGACATGGTGTGTTCTGCTTTGGAGAGACTCAATCAGTGAGAGATTGATGAAGGGGTGGTGAGGTCAGGTTTGCAAATACAGAACCATCTGCAGTGTCTCCTGGGTTGGTACCTGCAGCATAGTAATTTACAGGAGCAGGTGTTTCCTTTTAATCTTTTTTTTTTCTGCTGAAATTGTAACTTTATTGAGAAAGTGCCTGCAGTTTGTTATTAAGAGAGTACTTTGTTCATATTTGCTATTAACTAACTGCTGAAAGGCTTCTGAAAGTTTTAATGCCCAAAATCCTTAAACACACAGTTAAGAAAAGAGGTTGTGATGTTAAATATGGAAGTCAATCAGACATCTTCAGAAAGCTGCTACACATAAACATAGTAAAGCCCAAAAGTCTGTTTTTAAAACAGAATTATATTGCTCAGGAATGAGCTGTTTCGTGCCAAATATGGGTGACTGAAATTATCATAGTCGTTAAGATTATAATTCATTTCTGTTTACAGCCATAAATAATTATGGAGAAAGGAAGCTTTCTGAAACAGAAAAAAAAATCAAGAATTCCAGCTGGAATTTCCCACCTGAGCTGAGGTTGGTGGGATGGGCACTGTGGTCAGGCCCCTTTGGTTTGGGCCCAAAGCACAGCAAAAGGTCAGTAGAGATTTTATTTTAATTCAAACTCAGGTTCCCGGCTTTGCTGCACCTCACACCCTGCTCCAGCTCTATTACAATCTACATTATCTCTTCTCTGGCCTAACATGTCTCAAGCTGACTCCCAGATCATCCAAACTGTCTCTGCATCATTGACTTCAACTGGTGGCAAACAGGGACAGTGTGCCCTTAAGGGTTTTAACTGGGCTCATGTTCTACAGTCTCTACATAGGCGTTACACCTCCTGCTCCTCACATAAATCCTTCACCTCCTTAAAACTTCTGCCTCTTCACAATTCCAGAACATTCTTGAGAATTTTCCTTGGGTTTGCCTAATGTATCTTACCTACTCTGTAACTCTTAACATGACAAAAATGACATACAGGAAAGTAGTTTCTTGGTTTGGGTGTATCACCAAAAAAAGTCACAGAACACTGCAAAGTAAATAAAATGTGGGCTTATATGAGTCACAGCATTACAACCCAGGGAATATCTTTCTTTGCCAATCAGTGAGGCAAAACCCAAGTCAAAGTGCACCTCTCACTAAAGAAACCAATAGTTAAAAATGTTTCATTTTTGATATTCTGCTTTAGACATTAAATCTAAATGTCTTAGTCTAAAACTGATGTCCTAAAAAACCCTCATACACACCATTGACTATCTGGTCATATACTGGGTTTTGTTCTTTCACTTTCCTTCAGAAATCTTTATTTATGGTTTGCAATAAACTTCATTAAATAAAAGGACAGTGACTCAGCAATTGAGAAAAATCCCTTGTTCTGTGTTTTTGTTTAAAACTTTATTAATTTCAAGACAGATTTATTCCTCTGGGGGGAAAAAAATAGATGTGAGAATAAAATGTGCTTAATTGGCATATTTTTCAGTTTTTAATTGAACTAATTTAATTTTTACCTGACCAAGCATCACCCTTTATTTTACTTTAGGGGTTTTTTTTTACTTCTGGGAAGGTTCCCTCTGTTCCCAGCGTGTTTCCCTGTCACTCTGATGAATACTGAGACAAAGAAATCTTTCCTTTCCCAGAAATAACTGCCTCATCTGTTGCTAATTTCCCTTCCCATCCCTTATGGAACACATGGCTCCTTTCTATGACCTCTTGCTGTGTGCACATTCATGAAGTCTTTAATTTCCTCTTCTTGCAAATTTTCCAATTTTAATCACTACTTTTAATGTATGTTTTCTGTCTATTCTCATCTAAATAACACAAAAGAAATGCAAAGTGTTTTCATTAATCCTTTAAGCAAATCTGTTAAATGGCTCATTGAATTAAAAAATTGCTTCCTGTTTTCTTTTCATCCCTTTTAGCTCTTCCTCATTTCCACAGCAATAAGCTTGTATGGTTTCTCTTTCCCACTAATATTTCTTGTTTTGCCTCCTTCCTCACGGCTATGTGCTTTCTTCCTCGCCCCTACATGAGCTGTGCCTCTGCAGGGGCACACACCAAAGGAGCAAAATAAACAAATGTGCATTTAAATGTTCATGTCTGGGCTGTTGGATGTAGCCATGGATCTACTCCAACCTTACAGTGGCCTGTAACTTCCACTGGACACTCTCACAATAAATAGCACTCAAGTGCACAGGAATTTTTGGAATTGTATTTTCCTTCACGTAATTTGCTCTTGGTTCAACACATCTCTATGCCACCAGTCTTAATTAAGGGAGCAGCACAAAACAGTTCTGCAAATCCTCTGCACCAGAAAAACTTAACAAATCCTCTGCATAAAGATGTGAAACAAGGCCACACAAATTCTAAATAATCTTACTTTAAGTTCGCACACTACTTTTTGTACTGCAAAAGACGGACAGAATTTGTCACAACAACTAATATCCTTTATGGTTAACTGAAAATGTGCAATATATTAAAATAAGTCTTAATGAATAATCAGCATCACCAGGTCAGCTACACAATATTTCATGAGATTAAAGTTGCTCCTCAGAAAATAAGAGCTCTTTTTCTTGCCACTCTCAGCAGCCTTACTTGTTTTGCATATGGTTGCATGTTTAATTAGCAATCTTTCTGTAAGTGTCTGCAATTAGACAATGATGATTAATAAAATAACTCCTTTAAAGCTCCATTTAGGCAGCAGAACTGCACAATCAGGTATAATTAATTCATCATTAATAAATCATGGCTGATTAACTAATATGTTGATTACAAGCACATTACTGCATAGCCTCCCACCTGAGCTCTGGTGATTTTTCTGTCCTGAAAAGAAATACAGACAAAGTAGTAATAAACTATTAAAAAAAAATGCTTCAAGCAGCAAAGATATTAGTTTGGTCAGGAAATTTAGATAACAAGTCTCTTTAAAACGTATGGGCCTTGCTCTTTATTAGTCCTCTTGAGTAAAAAAAATAATTGTACTGTCTATTTGTTAAATGTGGATGGGTGAACAATAACTGATTCTTTAGTTCATTTATATTCTTAAGGAAGGCTTTTTTCCCAAAGCATCTCCCATTATGGGCCAGATTCAGTCTTTGCCTAAGCCAGCAAGAAGAACTAAAAGCAGCACCACAAGATTGCAGCACTGCTGCTCCAGGAGATCCAGCTCCCTGCCAGAAAGGGAATATTCCAAGCTGCACAAGAGTTCATGTTTATAAATCATATTTCAGCTCCATGAACTTCAGCAAGACTGAATACAGGAGAAGAATGTGCATCTCCATTTGGAGACTCCTTTTGCTTGCCACCTAGTCCCTGAGCTGAGTAGTGCATTTAAATCACATTTTTGGTATGTTCTGTGTAGCTGTAGGAGACAGAACTTTTTATTTAAATGAACCTTAAGATTCTCGCACTGTTTCTTGTCCAGCTACTCAGACTTAAGTAAGATGTAAGTAACAAGTTCTGATAAAATTCAAAAGAAATGCAAAAAAGAGAACTTGGCACAACTAAGTTCCTCATGATTTATAAAGGGCTGACATCCAGCTGTTCCCATAGTATATCTTTTGAGTTCAAAACACTTCACCCTGAACTACTGCAAAGAGAAAGAACTAAAGCAAAGCTTAGTACAGAGGGGACTCGAAAAGGAAAACCGTTTTAGCTAGAGAAACTGGAAGTTCCATATTCCTAATAAACCTAGTGAAAAAACACATCATGGTGACAAAATCTGAAGCAGTACACTTCATGAAGATTAGAGAAGAAACTTTTAGTTTAGGAGAAAATCTTCAGGTTTTGAAAATTAATTGACATTGCTGTAACCAATAAAGTTTCAGATTTTAATCAGCTTTATGTGCATCACAATGTCAATCTGTTAAATCTTTCTGCCAAACCTTTAATTAAAAGTCTTGACTAAGCAGCAGTGCTATGATCAAAGGCAGTATCATTTGACTTTGAAAAAATACTGTTCATAAAAGAGAACCACAAAGCACATTTCTAAACCATTTATACTTTTTCATATTTTAATTCATATAAGTTCATGAACATGACTAATTTCAATATATAGCACTGAAAATTTGTTTTTTCTTTAAATGAACTCAGATTTCATGAAAAATTATCAGTATGTGAAAAGTTTGATTATTTTATCAAAGAGATGTTTACAGTTTAATCCAGGAAGCAGTAAGGGCTTTTAAAATGGAATCTGGAAATAAAGAGAAGAATCATTTAAAAGCGGAAAAACAAGATAGCTGTACTCAAATATTTTCACAGGTCAGTCTACATAGGAAGTGGCAAGATTAAAGTGAAGAATACCAAGGATCTTGACAATCAGAAGTGAGTACTTTCAAGCAATTTTTAAAAATGGACAATGAGTAATCAAAGACTTTTGAGAACAGTAGTGATTGACTGCCTAGAGCTGACATAAAATCATCATTATCAGAGTAACACAAGGATAAGTGACTAGTGAGAGGGAGATTAGTGTCAGTTCCTTCAGACAGTCAGGTTTCCTTTTAACACAACAGCAGTTTGCCCCGCAATGTCAACTCTTCCATCATTGCGCACGGAAATCTTCAACTCTCCTCCACGGCGGGAACATTGAAAAGCTAAACAGAAACAAGAACCCATAGTTAAAAAAACAGTGTGTGTCACAAAATATTCAAAGATCCATGAGAACTCCGGGAAATGAGGCTTTTTGCTCAATAAGCAAGCAGCACCAGGGCAAAGGGTGTACCAGGGACACCTTGATGAATTGCCTTTATGGATGAAGGTCCACTGAGGGTGTGTTTCCAACCAGAACTTGCCTATTGAGTCTGATAAAACTGCTACTTAATACAAGCAGTGAAGGATAGTTTGTTTTGTTCTAGCACATCAAGTTTCTTCTGCGTATCTAAGAAGTCTTGAATTCTCCCTTCATTGAATACGGTTTTTGGAGGGAAGAAGGAAGAACACCAAGTGTTATCTGCATGAGAATGAATACCATTTTACTGGTACTGAACATCCAAAGCTGATACTACATTCAAAGAATGTGCCTGGCTAAAGGGTGAATAAGCTCACATAGGAAAGTGGAAAAAGTCTACAAAGAAACATGGATGCCTCTTCAGCTGTCACAAACTGACACCAAATTCTTACACAGGCAGGAACAGATATTGATTTATAGAATCCAGAAAATATAATTTAATACTACTGGATAAATTTGAAGTAGAACAGCCTTCTGCTTGCAATTAATTAGATAACTAAGCTTTTGCCTAAACTGTTGAGTCGTACACAGGCAGGATGATAATGCACCTAGCATGTGGAGTCTCTAACTTGTTTCAGCAGTCTCAGTTGCACAATGACTTGCCCAGAAAATGGTCTGGTTCAGATGGCATCTAGAAAAGGTTGAGTTTTGAGCAGTGCTGCTTTTGTGGAAGGCTGTAAATGGATGAAAGGCATTATTGTTCAGTCTCCTTACTCAATGACTTTCCACCTGCTCCAGAAGTTGTCCAAAGCTAAAGGGCACGTTTTTCCTCTCAAGCTCACAATTTACAAATTGGGTGGAGATTGTATTCAGATCCAAACAGAGCACAGGCTCACTGATGGCATACATGCTGTATGCTTTCAAACTATTTCTCAGCCACTGCTGATACGAGAGCTCTTCTTTGATCAGGGTATTAGATTCTCAGACAAAGAAAGCACTCTTTTAGAGTGGAAACAGGAGCTATTTAGAGAGTGAGATTGATACTTTCTGTTCTTTTCCATTTATACATTCATTGGTTATTGTTTTTAACTTGCCAGAACACCAGTTATGGATGGAGTAATGCTTCAATTGAATATTTTATACTCTTAAAGATCATGCTAAAATTGATCAGTTGTTGCCAGGTGTGGAGACACAGCTAAGCTCTCCTACTTCCATGTGACAGCAGATTTAAATAAAAGAGATTAATTATTTCAACTCTTCAAAGGTTGGTTAAGTTTGTTTTTTTCTTCTTTAAATGCTCAAACAGTACTGCCTCTTTCATGTCAGGATTACTGACATTATTTTGATACTGGTTCATTTCATTTTATTTTTAAAGAAACCCCCAATATCAAAGGAAAACAAAAAATAACCCTCAAAAGGAATTGTTTAGCCAAGCTTGTATGAAAATAATACTTGATCTATTTCTTCTCTCACACAAAAGCACTGATATTTCACACTACGTCTAAGAGCAAATAGCCCTGCATGGAACATTTCAGTAACTAGAGGATTTCATTCAACAGCAATGCCTCTGGAGGCATTCAGACATCTCTGATGTTCATTCTCCTTTTAGATCACAAAGTTGTTGCACACCTATTCCACATCTGTATTTACCAGGAATACCTCATACTATATGTAGATTTTATACATATTTACTGTAAAAACTAGTAGTTGCAGAATTGTAGAAACAACATCTAACAGCTGAACTCTCAGTGCTCTGGACTCCTCTGTGATGAACCTGACACAGGAAAGTTTAGGAGTAGCCACAAGGCGTGTGAGATGGAGTATGCTGCTATCACAGTATCACACACCCCTGCACTCACACATCAGCTGGTGGCTTTGTACTAACATCATCCTCTTGTTTTGGAGCTTCTTACCAGCCTAGATGTAGCTCAATGACCACCGCTGACAGAATTTAAGGACTAACGGATTTTCTTCATAATGTCATCAGAATGACATCAACTCAGGAAAAAGTGACACTCCTGTAATAATATTTATTCTAAGAAATCACTAGTATTTTGTTTGAATTTCTAAGTTCTATAGAGGAATGTTGAAAGAAGCACTTGCTCCTTAACTAAAGTGAAGTTAAGATCTCCAAGACTTTTTTTTTTTTTAATTCTAAGAAAGAAAGTGGTGATTGATGGAGGGAAACACCTCTCCTTTGGAGAAATGTTACACTTGTGCACAAACCTGATGTTGTCAATCTGTATGTTGAGATTACTTGGAAAAGATGAAAGCTGCATCTTTTCCAAGTAATTAAAAGATTAAAACTTTTAACTTCATGAGAATTCAAATTAGCAAAATCTTGAACATAGGTAGATTTATTGCACCTTAAGGCAGCAACCTCTTCTGGCTTTTTTGTGTTTTGTTGTTCTTGTCATTATTGGTGGTATTTTTTGTTTAGTTTCTGCCCCCCAAAAACAACCCTTAAATGCTATAAACCTCTTCTATACTGGAAGGAATCTGAGAAGTTAAATGCAGTAACAAGAAACAAATTTCCCCACAAATGACTACAGCTGTCTGAAATAAACTAGTATAGAAAGAGTCTTCTACCTTAACCTGAGACTAAAAATTGTCCTGAATAATCCCCTTCTCATCACAATAATTTGGGAAGTCCCCTCTAATTTGTTTGGCTATATGGAATTCCTTATGCATGTTTATAAATGTTACTTTCAAAATGTGAAAACAATGTGAAGGGCTGGACACACAGACAGTTGGTATACCCTGCATTCATTAGCAACCATGAAAGTCTATATATCTCACATGAGAGATCCTAATTTTTATACATTGCAGAGACTCCTCAAATGAAAGAAAGGCAAGGACTGATACAAAACCCCGATTTAACCAGCAGCTGAAATTCAAGGACGTGAACCTAGCTTCAAGAAAGATCACAAAGTATTTCACCTTGAAAAAGTACTGGAAAATTCTCTTTGTAGTTGGTGGGGGTGGTTGTTTTTTGACAATTTAGTTTAAAAAAAAGTAGGAAGATAACCCAAACACAGGAAATTAAGTCTGATGCTTCAGCAGAGCTGCAGCTGACCTCCTCCTAAAGGCCTCAATAGCCAGAAAGATCTCACAAAAGATTTAATGTTCCTCATTTTTATATTATTTTATACGTCATCTATTTGGGAACTAACAGATCCTTCATTTTATGGAAGAATTTCTTCCTTTATTCTTGCAATAAAAAGTATCGGATATTACAGAAGCTACCACAGAGGTTTGTAAAAAGTCCAAAGATGCTTTTATGTATCAATATTTGGTGATATGGAATGTCCTTGAATGCCAGCTATCTTTTCCAAATAATCTCATTAGTAATTGAATTTGCCCAATACCTGATACCCCCTCAGACAGACACACGGAAGGAAAAGTTATTTCTTATCAACATACATCAAAACCACATGTTGATCAGACATCAGAACAACTTGTTCTATTTAAAACAGATTTGTATGATTTCTACCACAGAAGGAATTTGAGGAAATATATGCATGGAATATGAAAAAAAAAAGCCCTAACCCAAACCTATCTTGTGCACAGATAGGACTTTTTTTGTGTTAAACACATTAGAGAAACTGATTACAGCATCAATTGCCTTTGCTGCTTGAGATAGTTTCTCTAAAACAGCAAACGGGACAGTACATACAAAATAATATAAAGTGTCAACTTTATATAATATAAATATTATATTATACATACAATATAATATAAAGTGTCAACTGTAAGTACAGACAGACTTCCAGTCTATTTGAGTACTTAAAGAACCAATGTCTATAGATGGCATGGAGAGTTCAAATTCCACATTAACATACGAAAATGTCAAAATCTTCTGAGAAACAGCCAGTCCATAAGGATGCTTTACCAGAGACAGTTTTACCTCTTCAGAAAATATGCTGAGATTTTTCCCCCCCAACACTATTTAAACTATCACAGATATTGTGTGGTGTAAATGCAAGTACAAGATCTTTGGGGCAATATATTAAACCTTTCCTTCAGTCCATGATGGAGAGGGATTTGGTCATTGTGCATCCTTTAAAGACTTAGCATCCTCAAGAAAATCCATTTTGAGATTCATTTGACCAAATAAAGGAAGGCTTATATTCAAGGTAGCTGTTTGGAATAATGTTTACTTTTATGGACAAAGTATCTTATTAGATCAAGTATCCAACCCCAAGTTCTAAACCAATGTGATGAAAAAATTAGACCAATTTTTAAAAACTAAACTAATGTGCAGAATTGCCCCCTCTTGGGGAACCAAGTAGGGGATAAGGGTATTTTGTATTGCTTCTCTTGTTCTTCTATTCTCTGGCAAAGCACTAGAAACATGAGAAGCAAGGAGTCACCCAACACCTCTTCATCTACTATTGTCATGTATTAACAGTTTCTCTTGCATTTTTTTCCCACCAGGTTCTTAAGTTTCTTGTTTATTAACAAAGATGTGATCTAATAAGCATATCTTATGGATTGAATCAAAACACATAAACAACATCACCTGAGGTTCACCAAGCTTCAGTTATGATGAAAGGTCATGAGAACTAAAATCCAAAAGCCAAGACCAAAAACTAACTGCACAGAGTTATGATCCAAACCACCACTTCAAACTCCCTGGGGCATGATGTGTCATGGTGGTGGATAGGAAAGAAAGCAGTATCTCAAAGATGACCTCACACATAAGACAGTACATGATATTCTATTCATCTGGAGGAAATGCGTAGAAAGTTAGTGCTACAGCTTACATTGCAATAGTAGTACAACCTTTTCTAGTGAGTAGATTTACATAAATGGACAGCTTTGCAAAAAAACAGTTTATCTTACCAAGCATTTCCTTCTTCCCCAGCTTCTCTGACCAGTAGCTGCTTAAAACAGCATGGGCAGATCCTTAAAAGAAATGGGAAAACGAAGTACAGAATTAAATTATAATCACTACTTCACAGAGTAATCATAGTCCAAATGTAAATATCATAAATCAAGTGCCACGTATGCTTAGGGTAAAAAAACCTAAGAGTTTGCACAGGAGACAGAACTTAAAGCTTTCTAATTTCAATTATTCATGGCAAAGCAGTATTACTTCCACGTCCTCTAGCTTCAGTGGAAATCTTGCCTAGGTGAGGGCATCATCATTAGCCACAACTCTCAGCTAACTAGTAATTAACCTGTGATTAAATGGTAGCTAAGCAAAGAACATCACCCTGCTGCAATCATCATCAGAGTGACTGAGTGCAACATCACAGGAACAGACAATAACAAGTCTTGCTGCCCTAAGTATAGAGCTAGCTGAGTTCTCATAGGCCTGAGAATAGTGACAATAAGTGTCATGAAGCTAGAGAAGATCTCAGCTGCAATGCGTAGGAAAAAAAACCAAAACAAACAAAAATCCAAACCATCACAATAAAAACACCAACAAAAGTGGATATAAATTTCCACTGCAATACTTATCCAATACTGAACTAGTCTCTCACTTTTCTCTAACTGGAATACTTGAGGGGAAAGATCCGAAAAAGACACAAAAATATCTGGCCTAATGACAAGAAGAAGCTGATCTGATTTTTTCTGAATGAGTTAGCCTCAGTCATGGAAATTTTTATTTTAATGAGCACTCCTGCTATCCATATAAACCAGTAATTTATAAGAGATGCCAAAGTACGAAAACAGATTTAAGATTCTTACTAAAATTCATTAAATTGAACAGAAACAAAAGTATGAGCTGCTTATCATACCAACACATACCACATACAGGGTCTTCCAGAACTCCAAGCCAAGGTGCAAAATATCTGGAGTAAAAATCATGGCCTTTTCCACTAGAATTTCCCTTAACAGTGAGTATGAGTCCATTCAATTTTCCTGTCTTTTCAGCTGACAAAAAGCTTTGTGCACTCACTTTCAATTCTTCCAACGCAGCCCTTGAATAAAATTATTACATTTTAATAGCTCATATTCTTAATTTTACATGAATGTAAGTATTGAAAAGAAAAACAAAACTACAGCATCATCTTCTCTACAATTCAAAAACAGCCCTAAAATATTAGAAGAGACAAGATTCCTAGCATTGTCCCCCCAATGGTATTTGACAGAAAATCACCCTGAATCTAACACATTCTGAGTGAGCACAGAAAAAAGCGCAAGCCATGCATTTCCTATTTATTTCTGAAAACATAGCATCCAGAAATATTAACCACAAAAAATATCACTTTGTTTCAACATTTTAATCATTGAAAGAATTACTGCTTCACTAGACAATGTAACAAGTGTTCCACCTTCTTTCAGAGCAGGCAAATAACTAATATCACTCAGGTCCGCATAGCATTCTAAAGCAGTCTACAGCTGTCTGATGCCTCCGTACAAAATAGTCTGAAAGAGTGAAAATAGTAAGTACTCAGATGAGGATATTTCTATCTCCCCACTATCCCAAAATTTAACCATTAGTTAGACTGAACTTCAAGTTTGTAATAATAGTAATTTGGCCTAATTAAAGAAGTTGTGTTTCGGCAGTATATACCTAAATCATATTTGAATTAATAATGAAATTCAGTTGATATTAACAAATGCTTTGGAATAATTTCAATTGGAATTTCGTCTATAAAGCTACTTATGGTGCTGTTAAGCATGTGTAAGGAGATTATGGTCCAGTGGAAGTAAGAATCCTGATATTCTGCCATTGTGCCCTGAACTGAAGCAGGACTCCTAACTTCCTACTAGGTTACTGGATCATTTTTAGACTCAGATGGATGGGAAAAACACACCATCATTAAAACTGTTTCCTACACCTCCTTCTCTTGAAGACAGATTTCAGATTGATCTTATTCAGCTTTGCAGCTTCAATAAGCTCACATTAAAAGATAACAACCATTTAACACAGAAATTTAAATCAGAGGTTTTTAATCTCCACCTTACTTAAAACAAGATAAAAGAGCCTAGTATGTAAGGAATAGAGATTAAACAAACCAACTCAATTAAACAAACCACTCGATTTAAAAATCTAAAGAAGTGTAAGATACCTTCCATAAGTATCACTGAGGCGGACTAAAAGGTTCTTTGTGTGAGGAGAGTAACGGACATCTTGAACAGTCTTGTCACCAACAGCTTCCTGGTGGAAAATACAAAGGAGACAAAGAAAAACATTATCACTTGAATACGAAATATTATTTCCTTAACATTTCAGTGGAGCACATTCCCTGCTGGAAGAAGGCTTATGCAAGGTATTCCAAGCAACCCTCAAGCACATGCAAGCAAGAAAAGCAAATCCACTAAGCACATGAATGGATATGGGTGGGTGTTAAGAGCTCCAAGTACGTCAACCTGGAAAGAAATTCAGGACCTAGAAGAGGGCAAGGATATTAGATTGTCCTCACATGTACACAAAAGGCTGAAAATGCCACTGAAACTTTGGTCAACGGTAATGGGAGATGCAGGTTCAGCTGTAGTGTTTTGGAGAATTACATTCCCTGACCTACTGAGTCATGACACACACCTTTGAAGTTTGGTGTTTCACATTAAGGACTACATCAAGCAGTGCTAGCTCACCATTTTGTAGCCATTTTAATACATAAAAATAAGCAAAGCTATTGTAATTTTTTTCTAAAACAACTGATGGATTCTTTTCTTACCTTTATTAATTCTTCCACTTCCTTAAGTTCCTGAACAGAAAAAAAAAACACACTGTAAAAATTGGAATATATATGTATGTCTCTATGCAACTATAGACAGACACATATACTTACATAACCATGCAAACACATATTTTCATTGAAAGCCTATCATTAATAAAATTTTGACTGACCTGGGGGTAGGCTGTGTAAAGTGGCAAGTCCAGGACAATATGATCTTTCTCTTGTCTGGCCTTTAATTCCCCACTCAGTGTCACAAATGTGAGAACTGAATTTGTATTTTCTAGAGAGAGAACATTGCAACATTATCAAACATAAGAATTTTAATCTAAATCATTATAGGTCTAAGAGTAGCTCAGTATATTCAGAAAAAGCTAGTTATGCAGCTTAAATATATCTAGAGCAAGTCCATATTGTGGGCAAAATTCCCAACTAACTCAATAAATCTGCTGAGGCTAATAAACACAGCAATTGTCAGGGAATCTTTCCTGCACATGGCTAGAATGAATGGGAATGTCCTTTTAACAGAAAGAGCAATAGTCCCTATTCATCAAATCCTACTGTACCTCTCCCAGATGACATTTCCATATCTAGCTGTTTTCTTAAACAAGAGTAATAATAGGGCATTGGAATCAAAGGGTATGCATCAGACTACAGCCTTGTTATTACAGAGCACTTGTAAAAGACAATACCCAGGGTATCTCCATTTGTGTTCTATAAATGTTCTGAATGTTTAATTGCCTTTCTTGTAGAAAATAGAGATATTCAGAAGTAAATGTTCTAAAAAGTTATAGTAATACTTTGTTTGTAAACATACTTTGTACGTGAAATAACACAGCAGCTGATGCAAGAGTAGCATGGCCACAGAGAGGAACTTCACTGGCTGGGGTGAACCACCTGAGCCCAAAGCAGGAACCTTGAAAGAATAAGATTTATTTAGTGTTATTAAGTGGAAGAAGTCTATTTCTTCATTTTATCTCAACATATATAGAGGAATGATGTTTCAGTTAATCAAAATGCACGTTACAATCAGTTTTGGTCCTAAACACAATTCTAGGTACCCATTTTGCACTGATTTTTCAGAATTGCAATTCCTTTTGAATCAGATAAACTACCTTTGCATGCTGCACAGATTTTTCCTAAATAGGTCTTATTTAGAAGATAAAGCCTCCATGCCCTTGTGTATTATGAAATCCTGCAAAGGCATAGTCATGATCTCTATACACCTGCAGGCTGGGTTACCATTTCAAGGTTAGAGATGGCTTTGTTGGTATAATGGAACCTGTATCGGATCTAGCTCAGTTATGAATTATTCTGCTTAAACCACCAGTCAAATATGAATTATTTTGCTTAAACCACCAGTCAAAAATCTCTAATGCCTACTAACCCTTCATTTCACTCAAAATCATATTTCTATTTGTTGTTTAAAAAATTTGGAACACACATGTACATTTTCTGTAACTTTTGCACATGCATTTTAAGTGCAAGTTTGTTGTTACCATACAAACACAACTAAAAGTAGAAAAGAAACATTTTTTTTTTAAATCCAAACAAGTCTTGTCATTGCTGCTGTGTAAAATTAGCGCAATAAAGTCAGTCTTCTCCCTAATGAAAACAAATAGGATCCCAATAAAACCTTGTGGTGGAAACTAATAGCCCCAGCAGTGAAGTGCTGTGAGTGAGGGCTAGCCCAGATCCCAGCTGTGAGCCTGCTCAGTGCTGTTAATGCACTGCTCCAAGTGGAAGCTGGGGCTGGGAGCAGGAGGACACAAAGCCAGCCATGCCCATGCCTGAGTGGAGACAGACAGCTCTGTGACCCCAAACACCTGCCTGGACGTTCAAGATGTACAGCTGTACTTGGGCTGAGAGGACATTTAATACTCTCATAAACTCACGTGTCCCTAAAATAATGCAGTTGATTGGTTTGGTTTTTTCTTTAATTAAAATTAAATTAAATGTACTGGTCACAAATGCCTGCAAAAACATACACTGTTGAGGAGCTCTCACTATGCCAATTAATGCTCCAGAAGCAGATGATAAATGACATTCTGGTGTTCCTGGTTCACTCCCACCACTGCTCAATACACACAGTCTCAGGTGTAGCTCAGTGACTAAGTTCCTTTGAAAGAACTGTGCACTTCTTGGGCAGCTGTGTGAGTCTGAGGTCACAAACCAGTCCAGTAGTATGAGAAGCACTTTAATGATAAGGGAGTTGGCATTTTGTATGCTGTCAGATATGGATGACTTGAAAATGAGTGTGTTAAACATATTGGTAAAGTGTTAACATGAAAAATGAAAAGTGTTATCACTTCTTCCTCCATGCGATTTGTCTAATCCTAAAACAAATTCCAATTTATCAATAATAGAAGCAAGTAATTATAGTTACTACTATCCTTAATATTTTCAATTACAGAGACTGTACAAAATCCCACTCCCTGAACAATGCATCAAACAGCAAAGATAAAACCTTAGCCTGGCATCTAAGTCCAGACTAGTGGAGTTCCAGCCCCTTGGCTCATGCCACCACACAACTGCCAAGTGAGCAGATTCAGCAAACTGATTCAGCTGAAAACTAATCCACAGAGTGAGTCTGAACAAACTCTGCATTTGCCTAATGTTTTCTACCTTGCCCAGAGTCTCTCCAGTTCCTCTCCCAACATCTACACATGCCCTACCAACAAACACCAGTGAATCCTCTCCATTTAAACCAATCAAATGAGCAGCCTAATGTGTTACATATGGACTTCAGAATTCCCAGCTTTGCTGGAAACCTGTGTTTTCCAGTATTGGCTCTACAGGCTTCTTACAACACTTTGTGACAAACTCAAATAACATTACAGTTACTCCAGTGATAATTACCTAAACAGCCAAGCCAGATTCTACTCACTCTGCAGTCCTGTGAATATGCAATGAGCATGTTCCATCTCTATCCTTCTGCTTGTATAGGAAATTATCTCAGGATATTATTCATAATAAGGGAAATATTAATTGAAAGATGTCTGCATAGCATTTTTAGGAGACTGTCTATATACAACTTGCTTATTTGGTAAAAGGCACTAAAATGAATGGTCTGAACTATTAATAAATACGTTTATACTGTAAAATAAATTTGAGCACAAATACTTTCAAGAATCCACATGCAACAGTCTAAAGATACATCACAACTTCAAGATTTTGTTTTGCTGTCTTTCAAATCAGCACCATTCCTTATAAATGTACCCGCACTGTCTTCCTATTCCTTTGTTAGATATTTTGGAGGGTAAACAGAATCACTAACTTTTGGTAAAGTCATCTCCAGGTTTCAGTTTTCTGATGAAAGCTGTTTCTGAAAGGTTCATTTCTGCAGCAATTTTTTGGTGCAAATCTTCATCCAAGTCCTAGTGATGAAATAACAAATCCAATTAAGAGCACGCCAAAACATGTAGAGTCAAACTTTCTGTCAAACACGGGAATTTCATTTTCTATTACAATAAAACATAGCTTCAGTTTTAGTTCAGAATACCTTCTGAGAGTAAAAAAAAACTTGTAGCATAAAAATGGGATAATAACTGTGGTACATGGCAATTTCTAGTATCTGTCCTATTAGTTTATAAATTCTTGGACTATTTGAAAATAAAATTTCCTAAAAAATAAACTCAAGTCTTTCCAGGCACACAATCTCTTTAGGTTGTTACTAAAGTCACACAGAGAAGTTATTTCATAATCTAAAAAGAACTACAACTTCCTTTTCACAACTCTGAAAAATCCTTGCTAGCAAGAGGTCTGAAGTGCTGGCAAAGGCCAAGTTGGCTGGTCAGCCCTTTTGGCTGTGCCCTCAACACTACTCTTTAAACAAACGGAACAATAAGCTAAGTCAGTAGGAGCTGAGAAGAGATAAACGGGAAAAAAAGAAATAAAACTGCTGGAGCTCCCTAAGTGCCTGTCAGTTTAAGCCAGTGAACATTGATCCCAAGATGCCCAAGGCCACGGATTGTATAACATTCTCCTTGGCCCATGTTCCACTGCTCTTTCCCCACAGTTATGCTGACTAGCCAGCTTTGATAATCTGATTTTTAAAATATTGAAACTCAAGAGAAAAAAGTACTAAATGGACCTCTTCAGGTTCAGCCCCTGAGAGATAAAAAAATTGCCCTTTTAACTTTAATTACTTCCTTCAATAACTAATCCTTTAGTTATGAATCCTCAGCCAATAATCCCATACTACAGATATGAAACAGTAACTGATTAGTACACTAGAGCTGTACTTGCAGACTGAATTCTATACAGGTAAACAACATTCTAAGACTTGACAGTACAGTCACATTTCCTTTATCCCAGAAACAGTTCTGTCAGTTACTGTAACGATCCTAAAGGAGAACAAAGACCAATAAAAATGTTATTAAAAATAATTTTTTTTTTTAATAGCATGGAACTTCATTGAAATACTGCCATCCTGTGGCACCTCTAGAACACAGAAAGGGCTGGGTTTGCCATCTTGCATTTCTCCTGATTTTTTCTGCAAAGCATCTGCTTAGACTCTGGAGGGAGTAGAGAACAGAAGTTTTGCTACTGGCTGCACCACACTTTCTTGAAGCTTAGAATGAAATGCTGAATTAGCATCTCAGCTTCAGCTGTGACACTAAAGCCTTTACTTCCAGAAACTGTAGAAAAAAAATTTAAATGTCTGCATTCCAAAGTCATCATGCAAGTAAGTTTGCCTCATGATATCTTAATGTAATAAAGTAAAATTAATATAAAAATGCTTTTAGAAACTCGTAATTTTAAAGCAGAGATCATTTTGAGAGTACTTAGATTTTATGGGACCAAAAATACCTCTGAAGAGAGATGTCCCCAGTCATATCTTTAACTGACCTGGTAAACTGGCAATGTTATATGAGATTTAAACGACTTAGGAACATCTAGAATGGATTCATGTTGCCAGCACAAGCTTTTGCCATTGGCTACTCTACACATATTTTCATATTTACAATTCTCATCAGGAGTTACTATACAAATAATACAAGGCCTGTATGTTGTTAATCCAGTTTAATAATTATTTTTGGTAGAAATCAGTACCAATTAGCACCAAATATTCACAACACCCTGATGAGGAGGACAACTACTGTCAACTGCACCAAAACTGCCATGCAACATTGAAGCAATAAAAACTGTTTGCTTAAACTTGGCCAAAGCTAAACCTGACACACCAATGCTAAAACACTCATATCCAGGTCTGTAACTACTCTTTTTCTTTCCAGAGAAAGAGCGAAAATGAAAGAAAAAAACGGGAGAAAACCCACACCAAAACCAAACCCCACACTTTAATCCTTCCACCGAGTACTGAGTCTGTTTTACAGCATTACTTTTCAGATTTCACTCTGAATCCTCCTTAGTCCTTCAGAATCTTTATTCTGACTCATTCTTGAAGAAATTAAGCCATTTGTTTTTGTCTTAACTCAAAACAAACCCAGTCTATTCCTTAATAAAATATTTAAGCCTACAAAAAAATTCAAAGGTTGTCTTGTATGACATCGGTTTGATTTAAAAAAAAAAAAAAAAAAAAAAAAAAGCACACCTGTGGTAATTTCTCTGTATCCTGGAGCCACAGCAAAAAGGTTTGAAAAGCAGAACTCCCGACCAAAGAAAGCAAAGTATAATGCCACGCTGAGTGCTCAGGCCAAGTACAAAATAACAAATGTCATTGCAGTACCTCAAAAAAGTTTGGGTTTTTTTAACTTACATTTTCAAGCAGACAAATTGCCGCAGGATTTCCAGCGAATGGCCGGTTTGTAAATGCATCAACCGTAAAAATTGGGATTTGCATTGTCGTGTGCACCTGTCTAGCCGCAGGCTATGTCCCGCAAAGTACTTTCTACCCTGTTTCACCTCAACCGACAGAACTGCAAGTTAATGTTTCCCTCACGGCAGGCGGAGCCAGAGAGCCGACTCGTCACTTCCTAGCGCCGACACGGATTGAGACTTTGTCCTGTACCCCCGGCACTCCACACTATTTTTTAATCAAAACACGGATTTTAGCCTCCCTCACCACCAGCCCCTGAACGCTCCAACAGGCCCTTTCCCCAGCGCGGCCGGCCCGCTCTGCCCCGCGCTGAGGGAGGAGGGACCCTGCACGGCTGGGCAGCCTTGCTGAGGAGATCAGGGCAGCCATTGCGTGCGCCCACACCGGGCACCCTGCCTCATCCTCCCTCCCGAGTGGAGTGCGCTGAGGGAGAGGGACACGCTGAGCGGGACACAAGCGCCACAGCACGACCGGCCGCCACCGCTGTCGCCAGCGTGAGGCACTCCGTGAGGCGCTCCGTGAGGCGCTCCGTGAGGCGCTCCGTGAGGCGCTCGGCCGCCCCCCCCGCGCGCTCCCGCTTGGCGCCAAAACGAGCGGCGGCGGCCGCGTGAGCGAGGCAGGAGCGCGCACGCGCTCGGGCGGCCCCTCAGAGGAGGCGGTGAAAGGAGCAGGCGGGAACGCCCCCTCCCCTACCCCGCATGCGCTATCGCTCCCTTCCACCGCCCCCCCCTCCGTTGCCCCCTCTCCTCCCCAGTCGCGCGTGCGCGGGAGCCGCCCAGGCGGGTGTGAGGCGGCGCGCGGCGCGAGTATCGCGATAGTCGCGCGGTCCGGACGCTCGGCTGCCCGTGGGCGCTGCGCAGGTGTGGGGCCCGCCGGACGGTGAGGGAGCGAGGGAGGAGGCGCGTCTTGCCCGGCGCGAGCGGCTGCCGGGGCACGGCCAGGGGTGCGCGAGGAGCTCGCGGTGAGCGGAGAGGGTGAGCGGGCCGAGCGAGCCGCGGCGGGGCCTGCCCGGGACGGATTTTGCGGGCGAGCGGTGGCGGCGGGGAGCGCTCTGGGCCCGTTCGGCCCGGGTCGGGCCCGGCGCGCGCCCGCGGGCGGGGGAGGGGAGAGGCGGTGCGGAGCCTCGTTCCTGATCGCGGCCGCCATTTTGAGCGGCGGGGCCGAGGGCGGCGGCCCCGAGAGAGTGTGGCGGGGGGGGCTGTCCTGGGGCGGTGAGGGGACGCGGACCGGGCGCGGACCGGGCGGCGCGGCACCTCCGGGGCCAGAGGTGGGCGGCAGGACGAGACCGGGGAGCGCGGCGGGAGCGAGGCAGGCGGGAGGCGGGCGGCCCGGGGAGGCGCGGTAAATGGCGGCGGGGAGCGGGCGGGGGTCAGGGCCACGGTGTCGGCAGGACGGCGGGAGGCGGGATCGCGACTGCTCCGCGCCTGACGAGGCGGCGATGGCGGCTCCCTTTGTGGGCCGGTGGTGGTGCCCCCCCTCCACACGCCCCCGTCACTCGCACAGCCCCGCCGCCCCCGGCCGAGGGCAGACAAAGGAAGGGCTCGTGGTTCCAGCCCCTTCCTCAACTGTCACGCTGTAGGTAAAAAAGCAACCGAAAAGACAAAACCCACGAAGCTTTGCGGAGCGGATGTGAAACATACATGGAGTAAATGCCGAGCTTGACGTGCCGTGCCTGCCCACGTGCCTCCCGCCGTCCGCGCAGCGCTCCCCGGCAGCAGCCCCTGTGGCGGGGCTGAAACCCTGGGGAGGGGGGGGTTAGATCCCATCGGGATGGCTCTGGATGCAGTTTCAAACCCGGAACAGAAGTAAAGCTCGAGATCTATCATGCTAGTTATCCAAATAAACAAAACCCGCCAGGTTTCTTTTTAAAGGAGGGACTCAGCAGGGACGGAATCTCAATTTTTTTAATTTCTGTTTTGTTGGGTTTTTTTAGGATTTAAATTAAATAAAAGATGGACTGGAGTGGAAAACACAATGGGCCCAATGATACAACCAATGACGGGACAGTGGTACGACTCCGAGGCCTGCCATTTGGTTGCAGCAAAGAAGAGATTGTTCAGTTTTTCCAAGGTATCTCCAGTATAGTCAGAGTGTAGTGGATTTCTTTATCGGTTTTTTCGTATCTTTTGTACATTTTTAATAGCTGTTAATGGGGTGGATGGGAAGGGATTGTACTAAATTAGTTTGTCTTGAGTAAAAGTTATGCCATCTAAATGAAGCAAAGATAACCCTAGACGTAGTAGAACACAGAATGTATCTGATTTTGTCGAGGTGGGAAACATACCGTGCATATTGGGGTAACTTGAATGTTAGCATTTGGATCAGTTAACTTGCTTGATTGGTGGCTATATTTTCTTCATGTAACTTAGGTGGTTGTTTTTTTGCATAGTTTTATCAGAAAAGAAGTATGGCTAAATCTGTAAATGTTTAATGAAAGATCATGGGCTTGTATTGTTGGGTGATGGGGGAAACAAGGTGGTTTTCTTTTTCGTTGTTGTTGTTTAGATATGCTTTAAGTATTTGATACAGATGGGAATGTTTCAGCCTTTAACACTGTTCCCCTTGACGGGGTTATTTGTCCTTGGGTTAAAGGGTTGGAAATCGTGCCAAATGGGATAACATTGACGCTGGACTACCAGGGGAGAAGCACAGGGGAGGCCTTCGTGCAGTTTGCTTCAAAGGAGATAGCAGAAAATGCTCTGGGGAAACACAAGGAAAGAATAGGGCACAGGTGGGGATGGAGAGTTTGGGATGGTGTTAAATCTTTAATTTTTGGGGGTTGTGGGTCAGTAATGCTTTTGGGGGGTTGGGGACCATTGGGGAATTGGCTGTTTTTAAGAATTTTTATAACTGATCCTAAGTTAATTTGGGAAATACAGTAGATTTGGGGGGTGGGGGAGACCAGTATTGCACTGGGTAGTTTGCCAAACTCAGAAAATTGTTTCAATCGTTGTTGTGTAGGGTAATTTGTGATAAATGCTGCTATAGCCAGACATTGTTTTTCAAAAGTATGTTTCTCATACTGGAAAGACATGTTTTAAGCTTAATTTGTACAGCTGGAATTTCACATAGTAATTTTTGCCACTATAAAGTGGGATTTTTTAAATACACTTAAGATTCTTACAGTTTTGAGGAGAAACTTAAGTTGTATGGTATCTCTAGTCACTGCTATTGGCTTGTACATTTAGCTCTAGAAAATGTAGTATGGCCTTTTGTAAAATTCAGACTGCTTCTGCCTGTGTTCTTACTGGTACCTTAAAAATCCTCTTTTATTAGATATATTGAAATCTTCAAAAGTAGTAAGAGCGAAATCAGAGGATTCTCTGACATGCCAAGAAGAATGATGGGACAACAGCGACCTGGACCATATGATAGACCATTAGGAGGAAGAGGGGGTTATTATGGAGCTGGGCGTGGAAGTATGTATGACAGAATGCGTCGAGGAGGTGGTGGATATGACGGTGGTATGTTCATCTAATGAACACAGGTTCTCGTGGCAGTTTCGTGTTTCTGACATACTTGTCAAGAAATAAGGAAATGGCAGTAGCTGTAATGCCTGCTGGGTTTGATGTATTTATCTGAAAAAAACTTGTAATATATCCAAAAGATGTGGATCAGTATTTAAGATGAGTGTAAATAATTAGGCAGCTACTGTGAGTAGAATCTGATCTCTCCATTTGCGTATTTCAGCCTCTGTTATATAAAAAGAAATGTACTTTTGCACTGTGTTCAGAAATCCAGGTTTGACGGTCTGCAGAGGCTGTTTGCAAAATGCTGGGTGCCCAAAGACTGCAAAATTGAGTGTTGTGTGTGCGTTGCTCTGTGAATTCTGAGCACTAATGTAATCGTTCCTTTCTTTCTCCATTGCACAGGATATGGTGGCTTTGATGATTATGGTGGCTATAATAACTATGGCTATGGAAACGACGGCTATGACGACAGAATGAGGGATGGGAGAGGTAAAAGAAATTAATAGTTTGTCTAAAAATGTTTTTCTGTTCTTTGAGTTGCAAGACACAGTATTTCCAAGACAGAAATAATAGCTTCATCCTGCTACTTTGTAAAGAAGCGTTGTTTAGAAAGGGGAGGGAATTGGGGAATTGTAAGAAAAGGTAAATAGATCGCTTAGGAGGGCTTCTGGTTAAGGTTTGGGTTGATACATGGGAAGTGTAAACACCATGCATTCAGTGGTATAATTGAGTGCTTTCGCAAAAAGAGTAGTGATGACTTTTGGCTTTTCATGATCTTAGAGGTGTGTGGGTTTTCTTGGTTTGGGTTTTCCAATAGGCATGGGAGGACATGGCTATGGAGCTGGAGATGCAGGGTCGGGGTTCCATGGTGGCGGTCATTTTGTTCACATGAGAGGGCTGCCTTTCCGAGCCACGGAAAACGATATTGCTAACGTAAGTACCACGGGGAAAAGGGCTTCCTCATGCCAGCAGTGTACATGTCCCTATCTGTCCTAGTCCAAACTTGGGGAGAGTTCTCAAACAATTCAATGCTACATCTGCTAGCTAAAGTCATGGCCCTTCATGTGAGTGAGTTGCACAAAGATAACGAGCTTTTATAAAGCTACTGTCTGAGGTGGGATTACCAGAGTAGTCAGCAAAGCTATATTTAACATTAATCCTTGCACTCCCTGCACTCCTCTTTCGTTTCCAGAGAAGGTGTACTGCAGAAAAAACAGTTGCTGCAATCAATATCCTCATTTTAAGGCCTTCAGAATTGAAGCTTATCTGCTGTTTTTAAAATGATAGCAGATGAGAAACTTAAAGAGCTTAGTTTACATACTTGTTTGTTGACCTGAGGCTCTATTTCAGGAGGGACAGGGTGGGAAGACTAGAGCAATGTGTTGGCTTGGAGAGGACTGTGTCGCTCCCATTACTCCTAAGAGATTAGGGTGGCAGATAAAAGCATATCTGTAGGATTTTGGGAATGGATTCTTGTGTCAGTGTAGATACATTGTTTGTAGGGGAAAAAAGCTTTCTTGGTATACAAGGCCTGGTTTGAACAGCACATCCTTGGGGAGAGGCTATCTTTTCAGTTGCACCTGTATATTATATAAGCAGAACTCCATTCTTGTGTTGGTTTTCTTTGTGGGGGGTGGTTTACTTGAATCAAGATGTGTTCTTGTGTCAGTTTGATTTTGTTTAGTGTAGAGAGCGTAACAGTAAGGGTGAAAAGTCAGGCTTTGGTCTGGAGCTGTGAGGAAGAGCAGTCTGATTGACAGGCAGGTTCTCTTGGATTCCATGAACGCATCCTTGCTTTGAGAAATCTGAAGAAACAGAGCCAAATTAAAATCAACTGATTATTTTCCTGTCCAGGATAGCATCGCATTAGACTCTTGCGCAAAGCAGTGTGTGTGGGCAGGAGTTGTTTATATCTTGGCTTTCAAAGAAAGGTGCTCAAGCTCTGTAGCTGCAGTTTTCCAAGCCGTGTAGTAGTAATGGATTGTAAATATGGGTTGACCTGATGTTGAATGTTGCACAACCACTAAGTGATACGTGAGAATTCAGTAGTTAAATTTATGTGGTAGGATGACATTGAATTGATGCAGTGCACCACTAACCATGGGAATGCAAAAGAAGTATCTGGCTTGAATTCTATATTAACGTGATTTGGTTTTGAATTTGTTTTTTCCTTAGTTTTTCTCACCATTGAACCCTATAAGAGTTCACATTGATATCGGAGCAGATGGAAGAGCTACAGGAGAGGCAGATGTGGAATTTGTAACACATGAGGATGCAGTAGCTGCCATGTCCAAGGATAAGAATCACATGCGTGAGTGTTGTGTTCCCTGAAGCTGCCGCTTGGCCTGGCTTTAGCAGGGCTTTGAGGAGCAGATCCATCTTAAGGTTTTCACCATTAACCACATTGCAAACTCACTTATTTGTGGCCTTCTGTCTGCTACATGTAACGGGGTAGGGGTTGCTTTGTATCTCTGCTTCTGGTCTGGGAAACAATATACAAAGCAAGGCTTTTTTTTGCGTTTTACAGAGCATCGATATATTGAACTATTCCTGAATTCCACTGCTGGAGGTGGCTCTGGAATGGGAGGCTATGGCAGAGATGGAATGGGTATGCATCAGTTGCACACCTAGCTGATGTTTTGCCAAATCTAATGAGTTCCAAGCTTTTAATGGTGTACTTTTGGCTTTCCAGATCAAGGTTACGGTTCTGTTGGTAGAATGGGAATGGGTAGCAATTACAGCGGTGGATACGGAACTCCTGATGGCTTGGGCGGATACAGTAAGTACAAGTTCACTTTTAAATATTTGGAGGGGGGAGTGTGATGAGGGTCTGTCTTCTGACAGACAGGGCAAGGGTGGTGAGCTTTGGGCTGGGAGGAAGGAAGGAGGGGCAATGGCTTTTTAAAACTGCCAATCTCTCGGGGCTTTATACATTGTGCTACTGCAGTAAATGCTGGCTAAGGGCAGTAGTGCTGAAGTATTGTTAGTGTAAGTGGTCGTCTTCAACCAACTGTTCTGTATTACCCATCCCATTTTTTCTTTCTTTAAGGTATGTATGCGTGACCTTGTGTCAATTGTTTTCAGGTCGTGGCAGTGGAAATAGTGGAGGATACTATGGGCAAGGCAGTATGGGTGGAGGAGGATGGCGTGGGATGTATTGAAGGATAACCTTGCTTCTGCAAAACACCTTGGAAGAAACAGTCTCTGGTCTACTAGACTTTCTTACAAAACTTAATTTCTTTTGTATTTTAAGAACTTTATAATGACTGAAGGAATGTGTTTTCACAATATTATTTGGTAAGCAACAGATTGTGATGGGAAAATCTGTTTTCTGTAGGTTTTATTTGTTGCATACTCTGACTTTAAATAAATTTTTATATTCAAACCACTGATGTTGATACTTTTTATACTAGTTACTCCTAAGGATGTATTACATATTCAAGACTACAGTCAGTTTAAGATGTTGTACTGTGGTTCCATAAAGGTGGTTGTACTGTAACTCCTATGAACACTGATTTAGTTCTATGTAATCTTGGTCTAGTGAACAAATTTAAACATTCACTTGTTTAAGGGGAGAAAGGTAGATGAATAGGCTAGTTTATTTGGTAATGACTTTCCTAAACCCTTTTGATAAGTTGTATGTAATAATTGCACCACGGCACAAAGCTGTGGAGGCTCAAAGTTGTTCTGGCTTCCTCCTGCTGCCAGCACCTCCCATCAAATGCACATCCGTGTGAATGAGCAGCACCCCTGTTCACTGCCTCCACACCACCAAGCAGCCACATTTATTTCCATGCTTTGCTGTAGTGTTTTAGAGCCTGCATTTCAAACATGTAACCTGCAATTTGAACTGAAACACTAGCATAGCTTTTAACTAACATGACATGGGTCAAATATGAGTTCAGTTGAAGCTTTTTACTTAGTATTTTTCACAAACATGCTTTTGGGAAGAGTGGGGGATTTGGAAGAAAGTTACTTCTTTCCTTGAATTTATTGTATTTAAACACAGTTCAGCTTTTTTTTTTTTTTTTTTTTCCACTGCACAGAGCTGATTTGTCTGTATTTGTTCAAAGTTTGCCAGGCCATTCTACATAGCTCATTAGAAGCCAAGATCTCTAAAATATCTATAAGCCCAATACTTGTTCAGTAACACGACCCAAACACCTTGATAAAACTTCTTGTGCATTTGTGACATGTAAGATATGTAAGAAACTTATTGTTTGAAGACACTTAACATACCTGATGTGTGATGGAAAAAGGTATTTATTCTTCTGAGCCAGTGTGATCTCCCAAATTAACTGCTTTGTCCTCAATGCCTCCCTTAAAATGTCAAATGTGATCCTGGGTTATTGCAAGTCTGTCACCTGTTTTGCTAGTACTGTGTTATATCTGTAATAAATGTCTTCTTGTGGGAGAGAGGAGAATGGAGTTTATTTCACTAGAGGTGTGTTTGGGTGTCAAAGGGATTGGAAGAGCTGAAAAGGGTAACTGGCACAAGGAAGCTTCCCAAGCACTGGGGCAGTTTTGGCTAGGAAGGGGAGGGAAAATGAGTTCTTGACCATTTCAACTTATTCTTCAGAACTAAGGGGTTTGTGGTCTGTTGCCAGAAAAGCAGAGCTGTTTCTCAAGTGGCAGTGGTCAGGACCAGTCAATTCAATAGCAGAAAAAATATCTTACAGTAAGGTGGAGGAAAGCCTGTTTTTACCGTGGGCACAGCGGAGAGCTAAAATGCTGCCAGCTCTGCAGTGCTTGCTTCCTCACTTGGGAATGCTTGGTGTTCCATCTTAGGAGAAGGAACCCTGACACCTGCCTAGGACTCACCTTTGCCGAGCAGCGTGGGGTTGTGCCCTGAGCTCTTTTGTACAACCAGGTACTTCGTATTTCACTGCCAGCCAATGCAATTCCACTGTGCGGAACAGAGAATCCCTTCTGCCTGTCCTGTCCCTTCACCCTGTAACGAGAGCAGCGTTCAGCCCTGAGCTTTTCGGCTCACTGAAGCAGCACTTAAATGGCAGAGGGATCGTTTCTGAGAGGAAAAGCTGCCAAGAGAGGTTGCCCATGCCGTGTGGCCGGGTACTGCAGCCTTGTCTGTGCGGAGCCCTGGAGCTGCAGCGCTCAGCTCCTGCCGAGCAGCGCCATGCAGGCAGCCCCGTGAGGGCTGCCGGGAATGGCCGCGCGTTCCCTTCGCTCCCGGGCAGGCGGAGCACAGCTGGGACCTCCCTTCGTGGGGCGGGGAGGAGCAGGAGGAGCAGCGCCTTTGCTCTGGCTACTTGTAAACGCCCCAGAGCAGGAAAGTAGAAGTCGTTTCATTCCCAAGAGGACTAAGTGCTGCTCTGATCCTGGCTGAACAGTTCCAGGTTCTCACGGGTACCCCACAGCTCTTGCTGTGCCCTGTGAGAAGGATTCAGAATCAAGAGCAGGGTTGTACAGAAAGATAAAGATGCAGCATTGGTCACAGTGGTGCCCAAAAACCTTAAGAGCAGGCCAGGCATGTAGTTTGATGCCAAGGGAAATGAAATCACATGGAACATCAGCATTCACTTTGATCAAGGCAGAAGTCTTACCTGGAGTCAGTAACAGAAATCTGAATAATTACACGCTTTTCCCATGCAAATAGGGCAGCACAGAGGGGAGGAAAACATGGCAGTTAAGTAACAAATTAATTTATTACAAGTTACAGAAATGCACTATATTCTTATTTTAATATTGCCTATTTTAAATTATTTCTGTTTAGCTGCATACTTTTTGACAAGTTACTTATTAAAGCAGTACAGATTAGCTTTATCCTACCATCTCTATCCTACATCAAACCCTGCTGCCTCCATGCCTGCCCCACCAGGAAACACTCTCAGGAGACACCTGAGCAGCACCTGATTTTGTCTTTAACAGAGTACCCCACTCCCCAGCACAGGCAAAGGCTTTCTAAGCAACTTGAACAAGTGATAATAAAATACAATACTCTGAATCACAAATTTTAATAAAGTGGCATTATTCCCTTAGTTAAGTTGCAGATCACTTATATTTATTTTTTCCAAAAGTTATTTACAGATTTACATGGATTTGTGTGGTATTTTACAAAAAGTTACATCAGGTCATTTTAAAAATATTTTCTTTACAAAAGCTACATAAGCAACTACATTGAGGTGTTAAAAAGAAGGGTTGTGTTAGCTTTTAGGATATTCACTAAATCCTCAGAGAGAAAGCCAAGTAAATTAAGTGCAAGGACAACTAAAAGACCTGTTTGCAAGCCTCCCTTTTGCTGTCAGCAATGCCACTCCAAGCCCACGGCTGAAGGAACTATGGGGCTGATAATCCTGGAACATGGAGGATCCAGGGCTGGAGCCCATTCTAGAAGTGACTAAAGGCTACAGTGCAGTGAGATGGAAGTGAGGGCAATTTATCAAAGGATACTGTTTCTATTTGCCTGTGGAAAGAACAAGGATTTCACTTTCCAGCAAAAGTTACCATCACTGTGTCAAGAGTTGTGGCTAGCACAGGTTCTTCCCGTGGGAACATTTTGCTATATTTCATAAACAAGATGAAGTTTGGATGTTTTGCAAACAACTTCTCCAGATTAGGTCAGTTCGGGCTTGGCCAATTGGGCCTAGGGGGAGGTCTCGGGCTGACCAATCTGGGGCACCTCTGTAAACTCTATATATATGGAATTCAAAACAATAAAGCTCTCTTCTCCTCTCTTTCCTTGTCTGAGAACTTGGGTCATTCCTCAGCTAGCCGCTCAACAGCGACAAAGAGTGGTTAGATTCAGAAGGGCTCTTCAAAAAAAATGAAGTTTAGGAACCAGCTCTGGAAGTTTGAGAAAGATGGAGACAAAATAACAAAGAGCCTTCCTGTCCAACACAGAAAGGATGTGGTCCCCAGTATTTAATCCCAGTCTGTCTAGGTGGTTTCTAGAGCTATGCAGTGACTACACGTACAAGCTTGAGAGCATGACTTGCATGAAAATAATGCAGAGACTTGTTCAAGGTTACAGACAATGTCAGACAAGAGCTCTGTGGTGAACAGCTCTCTTTTAATGGAAATACAGACATATCAAATTCATAGTTCATTTGAAAAAATTATTCAGTGAAACACACCCTCCTTCAGCAAGTGCCCCAAGGCACTGTTTGTCTCCTGTCTGACAGATTCTCTCTCCCCTCGCACCTGTGAGGGCACAGAGCAGAGCTGCCAGTGCAATACTCTTGCATGTATCAAACCCTGATAATGAAGAGGAAGTAAACAAACACACGGTATTTGGCAATAACTTCTCAGACCACTGCATTAATTGCCATGCTTTTTTCCAGTACTATTTCAAACCAGCTAGTGCATGGTTTTGCTTCACAACAGCCTATCACAGGCACACTCTGTGGCAGAACTAGGTTGGACTTGTGGCACATTAGCCTGTAAGAGTATCACCTTTCTCCAGATCACCTTAACAACTCAAATACTCATCCAATGCACATTAATACTGAGTCTCCTGTATAAACTGCCCTGCTTCCTCCCAAAAGAGCTGCTGAACCATTTGGCAGACCAACATTCTCATCTGTTTTCTTTTTTGTCTTTTTATATTTGCATTTTTTACATTTGGGTCCCATTTTCTCCATTTGCTTCAAGGGGAAGCAGAGAAGTAACTCGTTCACAGTACCTCAAAATTGCAACTCTACACTGCTTACCTGAAAGTCTGGAAATACTGCTGTACATTCTTTAGTTGGTGTTGGGTTTTTTACAGGATGAGCTAAACACCAGAATTAATAAACACCTTATGGCACGTTAGAAGAGCACCTCTGTATAAGTATTGCATGGCAGGAGTCACAGACCCGGACAGGCTTTGGTGAAGAGGGCAGAGGCAGTTCATTGTCAGAACAAGCATTGCAGAAGATCTCCCCACAGTTCCTACAATGATGCTGAATAATGGGCAGAACATTAAAAATTTAAATTTACAGAGGAAATGTACTTGGTAACTGGATACCAATAAACAATACACACACAGCAATCCAAAATGTAATTCCTTTCACTTTCTTAGGTCTGAGCATGGAGTCAGTTTTCAAAAGATTATTTATCTACATCCCAAACTATGATGCAATCCTACACTAATGATATTTGTCTAGGATTGCACCACAGATAGACAGATCTAGGTCTGTCTAAGACCTTTCCTTTTAAGATATATGTACATGCTTTGAAGATTTCATTCAAACCCTGGATTAAGACTATATTCTGCTATATAAAAATAAAGCATGAACAATGATACTCAAAACAGTGCGTGCTTCTGTCAGGTAGCTAATTGAGATTTAACATAAAAAGGTAAAGAAGAATTCTTGCACACATTAATAAAGCATGGAAATTATTGTCACATTTTACTTTAAAATTAAAATAAACTTGTATTTTCTTACTCTATTGTATAAAAATATATCATTAAAAGCCTTCTACACATTTCAAATTCTAACAGTGCCAGAGCTGATAAGAGTTTGAGATAACGATTCCACAAAGTAGTTAAATAATTTTTAACTAAGTTCCTTTGTGGAATGTCACCAAGACACTGTTTATTTTGAAATTAGGGCTCAGCTGCATTGTGTGTACCAAAGAACTAGGAAAACCTCTCAAAAATAACTCTGCATTCACCTGATCATTGCCATTTCATGCCACATCTCTAAAATAATTAATAATCGCATAATAGTTGTAATAATAGTTACATAATACTTGTAAACAAGTTGGGAGAAATTTTGTTAAAGTTTTACCTTCCTTTTGGAAAGTGAAAATTCCTTTTCACATAGCTTGCAATGAGTGGCCTCTTTGTCCTTCAACCAAACCTGGCCCTGGAGAAAAATTACCATAATTATATGTATCTGATGAAGTTAAACTTTGGGCTCCAGAGGACAAGAGAAATCAAGAGCAGAACATCGACTGCCTGAATGCTCAGTGTCCTGGGACCAGTGTAATGTCACACAGACACTGTAATGCAGCACAGGACTGTTCCAAAATGCTGCAAAACCTGAGGGGACAAGACAGAGCAGGAAAAGGTGCAAAGAGAACATGCTCAATATAGTAAAGGTGGCAGTGGCTGAGCTGGAAAAGCACAAAGGCATCCAAGTCTCAGAGGGAAGCCTATCGTCCTGCTCATGACATGGGAGCAGTCCTCAAGATGCAGGAAGCAAAAAAAGACAGGACAGTGTCAAGAACTGTCAACTTCCTTCTGTCTAAACCACTTAATAAACCCAGGAATCTGCTCAACCATTTTGGACACTGTTACTTGGGCTGAAATAAAATGCCAGGTGACACAGATGTGCAAACACGTGCAGACAAAATCTTTGCTCTCAAGTGCTCCCTGCTATCTCTAAGGAAGTCCCAAACCTGTTGATAATACAGATCATATTTTATCAGCTTTGGTGCTACACCTTAATTCCTAGGATGATCAAATATTTATTGATCTCTGAGAAGTACTATGCAGGTTAAGCTCAGCTGGCTACACATTCTGTCCCAGATACACTCTGTAAATTATAGAAATGTGTGTACCACTGCAAGGAAAATGGCAAAATGCACAACTGTGAACTGTGGAAACAAGGAAAACCAAAAGCAAATGGATTTTTTCCAGGGGGTTACAGGGAATCTGTGGTTCTCTCCCACTGGAGGAAGTCATACAATGAGTCTCTCTGGAATAGCTGCTGTTGGAAAGAAGTGTTCTCGTGCTTACAAAAGATTCCAAAAGAACAGTTAAAAAAGAGGTTTCTTTACTCAAAATGCTACTGACCTGCAATGCTTTGTTCGCTTCTTTTATATCTTCTATTTTCAGCTTTGATCTAAAGAATAAAATAACGCTATTTCAAACTTCTACATGCTCAGTTATGGTCTAAGAACTTAAAAAGTTGGTTTAGCAACTTAAAAAATTTAAAGCCAAATCGTCTGAACAAGAGTGAAACCCCATTATGTCATTAGGGGGGAAGCAGCCTCCCCCATAGCCACCCAATGCCAACTCACTGAGAGCTGAGTCACAAAATACACACACAAACTTATTCTATAAGGCATCAAAAGCCACATAAATCACAGCAAAACTACTGAGAAGACATATCACTAAATGAAACTTCAACACCACGTAACAATGAGGAGGGTCATGCTGGCCAGGTGATGCCTTACATCCTCTACAGACTGGGCAGCTGTGCTGGTTCTGTCTGGGGCAGAGTTCATTTCCTTCCCAGGGGCTGTAAGGGCTGTGTCCTGGATTTGTGCTGAGCGTTGATAACCCAGAGATGTTGCTGTTATTGCTGAGCAGGGTTTACACAGATTCAAGGCCTTTTCTGCTCCCCATAGGGCCACACTGGGGAGGAGACTGGGGATGATGGGAAATTGGGAGGGGACACAGCTGGGACAGAGGACAGGACCCCAGTGATCAAAGGGATATTCCTGACCATGTAGCTGATCATCATGCTCAGTATATAAAGAGGTGGAAAGAAGGAGGAAGGGTGGGAGGCATGTTTGGAGTGATGGAGTTTGTCTCGCCAAGTCACCATTCCACGTGATGGGGCCCTGCCCTCCTGGGGATGGCTGAACACCTGGCTACCCATGTTCAAAATTCCTTGTTTTGCTTTCCTTGTGTGTGCGGCTTTTCTTTCCCTATTAAACTGTCTTTATCTCAGCCCTCAGGGAGTTTTCCAGCTTTTACCTTTCCAATTCTCTCTTTCTGATCCCAACAGTGGGGAAGTGAGTGAGTAGCTGTGTGGGGTTTGGTGTCTGGCTGGGGCTCAAGAAGAGCAGCACTGCCCTGCTGGAGCCAGAGCTGTCACCTTCTACTTGAAGCTCCTCTGGAAAAGCCACAACTGGCAAACCAGGCAACTGTTTTTAATGTAGAACAAAGCCTACCTAATGCCCTTCAAATCAGTATTTTCTGTTCACAGCACTGTCATTACCCAGGAGCTCACAGCCACCCCACCAGCCAAAAATAAACAGACCTGACCTAACTAGACATATTGACTTCTGATAATTGGTTAGTTATCAAAATAATAATAATATTGTCATATACAGTCTAATATGCATGACCACTGTCCCACTATTTTTCTTAATTCAAGTTTATATGACAAAAACAGTATGTATAAATCATAATGAATAATTAAATTACTCGCTCAGCTTGGATGCCAGTTCTTGGAGAGCAGCTTCTTGGTCTTCACATATGCTTTTCAGTTGCTTGTTCTTTTCCTGAAGTTTAAGGAACTCCTTAAAACAAAACAAACAAAATAAAATGAAACCAAACTATTGTCAAATTCTATTTGCCTACTGCCTAGAAAGCTGCTCCTTCTGAAGCTGATCTTGCTGAGAAAGCCAAGTGAATGAGTGATCCCTCACACTATTAAGGTTCCAAACCCAACCTGAACAGCAACTACTCAGGATTAAACTCTCTTAGACCCCAAGAGATAATGAAGCATTTCTGCTTCTGTAGCCCACTCCAGGAAGAAAATCAATCCAGCTGAGTGGAGAGCCCAAGACCACTGGAGAGCCATGGATATGGAGTCAGAGAGAAGCTGAAGCACTTTCTGGCCTACAGTGAGAGGACAGAGCCTTCAACAAAACTGAGAATGGAAAACAAGGATTTAATTTTTCCTTATCCAAAGTACTGAGTTCTGATTTGAGGACTAAATGGGGAGTAAAAAGCCCATTTTTTTCCTTTTTCTATTTGTGAGAATACATTAATGTAATCTTTCTTATATGTTTGCAGAATTTTTTTAAAATACCATGTCTAAGTCCATAATTAACTTTGCAGTCAATTTCTAAATTACTAGTTAAAATTTGCTGCAGAATTTACTTTCTTCAGGTTAACTATTTCTTGGGTCTCTGTTCTCAGATGAGATACAGTTTCCTTTTCCTTCTGAAGATCATCTTCTAGGGTTTGCCGCCACTCTTTTTCTATCTTCAAATCTGTTTCCAGCTGAAGTCTAGAACAGGTAAAACAAAACAAAACAAAAATCACTGTGCACAACAGCATCATTTTTAAAAACAAAACCAAGTTTATTTCTGGGTGCAACAGACTATTATCATAACAAACTACTAGCTTACATGTTTTCTAAAACAGAAATAACTTGTCAATATATTGATACTTTAGATATCAGTATAAGAAGCAACGCACTGTCACTTAGAAAATGCTTTTCAAAGTAAGTTTATTTAAAGGACCAAGAATATGGCATAATTTTGAAGAGCTGACCTTTGAAGTAAAGAAGTAAGAGAAGACTAACCACAGAATTCTGAAGTATTTTTAAAACATGCATAAAGCAAAGCCCCCTTAACTTTATACAGCTTGTGTCTAAAATAAACCAAACCAACCAGCCACTGTGTCATTGGTGATTCAGACAATGACTGCAGATGCCTTTGATACCATAAAAGTTATTTAATTTTACACCCTTAGATGTGAGTCTTCTATTTAAGACTAAGGTTTATGGCATTTTGAACAGAACTGAAAATAAAGGAGGAAGGACTTTAAATTACTGGTTTTATTAAGCTTTCTACACAGCTGAGGTTCAGCATAAAGAGGGATGTAGATTAACTGAAGTCCAGTTAAAGGAATTAGGGTTACTCTGATGGAAGACCCATTCTAGCTGGAATTTTACTATTGGTTTCATGGAAGAGTTGGTGTTTCAAATGTTACAGAGAAACCAAAGGGTGGAAACACACTGTTCAACCTTCTAGATCTAAACTGTGCCAACACAGTAAAAGAGGACAAAAAAATCTCAGAGTATTCATGCAAAGTCTTTTGATGGGAAACCTACATCCACATTAATTTTCCTGTTTTAAAACCAAACCCACTTTTAAAGGAAAGACTTACATTTTGGGACACTACCTCAGCATCTGGCTGGAAAAGAAGTGAACATGACCTGGAGGTTTCAGAATTGCAGAATTCTAAGGCTGGGGTCTGAACTGTTCTTTTGCCCAAATCTGCAGAGGTGACTGTGGTAGTAAAGTGAACATTTGTCATGACAGTTGAACAAGTGTATTGACATTCAGAGTTCTGAGAGAGGCAGGGGAGGGCTAATAACTGGTTTGGAAATCACTGATTTTTAAGTCCCAATCTTTGTGCTAAAGATTTACTTAAATAATTGATGTTTTATCTTCCCAAAGAGGGAAAATACCTGTCCCTACAGGGAGCTTTTAACATTACACATTTATTTAAATTAGTACTGAAGGATGTAAGAGGACAAAGACTAGAGGGTTGGCTTTTACAGTAGTTTTTAACTTTTATGACTCCAGTGGATTTTCACTTTTTAATTCCTGCACAGTGGTAGTTAAAGCACTTCTATCTTACTCTTAAGCTGGCTCAATCAAACCCTTGTTATGCCACTTCTGTTTAAGTTTATATTATTCCATACTTGAGGGTTTTGTTAAAAGTGGGTTTTACTAGTACTCCACTACGTACTTTCCCCCACTTAGGATAATTTCCTCCTGAATTAAGTTGGCACTTTTAGACAAGAAATAATGCTGTTCTTCCCCTTCCTTTCAAGCTGTAAGTCATCTTAGAGGCACCCAAAGCCAGCTTGGCTTCCTTGGAATGACACCTTTTCTTCTGCCTTGCCAGCACCTAACATGACGATCTTTAGTATTCACATTCTGTTCAAAACCATTTAACAACAACCAGGCTGTATTAGGACACAGGACATATTGCAGTGTAGAAGGTTTACTGCCGTGCATTTTTCCAAACAGGGAAGAAATACTCACAGCTGTTTCTCCTTCTGGGAGAATTCATTCTGCAGGCTTTCAGATTTATTCACATATTCCTGTTTAAGTTTCTCATCCTCAGCCTCAGCCTCCATTTGAGCCTTCTCTGCTTGCTGCAATCTGGTGTAATTCAAATCAACTTTGGGTAAAACTGAAGCTAGAACTAGGGTGTAGAGGGTGAAGAAGACAAATAAAAGAAAAATGGGGAAATAGAAACATTTCTAAATAAAAACAAAGTTTGGGGGAAACTCACAAACTCAAACGAGAAATCCGTACAATGCCTAGAGAACTAGCTCTGTGGTTTGCATACAGTAAGAGAGCAATCACTGTAAGTAATCACTGTTTTATTTTATGCTCATGAATAACAGGTGCCAAAGCATGATACATATTTTAGAATTGAAGCATTTAACTTGATGTTTTTCTTTTTCCTTTAGCATATGTTCATGTGTTTCTTTCAAAGCTTTCCTTTTCCCCCAAGTAAATCCTGTAAAAGTACTTGGCTTGCACTAATCACCCATTGAGACAGGGCAGAGCATGAGTTGTGCAAAAGCAGCTCAAAACAATTGAGGCATAAGGTTGAATACAGAGCACTGCAATCAGACAGGAAAAAACTGAACTAGCCTAATACAACAAAATACACCCTGACAGGTCCCACTACATTTATACAGTTACCTCAACTACATATTATTCTTGAATTAATTTCAATAGTCTGTATTAAAAATAATGCATTCTTATACTGGTTAAAATAGCTCCACACTATAGACAAATAAAAATGATTAATCAAGAAATGAGGGATTGTTTTTTGATTTAATATTTTCCTTCTGAATTCCAGGGGTTTGTTCAGCTGACACTCCCATTAGAATCCATTAGTTCACTGTGGTTCCTCTCTGCTTGGGTACCTCTTCTGACCAAAAAAAGGTGGATGTAATGTAACAACAGTAAGTGTACTAAAAGAGGACTTGTGCTATATCATGGCCACACCTGTCTGGAGAATACAAGAGCCTGTAAAATACCACTCAAAGTCCCCACCTGATGCACAATGTTCTGCAAAACTATTTCAAGGGCCTCTCAGACAAGTGGTGGGAGAAATCAGTGAGACGGTTGATTTCTCCCTTCCCAGCAGCTCACTGAACACACAGCAACTCCCAATTCCCAGTGTCAGCTAAAAAGAAGATGTGTCAGCAATATGTCTGCATTTGTGCTTCTGCTGATCAAGTTGCATCAGAGGGAGTTTCCAAATGCTGCCCCGTAAACAAGTGAAAAAGGCTGGAATCAAACTACCTTCTAAAGGGTGCACTCAACTACCCAAGGGGTTTTAAGAATGTTCCCAGTCACATTTGCAATGGTAGTGCACAGAGGGTCAAAACAAGGAAAGGAGAATATTGGGCAAAAGTAGGTCACTCCCTTGTGCAGAAGCTGAATGAAGCTACACAAGACATTAACACCAAAAGCACGTTAAATCCCTCCCTAAATCACAAAATCAACTGCAGAGTTGTTTCCACAAGCAAGGCGGAAAGGGATCTTGCTATCCAAAAGCTGCAACATCATCCCTTAGCCCAGCACCAGGGCTGACTGCACTGCTGAAATTCAGACAGATGCTGAGCTGACCCCAGTTTGCAGCTGGATTTACCATTTAGATATACTTGGGCAGATACTTGTTTGTGTAGATGACAGCGAGAGGGATAAGGATCCCATTTCTGCTATGGTCTACCCATTGTTGCATTTGGTGTTGCTGGATTGGGTGTTCTTTGAGGATGGAAGATATTTATTTTTCAGAAGCCAGCCCATGTTAAAGGCTCCTTCTGCCTCCAAAATAAGGTAGTATAGAATCACGGAATAGAAACCCTTTCAGTATCACCGCATCTTGTCCCCACTCTTGCAAACACATCCCCTTCTGCTGCAAGACTCTAACATTATTTTCCCAGTCAAATTCCACTATAAACTTCAGAGCAAACACTAGGAAGTGTATTAAGGGCAGTCAGCAGCCTAAACTCTTCTTTCTGCAACGCAGGCAAGCAGCAACTCATAGCAGAAATACAAGTTGTAAAGGCTGCTTAATGATGGGTGGAGGGAGGGAAAAGGGTTTGGGCACAAGCACAGGCATTGATTTCAGTGCAGACACAGCCAGGCAAGATCCTCAGCTGACAAACAGGTTAGGCAAGTTCAAGATCTGGGCCCTAACTGTAAATCCTGCTCATTACTACACCTTCCAGGGCAGCTGTTCTAGGCAGGAGCCACAGCTACAAAATTTGCTGGAGCAAATCCTGTCTCTGTCTGGAGTCCCACACGGATCAGGCTTCCAACACAAATTTTCACTCCATGAAAATATTTTATACCACATGACATCAGGGAAATGGAACTGTGCTTTAGCTGTTTGATCCCCAAACCCTTCACTGTACACACAGAACAAGTATATTGACATCACCCTTTCCTTACATCCATCATTCCAATAGAGCTTAACTCCCTCCCTCAAGCTCCTGTCACTCTGTTTAAGAAAACAGTGCTAGTTACAACCACAAAACCAACAGAGAGCGTGCTTTTGGGATAAATACAGCCTAAAAGTGAAAGGAATAAGCAGGGGAGAAGGGAATTATTAGCCAGAAGAGCTACATTTTAAATCTCTTAGTAGCAAAGAACTGGAAAAATCACTAATTAGAAATAAATGTCATAAAAATGTACAGTCAAAGTAAAGATATCTAACCTTTTAAAATAAAATTTGACAAAGAAGTGGATAGATAGCATTAGAAAACTAGCTTACATTTGCTTAATAATAGTGCAGTAATTTACTTTATTTTTTTCTCTTTTTTTTTTTTAGAAGGGATAAAGTGAGATCGGAGGTGATGTTCTTTCAGAAAACAAAACAGAACCCAGCTACGATCAGTTACAGTGCAGGATTTCTAATACCACTTTAAAGTTTTAATTGGAAAATTCTGAAGTCCTATTTTATCAGCAATTATTTCAACACAAGAGATGTGGAGGAGCTTTCAGAATGATATATCCTTGACAAGTTTATACTGGTGCTGAGCCTCATTGCTGGCACATTTGACGAATGACATTGCAATAGTCCTAGTTTGAGTTAATAGATCTTTGTCACTTCATGAATGCAGTGGACAAAAATCAAAGACAGATGAAGGCAGCAAAACAGTAAAAACAAAAATTGGGATAAAAGGATAAAAAGAAAAAGAAAAAAGAGGAAAAAAGGATGTCAATAAAAGAATATTCATGTCACTAATTTTTTAATACATAAGCATGTTTTTCATAATCAGATTTAAATGAAAAAAAAGACATGTCAAACACCAACATGACAGGGCTTATGGATATGTTATATTTTACAATTAAAAAGATCAATGTTGCATATAAGGCCATTAAATTAAAACATATGAATCACATCTCACTATTATGTAGTACATGCGGTCTAACTGTAATGTAAATTTTTATTCTGGAATTTTAGTCTTTTACTTTTCAACCTTTCAGTGTGAAAACTCATTAAGTCATTGAAAATAATGACAATTCTAAAGCAATGGACAACAATTATAACAGCTTCAGCAAACAACCAGTGATCCTTGAAGGCATTAATGTTTATATTAAGCATATGCTTAAGTATAAGCAAGATTAATGCTTCAGTTTCTATTGCATTTCATTCAGGTGGGGGGAGAAAAAGTAGGTACTAATGAATCAAAATTTTGAAACAACTGAAAGAACAACTTTTGACAGCAGCATCAAAACCTAGGACCAGAAGAAAGATGGCAGAGGAAGAAAACTGAAAGATTAAGTTTGTATTTAAAGTAAGTGTATTTGTCAAATGGAAAAAAAATCCAACAGCAAAGCATTTATTAGAAGCTTCAGAAGTTTTGTTTTAAATGTTCTAGTTGAAAATTACATTTCAATGGCAACTGTAGGAATGCAGTAAAATGTAAGAGGGTGGAGTCATGAATGAAGAGAAACAAAGATGGGGCTGTACCTTTGTTCTAGTTGTTTCATAGTTGCATTAATTTGATTGGTTTTATCCTCTAATCGACTAATTATTTCATTCTTTTCTTTCATAGCATCTTCAGAAACCTGTGTTACAAAAGAGGTTAAAACTGAAATTAGTATAATTGCACCATTGCCTCATGGGGGCTTTTTCTTCTGTATCTGAAGGAGAAAATGTTGAAATGGCTTCAGGTTTTGATTCTTTTTAAGGATTGCCTTCTCAAAAACCTTAATGACAGTATGTAAAATCTTATGTCTAGAAAATTTGTACTTTTATACTTTGCAAGTGTAGATGCTATTTAATAAGCATAAATGTTTTCCTTTGGTTTCCTTCCTTAGTTAATCACTTTAGAAGTCAACTTAAATTCACTGATCAAGTAGCCCATTAGAACCTCAGCAATGAAGAGCAAAGAGCTTAGCCCAGAAAATGACCAAGGTTCTCCTACAAATCAAACCCCCCCCAGATCCCAACACTGGAGAACATTCTTTTCTTATTTTTTTTTCCACCTCTGTTTATATTTCTCATCCTCTGGTCCAGTTTCCTCACAGTTGCAGATGGAAAAGTAGAATTCTTTGTCCACCACTTCAATTATCTCTCTGCAACACCTTAGTTTTTTCCTCTTATTCTCCCACAGATTTGACTGGTTTCTTGTGCTGGTTTGATAATTTATTCCATAAATCAAATTCATGTTCTGCATAAATAACTGACTGCTATTTTGTCATTTGTTAACTGCATTTGCAGTCTCTGAGATCCATATTCTCCAAAAAAAGGCATTTCATTGTTAGAGATTTTCCTAATTTGTTAATAGGTTTAAAAATAAACCCGAAACTGTAATTAGCTTGTTCCATTTAACGTAATCTTGTCTTCCTTTCCTTAATTTGGAAGGTCAGAGCTTCCCTTCAACTCCTCACTATGTGCCTACATTCTTCTGGTTTTTTAATAGAACACAGGCCAAAAAAATGCCATTGTTAAAGTACACTATTACTCTATTTCACATAGGATATTATTAGGCCATGATCTTATCCCTATGCTCTTTTCCTCCCTAAACCCAGTAAGTGACTGCCTTAAGAACTTCTTTGTGTGGAGTTATGTTTGCATGGGTAATGTTCCAAAATGTCAAGCTGACCTAGGAAACAAAAGGAAACCAACACTCCAGGGAACAGCAGCATTTAACTGAACAGAATGGTAATAACACATTTCTGTCACTTTGATCCTTTCAGCAGTTTAAGAGCAGATTGTCCCCTTACCTGCAGCTTTTGGTACATTTCCATGTTAATTGCTTTAACTTCATCAAGCTGCTGCCGAAGGCCGATGAGGGTGTCCTGCTTCTCATGGATATCCTTCTCCAGCAACTTCATGGCAAGCTCTATCTCATGCTTCATACTAACTTGAACCACTAGCTCATTCTCCATATCCTAGAAAACACAGGCATAACGCAACACAGAGTATTTAAATGATTATGTAATATTTTATTTCTGTTTTGAAACTCTCAACAGAGCTGCAGCACCACCTATGTTACCACTTCAGAAATTCTGCCCCTCTTTAACTTTGCAAATTAAACACTATATAAATGTTACATTCATATACTGACCAACAGGGTTTTTTAACTCTGGGAGAAAACAACTAAGATTATAAGAAATTACCCTGCCCAGTGTTGCACAGAGTGCCTAAGAATTAATTACAAAACCAGAACTAAAGTATTTGTATTTTCACAAGAAAGATTTAGCATAGAGAGCATACAGTGTTCCTAAAAACTTACCTAAAAATTTATCAAAGAAAAACGTGTTTTCTTTACTGTTCTTCAGCAACATTATTATAGAAATATGGATGCGCTGTAAAAATTCCCTTTTTATTACAGGCAGTTAGAGAAAAGGCTATTGAAGTCAATTAAAGGTAGCATCTACACTTATCCAAACTAGAAATGACTGTTCTGCAGCCTCATGCCTGCAGAGGTGCAGTGCCAGAGAACACTCACCTGGCGCAGCTGAGCCTCCTCCCGGAGCTGCCTGCGCGCTTCGTTGTACATCTCATCCAGGCCCTGCCTGGAGTGTTTGTACGTCTGAAGTTCTGCTTCAACATCCACCTTAGTTGCCTACAAAGATACAGAGATTCCATCTTTCCTCATCACAAGTTCAGCGGTTTAATGGTATTAATTTAATACTCATGGGGAATATAAAGAAAAGCCTACAAACACATTCCCCAAGCACAGGACAAACATGGAAAGAGCTGTTTCTGCCTTGTGGCCATCAGTTTTATAAGGAGAATTGAGTAAATCTAGCAAAAGAAACATCCATACTGCTGTACTGTCCTCTTTCCGTGTCACTTGAATACACAAGATATGCATGTGGTTATAAAACAATCTAGTGCCCTAAAATTTTTATTTACTTATGCCATTTATAAAGCTCCAAAGATTCAATAGGTCCTTTCCCTCATGAAAGTTCTTTCAGATTTGGACAAGTCACAGCTTACTTCAAGTTGAGATGTACAAACATAACTACATTATGTTACAATTTTTAAAGTGGTAAAACTAACATACCTCTAGATGATGCTGTGTTTTCATTAAAATCAGAGTATTTTCACTCCTTAATTGATGGTTTTCTTCCTGAAGTTTAATTATATTGTTTTTGGCTATTGCTAACTGAAAAGAAACAAAGAAAAAAAAAAAGCAGTGTGACCACTTTTGTGAGTAGAAATAAAGAAAAAAATGTTCTGATGAATGCAAGACTAAGACATTCTCTGCTCTATTCTCCCCATCTGCCAAACAGAGGATTAATTGTTTTTAAAGAAAACATAAAGCTCCTGGTTTTAGTAATGAGTCACTTTCATTACACAGCAGCAGCACATTCAGGCTACTTCACTGTTTCATGTCTGGTGAAGAATGTGCTTTCTTTTCATTACTTCATTACGACTTAAAGACCCTCAATTCTCTTTCCTCATCCTCAACTTTTTCTTTCCACTTGGCTTCAAGTTCATCCTGTTTTATCTTCTTTTTTTTGCATCTTAATATATCATATGGAGCAGGTTATATAACAAAGCCTCCCCCACATGAAAACAAACATATTTACAAAAGATGAAACTTTATAACTGGGCCCTACAGTATATAGCTTGATGTCAGAATTACAAGAGAAAAGATCCAGATAGGTGGACAGTTGGGCTGAAGGCTTGTAAAGAAATCAGAATACTCTGAGAATTAACACTAAGAAAAAAGTGTTTCCCTCTATCCAGACACATTATTCCCAGAGTGAGTTAGCTGTCCCCTCAGCAGCTGAATTTAGAGTTTTCAATTTTCCACTTCATTAACTAAATAAGGTGTTCTCTCTTATAAAGCAAAAAATATTGGAAACTAGTCAAGCATCAAAGATAACCAGAAATGTAGGCAATAAACACAAGCCCAGAACTAGACAAGTCTAAGAGCTGTATATAAGCCTACAATAAACAAGCCATCCTTCGGCTAAAGCTGAGAACTGGAACAGAAATTGCTTGGTGAACTACTTTCTGTGTCTTTGTAGCAACTGGTGTCATCCATTCTGGACTAGTCATCTGCACAAATCAGACTGACAGCCAGCATTAAGAAAGGACTCTCTTCTCATTTTGTCTAAAGTTGGAAATTGCAGTGTTCTACAGAATTAATTTACTGATGCTACAGGCTACCTGGCAAGCTGACTTTAAATCCCTGCAGCTACTGCCCCTTTTCTTTAGGCCAAAATAAAGGTATCTGAACATATTACACAGAACTTCCATAGATTAGAACAAGGTAAGTATATTTAGAAAAATAGCTTTTGAGAGAAAATAATGTTATACATAACACGAAACAGTACCTCCTCAATCAGTTTAGTATTTGATTTCTCCAGTGAGTCAACTCTTGCATGTAGACTGCTCACTGTGCTACTGAAAGAGAAAGAGAAGCAATGTTATTCAAAATTACATCAAAGCTCATTCAACCAAGCTCAAAAGCTTTAATGCAAAGTACAGTGATTAATAGCTAAGAGCTAAAAGGTCTGTTCCCATTATTGGAGTTTTTCCTAAATATAAGAAAATTACTCTCCTGTGTTGAACATTTATATACTTCTTTCCAATTCCAAATGTCACCCACCCCTGTCACTGAAACTCCTGGCTGGCTGTGACTGCCCATGTACTCTCCCTTTCCTTTATCCTCAAAACCATATTGCATCCAAAAGATAAATGAGTTCCCTTAAAAGACAATCTCTGTGTTCTTTCCCTCCTATATAAGAAAACCATTCTCCAGAATGTCCTCCTCCAAAACACATTTCTCTTATAAAATCATTTGTTTCTCCACATTTTTTGAGAGCTGTCCTCAGGCTATCTCTTTCTTGATGCTTCTTGACTTCATTTAGGAGTCTCATCAGAATTTTATTGCCTTTTATTACTTTGTTGTTTTTTATAGTATCAATCTACATCCAGGCCTTTTCCATAACCTGATTACCTATTTCTGCAGGAAGCACCATTTTTCAGGTTGCACTTCACACACGGGAAAGCAGAAAACCTATCCTGTAGCACTGTTTATTTTTTCACATATTTCTCTGTGGTGTCCTCAGAAGTTGCCAGTTCATTAAGAACAGCAGGGTAGGGAAGATTAATGCATTTATGGATGTCTAAAAAGGAACAGCTGAACTGAAATAAAATAGGAGAGTTGCTGAGTCACTGACCTGGCAGGCAATTCTATGCATAAAGCAGCATACAAGAACTGACAGAGGCTCACCTGGATAATGACATCACACAAACACCACTGTTCTTAATTGTGATAGGTCTTTTCTCCTCCTTTACTCTCATTTTGCTCATATTTGATGTGCTCACCTTTTCTGTGCTGTTGAAAGTTTCTGCACAGTGACTCACCGTTTCAAAGCAGAGTATCTTTACTCCAACAGGAGCTTTATCATAACCAAGGATCCAGATTACCAGCATTAAATATTTAAAAAGATGATTACATTTCCAAAAGGGATCAAGATGAGCTGTGCCACAGATTCTACAGAAGTTCTTTGTGGCTTTGCTATTTGGTTTTCATTTGTTGGGGTTTTTTAGCTTTTTAGCTCCTCATACTGTTTAATTTTGTACAACACTCCTCAGAGAATTTAAATCACTGTTCTTCTATTTGCACAGTAACAAACACAGTGGTGGACTACATTTGTTCCACCAGCAAAGCAAGGGGCAAATGCTGCTTTCCTGAAAACTGTTTCAATGGGAACCACAACCTATCACATCTAAGTAGCTTCTAGCAAGAAATGAGCTTATTCAGTTTCAGTTCTAGGCATTAAAGACACAAACTAAAATATTCTGAAAGGCAAAGAAACAAAAACATATGGAATCACCAGAACACTCCAAACCACTTTTTGCAAACTGTTAAACAGAACACAGTCAGAATCCAGACCAAACTTTTCATTCCTGTGAAGTTATGAATCATGAGGACCTTCATCAGCTTTGGCCTGTTGTTTTTCTGTTTCTTTGAAGAATAAAGGCTTTGACTGTCAAAAACAAAGCCATGAAAACCGACACTTCCTGAGTCTCTCAGGAACATGTCTTTTCCTGCTTCATTAAATCTTCAGTCTAAACATGGAGAATTTGCAGCTCTTTCTCTGAAGCTCTCTCAAAGCTGGTGGTACAAAAGATATTTACCTGTAAGCCTGCCCTGACATCCATACTTCAAAGTAATACTTACTTCAGTTGCCTGTTTAGTTCCTCAACATAATTCTTTTGGTCCAATATTGCAGCAATCTGTACATTTCTAAAGCAAGCACAAAATAAAATTAACTTTAACAAAATTATATACTCAACTATGGATTGAAAATATACATATTTACCATATGCAAATGTCCATCTTAATTGTGTTTTTAAAAAGATGGGAAGCAACTTCATCTCACATTCATGAAGGCAACAACATGTTATATCAGTGAGAGACAAAATCCAATGCTTTAACTGCAAACAATTTCTCTACCTGAAACATAACATACACAGGCTGAAAAGGAAAAGGATGTTTATTTACTCTGCCATCACTCTGGTTCTTTGAAACTCTGAATCCCAGTCTGAACTAAATCCCAAAATGAGGGCTGCCACCTAGCAGGCCTCCACTACTTGGAGGCAGTAGGTGAGGCTGCTGAGGTTTGCTTCAGACTGCAAATATTCTTCCAGCTAACTACAAACACAGAACAACACACTGTACCATTTCTCTCGGGATCAGAAGATTTCATCTTATTGGAACCCAACTTATTTCTACAAAGAACAGGGCCCCAGCCAAGAAATCATTTGTTAACATGCAAAATCAGAGGTATTTGGTGAGGACATACCTTTCTTTACCCCCAATGTCATCATCACTCTTCAAATACACAGAGAAATCAATCACCCCAACCTAGGGGAAAGCAAATGTACAGCTTCATATAATACAAACAACTGCTGTTGATATTTACAGCCTTATATTTATGCAATTAGTAAAACCTCAGTTACAGCGTTTTTAAGATTGGTCCAATTTAACCCAGAATCTGAAAAACCTGAACTATAACGCTTCAAACAAGGTTTTACTAAGTTTTATATTTACTTGGTTTATACAGTGCTCTCCTGTCAGAATCCTATTTGTTTTTTCCATGTCTTTTCTAAAAAGTCTGTTCTACATAACCTTTTTCAAAATGTATTTTTCTTATTAAAGCAAAATACCATCTCTATGAAATAAGGTAAAATGTTCTACCTGTAAAAGTTATTTTAATTGAATTCACTGTGGCTGCATAAACACATTTCACTATTAAGTAGATTTTTTTTAACATACAAAACTATGCTCCTGGCTGTTGACTTCCATCAACCTCCAGAAGTTTGCCTTTGTGCTCGATAAAATCTGCTGCTTCTAGCTTCTCTGAGAATGTGCTTTCTTTATACTACCCTTCACAAACAGAATTACTCTGGGCATTTTACAAACGTCACATTTGGACTAATTGCTATCAGAATCCCATCTGCACAGCCACTACTACCTTCTCAAATTGAGTTTTATCTCCCACGCAGCAAGGCCACCAAGTGACCTAGATAACAGAGGTGTAGCTAGCAACAGATTTTGTGATTTATAATACACATATTTCGTTCTCAACACTAAGATGAAGTTGTTAAGTTTTCTCTAATTACAGGCCTGTCAGTGTTACATCTTCTTTTACACAAGATCGGTGCCTGAAACTAATACCAGATAGTAACTAGAACAAACAACTGAGGACAAGTTAACCCTGTGATTCAAAAGCACACACACCCAATTAGCTGTAACTTATCTCTCCCAGAGAAACTGTTTTTTCATCGAATATATGCTGAATACAGTAATAACTGGTTAAACTACTTCGATTTTTTCCATACTTTATGTATGCTTTATGCTTTATGCTGAAAAAATAGCTGAAAAAAACCATCAGGGCTGAACACAGACTATATTTACTTACAAATACCTGTGCATCTGCCTTTAAACATAATCTGTTAATATTTTCTTGGAAAAGATCAAGGTTAAAAGTCAAAGCCCATTCAAAGCAGGAAGAATTCCAAGTCTTGCTTTGCAGAATCAAAGCAGTCACCCTCTTACAAGGTCCTAAGAGAGTGTTTGTTTCAGGTCCTTGCATCATTCCTATGATGTTCCAGAACAACAATAAATGAACCAAGCAGGATAAACTGATCATGGAATTATACTTGTCCCACAGAGGAAACAGATGGGTCACAAAACTCAGATAGAAAGAACTCTGCATTGTGACTATTGCTCCCACTTGAGGACAAAGCACAAAACTTCACCCTTGCACTCTGACCATTATCTCCATCTAAAGGTCTGAACCTAATAATGATGTTAATGCAACACATCCTCATAGATCCAGGAGTTGGATCACCACACCCTGAACAGCCTCTAATAAGACTTCTAACAAGTCACAATTCCATACAAAATTCACTGCACAGGAAAATCTCACTGATTGCACATACATTCCTTTACCTGGATAGACTTACTTGTGAATCCAGGTCTTCTCCCTTCACACACAGGTTGGCATCGATCACATTTAGCCCAACTAACAGCCCAACAATAACTGCTCCTTCTTCCTCCATCATCAGTGCATGATACTCATAAAACTCACTGTGTTAAAGGAGAAAATTGCATCTTACTGATTCATTCATTATATATACATCCAATAAATTAATAATAAGTGACATACATATCTAAATTTTCTCTTATTACAACATCCTTAAAGATGAACTAGGCCTGCTCTTATAAATATTTAAAAATTCAAAGTGCATAGTTTGTCTCAGAGGCTATTAAAAACAAGGATACTGCCTCTGGCTCCAGATGGCTGGGACATTGGGGGGCGGGGGATGTGTGACAAGATTTACTTTGCCTTTGAAAGAAAAACCAAAAAAAAACCCAGAAAACTCTCTTCCCTACACACTTGCTATTAGCCATTTTTGAAAAGGATACTACAACAGATGGATGTTTGGCCACATTGAGTAAGACAACTCTTATGTTGTTAACAAACATTGCAAGCAATGCAAAAGAAGGATGGTAAAAAAATTACCTTGTGTGAAAAAATGTCTGGACTTTAGTGAATAAATGCTTGAAATTCAAGGAGCCAAGGAAGAGATTAAATGGATAGAAGAGAAACATAAAGGGCTGAAACGCTAAAAACGTTTTTTAAAATAAAAATACTTCGCCAAACAACAGAATATCAGCACTTTCTCCTCCTTGCACTTTTAAAATAAAATTTTAGATTCTAAGTAACAAACTGTGCTTTCAATGGAAAAATCCATAGCTGCTGAACACCAATGACATCCTGACATATCAGCATTATCTAAGCATATGAAATGTCTTAAAAATATGTATAACTTATAGTACTGAAATTTGGATGAGAAGTATTTTTTCTCCCTTTGTGCTTTAACTACTCCATCACACAGGAGAGAAGTTACGCTAGAAGAGAGCAATGCCAGTGTTAGAACTGTAAGAGAAGTTCAAAGCAAGAGCCCTCTGTGCAATGGCAGCTCAGTGGAAACCACACACATGGTAGGGATGAATTCACCTCCTCTCCAGAGGTTTTCAGTGCTTATTCTGCATGGTGGGAGAATGCAGGATTATTTGTTAGGAGAATAAACCTCTAAAAATAAATGACCAACAAAATCTAATGGATTGTTTACCTGAGGAGATCTCTCTGAATGATTAAACAGCGAAGATAATCAGCCATTTTCTTCTGCATCAGTGCTAACCGTAGCCAGGCCCGGGCACGGCCCAGCGGTGTCCTGAAACAAAGGGCATGAACACAAACAGACCCAAGTGAGTAACATATTGATTAAATCATTGTCTTTAACATCTTATCAGTCTACTGGTAGAGAAATTGGTGTTTCTGAAGGGGTACTTTCAACTATTATGGCATCTGGGAAGCCATAATTTATAATAAGCTTAGATTTGACTCCAAGCTTTGGGATAACAAAAAAATTTTCAGCTGCTCAGCAGAGCTTGGGAGCAGACCCTGGAAAGAGCAGGACTAGAGAATGCACAAGAGTCTGATAACCTTAAAACTTCTGTTTTCTTCTGAAGTAAAACATTTGCAACAGTTGAGACTCCCTTCTGCAATTTGTTCATAAAGAGTTCAGGAGAAGAGAAAGAAAATGCATCAAGCCACCATGCCAGCTTCCCTTCCCAATCCTACTCTGTGGGTCTACCCAACATGTACTGACTCCTGCCTTTAATTGTGTCCAAATGCAGTGCTATCTTAGGAAGACAATGCAAAAAGAGATGAAAACAGATATAACTGGCAAACACTAATATCCAGCAAATTAAACCTGGACCTTCAGAACCTCCTCTTCTAGTGCTTGCACGCTTACAAGTGGTAAGCACATAAAAAAAAACCCACCAAACCAAAACCAAAAACTCACAAGCTGTATTGCGATAGGAAGAGAGTAACTCCCTTTGCAAAGGTTGTTATTTCCTCTGGCCTAACACAAGAGTAAATAATCATTTAGATAAGGTCTAAAGCTATAAATTAGAGCCCTTATGATGTCATATACCAATCACAGTGTAACCAAGCCCTTTTGGAATTTCAGGTATAGTCAATTTTAAAGCTAAATACAAAAGCAGAGTGCAGTGGAATGGGAGGAGAATAAATTTACATCTGAGTAGGACTCTGCAGGCAAGAATCTGAAAAGCTGCCTAATTCTTCCCTCTCTGGTATGTCCCCTCTTTGTTTTATGCAGCCTTTGCTGACTACACTCACTAATGTTTGCTGCAGTCCTAGATTGCAGAGTGACTAATATTCAACCTGCTCCTTTTTGCACTGTTGTTTTGCACCTTCCATTCACCTGTGCTCTCCCCCAGTATTATGGGCTAGCTGTTCAAAGGCTTGATTATTATCAAACGAAATCATGAGACACCTGCAGATTCTCAATCAGGTCCTTTATTTACCTGCTACATTTTACCAATACTACTTACTTAAGGCCAGGCAAATCTCTGACACTTGCTGCTATTTCCTCAGCTTCTGGATATAATTTCTCCACAAGCTCCAGAGGACCCCAAATGGTTTTATTGTAACTTAGAAAGGATTTTCTTACTATGAAAAGAAAAATTTAAAAACTGAATTAATTTAAATTACTGCAGTAGCTTCCTTCAAAATAGCTGATGTGTGAAAGAGTTAACTGCTGAGTCTGACTTCCAGATAACTCTTTACTGAGGCACTGGTCAGCTCATCAGTATCCAAATCCAACTTTCAAATTACTTTGCTGTGAATATAAAATTGATGTGCTAGAAAAAGTTAATATAAAGAGGATGTCTAGCCAAAAATATATATTACATACATACATGCAGATACACATGGTAATCCCCAGACCACTTACAACAAATGGTGTACAAAAGGACAAGTTGGTAAATGTGGAAATATACATGGTGAAGAATTAATTATTACACCATTCATTACAAAAGGTGACCATTCATACATTTTTCAATTCTTTACACAAAATAACACATTTTTTTAATCTACTTCAAGCAAGTAAAGAAGAAAAATGGCGTGTTTGGGATGCGAAATATGCAGCTAGACCAATTACCACACCTTTCAAGCCATGCTTCAGGCAGTGCTCCATGACAACAAAGAACTGCTGCAAAGGTGGGTAGTCAGAATCCAGAGTGCGGCCAAAGCTCAAGGCTGATTCAATGAGTCCTTTGATACTCAGTTTAGCCATGTTCAATAAATTTGCTCTTTCTACAGCTGTAGGATCCTTTACAGCTAAGAAAACAGAGAAAAAAAAACATTTCAAGTTTTAGGAGTCACACAATGTAATGAAATGCTTCATAGCCACCTTGTTCAAAGAAAAACTTACCTTAACCTAATAAACTCAATAGAACAATTCAGTAGGTGCTATAAACCACCATGTTATAGAAAAGCAGCGAATCCAAAACACATTCTTAGTGTTTCTGTAGGTAAATGAAAACCTGAGGCTGGAAATGGCAGTTCTTAGGGTCCATGTTGTCTCAGCAGGTCTCAGAAGCAGCCAGTCACTGCAGTTTAACACATGCACCTCTGCTGCATGGCTGCAACCAGAGCCCCTCCCATGGTATCAAAGCAGCCTTCCAAAAAATTGAAGTATTTATTTGGTATATAACAGCCTACCTACAGAAGCAGACATCATATTTTATATATATATAATCACTTTCCACTGTAGCTTTAATTTCACAGTGATGCAAACACATGCTTTCCTTCTCAGGTTGTACAGAATCTCTGCCACTAAACCAGGAGCATTTTCTGGAAAATATTACATATTAAATACGTGGTTTCTCATCTAGCCACAAAGTATTTTCTACACAGAAAATCTTAAGAATAAAAGGTTTTGCTTAAACTTGAAGTTTTTTGAAAACTTCACAAAGTGTACACTACAAAAATTCATTTGTGAATTAAATCTAGTCAATAAAAAGTCCATAGGTTTTTATAATCATCTTAGACTGACAGAATGGACAAGGTTTCTCTTCTCAGAACTCCTGCTACTGAAAACAGAATGCTCAGGAAATTTTTAAGCTTATTTTCATTTGTAATGAAGCAATTCAAACATTCAAGCCAGACTCTATTTTCTCAAACTGAAACAGAGACAAAACAAGCCTCTGTTTATTCACTATGATCAAAGTAACCTGGAAAGAAACAAAAGAGTTGATGATTTACTGTTTAATTAAATCCAACAAATGAAGTAAAAAAACCAAACACATATCAACACATTGAGACACAAACATCCAAACATGTAGAAAGACTAGTGTCTGAGGAAAAGTGTGAGCCTGTTCCTCTGCAAATCTGAGTTTTGGTATAGGACCTTATCTATCTGCATATCAGAAAGCACCTAGAACCCAAATCATCATAACAGATGGATATTTTTCTCAGTTCCTCAACAGCAATGAAATTACTTGTCTCATTTCCTGCATACTTTAAGTATTTCAGTATTAGATATTAGAAATCCTGAAAATTACTTTCCAATATTCTGCTTTCTTAGTTGCCTGCCAAATACTCAACTACCTTACTACCCTACAACATAACCTATCTCTGCTTTCTAGGAAAAAAAACAAAGACTGAGATTATGTACCTGAGTCAGCCTTAAAAACTACTTTTATAGACCCCCAGTAGTCCAACACAAAACCACAGAAGACATTAGAAAACAATCAGAGATAATGAGAGGCAGTGCTCCAGCAAATCTGTACCCAGTTAGCAGCCACAGCTCACTGGTTTGACTCGTCCTTCCTTCCTGCTCAGCTGCTGGGCACTGACCAACCCAGGCAGGAGCTGCACCAGCACAGAATCCCTGGCTGGCTGGGACAGGTGGAGGCTTGCGACAAGAAGAGCCTTTCTGCTGGCCTTCCTGCTTTCTTATTAGCTTTGCTACTGACAGTATGAAATACAAGTGTTACAGCAGGAAACGCCTTGCTCAATGCAGACTTCAGGTGGAAAGCTCTCTCTTGCTAAATATCCTGTCTATTTCCCCAGAGGCATCATAAAAATTCCTTTGTCAGGTGACCTCATTTTGACTGCTGGAGCTGATCTTCCTCAGACAGACTTCTATGTCTGCTGTCCTTTTAATTATCAGCCCTCTTGTCTGTTCTTTCTGGGGTGAAATGCATTTTAGGTCTGTTTTAAGTGCAGTCTACGTGCATGTTTTTCTTCACCTTCTTCTTCAAAAAATAAATAATAATTTTCTTCTCATTTAAAATCAAGGTTTAGAATTTAACATCGTGTGTGAAACCCTAAATCCTAGCTGCTGCTCGGGTACTGAATGGAGTAATGAACATAAAGCAAAACAAGCTCTGCAGAGCTCTTCTCCCACCGAAGCAGCAGCTCCCGAAAGGGCTATTTGCAGGTGGCACTGCTGTCGCCAGCATCACCGGGTCCGACTGGCGGAGCTCGGCCCAGGAGGCGGCATTCCTCCCCGGCTCACCGAGCAGCCGAGCCCCGCGATGGAGCCGCTCCGGCCGCACGAGTCCCTCCCGGCCGCAGCCCGCAGCCCTCCCGGCGCGGTGTCCGCACACCGAGGCACCGCACGCACCGCGGGGCCACCGCCACCGCCCCGAGGCCTTTCCCTGCCCGCGCCCCTCGGCCCGAGCCTCGGCCCCGCGCTCCCCGGCGGCCCCCGCCGCTCCCAGCCCCGCTCCCGGCCCCGCTCCCGGCCCCGCAGCCCCGCTCACCCATGGCTGGAGAGGAGGAGGAGCGCCGCCGCCGCTCCCTGCGGGCCCGCGGCTCCTCCCGCCCCTCCGCCCGCGCCGCGCGGCGCCCCCGGCGGCGGGAGGACCCGCCCCGGGCCCCTATCGCCCTGTCGCGATAGCCCCCCCCGGGTACCGCGGCACTGTCCGCTCCGCCCCCGGCCCCTATCGCCCTGTCGCGATAGCCCCCCCCCGGGTACCGCGGCACCGGCACTGTCCGCTCCGCCCCCTATCGCCCCGTGACAGAGAGAGATCGGCATCGGCCGCAGAAATGAGCAAGAGTGCCAGGGCAGCCTTCGGCTCAGGAAGCCTCGGACATGAACTAAGCACAATCAAGCAGCAGAAACTTGGGTCTTCTCTACCCCTCTCTTATGACATAAAGCTTCAATCCCTAGCATTTATTCCAAATAATAATCTTCTAGCATTGGATAGCATGTATCAGAATAAATAGTATTATTCTAGAAAAATCTGAGAGTTCAGTACCTTCAAATGTAATGTGCTGGGAATCAAAACTGGTATTTAAAAAAACAATTAAGTTTTTGGGGTTTAATTTTAAAAAGCCCTAAAATGTGAATCTGACTAGAAAGGAGCCAAAACACACTGAGGTGTTCATCACCAAGCATGTTTGTCACATCCAGATGGGATCTCAGTTGATGCTTACTGCGCCCTAAGCACTACAGTCTGCTTTGCTTCATAATTATTCTTTCCCCTCCTCTTTTTGGGCAAGGTTAACTAGCAAACTGTAAAACAAAAAAGTGTTCTTTACCTTGCCCAGCTTCAGAGACCGCATGCAAAACAGCACAGAGCAAAAGGGGGCCTGCAAGGAAGTACTAAAAGACAAGAATCACATTGCAGCTTTGAGACTACCAGACCAAAACATGGCTTCATCTGCAGATTGCTGCTCAATCTAATTTTTACCATGCAACAAGAAGGAAGGATGCAATTTATAAGTAGATAAGGAAATGTTATTTTTCTTGATTCTCATGCAACTTCATGATGGCATGGCAATAACTCTTAATTTATTTATTGACTTTTTAATAGCATGCAAACCATTTCCTGGATAAGCATTACTTGGTGTAAGAAAACAGATTAGCCAAATCTTAAGAGCTTTCTACATGCAGATCCTAAACATAGAAAGAAAAACTCTTCTAAACAAGTAGAGGTTATTCTGAAGTCACTACTATAATAGTCTATTTTACCCTATTTTTTTCATCTTTTGAAAGACCCAGAGCACAGACACAGTTGATGAAGCAAGTGTTTTCACCTGAAAAAGGAGGATATCCTGTCAATTATTCAAATTATTGTTGTTCAAAATACTTGCTTTATATAAAGCAAAGTATTAACAAAGTATAGACAACTGTAACAAAACCAACAGCAAACTTTTATTATTTCAAACATTAGAAAAAGTTAGGGAGCAGCTTCAATGAGTGAAAATGCCCACATTTAACAAGTTTGTCTGCAACTATATGCACACAGCTAATTGACATTGATCCAAAAGCAAACGCTAATGATTCTGAAAAACGAAAACAATTTATGTTTCCACCAGCAACCTTAGAAAGAAACTTCTCAGTCTCCTTGGTCTAGCATACGAGGTAGCATAAAAGAAACTAACACAGATCTCTCAAGTCAATGGTGTTTTCTCTCAAGTAAAGGGCTGTTTATATGCCATCATCTTCAAAAAAATAGAACATGAGCATGTAAACTTCTTAGTCAGCAAGCTGTATCTCTAATTTTGTTTCCTGGGAAATTTTTCTTTTGAAGACTACAAATCAGATAAACTGAAAACAGAGTACTACTATGAAGCATTTCACTTCAGATTGAACTGCTGAACACATTAGTTAATAACAAGGAATTAAGTGAATCAGCATCACATTTCTCCCTGATGTATGCAAAATCAAGCGATTAGAAATGTCATCACGGGATCTTCACATGAGATTAATTACATTATGTATATAAATATAAAAGACTTAAGCATTTCTAAAAACAGGAATAGACTTCAAAGAAGAATGTGAGGCTTTGAAGAAGTTTTTCCTGCTTTTTTTTTTTCCAAACAGCACAATACAGAAACTTAATTAGGAATTCTAACAAATGGAATTACTGTATGTAAACTACATTTTCAAGTTTTTAAAACCAAACTGAGCCCAGAAAACTGTGACTCAATGTAACATTGGTTTACAGTCCCTTCAAGTGTTTCCCCATTCACTTATGCAGATAACTGTTCATCAAGGTAAAAGAGACTATAACAATGTCCAGTACTGGAAGGAACAGAGTGCTTCATATTTCTGGTTTGTCATGAGTAAGCTGGGTGCTTTAGTAGCTCTGTAACCATCTGCTTATTCAAGAAATGTGTGTTATTTTACTGAAGGGAAACATCCAAAATAATTGAACGTTTCCTGTTTTGGCTTCCTTCAGAACTGCACATCAGCACTGATACTCCACTAACCAGTTATTTACATTAAGCAATAGCAGAAGAAAAGATACAAATGCCTGTAAAAATGTCCATCTTCTCACTCATAAGATGTTGCACTTGTGGATACTTTCATGAGCCCCAGCTGGAAGATTCAAGATGTAGCAAGTTAAGGAAGCATTTTGACAACATATTGCTTTCACGAAACCTGTTTGAATATGCATTGGTGTTTACAAAGAAAGAAGTTAATAACTTTTTTCCTGTTTAAATAGGAGATGGAAACAGCAATAACTAAAGCTTACTCAGTACGAAGCCAGAGAGAAAGAAAAAATTACCAAATCATCTGAAGGTGACACTATTTTCCTTTCCAGCAAGATTATTAATGAAGCAGATTTGTTAAGTGGAAGAAAGCAACCACACTGACATTAAGATGTCAAGAAACTAGGAAGATCACAGGAAAAAAATGCAAAAGCATTAAAAATTAAAAATTCAGGCCTCAAAATCAAAAAATTATGTCAAAGTTGACTTGCAAGTCAGCATTGACTTTTTCTACTTCTGAAGACAGAGGAGGTTTAAATCCATCCACTAGCTTGATCTTAAGTATATTTTTGGCAAATTAACCAGCACATTTTGTGCTGTGTTGCCAATCACTGTTGAAAGTATAACCTAAATAACCAAAGATCTTCCCATTCTTACCTCAAATCTCAGTAAGTCAATCTTACCTTTCCCCTCCCCCAAACCACTACAGAGAAAAAGGATATCATTGCCTGGGACTGCAAATGGCAGAGGAGCTTCTCCAAGGGAGGATAGCAGCACAGGGATGGAACACAGCCCACCATGACCAGTTTGTGCTTGGCTCTTGTGATAGCAACATTCAGGCGGCGCCAGTCCTTCAGGAGGCTGCCAAGCTGTTAAACAAATGTCACTTGCTTTTATTTTTCCTATTTAATGTAGATAAACTCCTCATTTTCAAAATGCATCTGAACTAAAATTGACTGAAACAAACTTAATATGACCAACTTACATTTTCATCAATACTGTTCCTAACAAAAGACACAATTATGATGCTTTTGTCTCTTCCTTGGTATTTGTCGACCGTGTTGACTTCCACTCTGTTCTCCTTCCATTTTGCCATCAAATCAGTGATTGTTTTTAACTGATGTCTGTATGGTGATATAATGCCAATGTCTGAGGGCTTACAGCCAGCCTGAGTGAAGAAGAAACAGGTGAAAAAAACTGTCACTGCAGTTGGCTTGGGAAATTCAGTACCATCAGAAGACCATCTAGGATTTTTTAATTCCTTTTTTTTTAAAACAGTGCTGCAAGATATTGGATCTCCACTAATGGAACTGTAGGTGTAACCAGTATTAATTAAAGAAGATAGAAAACATCAGTTACTGCAAGCTCCCAAGCTTTGTCTTAACTTAGCACAAAGACAGATATCCTTGAAATCCTCGTATTTCTTTCTTCTTAAAACTGCAAGGTAAACACTCAGAGCTCCTAATCTGTACTACTGCTGAAGCTGACTGGATGAAATAAGAAACAAAGGCAAATTCTCTCCCCTCCCTCCCAAGAAAGTCCTCATATCTAAAAAGAATTTGGCATCTAGCTTTGTTTTTTGCATCTCAAATCCAACCAAGCAAGGGACAGGGACACTGCTCCTGACTACACAGACATGTAACCAATCTTCAATTTATCTTTAAGATCATCCCTGAAAGAACAACCCAGTACACACCATTACCATACATACCATTTAGTCACCATTACTAAAGCAATGTAAAAAGGATTAGTTATAAAGCTCTCCCTCCAAACCATGTAATAAAGTAAAAGATACCTTAATAAATAAGGATGTGAGGAAAAGCACTATTTTAGCTTCTGTCATATTACTTATGCCACCTTTTTCTGCGTGTTCTGGTGCTGGGACCTTTAAAAATACAAACAGAAAATAATTACTTTTGCTGTCTATAATGGGGTATTATATTCTGTCCCTAACTCACTGAGTCATATGTGAATTTATACTAATAGTATTAATTTAAAAAATAAGGTTAAACACTGGATTTTACCAATCAGAAGAGCCTATGCTGTGAAGTAACTTCAGAATACTGCATTTGCAAACAAGTTGGAACAATCCCCAAAATGAGTTTCTAGTACTAGCTGGTCACCTCAAGAAACTACCAAAGCTTAATCCTCGGACTTGACAGTTCACACATTCTACATCATAAATCAAAAATTAAAAAAAATTGACATTTTCCAGCTGATAAGGTAAGAGAGCAAATTATATTTCACATGGGACTTTTGCTTTAATGATTTACATATATAGAACAATATTTACAGTAAATTTTCCTCATTCCATGGCATAAAGAATAATTTTTTTAAATGTTTGAAAGCCTCCATTTAAAACTACAGGAAGAACTATCCAAAATGGTAGTATTAAACTGAACTCCCAAACTTTAAATACAGTATTCACAGAATTTACCATTTCTTGACTATTAAGTCCCTTTCCCTGTATCACGTATGAATGAGGCCAAAAAGCCAGGAAAAAGCTCAGGATGTAAACTCTTGTCATTGTGGTATCACAGTTTTGCAATTTTTTTCTCTTTGCTTGGCTCTGGCCTTCTCTAGAGTTGAAGTAGCATCAATGGCAATAAATGGGTGTTTGGAAGCCTCCAAACTCCATGTGCTCAGGTTCCCTTGAAGCAGAAGAGCACTGTTTTACTGCAGTTAATTTCTATCCACACTGGCATTAGTGGAGCTAAAAACTACACAAAAATCATTTTAGGAAAGAAGTTCTAAAAGCTATGTCATGCTTATGGTAACATATGCTTAACATTTATATTTCTCCTGTTCCCATAGGACACCAGCAGAAACCCCAACAAAAAAACTTGGGCCTAGAATTCCTCAGGAGACTTGCCCTAAATCAAGGATGTCATTTTTCAACACTCAGCCCCAGGCTGTCAGAGAAGTGCAGACTGACACAGGGGTTGGCAGAAAAGAACAAAATAGATTTCCGATTGCTGTCACAAACATGTTGCATTGTTAACCAGAAAACAATAGAGGCTTTTTTTCTTTTTTAAAAAAGCAAGCATAATAAATGTAAGCTTCCTGGTGGTGTCATGGTGTTTTTTCCTCTTCTTTCTCCCTGTTTGTATCCCTCCCCCCAAGTCTATTTCTTCATAAGCTTTTCTTAGTTACACTATAAACAATAGAGGGGGAAAAAACTACCATGAAGTCAAAGAAAATAAATGCTGGTTTTGTTTGTTGTCATGTTCAGTGGGGCTTTTTCCATTTCCCCCTCCATGACTACTACAATACATGGAGTTCTATCAGGAAGTCCAAAAGGAGAAATTACATTATAGCCTCATGTCTCAACAAATCTAGAATATTTTGCAAATAAAAACTTTCTTCCTGGCTCTATGAAAAGGACAGCTGTCTTACAATTGAGATGGGCTTTCTAGGGAAAAAAAAAAAGAATGAAATGGAACAGAAACTCTAGTTTTCTCATTACCAATTTTGCCATGATTACTAGATGAACAGTGTTTCAGCCAGTTTCCTATTAACAAGCCTCTTCCCAGGGACCAACTGTCTGCTTTCCTGGGAAAGAGACTGCAGCTATTGAGGCATTCCTGGAAAATGTCTCTGTTTAGTTTTGACAGTTTTAGAAATTTCTCTAAGTCATCAAAGTAAACACTGCTTCTTTTGAGGTCACTGAAGAGATTCTGTTGGAATTGTTATAAAAACTATGAATCCTGTACAACGTCACAGAGAGCACAGAAAGACCAGTTAGCTCTAACCAGGGTCAGCATAAAAGATCATCAGTTGATATCATTATACAGTATTAATAGGAATCAACATAAAACCTGATAGGGAGGAAGAAAGACTCAAATCATAATCCAATCACCAATTACAGTGACAAGTACTAGAGACCACAAGTAGGTACTAATATATTAAATGTTTTTCCACATGCATTTAAATTCTTCCTCATTTTTCCTGCAAGTCAGTTTCTTTGAAGAATTTCTATCCACTCCAGAATTTTATTTTTCCAGCAAAAATTTGATTCTCCATGAAAGGACACACCTAAACCAACTTACTCCTCCCTTACACTTCAGGGTATAGACTGTCTGCAAAATTCTATGGAGAGTTAGTTATTCCTGCCACTGGCACACAGCTTTGACACCACTGACCCTCAGCTGCTGGAAATAAGGCCATTCCCTGGTTGCAAGGACATGCAGGATGGCTACACACTTTGAGCTACACTGTACATGGGAACAAAGTTTACAGTACATTCAATATTTTCTGAAATATTGTCTAAATTAAAGTTTTCAGCTGTTTCCAGATGTGATGTTTCCAGCAGGAGTTGCATCACCCATGCTCAGCTATGCCAACAGCACCAACAACATTTTTGTGTGCTGCACACTTTACATGATCCCAGAAAAACACTGTCTGAAGTTCCCTGTTTTACCCTACTAAGCTGCATGAAGTTTTACATGTTTACTGTATGGAGAACTTGCCTCAAAATACAATGATGAAAGAGCATAAAGAACTTTACCTTCTCTGTGTTCAGAAAACACACAGGTGTGTCTGGATCAAGGACTTCTTTCAGCCATGTTTTTGAAGCATCCCCGAGGTCCAGTTTCAATTTCTTTAGGTTGGGCAAGTTAACAGTGGCATTTGACACCTTCTCTGAGCCACATTCCAGTTTGCCTTCATATACTAGCATGTTACTCAATGACATAATCTTACTAAAGGTTTAAAAAACAAGAAAAGGAATCAAAATCTTGCCATTTCAATCCCACATTAAGAACATAACATAATAAACAAAAGTTTAAAGTACCTATTCATTCTGTATTGCACAGTTAATTGGACAACAGCATTTTGGTTTTGTTCCAGCCTTTTAAATAAGCTTTCACTCATGCCAAGATCTCTGTTACAACACAAAAACAAAAAACAAAAGTGTGTCAATCAGAACATTGCAAGAGCCTTCCCAGAATTCGTTACTAATAATTGTCTATAAGCATTTTATCTTACCTTGCTTCTGCATTCAGCACAAGTGGAGGAAGCTGCTGATGATCCCCCACCAGCACGAACCTTTTGGAGCAGAACAGTGGGCCCAGGCAGATGAGCTGGCTTATTTGGGAAGCTTCATCAACAATACAGAAGTCAAATTGCTTCTGAGCAAAGATGGGATGATTTACTCCCATGCAAGATGTTGCTACCACTGGCTGAAAATTGAGACAGACTTTAAGGATAAGGTATGTTTTATGTACTTTAGCACTATGTTCTCCATGTTAAAATAAAAAATATTTCCCATTAAACTAAACTAAAATGTAAAATCAAAGAAATCAAATTATTAATCCTTGAAATCAGACCAGCATAACTTAGACATATATTGGCCTGACATATTCTTGCATCAATTGCAAATGACAAACAAAACCAGCTTTAGAGCAGACTGTAGCAAACAATTTGTTCCTGTCATGTGTTCAAAGTGATGCCAGGTTCTGTTCGTGTACAATTCATGGAGTGTGCTGAAATGACTACTGTGAAAAATTGGGTGGTTTGGGGTTTTTATTTCAATAGTGAAGAGAAGATAAAACAACAACAGCAGGACAGTTCTTCCCACCACTCTGCTTCCACTGCAATCTAAAATGACTAAAATAAGAAATGCTAAGTCATTCCCCTTATGACTTCAGTCATTCTTCTGCAATGCTTATCATTAAAAAGTAAATGGCACCTTTCATGAAGTTGGCATTTACTCCAACTATCATCAAACTTTATTCTTGCAGTAAATTTAATTTAAAGCCACCACCAATTCATCTGACCCAGCTCCCATTATGGTTTGCATTAACATTCACACAGACAGCACTAATCTTTCAATCAAAAATAAGGGTTTGGCCAAGTCAGCTCCACAACATTCCACTTCCTCTTCCCCATCTGCTGATTGTACTAATGGCACAAGGAGCACAGATGGGAGGGAGAAGGGACAAACAGCAGCAATATGTGAATAATGCTAAAGGAGACTACAGCAGCCCACTCAAAAGCCCACTCCCCCTCACAAGATCTCAGATAAAAGCACTGGAGTCTTCGGGACTTCTTACAATGATGGGCTAGTTTGTGTGGACATAAACAAAGCTTCCCAACTTTCAGACTTAATGTAGGTCATTATTGGCTATAAAGAAATTGAAACAATACAGAGGTTAAGTATCTTTCAGCTCAGATTTCTTCCAGCAGTACACACCCCTGGGATGGGTTCATTCTCTGTAGCATCCAAAAAAAATAGTAATGTAATAATCTTTAATCATTTGCAGGGCTAGCAAAAAAAGGCTTTTCTCACCTGACTATTATAGACCCCTTCCAAATCTGTAACAGAATTAATTGATTTGGACCTGCAGATTTCTTCTTCTGTATATTTCTGAATATCTGGATGAACCTTCTGAGCTCGCCCCAAGCGCAAGAAACCCACTTTGAATTTGGCCAACTTCAGCAGGACGTTGTCTACAGCCGTGTGTGTAAAACTGGTCAGAAGGACACTGAAGCCACAAGCAGAAAGAATTCTCACCTAATGAGTGACAAAGGGAAAGAAAAGGAGAAGATGTTCGTTCATCTACAAAAATCAACAATCCCGGGTTTGACAAGGTAAAAAACACGAGGGGTTTTGGAGCAAGCTAATAATAAGCATGACTTGATCTGTATCAGTCTCCCTGGCCAGATGTGTCAGGTGGCCACTGTCAATAGTGCTGAGGGTTCCCACCAACAGCAGGCTCACAACGCTGCTGCAAACAGCAAGAGCCAGGAACCTGGATGTGCACTCAAGGAGCTGCACTCTAAAGATCTCCACTTTTAGAACAAGCCATGTAGCCCGTTCCCACAACACTGTTCTCCATGGCAGTTTAGCCACTACAGATTCAGTGGAATGGGCTGATCTGACAATAGTAGCAGCTCCCTGCTCTCCAGCCTCCTCTTTCCCCACAAGCTGATGACAACTGGAAGCAGGATAACACTGCTACTTCAAGAAAAACTCACTCAGCCCACAGCCTGAATCCAGTATGCTCCTACAGTCCATTCCTGGGGAAAAGAGAACCACCAACTAGAGGACATGGATTCAGCCCCACAGGTTTATACAATTTACAATGGACAAGTTATGGCTTCTCAAGGAGTCCCTCCTTTCAGCTGTAACTCAGGATTTGAGGACTTGCTGATATTTGGAGCCAAAGAATTTTAACACTAAACCATCACAGAAGTGATCAAATATCACACTTCAATCTCCTCCCTCCCACATATACTCCTACACAAGCAATAGACAATCCTACTCCACAAAATTCAGTTTTAGTTCTACCAAAAATAGGTTAAGCAAAAAGAAGTTTTGAAATTATATAGATACTATTAAATTAAGTCATGACACTACACAGTGTCATGACACTGCACAGTTGGTTTAATGCTATCTTCTAAATCCCACAAAAAAATTAAATAACAAGGTACATGATCTTACTAGAGCACATATTGTAGTCGTTTTTCCTGTTCCAGGCATACCCACAATAAGTGTGTAGTCTTTTGAAAGTAGCACCTGTTTCATTGCCCGTTTCTGAGGCTTATTTAGACCTTTCAGAAGAAAAAGCAATATTAAATTACTATACTTCATCATAACCATAATAATTGCTAAGGTTAGAGCAAAACCATAATTTCCTCCTTTGCTAAAGCCCTCAATAAAGACATAAAACGAGCGAAGTCTGTGGGTTCTAATGAACATACAACAATAAACATAATACACAAGATAAGTAGTAAAGGGTCTGCACTACAGTCCTAGAAAACAGTCACTGAAGACATCTTTATTTTTAGACCTTTTGTGACTTTTTTTCTAATACCCTAAATGACCACCTCCATATACTGTGTCTAGGCATTTGTGTTGGATCATACCACTTTGACAGTCAAACACACAGCTCACAGCAAGGGGTGATGAGTTGCACATACAGCAGCATCTTGTTTAGAACAAACATTACAGCAGAGCTGGTTTGTCCCAGTCTCATGCAAACAAGCAGCATGTTTCAGCTATTTGGACTAGGCAAAGCTCAAGCAAAATAAGACTTCAAACTATGTTTTTATAAAAAACTTAATTTGTTCTAAGAATTCAGTTAAATTTATGTTTTCACAGGCAACTCTGTCAGAGAACAAGGAAGTATTTCCACCAAACACAAGATACTGCCTCATACCTAAACGAGTTTTGTTTTTAAATAAGTGCCACAAAGCATCACACCACAGAGCAGCCAACAAGTCACCAAAAATGATTATATAAGTGAATGCTTACACCAAAGCCCATCTCCTTCCTCTCCCTCAAGGTCAGCTTCCTCTATCCCAAGAGCTGTCTCTGTTCATTCCTTTTGTAAAGGTTACAGAGGTAATCATATGGCACTCTGTTTGCAACTGCATGCTGCAGCAACTAACAAAAGTAAAATAAAGTTGTAAACAAGTATCTGATAAGGTCTTCCTGTGATTAAATTAGTATTCAACTAGTTGGAAGACATGCATGGCAAGAATCTGGTTTAAATTTAAGCAGAAAACTATCGCTGGACCTCAAAGTAATAAGAACTCCTTATATTTACCATGATAAATACTTTAGGGACTAATGTATTTACTACTTTACTACTAAACAAAGCATTTTGGAGAAAGTCACTTAGTACCCTTTAAAATATTTGCAACAGTTTCCTTTGCTTCAGGAGGAAGGACAGAGCTCAAGTGCTGAATAAAACGTGGTTTCTGGAAGTCAATTATCAAGTTGCGGAGCCTTTCACTGTGGATAAAAATAAATCAAAACAGAGTTACAATAAGAGTTACCAGTTGAGAAACTTTATCTGAAAATATTGAAAGCGTGAAATTAATTTGATTTGTCATACCTGACTGGGGAATCTTTCATCAATTTAGAAAGATTTTCAAAAGGGACTCCTGTACCAACATCTCCTTCGTCATGATCCAAGCTAAACATGGTGTTCTTGGGGAGGTTTGACAAATTCCTGAAGGATAACAATAACATGGATAAAATAATTCTGTCGCCAGCAGTATGTTGATTAAAGATTTATTACTACATGTTAAATGATATCTTCCAGAGATGCCAGAGTGAAGCAATAGCTAATAGAAATACCCTATTAACGGATCTAAATAAAGTACGATCCCAATGAGGGATAATAAAACATAAGCCAAATTTTAAGACAATATGTACTGAATAATGGAAGTTACTATTAACACAGTAATCACTGTACCCACATAGTTTCATATTAGAGTAAGCAAATAGAGTTTAAATGTGCTTTTATTCAACCAACCTAGTTAAATAGACCAAGTACTGATATTTTCAATCAAAATAAGAAAATTTCTGAAGGGTACTACTTTCAAAGGCAGTAGGAGGATTTAGGACATAACACAGGTTTTTGGACACCTAGCAGTACCTTCCTCAAGCCAGTACCAGAGTGTTCGCAACCAGATACTTTTTATCCTATTACCTGCCCAACAAACAGGAGACTTTTGTTCCACTGACTTCTCTAACGTAGCCAGTAGCCAAACCAAGTAAACCCTTTTCCTCTCCACTCACAACCACTCGATCACCAACCAACAGATTTTTTCCAGGTATGGGACCACTTCTACGTTGGAAGAAATGTAGATACTGTCCCTCAGAAATTTCATGTACTTCGTCAACTCTGATCATGTCTCCAACACAATCACCAGCCTTCTCTCTGAAGAGGTTAAAAAAAGACGTATTTTAATATCAAGATCCTCTCAGTAAGAGAAATATTAAGGAAAAACCCTACAAGTTAAAAAAACATACCATCCACCACCAACCACCCACAACCAGAATACAAAACAAAGAAAGAAAAGGAAGGAAGGAAACATCAGTGACATGAGGTTAGAAATTATACCTTACCTTTCCAAAGAAGGTATCATCCATATATTTTTATATCCCTTTTTATGCTCTCCACTTTGCAGCTCCAAGGTTAACATCAGATACCAGAGGCTGAAATACTCTAAGTGGGAAGGTTTCAGGTGCTGGGTCTCACTGTCAATAACAGGTACCATAGCAGCAGGAAAGGCCACACTGGACATCTTCTGCTCTACAGCTCTAGGAAGAGAACCAAACACAGGAAAGACTCAGCCTATATCCCTTTTTTCCTACAGGTCCATATGTACGTAACAGCAATCTAAATATCTGCCGTAACATACCAGATAGATTAATTGGTCATTACTTGAATGAAGTTGAATCTGTATCCTTTGTTCAGATGCCTAATCTTATATTAGTAACTTTACATAATTTCTATTATTTTGAAGGGCAGTAAGTTAATCAAAGACCAAATAAGGGCATTTCAAAGATACTGATGTATACATTTACATAGTTGATCTTTTACTCCTTTTATTGTAACATATGAATATTATTTTGGTATTTAGCTAAGCAACAGGGATTTAATAGTTAATACAGAAACAAACTTCAAGTCAATTAATTTCAAAACTAAATATCAATACACATTATACCAAATCATGTGTACAAAACATAACAGAGAGAAAATCTTATTCAGAAATAAATAGCTACCCAGCCATAATCCTGAGTATTAAAAGTAGGATCTTACAGAAACATATCATGTATGACCACAAAGTTCACTCAACATACACTTCTACCCCTAGAATTTTAAAAACAATCAGGCATTCTATTTACACAAGACCACCCCAAAGGCTCTCCTGTTCTAACATATCTCATTTCAGCTCTTCCGTATACAATTTTGGTTGTTTTTTTGTGCAGCATAGAGACTAAAACTTGTAACAGTTGTTAAAACAATTCAATAACTTTATGTGAAATTTTATCAAATATTTGCTTATTGCTACTTTTTAACAGGAGCTGTAAGAACACTTGAGCAGAGTAATATCAATGTATCAGGAGTTGAGTGATACCCTACAGGGAAAGAATCTTCTACAGAGTCAACCAGAAAAAGTGGTTCTCCAGCCAGAATTCAGGCCCAAAAGATTGCCTCTTTCAGAGAGCTGCAAGAATATCGCTTTTTTAACAGATCTGTTATTGTCATCAAGTATTTTGTTGAGACTTATCTCAGATTCTGTCTTGCAGAAAGCGTACATGAGCAAACATATTAAGTCTCTGCAAGACCAGGAGCTGAATTATAAAAGTTGTAGAGAGGTATATGGAAGATTCTTTTGGGGTGCAAGAGTCCTCAATAAAGAAGTACAAAAATATCAACCACAAAAATGAAATTATTGTATCAAAAGCTCATTCAAGCTCATTTAAAAATATTAGTCGGATTTTTTTACCTGCTATACAGAAAGCAGTTGTGCCGCTGTGAGCAATATTTACATGCTTGACTGTCATCAATCACAGGAGGCAGAGCAGCAAGCTGTGAGTGCTGCCTTCCCACAGCAGCTTTATAGGTACTGTGCATTAAGTAGAAGGCCACATGATTCCTTAACTTCATTAATTCTGTCAAGAAAAGAATAAACTAAGCTGATGTTTTCATTTGCAACAATTTCTACCTCAAAAGTAATTAGCTATCGACTTTTTAAACTTTTTAGTCAGCTAAGAAGTGATTATTCACATAGCAAAATCCTTGTGCTGTATTAATAAAACAACTGAGTTTTTAACATAAGCTTCCTAGAAGTAGTAATGGTTATAACAAGTGATGCATTCCCCAAGTACAGCTATTTTCATGAAAGTAAATCTTACAGTTAAAAAGAAAGATTTTAGTAATAGTGAAGATCATTAGAATTATGATTTCCAGGGAAGGAGAACAACTTTACCTCTTCGGTCCATGCGAGTTCCAGAAACAGGATACATCGTACCAGTTTTAAGATAAAGAAGAAATCCAGCTTCAGGATCTGCTCTCCGCTCTAAATTCAACAATGTGTACAGAATAACCTGCAAACATTACATATAAACTTATTCCAATATTGTTGTCATGGTTTAATCCCAAGCAGCAACCAAGTACCAGACAGCTGCTCACTCACTTCCCCACTGTTGGGATCAGAAAGAGAGAATTGGAAAGGTAAAAGCTAGAAAACTCCCTGAGGGCTGAGATAAAGACAGTTTAATAGGGAAAGAAAAGCCACACACACAAGGAAAGCAAAACAAGGAATTTTGAACATGGGTAGCCAGGTGTTCAGCCATCCCCAGGAGGGCAGGGCCCCATCACGTGGAATGGTGACTTGGCGAGACAAACTCCATCACTCCAAACATGCCTCCCACCCTTCCTCCTTCTTTCCACCTCTTTATATACTGAGCATGATGATCAGCTACATGGTCAGGAATATCCCTTTGATCACTGGGGTCCTGTCCTCTGTCCCAGCTGTGTCCCCTCCCAATTTCCCATCATCCCCAGTCTCCTCCCCAGTGTGGCCCTATGGGGAGCAGAAAAGGCCTTGAATCTGTGTAAACCCTGCTCAGCAATAACAGCAACATCTCTGGGTTATCAACGCTCAGCACAAATCCAAAACACAGCCCACACTACCTTCTGTGAGAAAAGTTATCTCCACCCAAGGCAAAACCAGCACAGCATTAAAAGCAAAATACATTCTAAACTGTATTTCATTCTTCCACAATTTATATGGCTAAATAGCCATTATTATCATAAGTATTCCAGAAGCTGCAAGTAATAAGAACTTGAGCAAAGATTTAAATTAAAAGGCATCTTCAAAAGCGCATGACAAGACTACTACCCCTCTAAATCAGGCCAGTTATCTGGAAATACGTACAACACTAATTCCTGAAACAGTTTGCCTCAGCCTAATATTTGAATGCAGCAAGGAGAGACTAAAGAACAGATAATTCAGGATAAAACCCATAAGTGTGTTTGAAAGTGGTAAACGTATATACTTCTTACTACTCAGTTCACTTTCATTTTATACCAGCAGCTTTGGGCATGCCAGGGTGAGCCCTCTATGAATTTGTATTTGTATTGAATTAACATACAAAGTGTTTCATATTCATAAGACAAAATAGGTCACCTAATAGAAAAGTACACACAGCCACCGACAGTGGAATTAGACATTTGCTGTCTGTACCTGACTTCTGTGCTCTATGGAGTTTGATTCCTTGCCAGACTTGAGCTCTAAAGGCATTATCCGAGACTGTACTCTAGATTGGCAGTGGATTTTCACTCTGGCTGTAACATCAATCTTTCCCTTCAACCCAAACCTGGGAGACCAGATATTCTCTTCAATGTCCAAGATATCTACAATCTCTATCTTAGAAGACACATCTTCTGGTTTTCTACCATTTGACCTAGGAAGAGAATTAAGCCAGAAGTTAACAATTTCCCTTAATTCTTAATATTTAAACATTAAAATGTATTGCAATTAAATATACAATGTTTCTGCATTATAGGTGCACTTTAGGCACTAACGTCAGAAATAAAATGCATGGAGTCTCACTCAAACTATCTTCACATTAACAGAGGAAGTATCATATCAGAAACTAACTGTAGTTTTGCTATTCAACTAAATTTCAAAGATAAAATATAAGACTTTAAACTGTTTTTAATAGTTTTTGGTCTTTTCTCAATAACCACACTCTCAGGCTAATGACATATAGTTGACAATAGTATACAGGTTTTACTGAGACCTGCCATTTCACTGAAATTATTACAATTAACAGCAAGAATCCATATACAAGAAGAACTCAGCAGCAGTTGAGTAAAATCACTATTTCACTGAAAAATTGTGGTTAATTAAATTGTCAAGAATTCCATTTGATTAATAGTTTCACATTCTGATTTGTAATCTTGCTCATAACTACAGTAACTCCTAGCTTAGTTAGCAGCTCAAATATGTGTATTTTTCTACTCATTAAAATCTCTAGTCTGCACACTGTTCACAAGGATTTTAAGACCAATAAGATTTTTAAGTCAGTTCACCCTCAGGCTTCATGTCTTGCCCCGTACTCACAATGGCAGCTAAACATGCCTCACAAGATCAGCACAATGGTCAGTGAGGCCATGAATTAGATCCAAATCACTGAACAGATGTGCATCAGTTCTAAAAATTAAGAGTGAACTAAACAAGGTATACAACATAGAATGGTTTAAACTTTTAATTCTGGCTTCTTACAGTTTTAGTTGCATTTTATTTTGGTTTCCTGGATTGTGCATGAAGTCTTCTGCCCATTTAAAAAATGATGGCAAATATTCTTCCACTTCTTGCATTATTTCTGCTTGTTTCAGATTGAAGTGATACCTAAAAAACAAAGCCATGCACATTAAGGAAAAATGTATTGAATTTGCCACTGGTACTGAAGAGACTTGCCTCAAGCAGCAACAAGATCAATGGAAGTAACTGTCAAGTTTTCATAAATATCTATAAACTGTAGATAATGACAGCTTCACAGACGTTCAACTCAATTCATAAAACTATTAACTGAACACCTATTACAAGAGATACACTATACCAGAATATCCATTTCTGACGTAACTTTTGAAACAACAGGTACAACACAGTGAGAGCATCAGCATGGCAGATGTGATGAAACAAAACTAAGTTTGACTGCAGAAAAGGAGTACCAGACTCCTGCATTTAAAAATGGCTATTCATACAATTTATGCAACATTGAAAGAAAAAATTGAAAGACCATTTGCTTTTTGTTTGAATATCCTCATCTGCTCCTTGCTCCTCACATACATTTTGATATAACATGACAGAATCTACTCGTGTGGCATTAGATAATTCAGTATTGGCAGCAACTGGAAATAATGTCATTATTCTACAGCAACAGAGAAATGCAAGTGGATTTTGCACAAAAATGGTCATATAAGTGCAAAGGACCACAGGCAGCAGACTTATGGAACTTATTTTTCAATCTCAACAAGCAGTAGCCTGTATGTGCAAAGAGGAATTGCAAATTAACAGTTTCTTGGAGGTCCAGAGGAACATCATGACTTTTAAGTAATCTTAGCAGCCCCAGTTCAAAATATTACCTTCATAACAGAACTAAGAGTAATAAATCTTGTCACTACAACTTTAACTTTTGAGTTGTCTGAGGCTAACAGACACTGACATTGCCCAACATAAAATTTATAACAGTCTAGATATAAAGGTTTTTAATTTACATGAATATAGAATTGTATTTTAATCAGGCCTGCAGTAAAATTTTAAAACTGACAGCCATTCATCTTAGCATTTTCTGATGGAAATATTAAGACTATTTACTTGGCTAGTTTGTCAATCAGCTTTGCTGAGAAAATAAGTTAAAGGTCTTCTACAAACCGAGCCTTTAAGTAACCCGATAAATTCAATGCTTGGTCAGCCACAAGGTTCTAGTTCATTGATGAGGATCATAATTAACTGTTTGTCACATTCAAATCAGCTTTGGGAGATGTCTGGAAATCTAATGTTACAGACACAAACACTGCAACCAGCTTGACCTCAAAGTAAAAAACCCCCTGACACATACAGTTACTCCAAAAGACTAGTTCACATCTATAGAAGTAGCTCAACAAGGAAGGCAAATTAAATTACATTATCGAATGAGGAATTATTTTACTAAAAGATACCAAATTTCCATTAAGCAAAGTCATTTGGCAGAATACTCTCCTGATACCAGTGCTACATTTTTTAAAGTATTACTTAATCTGCTAGTTCAAAGTGTTCCTGTCCTGTCTTCCAAACATAAAAGACCTGTAATGTTACTTACATTTCTTTGAGATACTTTTGTCCATACACAATTTTATTTGCTAGTTCTTGTACCTTTTCTTGTGTCAAATCATTTGTTACTGATTGCTGGAAAATTTCATGAAGAATTGTACCGACCAGCATTTGGCGTGACCCAGACTCCGAGCCCTGCAGCAGATGTTAAAATACACAAAGGTTTATGCCCACTTCATGCCAACTTTTCCATTAAATTTCTGGATTTTATTTTCTACACATCATTGACTGCTTTTATTTAACTGCAAGATCATGACAGCTTTCACCTCTCTAATGATTATCCAGTCAAACCTGGCAGTGAAAACAGCCAAGTTGAAATGGGTCTCTCCTACTGCTTTATCTCTCATGTTTGTCCCAACCCTGATAATGTTAGGATACAATCCCTATGAGATTGACAGGTGAGAAACAAAGGCACAGATTAAAATTAATTTTGAGAAAGTTTTGCCTGTGAGCATTTCCTGATGCAAGTGCTTACCTTTACAATCTTAAACATATTTCTTGCATGAAGCAGTTTCCTGTCTGTTACCAGCTCACAGAAAAAACATTCCAAGTATCACCCAAACAGCTCTGCAACTCATCAGCAGGGCTGGGCTCTGAAGACTCACAAGAAGTGAAAGTGGTAGTAAACCACCTCTACATGAGTCACCACCAAACAACTGGAATCTAAACCTGTGGTATTGTGGATCTCTTACAGATCAGTCGCTTGTGGATTCCACTCACAACAGATGGATGGTGTTATCCCAGTCAGGACCCTGTGCATTGTCCCAAACAATTATTTTATTCCCCTTATTCCTCTAATAAAGGGTTGACACCATTTCACAGTTTTAATCTCCTGTACTTAATTTTCTTGTTTTGGTCAAAGGCTTCCACCCAGGCTGTTTACCACTCCATCAAAATTTCCTTACTCATTTGCATTTATATTCCTATCATGTCTGGAAGTTTTCATCAGCTGAAACTAGTAGCTGTTGCTTCTCTATTTATCAGCATATTTCTTATATATCAGCAAGGATGCTATCACAAGAAACTTCTCCTCTTTCCAAGATCCAGCAGCTGGATTCAGATTCCAGAGTTAGCCCACACCAGTTATTAACTGAATTTGCTAAATTTTTCAGAGGCTCTTAACTTGGCGAAGTGTGGTTCTGTCTTCATATGGATGGCAAGAGGCACATCCGTCACACAGGATTCATATTCACACAAAATGTGGCAAGAATTATAAAAAAATTATCAGAATTATAAATGCAAAGACCAGTTCTTTAGCGCAGTAGCTGTATTAAGAATACTGGATTATTTCAAGTGCAATTCTCAAAAAAAACCCAGATAAGTTCAACCTGAGACAGTTTCCATCCCAAATTATTCTAAGCTGTGAACATTACGAATAGCTAATAATAATGACTATTTACAATACAGCATCGTAGCTCAATACTGAGCTAACCCCACCAGTCTCAATAGAACAGAAACTCACCAACACTCTGGAATTAACACCTACCCTAAAGCGTTCACTCAGCACTGCCCTTCTCATACACCGAATACTGTTTGAGATGGTAGTGCCAGAAAGCAGCAGGTCTGGGTACAGAACCAGGTATCCACATTGGTCATTGATGACCCAGGTGCTGGAGCTGCACTCCCCTTCTAAATGAACAATGTCTCCTGGAACAACTGGAACAGACTCCCTGCAATGGAATACATGGAAACAATCATTTGCAAGCTATGGATACAATGTATTAGAACATTAGAACTCACACATTAACAGAGCAGATTGAACATTCTTCCAAACGGGAGGGTTTGGTCAGGTTTTTTAAAGAAGTTGACCTAGAAAAATCGTGAAAGTGAATAAAGGCATTTTTACTGACAAAAATTTGATGTTTTTGTCAGTCATGCATCAGGACAGCCTGTAAGTAGGGAAATCCTATTTACTTCAAGTCATTCTAGATTCATGTGTTGAGCCATTTCAGTGTCATTATTTTTGACATTGGCATACTATTTTTGCATTATGTGAGATCTACCTTCTTACTTAACAATTCTACTTGTTTCAGAAACTCAGCAACATCTAAAAATATTTGCACTAATTTAGAAATTTCAGGGTTCAAGATCTTTGATGTCTTTTCCTTTAAGAAAAAAAGTCTTATACTTTTCTCCCACCTTTCAGTCTTGGACAAGAAATGAAAGGCAATGCCAAATATCTCACATATCCCCTTGCGTTTCAAAATGATGTCCAGTCTTTTCTTCTGTAATACATGTCATGCATGTATTTTCTTCTTACTTTTCTTCTGTAATACCATGTAATGCACAAACTCCTAATTTAGAATCTTATGCTTACTTGAAAAAAACTTTTGCAGTAGAGCTCAACCTAAGGTCATTTTAACAGGCTGCATAAAACCCTCATGTTTTACAGATATGACTTTGAACATTTATATGCACAATGAGGTTATGTAATTTGGAAGAACACTTCTAAATAATGCAAAACAGTTAAACAAAACAGCCAGCTTAGAGTTTAATATCTTGCTGTTTGTTAGTAAAAAGGCAAATTAAAACTGCAAGGTAGCAATACCCACTCAACACAAGCCACCTGACATCAGCTCTCTCGAGATGAATATCCATTATGCTAACATACTGATAATATTACATTAAATATTGATTCAGGAACCTGTATCACTTTTAAGGCAGTAAAACTCAACTCAAAGACAACACAAAGAAAATTGACTTAATAACAAAAAGAGCATTTCATTCTCTTTTCAACCATCTATACACCTGTATGGCTTACCAGCCACTCCTAAGAATGCACAGTTCTGTTTCTTCATGTGAAGCAGATGCTGTAATTGTCAAGTGTTTCTCAGGGTCACGTCCATTTGTCTGTATAACACTGACTTCCAGCACACGGTATCTGTTGTTCAGCCCATTCCTGAGGATTGTATCAGGTAAGTCAGCCCCCTTCTTCTGAAAACTGAAGTAAGAGCTGATTACAAAGACAGAACACCACACCATTTGAAAACAGCCAACCTGTATACAAAAGGAGGGAAAGCTTCAAACATAAACCAAATTTTACACCGCTTCAATTTTTACAAATATTTTGTGGGGGTTTTTTTAAATTCTGTACAGGTAGAGTGCAGAAAATCTGTACAAATATTAAGTAACTTGTTATTTATTGCAGCCAATGCTTTATTTTTGTGTCCGCATATCTATAAGCACTTGTAAATTAATTATAACTGTACTGCAAACCCTGTGCTTGTGAGAAACCTTGTATCTCCCTGCACGCATGAACTCCCACAGCCACACAAATACCGCCAACACGGAACAGTCACATTTTACCCACCAAGCTGAAGCTGATTAGAAACTGATATTCAAGGTTCAGTTTTCCAATAGCCAAAACATGAGATAAAGCGGCCAGGCCTGCCGGTGTCCAAAGCGATGCCTGCAGGGCGGGCGGGGGCAGAGCCCATGGAGGAACAGAGCCCACGGCGGGACAGAGCCCACGGCGACAGCTACAGGCGGGCGGGGGCAGAGCCCACGGAGGGACAGAGCCCACGGCGGGACAGAGCCCACAGCGGAGCCCCGCCGGCCGCCCAGCCCAGCGCAATCACACCTTACCGCCTCGGCAGCTGCGGCTTCTCCTCACCGGTTATCCCCGGCGCTCCCGAGAGCTCCCCACCTCTTCCCCATGCCTGAGGAAGGCCGGTGCCTCCCTGTCAGCCCTCAGGACACCATCCCGCCTTGCCGCGCCCGGAGCCGGGAGCGGTTTTAAAGTTCAAATTCCCCGCGCTCCCAGCCGCCTCCGCCCAGCCGTTCTTCCCCGCACTCGGCCGCTACCTCTCGGCCATGGGCAGGTCCCGTACGGCACTCGGCTCGGCCCGTCCCGCCTCAGCCGCTCGGCCCGCACGCAGCCCGCCGAGCGCGGCTCCGCAGACCCCCCGCGCCTCACACCGCCCCCTCAGCACTGCCGCGCGCTCCGCCAGCCCCGCCCCAGCCCCGCCCAGCGCGGCCAATGGGAGGTGGCGAGGGGCGGTTCCCGCGCGCGCGGCCCGAAGGCGCGCGGCTCCTCGCGTGGCCGCTCGGGAGGGGCGTGGCCAGCGGCGTGAGGGCTGCGAGGGGCGATGGCCTCGCTCTCCGCCCTGCCCCGCGCTTATTGCCAGTTTGGCAAGTGCTGTCGCATCCCCGACCCTTCTGCTACTGGTGCGGTAGGATGAGGGAATATTAGACGTGCCTTCTGCTCCCAAATCGCTTATGGGCCAATCAGAGCCAGAGAGTCAAACCTCTTCCCTCACACAGATGTAGCGGCGGCCGCTTCCTGAGATGGTACTGAAGTTTCTCACACACAGGTTTCACTCTGCCGCAAAGAGCACAGATTTGGCCCGTAGTTAAACATCCGAAGAGAAGGATCAAGTTCACATTGATGAATTTCAAAAGGTGAGAACATTCTTAAAAGTGAGCCACTTCCATTGTGTTTGGGATAGTCCTGAAATATATGCAGTAAACTACATTAAGGTTGCTTTCCATTGCAACATTATCCTCTAAAATAAGCCCAGTTATCATTTAATAGTTCCACATTAATACTATTAAATGTAGTCATAATTTAGTGTAATAAGAGATTACAAAAATGCCCTGTACACTTGCTAAACCTGTGATCTGTAGTCTCGTGTTGCCTATGCATCTCCCATACACCACACAAATATCTTAACACAATATACGTAAGACGTACGAAATTTGCTTCAAGTATCTTTTGAAGTTATCCAAAATTCAACCAGTCCAGGGAACCTCGAGGGAGAGTCCTAGTGCCACTAGCTGGACATAAGTGCTCAGATTACATCTCTTAAAATTGTTAAATTTTTTTTTCTGACAACCACTGATGTCAGAAAAAATTAAGGTAACGTTAGCATTCTTCAAGTTTAATATTGATTGACTAGGAATTAATATTAAAACACTTTCAAATTTAAAACTATTCACGCACAGCTAAATTTTATTTTGAAGAACTAATTCTGAAAATACAGCACAATTCCATCAAGTAGGTATGTTTTTCACATTCGATAGCAGACTCAAGTATTCTGGAGACACTTACGTTCTTTTTCTCTCAAGCATGAACAGGCTGGGTTCTGCTTTATTCTGCAGAACTACTGCTTAACTTATCATGACACTCCTCAAATGTATCCCTTTTAGCAGAATTAAGTTGTAAAAGTCCAAATTTAATTGTCCTTAACAGTATTCACATAAAAAAGAACTGGCACCTGAGAAGATGTTATTTGCCCACACAGTAAAACAATACAGAGAAAAGAAAGGCACTTTTGTTTTCCTAATACAGTAGATTTATCCCTATTGCAAGAATTTTAAAATGTAAAAATTCATTGTGATACTGGTTAGCTTCCCTTCATGTGAAACCAAACATCAGATGAAAAAATACATTGTTGTCTCTTAATAAAGAATGAAAATGTTGTGCATATTTACTTATTAGGGCAAACACACAGATAATTCCAGAAACATGTATTCCTTCTGGCTACAACATACACAAATCACACAAAGACAATTCAAAAATTTTAATAAAATATATCCAGATACATCTCATTCTCTGTCCATAGCTACACATTGTAAGTTTCAAAGAAATACATACTTTTAAGAAAGTGAGGGGGGAAAAATTGAGCCATGGAAGTTGTTATTGAATATGTAACTCAAAATCCATTTTGTGAAATTTGTTGAAATTAAGCAAATCAATCTTACCATCCACCACTTAATATAACCATTGCCAATTCTTAGAAGACACTGCTAAAATATTTACAACAAATAAATAACTTACATGAAGGAAATGATTTACAGTTTCCTGAATCGAGTGAGTAAAACAAGAGTACCAATGCAAATCACGTATAAAATAATTCCTTCCAGAGAAGAAACTGTAGAAAGAAAACATGCAATAGTCTATTGCATACCATACTTTAGAAACAGTACATACACACACCTACACTCTCCATTACAATCTTAATTTTCTTTTCTGCATGAGATATGCCTAAGCAAGTAAATGCAGCAGCATGCAGTCTTCTTTGTCACCATGGTTTAAGGGAAAAACCTGTTTACACCAGCTAGTACTGGAAAGTACATAACATACTCAGCCTTGAATAAACCAAATCAAGAACATTCACCTCCTCAGAAAAGCCTTGTAAGATTAGGTTCTTATTACCTACCACAAGGACATATTTTCTAGCACTCAACCCTGTAAAATTCCCCCCGCCTTGTATTTGTGTAGTACAGCATTTCTTCGAATGTAATGTATGCCAAGAAACTGGAAGATTTCTAATACTGCTAAATACATCTTGCTGTTTTTTACTGAAATGGCTGAAGAGACTTTCCTGTGTGCTAATCTGAAGGACATATGCATTGTTCTTGCATACAGAAAACTTGTACAGAAAAAGAATAAAAGGCTGCTTTAACTTGTGGTCTGTCGACTTCAGCTTCTACAGACCTGGCAAGGATCTGAATACCAGTATCATTGCATTGTGTTCTAATTAGCCTATTCCATTTCATTTTAAAAGAACCGGTGCCTAATTTCTAGCTTAAAAAGCAGCATAATCAGCAGCATGTAACTCCTGGAATGGTGATAAAGCTAAATAACTGACAGCTTGGAACCCATATAAAACATGGGTATCATCTCCAAAACTGTGTCATTCTTAAAATTCATTTAATGAAGCCTAGAAGATCATGTACAAAAAAAGTGTTTATAGCTAGCTAATGTTTATTTTGATGTGTCACCTGGTTGTACTCCAGGAAATTAACCACATTTTGGCAAAGAGAGATGTCAGACAACAGCAGGTCCACAGTAACAGAAAGCTTTTTTTAAACTTCAAGTAGTTTACTCATCAATGTCATTTGAAGATTGATAGTGGAGTTTTTACAGAGAAGTCTTCTGAAGGAAAGACTCAATTGAGGTGCAAGAATTGTTTCATAAGTTCATAGGTGGTAAAAGCCACAGCCTGGGAAGGAATACAACGAATGTAATTTAAGGATAAACCACGGTATAGTCCTCTTCGTATTCCATGTTGTTGATACACATATTTCAGTGTCTGCACCATTGTACTGGAAAAATAAGAACTCAAATCATTAGTGGATACATATATTCAATATCAAAATAATTTTCTTTAAATACAAGACCCTGTTTTTACTTTGCTTTTAAGAGATCTGTGGAGAAAAACCCATGGTATTCCACACAGCAAAGCCATAGAGGACTAAAAAGACAACCTGAGCTTCTGCAAGAAATTTAGGCACAAGAGCTGGGAATGGGAAATAGGACAGTGCAGTCCCAGCTAAACAAATGTCAGTCTGAAAACACCTGCCCTACAACACATATTAAGATATTTTACACCAGAATGGCTCCATAAGTTCTCTTACCTAACTGGCAGGAAGGAGCTGAGAAGAATCAATTCCTTTTACAAATAACAATAATTTAAGTATATAATATTTGACCTTATTAAAAGCAGAAATTGCACTGTATATGCAAAGCGAACTTTCCTCACATACTTTTCTTGAAACTGAGTAAACAGACGTTAAATGGAAAACACTTAAGATGCTCAGTACTTCCAAGCTATTGAAGACAGTGCTCTTGGAGAACATCTTCCATATGTTCCAAAGCTTCAAGACTTCCTGCTTGCTTTATCCTCTCATCCTCTAAAGATATACATGTGTCTCTCCTTCAAGGCACAGCTCTCTACATGGTCACAATAAAATTGTTAAATTGCAAAGCCTCATGTCTGAAAAAGTAGTCCTCACAAATGCAGAAAGTAAAACCCCAAGAACAATGAACATATTTTCATTTTTAAATTATCGGGAACGGAAAATAACCAATATTAAAAAAAAAAAAAAGCTGCTAAAGAAAACAGAACAGAACCTTCACAGTTAAGCAACATCAAGGCTGTTTGTGGAAGGTCACTCAGGCTACTCTTGGTAAGATGCAACTTTCTATGCAGGAGATTCACACTGAATTGCACTGGATTCAGACATACACGATTCCACAACATTGAAACTAACCAAGGGAAAACTGTCCCAGAATTGAATTTGACTGAGACAATTTGAAACTCTGAAAGCTTTTAAAGATGAGGGCTGATTTAATACTATTATGATTTTTTAAGTTATTATGGTGCTTCCACTTCTGCTGGGGGAACCTGAACACTATGTGGGATGCATAAAGTGCAAAAAAGCTCAAATAAAATTGTACTATGCAAAATCATCTTATGGAAAAGATTCTGCACCATTAAATACACTTTGGAGCTATTTCTTTTCAGTAGAAGCACAGTCTCTCTCTTAGAGATCTTGCTGATACTAAAGGTAGCACAACTTGCATTAAAACACAAAGAAAACACATTACTAATACACACATTAGTAATTCCTAATTGGATTCCTAATGAGGGTGCCACGGGGATTTCAGGTATTTTTTTAATCCCAGATTGATAATGGCATCTTTTGTCTGTGTGGAAACTTTCCCACTAAAGCATGAAGAAACCAACAACATAGTAGTTCAGGGTGGGGAGGGTTGTTGTTTCCTTATTTTTAAAATTTAAAATTAAGAACAGAACTTTGCTCAGACGTCCAAGAACTCAGTTACTACAGACAAAAACTAAATACTTACAGGCACTTTTCAGAGTCTGGGAGAACTGCTCCTAACTGCATTCGCCTACGAGTTACATCAAGGGGATATCTACAGAGAAGATATTTAAACAGCAATTCAACCAGATGTGTGATGACTGTTTGAATATTGTTTACACAAGAAAACAAAGAAGTCCACGTGCAACCTCCGAACTCCCTTTTCAGTGAGTCAGGAATCCAGCTTAGATTCTCAACACGGCTGAAAGTTCTCCGAAAAGGGAGACTTCCCTTACACAACCAAAACCACCAAACCAGAGCTCTTAACATATTCCATTTGGCACTAGTAAGGAAGACACATGAAGATCAGATGAGAGTATAAAACAGTCTGTAAAATGCTGAAGGGAGAAGACACCTGCATTGAAAATAATAGTTTAAGGATTAATAGGCAATTATATTTGCAATGCAGTGATTTATTGAAAAATCCATGCCATATAAGTACATTAAATTATTTTATGGACAAAACATAATAGAACAAGGACAGCACAAGAAAGGAAAAAGCATGCAAAGTAATTGAAAAAAGCCAAATACAGTATCTAAGACTTGTTTTGGTTTGGGTTGTTTTTTTTTTAATCCTATGGCTTCACATGTTACATGGATTTGCAAGTAAATTGGAGTAATAAAATGCTGCAAATTATGTTCAGGGTAAAAATTTCTTAGCTTAACAAACAAGCTAAGAAACAAGATTATTACCAATGAAGATTCCATTCAATTTTAGGAAATTTGCCTGAATTTGTTTAATTGACTCATTGCACATCTCTTAAAAGACCCTGAAGATTAAATAAATATTTAGTAAATTAAAAAATAGGAAATACCAGAATTTCAGTATTTGATTAAATAATTTTAAAACCTTACTAATTAACTAGACTTAGATAAAATTGTATCAGATAAAAGTTTCTTTAGAATGAACAGCTATAGAGAGGAAAACCAACCCACTCCCCAAACTTACGATATCGTCTGAGCTATTGCTCCAGCTATGCCACCACACAGCAGATTTACATGTGTTTTCAAAACTAAGACATCGGGGTTATCTAATGAAGGCCGTCCAAGCAAGTTAGGTGCTTGAGCAAGTCCAATGCTCTTTAAGGTACCAAAGGTGAAAAATGAAAAACCTAAAAGGAAATTTAATTTTATGTACTTTCATAAAAAAAGCAAACTATTTGTTGATGTGTCATCATCATAAACAAAAAGCTGCATTTACAAAATGAAACTATTTTCCAGTTCTTTCAGAAGTTTTGTCTTAAACAGAAAGAAATAGATTAACAATATTTTGAACTTCTACAGTAACTTCTGCCCAAACGAATTTGTGTTTATACATAACACTACAAGAATGCTTTAAACAAGCTACACTGCAGGTTTTAAGTTACTGGATTGCTATCAAAGATACTTCTAAGTAATACTACTTTCTAACTGAAGGACATCTCTCCGCTTTTAAAAGTGAGTGTAGTTTAGCTGGGCTGTTTCTGTTCCTCTGCTCCACATCGAGCTGTACATGAGTGAGAATTTTCAGAAAAGCCACCAGGAGATGGAGCCAAAACGGAGGCTCTGAGGCTCCACTGACAGAGCACTGCTCCCATGGATCGCCCTGTTTGAGATAAACAGCCTCCATGCTTTCTTGGAGGAAAACAGGGAAGCACAAGACAAACACTAATTTACCTTTCTCATTCAACACCAAATTTCAGAAAAGCTAGGGTTTGACTATTGAAGACACTTTAAGGAGCATAATTGAAGATGATTTGAACAGCAGCTAATTAACTAGGTGTGCAAATATATTAAACAAATTTAGTAGTGCACATAACTGCTGAAGGACTGCCATGTTCTGTGTTTAACTTACCTGCATATGGTGCCATTCCCACCACAGTTGGCATCAGCCCTCTGTAGAACCCACTAAAACCACCTTCCTTTGAAAGAAAAATACAGCAGCATTTGTGGCAAGAAATACAAGTGTCTTAAGTTACATGACTGTTCATACAGACTCCATGACAGCAATCTGACTAGAACCATCTATCACCAAGGAGCTAAAGTTATGTTCTGGTTCTTGTGCCTGAAGAGTCAAAGGGACAACAGCCTGGCTGCATATGAGATAAATAAGTGAAAATTAAGGAGAAAAACCTACATCCAACATCATAACTGGAGACATTTATGCATTATACACAGCCCTCCTCCCCAAATCTTTTTGGTAACCTTACTACTTTTCTTGAAAAGCAACAGCTCTGCTGTTTCTGACCTCCCACTTACATGAGTCTTAGCTACAATTTAGCAGCCTAAGTCAAAAGCAGCATCCAAATAACTTTTTACATTAAAAAATTCAAAGTGCACGCAATGAAGTCATGTTATTTTGCACTAAGCCATTACTTTCAATGCAGTGCAACATTATTTAAAGAGCACATTTTGCTTTCATAGAACTGAAGATTAAAAGAAAAAATACCTTTGTGTAAATCATCTTGAATGCATGGATAATTCCCATGTACTTGTGTTCCCCTTTTACTTGGAACGCCAGGCGAACTCTAACCATATCAAGAGGGTAAGTACAAATCACTGCTGTAATACCTTTATTAAAAACAAAAACAAAACAAGCAAACAAAACTCACCTACACCTTCTCTGATTCTAGGATTATTTTGAAAAGTTGAATTTCCTTTTCTGGCAGTGAATACAATAGCACATACAAACTATTTTGTTAAAGAAAGACTTAAAGTCACTTGCAATCAGTAAACAGGAACACTAACTCCAGCAACACACAAAGGACTTATGTTTGTACTTGGTGTTCACTGAAGCAGCACACCTAGGCCTAAATTATCCAAGATTTATGGGCCTGACTGTATTCACCTGAGCAATCTTATTTAAATTCATACCTCCTAAGAATCAGGCTAGTCAAGTACATCAGCTTTACAGGATTGCAACCATGAAACCTAATCCTACCATATTAAAAAAATTCAAACCACCAAATTTACATGTTTTATTTCAAAAAGGTTCTGTCAGAATTTGGTGTGATTACTGGGTATAGATACATGTATCTACTGCATCTGAAAATACTAAACATATTCTAATGACACACTAAATACACTCTAGTTACATTAAAAATAGAGCCAGGTTCATATTGATGAGGAGTACTTAACTGTGCTGCATTACTGCATTTTAAAAGTTCATGTTACACCAGCACTTCTACTTTAAAACTGAGCAGAAAAGCTATTCCTGGACTTAAGGTGAAAAAGAAAGGAAACCAAAATCAAATCTTAGGACTCATCCAGTTATGAGCTACTTCAAAACTGCTTAAATGTTGACCAACTTGTAATTTTGGAAACAACTCCAGTACAGAAAACAACTTTTCTATCAGTTACCTGAATAACACATGCTTTCCAACTGCTAGGTTTTGAGGTAAACCACTCAATAGGCTGACAAATTCTTTGGAGGGAATAATTAAAGCTGTTGCCTAACAACAGCAGTCCTTTTCCAATGGTATACCACAGTCACCAAAAAAACCCCACCAAAAAAACCAAATCCCAAACAAAAATGAAACAAAACAAAACAAAGGAAGAGGAGAAAAAGAAAGTAAAAACCTTTGTAATTGGCACTGTTTTCTAGCAACTGCTCTGATTCAGCTAAATGTAACTTTTAAAAAATGGTCCTACAGAAGATAAGCACACTTTTTATTCCGGCAGGAAATTGTCACTTCCTCTTAAGTTTTAATAGCCTCTTAATGATATGTCTTTCTGTAGGTGTATCCTCTGCCCTCCTTTCCACAAGCCTAAGAGAAATCCATAACAGGGGGAAGAAAAAAACCAAACCTAAACCAACAACAAACACAACATAACTCCTGCAAACAAGCTCTTCATAACTTTTATGTCTGGAGCTACAAGAAAACAAAAACAAACCAAAAAACCCACCACTCTCCTAACTTCAATGATCTAAAAGAAGATATCTGGGTTGGATGGTGAAAAAAAAAAAACCCACCCCAAGTGAGCGATCCAAAAATCTGACACTGGTCAACTGTCAATTGAGAGCCAAGTCTGTGGGTTTCTGGACTATCCCACCAGTAATTCATCTTAGACAAAAATACCTCTTTTGAAGATTTTGGACAAGTCCTCTGAACAAAAAGCAGACATCTGCAGTTTATTTCTGATGTTGTCTCACCCAAATGATTCAAAAGCTGGAAGCTGCTAAAGCAATGTCAAGACTGTTTCCACTGAACTACACGAAATGCAATCCCTCAGTCTACAGCCTTTTCCTAATGGATTTCCTGAGATGTCCAGAAATACCATAAAATAGATGCATTCAAGCAGTTTAAAAAAAATTAGAAAGAGGGGGAGACAAGCACTTACAGACCTTAAGATTGCACAGGAAAATCATCCCACTTCAGAAAACAGACTTGAGCCCCACTTCTCTTTCCAATCATGCACTGCTATCTATCCAGGAACTTCCTCTGAACAAAAACTAGCAAACAGATCAACCAAGAGCTTGGTGAATGCACTATTTAGTGAACACAGTCTGAAAATAGTACAATTTTTAAAAATCCAAACAGATGAAACTGAAAGAAACTGTATGTAGCAAGGATTCAAATAGAACGTTTTTGGGGTGGTTTTTTGGGGTTTTTTGTTTGGGTTTTTTTTGTTGTTTTTTTGTGGTTTTGGTTTGGTTTTTTTTTTTTGTTGTTGTTGTTTTGGTTTTGGTTTTTTTTAACTTTTTCTTAAAATCCTCTAGCCATGAATTCTGGGGGAAAGAAGTGATTTGGGACATCAGCCACAATATATGCTGTCTTGTAGCAACTGGGAGAGGCATGTTACTGCTTTACTGTTCATATAAGGAAAATGTACACACAAGGGATCAAGATTCCCTTTGGGGCTCAGGAGAGACACCATCCTTTCTGAGAGGAATGGCAGCCAGCTGGGGGACACAAAGTCATTGTGGTGAGTCTACAAAATTACTAATCTCACCTCTGTTCCCTAAATATGATGTTATAAGAAGTCAGACCACAGCATCTTAAGACTCAGTCCCTGTCTTGAAAAAGCTAAGTCCATCCCCATTAATGATAGATAAGCCAAAAATCTCTCCTGTGGTTGGTTAAACAGCACAGAATTGGAAGTATATCAACAGTTAAGAGGTACATACAGCAATTCCCACTGTCTGACCTGAAATAATCATAATAGGCAAATGTAGCTCCTCCCTACTTCAAAGAAGCCCTTCCTCAAAACCAGCAGACTTGTTCACTGTCAGTGCTGACTCAGAAGCCAGAGAAAAACCACTTCCCATATTGTCCTCAGGCACCTTTGACAGCTCTTGGGGACAAGACACTGGGTTACGCAGACTAAAGACTTAGTGACAGTAAAGCACATTAGTCTGTCCTTGATTTGCTTCCCAGACTTTGGGAGTTAACAATGAGATTAGCTCTACAGGGATTTATCTGTCTCCCAGTTTCACTACTATTCCTCCATTCTTAGTAATTTTCTTTCTTTAGAAATGAAAACAAAAAACTATCTGGAGCAAGAAAAAAATCACAAGTGAAATACATTTACAAAGACCAGGTATTGCAAACACAGCTGGTATGCAAGTTTTTATGATCTCTGCATCATGCTCCCTGTACTTTATCAGTAGCTCCAGAGATCAAATTAAGCACTGCCAGGAAATTCAGAGGAATACAGCTCAAAAAGTGATAAGCACAAGTCAAAGCCTTGAACTGCAAGAAGATTTGCTCCTTAGCTAATATAAAGATTAATTTATCCAAGTAGCAACTTCTGAACAAAACAAAGCTTCATAAACTACATACAGAGAAATTGCTGATAACAAAAAAATATTAATCAGACAGGTTAAAGAATGGCTAATTTACCAGTCCTAATATGTCTATGTAATTACATATGTCCAATATGTAATTCTGCTTCCCTCCACAATGCATTCAAACAACTAGACCACACATTCTTTTGAAAAGTTGACTGAAGTACGTAACTGTTAATTACATACTATTTAAAATGGTGACAGCCAATATCCTCCTAAATAGTACTAGATCACTACTATTTTCAATCACTTTTACTACAAGTGAAAACCTAAAAACAAAAACATATTTCCTGTATTAGTTTAATAGAACTTGAGTTTATTCTAAATAACATCTAGTCTTTTTTGGCTTTGTCATTTTGAAGTTAATCAAGTGCAGGAGAGGAAACACACATTTGTTTTAATTTGAATCTTTCTATTAGAAAACTAAAAAAAAAAATTTGTAAAATCATCCTGTGATGTCTTATTTAATGTTACTTGTTAATTTTTTTTTGTTATTTGACAATATTGTTTCCTAAATCCCACTAACCTCTATGATTTCTCTTCTGCCCAGATCTGTCTTTCCTTAAAAGAAAATACATTTATACACTACTTTTCCGTTAATGAGGTGTTAAAGCTGAAATTTGAATCACACAAGACTCAGGAAATTCAGAGTTAGAGTTACCACAGTAATTTTAACTTGGTCTCCTTAAATATATGCATTACAATAGGCTTTTCTTTTCTCTCCCTCCACTACCCCCATCCTCACTGCCTTGTTTTTCCCTGTGGATACGCTTTTGATCCTGTTTATCACTTACAGAAGATACTTAAATGTTTCCCACCACTTTGAAGCTGATTCAGATCTGTTGACCCCTAGTCATGTCGGAAACACTGACATAATCAAGACTGAAGCACAGTCGGTACAAAGAAGTGAAAGCAGACAGCTGCCTGGCTAGATGGTGCAGAGGGGACAAAAAGTTGAAAGAAATCCGGGTTATTTATTCTCAACTGCTTAATACTGTGTCCCATGAAACTGTGAAGACCCCTCTGCACCAACACTGGGGTGTGTGCAGCACATCGTCTCCTTTAGTGTTTTAAGTGTGGAAGAAACAGAAAAATATCCTTTACTGGAGCCAGCACAGGAGGGAAAGCAAGAAATATTATCAACTGTTTTTAAGTCTTGTCCTTTTTGTTTGCAAACCGAGAAAACTTCTGTACCAGATTTCAAACTCTATGCTCTTCTTAGTGCCTCCTTCCTCCCTTAAATCTTCTTGATATACTTAAGATAAATCATTCGCCTCTTATTATCTAAAGAATATCCCAAGAAGCAGTTAATGCCACCCAGTAAACAAATAGTAAGACACTCACATGTGACACTATATATACACTTGACTGCTGTGTTCATTTCACCCCCAAGTCAAGCTCAGTTCCTCAGTTTTGGCGTTCTAAAAATGAAACTATTGAGTATATTGTACTTAAACACACCACATAAAGCACTTCATCTGATTGTGGTTGCAAGACAGCACTGTATGTTAATTAATTTGTGTTACTCTAACCACACAAACCAGATTTAACCACTAAGGTGCTTACAACCGTGCCAGATGCTATTTATTTATTTACGCAAACAATTCCAGCACATCCAAGACTGACAGAGCTAAGCTGATTATTCAGTGTTTTCACAGCGCCTCCCAAGTCAGGTTCCCAGTCTCTGACAAAGCTCCTGGAAAAGCTAATAATAATAATAAACTTTTGAGGGGGAAAAGTGAATTGCAAACTGTTCTTTAACACAGTTAAAGCCAGGGGAGAGGAAAAAAAGGAAAGAAAAAAAAATCTATGGGTTTTTTTTACTTCTTTCAGATAGAAAGCCAGGCAAGTTCTGGAATATATCTTACCAAATAGGTTTAGTTAGCTTTTAGGACTCTTCTCATTGTTTCATTTCATTGCCTGTCTTTTTCCTCTGACATCACACAAAGCAAAAATACTGTAATGAGGTCCTCCTGGTTTAACTAAAGGGTAGTATTAAAAAATGGCAGTATTTTTATTCCAAAAGAAGCTACATATGAATACCCATAATATTTTAAGGACTGTCACTAGACAGTACTAAGCCTATTTTGCAAAGTAAAAGCACATGAAGAATCACTTCAATTAAAACTCAGTCCACTATTACTTACCTTCACCTGTTTTTTCTTAGCTACTTTTGACTGAATGACTAGTAAGAACAAAACACACACTACACACTGGCACTTTACAGATTACTTTTTCAGTTGCTATTGCATTAATTGATAAATGAGAGGTTTTAACATTCACACATATGATCTGAAGAGCATCATGACAACACTGCACTGGACATGGAAAAGTACAGACATTTGTGGCAAATCCAAAGAAACCACTCATTTAAGAAGCTGCAGTTTTCTGTTTCTGTGGGCTTACATTCAACCTAGAAGCAATGGCAGAGGGGCTGATGAGCCAATTCTACCAGAACCTGCAGCCCTAGGCTTCATATTGATGACACTGGTTTTTTAACTTTTTTAATGCCATAATAAAATACTATAAAAACCTGTGCTTTAAAACATAGCTCAGAATTCACTGCTTGCACCAACATATTTTAAAGAATACTCTTAGACCAACAGGTTTCAACTAAGCAACAATCTTAAATTAACCATTTACTAGTATATTTGCTTAATACAAATTTGCAGGAGTTCCACCCAACAACACATCAAATCCTCCTCTAAACAAATATTAACTTTTCAGCAAAAGGTATGTCTGAAATCCAAGTACAAAACCATACCTGCCATGGATCCAGCCATTAATCGATGCACATGCCCAGAAATCCCAAGTTGTTTCGTTATTACCTACACAATATGGAACATTTACAGCAGTCAGATATCAGCAAATACAGAGAAACACAGCACAAAGTTTATTAGCACATTAGTGTAAGCTCTGCAGCAGTTTCCAAGAAGTTTACAATGCTACAAACTCAATCCAGAGCATTTAATTACTGTTAGAAGAATTAACACTGCTGCTGTTTCCAATTTCTTATTAAAAAGATGAGAGTGCTAAAATTCTACTGACAAAGCAAAACAATGAGTTGGAAGTATTTGTACTGTTCACTTCAGAAACTAGTTTATTTAGTCATCATTAATGTGTGTTAAACAAGGCAAACTGAACACTATCCTTGTAGAGATCAAAGGACACTGATCAAAGTTGAAAAGTAAGAAGAGTCAATTTTTCTTACATGCACATCATGTGAAACACTCCCATAAAGATTTTAACTGGATTAAAAGAAAAAAAGAAAAAGAAAAAAAGGGAGAAATAAAAAGGAGAAGAGAAAAAGGACAACATTTCAGAGCAAGAATTTACTAAGTTAATTATGGCCTAGAAGGAAGTTAGAAATTAGTTTCCAGACTTTTATCAAATTACTGAGACTATTTCACTTTCTGCTATAGAGACCATTTTGTATCTTCATCTTTTAAGAAATTTCTTTTTCCTTTCATATATACGTGCAAAACATTGTGAAGGTTTCTGGCCAAATAGTAGCTAAAACGAAGTGCTACGATGCTAACTGGATTCTTGAAATTGCAGATTCATGTATCATTTCAATTATAAAACACAGCATGTAGTCTTTTATTCCACACTGCATTAAACATGCATAGATCAACAGCCTTCGTGATTACAGCACAAAAAAAAAAAAAAAAAAGAACCTACAAAACCCATTACAATAACTTCTTTGTAATAGCCTTCTGAAATTTATGGAAGGGAACCACAACCTCAATCTCACTGTCTTCAGCAAATATTGTACCACTTACTTGGCTGGGTACTAAATCTGACCTTTCAAATATGAAATTTCTCCTCACTAATAGCAAAAATGGTATTTTTTACCACAAACAGCTATGTTTAAAAACATGTTCATGCTAACAACTGACCTCCATGAGATGTTGCAAGGATTTATTGTGAAAGGGTAAATGCAGGACAACCGAAAAGAATCCACAAATCTTGCAGAACCCTGAAATGTGCATTTTTATCTTCAAGGTCATTTTTATCTACAGCTTGACATAACAATTTGTCAGGTCAAATATAGCAGTCATATTAAGACAGGCTTTCAAGCTTAAGTCATTCTATCCGTTAAGTACTAAGAATTCCAACATAAATATAATAAAGATGTTTCTTTTTACACTTTTTCCTGCATTATTCACAAGGGGCTACCTCATAGCAATACAAATAGCAGCAGACGTTAAATTACCTTCTGTTTTCCTTAAAAGAAAGGGTATTATTCAACAATATAAACATTTAGAAATCAGCGTGAATTTCTTTTTCCTTAGCAACATTACAAAAACTTCCCTGTTGCCCTGATATTATTAATGGGTAGGTTCTGATAAAATTAAGCAACCTTAGAAAAGATGTGCAGCTAATTAATAAGACACAAAACTTTCAGTATTAGTTTCAATCACTCAATGAGTCTATTTACTGCAGGCAGGGAAAAAAAAGGAAAACAATAAATTTAACTACCTTTTTATATTGGTCAAATGCCATAAACTGAATAGCGCCATACGGAAAGATTCTAATCATCATTGCACCATTTCCTTTATACAGCCCAAGGTAACCTTCCTTTTTGGGGACAGCACACAACGTAGAAAATACTCCTGCAGCAATACAAAAAGAGATATTTAACACTGTGGGAAAGGAAAAAAAAGCAAGCAAATACTCCTGACAATAAGAAAGTCAGCATATAAAGCTAAGGCTGCATCATGTTACTCACGCAACTACGGAAAATGCACTTTCACTGCCCAAACACTCCCATAAGGGAGAGGCTTAGGCTTAAGTTTTATCAGCTTCCTCACCTCCCAGAGTCAGAGAGCCTCTGCACTCAGGCATCAGGATTTGCCTGGACTGAGAGCAACCCTACTGCGAATAAGCCACTCACAGCAGCTAATGCCAGCAACACACGTGAGGGAACTGGATGACTTGCAATTCAGTCAATTCAAAATAAATAAACACTTTAAAGTCTAAAATGATGGCAAAATATTCTTATATTGCTACATGCTAAATTACAGATGAAATGTCATCACTGAGGAAATCAAGTAAACAAGCTGAAGACTCTTATTACAATTTAATAATCTCACACTCTTTGTCCCAGATTTGTTGCAACAAGAAGCAATCCTACTCTCTTTTTACAGGTGGGAAATAATGCAAGACCACACAAAGTTTGGGCAAAACTTATAGTTTTACTGTAAACATTAGTTATGCACAGTTTCTATCAAATTCACTTTCTAGTTTGATTTTATAAAATAATTAACTGTGACAGTCAAACAGCTTTTATTCATATGCAACAACTAAATAATCTAAGAACTGAACATGAAAAACACATTTATCTTGCTTTCCGGCAGGATAAAAAAAGAGTAGCTGACAAACTTTCATTCAAAGTTTAAACAAACAAGTATCTATTAGTTTCTAGGGTTCTAAGAATATGAATAGATTAGTGCATCTCGTTAATATATCATTGCATATGAATATATTATTACATGTTTTATAGTAAATTTATTTTTAAGATATCATGCTTATTACATGCCTCTGAACTTACTTATGCCAGGACTAGAACTCTCTCTATGCTGAAATGATGAGCTACTGCTCTTATTTCCTAGAACACTTGCTCTGAGATCCATGTGGCACACACTCCACAGTGCAAGGGTGTGAGAACTCAGAGTGAGGACTCCAATGAACTGACCCATCGTGTCTCAGCACTTACAGGTACACCTCATCCATGTAATTCTCCTTTTCTCCCCCTATGTGTAACATGGACACACACCCAAGTCAGACACATGTCAAATAATGAGCATCATATCTGACTCCCAAAATAAGGAAGAACATAAGATTTTACTTGCCAACTATAGCGGAGTACAAAGCAAACTGAAAATGAGGATTTAAAATCTCAGTCAAACCAATTACTTCACCCTTCAATTCTCAGACTGCAGATTTGAGTCTATATGTGTATCTGTGTTACTAAAACACATTGCTTGTGTTTCCCTTTTTGGCACAGCGAATATATATCTACTGAATTTTATGATATAATGATATGATTTATTTTTCCAGCTTTTAAAACACATCTTTAGTGTCTAAGTTAAAAACAAGTTTAGTTACACACAAAATTAGGCAACTGAAGATATTTTTTTTTCCTTGACAATTTCAACACTCAAATTTTGATGCAAAAGTTATTACCACAGTTCAGTAACATCTGACATAAATGCCTCAAATACTCTGCACAAGAGGGCACTGTTACAGCCCCCAGAGAACAGTTCTGGACACGTGAGTTTGCTCTCTCACCATGATGCAACACAGATGCCAAACACAGATCACCTGCATCTCATACCAGGCATAAACCTGCTGCTCTCTCCAGTTCCCACCAACCGTGCCACTGCCTGAAAAGGAGGGATCCCCACAGTCCCTGGGAACTGGCAATCACTTCAGTACAGTTTTTACTGAAATGATTCAAGCTTTGAAGCTGTGATTACCAATCTCCTGCTGGCTTCTGTAAAGGGGAAGATCAAGCCCAGCTCTTACATGCCTTATTGAGGATTATTCTGACATCTCTATCTATAACACATCGAATGATACCACAATTTACACAGGGCTTTGTTTTTCTTTTCAAACAGTAACAAAACATGGCACAGAGCCTAACCAGACAGATACAACCTTCTGTCTGGTTAGCACCTTTTTTATCAGCCTCATCATTGAATAAATCAACATACCCCAACCACACACATTGCTTTTAAAACCAAAAATTAGACAAACAGCAGCCATCTTACCTAGATGTTTGTAATGGTGGTTATGAGCTTGCAGCAAAATCTTCACTCGATCCAGTGGTGCCGTAGTTGTTTTGGCACAACATCCTGCAACACCTTTCCAAGAGGAAACAGAAAAGAGACAGGATGCAAGAAGTTCTTTAGATCAGCACTTAAATAAGGGATTTTTCTAATGTAGTTAACTCACGAACTGGAAAAAGCCCCAGTGACAAGTAAACGGCTTCTATTAGATGTTACAAAGCTCTTCAACCCTTAATAAAACATTTAAGTCACTTTTCCTGTTTACAAAAACCCAGGCCACTGTCTGTCTCAGCTGCTGGAGTCATTGCAGAAGGAACTTTCCTGAAAACTACTCAGGAGTTCTCCATCCTGTTTCCTCCTTCCCTTTTGTGGGAAACAGTCCTTGCTGATCTTCCCAAAGGGGTGGGCTACGTGTCTGCCGTGTACCCTTGCACTACTTCAGAGAGTGAGATCCAACAGAGAGTGCTGCATGATGTACAAATTTTAAATAAACACAACCTTCTCCTACCCCAGCAAATCAGACAGTTGAGACAACACCCTATAGGAAGATAGATAAATAGTCTTTTTCTCTACAAGGTTACTGATGTGGCATTGTGTTTGCCAGGCTGCCTCGCCACTTCACACCACCTTCACCTTCTCAACAGCAGCCCCAACAGTCTGGGGACAGAGCAAATCCGCCCTCCCCGAGTACCCTAAGGAGGGTTTGGGCTCCGGGAACATTTAACTGGCAGCTAACCGGGGCTCCTCGCAGGTTCTGACCCACGTGCGAGTCACTGGCGCACACCGCGCCAACCGCATCAGTCCTTTAGGGGAAAAAGGAAAAGCGAGCTCCGTGCTTCCCCAGGTGACGAGATCCGGCGGCAGTTTTACCGGGGACAGCGACACTGCCCGCCGCCCCCCGCCCGGGGCACCCACCTCCGGCGATGAAGGAGCGCAGCCAGTAGAAGTCTCGGCGCGCCGCGGCCGGAGGCAGCGCGGCGCCGGGCCCCGCCGCCGCCGGGGAAGCCATGGGCAGGGCAGGGCCGTGCCGGCTCCCTCAGGCGGCGAGCGGGCTGCGCACGGGGCAGCGCGGTGCCCGCCGCGCCGCAGGGGCGGAGCTCGGGGCGGCCCCAGCAGCGGCCGGCCCGCCGGGCCACGCCGCGGCGCCTGCGGATCGCGTCAGAGGCGGCGGCCGGACCGCCCCTCCGCAGCCTGCCCGGGAAAGGACTGGGTTAACCTGGGGCAGCCGCTGCAGGGGTCTTTCTCCCGCTTTACCTGCTCCGGGGCACGATGCGCCGTGCAGCCGGTTTGGTAGTGACCCCGGGGATCGCTTGCTGCTCTTTAAAAACAGCCATACACTTATTTAGAGGTAGGGGTGTACATAACTAAAACCTGAAGAGCTCTAATTAGGCTATGCAGTAAAATACATCGACTTCTTTGTAACTATTTGAATAGCTACTTAAACTTCGTGCTAGAACATCAGTTTTTCTTTTGTCTACAATTATGGTTTCATACCCAGAAAAAAGATTCAGGATGATGATTTAAATGCAAGTTTCAAAATGCATCAGAAAGGGAAACAGATACTGGAGAAAAAAAAAAATCAGCGGTTTTAGAATCAGAAAGGTCAAACACAGTATCAATTCTGCAGCTGTCAACATTTTGGACAAATTTTTAGGTTTTCTGCAATGTCTTTTGAATACAGTGTGTAGGGCTTTCTAGGAGGCATTTGAAATTTTGTCTTCAGCTCTTGTAAAAACAAAAAAACAAAAGTGCACCCTCTGAATACTGGTGCATGGAGCAAGGCGGGAAAGCACGCCTGATGCTTGGTGACATCTGGTGAGAGAGCTCATGCTGTCAGATTTATTCTCACATTTCTGCAGTTACTCACCTATTCCTCATATACTTTTTGCCCCTTGTATCTTGACCTGGGTTTCAAGTATATCATACACCAATATGCCTTTTTTGAAAGTTACTCTTCTAACATGAAGAAAACAGTCATACAGATCTCAGTGCTTGCACAAGTAACAGGAACCACTTTCCAAACAAATTACCAGAACTTTTTGCTTCCTGGTTGTATCATATTGCCTTCAACAGAAATTACTCATTTTTCCCTTTAATAGATTACATTTGTTAAAATTAAGCTAGCTTCAGAATCAGGAAAGCTTCATTTTGCTCTGTTCTATCATCACATCATTTATGTATTTGGGAAATAGCTGTTACAATACTAATTTTTTCCAATAATTAGAAAAAATGCAAAGGTGGACAGATTTCTTCTAGAAAGCATGGAATAAGTCCTTTAGAGCCAAAAACCCTCAAGACTTTTTATATCTTGTAATATACCTGCAACATTTTTGCTGTAGTTGAAGTCACCCTGATTTTTAAGTCTCTAATGGAAAGGCAACTGTTTTGTGAGTTATTGAAGCAAATTTTATAGTGATCGTTGATGCCATTTTCTCCACCCAGTTTGTATTCTTTTGAGCTTCTGCTTAGGAAAAACCTCCTCCCACCACAGCAACCATACTGTGTTAACAGCTCCAGATGTAGAAACCTAATTTACTGATTTCACACAGAAAAGCATTGCAACTGCACTAACAGCTGAAAGTCATCAAGTTTCTAGAGTTTCACCACAGACTAGAAAAATCAATAATCACATAGATGGGCTGTTACTTCTCTTAGCTACAGGCAGGATATTTCCAGAAGATACTTTGTCAACACTCATAATTTAGGGAAATGTGCCCCATGTGTGCATACTGTTTAGGAAAGCAGTGAAAAACTTGCATTGCAAAACTAAATAGAACATCTTGTATAGATATACTAACACACAGAGGAATTCAGCAATAAGCTTTATGTGCATAGCTCTGTTGGGGTTTTTTAAATACTTACTGGTATAAAGTGCTCTCGAGTTCTGTTTTTTTCATTAGCCTCTATAATAGTTCATTTGCACCTTCAAATCTTAACATCCTCCCTGCTGTTACTTCATCTTTTTACTTTGTTTACACCTTTTACAGAATTTCTCTGGTGACATCTCTTTTATGACCTATTCTTAAAAGTTGTCAGCAATTTTAATGTCATTCAGGTTACACCCGTGTGACACTATGTCATCTTCCCCCGGTAAATCAACAATAAGAAGGGGAGGACATAGAAATTGCAATACTCAAGAGCAGAGCTGCAAATTTGAAGGGACAAAAATCAAATAGGTAGTTTTATTAATTGTTGTAATTTATTCCTGAATTTTTTGTTGTTAAATGTGGTTAGTTTTCTAAGCATACTTTGAATGTATATCAATTAAAATACATTGTTAAAGCTCAAGTTAGGTAAGTTATCCTCGTAGTAGTGGTTGCTGAAAAGATTATTTTCAGTGCTCTTAAAATGCTGACATACAGAAAGCCCTATTTTGGGATAGTTGCACACATTACCCTCAGGTGTCATGCCTCAGGACTGTAAGCTTTTTAAGTCTTTAGACTTGCTGCTGGTCTTTACTAATTAGTGATCTCAAGTAACAGCTATCTAGTTGCCTGTTCATTTGCCCCAACCCACATCTAAAGTCATTAGAAGTACATAACTTTCCCCACAGGAGACTCGTTCTTCTTCTGCCACAAAAATCACAGCTTGCAGGTTATAAATACTGTCACAAACCTCTGTTCCTTGGCACTATGCTATCTTGAGCTCTCTTTGTCAACGAGACACAGAAGTGCTTCTCGCTGAGGTGAGGTGAGCAAGGAGCCAAAATGACCACAGCACAGGAAGGATCTTCACCAACAGGGTGCAGTCCTGCAGCAGGACCGGCTCCAGACTCAGTCACAGAGAGGGCACAAAGCAGGGTGATAGTACACCCAGAGAAGCAAGAAGGAAACAGAAAATAAGCCCAAAACAAGACTGGAATCAACCCTTAGATTCATCTGGGAACCAAGTCCAGATATTAAACAAGACTAGAACCAACACCCAAAACAAGCCCACCTACTATAGCTCAGACAGGGAGCAATTGCTTAGCCAGGCCTGAGCTTATATGGAGTTCCTGGGCCCACGAATCAGGTGTGTGGGTGGAGGCCCCAGGTGAGGCTGGTCAGGGCCATTAAGCCTTGTTGACGCCCTCAGCACCCCGATAGTCCCTACCCGCACTCTGTCAGTGAAGTCTAAGGAACAGAAATATTCTCATTAGTGAGTCTGCAAATACAGTTGATGCCAAATTTCTCTAGCTAAGCAGACGCCTTCCTTTCAGGTACCAAGAAAAGGTGTGCCCTATGTGACCTCTGTATCACATGCCCTATTGCAAAAGTGCAGTAGACTTGAAGCATCCAAAACTGTTGGGTCTCTTTATGCACAATTAGCCACATTTCCCCAGATGCAGTGTTTACCAGTAAGGCAGTACACAATCATTCTGCTGTCATGCTTTATATTACTCATGCACAATCATGCAGTAAAGTAAGGGCCAAAATTTCTAATGAAAATAGAAACTGGCAGCAAACTGCTGTCCACTGCAGGTCAGGAACATGTGTCAGGAAATACCTGGAATAAATGCAATGGGCCTGTAGAATGGGCATCAGAAGATGAAATCACAGTCCCTTCTGGCCTTATTTCACAAAGAATGGTTTTAACGCTTAAAGTATCTGTGTTCAGCATGTCTACAAATGTTAACGTGTTTTCAGTGCCAATCAGGCAGGTAGATACTATCTACAGAATGAGGGCCAAGAAAGACTAAATGGGGAAGCCATTGTCAAAACAACCATTAGAATTCAAGAGTTTCTGGATTAAACTCATGTTGTTCAAGACTTTTCTCTTTCAGATAGTGCAAACTAACAATGCTGTGGGTGCTTTATCTGATCATCTATATTACAAATCCAAAGGCATTAACAGTGTTTGGCCTGTGTTCGCCTGGGTTCACAGGCACAGCACCACACACCAGTGTGGCACACGGGTTCCTAGGTCACATCTAGGCTGTGAGCAGGTCACTTAGTCATGCTGAAGTTTGAGCTAATAAATAGGAGAGACACTTTGGTAGAAAGTAGAAGCTGTAATCCATATTTTGTAATCACACAGGCAGCTCTAATATTTCAGTATGATGTTTCCACTACAAGGGAAGCAGGGCTAGCTAGGATAGGCCTGGTTAGATGAAATCTGTCCTTTAAAAAGCAGCTTAGGTGTCTCTGCAGTGTAATTCTTAAGGCTTTTGGTTTGTGAAGGGCTTAAGTTCAGCATTAGTCTAACTTTTCTTAGCTTGGACTGGTGCTGTGCCTGTTGCAGACGTCTGATCCAGATGACTCTGCAGGACTAATTTAGGGACAGCATACCTGAATAGTTCTGTTTCCACGTCGAGGCCCTGAGGACACTTAATAGCTCTTAATGGACCTGACCAGCTGCACCTAGAGTCTCCACCCACATCCTTTGCCCATGGGCCCAGGAGCTCTATTTAAGCTCGACCCTGACTAAACTGTGGTCTCTGTTTCGTTAGAGCCTTGATTTGGACTTGGTCCTTTTTAGTCTGCACAGACTGTGTTTAATGTTTGCTTAGGTTATATGTAATTTTCCTTCCTTGTGGCTCTCCTGACCTGCAGCTTGAGCTCTTAGCTCAACCTCAGACCTACCTCATCTCGTAGAAGTTGTTTTATTACCTGACCTTGTGCCTGAACGCAGATGCTGCCCCTGGACCTGTTCTGTTTACCCTGTGTGTGTACAGTGGGGCTGGGTGCTGGCTAGTGAGGTCCTTGTCCTGCTGGCTGTTGTGTGGGGCTCCCTCTCTCCAGGAGTAGCTGCCCTCACATTTTGCTGGAGCCACCTGCAATGCAGAGCTACTTACAGGTTTGTGCACTTTATTACTTTGTACTGTGTTGTTCAGTTTTGTTCATTCTGCGGGTAGGTGTGAACTTGCATTTTATTCTGGGTAATAGCATAATGTAATGGGAGCATTATGTCTGGCCAAAGGCCCACCAGTTTAAAACTTAGAACAATAACAAGTAGTACATACACAGGAGAGGAGGCTTGGGTAGCATCCAGGGCACTTAATGCACTCTTTCAGCTTTAAGTAATGTATACCTAAAATAGTACTTCTGTATTGTGTGGTTTTGGTTAAACTTTCTTCCATTAATTGTGCTTAAAAAAAACACCTCTAAAGATTTTTGCCTCTTCAGTGAGCTGTAGCAATGACTTCTGTGGTTTTACAATATGTTGCATAAAGAAGTTGCTGTCTATGTTCTGATTACATGTCTGATATATTGCCTTGAATTCCTCTGCCTTAGAGAAACAGTCATTTTTTCTCTAAGCACTTACTGAGTGAATGGGTATCTCTCTCTGATATTACTTTCCATACCATTTTTGTTTTTGTAGTATATTGGTTGGGATTTCATCCAGGTTGTTGCCTTTCTAGGGTGGAAATATAGGTGCATTTAATGGCTCCATGTGCTTTAGGGCGCACTTACTATGTTCTTTTGTGTCTTTCAAGTGTCCCTTTGCACCTTTTAAGCAAACCAGCACTGCATGTTATATTCAAGATGTAAGTGGATAATAGATCTGGACTAAGTAATGATGGTGTAGGGCTGTTTCCTGTTCAGTTCGCCCCTTCTTTTGTAATGATCTCTAACACTCCACTGGAGCACACAGAACAGCCTTACTCCTGTCACAGTACTAGGATCTCTATTTTCAATGGTAGGGGAAGTCAGAGGCTGTGATGCCCACGTTTCCCTCCATGTGCCTTACTTTGCATTTTAGTGAAAGCATTTCATCCACCATTTTGTTGCCCAGACAGTCATTACTGTGAGATCTTTTTCTAAACATTTATACTCAGCTTGTCTTGGTAAGCTGAATATTTTACTGTTGCCAGAAAAGATTGTGACCTACTGGTGCTACTTGCTTCCCAGGATGAAAGGCCTCAGACCATGAGCACATAAGTCTGTAGGTGTGGAAATAAACAATTCTTAGTTCTTAGCTGTTTTCTAGCCTTTAGCATGTTTTTAATGGAGCTGTGATTGTGCATGTTGATGCTTGGGTGCTCCTGTTAACCTGCTTATTATAAATAAACCTTATATTATTATATTATATATTGCTTGTTGCATTTCTTGCTCTGCGTTTTATTCAAGCCACAACTTCCAACTTATTGCCATCTTCTCAAGAAACATATTCTGATTATGTGGGGTTTTTTCATCAAGTTCTAGTTCCTTCAAATTCTGCTGTGTGCAACAAGTTTGAGAGCAATAGTTATTTCACCTCTCAAAACGCCTGTTATTTTATCTTATAAAAATAGCTTGTGTTACCTCATCTTCTAGCAGGACAAATCTTTGGAATGACATAGGTCTTGATATCCAGCCCTGAGGAGGATATGGTATGGTTACACCCAGCAGAAAGAACTTATGCATTTCTAGAACTCCCTGCCACTGACCGTAACTGTTCAAAATTCAGGTGTCTGTGGTGTAGGTTTTGCCTTGTTTCATCTGAAGTGTCTGTGAGCTTGGCTAAGATTTCCAGACTGTACTCTTCTCTCACTGCAAGGACATGTAGGGTGGGTGGGAAGAGGATGGAGGTATAAGTTGGTGATAGGCTACCTAACCACTGCCACTGAAGAGCCGCATTGACCAGGAGTTGTGCAGATTTGTGCAACTGCTTCTCCTTTATCACAGTGAGTTTAACCAGCAAAATGTTGGCATTTAAAACACCTTTAGGAATTGATGTGGATAGTACTACTCCCTTGTGTGCAGTAGAAAAGCCTCTCTGCAGGCTTGCATATGACTGGGTTGGTTCACATGAAGTTCTCTATATTACAGCTACAGACTTAATAATAATGAAGCCTTGCTAAAAACGTACTGCTTGGCATATTGTTTCACAGATCCCATTTCCAACATCTGTTTTTCAGTCTGAAGAGGTGTTAGATTTGGTGGCCTGCTTTTCACAAAAGGCTGTGGTGATAATGAGAGGTGGAAGAAGGGTGGATTGACTCTTCCCCTTACTGTAATATTTTATTCACGCATTTCCCTCTGGGAAGGAGCAGCAAACATCATCAGCGGCTCTTAATGGATGAGGTGGGGGATGGGGAAAGAGCAAGGCTCATTATATTTTACCTCCTTGCAGGAGGGAGAGGGTGGCTCAGCAGATCTTCCTTCTTGGCCAGCATCTCCCCCACGCTTCTGGGCGTGTTTGCTCCACGCGTGGGATGGCCAAGCCCTGACGGACGCTGGTGTTTGAGAGTCCTCATGGATGGCACGTGTAAAGGGAAGGGGGTTTGGCCCCCGGCGACCCCCTCGCCCGTCACGGTTGACCAGGCTTTCCCTCCTCCGGGCTAAAAAGGAGAGATGATTTTATAGTGCCATCACCGTGGCTGAGCGGGAGGTATGCGGCGTCAAACCGCAGCCTCCGTAAGTAACGGGATAATTTGCGTTTTCTTTTATTACCGTCATTTTACTTATTTTGTTGTTGTTGTTGTTAAATAACCCCCGGCGTTAGCAGCCTGGCACGCCGACGGCGGCTCTCGTGGGCAGCCGTGGGGGCACCGCCGCCACGCTCGCCGTGCCCGGGGCCGCGCCGGGTCACCCCGCAGCGCGGGGGCGTGGGTGGGGTGTGGGGGCGGCGAATCCCGCTCCGGCCGCGGGGATCCAGGGCGCGTTTTGCCGCCTGCCGGGAGGGCTCGGTGCGGCGAGCGCCCCGCCGAGCCGCCCCTCCCCGCTCCCTCCCGGAGGGTCCGGCCAGGGGCGACGCCGCCGCCGCCGAGAGCACGGAGCACGTTTCGCGGCCCGGGGCTCCTCTCCGCGCCCTGGTTCATCGCGCCATGGGAGCCGCCCGCCCGTGGGGGCTCGGGCCGTGACCCGCGCCTCTCCCCGCTCCGAGCCATGCCAACATCGCCCCTTCCTGTGAGCTGCGGGCTGGCCGCGCCGCAGCCCTGGTACGTGTGCGGGACGGGTCCCGGGGCTGCTGCGGACGGGGGGAGGGGGGGACGGGACCACGGCGGGGGCTTCTGCTCTAGAATTCCCACCTTTTTTCTTTTTTATCCCTCTGTTTTTCCACTCCTTCCCCTCTCGCTTATCCCCTTGGCTGGTTGCAAAGTTGAGCTAGGGTGGTGTGGGGAGGGGGAGGCAGAGGCACCGCCGCGGCCAGGCTCGGAGCCCCGCGGCTCGGGCCGTTCCGAGGCGGGGAGGAAGGCAGGCTGGGGGTTATTCAAATGCAAAACGCAGTTTGTTGGCTGAAAAAGCGAAAAAGTCCGGTCTCCCTGGCTGTGCTGGAGCGTGTTTGAGCTGCAGCAGCCAGAGCCTGCCTGAAAAAACCCGCCAGGCAAGAGAAACTGCCTGCAGCCTGCGTGGAGGGCAAGGGAACAATCAAAAGGGACCCTGCCCGGCCACAGGGGTCCCCAGCCAGGCGGAAAAACCCCGCAGCCCAGCCCCGCTCCCCGGTAAAACAGGCGAGCGAGGGCTGTGCAGCATCACCCCGTGGAGGTGCCGCTGCTGTGCGGAGCCGGGGGGAGCATCCGGGGGTGGCTCCCCGCCTTTGCCACGGGAGAAGCCGGGCGCGTTGGGATGGGCGCTGCGGGTCCCCAGCGCCGTCGCTGGGGTCGGCCCTATTGTCTGCAGCCCGGGGAGGGCTCCCGGGGTTGGGGGGCACGGCCAGCGGCGGGGCTGGGCCACGAGGAGCCGCTGCCTCCCCCCCAGGAGGGCCCTGCCTGCCCCTTCCATTCCCCCCTTGGGGTCTGCCTGCCTGCACTGAAGGAACCAGAGCCCTGTAGGGCTGTAGCCTCCGGGGTGGTCCTGGGCATTTAGCTGCTCTTGGAGCTGGGGGAGAAGAGGTGGTGGTCTTACGGCGACTGGAGGCTTGGTGCTGGCGGCAATGCTCCCTGCCGTGTTCGTGATAGAACTAGGGAAGAAAGATGTGGTTCGCCGAATGGGTAAGGAGAAAAGACGAGGCGGCCTGCTGGAAAGCAGGACCAGCAAACCTTACAAAGGTATGGCTGCTGGCGCCCGAGGAGCGAGCAACGGAACAGGCTGGCTTTGCGAAGGGACCTGGCGCAGCTGTAGTCAAAGGAGACGCGCCAGTTGTGTGCCCAGCCCGTCCTGCACTGAGCCAGCCTATCCTGCTGCACCCCGAAGATATTTAAAGAGCAACGTAGTCCACATCACTTGGATCTCGGCCTATTTAGCAACGTGGTGAGATTGCCACTCCTTTAAGGAGGAGAGAGGAATGTGCAACGGGCATCTGGAGCAGGGCATGAGCGCACCAATCTCAGTGCATACCCTTGAGTCGTGTGGTGGGAGTCGACTCCCGTAAACAAGCTGGCCAGGGTGGCTGCACCAGCATGGATCTGGCTAAAGAGCTCTTATTCTAGAAATTATAGTGCAAAATGGGCAAAGATCGCAGCATTACATATTTAAACATGACCGAGATTTTTAGGGCAGAGGTGTCTCTTTGCATTTTAAAGACAATGGGAAAACCTGTGAAAATAATAGTACTAGTAATAATAATAATAAACTTCCAAATGATAATAGTTTTTCCCAGCTGTGCTCAGTGCTTTTTGAGGTACTTTTGCGGAGAGGCAGAAGGCTATTCTGTGGTTTAATCACCCTGTTTTCATTATGTCAGTCAACATAAACAAGGAAAACTTAGCATTTAGTCTTGGTCTGGGCAGGTAGTCTGGTGGACCCTAACTGTCAACGAGGAGAAAGCTGGTTTATGCTTTTCAGAGGCAGTTGCTCAGCTAGCACAAGGGGTGGTGGTGGTTGCTCTAAGGATGAGGTTCAGTCCCTCAAGATAAAGAGGTGTTTGTTGTCCTTGGAGGAGACATGGGAAGGCTGGGTTCTGCAAAGCAAGTAATTGGGGAAGAATTCAAGGTGAGATGTACCAAGGAACTTTGATGTTTACAGTTTCTGTAAGACCTAATTCTTCACTGTGTAGTAATTCAAAATCTTCACTGATAGTGTTTTATTATGACTGGCATGGTACCCGTGGCTGTTAAAGCTGGCCTAAGCACTTCCATCCTGCTTTCTGTTTTCAGATACTTAAAATTTCAAAACACTGTTCAGGCTGAAATTTTCCAGGCTTAATCTTTGCCTGAAGGTTCTTCCCTCCACCTCCCCCTTCTTTTAGCTGAGTTTGAGATAAGGTGATTCAGTTAAGGGTGGTGGGGTTGTTTTGTGGTTTTGTTGTTATTTTTAAGAAAAGGCAAACCCCTTGAAGAATGGAGTCATATTATCAAAAAATAACGTAGTGTTTTAAACAGCATAAATGCAGAATTAGAGAGGCATATGATTAGCTAGGGTGTTTTGTTTGTTTTGCTTGTTTTTTTATTTGTATTCAAAAGTACCTGGAGTGTTCTGGTGGATGGGGCTTTTATTTGTGAAACTTTAGAAATTACTTGGTATCTTTTTACTTTTTTAGCATTCCCCCTGTGAAGGTCAGTGTTGGGCTGCACTGCACAGAGATTAAAGTAAGCCTGTACTCCTGCCTGACTGAAGGGAGGATACTTGCACGTGTGATGTGAGTCTTCACAATGGATTTTTGGTTCAAGTTGTTTGTCTGAGGCTTAATCTGGTTTGTGGTTTAGGCATGTGTGGTTCCTTGCCACACTTCTGCACACTTGTAGTTTTTTTCCTTTTTTTTTCTAATTGTTCTAATAAAGCTTTCCCTAAACTGGGCGGGGGTTTTTTTGGTGGTATTTTTTTATCTGTGTGACTTACTGTGCAGGCTCCAAGGTGCATGAAGTAATGACACTGCAAAATGCTAACCATGGATATCTTGCTAAATTAATGGAGTGTGCCTATTTCACAGCAGCCTGCAGCTCCTTACGCAGTGGGGTGGTGGCCCTACCTTATTCTCCAAACACAGAGGTGGCCTTCCGAGGCTAGCAAGAACCAAAATTTAGGATGAAGGCTTTGGTGCTTGGTCTGCTCAGCATCATCCTGTGTTGCTGATGAATGAGTAAAGGACTGTGCTTTATGTGCCTCTGTCTCTGAGAAGCTGAGGTGGCATCCTGCAGTGCCTGTCTGACATTCACATGCTGCTGGAAAATGTTGGCTTAAGTCAAAGCTTAATATATGTTGATGAGATATATCTGGTTGCCTTAAGAGTGGTGTAGTCCTGTAACGTAAAGCAGAAAACCTGTATGTAGGAAAATGGAGCGGGGAGGCCTCTGTAGAAGGCTGCGTATGAAATAACTCATGATGAAAAGTTTAATTTTTGTTTCTTAACCAAAGCCAAATGTGTATTCAAGGATTAAAGAAGGCGGAAAGGAAAAATTAAAGCTGATTCCCTGCTCCTAACCCATTTCCCTTCTTTTAATATAAAAAGTGTTCTACAGAGCAATGAGTAGATGCAGAGAACTAAGCCAAATTGGAAAGCAGGTTGGCTTTGGTGCATCTGGGAAGAATATGCAGATGACATGACATGCTTTTGCACCTGAGGGTCAGATTTTTTTAATGTCTGCCTTCTCTGGTGTCTGTTGCATCTTCCGCTACAACATTTGCTACTGGAAGATGAGGTGTTTTTCAATTCTAAGTTGTGCATCTAAGCTTGTGTGACAACTTCTTAGTCACATTGCAGCCCTTATTGCTTGGGACCTGTGTATTATTAAGTGGCTTCTATTGAAGATTCCAGAACTTGTTTCCCCTGTGGGCAAATCTCAAGGGACTTTTTAAAAGATACCTAAATACTGAAACAAAATGTATTTAATAAATGCATCTGGCTGTAGTGAAACCAGGTGAGTGGTATAACTAGTGACTCTAGCTGTGTCATTTCTTTTCACTATATAGCTCTGTTTGTTCAGGGGTCACTTGCTATCTTTCATGGCACCATAAAAAAGCTGCTGCCATTTGTTATGAAGACACATCTAATATTTTTTTTCCCCTGCCATCTTCCTACAAGAATCAGGTTATGTAACAGAATCTTGACTGACACTGTCTCTAGAATAAAAACTTTCTTTATTTTTTTTTTACCCAATTGTGTAAATTGAAACATTGTGGTTAGGTGTGTTTAAGGGTTTTTTGTTGTTTCTTTGTTTGTTTGGGGTTTTTGTTTCTGTGTTTTTCCCTGGACACACTCTGACAATATGGGGTTAAAATTCTTAATTACTTTGTAGACAGAATTCTCATTATAGTTGTTTGGAATTTTGACCAAGACAGAACTAAAAGATTTACCCTTTTATTAGCTTTTTTAGCAGTATTTGTTGAGGATTATAGCAGTCAGTGGAATTGTTCCAGGTTTATTACCATGAGTGAACAAAACTTAAGCAGCTGGCCTTAAAACCAGCTTTCAGCTTTGCACATGAATTAGAAGAGATAAGTTGGCTCAACTAACAGACAACTTCATGATGCACTAGTATTATCTAGGGCAGTTCCCTGCAAACCCTCCTGTCACCTATTACCTGTTTTACGTCCTAGAGATGCCTGTGCTCCCCTGTGAGGGAGGGCGTGGCGGGTCTCACCTGGTTTGGCTTTCAGAAGAAAGCATTGAAGTAAGTTTGTTCCTATCTAGGGTGATAGAAAAGTGACAAGTTATTATATTGCCCCACTAGGTTTATGTTTTATAATCCCGTTGAGTCCACGTAGATGTTTTGGAAATTGAATTAATTACTTGCTGTGAAATCTGACCAATGTAATAAAACCATTTGTTGTCCTTAGGAAGTGACATTAGATGATTTGCAACTGCTGCAGATATCAACAGTCCTTGCCAGTGCTTTAAAGAGAAAAGGGAAGGTAAAATATTTCCTAGTGTCACAGAGAACAGCACTTGAATACCAAGCTTGCAGCTACATGGTATTCTGGTCCTAACTGAGGAAGAGGAGACAAAAAAATAGCAATATAACTTACTGGATGTGTTATTTAAAATGTTAGATTTTAGCTAGAAGTTAAGGTGGCTGTGGCAGACTAGTATGCAAGACTAGGGGCTTTCTGTAAGGGAAGCAGAGATCTTTTGTTGACCAGCACTTTGCCCAAAAGCATACAGTCACCTTGCAGGTCAGGTCCTAGACAAAGATAATTAAAGTCAAGCAATAACTTCCCACCCCTTAAAAATTTCCTTTTGGGGTATATTCATATTTCTTCTGAAAAACCCAAGATCACTCCACTGACAAAACAGAGACAAAATGGATAAAAGTGTTGCTGTTCTTGTGCCCCTGTGTTGTCATCTAAGTCAGACAAAGCCTTTGCCTTCTTTTATAATGCAGCATTTGAAGTCAGGCAATTTCCTACAAATAACAGCATTCTTTTTTTAGCAAGAAAAAGGGAAGTCTTGAACCACTCTGTTCATAGCCTCTCTTATTTTGGCCCTGAAGAGAAGCAATGCTTCGGCACTGATAGTTACGTACATTCTTGCCAGACTGGTGTGTTTCTCTGTATTAACAGAATAAAAAAAAATTTTAAAAAACGCAAAACCAACAAACAAAAGAACCCCAGGGTGATTTTCCCTCTTCAGTCCTAAAGCAAGTATTTTGCAGTTTTCAAATCATGCAATCACAGAATGGTTTGAGTGGGAAGGGAGTTTAAAGATCAGCTCATTCCAATCCTCTGCCACTGGCAGGGACACCTTTCACTAGACCAGATTGCTCCGATCCCCATCCAACCTGGCCTTGGACAATTTAAGGGATGGGGCAGCCACAGCTTCTCTGGTTAACCTGTGCCATGGCCTCAACCCCCTCCCAGGGAGGAATTTCTTCCTAATATCTAATTTAAACTTGACCTGCTTCACCTCCTTCGTCCAAATGCAGGTAAACACATATCATCATGTAATTGTAGTAATCATTTTAAAAAATTACCAAATTGTTATAAATTAAACTTTTGATTGATAAATTTGGTGGTCGTGCTTCCTAAACTTCTACAATAACAGCAACAACTGCTTATGTAGAGAAGCAATATGAGCAAAGTGTTGCACGCATTCGGTATTCTCAAAAATTCAATTGCTATTTCTACTCCAAACCTCCTGTATTCTCTGGCTATTCTGCTTCTGTTTCAGCACTGATAAAGAGAAAAGACTTTATCTCTTCAGTTCCCCTCCTGACTCACACATTCTCATATTGCCTGGCCTTTGTTGAGTGCTTGCTTTCTTCCTTGCCCTGCTGGCCATAGGCTCTGAAGGTAACTCACATTTCCTCTCCTGCCCCTGTTATGTAGCTCCTCCGTTAATGGCTACTGATGTGCCTGCTGCTTGCTTCCAGCTGGTTTTGCAGCCCACCAGGCCATCCTTTGGAATGAGGAGCCCAGTCTCTGTCAGAAGCTCAAGAAACTGGGGAGGCTTTTTGCAGGCTGCCAACAACTATGTCACGGACCTGCTGATGTGATGCCGATGCCCTCTTTGGTTCATGGAGTGACTCCTAATGGCCATGTCTCCCTTCCCCCGTGAGTCTCCAGGGAAGAGGAGCGGGAGGAGAGTACTCAAATTACCTTCACTTCAGTGTTGTCTTCGCTTTGCCATTTCAGTATCTGACCCAGCTTTTACAGAGTGCTTCTGTGGGAGCTGTTCAGGTCTCTTCTATGGCCTTTGAAGCCTCACCTGCAACTACAAACAATTCCATATGTCTGTGTAGTCTCTCCAGGTTGGATGTGTTGCTGTGATGGAGGACAGATGCTGTTCAGCTTGTTTATGGTGTCTTTGATGGGCACTGTTTTCTGACCTGACCTGAGAAGGGTGTTTAGCTTTGTCTTGTACAGGAGTACAAGGCTCTAAATGGTATTTGTGTGTGAAAAAACCTGCTGTCTCAGTAATCATGTTCATCTGATACGTAAAATGATGTGATACAAGATAATCACATCATGTTTGGATAAGGTACGTGGTTTATATATTGTAGTACAGAGGATCAGTTGGCTTACTGCAGCTGAATCAACAAGAGCCAGGCTACAAAGTGTTTTAAATAAGCTACTCAAAAAGAGTTTGGGGAGTTACTGTTAGCCTTGGTGGGTGCTGTGGCCACTGGGCAGCCTGCCCAGGGCTGTGACAAAACAGCTGGCCAGAAACATGCTAGCCAGTGTTCTGCTTTGGGGAGCAGCTAGCTGGTGGCCCCACACAGAGGCCATGTGTGTTTGCTGTGCTAGCCCATCCCCTTGGCAGGATAATGAGCTCCAGTTGGTGCAGTGCTGTTTGGGCTGCATTAGCATAGCTCTTCTCACCTTCGGCAGAGCTCAGACCAGGCTGTGGGGAGGTGCAGCCTCCATGAGATCACCCTGTTGGCTTCAAGGTGGGGATTGAGGTCATAAGAGGGAGTGGTGGTGTCAGAAACCTGGTAGCACTCTTTCCTCTTCTGTTTCCTTTAGGAGCCAAGATCCTTTTCTTTTACTTCCATTTGAGGTCAGGATTTTAGACATCATCCCGATACTTCTTTCTTTCCTTTTTCTTGGCCTCTTCTGATCAATGAGGTGCAGATGGCCTGGAGGTGACTTGATTTGGGCTTAAGGAATTGAAATGAATGATGGTGAAGGGAAACCACCCTCCTGCTGGAGACTATAGAGCCTCTGGCTCTGCCTGTTCCCATTTTTAGGCTGCCCTTGTCTACTCACCTGATCTATTCAAACATCTAAATAAACTTTTCAGAGCCTTCAACCAGTACTTTAAAAGGACTATGTGCTTAAAAATATGTACTTGTGAGAATTGCTGTACTTTTAAAAATCCCCAACCTGCCTTGAGGGAAATTGATTTGGAGCATGAGAAATCTGTTGTGTCTTTTGAGATGATTCAGTTGTTTGGGGAGCTGGGGGACCTGTGCGTTGCAGTTGTGTTTGGGGACAAAAGCTTGGGACAGATCCATGGTGGGTTTTTTTGAGGGTAAATGTATTAAGTCGTAGTGATAAAGGAAAGACAACTGCCATGCATAAAACATCTGATATAGGTAGAAAGTATGGAATCAAGGCTTGGAATGTGCAGTGTGCTGTGAAGGTATTCTGAAAGATAACACTGAGAAAGCCCAATTCTTCCCTGGTCCAGTTTCCCTGTAATACCAAAATTGATGTCTTTGGGGAGCTAGTTACTTCTCCCATTTTATCTGGAAATGTACCATGGTGGGCTACCAGTGGGTGGTGAAGAATGAGAGATGCCCTGGTGATGACCTACTGAGTACACACACACAAAATAAACTCAGCTTTGTTCTTTCTTTCCTGAATGTCCTTACACTGATAAATATGATCTTCCCCTTACTCCAGGGAGGTTCATTGGTTAATGAACTGTTAATAAAATTGAAAAAACTCAGACTTTTTAGAACTGAAATAAATAAAAAATATGTGAAAAGAAATAGTGAATAAATAGTAAATGTGATGTTGCCTGGTCATTTGAGCTTAGTTTGCTTCTTCATTTGTGTTACAGGCCTCTAGGCAAGCTTTTTGTTTTGTAGCATACTAATATTTTCAAAACTTTTGTGCTAATTGAACCTAATACCCAATACTGCTATTTCTAATCCTACCTCTCTATATTTAAATATTAAAAATGGTCAGTTTAATGTATGTGCACCTTTTATTAATTAGAATTATATTAATGCTGTTTTGTATGTTTTTCTGTTTCAGAGTTGGCATTGTATCAGCACAGAAAGCAGCAATGGGAGTATGCAATTTTCTATTGAAGAGGTCTCTCAAGAGCTCATGATTTTTTCCCATCTCTTCTGTTAACATTCCTCCTGCTCCACAGACATGGCTCACCATGCAAGGCCTTCCAGATCAGCCAAAAAAGAAGAGTTAGGCAAAAGGAAAACTAACCAGAGCAAAAAGAAATCTAGCCAAGTGAGGAAAAAACCCACGAAGACTGCCACAAAAGCTGTTAGTTCTGGAAAAGGGAAAAAAGCAGTGCAAGAAAAAGATACTAAGAAAAAACAGCAAGAAAAGAAACCAATCATGAGCTCTTCAGGTAGACTTCTTAGGAGCAATGTAACCAGAGCCTTGTCTGGAGCATCTTGGGTGAGTTTGGAGAAAGCTGACAATATCCTCTTTCACAACCAGGATTCTTTTGACATCAATGGCTTTACAATGTCTCTCCGTAACCGATCCTTCTCTCGTCGATTGTCCCAAACTCCAATAATTGCAAAACCCAGGAAAGCTGCAGCACAAAAAAGGCTAGAAACAAAGGAAGAACATGAGCAAGAAGCAGTGGCAGTAGTAGAAGAGAAAAATGATGAAACAGGCGAAGTAGCTTTACAACAAGATTTAGCACAAAATGAGTTAGCTGTTCTGCCTGTAGAAGGCTGTCTGTGTAGTGCAGGTGAAGAGCCTGTTATCCCATGTGCCAGTCAGGACAAGGGGGTGCAAATACCTGAAACAGATGACTCTATTTCAAACAGTCAGGTAACTGATGATGGGACAGAAGCTTCAGAGGTGAACTCTAAGCATGAAGACCTGCCCTGTGAGCAGATACCCAGTAATCTTGATACAGGTATTTTGGCTGAAGCATTTGTTGAACATGCTATGCTGGTGCTTTCATCTTCTCCTTCTGACACTATAATTGCCTCTGAATCAAACTCAAAGGTGCATGCAGAGACTTCCTTCAATGTGGTGCCTAACAGTACAGAACCTGACTCCAGCTCTGTTGATACCTCAGACCTCAGCTCAGCAGTACTGATAGAGTCAGTCACACTTGCCAAATCCCACATTGGAGCAGAGTTGGACATGGTGCTACCTAGGGAAGAGCAAGTCTTGGATTCTGCACCTCTAGTTACCTCTGAGTTTAACTCACAAGAACATTTTTTAGAAGGTGCAAGGTCACTTGCAGAATCCTGCTTGAAGGCAGGCTGGGATTTGGAATCTGAGAATAAAGACTTTGGTTCAAGTTCCAGTTCTGTAGCTGCCTCTGAATCAAATTTGCTTTTACATTTTCCAGGTGCAAGCTCACTTGCAGAATACCCCATGAAACTGGTTGTGGATTTTTTACCCATTCACAAAGAATTTCATTCAAATTCAGATTTGAGCTGTACAAGAGAGAATTCAGAATTTGACCCAAAGAACATATTTACAATATGTGAACCAGTCTCCAATACCTCTTTAAACAATATTGGAGTAGAGGACATTGAACAGCTTGTTAAATGTATTGATGCAGAGACATTAATTTTAAATTCCGGATATGTCCCCACATTATCTTCAGATTTAGAAAAAAGCACAGTTGATAAAATCTCTGCTGAAAGCTCTGGACAATTCTCTGCAGGTTTTGTTTCAGAGTTGCCTTCAAGCATGGAAATCTCTGCTCTTGCCTCAGAAAAAGCCATAAATGCAGATTTGCCAGCTGACTCAAGACTGCAGCATAATGATTATTCATCACAGCTGGGAAGTATCGGAGTAAGCTTGAATTTGGTTCAGGGCAACGTGAGCAACAGCACTGAAGCAGTTGAGGCCTCAGGGCCGTCCTCTCTTAAAAATCCAGCTGGTGATTACCCTGTTCCATATTCATCCTTGCTCCCTATGCTGGAGAAAAAGAAACGAAGGCGTTGTGGAGTCTGTGAGCCCTGTCTGCGGAAGACAAATTGTGAGGAATGCAGCTGTTGCAGGAAGCGCAAAACTAGTCACCGGATATGTAAAAAGAGAAAATGTGAAGAACTGAAAAAGCCACCACCACCAATCATGCTACCTTTTGAGGTAAGACAAGGAAGTTGTAAATTAAGTCACTCTGTTGAGGCTTGAGGTGCATCTGTAAATTCTGCAAAGGGAAATGCTGGCCACATTACAGCTTTAGAGAGTTCAGGGTTACTGTTGGTGCTAACAGGTTGTACAGTAACTTCCTCTTGTCATCTACAGAAGTGTAGGTTAGACTGAGCTGGAGTTAGTCTTGTTCCTGCTTTGTAAATCCCTAAAATCATAGGTAAATATGCCTTTAACGGTGTGTCCCTGACACTGGTATATTGTCCAAAACAATGGATTAATTAGAGTGCATGAAGAAATGACAAAGATTTAAGCACAAAATGTGGGGAGGAGGGAGATGGAGGGTAGTCTTAGGAGACTGTGAATTACTAGGGAGAGTGCTGGTATTTCAATACTTAGGGCTAAAAGCAAAGGAAGGCAGGTTGTTCGCTCTTCGGTTCAGTTAAAGTAATTTGCTTGTGATGACAGATTAGGTGGAAATCAATTTATAAACTTCAGGAGCAAGTTGTAGCTGCATTTTCCCCTTTCGCATCTCTCTGCCTTTCTAATTGTCTGCTCTTCTGTTTCTCTCATTTCACTTCTCCTTCCTTTCTCTCTTTGTCTCTTACCACATTCTCTGTACATACTTTCTTTTTCTGTGTTTCTTACTCATTTTTCTGATCCATCAGCCTTTTATAACCCAGGTCATTACTTTTGGAACAAAGAGGAGGGGAAAAGACAGTCTGTATGCCCATGTGATAACAGCACTGACCTTCTGAGGGATTTCAGTTCAAGATCAGGCTTTAAATCAGGTAAGTAGGGAGTTGAACATAGATTTCCCACGTCCCAACTTAATTCACTGACCTCTTAGCTGCAGAGTTACAGTCAGCACTGCCAGGTCCTGCTGGGAGTGTTCTCTTCATATGATCCAATAGTACCTGAACCACAGAGGGGGAGAGGCTGTCTTGGTAGTTAAATCACGGGGACATTTGCCTTGGGATGTGGAAAACTGAGGTTCCAGTCTCTTTACCAGTGTGTACTCTGAGTGGAAGAGTTCACACTGGGGAGAATCCACCTGCAAAACCTTTCTCAAGAGCAATTTCATTAAAATGGTGTGTTCTTACAGCAGGTAGAAATTCCTGAGGAGATCTCAGTTGAGGAGATCTCAGGAGACCTCTTGTTCTCACTGCTCTGCCCTGTGCTTACCAGGGTTGGCAGAGAAGGCCGTTCTGGTTTTGAGGCAGGCAAGCAGAAAGAAGAGTCCTGTAGCAGTGAGGGGATATGATATATTCCCCTTTGTGGGGAAGTATATTTTAAGGTATGATGTTCAGGGAAGTAGTTTGGCTCAGAATTAATTCAAAAACCTTTCTGTCTCAACTGCTCCTAAATACTCTTAAAAAAAAAAAAGGAGGGAGGGACAGCTGTAATGTGACTTAAGATAGATACTGAAATAATAAAGGTGGTAGAGACTTCTGACTTTTTACAGCAAAAGAGTAGTGACATTGTCCTTTTGTATATTTAGTCAGTGGGATTGAAGAAAAGCTCATGGGAGAGAATTTGTGGAGTTGAGGTAGGAAGTGATCTAAAAGCCATGTTTTAAACAGGGTTTTGGCAGAGTCAGTGAAAGGAAGCACTCTAGCTTTTCTGTCAACCTTTGTTTTCCAGGCTAAACATACTTCTTTTCTTGTTGCTCAGCCTGACCTTCTCTTTGCAGATTAGCTTTGCCCCTTCACCTTTGTCCTCTCTGGGCACTCATTTTACTGTCTTTATGAGAGATTCCTTGTTTTTATTCTTTTCTTTGGCAGCTTTTATTTTGGTGTGCTTTTATTTCATTAGACTGGTCACATTCTGTATGATGCATTCAGAGCTGCACCAGAGGCCTCCTTCATTTCTCGTTAAATTTCATATGAAATTTCAGGGTGCTGCTTGGAGGAAATAAAGAATTCCTGACATTTAAGAACAAGTCAGGTGTTTTCTTATAAAACTGTATTTGAACGAAACCTGGTGTGTTTTCAGATATGCCTAGAAAGAAGCCTTGCCTCATTTTCAATCTCTAGAAACTCTGCTCTGAGAAAATGAGAGGAAAGTATTTGTACAATGTCACCTGAGCTCTTTAAAGATGTTGAGATACAGGGGAAGGTGTTGGGGGATGCAGAATGCTATCACTCAGTTTAGCAGCTATCCTTTACATAAGATTGCAGGGAATCCCGTTGTGTTTTCACAGACTGGTAGCACTGGGACTTCTGTGATAGGAATGTGTTTCAAATAGAAGGCAGCTGGGGAAAACCCAAAACTGTAGGTCTCTGTCCATGGTATAGAAAGTGAACATAAATAATCAAGCAAAATGAGGTTGGTTTCAGTGTGTTCCTTGTTCAGAAGAGTCATGCTTCTTTCTCTCATGTTGGTGGAATGTAAGCATTTTTTGGAGGTGATTCACTGGGAGGAGGGTGTAGGGGATAGACGTGCTCTGAGGAAGCATAGTTTAAATGTTGGTATTTTCCCTTTAAGGGAATTATCTCTTTCCATTCTGACTAAAAAATGCAAAAGTCCCTATGAAGTCAGTGAGAGCTCTGTGCATTAAATGGCTATATAGCCAGTGTGAGGGTTGGCAGTTCACACATGCTGCTTATGAGAGAAAGTGTTGGTTTTCTTAAAGAACTTAGATGGATTTGCGGTTACAGGGAGTAAGGTCTGGCTGGTAGAAGCCATGAATGTAAACTGAAGTGCATGTTCCAACACCCATGCCCACGTGTGCACAAGCACTTAGCCCTTGGGAAAATATCAGTTGCATGTTTGGAACTGGCATTAGTTAGGTTACTGTTATTTCCATTAATTCACACATAATGCAGATAAAGATTTGAAAACTATATTGGACTTGAAAAATATAATTTAAAAATAACAGCCACATAAACCTTCAGTGATATTGTACCTTCCTGAATGTAATGGGTTTTGCAGGGATGTGACATCATGAAAGTCTGGATAAGGCATTGTGGGCTCTAGTTCCCTGTGTGTAGCAGTATTGTTGAATGTAATGCCCCTCTTTGTGAGGGATTCATACCGTGCCTGTTTGGTGTAGAGCTGATAAAGAAGAGTCCTAAAATATATAAGGGAAAACATTTTTTTGCTTATTGAATTTTTTTGAAAGAGCAGCTCAGTAAATAAAATGTTAACAAGGTTTCAAAAGAAGAGGAAAAAGGCTTTATCTTGGGTTGCTGTCCCTCTCAGAATGAATAATGCAGCAATACTTCACAGTGAAGAGTTTGAGAAGCTTACACACACGCAAGTGTGAAGCTTCCACATTTTTGTCTTTAAGGATTGCTGTTTTCTGAAATAGTATAGCAGTTACTGCAGGCTATTTCGCAGCTGTTTGTTTCCAAAAAGCAGATTTAATTCCAAAAAGTTGTTTGCTTTGCTGCTGTTGCTCTGCATACTGTCAGGGCTGTCTTGATGAGTTGCAGTGTGGGGCAAGGATTTTATAGGCTTCAGAAGTAACATGTGGATAGGGAAGGTGGCTCATGGTTTATTTTCTTTTCTCCATGGAAAAAAGATTCCCGTTTTGGCCAGGCAGGTGTTGCAGGTGGAGCAGCAGCCGGTGCTGATGCAAGCAGTGCCTGCGGGGTGCTCGCAGCCATGGCCGGAGCTGCTGGCTGCGCTGGGCTCTGGCAGGGCCGATGGGATTCAGTCGGCTCGCAGCTCGCCAGCGCGCTCCTGGGGGAGCTGTTGCCCTGGCCTAGGAGGCTGTCAGGCTCAGCAGCTCCGGTTACCGAGCTGAACTTGCAGGGGTTCATGACCCCACAGCTCCTCTTGCCCAGAAGGCCATAAACTTACGAGCTGCTGCTGAGCTGTCAGTGTGGGGAGCTCTCATCTCCAAAGGCTGCTTTCTGCAGGGCCTCGCAAGGCAGGGTACCTACACTTTTGGGTCCCACCTAGGCAGGGAGCCCTCTTGGGCTGAAAGCATCTGCTGGAGAGAGCTTTAATTCCTATCAGAACTAAATAGCTAGATTCAGTGGGACCTGTAGTCAACAAACTGACTAAAAAAATGAGGTCACTGAGTGTAAATTCACTTGGGTTGCCCAAGGTGTCTGGAGACATCTTATTTAATGGCTGTAATCTGAGTAACACGAAATATTAAATAACAATAAGGGCCTCCTTGTCTGTGGGTTTTTAACACACTGCCTAAAAACCCAGACATATTAAAAAAGGATGCTGCAATTCAAGTTGGTTGGGAACTTTCCAGTAAGCCATTCCTTGAATGGAAAATGCTGATTTAACAGGAACTTCTCACAGATACTATCTGTCTTAATGGAACTATTTTTGGGGGAAGTTTCTCAAGGCTTCAAATGAAATTTCTGTTTAAAACTTAAAAAGGATATGAGAATTATTGGAACAGGTTGGTGGTAAGGGCTTTTGGCCTGATGCAGACCAAGGGCTTGAACTTTGGTCTCCCACATCCCATCTGTGTCCTCTTGAATTTTGAAAGGTTTGCTCTGCTTTGGAGGACAACCAAGTGTCAAAATCTCAAATAAAACCAAAATGGAATTCTTGTTTTCCAGCCAGGCCTAGCTATAATCAAGAAATTTAGACTTTGTGGTATTTATTTTACAATAGACTCCAGAAATATTTAAGCCAGTTGAATTTTAAAATGAGAGCACATAAAACCACTCCTGAGCATGATACTTGAGAGTTCTGTTAGGGGATAGCACACGGCTAGAGGAGTTTGGTAGTGTGTGTGATGAGCAAAGCTGCATATGGCCAACCCAGCGGATGTGGGGCAGGGAGTTGGCATTGTGCAGTTTACTCTTATTTTACACACACAGTCACACTCTGGGGGAGTGTAAAATAATTACAACTCACAGTACTTTGCCATTTTCTGTGATCCTGGGTGTGGACTATAATGCTGCCTAAATTACAGTGAGATGGATTAGTTTGTGCTCCAGTTATTTTCAGAGGCTGTGTTTAACAAGTTGCCTCCTCACTGCTCCTTATTTTCTGTGCTGGTTCTTAAGGCTTTTATGGGAAAATTATTTGAAGAGATTTCTTTCCTTCATTGTGTCATAGGACCCATCCTACCATGAGGGGAAAGTGCCTGAGTAACATGGAAACCTGAAACTACCGTCCAGTGCACGCACCAATCTGGAGACTAAATCAGAATATGGGGTCTTAGGGTTCTTAGCAAACAAAATATTTAGTTTTTTTCTGTACTGTAAAGTAGCCAAAACTACGAAGAAGAATCAGGTCACTAATTGTATGTACCTCTCTTATTTTTATTATGCATAAGGACCCTTGCCAGACGTGTGGTGTTTGGGGAAAAAAAATTATAAATCATTATTTTTGTTTTACCTTATCCTAAATCCTGCTTAATACCTCACTCTGGTGCAATAAATGAGCTTAGATACAAGGTAGCATCAGACAACAAAAAATGGGCAACAGCTTTCTCTGACTTAATTGATGCTCTGCAGAATGAGTTGTGTGTCCCGGTCTGAGCATTTCCTCTATTTTAACTGATTCACACCAATAAGCAGACAGGAATTACATTACAGTATAGCACTGTATAAGAAGGCAGTTTCAGATTGGAGTTTGTAGCTGATGAAAAGATGTTCTTAATGGTTTTTATCTTCAGTGCATAAATCCCTGGCCAACGTTTTGGTTTAGATGTCAACTGCAAAACTTTTCAGTGAATGCTTAGGTGACTGCAGTGTTAGATACGTTGTTATTTGTTTGTTGTCCCTAGTTAGCCAGTGTCTGTGTGATCCGTGAGGGCTCGGTGTGACAGCTGGTAGAGCTGCGACCCCTCCGTCCTCCTTCATCCGGATGAACGTTTAAGCAGGTGGAGTTGTGGGAAAATTGCACTCGATGTTTCTATGGTGGCCAGTTCCCATTGCAATCCGTTAGCAGCAGATCGGTTCTGTTGCTGTTGTGTGCTGTAGGAATAGATGCAGACAGGGGAGAATCTCCAGCGGGACTGCGGTGGGAGGGCAGGGTCCGCTGGCTGTTGATCCCGGTGGGCGCTGGGCTCCTCACCCCACGCTCACATTTTGGAGGGGGCTGGTGCAGCGTCGCGTGTCCTCGGCTCGGGACAGCAGGCGAGGGCAGGCCCTCACCTCCACCAGGTGAGCGGCGATTTGTACTCTTTCCACGACGATCCGGGTGCGGAGCCCCACGACGGCCGCCGGTGCCCGACGCTGCATCCCCGGTGCCGCTCACGGAGAGGGTCGGGGCTCAGCCGCCCTGGGCACGGCGCTGTGCGCACGCGTGCGGGGGGGCCGTGTCCTCGCCTGACCCCGGTCTCATCGCAGCCCTCTCCGAGCCGAGTGACCCCGGCCCCGGTGCCCGGGTGGGTGCCCCGTATCGCCCGGGCCGTGCCCGGTGAGCGGGCGCGGGGCGGCGCCGGCTCCGCGGGTAGTCCGTGCCGGCTCTTGCGGGCGGCCGCGCGGCAGCGCCTTTGTTCGGGCGGCAGGCCGCGGGGGGGCGCTGCGGGGCGCTGCGCGCTCCCGCGGGGATGCACGCGGCGCGCGGCCGCGCGGGCGCCGCTGCGGCAGGAAGCAAAGATGGCGGGGCAGGGGCGCCGCCGCCGTGAGGGGCAGCGCGGGGCTCCCGCCATGTGAGGGGCGCCGGGGGCGGCGGACGGGCCGCCGGGAGCCGCCCCGGCCCGCGCAAGTGCCGCCCGTAAAGCACTCGGGGTATTGCAGAAATAGCGCTGTTCCATAATAAAAATCGGAGGTGTCCGCCTGCCTTTGTGACCACAACTTATATTCTGCAATTTGATGTTTTTTTAGGTCCTAACAGAAAACAAAAGGCCTCAGAGGAGGAAGCAAAGAGTTTTTAAGGTAACCGCTGATCGCTTTGATATTTCTCCCCTCCCATTTCGAGCAGCATTTCCTAGTCCTACGGCCCAGGAAGGCAAAGGGTTAAGCGCTGGGTAGCGGCGCTTTCCAGCTATCCAGCAGATTAGCTAATTTTAAAAGCACAGAACATGTCCTTTCTTCCCTCTTTCTCTCCAGCATGTTGTAGACAGATTTGAACCTTTCTGCACAAGTCTGTAGACCAAAAGTTTGCTTTCCCTCGCTCTGAAGGTTCTCTTTAATTTCTTCTGTTCCTAGTTTTATACTTCCAAAGGTAACAGTTAAATGGTTTTAGCAAACAGATTTTATGGCATCTGAAATTTCACGTGAGAAGTCAAAGTTAAACTGCAAGCCAAGTTAACAAAAGTGGAATTTTTTACTTACTTTACTGAAGTTTTGATTTCCTCTCTTTCTTTAAACTTTAGAATACCTCAACTGAAACTGAAAATTTTGTAAACTTGCAAGAACCTTCAGTTTCACGTGGTAACACTTCCTTCCACACTTTTAAGATGTCTATCTTTCATGGTAACAAAAGATTGGTCTTTCAAATGGCAATGGCTTAGTTTTTATACCAAAGTACAGACATGCCACACTTACGGCTAATGTTTTGTTTGTTGGTTGGTTTTTGGGGTTTTTTTTAAGTTAGAGGCAGTATATTGATATTGCTTCTTTCAGCTAATGTTTAGAATGTTTTGAATGGAAATAAGTCATTATTTCTGTTGTTGCAAACTAACATGTTGGAGGATGGATGGGGCAAATAAGATGGTTGGTATGTGTAAGTTGAAGCTAGTGAAAATGAGTACAAAATGGATGTTGTTAAACTTACTTTGTTGAACTATTATCTTATACCAGCTAAATGTAATATAAGATAGTTTAGTGTTGTTTCAGTACTAAAATTTCAGAAGTTATTTGACATATTTGATTTGATAAATGCTGACTGGTCTGTAGTGTAATTTTGCTTGAAAACATCCCAATTTTTAACAGTTTTGTTGTCATGTTTACACATTACAGAAACTCTGGTAAGACAAAGTTAAGATTAAGTAAGGAGCAAGTAACCCTATTTGACGTGCATGTTTGTCCAGACTCAAGGGTGTTTGTCTTTTCATGTGGTGTAGTTGTGCAAACCACCTACCTGTGTGCTAACACTAATTGCAGTTGTGTGACACTAGCAAATGCTTTTTTTTTTCATTAAATAAATTAAGTCATTAAAATATTAGCATTTTCATTGTTGTGGGTATGATTTTAATTATTCATTTTAATTACTGCAGTGCTTTGTAACTTAGCACATAGGTGTAGCTAAAACTTGAAATATTTGCTCATTCTGTTTTGTGCTGTTGACAGTAGCATGCAAAATAAGGAGTGTTTGTAAATGAGTCAGTTTATAATGTGTAATTGGTGTGATGCCTGTTCGGGCAAAGTATGGAAAATGTGTTTCTTTGGTCCCAGACAGGTACTTTGTATTGGGTGTCTGTCTGTAGTAGTGGCTCACAGTCGGTGAGCCAGTCTTGAGGTTTTCCTCTTGAGTTCATTTTGCCACTGTTTGTGATTTGATGGCCAACAGGTTGCTATGTAATATGATTCTGTCATTCCTCTCCTTTCCAAAAAACCTTCTGAAGAGTTTTTTTCCACCCTTGGCTCTTGAATGGAAAGGCTTGTCTGGTTTTGTGTGTGCGCATAGTATCCATGTCGATCGTTGGACTTGGGTGTGATTTCTGGTTTGACTTTTCCTTTGCTGAACTGACTCTGAAGTGTTTCCTCTTTGGTTTTTGGTACTGTTCTTTGTGTTTTCTAGTATTTATCTTTGTTTTGTGGTGCTGAAGTGTCTTTCCTAAGAGTTTGTTCAACTGCACCCACCTAATAAGGCACGGTACCTCTGAAGGTATCTCATGAAATGCCTTTGGTTTTGGATGGGAGAAGGGAGGCCAGGCATCTGAAGTTTCATTGCAGCTCTGTCAGCTGCAGTAAACTTAAAAGCTGCGTAATTTGCAGGCTTCCTTACTAGGGCATTTTTAGAAACATGACATTGTTATATGACTCTAACCTGGCTTCTGCTGTTGGTGAGACAGCCCTGTAAAGTGGTGTTGTCTTGTCTGGTGAATTGTAACTTCAGTGTTTGATTTTATGATTGGTAGTGCCTGAGGGCATCTGACCAGTGATATTTTCAAAATTTCAACAGGATGCATCCTTTTTTCCTTTATTTTCTTCAGGTAGTATCCTTAACTTTCTTAAAGGAGGATTTATAGTACTTTCTTCCAGTAACACATGGAGTTTTGGTTTTTTCCTATCCCTTTTAAGTGTTGGTACATGCACATTCATTTACTTTGACGCTCATGTTCTTTCTAATTATACTGCTTAGGACCAACTTATTCACAAATTCTGTGCAGGGTGAAAATAAGCAATGCTTTCCAGCTGAAAATGGGTTGGACAGATATAAACAAGACTAAAAGGGATGCACATTATTATACTGTACCTTTTGCGTACTGTTTATGATTCTTCACACTCGTGTCTTAATGCTTCTTTCTGGTTATGGGAGGATTCATTTAGGAGATTCATCCGTGTCATAAATACTGTATTAGGTTCTCTATGTTTATTTTGAAAGAACATCTGAAATATTCATCAGTTCTAGCAAGCAAGTGCTCATTAAAGAAAGAGTCTTTGTAAACTGAAGTAATGAATACGAGGGAAGGAATATACTTAGTTTTCCTTAGGGTTTATATTGTGTTCTTTTCCCAGTTAAGCAGACACATCTTTAATTTTATTCCTGGTAATGGAAAATCTATATAGAAGGGATTCATACTTAAAAAGTAATTTTCCTGCATTTCAAAAGTCATATTATACACCCTTCTTCACTTAACATCATCTTTTTATGCCACTTAACTGGCGTTCCAGCTCAGTTTGGGCAGTGCAGTGTACCTCTTCCTTAAGGATGGGTAAATGTTTGCAGTCACTTCCAAGTTCATTAATACAGAGCTCAGAAGAGTGGGACAGTTGTGCATGGCATTGTGTTGTCAGGGAGCTCTACACTTAGCACCTGTAGGCTGCAGTGGCACCAGTAAGGAAACCTCCCCACAGATCAGGAGACACCTACAGAAGCACGATCCGTGGGCTGTCATGGGGCTTCTCTAAAGCCAAGGCTGACTTTTGGGTGGCTGTGGGTGTTTGTTGCCCTGATGGAGATAAAAAACCCAGAGCAACAACAAAACAAAAGAGGAAAAAAAGGGAGGGGAAAAATAGGGAAGAGACTGTGGGAGAAATCCAGAATTACATATGCAGTGATAAGTGAGTTTTGTGGCTGCCTGCACAGTCTTTGTTCTCTGCCTCTGCTTGCGCGTTTATACATAAACACTGCAGTGGTGATTGAGGGCGCCAGCAAAGTGCGAACAGTGCCTGCTCACACTCTGTAAAATCCTCTCAGCTAAAGACAAGCCAAAAGCCAGAGATTACTCAGTATGTAGAACTTTGGGGTTGTTTATAAACATCATATTAGGAACATAAAAGTTTGATTTCCATTAAGGCTGCAAATAGCTGATCGAGCACCCACTTAATTTTTCTCCTCCACACATACAAAGCATAGTCTTGTAAAAAAGGCAATGTTAAAACATCAAGTTGGCTTGGCAGACCTGCTGTTGTCCTTTTTATGGTGGAGTTTTAGTTTTGCTGCTCAAAGAAACTAGAAATACACTTCTTTTTTTTTTTGGTCAAGGTCATACATGTGTTAACAAGGTTTAGGAAAGCAGCTGCTAAAGTTCACGATAATGCTTGGAGTGAGCAAGGATTGAACTGATTTTGAACATTTATTCTAAATTATAGTGTATATTTTTAGTGCAGAATATCTGCCAAAATATTTAGCTGGATGAAATTAAATTTTATTACTTTTTTCCCCTTTGAACTGAGATATGAGCAAGTCAGTGGATGGAACTGCACTGCTGTGGAATTTTACACAGGAAGAAGGAATAATGGCACACTACAAGTTGGAAAAAATGTTGTCCAGAAAGCACTTACCATATTTATTGTGGATTTTTTAAATGAACATTGTCATCTTGGAGCATATTTTTTCAGTAAATATCAATTAAAATTGCTTTGAGTACTGATTGGAAGTTTCTGCCTGTTTTTTCACTCCCTGTCTTTTTGCTCCCTCCTTTTGATAGGTAGACCTTACTTTTGGTATCAGAGCGTCCTACACAAATCAGTGAATTATCTCACTTCTAAAATTATGGGTTAACTTAGCTTTTACCTGAATTTCTAAAATCCTTTTTGAAAGAAATGTTCTGATTTTGACGTTTTTCAAGCTGCATGTGCATCTGTCTAAATGGGATTAAATCTTTAAATTTTTTTGCTCTTGATAGACTCATGGAACCACTTGATATGAGCAGGCATGATTATGATTGTGATTTAGCACAGGACACTTGCCCTTGCAGCTTTCCCAGCACTTCCACATGAACGCGTTCATGAACATATGAAGCACTTGCATGTTGTTTGTACAGTTCTGTCATGACTACTCATGTATGTAGATGTTTTTGAACAGAGCTCTAACAAAGAAAGCCTTTGTAAGTTATCTGTAAATTATTAATCTTACTCTAGTTATTTTCTAGTCCTTATTTTTTCCACTCAGTTTCTGGTGGAGTTGAAGCCTGTGGACTTTTTCATGGGGTGCAGAGATGCTGTTCCTGCAAGGCTCCCTTACTTCAGTGCTGCTCCCTCTCCCATCAACTCGTGTCCCTGCGCTTCATCAGGAGCACCGTCATGCTGCTCTTTGCCCTACAACTCCCCAAAATGTTAAAGGAAGAAAGGGACACTGTCCTTGGAGAGGAGCAGGGTTTTCTGTTGAACCTCATTTGTTGCTGTAGTAGAGCAGTTGTTGAGGACAGTGCCACTACTCAGGGATTGGTGGAGGCAGAGGCACATCGAGGCTCGGAAGTGTTGAGTAAGGCCAGGCTGACCCTCCTGGTCACAGTGGTTTTGAAGAGACTTGCATGTTTTGAATCACTATTTATTTGTAGGTCTTGACTCTCATGTTGTGTTTTAGTGCAGGGCCTTCCACTTCATTCTATTTAGAGGTGGAGCTTTGAAAAAGGTAGAAAATGTGTTAATGATCAAAAATGTCTTAAAATATCCAGTTAAAGGAGCATAGTTTCTGGAAAGGAAGGAAAATGTGGAGATGGTCAGCTGTATAGGTATGTTGATTGATACATTGTTTAGATATTCTTAACGAAGTATTACAGAATAAACACTGGGTTTCTCTTCCAGGTATGTTGTTTTGTTGATACTGTTTGAATTTACTACTGCATTATGAGCTTTATTCAGTACTTGTATTTGCTGTATATAATGCAGGCATTGAAATAACTGTGAAGCTCTGCCAATTCCAGTAATCTGTTCTCACTGTGCTGCTGTCCACACATTCATTTATAGACAGTAATATAAAAAAAATGCTTTGAAAATGGGCACTGCCTGTTTAGGATCTGATACCATATTGCTAAGCAAGTTTGTTTATTGCTTTTAGCAATTGATATGGGAGAAAACCATTGAGAAGCCCTAAACTTACCTGAGTGGCAGCAGATTTTTCACTTCTGTGATTTTTTTTCTTTCTGCCATGTTATACCAAGGTTTTTGTTTAGTGTTACTGATTATGGGAAAGTTAATTTAGCTGATACTATGACAGCAAACTTTCCCATTGACATTAGTAGGAGACTTGCTTTAGCAGGGACCAAGAGATCTGAGTCCTACTAAAATAAATTCCTAATTGTAGTATTTCATTGGGGAGTTAAGAAGAATCCATGCTTTCTTTTTAAATGTTAAATGCATGAAACTTGACTGATATAAAGAAAAAGGAAACCAGTATTTACATATAAGCAACTAACAATAATCCCTTTTCATTAATTTATGTCAAATTACTATATAGGCTATATACAACAAGGCTGTCCTTGTTGTCCTAACAACTTTAGTATTAAGCCTTTTAGAATACTAGGATTTTTTTAAGCTGGGCTACAATTGAGTGGTTTGTGTCTTGACTGAATTCCTTTTTCAGCATTTTGTTGCTAATGTCTATATTGCATTATAATTTAATTAGTGCCCTATAGTAAAATGTGGCTCTACATTTCATGTTCCTAAAATAAGGGTTTTGCTGGACTTGTGAATGAAATGAAAAACTTCTCTGTGTTTATAAATGCAAAGCATTCACTTCTGTGACAGATGATCGCTGTCTGAATTCTGCAGAGCAAACACCACTGTTGCAGTGCCACTGCATAACAACATTGCTGTTATTCCAGGACGGGAATGAAAACTGCTGCTCCTGTAAAGAGCACGTGGAAATTACAGTGCAAATTCTGTTTTGAGCTTGATTTAAACCATAGGTGTGCTAGCTTTGAGACAGAAGAGGAAACATAATTTGCATTTTTTTAGGCTTTTTTCCCTCATAAGAGTAAGCAAAACATAGATGCAAAATCCTGAAAAAAAATTAAAATCCGCCTTGTAGCCTGGTGCCTTAAGTGATCAGCATGACTATTTAAATTTTTTTTCTTTTTTCTTTTTTTTTTTTTATCTGAAATAAACTGCTCCTCTGACATACCTGTCACTGACTTTTTTATTTCTAAAGAGTATTAGTTACTGCTTTTAGTCTTGTGGCCCTTCACCAGCTTTAAAACCAGGCTAGAATGGTGTCGTGTGTCCTTAGCAGTTCTGGTCTGAGAGCAACTACCAATGTGTACTAACTTGTAAGTAATATAATTGGTTGTACAGCAGGTGGTGGGGCACTGAACCTTGATCCTAAATTAAGGAGCTGAATGTCTTCCTGGTTAGGTTATGGGAACTGTGGAAATTTACATTGTTAGCTTAGCAGTTTGGATCTTTACTGCACTGAACCCAATGAGAAATTAACTTGTCTCAGTTTGGTTCACATGTGGTAAACCCAGGAAACATCATTATGAGCACTGGTTCTTGTGCTGGGAGGTTGTAAGGCTGTATCATTTCATTTGGCTTAAACATAATTTTTTTAAAATAGCTCAAAGAACTTGAAAACTCCCATGGATGAAAAGTGCATCCAAACGCCTAACAAGATGCTTAAAAAATCTTTGCTCTTTCTCTGTCTTGCTGCAAAAATGTGCACCACAGTTGAAGGCCAGACTTCTCTGGCCTTAGCTTAAAGTCATTGAGTCTTGTTTTACTTTTGTCTACTAGAACAAGGAGCCCTCTGTTATCAGCATTCTTTTCCACATAAACTGAGCAGGAGTTTGTGGCTTTTCAATTTTCTTTCTCTTTGGTAAATTGCAGAGTGAGTAGAGAGTGAACTTGAGGCTTTCACTTCAAGATGTTTCAATCCTTTGTCGTTCTTGTGGTCCTTGAAGGCCTCTCCAGCATATCAATGTGTCGCTTGAATTGGGGATGCCAGAACAGGATGCTTTATTCTGCTGGCAGGTGCAAAAGTGCCAAGTACAGGATAGAAAGTAACCAGTCTTTTCCTAATTACATTACTATTTATGCACCCAAGAATCTCACTAACCCTTTGAGCCATAAAGTTGCACCAGGAGTTTCTATAGTTACTGTGCAGTTGATAATTGACCATGTTAATGTCCTCCTTGAAGGCACTGCTTTCAAGGTAGAAACCTGCCTTTTGTCAATACAGTCCCATGTCTCTTGCTAAATACAGAGTTTCTCTTTAGTAGTAATGAAAAGCCTGGCTTCCCAGCTTAATTTAGGAAGGACTATGTCTGGTCTTTGAATTACTTGCTCCTTTCTGTAAGTATTAATTTAACTGCTCTTTCAGGTCGTTGCTAAGGATGTTGCACATGGCTGTGATTTACTCCCTGAAGCTCCTGTTACAAACACTGTGATGATTCTCCATTTGCAGGGAAGGACCAGGCTCCTTAACCAGTGTTAAGGACCACTTCCTTAACACTGTGCTGATGGTTTCATAAATGAGTAAACCACAAGAGACATTAGCTGGGGTGGGTAAATTCAGAGACTGAATTTCTTTCATCTCTGCCTTTTCACTAAAGCGCATTAGGGAAAAGTTCTGTTAGGGAATACATACTGCTGCTGATTGTGTCATTTTTCTTTTTGGCTTAATTGAGTGCTATGTTTTCCAGAGCTGCCAGGGTCTCTTTGAATGCTTGGTTTCAATGTTGAAGACAAATGATTGAGTAATTCAAAACACCAGTAAAAAAACAAACCAGACCAAACCCAAAACCCAAAGAAAACAAAAACAACCAAGCAAGCTGCTTGTTTATGTTTGCTTCTGTGTCAGAAAAAGTACTGTAATGCTTGGGGGTTTTTCTTCCTTAACAAATCCACTTCTTGGATGCCTGTGTAGGAGAATGGGGTATCCTTCATTCTCTGTTTTTTCTTGATCCTGTTTGTAGCTTTTACGAGATGGAGCCAGGAGTTGATGGAAGCAATAACTGGAGTTTGTGGCTGACAGAGTCTATTTCCAAGTAGTAATCCAATAAATAGAATTCTATGGAAGTCACCATTTGAAACCCTTGCAGTCAAAATTAGTATCCTGTAGTTTTTTATTTTGGTAAGTAAGTGTATTCCTTTAGGGGCTTAAAACCTAGATCTTCTTCGGTAGTGGTCTCACTGAAGTTGTTACACAAGGTGGGTGGGAGGGCTCTGCCCTGGTAATGATGTAGGAGAGAAAAGGAAGAGAACAAAGACGTAAAGACTTCAAGGCCGTCATGTACTAATTCCTCTTGGAAAGGGAAGATAAGGAGCTTTTCTGGAGGGAAAGCTGGCTTGTGTTTGAAGAACATAGCAAAAAGGTTATAAGTGTAGATTACATTGAGATGAAACTGAGAGCTGAGCTGTAGTTTGGAGAATGTTCTTTGCTGTTGTGGCTACAGATAGGGGAAGAAAGCAACCACAGCAGACTTTTTAGCTGTAGTAGGATACAGTGTGAAATGCTACCTGGTGTGATGCTCAAGTTGGTGACTGGGTGGTTTGATACTCAGGGAAGTTGGAAGTGAGTGAGATCCCTCCAGGAAAGCGTCAATGTCCTGCCCCAGGTCAGGTTCCTTTCTCCAGATTTGCAGGGCCTGAGTTTCTGTGTAAACCAGTTTCTGTGCTAAAACTTGTCAACATAATGTTGCCAACATAACTGTCCTGATCCTTGGTGCCATCTGTGAATGCTGCTCTCTTGAAAAACAAAACACCTTGTACATTCAGGCTGTGTTACATTAACAAAGGTCCCAAATCTGTTTCTCTGCTTTAAGACCTATAGAAAATGTGCCTTAGCTGAGCCAGTGTAGAAGTGTGGTGCCCTGAGAGACTCTTTCATGTCTGCAGTTAGCAGTGTGCTGGTAACTGCTTCATGCCTGTGGTGAGGTTGATGGGGAATATGCCCCAGCTTGCAGCTTGGCCCCTACTCTGCTGTTCTCTTTTTTGGGAGCCTGCTTGGACACCCTGCTCAACCTCCAGCGTGTTGGTGCTGTCTGCATTACAGTAGTCAAACATATTGTGTGATCTGAAACAGAAGTTTGTTCTTAAATGTATTACTGTATCTGCCTTTATTTTAATGCAAAAAAATGCCAAACAAAACCAAACAAACACAAACAAAAACAGCAAAAAAACCCCCAAACCAAACAACAACAACAAAACAACAAAAAAAAAACCCAAACCAAATAACCTAACCAGCCAACGAAAAAGCAAATGTAGCCATATTCAGGAGGTGACCTATAGCTTCCACAGCATACCACCTTACATTTGCCTCTGTTCTAACCAGAGTATGGTTTCTTACTTAGCACTCAGCATAAGCAATTGTTTCTCCATACCTGTGCTGTCTCCCTGCTGCCTGTTCTATCCATGTCTTATCTCCTTATCCCTGTATGTTGGTCCTGTCCAGTGCAAGTCCTTGGCTCCACTGAATTTCTGCATGTCCTGTGGAGCGGACCCTAGACAGCAGGAGTAAATGCCACAAGAGTCAATTGCTGCTGGTCAGCTGGCTGGTGCTTTCTTATGTCTTGGTGAGGCAGTGACAGCTGACAGTCGGACCATGAACCAAACACCTTGGTTGAATGTTAGATGAAGTACTTTTGGGGTTTTTTCCAAACAGTTTTTCTGAAACAAAACTTAGGTTGTGGTATTGGAACTGTGAGGAGCTGCCAGCTCTGTCCCAACTTGGAGGGGGTGTGTGGAGCTGGCTGTGTGGCTGCAGACAGTGGCAGGATCCAGGCTTACCCATGGCACTGCAGCTTGCAAGTGCTTCCCACCCGCTCATCCTCTTGTGCTAATGAATGTTGTGACCTGGGAAGAGCTGTCTTTTGGGTCATCCCAGTTTGTGGCATAAGCTAGGAGATGCAAGCATTGTTTGATCTGTTGGGCACTGTATTCTCACAGGGCTTGGGCAGAATCTTACAAGGGGGGCTGGTTAGGGGACTTGGCCTTAGTAGTCCTGTTAGTCATCATGACTTGCTTGTAGAGCCATGTTATCAGTAGTTGGACAGGGCATCGTCTGTTATTTCTTGTTTATGGGAATAATTGGTCCTGGTGGTGTCCTTAGTACAGTGTGTGTTGTTACCACCTATAGAAGTTTGAAATGAGAGACACACACCGATGACCTGCGTGCTGTTGTTCAGAAGGTGTGGAAATATCTTTAGGGTAGCTTAAGTATTGCATTTTGATTGTGAATTGGTGAATTGTGCATCACCTCAGAGGCATTGTGTGTTAGAAGAGAAGTTGTTAGTAAGTGTGACTCTTTTCTGAATGTCAGCTGTTTTGCTGTAACTGGCTATTTGTGTGTGCTGGAAGCATTAGCTCACAGTAAATTCTAATGTGTGTATATATGAGATAATATCTGGTTGAAGTTTAAGTAATACAGCAATGGCCACAGCAGACTCTGTGGTTCCTGTCCTAATGGCACAAACTACTGCAGAGCCTGAGCTTGAGCATGATTTGTTAGGGGCTCATGTCTCCTGGCAAAGCAGAGCTCTCCTTGATGAGAGAGAGAGGAAATTACTAGTATTGATCTGGTTTATTCTCCAACTTTTCATTACACTTGTGTAAAAGCCTTAGAAATTGATCAGATCAGACTTACGTGCTTACCTCCTGTGAATGTTAATGCTGTTGCCTGGGGTTGTGGTATTCTTGTCTGGAGTTTTCCCTGGGTTTTTCACGTCCAGATTCAGGCAGGACTTGAAGATAGATTGCTCCTAGGTTGAGGGCAAGAATCAAATGAGCTCTGTCCCTGGTAGTGTGTCTGCATTTCTCTTTGTGGTGGGAAATACTAACTTCACATCCTAACAGGCCTTTTCTGTTTGTGAGGGAAAAGAAAAGGTATCTTTTAGGATCCATTTCAGTTGGGTAATAGGAGATAAAGCGACACAGTGCTTAAAAGGCAGAGTTTGATGAAAACAATAAGGTCTTATTTTATGACTATTTTATCTTCATGTCGAAAAATAAAATAGGAACTAACTCATGCCAATAATATGATTCGTCTGCATTTTTTTTCTTCCTCATTGCACGTGGGCAGCTTCTAGTAATGTTAGTGGGAAATAAGGAGTATGAGGAATAATTTTTTGTTTAAGCAATTCCACCTTTGCTGCAGGGATCAGTGGTGTCTTATAGGGACACAGCATCTGTGCTGTACTAGCAGGCTGGGGAATATCCTGAGTATTTTTGAGTGTAGCAGTGCTTTTTGACCAGATGAAGTATTTTATTGAGGAACAATCTAGATGGGACGACTGTGATGACACTTTTATACTGAGTGCTGTCAGTGGATTCTGTGTCAGATCTTCTTATCTCTGCTAATTGTGAATGAAGCATCTTCCTTCCCTATGCCTCTTACTGCTCCCAAATTACCAGACTTAAGTTATGAGTTTTTTTAATGTAGAGAACAATCTCTCTAACGATGAACGGAATACAAAATGTGGTGTTGTGTTGAAAGTGATGGGGAATTAGTTTTCATCTATTTGATTTTATATCCTCAGCCTCCTAATTGTCTGATTAAATAATTTTTAATAACAGTTTTACATGGTTGGGAAACTTCTGGACTGGTAGAGATATCACATATACTTTTGCCTAAAAAAGAACAATTTCATATTCTAGTTCTTTCTGAAGTTAAGGTAATTAAAATTCAGCTTTTGCACAGGTATTGAATTGTGGGGTTTTACTCGTTTATGGTGGGCCCTTAAACTATTTTCTGATACAGTTGCAGAGACCTGTGTGATGCATTTACTCCTGCTAGCAATACAATCTGTAACCTGTTAAGCTTTTATGGATCCCTTAGAAAGTGCTCAGTGACCCCCTGGGTCTGGGAATCATTCACTGAAAATCACCAGGATCCAGAGGAGCTCTGGCTCACAGACCATTAGTCAGGTTTTGTGTGCAATGTAAAGTCATTAAATAAGGAGTCTTTTTGTATGTAATATCTGTAGGTTTGACTTAGCAGCGTAGGTGCTGGACATGGTTTTATGTAACATTTTTAGGAGAATTCATGATGCCTCTCATAATGTCTTGGACATGCTACGGATTCCTGGTTTTGTGTTTTATCAGCTGGGAACCAATTGCAGGGTGACCACTGAGCTCCAGATTGAGCAGGCTCCACATGCCTTGTTTTGCCTGGGGGTTTCTGGCAATTCCATCTTGATGGTTATAATTAATCATAAATCTATTTTGCATTTTTTTCCTGAGTTTTCTCAGAAGTCTGTACTCTTTAGTTGGTATGACTGCAGAACCATCTCTGATATCACTGAATGGTTCATACTGGGTGGTATTTTCTGGGCACTGCTATGATGTACTCCACCAACTTGGGGTTAATTACCCCATTGTTTTGCTGATACCTGATTTGAAAAGCAGTCCTGGTTTTCTTTTAAGTACCAATTAAGGTTACAGGGGATTAAAGAACTCTTAAATGTTGCAATCAGATGAAGGACTAGTACTATCTACTGTGATTTTAAATTGTTTTTTAGAAGGAACTTTAATATAAATAGAAATAAAATTTTATTAGCATAACAAAAATTGGATTCCTGCCTTTACTGCTGTTTCTGCCTAAGTTTCTGCCTTAATTTTTTTAATTTTTGCTTTGCATAACTCCTTACTTCATATCCATAATACTGTCTTAAGGCCCATTTATATATTCTTTCCAGGACACAATATTTGGACTCTGTCTAGATTTTGACATTGTTTAAACCATGTGAATTGTATAGTATCAGTGATGATGAAGAACATATTTACCAAAATATTAAAATTTAGCATTTACTTAAATACAGTGTAGATCACCTTACACAAGATACTGTTGAGAAACCTGGAAATTTCCATCTAAATACCGAAGCTAAACAGCTGTTAAAGAGTAACTTCCAAGTGAGCTGATCTGAGTTGGCTTTCTGTTCATTTCTGCTTGGGGTTTGTAATTTTTTTAAGGACTTGAAGCATGAATGGCTGGTTTTCAGGCTTAGCTAAAATGTCCAACCAAGTGGTGTATTGGTTTAGCCAGTTTATTGGTCTAGCCAAATTAATGTAATTATGCCAAACTACTGCTGAACTTTCTGTGGTTTAAGCCTTTGGATTTCATTCTTGCTTTTAACAAAAGTTTTTAACCTTTTTTTATGTGCTTATGCAAATTAATTAAAAATTGAATCCTTACATCTACTTCTGAATGCGAAGACCCTTTATCTGACTACTCATTTCATTAGTCTCCCACCATCAGCCACCACATTTACACAAATTCTTCCTTTGCCCTCAACAGTGGGGAAAAATAGCTATAAATGCGGATAGGATCTTTAGCCTTCAGGTTATTTTCAAACTTCCTGTTCTGGGGTTTTCTTTTTCAATGTCTGTGCCTAATTAGGATATTCCTCGTATCTGTCAAAGGTAGGGTTTAATTGCTGTAAATAGGAAGCTTCTTATTTTTAATGTGTTTTGAACAGCTGTTACAACAAGGTTTTTTATTATTATTTTATAGGCAAATTTAGAAAACAAACCAGTAAATGGCCGCAGACCAGAACTCATGGAATGCAGTATATGTGGTCATGGTGAAAAATACAGGGTGAAGACAAACCAAGCAGTAGCCATTGAAAATGTGCAGTCTAAGGAGAAAGAGAGAATGACTGGCTTAGAAGCAGAGAAGTGGGCACATAACGAGAAGCCATCTTTTGGTGTCCATGTCAACGGCGACATCCATGGAGCTGTGACAGGCACTGAACACTTGAAACACGCTGACCACAGTGAAAGAGCAGCCTCTCCCAGTCAGTTCACTGAGCCAAAAAAGCCCTTCGCACACACCATCAAAAATGGCATAAAACCCCTGCATTATTCACCACCAGAAGCAGTTGCGTCATTGAAAAATGCATCTGTAGAGGAAAGGACGGATTTGACGAGCAACTCCCACATGCAATGGCCTAAGGGTACCAATCTGAATAACATAGTAAGCACTCTGACAACTGGCACTGGCTGTGTTCACCCAGAAAACCAAGGAAATATTTTAATGAAAGAGGAAAACTGCACTTTCAGCATCTCTGAGTATTCTGATCAGTCAGTTTTGCAGACAGGTTCCATCTTGGATCTGCAAGAGAGCCTGTGTTGTCCTCCACTGCCTGAGGAGGAGCTGCAGGCAGGGAAGGATGGCTTTAAAGTACCTAATGTGGAGACACAGCCTGAGAATTGTACACTCCAGCCTACTTTCTTGTCCCTGATTAAAAACAGAAATTTAACTCTGGAGCAGGTTGTAGCTATTGAAGCTTTAACACAGTTGTCTGAAGCTCCTTTAGAAACAACTTCACCAGCTAAAACTGAAAGTATTGAATGTACAGGAGAAACATCCAGCTTGCTCCCTAGTTTTAAAAGGGATATCTCGTCCTCCTTCACATCCTCTGCATTAAAAGAAATCAAAGACACTTACTTACAGAATGAGCAACAGCTCTTGGCTCACTGTACTCACTCACAGCAGCAGCTCCCTAATAAGGCAGTGTTACACAATGGCCAAAGTTCAGTGTCTGAATTGTGTGATAAACCTGCCAGTCTGGCTGGGGAGATGTATAAATTGCAGTTATCCTCAAGAGATACCAAAACTTTATCTGACTTAACATCTGACGCAACATCATTTTCAGGATATGATTCCAAGAATAGTGGTGCTCATGAGCCAGTCACCATTGCAGGGTATTGCAATGCTTCGTGTAATGTCCAGCAAACAAGGAACACCTTGGAAGCTCCTGGCCAGTTAGAGCAAAAGCCAACGTGTAATGATTTGAAATTGGGAGGTAGTTCTTTGATTAAAGAAGGAGGAATTCATAGCCAGGATGAAGAGGATGTAGCTGCACAACTAACTCAACTTGCAGCTCTGATTGAATCGAACCGGACAAATCCAGAGCAGAACAACATAAAGACATCACTGCTTAATCTAATATCACATGAGAGGCAGCCAAAATATAACCAAGATGTGTTGCAGAAAAAAGAATCAGTATTTTTAAGGCATAATTATAGTTCCTTACTGTTAAAGCAAAAGCAAGCAACAAACAAGAAAGGAAATGCTGTGCCATGGAAACCAAGACACAAAAAGAAGCCTCAAGAAGCACGCTATCAACACAATAATCAAAACCAGCCAGAGCTGTTGTCATGCCAGCATAGTGAATTGCAGGACATTTGGATATCATCAAAACTGCACAAGCTTGGTCAAACCATGCCACAGGACTCCAGAATAGCTCCATCTGAAAAAAAATCTCCAAGAACCAAAGTACAGAGAGCACTCAGTCATAATACTTTAGCATCACAAGAAAAAACTAGATTATTTCTCCCACAAGCACAGATAAAATTCCACAGATGTTTACCTGAGGCACTGCAGGAGAAAAAAAAAAGACAGGTTGTTTGGCTGTGAAGTGGTGAATGAGCAAATGAAAACTGCAGGCTCCAGTGACCCACTAGGCACTGATCCACTGAAAAATGAAGTTGTACGTAGCCAACACAGCAACCTGTCCTCCCGTAATCCTCTGGCTGCTTCACAGCTGAAAACATCATCCTTGTTGAAAAGACCAACTGAAAACCTACAGATGTTTACAGAAAAATGTAATTCTCAGGTACAGCAAACAGCAAATGTCAGTCAGGCGCATCCTTTGCCACCAACTTTTAATCAGTCTAACTTGAGAGCGAATGAAATGTGTAGTGAAAACAAAGCCTGTGTTCAGCAGGTTAAACAACAGGTAGATCCGAAGTCCCAGGTGCTGCCTATTCCCTGTGGTGGGGCCCAGGTAGCAGGTTCTGCTGAAGCTCTCAGGACTATGGAGTGTGTGGGTGAGGTGACTGTTCTGACATCAACCAGTTTGGGTACTGACCACGCCCAGAGCACAGGCGACTCAGGGTGTTCCCCAGCAAAAAACACGCTCAGCAGTTTCCTTGAATCACCCATGAAGTTTCTTGATACCCCTACAAAAAATTTAATAGACACACCTACCAAAAAAGGACAATCTGAATTGCCAACTTGTGACTGTGTTGGTAAGTGTTTTTGCTAACTTTTGCCTGTGCATTTCAGATGGAGGTGTGCTTCTTTTAATGTGAGGAGGCGTATGTAACAGCTGTTGCACAAGAATCAGTGTTTCACCATTAGAAGGCAGGAGGAAATTCTTTCCCCTGTTTGTAACTTTTGCTTGGTGTTCTTCAGGCCTGCAAAGCACAGCAGAATTGAGTATTTTTTATACTGCAGCTGGCAGGTTTAAATCCTCCACTTAAATTTAAACCCGGAGGAAAGGGAGTTTGTCTGATCGTTGTTCTGCAATTGCTGACTTGTGCTTTATGTGTAATGCAGATAAGTCTGCATTTTATCAGGCCTCTATTTCCATGGTCTAGAACTGGTCTGTGCCTGAGCAGGCTGGGCAACAGTGTCCCAGTGTATTGTCATTGTTGCCTAAATCTGTTAGACAGCGCAGGAGAGCACAGGTGGGGGTGGCCTTGTTCCTGTCACTGTCAGTGCCGATGGCTGCTGTGGGATGGCCTGGAAGAGTAGATGTCCAAGGCTCCTGACACTTCTGGTCCCATGGAGGAGAGCTCAGGTGGAGCTGAGATGGGGCCACTAGTGAGTAACTCTGTTGCAACAAGAGATGTCAGAGCAAACTCTGCGGGGAGTGTTGTGCAAACAGCTTGGCTGAGGGTGTGAGACACGCTGTGCTGCCACACTATCAAAGCACCCAGATGGAAAGACAAGGCAGAACCTTCACAACAAATTGTACGCAGGCAGATTGTTTTATCTTTGCTTTCATGTTCTGAATCAACAGAGTGCTTCTTTAAGAGGCCTGGGTTATGTTTTCTGTTCTGTAGTATATAAGTTAATTTGTTTTATTGCCCTCAATTCCCCTTTGTCTCGAATGAGTAATGTTACTATCAACAAGGATATTGGGAATTTTACTTAGTCAATACATGCCAGCTCCTCTGATGAAAATTTTAAAGAATGTAAAATATTGCTATAATTAGGGTTACTTTATAACATTAACAAAAATTCTAGCAGAACCATAGAAGGAAATAAGTATAAAATGATCTCAGTGTGTCTGAAGAGAAAAGCCTGTCGTACTCTTTATTCATAATATTTCAGGGTCAAATTTTATGTGTTCTAATTTAATTTGGAAGGCATTTCTGTAAACTGTTTCTAAGATTACTTTTAATGGGGTAAATAAATTCTGTATGTGTCAATGTAGTTTTTTTTTACCTGCTTACAGAGCAAATAATAGAAAAAGATGAAGGCCCCTATTACACACACCTTGGGACAGGACCAAGTGTTGCTGCTGTGAGAGAAATTATGGAGAACAGGTGAGGAAAATTCAGTGTTTAATGCTCATAGTGTTTTTGACTGTCTAAACAGGGAAGAACTAGAGCTCTGAGAAATGAAGTGCTGTATGTAGCTTTGTTTTGCTGAACTTTTTTCTGTACTCATTTGTAAAGTGTTTTTTTGTTCAGATGTGCATGAGGAGAGCAGGAGCACTTCAGTTCCAAACTTGTGTGTCTCTCCTGAGCCCTTGCAACCTCAGGGTTGAAGTTCAAGTGCAGTTGTTCTGAGGTGCCCTTGAAGTCAATAGGAAGGACAGGGATCAGCAGCTGGCAGAATAAGGTTTTCTGGTGTCCTACATGTGAAGAAGCTGTGGCAAACTGGAAAGAACAAGGTCATACCTAGTGACTGATTGCACTAGGCTTTATATGTATCTTCTTACCCAGATAATATTTCCTTAGTGACAGAAGTTTATCAAAAGAGATGTCAAAAACTACTCTTGCAAGTAGGGTTTTAAATAATTTTTTTTTTTTGCTTTATAAATACTTCATTTTTCTTCTCAGTAAAAACAAATTCTTTTTTTTTTAATTGAAAATGTTTCCTGCTTTAAAGTGGTCTACAGTAGTTTGTTTTACTCATGAACTTTTTTTAATGCAGGTATGGAGCAAAAGGAAGCGCAGTAAGAATAGAGGTAGTGGTTTATACTGGAAAGGAAGGAAAAAGCTCTCAGGGGTGTCCAATTGCCAAGTGGGTAAGTTTTTATGTTAAATCAATAAGGTTGCTCTGTGTGGTTTCAAATGATGTGTAGTCCTTGTCCTCAAATACAGTCTGATCTTTAATGAAGATCTGATTCTTAATTGATTGAAAAGTCTGCCTGAATCATGAAGCTAAGGAAAACAGTTTAAAATTTTTTTAAATTTTAATTTAACATGTGGTGCTCTGTGTTACATACTGTGGTTTGAATGAGTGTGAAAGGGGCAGGCTTAACAGAGCTAGCAGAGATGAAGAAGGGTAAAAACACCCTGACGGTGTTTGAAAGTTGGAGTGCCTTGTGAAATATGTCACTAGGAATTGTGAAAAAGAAACAAGAAGGGATGGTTGCTTGGGGGAGTTGGAAAACTATCCTGTAACATTTTCAAAAACCCTTCTCAGTTGCATGACTGCTTGAAGAAAAGAGAGTGGAAGAATTTCACTCTCATATGCCAAGCGGTTCATTTTACTATTTTTGAGGAACTGAACTCAGTGTTTGAAAATGTAAATGTTATGATGATAGTTTTCACCAACGTCTTGTCTCGCATTGCTTCATAAGAGCCAGGAAATGAGGTAACAGACGTAAGTTCCAGGAGAGAGCTTGGAAAGAATTGATTGTCCTTTATCTTTGCTGAAACATCAGAGGGAGGTAAAAAGTAGACTGGAAATCTTGTAAACTGAGTTTTGGAAAATAATAAAAGAACTTGGTTGTTGAAAGAAAAAAAAATGTATTGCTGTATTTAGGAATTTCAGACTTGATTGGAAAAGCTGTGAAGATAACTGTACAGTTGGTAGGGTAGTATTTGTACCTACATGCCAAAATAAGGTTATTGCATATTCTATGTGAGTGAATTTGCATGTTAAACATTTATTGCTTGTGCTTGGAACAGTTAAAATGTGTTCTTTATACTCAATACATAAACTGTTTTTCAGAAGGGAATTACATGTGTGCTTGTGCTTCAGATAATATTTAATAACAAACCCAGTATCCAAGAAAAAAAAATTGTAAAACTAATTTCATAAACAACTGACCCAAAAAGAATGGAAAGATTTTTCTCACTGTTTCAGCTAAATGAAACACTTAGTTTTATTAGAGGACAGGAGGTAAAAATTTTACCATAGAAACAGTTGTGACCAGCTAAAAGTAAGAAGACATTTAAAGCTAACTCTTAACCTTGATTTTTCTGTTGCCAATATCAATATACTGTGTTTTATATAAGACAGAAATGGCAGGATTTGTGGTCTGTGCATGGCTGTAAGTGTCCCAGGTGTGTGCAGTAGGACAGTCAGAGAGCTCTGGGATGCCTATGGAAAGGGCTGATTTAAGGTATGGGGGACCTGCTCTCCAGTTAGATTTTCACCTTTCTGTGTGTAAAATGTTTGTGAGAGGCAACTTTAATGTTCATTTGACTGAAGTTCTAGGCCACAGTGACTTCCTTTTGTCCGAGTTCACACCTAAAGAGGAAGAATGTTTTTCCAAGTCTGCTTGTGACTGCAAGTTACTGTGTGACTGTTCAGTACAAGAGAGGGAAGGGAATGCCTGACATCTTCTGTAAAACTGCTTCATCCTGGATAAAATCCACATTTTGGGTTGATGTTTTTAGTGTGTTGCATTAATTTTTCATGGGCAGTGCTACTTTTATTCCTTTTTTGGAGCATATTTGGGTTTTGGCTAAAACCAAAGAAACTTGACAGTGAACTTTGTTTGAAAGTGTCTGAAAAAGGTTTGCTGTGTTCTTTGATACTTGCAGCCATGAGGCTCTGTAGCTGCACAGAGACTTTGACTTACTCATTTCCAGTGTCCTTTGGAACAGACTCAGTTCTGCTTTGCAGATGGACACACTCTTGCCCTCAGGGCTCCTGAGGGACTCGCTGCTGCAAGCAACGGGATGGAGTTCTGCTGAAGCAAATATGATAAAAAAAGGAACTTGTGTGTTGATCACATTGCACTTTTTTTCCCGCCAATTAATTTTCCCTATTTCCACTAGGTTATTTTATCTCTTCGGCGTATTTGGAAGCATTTTAAGATTAAAGGAGGCTTTCTAAAAATACCTGTGTCCATACATTCTTCTGTTAGTGACTGCATTCCATAACACTGATTGTCTCCTAAGTTACTTTCTCTTAAGTGACTCCCAACATGCACCTGGTGTGTTAAACATCTTCTGAAACAGACTCCTTTTGCCCACAGGAGCTGATGTTCTCTTCCTTAGATTTCAGGTTGCTATAAACTTGCAAAATTATTTCTCTTTCACTCTTTTAATAATAAGCATCTTTTCTGTATTTTTTTTTCATGTATCGCATTTTATGGTGATACTTTTCTGCTCTGGATATGAATGAGAATACTCTTATTCGTTAAAGATTTTCAGTAAATACTGCCTGGAGTTGGAAACCTTGTGCCTGTTCTATGTATAAGTTTCAGACTGACACCCACGTGAACTGGGAAGATGTGTTTGTGATTGTTTTCACCGCATGAGGCAGCAGGAACAGTGCTTGACCTCTGGGTTTTTCCTTTTCCCCATCAAATTGTGTTGTCACATTTGTATATCAAAATGGAATTAATAGTTTTGCCACCGATTCCAAATATGTGGATATCGGTGTAGGTGACAAGTGTGTGGTCAGAAAATAACTTACCATTCTGGGACATATGCTGGGGTAAATGTATTCTTCCTTCTTTTCTGTTTGGGTTTCTTTTGCTGTTTTGCTTTGTCTAAGTCATCAGAGTGTTTCACAGTATGTAAAAGAAAAAGAAGCTTTGAAGTACTGAAATGGCTGGCCTGTCACTCTTAGTAACCTGCTTGTATAATGAGAAGTTTCATGTTACTGTGCATCCCCTATAACCAGCCAGTGGTGACTGGACTCACTGGTCCCACCTGTTTGTCCTACCAGCGTGAGCTGGTAACAGATCTGTTGTGGTTTGGTTTTCTCCTGTTCTGTGGGATGGTAAATTACAATTAACCTCAATTTATGTGCAAGGTTTGATGAATTTGTTAGTGGTTCATGAGTAGCTCACTGTAGGCATCATCCTGCAGCACTGAAGCCAAAAGCACATCGCTGACCTCGGAGGGGGTTGAGCTTTGGGTCTTAGTGTTTCTTGGATTAAATCCATTTCCTGTGGGTTCCTTCTCCTGGTTTCAGTGGATGTTGAGTTGGATCACCTAAGCTATCAATGCTATCTTTTGTCTTCATTTGGAGTTGCAATGTAATTTTAAGGCTCCAACTCTGGAAAAAAGATGGGATAGAAGAAATGATAAAATCCTCTAGATCAGGACAAGGTGGTTTTTTTTGCCAATATTGTCTCCACAGCTGATCAATAACACAAAGGTGGAAGAGCAGAGCATTTGCCTCCCAGAAGACTCAGTTTGTTTCCAGCAATTCACAGCTTTGGGCTTCCCTGAGCTGGAGGCAGTGTTTTTGTGTTCAGTTGCCTTTCATAAATGTTGTCATCTTTTTCTCCCTTTCCTTCCTGTTCTCTTATGCTGGGAGTTAAAATGCTGGCAGTGATGATTTCAGCCCTGTGCTCCATTCCCAGTAATTCCTTGCAGTTGTTTTTGCTTTTTTACTGTTGCAGAGCAGTGATTTGACATTTTCATAGCACTTTCTAGCATTGTGCCAGATTCTCATTCCTGCATGGTAATGCCCAACTCAGAGTCCATCTCTGTCTGCAGACAGACCCACAGAAACACCGAGCTGTGACTTGAGAAGTTTGAGCTCTCCCTGTTCTCCCTGCCCTCCCTGCCTTGCCTGAACAGATTTCAGGCTGATGTGATCACTGGATTGACTGATTTCTTCCAGGAGCTTTTTACAAAGCTGGGGCCTCTTGTGAATCTTCAGGCCCTCTGGTAATAATGTATTAAAAATGAAGACAATGCACATCACATTTAATTCTTCAGTTGTTTCATCCTTGAGTTTCTTTGGTGGGTATCATCTGAACTTGACTAACTGCTGCTGTTTGGGGGAGGGAACAGTGCTTGGGGTTTGTTGTTTTTTGGCTTGTTTGGGGTTTTCTTACTATTGTCCTCTAACCATTTTTGTCAGGGCTTTGACTTCAGGAAAAAATCCTTGGGTGAAGCCCCCTGTGAAGCTTTTCTGACATGGGAATTTTTCCAAACTTCTTGTTTGTTTGTGAGCATCTGAGCCTTATCTTCTCTGAATGCTTTCTTTTTTGCTTTTTTTTTTGTTTGTTTGTTTTGGTTTGTGTTTGGTTGGTTTTTGCGGGGTTTGGGGGTTATTTGGTTTTTGTTTGGGTTTTATTTCTGTTCGGTTTTTTGTTTGTTTTTTATTTGTCTTTTTTCATTTTTGTTTTTTGGGGTTTTGGGTTTTTATTAACATGGCTGGATGATCTGTTAAACTTTTAGATTCTGTTATCCTGCTAGTGGCTGTAATTTCTTTGAAAATACAATGCTATGGTGCTTTTATGCTTTTTGGAAGTTGTTTCTTAGACTCTTTCACTTGTGTATTGTTTGCATTTCTTTTTTATTTATAGCTTGACAGATCTTTATTTTCTTTATCTTGGCTGTTTATTAGTAGGCTGTATAAATAATAAAAACATAGGGGTGGAATAAAAATGGATAAGAATACTCATTATAATCCTGTACAAACACAAACCTGATGTTAGCCACCAAGACTAATGTTTTTAAAGTAATGCTTAGATATCCCAGTGTTATAATCAAGATCTTCTAGATCACTTAACTGATAGGAATTTGTAACTAAATGCCAGAAACTACCATTTGTGAAGTGCTGAGTGAGTATTAATAACAATAAACTGTTCTATAGATGCAGGGAAGATTTTTTTTCAATTTGCTAGTTTGGTTTGAGTTGAGAAAGTCATTGGAAGTGGGAACTGAGAAGGTGAGAAAATGGAGAAAGTACTTTGGCTCTGGCTTGCTCTCTATCAGTTCTTGTTAGTATTAGAAGAGATGTGTAGTCTCTTAAAGGGAACTGGCTGTGTGATGGCTATTTTCTGTGTCCTGCTGGGCAGTGAAGGGGTCGGGAGTTCTGGTAGAGCCCTTCTTGGCAGGGAATGGTGAAGCTGTTGTGTTATTTGGAACATGAGTGGGAAATTTTTGAAATAGATTTGAAAAAGATTTTACAGTAAATTCTGCTGGACTGACTGTCTCATAGACACAGGTTTAAGTAGGATGTGCAGTTCCATTCTACTTTAAACAGCCTACTGTACTTTGTGCTTTTATTTCATTTATTGAACTGTCTTTCTAATTCAGTGATGTTCTCCATAGAAGTCTCCAAGGAAATTAATTTTAGCAGATGGAGAGGGTGGTTGGTGGGGGTTTTGTTCACTTTGTTGGAGAGTGTTTTATTAGAAGATCACTTTTTTGCCATAGTGTTGTAGCATATTATGTTAGTGTGTGTATCAGTACAGGCACTATTTTCACTGTTGGCTAAATACAGAATTAGAGGAGTTTATTTTGGACAAAAATGTTTGTAACATCATCCAAAGTAAAACTGTTCTTGAAGAAAAAGTAATAAAGTAAAAATGAAAGAGAAAAGCTGTGTTAAAGTAAACAAGGTTAAGTATTATTAAAAAGCAAGAATTTTGGTATTACCACTGCTGTATTTAAAGCAATGTGACCTCTGATCAAACTGAGTGGCCATTCCTATTAAGCTATGGCTGCAGCCTGACAGAAGGGGAAGCTTGAGGGACTAAGGAGAGAAGGGGCTTTGGGAGCTGCAATGTGAATTTTGTCCTCACCTCTGCAGTGCTGCTGGTGTGATTGCAGAAGAATCACTTACCCTGTCTATGCTGCAATCTTCTCATTTGTAACCAGTGCAGCACTGGTGTGGGGAGCAACTGGAAAAGAAGTGCTTGCAGATAATTGCAGATATTGCACATCAGTGATACTCCTGCAGAAACGGCTAAGGAACTTCATAGGGTTGGATTGACAGCAGCTGTTCAGAGTTAACTCCTTTGATGTAATCTGCTAGCAACGAGAAGAAATAATTCAGCGAAGTGGAACTTATTTCCATTTTAATATTTCTTAGACATGCTGAGATTAAAAGGATATAACATTTTCCAGTAAGAAAATAGTTTAATGTGGTTTAATGTGTGTTGTGGGGGGGAAATTAGGAAAAAGGAGGGCAGACTCACTTCTGCAAGAAGCTTGGCCATTTGTCTTGCTGTCTGTCACAGCACCACCTGCCAGAACAGCTGCAGGTTTGAACAGCACCTTGCACTGGTAGATTATTAGGGAATTATAACTTAGCAGAGTCTTGTCCTGTGCTGGGAGGATCTCCATACATGGATTCTGTAAGTGAAGCAAAATCTGAAGGTTAGAAAAGCTGGAGCCACAGTGTTCTAAATGAGTTTCCTATTTCAGGAAATTACAGGGAGCAGTTAAATATGTTCTCACTTTCAAATCAATTACTGATACCCTGCAAAGGAGACGTAATTTATTTTACTGAAGAAATTCAGAATGGCATGGAGGGAATACTGCAGTGGAACCACATGGAGGTGAAAAAAACCTAAAAGGACCTTTTTGTTGGTTCTGTTGTTTTTGGGGTTTTATTTATCCAGTAATTTGTAGCAGTGTATTTAACTCAGTTAAAATTTTGTGCTCTTTGCTAGTGGTGTCTGGTTTCTATCATGTTAACGTTAACACAGCTCTTCTGGTGATCGTAATTGGAAAGTAATTTCTCATCCATGTGGTAATTCAGCATCTGGTGCACTGAGCTTCTGCAGGCCGACTCTTAGCTACTTATATAAGTGGTGTACGTGCTAATTTGGATAGACTGGCTTATGTCTTGGGACATTTTTATTCACAGTGTACTTATTCCTTGTTCTAGAGCTCCTGCCAAGGAAGTAGAACTCAAGCATTTGGACAGCTGAAGCAGGTTTTATTAATAGTGTAACTTTACTGGTGCTGCTCATTGCAAACCATTCAGAAATGGTTTGAAAAAAATAGGAGACAGAGGTGCCAAACTGCTGATGATAGAAAGTTGTTGAGGATAATGAAGAGGAGGGACTGGCATCATGAAGAGCAGGAAGGACTTGGAATTCAGAACAACTGGCCACTAAAACAATAGCTAAAATTCACTTGACAAAGTCCCACAAAAAGCAGTGTTGTAGTTTCACATACACAGTGGTGGACATGGGGGTGTTAGTGCTTGAGATAATGGTTCATTAGACATCAGCTTGTTCAGTTGTGATAGAAACAGCAAAAGAAACTGATGAGAATTATCAGGGAGGAACAAAGAAAACACAGACCATAGTTCTGCCTCTGTGAGAAAGCGTGTTGCCCCCAGGGCGTGGTACTGGTTGGGTTTGGTTCCCCAGCTCCAGAAAGCACAGCAGAACTGGGAAAGGCAAGTGCAGACTGGCCAGCCTGGCAGGGAGGGCAGGGGAGAAAGCAGTGCTCCCTCAAGTCTCCAGTGGCATGGAGAGCTGAAGAGCAGTATGTCTTACCCAGTCTCATCCTGGATCAAAACTAGAGGGCGCTGGCAGGTAGCGAGCTCCACAGGAAGGAAAGGTAATGGTTTTTTCTTTCACGTAATCTGTAATTAAGCTTTCCTAGGAATGTAGTGGGTGGTAAATTACTGCACAGATTTAGAAGTGAGTGGAGAAATGCAGAAAAAGCAAGTCCTTGAAAAACTAGGAGAGAGTACATTCCCTGAGCTGCTGGTGGGTGGGTGGAAGATGCCTAGATGTGGAGAACCATCTCCACATCCCAGTGCCTTTTTCACTGCTCATCCATAGGCAACTGCTGTAAGTCACTCTCAGGGTCAGGATAAGGTTGGACAGTATGCTCCTCTGACCTCATTCTTGTACTCTTCAATTTTTAGCGTCCCTTTCTGTCTCTTCACTATCCTTTTGTGCAAGGGTAAAATCTTAACTTCTCCTCTTGTTTATCCCATAACTTGCTAGATTTCTGGAGCAAATTCTGCTGCATATGGCACCTCTTCAATAAATATGCCATAGCATCTGGCTCATGCTTTCTGGTAAGAAAGTTGGGTAAGCCTAGGCCTTTGTGGCTTGTAGAAACAGAGGTTTAGCTGTGGTGTGTTGCCATAAGAGCTGTTGATTGTGTCTGAGCTGCCTGGCTGTGGCTCACCTTGAACGCTTGCTCATATTCTCAGGTTCTGCTGTTTGAGACTATCTGGACTAGCCGATAAAATAAATTACTTGAGTTGCTGCTTTCCTTTGGATATACACATCAACAAGGACACCTGGATAGCTGTAGGAATGCAGAACATGGTAGTGGTGAGTGCACAACTGCAGCAGCAGAGGGATGGACAAAACTTGGGTTTAAAAACGTTCAAAATAACTCAGCATCCTGTCCAAATTAGCAACCTACAAGGATGATACTACTACTACGTGTCCAAATGTGTATGTGCTCCAGGGAGGCTCTCTGGAAGGGGCTGTGTCCCATCTCAGTGTTTGTTCTACACATGGTCACATTTGCACACAGGTGAGGGGTGGGTTGCCTGTCACTTCAAGCCCAGTTATTGAGTGAACAGCAGGGCCAATGGGTATCAGTTGAGCTTTGTGGTGGAGTTTGCTAGATTTTGTTGCTTTCCACAAGTTCTGTGATGCAGCTGAAACAGATTATTCATTGTTAATGTGGGAGTCTTGATGGAGTCTTAGCACTGATGACATGGAGTGCTTGCTGAAATGAGCTCAGGGGTGTTCTGGCCCTGCATGCTTTCAAGAAGCTGACCATGCCATCATACAATCATTCAGGCTCTAGGGTCATTGAGTCCCATCATTAACCCAGCACTGCCAAATCCACCACTAAACCACATCCCTAAACACCACATCTGCACATTTTTTAAATCACTCCAGGGATGGTGACTGCACCACTGCCCTGGGCAGCCTTTTCCAAGGCTTAATAGTGCCTTCTATGAAGAAATTTTTCCTAATATCCAATCTAAACCTTCCTTGGGACAACTTGAGGCTGTTTCCTCTTGTGCTGTTGCTTGTTTTGTTTAAGTGTTACATAATGCATCGCAAACTTTTTACAAGTCTGTTTTGTTGATTATGTTATTTTTTCAGTGTGAGTCAGACAGTCAGTCATAGTTAGCTTGTGTGGAAAAGTAATTGCAGGGGAAAGGTTTTTATTTTCCCATTCTAAAAACCTAGCTTTTAAGTTCCTCCACTTAACAAATTATTTCTTTCTCATGCCTTGTAAATGCATTAGGGACCAAAATTACACAAACTAAAGCATTGAATTATTTACTTTATCACTGTTGTTAACTACATCACAGAAGTCATGAGTAATACCAAAAACCTTTGGACACAAGGTTTGCCAGCTGATTTCTGCTTTGTTCCCAGTCTTGAGGAAACACTCCAGGGTTCAGTTGTCCTGAAAACAGTTGTGCTCAAAACTGCTTTTCTGTACATTGAGTGCGACACTGCTGTGGATTTATTATTATTATAGAAGAGAGACTCTGTGTATTATTTCTCTGAGAATGTCAGGGGTAGCATGTGGATGGAATCATCAGTTCCTGTGGAAAAGCAGCATGGCTCCAGCTCTGGCTGCACTGTCCCTGGCCACGGGCCTGCTCTGGTGCCAAGTGTGCTCTTCTGAGACTGTAACAGGTGAGAGAAGTGCCTGAGCTCTGCGAACAGAAGGACAGGAGCACTGTGGCTGTAGAGTCGGGTGAGCATGTGGTGTAACCTGACCCACAGAAATTAAATGCAGACAACTTAAAAATCCCTTCAGTGCCTTTGTGGCCTCAGAGGTGATTGGACTGTAAAATGTTTTGGGGTCCAGTAAGAGTATTGGATTCTCTACTGTATACATAATGAAGCAAATTCCAACTACATTTAACTCCAGGAAAGTGTGGTCTCGGTTTAAAGGAAATGATAAATTTTCTTTGTGTTCACTTGTCATTTTTCCTGGACTCTGTTTCCAGTTTGGAGCTATACAAGAACTTAAAAAGGGCAATCTGATGTTGTACAGTACCAGACTGTGCTTTTGAAGTTACAGCCTAGAAATAAAAAAAAAAAAAAAAGATGTAAAAAAAGAAGAGTAAAAGCATCATTTCACACTGAGTAACAAAATTAAGTTGGTTTTCTGATGAAGGGACTGTGCTGCCTCAGGAATGTAAAACTCACATGCTCACACTGATACAAATAACCTGGACTATGTATGAGCCATAACTGATTTCTGTAAACCTCACCCAAATGTAAATGAGTTGGGTGTTTTTTCTTTCTTTGTAAAACATACTGAACTGCTGGGGAGTCACAGCCAAGACTCCTTTTGAGGAATGGTCTGTCTGAGGCATTTACTCATATTCTCATTAAGCTTAAGGCTGACTGTAAGACTGTGTGATTAACTTTAGAAGGGCCATACTTTCTCTCTTGACACAAAATAACTTTAAGCTTGCTTCTTCCTGCTCAGCCTGCACAGAAGCTCTCTCCAACCGTTCATCTGTTGCAAACCTTTTCATTTGCAGATGACTTGCAAGTGTGCTTTGGTTCCTGCTTTTAATGAGTCCAAATGATTTAGGTATTCAGAGGTCATCAGGCTAGGGGGTCACATATGAATGACAGATGCACATCTGGCAGCAAGGAAGCTTTGACATCAGTCCAATAGGGAATTTGCCTGAATGCTCAGATATTTGGAGGTATTCAAAGAGCAAGTGAACCGTTGCCTTCCTGTTTCCATAGACCTGGCCCAGTGATATTGTCTGTTATCTGTGGGAGCTCTGCTGATGGAGAGGAGTGAGTGGCTGCATGCCTGGAGCAGGCAGACTGTGACAGAGCTGGCAGGGAGATCTGCAGTGCAGTGGCGTCACACACAGCCAGAGCTGTGCGCACACAGCAAGAGCCACGTGGGTCCCCAGCCTATGTATGACACTGCTGAGGAGGACAGAGCCTCTACCGCCTCAGAGAGGGCCGCGCCTGCAGTGTTTTAAGCTACCCACTGGAGTGTTGACACCTTTGCTGGAGGCTTTGTACAGGCTGTGCTGGCTAAAACGTGTTGGATGAATAAATAAACCTGTTTCAAAGATGATGTTGTATTACCTTTAAAACATTTTTGGTGGTCTTAAATGCATCTGTCTCAGATTGTGGCAAAACCATAAATATGTGGGAGTGGGACTGTAATTTTTTCCCATTTTTATTCAGTGGTGTACTGTACTGTTCCATACTGGTTAGTCTGTGTGTGAGGAATAAGGCTGACAAGGTTGCTTTGTATATCATAGAGGTTAGTAAAAGCTTCAGCACTCTGAGAACTTTTATGCAGATAGTCTAGGGATATGTTCTGAAAAATCCCATTGCTTTCCTCACTAAGAGCAGTCCGTTTCATCATTTTCTTCTTACCTTTCTTTGTGAGGTGGGAACCATCTTAGGTACTGATCTGTAACACTGGTAGCTATCCTAACACCTGCTTTTGGAGTGTTTTCATGTACCTACAAACATGTTTGGCACTATGTTTTCTAGCTTTTTTCAAGGTAACGTTAGGTTCTCAGGGAATCTGTTGTCCTTCTGCAGATTATTTTCCTTGTAATGCATCTTCTTTATTGTTTGTGTACAACACCTAAAATATTACTCCTCCTGTAAAATGTACTGCTATTTCTTCTGCAGGTAAAAAAGCAGAAGAAAACACAAAATCATGTTCTACACCAGAGATGAGTGTGTGATGCTGTACCAGTCCTGCTTACAGATGGACACTCTCTGGGCAGCAGCATTTCTTGCTTTTCCAGGCCTTACTTGTCCCAGAGAAGAGCAGCTCATTAGGCGATGCTTGTGCTTAGCAGAGTAATCCAAATGATTCTTGCAGGTGATACGAAGAAGTAGCGATGAGGAGAAGTTGCTGTGCTTGGTCCGTCAGCGCGCAGGACACCACTGCCAGACGGCTGTGATCGTCATCCTGATCCTGGCCTGGGAGGGAATCCCCCACCTGCTGGCAGACACGCTGTACAAGGAGCTGACGCAGAGCCTGCGCAAGTACGGCTGTCCCACCAGCCGCCGCTGCGCCCTCAATGAAGAGTGAGTCCCTGCCCTGCGGAGCCGTTCAGTGTTCTTGGCAGTGCAGTAGTTCAGCTAATACATCTCCAATTCCAAACCACCATGTGTCATTTCAGTGCCACCCCTCGTTCCTGGCTTTTCCTAGAGAAAAGGCTCTCGGTGGGAGTTGTATGTGCTATGCCCAAGGTGAGGGGTGGCGATGAGCCACTCTCCTGGCTCTGTGCCCAAACTCAGCCGGCATTCCCTGTGCACACGCAGCTGTGCTAAAAGAGCTGCCAAGAAGGCGGTTTGTCACCTTCTAAAGTAGACCTGAGATTGAGCATTCAAAACTAGGATCTTCTTCTCTGTGCCTCTGAGAGGAATTTCGTTTAATTGATGAGAGAATATATTGCAACTGCAGTGTTGCCTTGGTGCTGATTTCTGTGTAGCCCAGATTTAAGATGCTCACAGCTGTGTGGGGACCTGAATCTGATGCTTGTATTTATAAAGGGTCCACTTGGAAAGTCAGATCAATTTGGAGTTAATGGTACTGCTGCACATAACACAAGAGCTATTGGATTTGGGGTAATCTGTATAGCAGGGCTATTTCCTTGGCTGAAAATGTTATCCAACTGGAGAATTCAACATGAAAGCATGGGTGTATTTATATAGCCCTAACTGAGTGGTTATATTTATGTCCCAAAACTGGGCGTTGGTAAAGTTGAGACTGTACTTGCGAGTAGAAAAGTCAGCCTTCTACACATGAGTATTTTCTTAACAGAAGATATCTGGTTAAGCCATGAATTTCATAAAATTCCTTTGTCATGCTCTGTATTTTAAAAGAAATAGCAAAGAGAATTGACCTACAAAAAACCCCAGACCTGAGAGCTGTGTTGCCAGCTGACCTGATGTATCTTTATTTCCTTTTGTAGTCGTACTTGTGCATGTCAAGGACTTGACCCAGAAACTTGTGGAGCATCATTCTCATTTGGCTGTTCATGGAGTATGTATTTCAATGGCTGTAAGTTTGCCAGGAGCAAAAACCCCAGGAAATTTAGGCTTCTCACTGATGACCCTAAACAAGTAAGATTACTTCTTTTTTTCCTCAAAAGACTTATTCTTACGATTTTCAGAACAAGAAGTGGAATCTCTGGATCTCTGCTCTTTCTCTCTCACACGTGCATGTGTAACTTATCACAGACACACACCCAACAAAGTTTTCTAACTGCAGTATTTAGAACAAATGACACTGAGATTTCAATCAGTGGAATAATTACTATGTATTTAAAGACTCTTATATTAGCCTTAATGCTTTTCTTCATGCATATTTAGCTCACTGTGTAACTCTGTGTGAAATGTTAATTCTTTGTAAGTAAAGACTTTTCTAATGACCAAGCCTGTAGCTCAGGGATTCAGGCCTTTTGCCTTGGCACAGAAAATGTTGTACCTTGGAGTTGCACTGCTTTCCCACTGCTGCAGGACCAGCTGACAGCCTGGGCTCCCCTTTGTCACCAAGAATAAACTGGCTTTTTTTTCCTGTGGACAGCATGTTTTTGAAATAGTTTTGAAGGAATACACTAAGATGCAGTGCAGTGAAATGATACTGTAATTTCTGCTTATGAGTGTTAGTAGTGATGCCATAAAGGTGAGGTAGCACAAAAAATAGTGAGGGTTCTGTGAAGTAACAACCCTCTAAAAAAAAGAAATCCAACCTCATTGGTTTTTTACAATGAAAATATTTCCATGAGGAAGGAATAAAGGTATTGTAAGCTGGTAACCACTGCCCAGTGAACAGGTACTTCTCGGGGTGACTCCAAAGTGCCTTTTGTTCTGACTGTAGGCGTCTGTAACCCCACTTCCCTGTGGAACTCCTAGATAAAAAAAAAGTCTCACATCTTTCCTAGCACATCTGACACATTTGGAGACACTATTGGGCATTCAGGTACCAGGTTCTCTGTTGGGGTTACCCTGCCAGTAATCCTTCTGTGTACACACAGTGTGAAACCTCCATTGTTTCTTGATAGAGAGTTGCCAGTTATTGACTGTAGGTAAATATTCCTCCCATCTCCTGACTTTTTGTCCTAAAAGAGTCCATGAAGCATTTCTCATGCACGTGTGCACAAATGCAAACCCTCAGTCTCCTCTGAGTCGTGCTGTCCAGTTGCACTGTGGGTATTCACAAACCTCATTAGGGCTCAAGTGGGGGCTTCTGCCTCAGCACAGCAGAGCACACACTGCCCTTCCACCCCTGCTCACTGAACACCTGCCTAAGGCACAACAGGCCAAAACCAGCTCCGCTTGTCTCAAGAGGGAAATTGTTTTATAAACTTTCTGTTTATAGTGAAATGTATTTATTGAGCTTCCTTTCATTTTAGGGATCCCGTTCCTTCTCTGTCCTTTGCCACTCCCTGTGTGTTTAGGTTCTCCCCCTATATGATGCTATGCATGGAGCATTCTGTGCATGTGTTTCCTCTGTAGGTTTCTGATGCTTTTAATTAGCTGGGGAGCCAACAGAGGCAGCAACCTTCATGTGTGCAAATGAAATACGGGGCTGTGCCAGCTCTCCTGTGATGCAGCTCCCATAGATCTGTGGGCAGAGCAGGCTCTGGTGGCCTTTTTTTTAAATTTCTTTTTCCTAGCAGATATTTTGGTGAGCTAAATATTGGCTATTGTTGATTTTAAGGATGACATAAAGCTAGGAGGTATAGCAAATTAGGGAAAAAGCTTGTAGTTCAGAAAGATTTGGAGGCACGGGATGGAGTGAGATGAGGTTAAGGGTGTAATATACCTAGGTAAGATTGGTTCCTAGGATACGTATCCTCTGAATAGGATGGATAATTAAGGATACATTACCTTCAATGCAGTTCAGAAAATCTTGTGGTAGCCATTTACAGCTGATAGATTAGGTTTAGTATGAGTTAAGAATACAGTGTGGTCTTGTAACATCAAATTGAGAAAAATGAAGCCTTCTGGTGTTTATGTGTGTTGGTGTTTACAGTGTGTGGTGATAAGTGGGTTTGAGTTTTTTTAAACAAAATGAAGCAAGCTGTTATTTTTTGCCACTATACACTATGCAAAACTGAAGCTGCAGTTATCTCTCAAAGCCTGGTCCTTGGAGGAAAAGAAGTTAGGGAGTCTTTCCCAGCTGGTTGGTGATTTTCCTGGAAAAGCAAAAACTTAGGATAAGAATTTAGGGATTGTTTCTGCAAATAAGGACTTAAATGTGACACTGCCATAGAAGACCACCTAGCTAATATGATGTGTTTATATGGCTTAGCCTAAGGAAGGAAATTATTATTTCCAAATCTAAGAGTTATTTCTGTAAAGTCCTGAGTTTTGTAACTGTTTTGTTCTTTGGAAATGCTCCTGTTAGAAGTTCTGCTGCAGTATGGGAAAAGTACCGGTCAGAGAAGACCTAACAGCTGAAGTTAAATGCTATTAGGTGTTTCTCATAATGGTGTGTCCACATAGGCTAAGGCTCCATAAGCAAAACACTAACAGAAGACTTGGGCTTCCATCCCCACTCAGCATGGGGTATGATTTTGCTCCTCTGGATGTTACTTCTGTGTTTTTGTGTGGACCATACGTCACTCCCTGACTGTGTATGGAAAACTATGCAGAAATTAATTCCTGTGTGCTGGGTTCCTTTGACCTAGCAGGTATCTTCTATTATTTGGCTGATTTCTGTTTAACAATTTTGATGGTTTAGTCATGTAAAAGTAGACATTTATGGTTAGTGACAAAGGCAGCTGAACAGAATTCAGATTAATAAAATATGAGATGGAAGCTGACCTATTGGGCATCTCTAAACTGGCTGAGATTCTTTTAAAGCAAACTGCAGCACTGAATGTTGCCTTTCCCTGCAGGAGGAACTTCTTGAAAATAATTTGCAAACATTAGCTACAGATGTGGCTCCGGTCTATAAGAAGCTTGCTCCAGAAGCTTTCCAGAACCAGGTAGGTCTGTGACATCCAGCTCTGAGCAGTGGCACAGTTTCAATCCAAGCAGCAGCCCAGAGCGTGTTCCTGGGTGGAGATGCAGCCCTTGCTGGTGCCATGAATCCTGGTGCATTTGGCAGGTTTGCAAGCACTGTACCTCTTTATTTGAACTGGTGGTTAAGTAGCACCTTGAGCTGGACACATGTAAAAACTGCTTAGAGATAATACTGTAAATAAAATGTTTGCACTATTTCAAGACATTTTGACTGTGGCTGACCTGATTATCTCATTGGCATCCAGACGTGTTACATTTTTTACAGGAATACACGTCCTTTCCAATCATTGAGTCTACCTGGCTGCCTTTATTCTGGCACAAAGCTGCTGGTGGCTTGTGGGGTTCCAAACCACTTGTTTTCAGTCCCAAGTACCTGTAGATAATTTTCCTTTCAGGTGGAAAACGAGCACATGGGCCCTGATTGCCGGCTGGGCTGCAAGGATGGTCGGCCCTTCTCCGGTGTCACCGCGTGCATCGATTTCTGTGCCCATGCCCACAAGGACACACACAACATGCACAATGGCAGCACTGTGGTATGTACACAGCGTCTTCTTACTTGTACTCTTCACTGGCATTGCTGTGAGTTCTAAGTGCTGCTTGTGGGTTCATTTGCAGAGAGGTTTTGAAGTTATTGCAAAGTTAACTGCATGTTGCCATTTATCAGTCCCCATGTTATTTGCATAGATCTGTTGCTGTCTACAGAGGACATGAGTTCATCTTATTGCAGAACAGATCAAAAGGGGGATGGAAGTGATCCTTCCTACAAAATGCCTCCATTCTGTAAAGACACCCAGGCCCTTTGGAAAGGCCTGGCCAGGGGGCAGATGAGTTATTCATGGGAGAGGGTTGATGCTGAAGGCAAAAAATTGTCTAACCAAGAAGCTGTACAGACCTCTGTAGAGGAAGAGCTAAAGCAAACTGTTTCATTACTAACTTACCTCGTCCAGGCTCATTAAATTAATTCTTTCTTGCACTGGGCACTTACCAGGCTTCATGTTAATGTAGTTTTAGGCCTGAAAGTAGAGAGTATGAGATCATGGTGGAGCCAGGTGACTATTATGGTTTTAAATCTCAGTATGAAAGGAAAACCCACATATTGATGTGGCTGTTATATTAAATACTTTGATGGATTGCCAGTGAGAAAATTAGCTGGGAATTAATAAAGTGATCTTGTAGAAATTAAGACCATAGTGTTGAAGAAAGACAAGCGCAAAGCAGAAAAGATAAAACTGGCAGTGTTCTTTGAGCAGTTGGAGCATTGCACTGCTCTGAATAGCAAAGGTGACTTCTTGTACAGCAGTGCAGGTAACGAGTAATTTCTCTATCAAAGGATGTATATCTGGAAAAAGTCTATCTAAAATCTTTATCTAAAAACTCTAGAAATGTGGGGGTTTTTTAATTTGGAAATGCAAATTGAATTATTGTGTTGCTGTGATTCAATAAAATGTTGCTTTTACACCTGCAGTTAACACTGAGCATTTGTATGTGACAGCAATGACTGGTACAATTGTTTAATGTTAGTTGTGTGCTTGTAAGGTGAGCAAATGTCTGTTCCTTTAAAATATGGAAGCAGGTCTGGGAATCCACCAGGAATGCCAGTCCTCAATAGACTGTTATTTTTGCTTAGTGTTGGAAGTCTACATTGCAAAATTGCATCTGAAGCATAGGAATTTGATGCCCTTAAACATTCTAAACTTGAAAATGAGACCTCCTTGTCAGACAAACTGCACAATCTGCTATTTGATAAAATTTAGTTTAGATGTTCTGAAAAGAATAGGTCAAATGCTCCATTACCTCTTAAATTAAAGACAAAATGAAATGGCAGCTGACTCTGGTACTCATTCTGCCATCCTGGAACCTAGAAAAGTCCTAAGTTATGGTCAGAAGCACCTGGAGGGACAGTTCAACTTTTTTTGAGGAATATATTGGGGAATAGTTCTAAACTGCATTTATTGGTAATCACCTTGATGTCATTTCAGCTTCAGATTATCCTTGCTGGTGTTGATACTATATGGATTGTACATGGTCTGCTTGCAAGTAATTCCACGTCTCAGAAGCATGGAGTGTTATAACTTGTGGAAGGCCGTTGTATAGGCCAGAGCTTATCACTTTCTCTCAAGTTCTTCCAAATTTGGCAGTTTTGCAGAACATGACTAAATCACTATAACTGCTGAAAACTATGCCTTGGAATCTGGTTTTCATAGGTAGCTCACTCACAAATAAATACTGCGTACCTGTGTTCTCTTTGTTTAGATAGGATTTATCTTTATTTTGGTATACTTGCAGCAAGGGACTATTCTAAATGGAAAGTAGCTGTAAGTATTAACACTCAAGTTTACCTGCTTGAACTGGGACATTATGAAGGTGAATTGGAGTTGGGAGTTACTTCGTTATCTCTGTGCAGCCTTCCCAGTGAGAAGCAGTGACTTTGGTGACAGGACACACAGTGTTTGCTGTTCACTGTCTGTGTGCAGTTACAGTCATATGAATTGGAAGCCTAAAGGAAAAAAATGTTGGTTTTTTGCAAACAGGGTGGCAGGACTTGCTGCGGTCCAGATTTTTATGACAATCAAAATTAGGGTTGTTAATTCTGGCTTATAACCAAGTCTGGTAATACCATAGGAAATGTGGTATTTAGTAACAGGCACGAAAAGAAATTAGTACATGTTATACCAGCACCTCCTGCATTCCTATTTAGTTCCAGAAGCTGCTTTGTGGCTGCCTGCTTAGTTCAAAATACATGATGACTTCTTTTAAATCACTGATCATAATGATGGAGGGGTTATTTACATAATTGTTGACGTATTTTGTCTGCAAAATGTACCGAGTGCAAGTACAATTCTAACTGAAGTGACAGCTCTCACATAGATTGCTTTCTGATAATGTGGTAATGAACAGAATGAGATCAATTTGCACTGCATTAAAAACCTCCAGCATCCATGATTTCACTGTTTTTCACTGGTTTGGTTTTTCTTTAACTGCTTGTCACACCTTACATTTTAAAGTCTGTACATGGTGTACTTGTCTTGGCCTTGTTAATGTTACTAAGATTTCTTCCCTTTCTCCTTACTCCAACACAGAATATTTATTTATAGAATCTAAAGCTCTTCTAGGCTAAGTTGGTAATTGCAAATGCTGCTGGCTCTGTCAGTGTGACACCTTTTCATTTGCTACCCTCAATTGTTGGGGAATCACATTTACCACAAGTATGATAGGAATGCTGCACAGGACACCTAAAGTAAAGGAAAAGCAGAATTTATTTAAATTATTTAAACCAGGCACAGACATAAATTCAGCAAAGTACTTAAATGAGGTTAATAATAAGGAATGAGTTTACTGTACACTTAGAAGAATATATTGAAAAGCGTTTTTGTATTTTTCTCAGTGTGTGCGTGTTTGATCAGCTGTGCTGTTTGTATGTGACTCTGAAAATAAATCAGCCTGTCAAGTTTGTGTCAGCAGTGGGAGTGTCTTGGAAATGCCCTCTGTAGATACCAGAGAGAGTATTACATCTTAATTTACACAAATTGAGGATTACCATTAAACGGTAATTATCACTGGAGAGCTGAGTTGCTGAATATTGTTCCTGGCTAGCAGAGTCAAGCTCTGAATTTAGCAGAGCTGCTTTTGGGTGGAAAGCTAAAAACAAACATTACTGTGCTCTGCTTGCTCTGTAGTAGAATGAACACACTTGACAATTCTACAGAGATGTAAACTGATGTGTTTATCTGAAGGAAGCAAAAGTAATTTCTACCTACAAATTGAGTTTTTAAAGAACCTTTAAGGCAGTAAATATACCATTCATTTTTATATAGACTCTTGTCATCTCTTAACGTTCTCCTAAGGGCCACTGATGTATGTTACAGCTGCAGTGTTAGGGTGAATGTTCCTTATGGATATGAAACTAAAGGAGCAACACAGATAAAAGCTTTATAGCTATTGATGGAGGGAGTCTGTGAAATGTAAGTACTTTTGTTTCTTTATCAGATTAGCTCTGAAGGGTCACATCCTTCATACCCATGGGAATCCATTTTAGTCATTGATATTTGGGGTTTAATAGTGACTGGGACAAAAAGGCTCTCAAAGAGCTTGCTGGGTCTGCAGCTTATATGTGGGTGTTCCTCATCCAAGGGGGCACAGGGTCCTTGTTGCTGGGGCTGAGGAAGGAGAGAGACCAGCTGCAGTTGTGTGTAATCCCTGGTGCTACACAAACTGCAGCAGACAGTGGGAAGAAGGGGAGGAGGATAAATCTATGCTTCAAGGGCAGCTACAGCATGTAATTTATTACTGGCAGTAGAACCAAGTAGTGTCAATCAGCAGTTTCTCAACAAACTCCTCCTGATTCGGATGAAAACCGAAATATCTGGCTGTATTTCTGCAGGAACAACTCATCACACCATTGCACGTGGCTCCAGGCCTTTGCAGTAGCTGACAGGATATCTGTGCATGGTTACCCCACATTCTGCACCCTGGCTCGCTTTGGGAGCTGCACAAGTACCCGGTGCTTCAATTGGTGCAAGGATTTCTGTTAGGTTTTTATATTGTATGAATGGGGAAATGTGAGAAATTTACTCTGCTAACCTGCAAGCTCCCAGAGAGCAGTTGCTGTGCCGTACCTGTGTGTCACCTGTCTGATGGCACTGCCTGGGGGGCATGAAGTGGGCAAAAGAAAGTGTTTGGGGTTCCTTTCTCTGGTTTTGATCTGCACACACTTGTTCAGGATAGATGAGGCCAACAGAACATGGTTTGTCTTGGCTGCAAAGCAAAAGTAAAGATGTTTCTATGTGTAATGGTAGGCAAGGCTGCAGCAGCACCTAAATCCTCAGTGGCACCCAGTCTGCTCTCCAGCTGCACAGGGAAGGGGTGTGTAAGAAACCTGATTCCATCACTCAGGTTTAGAAAGGCAGTTTGACTGCCCTGCTGAAACTTGAATGTAAAACATCTGTTCTTACAACACAGTGGAAAAGGCTCCATCATTTCTACATGAGAAGGTTCAAGAGGACACAGGCAGTTAAGAGACCCAGCATAACACTCTCAAAGCTGTGTGGCCACAGATGGATCTCTGGAGGGGAGTTTAAAAGAAGGGAATAATAACAAAGTTTCATAAACGTGCAATTTTTACCATGACATCACTAAACCCAGAACAGGTAATGGGTTTGATCACCAAGCACATTGGAAACCTAAACAAACCACTTGGCCAACATTTCTTTGGCCTTTGAGCATCCAGGATGATTTAGCTGCGTGTTCTGGAAAAAGCACAGTAGCAGGATATGCAGCTTCATGCTGTAAATGGCCTTTAACAGACTTGATGGTTTTCTCATGTTTGTGCTTAATTTTGGTCAGTTTGCAGCAGTGTCAGTACCAATGGAAAATATTGCTTTCCACTTCTCAGCAATAGCTTCTTTCTAAGTTCCTTAATGGAATATTTTGCACCGATTTGAATATTGGAGTATTTTTTAAATACAGATACTTCTCATTTGGAGAATTACCACCTTTAGCCATAAGCTTTTAACTTATCTGTACAGGCTTAATTTGTGGTTGGTTTTCCCATATCACTAATTTTCAGTTATCTATTTGCCACTGAGTCCTCACTTTTATGTTAAAATGCATTAAGGGGGGCACTGACCTTGAAAGTGTGTATATATATATATATTTAGGCTGTAGGTGTACAGGTCTTTAGGTCTGGATACAATTTTGGATATACATTCATTTCCTTATACATATTCTAACTCAGTATTTAATATATGGGGTGTGCTGGAGTTGGCAGTACTTTCACCATAGTTCTGTCAGTATACTACAGCCCTCTTCTTGTTTAGTTCCTCAAAGCAGTTCTTCATCTTTCTTGTTCCAAAGAGGGTGTTGACTTTTGCGTGGAAATTTATAATTGTAAATTGGATGAGGGTCTCAATATTCAAAATAATAAATACTGCAGATTGAATCTTCAAGACAATTTTCAAACTAGTACATGGGCCAGACACAGGCTGGACATGGTAGTCTAAAAGACCATTTCCGATGAGAACAAGTGGGAGCCAGCCTCCTCCATGCTGACTTTCTTACTGGTTTTGTTTAGAAGGGGAGAGTGGGATTTCTGAGAACACCTGTCATGTGTAATTGTGCTCTCTATATGTTTGACCCTCTCACCCTTCCTGAATAACCTGGCATCTGCTGGCCAGTTTCAACCGGATTTCATTGAACTTGCAGAAAGTGAATTGTCTTTGTTCTGAGTTGTGAAATGTTGCTGTTGGAATGAGGGGAGCTGGATGCAGGGAGGAGGTGGCAGGGTCCTTGCAGAGCCTCAGGTGGACCCTGTTTCCACTGGCTGGTGCCCAGCAGAGGCGGGAGCAGGGATAACTGCTGGGCTTGGGTGTGTGGGAGCGCGGGGATGGAGAAGTCCACAGGAACCAAGGTGCCAATCGCTGCTCATGGAACAATTTGTTGTTTTTTCTAAATCTCCCTCGTAGTGCAGAGGCTGCCCAGAGGAGGTGAGTACGCATGGAGCCGGCACCTCAGTGAGCGCTACCAAGCAGCTGCTAACTGCCCTAGAGCCCCCTCTCCATCCCTTCCAACTGTCTCCTGAAAAGCTCTTCTTCCTTGTCTCTGCTCCTCAGATTTCCTCCTTTTGCTGCTCTGCAACTGCCAAGCTTTGCATAGAGCTATTGATAAAGTCCTAGCCACCAACTTTTTGGTTCAAGATTTTTAGTCTGTGGTTCTTTAATTTTATTTTTCTAGAAATAATTGTGTGATGCCTTTATGCGAAAGCTGTGCTTCAAGATAAAAAATGTTTGGGTTTTTTTCTCCCCCTAAAAAATAACATTCTTCTCCCCTGGAATGTTAGGCATGGTGACAAGATTCTGGGAAATTGGATTGGCTGTTTATGATTGGCATCAGATTCAGCCTACACAGTGATGGAATTACACACTTCCATTTAGGGGGTATCATCTCATCCTTGGATGGTGCTCCTATTCTCTTATGTGTGTAGTTAGTATCTCCTGTAAAATAGCAGCTTACTGAAGCCATGATATTGATGTATGGCTTTTGAGCCATGTAGCAGTCCCTTGGGGATGTGACAAAACTATGAAACGGTGAATGTTTGTACACATGCTCAGGCACACAGAGCTGTTGCTCTCCCTGGAGAATGACACCAGGGATCATAGTGCCAGTGTTAGTGCTCCTTTCAAGGGGAAGGGTTAGGTTTAGTAACAGCTGGAACTCAAGGAGTGCTGGAAAGTTTCAGCATTTATAATTCCGATAAGAATACAATTGCAGTAAGTTTGAATATTTCTTGATGTTTCTGATGTGCCCTTATCAAGCTGGATGTAATGAGTGCTCTCCTCTGGGCTCCAGGATCTCACAACATAAAATAACAGGAAGGAGGGCAGTGGCCTAAGAGAAAATTTCCTGGGTCTTGTGAGTTAATTATAGCAAGGTGTTAATTTAAGAAAGTGTTGAGAGAGGGAGGGAATTAGAACTGAGATTTGCTAAAAACATAGAGCAGTATGAGTGACTGTTTGTGGTCGTTTGGGGTTTTTTCATTTGCCAGCCAAAACAAAAACCAAAACCAATTCCAAATCATAGAACCAATTCCAGATCTTAGAAACTTCTTGTTCAATGCAAAAATAATTTTTCATATTTTGTAATCCTTAAAAATGAATCTGAATATCAAAGATGTATTTATGTATTAAAATAATCTGAATGCTTAGGAACTTACAGTATGTTTACAGCTGAGATAATTTACCAAAGTTGGCATATATTTGTGGATACTGTAAGCTGAGCCAAAATTTCACTTTCCCATCCAAGATATGTGCCTTGACCTTAAAGTACCAATAATTTTTGTGTCATCATAGATCAAACAAATATTTGTCAGATGTTTGCATTTGAAAGCCCCATAGAATTGAGGCCATAAAATACGAGTAAGCGATGCAGCCTAGGATGACTGTTTATGTAACCTGTGTTTTGTGTGTATGGTTTATTTGTAACTGGGTCTGCTCCTGCCAGGTCTGTACATTAACGAAGGAAGATAACCGGAGAGTGGGGGTGATTCCAAGCGATGAACAGCTCCATGTGTTGCCTCTTTACAAAATCTCACAAACAGATGAGTTCGGCACTGAAGAGGGCCTGGAAGCCAAGATAAAAGCCGGAGCCATACAGGTGCTCACAGCGTTCCCCAGAGAGGTGCGAATGTTGGCTGAGCCTCTCAGAGCTACCAAGAAAAAGAAACCAGACACAAGAAGGACCTCGACTGAAAAGCAGCCCTTAATAGATAAAAAGTGTTCAACACCAGTAAAAGTGAAAACTGAAGCCCCAGAAAATCTTGGCAACACTTTGCATTGTTTAGGTGAGTGATACTTAAAAAATTCTGCTAGTCTGTTCTGATTCTGTGTTCTCCTACACATCTGATGGGAGGGGAAAGCTCCTTTAAAATAAAGTACTTGTATATTCTGCATTTTAGGGGCTAATGAATAAGTCACTGTAACCAATGTGTAATTTTCGCAGAATGCAGGTCTTCTGTGGTGATGGACAATAATTCTCGAACACTGGGTTTAAAATCTTTTGGGCAAAGGCCTTGGTCTGGGGTGGGGGCTGTTCTCAATGTCATTAAATGCTTCGCGTTTGATTTCACAGAACAGGTTTTTAAAGAGTTCATGTGGCCTCCTTATGTCCCCTTACAGTGCTCAGTTTTTGCATACTAAATGCTGTGCCTGTCATTTATCCCACTTTGACTTTTTTGCCTTCTTGTTGGAGGAATACTTTTAATTCATTGCTAATTTATAAATTACTAGGAGACAGAGTAGAAGAAAGAACAGTGCTTCTACACTGGATAAAGCAATTAACCATTCTGTGTATTTGTGGAATAAAGAAGAACCACTGACAGACAGTCTTTAATGAGAGTAAGCGAGAGCTGTCAGTGGGGTGCCAGTCTGCCAGCAAAACACACGTAAAGCCATTGCAGGGCATGATGCAAAGCCCATCAAAGTTGATGGAATTCTTTCCTGTTACTCCTGTGGACTCTGGGTTGAACCTACCTGTGATGAGAATCAGTCATGTGAGGAGCCTGTTCCCCATCCAAGCCCAGTAGCAGGCAGCCATGGCTAGAGAAATTGATTAGGGAGCTGACAGAAACTGAACAAGGATGTCTGCACAGAGATCTGAAATAATTAATGTGAGGCAATTAGATGGAAAGATGGAAGACAGCCAAATCACATGACTCAGCTTTGTTATGGATGGATTTACCTGGAGCATGTTGCCAGATGCTTTTTTCTTTTTTTAAGGCAATTTCTCAGACAGTATTGGAATGCATGACTCATTGTAATTCAGTAACTGTTTTTGCTGTGATGGACAAGATCCATAAACATGCTTTTTTCTTTGATCATAATGTGGGGTTAAGGCAACTCAGAATTTTGACTGATTCACAGGCTGAACTTCAGACTGAATTTCATAAATTATATAAAAACTGAAGGCCAGCAGTCAACTGCTGGGAAGTGTTTCTGTAGGACAGGGCTGTGTGAATCAGGATTCAGTGGTTATTTCATCTTATGTTTAATTTCTTCATCGCTCTGTGAAATACCTTTCTATTTTATATGCCAGCAGCCTGACTGGAAACGGTTAAGGTGTTAATTGAGCAAGGTTATTTTTTATATATATACACACTTACAGTCATAGAGGTATTCCTAAAACAGTAAAAATAACCATTTTGAAAAATCTGTAGTCATCATGTGCATTTTTCATGTTAGAAAGCAAGTATGAAAATATAAGAGAATTTTGTAAGTTAAGTGAGAAGTACTTACATTTTGGTGTGCATTTCTTCTAGGGAACAAAACAGATGCTTTCAAACCTGGAATAAAAGTGGAGACTTCCAACCACCTCTATGCCATGAAACATACTTCAAACACTACTAAAAATTGCTCTTTATTAAAGCAGTATACAGCTTCCTCCCCCTTTAAGGTGGATAGTTTACATCCTTATCCATCTCTCGCACATAAGCCTGGCCTAACAGCAGTGACTAATATTCAACAAGATTTTTCAGTTCCCTACGGGTATTTTGAGTGCAGTACCAAGCAACCTCATGTGCCACCTTATATTAATTGCAAGAATTTTGATATGTCGGTCAAAGATTATACTGGAATTCTGCTGAACGATAAGGTGAATGGTGTGCCACCGATTCTTCCTGAGGTCACTGCTCCAGGCCCCCCAGCCCACAGAGACCCCCTGCCCACTATACTTGAACATCAGCCAGACAAACAGAATTGTCAACTTCAGTTGGACAATTCTCCTTCCTCAGAGATGATCAGCTCTTGTGACTCATCAGTACCGCTAAGCTCTTCGGCAAAGGATGCCGTCAGAAACGAAGCTGACTGTTCCCATGAATGCCCCATAGAAAAGGGCAGCTCCCATCAAGGGCAGATGGGTGACTTTGACTGTGTTGATGAAAAGCAAAGCAGTGCACTGGGACAACTGGCTGATTCTGAAGAAAAGGCTGAGGAATTGTGGTCAGACAGCGAGCACAATTTTTTGGATGATGACATTGGTGGGGTTGCTGTGGCACCTTCTCATGGTTCTATCTTGATTGAATGTGCAAGACGTGAACTCCATGCTACCACACCAATTAAAAAACCCAACCGCAATCATCCCACAAGAATTTCTTTAGTTTTTTACCAGCACAAAAATTTAAATGAGCCAAAACATGGTTTAGCCATGTGGGAAGCAAAGATGGCCGAGAGGGCGAAAGAAAAGGAAAAAGAAGCAGAGCGATTAGGAACGGAGAATCCTGAACTGAACTCTAGCAACAGGAAAGCAAAGCAACCAAGTGAAAACAGAGATATTTTTTATGAAGACAACGAGTTCAACCAAATTCCTTCCCGCAGAGCATTAACAGTAACCAAGGATAAAGTAATCACAGTATCTTCATACGCCCTGACACGAGTGGCAGGGCCCTACAACCACTGGGCGTAGGTGTCTGTGTCATGTGCCCCTCCTGGTGCAGCATTGAATGGTGTTTCTTTAAGGTGCTGTTAAAGAACAAGTCTGGTGTCGTTTACTATTTGCTCATCTCAACCATTTTAAGGCTGAGGTAAAAACAAAGGGGGGGGGATTTCTTCTTAAACTGTGACTTTAACATTTGGTGGTGCTCAAGCACATTTTAAGCAAAAAAAAAAAAAAGTTGTATAGTTTTAATACATTCTAAAAAAGATTTTGTTTAGGTTATTAACCTTGATTGAATCATTCAGTTTATTACCTTTAGGAATTTATATTTTGGTGCTTTAAATCGTCTGTTTACTACAAAAATCATTTATAGGGATTTTAACAGGTTCACATTTTATGGTGTTAAATCAAGTTATACAGTTATAGCTCTACACAGCTCTTGGTGCTTAACCACATCAAACAGTTAAAAATAAATAAGCTGAATTATTACTTCATGGTGCCATTGCTTTAACAACTTCCAACCATTGCTATATAGTCCAAATTACAGATAAATCTTTTAGAAAACCAATGAATTTTGTTCTTTAGATTTGTCATTATGTATAGAATGAAGTTACTGGTAATGATGGCTGGAAGTTGTTTCTAAGCTGTAAATATATATTTTAAAAGCACTTTCTATTTTTAAAATTAACTTGAAATAGTATAGTATAAGGATCATATTGTCTAAGGTTTGTGCATACTCTACAGAAGAAATTATTTTATTCTTGCTGTGTAGAGTTCCATAGTGTTACAGCTGCAGGACGTATGCTGATAGCATATATGGTTGTTTTAACTTGCCCTTTTTCATTGAAGATTTTATGTTGCATATAAACAAACAGCTACGAATTGCAGAACCTTTTTATTCTTTCTCAAGAGAGTGTACAAACATGAAATGAGGAGATGTCTGGTCAATATGTTGTATTGCTATTGGGAGTTAGGAATATTATTTGGTTTTTTTAAAGGCAGCATTTGTTACAGTTTCTTTGAGTGGTAAGTGCATGCGTCTCATTTGTTTGCAGCATTCTAAGTTAACATGGCAACCAAATGTTCCTAATGCCTCAGGGGTAAGATTGTTTTGGGATAAAAAATACCCCCTAGAGTTGCCTTAGTCTGTTCTGATAAAAAAATAATTTGGGAAAAATACAAAGGAAGTGTTGGAAATCTACCAAATTTCTAATATTTAACAGCAAATTTTTAAAGAATAACCTATCTGTAATATTCACCAACTTCGAGTTCAGTTTTTTTACAAAAGTGTTTTGTAAATTTTTGAAGCAATTTATACATTTCACATGGAAAGGGTTGTATCCTTCCTTGAAATTTATGTTCTTCATTTCTGTTGAGAAAGTGATATATCATGAGACGAGTATTTGCTAAACCAGAAGAAAAACAGACACTCCATTGTTTTTAAATACTGTAGCATCCCACTCTTCTTTCTGATTCTCCTCTCCTATGTATTTCTTGTTAAAACTTATTTATTTAAACATTACCAAATGACATTAGCTAAGGACTGACCTCATCCTGCAACTTCTTCCATGCGAGCCCATCGGAGCCAGGAGGAGCAGTGATGCCAGGACTTCCCTGGGGTCCGAGCGCTGCAGGATCAGGCCCACAGACAAAGCTGTTCCTTCCTTCTGCCTTGGTGCCCGCCCCGGCTGGGGAACCTGTAGGCAGAATGAAGTCACTTTTCCAGTGTGAAAACATACTAATAATATACTTGATAATACTGTATTGTAGTGGTGCTGTATAGAGGAATATGAGCTATCTAGATCTGCTTTATTTAAAACCCAGATAAGGTGCTTTCTCCTTGAAAAGCTGAAGTACAAGAACTCTATTTACAGTTTCGGTACGAAAAGTACATCGATGGAGTTTTGAACACATAGTACCAGTCAGGACCTTGGTGCTACAAATCCTTTGGTGCGTCTGTAGATCCATGAGACTGTTTTCCTGGAGCCATGTGCAGTGTCTGCAGGAGCCAGATCTGAAGTAGCCATCACTATGTAATGATCTTGGGTTCAATTCTACAGATTCCTGTTCAAATTAACAAAGCTATTGATGGCAGAGGATGGAGGAATTGAACCAGTTCTTTGTATCTTACCTATTTTAAGTAAAACTTGTAAAAACCGGGTATGCTGCAAATTTTAGTTCAAAGCTTAATATTAGTTCAAATAGAGAGGATATGAAGGGATTGTAAATAATGATAAAACAGAACCAATATTATGCCATTGTTTTGTACCAGCAGTTTTATGCCTATTGACTATGTAATATACAGTATACATCAAATCATTATGGTATTTTGTGTGCCTTAGATTTCCATTTTAAAACTTGTATATTTTTGGTGAGCCGAAGATTAGCAAGAGTTGCAGCTGTCCATACAGTCAGTAGTACTGTACATTCCCTAGCTGTTCCAGTTATGTATTTGTCCCATACCATGTACAGATTTGTTTACTGGTTTCATTGATAGCCCTGACAACTTCCATTTCAATAATGCTGTAATTGAGCACTCCCACGTGATAAATTTTCTACACAAAGCTAGTAAGTTACAGGGCCATCTCTTTACATTTTAAAATGTTCATACCATTAAAGCGGATCATTTTTACTTGAATCTTCTCCTACAAATGCCCATATTTAACTTACTGGAAACTTCAGATGAAAATGTTCCATTGAAAAACCAGCAGCTCCCCTCCAAGAAGTGAGGCACTGAAGGGTGGATCTAAAAGGATCCCTTCAAACAGGTAGCCAGGTCTAGGTCTACCTTTTTTTGAAATGGCAATTCTAACAAAGAAATGTGTATCTTAACATAATTAATGCTATTAACTGATAGGTGCTAAACTCACAGTTACTACTTCATTAATATTACTTACATGAGAGAAATATATCATCGATACAGTAACATATCACCCACGGTGCTCTTTCCTTGACTGTCTGTCACTGCTTTTTCAACACGTCCTACCAGGCAGGTTGGCCACTTCCACTTCCTGCTGGACATGCTGGCAGGTTGTGATTTGAGAAGCTGATGCTTTCTATTGCTGTACTGCAGTACAGAAAATGCAACTATTTACTGGTTTTACAACTCTGTGCTATTTCTTGTAACACTTCAGAATAGTTATCAGTCTTGTTCACAAATTGCATAGTTTTCAGTAAGGTTATCATTTTATAACAGTATTTATCTCTTAAAATCTTCAACTCTGTGGGTCTGTTCTTTCCTTTGCCACCCACACAACCACTTGTAATTTGCTCTTATGTCTTAACTAATTCTTTCTGGGATAGCCAGACCAGGAGCTGGATCTAAAGTTAAGGTAGCTGGGTGGGTCAGACCCGCATGTTTTACTTGATTTCCATCAGCTGGGACAATGTTCTGGATGGAAAACCAGCAAATGGATTCCAGTGTGGGCTGGTAGAGGGTGTGCTTGTCTTTGGATCATTTTTTAAAGTATGCTAGCAAAAACTGTCATGATCCAATATAGGATACCTCTGACTTTCCAGAAGAAATGTTGTCTCATCCCTTTGTCTACTGAGTCCAGTACCACAACTCCACCTCCCCTATGGAGGGGAAGAGCAGTGCTTGTTGCAGGAACCGGTTCTGTTTGACTCCCTGTGGGAGTCACTGCAGTTGTGTCCAATGAAACAGTGAATTTACTGGTTCTTCACATGCTATTGTATTGCAGGAAATAGAAAGAAATATTTGTATAAATACTTCAATCACAAGATCCAAGAAGCTCTATAAGGACTTAGAAATACTTGCAGCTTCCAACCTAACAGTTGTATTCAGATTTTTTTAAGGACTTTCTAAGCTACTTTAAGAATCTTAACTGCTGGTGAAAGTCCTTGTCATACCTATGACAGTGCTTTTCTACATGTAGAACAGGAAATAACTGTAGTATCTTGAGCAACGTTTTTTGTTAAGCATGGGTAAACAACAACTTGTCTAGTACTTAAAATTCTTTGTAACACACAACTGTATGGGTTTTTTTAAAGACCTTTTACATTTCATTGCAGTACTAACTAAATTTGGTGGGTTAAATTTGGGTCCTGTTCACACTGCTGCCGCCCTGCTGACTACAAAGTGCTCATTCATTAAGTTTTCTCGCAATTTCCATATTTAACTGGATGGATATGGACAACAGTTGACCAAAGTCTGTGCCAACTCAAAGGTCAGTCTCATTCTTTCACTTCCCATGCAACTTCTCTCATGTTGAAATTAACTCCATTTATCAAGCAGTCATCAGCTTTGTAATCCATTCATATATGTGGTTATTTTCCATAGAAATCCTATCAATTTTAGGTTATCAGAAGGAAATAGCTGTGTCCTCAGATATATGAAAAGCTCAATTGCATGGCCACTTCCATGCTTTGTGTATGTCAACAGCAGTTACATTCAAGCAGTGTGGGACAAACTCTTTCAGACCTATTGTAGTCATTAAAATTCAGATTAAGGTCTTTGTGGCATCTACTCCATAAAAAGGTGTTCCATTTCTTGTGTGAAAACTGTCTGCCAACTGTCTCAAACCTGTGAGATCTGGTCTTAAGTAACAAAGATAAGGAACACTCCAATCACATTTGAGAATTCTGGTGTTATTTTATCAGGTGTTGCTCTCACCTGCTGGAGGAAGTGTGGAGGGAGTATCTTCTTTGCACAGCATAAGTAAGTCACAGGCAAAGTTGTGAAGGTACAATTGATTTTTGATTCAACCTTCTATGTATATGTAGTTGCCAGGGTACTTCTTTATACTAACACTTCTTTTGGTCCATCTGACTTTTTTAGTCTGTGACACACATTCTCCTTGAATCTAAAACAGTGACCAGTGTCAAAAGTTGTGGGAATGTAGCTAATTACTGTAACAGCTCAGGAAGTGGTTTCAGACTCTTCTGGGATTACCTGATGTTTAGTCATTCTTTACCAGTTGTCTACATGCTGCTTGCTACAAAATTATAATTACATAAAGGAAAGGGTTTTACATTTGAGGTTTCCTGAAAGACCAAGGATTTCTAATAGTGGAACCTGATCAGGCACCAGGATATCTACAGATACTTCTTCTAAGAAGTGGTTGAAAATATGCTGTGTTTATTCTGTTAAAACATTTTTGGTTCTTCTAGAGAATAGGCAAAACTTTGTTTAATACTGTCACATACTTGACTAAATTATGAAGACTTAATTCTACATGATGCTGTGTTGTTTCCCTGAAGAACACTTTGGCTAGTGTTGATTAGTAGGTATCACTTCCTACTCTGTACAGGTGACACTGGATGCTCCAGCCACCTTTCTTACTCCATGGTCTTTCTGGATCATCAGCTGTGGTTAGCTATGGTCACAGTTTGTGCTGGCCCACTTTGTCATCTGGTGCTGGAAGCTTTCAATGCTTGTAACTACTCCAAAAGTTTTTCCCTTTGCAGAGCTGCTTCAGCACCCAACATAAGCAGCATAGCTGTCAGCCTGCCCATGAATCCCCCTGCATGCTGTTCTGCTTTGTATGGAAATCAGCCATCTTCATCTCAGGAATATCATATGAAGCTATTCTCCTTGGGACTCTCCCCCTAAAATCCACTTTTTTCAGTCACCTGGAACAGGCTGCCCAGAGGGCTTGTGGAGGTGCCCCATCCCTGGAAGTCCCCCAGGCCAGGTTGGATGGGGCTTGAAGCAGCCTGGTGTAGTGGAAGGTGTCCCCGCCCCTGGCAGGGGGTTGGAACGAGGTGAACTTTAAGGTCACTTCCAACCCAAACCAGTCTGTGATTCCATGATCTTATATTCTATATGTGACAGTTCTAGGGCCTTTACTTCATGTTCTCTCATACAGAGCTTAAGACATTACAGTTGGGTGGGCTTTTTTCTAATTCCAATGGAGAAGGACAATTCATTCAGTATCTGTCACAATCACTGTTTTCTTACTTTTTAATCAAATAATCAGTTTTCTGGTTAATTGTCCATTGTTTTGGTGTAGTTGTTACAATCTGTTCTTACATCTGCAAGTAGCCAAACAAAAGAGACTTTGCAAAACTAGAGAACCAATCCCCTGAGAAGGACGAGTCATCCCTTCTCAGAGTACAGAATATTTTCATGTTGGTATTATCTCTGTGGAATGGCCTCTTGTCTTTTGAGTCACTCAACAGCTCTGCTCAGTTCCTGCATGATTGCAAGAGCAGCAGTGTTTATTTACATCTTCTGGTTAGATCAGTTACAGTCTGTGAGACATCCAAGTACTATGTAAGTTAAATGCCTGAACTAACCTTGGGCTGCTTGGAAAAAAGCTGTTCTTCCTCTGGCAAAAAATGGAATTGAAAGAGCTTTAGCAGAAAATAATTAAGTAGTTACTGCCTTTTATTAAAGGGTATTGAGATGTCAGCATCACTGTTTCTTTATGTCTTTCTGAGACACAAAGACTTTAGGATTCTTTTTCCAATCCAGTTCCCCCATCATTCCAACAACTGCTCATGGTGTTTAACCATGTACTGCTAGCTTCAGTTTTAAGATACGAGATGCTTCTTGATGCTGTATCCTTAACTCTTCCAGACAGTGTATTTTCCTTTCTTCTTCTACTGGGCCGTTATATATATGACATTTTTCCACACACACATTCAAATGCTAGAATCTTCCAACAGCATACTTGCAGTGAATGCAAGACTGGGGTGCTAAATAACATGAAAGTGACTTGCTCTGCTGTGACTGATCAATGGTGCTGTGTTCAACAGTTAGCACACCTTACACACATTCCTTGTATTTTTTAGGGCAGACAAGTTTGGCACTTAATCTAGAGAGTTACCAGTTACAGCAGATGAACTGTATTCCAAAGAGGTGCTGTTGCAGTGGAGCAAGGGAACTGCTAGTTTTGATGTTCAGTAGTGCAGTTGTTGCCACGGAATGTTTTAATGCTGTCGTGGAAAGTTTTGTGACCTGATGAATATTTTACATGTATATCTGTATTTTTATTATATTGTAATGGAAAAGGGTCTAGGGTTTGGGAGTTGTCTTAAAATAAGAATAGAGGCCCTGGTTCTTATTTATACTACTGCCCTTTGCATTGCATTGAAAGGATAAAGAAGCCTTAAATGGATGTCACTTCAGCTTAGATCCTTCGGAGTGTCCCATCACACTGATCAGAGTATAAAAGGTCAGTATAAATCAAAACAGTTACCAAATGACTGATTTGTACAGTCATCTGAAATCAATTTCATGGTATCCCTACTGTGCACATACTGGCCAGTAACATCCAGGTTGTTCTTAGTTTAGAAATACAGGTTGAAAAGAGACCAGCTTGGGTTTTATCAGGTTTTAAGTATTTGCTTATATTGGCTATCCTTTGCCCAGTGCTGTCTTCAACAACACTGTGGCAAAAGGTTTGTACCTCTTCGTAATGGCCAGTTCAGAAATCCCACAAAATCATCAAAAATACTATTTTTAAGCTTTGGTAACTTTTCTTAAAATACTTGCTTCCCTTTATCATAAGTTGGATCCCTTTTACTTGATTATATAAACTGGGGTTGTGACAATCTACTGAACTCCTTTCTGTCCTGACTTCACACCCAGGAGAGTGTGCAGTGTTGTGTGCTGTTGTCACACTCTGGTGAGTTTGGGGACACAAAGCTAAAAGCCAACACTTTCTGCCTTCCCTGACTGTGGTGCTGCTCACCAGGGAAAATGCTGGCATTGCTCTGCATGCCTGAGTCCTGCAGAGTTCCCCTTGCTGCCCATGGAAGTTTTATGTAAACAACAGCCCCGCTTCATTGTAGTTATGCAATGCAATGCAAACTTCTCGTTCAAAAAAAGTTTGAGGAAAAGGAAATACACTTTCCTTCTTAAAATTTTACACTGCAGTGATACTGCAGAGCCTAACTAGAACAGATTTTGTACCAACTTTGTGAATGCCTGTCTAATCCATGCAATTCAAAAGGCAGCAGCTGAATTTCATCAGTCTCTTGTCCTCTACATGAAAAAATAATTGTAGTCAAGAACGAATGGGATATCCCAGTACTGCTGATCCAGTTCTAACCAATGCAAACATTCATACATTTCAGTCTTTACCAGTTAATTATTCTACAATTATTTGTTCAGTTTGGAAGAGACAGCTCCTCATAATGTGACAATATCATGCCAGGTCACAAGTACTGATTGGAATTTGCTGTCATTAAGAAAGAACATTAATACGTAAGGACACACTGTAACTGAAATGCTATGGCTAATGAATTCCTTCTTGCTTTAGGAAGATAAATGATTAACAAAATGCCAAAGCAGAAGAAAGAAAGGTCATGGGATTTTTTTCCTCCTCTCTTCTTTTCTCTCTTTTTTCTTTCCTTGGGATGCATTTGATATTTATTTTTCAGCTTTGAATTTGAGGTTTTATTTCCAGTTACCAACCTACTGTATTGAAATCTGGAACATAAAATTAACATTCTTAAGCAAAAGATGATGTACAGGGAGAAAAAAATCAGAAAGAAAAAGCACTTCATTATGTGTCAGTATTTACAGGAGAAAATACAAAAATTACTTCTTTCCTCAAAAAACATTTGGGGCCTGATTCTTTCCTAGTATAACTGAGCATAGCTTCCTGAGACTGGTGGAGCTGGGCAGAGTTATGCTAGCTGAGAAACTGAACCTTAAAATCTTCTTTGCAGACAAGGGAACCCTTACCAGCAGTACTTGAAGACTTGTGAGTTGTGACTGCATGTTACTTGAAAGATCTAATTAAGCTATGTTTTTTGGTGCAAGCAGTTGTTGTACATGATTTCATGTTTATGTAGCAAGATGCATTGAAATGTTGATACTAGTATTGAAACATACATGTAAAAATTGTCGTTGTGGAAATTGTCTGTTCTGTTCTATTTTTCTTGTGTGTCTCATCTGTTTAGAACGTAAACTTTCCTTTTTTTTTTATTGTCCTAACTGAATAAGGCTAAATGAATACTGTAATTGAAAATATATTTTAAATCTTGTCATGAGTTTTTAAAAAGACTATTACAAATTGTATCATTCCTGATTACACAAAACTTTGTGGGTGGTTTTAAATAAATTTTATACTTCTATTTTGCACTTAGTCGTCTAATTTTTCTTTCCTGCTCTTAGCACTAATAACCGCTATCATGTGTAGAAGTGTATTTGTTAATTACCAATAGGACTACAGGGGTTCACCCAAAAAGTCACAACGTTTCTGCACTGGAAAGGGACAGGCTTAAATCTGGTCCCTGTTACCAGTCTGCCTCTGCTTCAGGCTGGACTGACCGAGCCCACACAAGAGAAACAGCCAGAAAATCTGAACTTCATCTTCTGACTAAAAGGGGACAAAACAAAACATCTACACAGTGTCTCTTTTTGCTACCTGTCTGGCAGAGCAAGCTTACAGGAATCATTTACTACGGCATTTAATTCCCAGCTGCTGGAAGCAGTCCAGGTTTTATTTGCTACAGAGCAGAGGGTATGGTTGGGGGTTTTTTTTCTCAAAACAGACCTCAGCCTCCTTTACTATCTGACACTGTAGTGCAGAACAACAATACTAAACACAATTCCTGTTCAGATCTGAAGAAAAGGAGGACTATAATTTTGTTTGTATTTGCTTATTTTCCTCCTCCAGTAAGTACAGCATCAAAATAAGCAAAAATTATTTTCTAGGTAACTGGAATCTCCTAGAGGGCAGAAAAATGCTGCTCTCCTCTGGCTTCACTAATGCCCTGGCAGGAAGCTATGTTGTATGATATGGTACATCTAATTCCTGGGAGGTGGATGTGATCATCCAAAAGGAAAGCTTTGACCCTCCTATGTAAGCTGCTGCTCTTTTAAAGGATAATCACTACTGGGGTTTTAGAGCAACATCTCCCAAGCTGCCCCAGGCAGTCTCTGAACTGTACTGTTAAGTCTTTCAACACAGTCACATGTTCCAGGGTTCATTATTAGAGTCAGGAATCCCCAGCATAGGTATCTTAAGAAAGCATGTGGATTTTAAAAGGCATTTCAAGACTTGGACCAGACCCAAGAATGCCATTACTGAGGAAGAGCCATCAATGAGAAACGTTTCCCAGGTCCTTTTAAGGTACTGCCAGCCAACTGCATTTTGCGTTCCCCCCGGGCAGTGTGTTCCACTCAGAGCTGTACTTCCTCATAGGTTATAGAGTATATTACATATAGAGATTTTAAAACACAGCTTCACCTCTACCTTCTGGGAACAAAACTAAACTAAATTTACCTGCCCTGGCATCCCTGTTGCCAAAATTGAGTTTAACACCTGGAGATCGCTTTAGTGCTTTTTTTTATATCCTGGATTTCTTATATACATATTATACAAGGTAATAGGATATTGATGTAGTACAGTTGGTTGCTTTTAAATTCTTAAGCTTTAGATTACAATGCCTATTAAAATGGTATTAATTGTTAACAATCAATTAGCTGCAAAACAAGCGTTTTTGCTGGTGCTACAGTTAAAAGTTTTCTGTAGTACTCCTATACTGCTAAAGAACATGGAACGTCACGGTTTGACTACTGTTCAACAATGCTAATGCTGGTTTACTGTTGTTAATAGTTAATATTTAACACAGAGTATTAGTTTACATTCAAAAGGGTATTCATCAAAATGTTGGACTTTCAGTGCATTCTGTGTATCAGAACAAGCAACATATTCAAATGTCATTTAAACACAAGCAAGGCAATGCTTCAGTTAGTGTTTTGGTTCAAGAGGCAGCCTAGATAGTCTACAATAAAACACCAGCAAAAATAAAACACCCATCTGTGTTTTTGATCTTAGAAAAACTAAAAAAATATTTAAAATGTGGAAATTCAAACCAAACTATTTCAATAACCATTGGCTGGAGCACAATTCCCAAGATGAGCCTCCAATTCCATGTCCAGCCTGTGTACTTCTGGATACTCTCTTGCTTTTGTGATATATACTACTATATGCAAAATTCTTAGCACTCGAATTCTTGAAAATGTCCATGTCTTTTTACACCAGTCCAAACATTGCTTACAATCCTGCCATACCATGTGTACATCTCCATTTGTAACATAACTACATAATACTTTTATGCTGTTTGATGCTAAAGGAGTCCTAAATTGCTGCTAGAGGCATGACTTAGCCTTTGTTTTCAGCTCAGAACAGCAAAACCTTTGTTTCCTGTGGTGTAAAAAGTCTGCAGTTCACTTTCTTGTGACCACTTTGTTTTACACGTAGACTCAGTTTTTTCATGAGGATGACTTTGACTCCCTTCACTTGCGGAATCCCTTCAGGGAAATGAAGCACTAATCCACTGCTTTGTCAAGCAAACACTTCTGTGCTAGACCCTAGCTCACTTCCACAATAGCAGAAAGCCTTGTAAGGAGTCACCTGGGTTAGGCTCCTCCAGATTTTAAGGGTGGGATTTGTTGATCTGTTGGGCTGTTACGAATTATCTTGTTCTATGAGGGTAAGGGGCAGTCAGTGGTTCAGCTGTGTCACAACATAACAATCTTCCTTAGGCCATAGCTCTTACTAGGTAGGTACTCAAAAAATGTTTTAAAAAAAGCAAACCCAAGAGTGTTGTGTGTAGAGTGCTCACCAGCCAGCCTGTCAAGTGCCTGAGGCTCTGGAACCCCCAAAGAATACACTTAAGTGTTCCTTTTATACACAACTTCTATCACATCTGAGCAAATAGAGTAGAAATCAGAGTTTTAGTCATGCTCCTTTGTTGTCTCCCACTGAAGGAGGCCTTACTTGGGGCTCATGTTGCACACAGAAGTTCTCAGGATGTTCCCTGTTCTTCCTGTACATGGCAGCCTGCGAGTTAAACCTCTGTACCTCTGCACTCAGCTGTCCAGAGAGAGGCCTGTGCTCTGTTATGGGCAGAGGCTGAACACTGAGGGTAGTGCTGAAAGGGAAATGGGTTCTCAGCTCTCCATCTCCTGCTTCTCAAGAAGTGGAACTAAGATTTTAAAGGTGGTCAGGATTTTTCTTCTAATTGCTCTTCTTTATTGCCTGTCTATAGACGTGCCTTCACTCTAGCTTTCATGTAGCTGGGTTACCCCAAAATTATAAGGAGAGAGCTGAGAAATTCTTTCTGTGTGGCAGTCAAACCCAATACACCTATTAAAACAGGGCCTTCCAGAAGGTACTGACAACTTGCATACAAGTCAGATTGGGTAGGAAAAAAGGAATCCTTAAAACTTAGGACTTTACAAAAGGCCACTATTCTTGTGGTTCCTGGGCAATGTGAATGCCATCTCTTTTTTTGTACGTGAAGTTCATAGATCACTGGGGACCTCAAAACGTCACCCAGTCCCACCATTTGTGGGATTTTGTGGGATTTTAGGTGGGATTTTCTAGCACCCTGCCTGGTTGTGTCTGGAAAACCTCTAGTGATGGGGACTCTCTCAGTTGCTCTCACTAAAAAAAATTTATCCCTTTTATCAAGATGAAAATTTTTCCCTATGCTTCTGGTATCTATTACCTTCAAAGTAATAATTTTATTTATGCTACAACATTTTTACTCCTTTAAACTTTGTCAGAAGTCTGTTCTCAATGCATTTAATTTTAATTTCAATACAGCAGACCATAAAAGCTTTTCCCTCCTTACCCTGGGACTCTTAAAAACAAACAAATAAAAGTTACTTGCGATCAGCTAAACCTGAGCAGGTTGACTTAATTCTGTGCTGTTGTTCCTGTATTCTTGAGGGGTCTGACCAGTTCAGAAATACTTTTGTCAAACACTTGGTATAGCAGTGTGTAATAAATTTCAGGTTTGTACATTTATTTCTAAACTTCAGTACTGACTGTATCACATGTTTGGGAAAGTGTAAAGTACATATGGCTTCAGTCAAAAGGAGGACTACAACAGAAATTTTTGTGCAGAAAAAACAGGATGATAATTTGCTTAGATGCTTACATGCTGCACTTGTATTACAATTTAAGCATCAAAAAAGCCATTAACTGGACTGTTGCCACCATTCCTGGATATCTAGAAAAGTAAAAATGTGTCTCACTCTCTCTGAATGATCTCTTCTGGCCTACTGAAGAGAATATATTAAGAAATCCCATCAACAGCTCCAAAAAGGAGGTTCGAGTAGTGACATGTACAGATCTGAAAGTTAATTCAGGAACTGAACAGGATGCATAGAAATGTATTTCCAACAAGAATATGAGGAAGAAAAAGATTTTTCATCATCAAAATTGAGTGAAGTAACTGTCTCCCTATTACTAGCATTTAGCTGAACAGATACAGCATCTTTATTCATTTTTTTCCAGCAGCTTCATGTTAGGTATGAAACACTGATTTTTGTGTCTTATCAATAGTACAGGTTGTCAAAAGCATGTTCATCAGAAGATCACAGTTTCTCTTCCAATTCTGTCCCTGAAATGCACAATACAAATACAATTAAATCAGTTTGAGGGGGAGGGTGGTGTTTCCGACCAAAAATAAGCCTTTTCCACATTTCCTTCTACATTTTTCTTTCATAGCAGACATCTAAGATACCTGAAACTAGTTTCATTCTACCAAGAATGCAAGAGAATATCACAGTAGATCTGTCGCTGCTGTACAGGGACAACTGTTTGGTGTTTAATTTTTTTTTCGTGTAAAGGACACTCTATAGCAGGTGTGCGGTCATAATGCCTTGATTATGGTGTTGAATTCTCCATACAATGTCAATAAGATATGGAGATGTATTAGTGGTGAAGCACTTTGTGCTGGTGTGAGCCAACAGGAAGTTCCCTCTAAAGCACAAATTCTTAAAATTTCCTTACAACCAGCCTTAACCATTCTCTCATTTTCAACAGAAAGACAAAACATTCTTACAAAAATGCACTTCCACTTTTCCAGGGCTGTAAGACAGAACCTATTTCCAAAGGCAATGACTAAGACGATGTGCAGCTGGCACCTAGTCATCCCTTTTCGAGTGCAAACCCCCTGCAGCAAATTCTTGTGCTTTATGCTGAGCTCGTGACACAGTTACTGCTCTGAGACACCTCAGGAGCCCTTTGAAGACAGTAAAGATTTGTTCAGTGACAAATGCGATAATGTCTCTGCTTCTCAGGACAGAGCTTATCTCCCCCCCAGCACTGTGGAAGGTGCCACAGATGAACTCAATGGATTTCCCAGGCAAAGGCCAGAGATCCAAATTATTCACTATTTGAACTGTAGTATTTCCTAGTACTAGGTTCTCTTTGTGCTTTTCCAATTGTCTTTGTTAAACGTACTGATTGTGTGAAAATATTTGTGATGTTCTTTGATTATAAACTCTAAAAATTATCATTTCTCCCCACAATATCCCCAGCATATTCTTACCTCCTGTAACCACCCAGAAAGCTAGAAGCAACAAAATGCTTTATGGGTTTTGCCTTCTAATTAGTATCTTTCCCTCAACTTGCCTCATTATTTTAAAGTAACTTGTAGAAATCTCATGTATTTCACAGTTCTGTCCCCTCATCAATTTTGGATTCAATTGTCAGTGCATTTAAAAAGTAGTCAGGGTGCCTAGAATTATTCTGAGAAACAAGACTAGAAGTGCACACATTTTTTCACTTCCATTACAACTGTTTATCATCACAACAGTGTGGTTTGTCTTGAGTAGAGCATACAGAGACCTAAAGAATTCAAAAGCAATCATTAATGCACTATAAATGACAGTGGCAAAATCTGCCAGGTAGTGCTAGCAGTAAGTATCTGGAAAGGAGAAAGTACATGAAATGTTCTACTTGAGGTACATAAAACCAGGATTGTGGTTCCTGTAAGCTTTAGAGCCTTTATCCTCTGACAAAAAGGCCCTGGGTCTGAAGAGTGCAGAACAGAGCTACTTCACAATACTCTGATATTCACTGATAATTACTTTCTCCTTCAATACAATTTTGCGGCTGTCCTTTTCACCTATAATGTGGGAGAAGGTCCCGCGACGTTTTTAACATTTAATCTCATTTCCAGGTTAAAGGGTACAGACTCTGCTCTAGTCAACTGACTGAGCTGGATGGAGCTTTGCCAGGAAGAGATAAAGTTTAAAATGCGTAGACTTAAAAAGGACTGTGTTTGTGAGTGTGAAACATCTAAACCCTCATCTAAGTTGAAATATATTTTAAACAGCAAAGGCAGATCTGTCTTTATATATTATTAACTACCAAAAGCTAGCAGAAACTTTCACCTGATGATTTTCTTTATCTAGATGCCCTCCTACAACACAACCCACTCTCACTGCGAGTGAGTTTGATGTTGCTGTTTCTCAGGATTTTATCACATCACCAACTTCTGGTTTTAATGACAATGTAACACTTCAAAATCCTATTTTCATTTATGAAGTGTGTCTTGCTGACTTGTTCTCAAGACGCATTAGGAATTAATGTGTCTATTTCACTTCAAAACCAACTCGTGTAAAAAACTTTTCATAGGACGGAAAGCTTTTAATAACAACGCCAAGATCATGGGTTCGATCAATGCCCACATGAATTGGCCACTCACTTAATGAACTGGATTCGATGATCCTTCTGAGTCCCTTCCAACTCAGACTAAGAAGGAAGAGAAATTACTCTTGCCCAAAACTACCAAACTACTTACTGCACTGAGTCCTGACTGCAATTTCCGTTTCAAAGCATCTTAAGAGCTTGCTGGTCTCTGGTGCGTCTGCCGTGCTTGCCCTCAGCTGACCCTGTGCCCCACAGAATCGCCCACAGAACGTTTGTGCGCGCACAGCCGGCTACCGGAGTCGGGAGGGGCTGAGGGCTGCCTATATCCTACAGCGATACGGCACCGCGCGGTGTGTGTGACCGGCGCCGAGCCGTTGGCGGGGCAGGGGGACGGGGGGGGCACCCCGAGAGGCTCCACGCCGGGCCGGGCCCGCGCCGCCCTCAGGCCAGCCCGCCGCAAGATGGCGGCGCCGCGCCCCGCCCGCCCCGCCTCGCCCAAGATGGCGGCGGAGCCCCTCCCCACAGCCGCGCGAGCCCCGCACGAGGCAGGGCTGGGCGCGCGCCGCCTCGCGCGGTCGCAGGCGTGACGTATGCGCGGGGCGTTGGCGCCTGCGCGGTGCGGGCGGCCGGGGCGGGCGGCGATGGCGGCGGCGCGGTCCCGCGCAGGTACCGCGGGCGCGGCGCGAGGGGCCGGGGGCGCGCGGGGTCCGGCGGCTGCCCCGGAGCCGAGCCGGGCGGGGTGGGGAGCGCGGGGCCGCGCCCGAGGTGCTGACCGGGGGCGGCGGGAGGACGAGGAGGAAGAGGAAGGGGCGGGAAGGCCCCGCTTCCCGCCCGCCCGGCCCGGCGCCGCCGCCGCCTCCCCTTGCCTTTCTCCCGTGCAGCGCTTTCCGCCCGGCGGCGGGGCCCGGGCACGCGGCCGGGAGCAGAGGCTGCCGAGGGGGTAAAGGAGCTTTCACGGATCCCGGTGTTGGGTGGGCGCGGGCGGGCGCGGGCCGAGGCACGGGGGAGGGCCGGGCGGGAGGCGGCGGAGCTGCTGCGCGGCCCGGCCGTGCTCGCGTGGTTCCCGGGGCGCCCGGGGCTCCCGTGCCCTTGTGCGCGGAGACGGAAACGGGCCGCGGGTGAACGCGTGCGATGTGCTGCCGGCAGCGCTTTCCCGCGGCGGCTCGGAGCAGCCCTGGGAAACATAGTAAATACAAATCCTTGGTTCTGCGGAGTCACCTTTCCCTTAGTCTTTCTGGACATGGGAATACACTTTTGCGTTTAAAGTCGCGTTAGTCCCATTGTTAAGAAGTGGGGGATGGAGCTTGTGCCTTAGGAAAATAAAATAACTTGCCTTACAACTTTCTGTGTTTCCCATATGTGACACATGCTGCCCACCAGGCTTTGAGATGTAAAAAGAATATTTCAATACTTTTTTTTTCTCTGTTTCTGTTTGGTTTTTTTTCGGGAGGGAGGTAGAATTTAAATAGCCTGACTGTATGTGTTTCAAAGATTGCAGCTGCGCTTTATTTTACTAGATTACAGTTACAGAAGATAGACACCCAGGAGATTCTACCTTCTGCCATGGCTCAGTTTGGAGGACAGAAAAATCCCCCTTGGGCTACTCAGTTTACAGCCACTGCGGTGTCTCAGCCAGGTCAGTTTACACATCACTCAGTGTTTGAACCCTGACATCTAGTAGATGTGGAGAGTCCATACTTGGGTATGCACTTCAGAGTGGCACCATGCTAACTAACTAACTTATCTAAAGTCGATTTATGTGGTTTAAGTTGGGAGTTTTTTCCTACAATAGAGACTTTAAAAGTCACTGCCTAATACTGCCTGTTGGGTTTGTTTGTTTGTTTTTCCTAAGGGGTGTAAGTAAAATCCCAGGTGAATTTGTATTGATTGTTTTAGTCAATAAATAACATATCAAATTTTTCATATCCAAAGAAGTGTAAATCAATTTATCTTTTATCAAATTACGTGCTTCTAGATTAAATAATATCAGCACTAGTTAGGCATTGCAGATTTTTTAAGTGCTGCCTGAGTTTCATTTCTTGGGCAGCCTAAATCAATGTTTACAAATTATTTTGCTGTTATTAATGTATTAGACATACTTCACATAGTGGAAAGGTCTCTGAAGTTTGTTAGTTGGGTGAGAAAGGGGTATTTTTTATTTAAAGCTAAATTAGAGTTTAAAAATCTTTATAACCAGAGGTATTGCCCTAATAAGGTAGAGGGATTCCTTTGATTTAGCTAAGAAGTGCTATTTAATTGCAGGCCACTATTTAAAAACCTACGTGGCTCCATTTTCATGTTTCATGTTGGTTTACAGCAGAAAAGGTTTGAGGCAAGAATGTGAAGTTTGGTACCTAATGAATTTTGATGCATCCATTTCCAGTTCTGGAGTGCCTTTTGCTCTTCTTGAACACAAACTGTTAATTAAATGTTGTAGTTATGTTGTGCAGTGTGAAGAGGCTTCAGCAAACCTGTGGCACTTGGAGGGTTCAGCATGTGTGTGGTTTCTGTAGTTGTTCTCATTTGATATGAAGTTCAATGTCACACCTCCTTTGTCAGTGGCTTCGTGTCTGGGAGCCTAGCAAAGGTTGGGAATGTGTTACATTCTTTGGAGGTGCATGTCTGGGGTGGGAATGTTTCTCCTCTCCTGACTCAGTTTTCTTTCCTGAAGTGAATCTTCTGTCTCCCAGTTTTTCCCATGGGCACTGATCCAATCACACTGTGTATCCTCAGGGAATGGCCACCCACCGTGTGCTTCCCAGTACTCTGTCCCAGCGTGCCTTTTCCTTTTCCCCCATGCCCATTCTGCTCCATTCCCTACCTAAACTGTTGCTGTACCTAACTAGCCGCCCACAGGCAGTTTTTCATTGTTTCTCTGAATAGCTCCCACTTCCCTTATATAAATGGCACTGTCTCCTTCTGTAAGAAATCCCCTAAGAGCTGGAAAGGGTTGGGAATGTGGGAGAGACAAACTTTGCCTTTGGTTCTCATTTTGGACTGTGGGATACATTGAAGCAGTCAAAGAATGGGAGCATCTGGGCTGGACTGTTCTTGATATGTTGGCTGATGTGACAGCTAATACATCCGAAATAGCAGTGGAAGGTGAAGGATCAGCTCCATGTCCTATTTCAGAGGGAAAGCTGCACAAAACCTGCCAAGGGGAGGAGCTGGCAGTCATCTTAGAGCTTGCTGAGGTAGGACCAGGATGGGGCCCTGGAGTAGGAGTGGATTGAGCATACATCAACTTACCCATTTTCCTATGCTTGTGACTCTGCCCTGGGCTAGCCTACTTCAAAGCCTCCTTAAATTAAATGAAGTGCAAATGTAAATGGGATAGGACTGGCCAAATCAGTCGCTGGAGAGATTTTTCAACTGCTCAATAAGGGTGGTATCTCCAGGGGTTTTTAGCTGTTTATCTGACCCGGCAGCACCTGACTCCAGTGTGAGAGCCATTAAAGGCATAACATTTGGTTGCACTTTTGCCTTCCTCCTGTGCTAGCTCCACGTTCCTTAGTATTCATAGTGTCCTCTTCACGTTGGAGTGTCCTTTCCTACTCCTACTGCAATACACAGTCACTATGTCTGTATCCTCTTTCCTCCTTGTGTGCACTGTTGAATCCAGTCCCTGGGATTCTTCTGCCCAGCTGCTGTTTTGGTACATACTCGTTCCCTGCTTTTTTAATTGGCTATTTTGATTTATAGTACAGAACACAGGGAGCATCTTTTGGAAGGTAAGCAGTGCCCTTTGGCACTGTTGGGAGCTGAAGAACAGTGTTTCTGGTTGAACTTGCCTCTTTCAATGTGAAGCTGTGGCTGTCCAGAGGCTGTTTCCTAAGGAGGAAGTGCTGTCTGTGCTCAGGTGTACTGACCAGCCTGAACTGCTCCTCACCTGTGTCTGCACCCAAGAAATTGTGCATATTGGCTTACCCTTGTGAATCTCAGTGTTGGTAAACTCATTTTGAAAAAAATACGTTTAGAGGGTTGACCAAAGCTGTTACATATATTTATGCATGCCAGCTGGTTTTTTCCAAGTGTCAGTATACAAAGCATCGAGGTGCTTGGGTATGAGACAAGGAGATCTTGATTTTTGTAACACAGGCAACATGATTCGTATTTTTTTTCAAGCTGTCAGAAGCAGTGAGCGATGTTGTTATAAAAGCAGTTTGATAATTGTGAAGAAGGCAATGTGAGGGTTGGGGGTTTATGTTTTTCATTGTTTTGGTGAGGGGATTTTTTTTCTTGGCCATCCCTGGTGAACAAGTAACTAAATTAGTTAAAGCTCTTAATTAAGAAGGTGTGACACGCTAGTTGTAGACTGACATGCTGTGTAATGAAGGGTTCTGTGATCCCTTTGGGAGGGTTTACTAATTACTCTCTGTGCATGTGGTATTAGAAGAGAGATGGGCAATTCCAGGTGTCAGCAAAGATGTGTGAAGAGAAACTCCTGCATGTAACACAGTGAATTTTTCTCTACTCCTCATCTCGTGGTTTTAGGCATCACAAGACTAAAAACCAGAATAAAGCCCCCGCCATGGTGGTTAAGCACTGTTAAAGCATAAATTAAATCATGCCTACTACAGAAAATTACTTTTAACTTGCATAATGATGTGCAAACTCCTGAAATGCCTGCAAAGGAGAATTCCCTCCTCCTCTTTAGCTTTTCATTTTTGGCACATCTTTGATTTGTGTCTCAGTGCTTGCCCTGTGCTGTTTTCAGGGTTATGATGAAAAGCCTAGTTTTACAGAACAGTAGTGCAGGGGAACTCCTGGCTTTGCTGTGCTCTGCCTGATTGGTGGTGTTATCTTTGCTGTATCAAGACTTAATTGCATTGGAGTGAAGAACGGTGCAGCTGATGAGAGCTGAAGTGCGTGGAGCTCAGTGTTACTGCTGGTGGCCGTGTGAGGTGACTAAAGCAATGTGTAAGAATAGGGTGAGCACGTGGTGGATCTCAGGCTGCTAAGGAATAGTAGCTGGTGCAGAGTTTGCTGGCTTGCTGTAAACAGATGTCCCATGACAAATACGCCGAGCCTGGTTTTGAGTGTGTGCCTTTTGAAAGGAGTATTTTTGGAGTAGGCTGTGTGTGTTTTTATTGCAAGTGTGTTAAGCTTGGAAAAACTTGAAAACCCAAGGCCCCAATCTCACCATTTCTGACAACTCTGAGAAGTGTCCCAAGCCCTGCACAGGGTACTTATTTGCTGTAATTCTAATAAACCCATTACTTACCAAGGACACATATGTAGCTATGTACTTTGAAGATGTTTCCCTAATTTTTAAAGATCTTTAGGGTTTAGAAGTAAGAAGAGGGACTACTAAATGCTGTTGTTGTGTTTGCTACATCAGAAATGTCTATTAGATAACCAGAGCTGCAGCCTAGGACCCTAGTTTCTGTCTGAGCCCTTTCAGCTGGTGGTGCCATGCAGTATTTGGTGCCAGTGGGGCTTGTTTGCACTGCATTTGAAGGAAGGCATCTCCATCACTGTACTTACTGAGATCATTACAAATCCTAAGAAGCTATTGTTTGCCACTGCAGATGCGTGTTGCCAGTAATAATAATATGGCAGTCAGATGTCAATTCCAGACTCAGTCTGTGATTCATTCTCTGTCTCTTGTTTTTCTGTGTGATTTTTCCTTTTTTTTTCCTCTTGCCTTTTTTTTCGACTAGTAATGCAAACTCAGTTACCTAATTAATTGGAGCCTGTTTGGCTAAGATGAGTACACAGATGAAAGGTAGTCAGATGAAAGTCCTGGAATCCTTCGGGGCAAATCAGTGGGAACAAGATACAGCTTTGAAAAACTTGTTTTTACAGGTGTTATCCTTCGAGGGGATCTTGGCTGTCTTTTGTCTTTGCCCTTTCTTAATAATTTGATGTGCAGTGTTGCAGATGACAAATACCCAGTTAATATCAAATGCTCAAAAAAGTGACAGTAGAGATGGCAAAAAAAAAAGTTTCTTGTTTTTCTTTAGTTGACAAAATGGGATAAGGGTCTTAGGGTGGGCTGGGAATTGCTTGAGATAATTCTGGGTTGTGCTGAAAGGGAATTTGCTGTAGTGAAACTGAAGAACTGAGTAATCCCAAGGTCTGGTTTTGGGAGTAAGCATTTGTGTGGGTACCCTTGGCACAGAAAGTAGGAGGAAGCTTGTGAAATTTGCTTTTGGTAATGCTTCCCAACTTCATCCCCCTTTGTTGGAACAGCATTAGGTGAGAACTTCAGACTGAATGACAGTAGCTGGCATAGTCACACAGATTCAAAGGTAACAGCATAGAGTGAGTTTCTGCACTAATGGGAATTTCTGCTCAGCATGTGGAAGTAAGAGGAGAAAGATGAATGCATTGGTTATTTGCCTTGAGTGAGCCAGCAAAGTATTGCAGCCAAAAAAAGTGAAAGTTGTTCCAGGATACAGCAGCAAAGATTTTGAATTATATTTAAAGGTCTATGTAAGGTGTGCTGTGTGAGATGTTGGTGAGGTTCCAGATGAGGGTGTGCTTCTGGATAGTCCAAACTGCACATTTAAATTGAAGCTGATGGTCAAGCAGGAGGCAAGAGGATCAAGACAATGAAGGGTCTGTCATGACAGAAGCCTCAGATTTTGTTTGCTGACTTCTAAAGAAATGCAAATGTTGGAATTTTCCAGGAGAGAAAAGTTAATTAAATGCTGTACACTGCAGAATGCTTAATTTCACTTTAAAAATATTGTTACTTCCTGGAATGCTTATGTGACAATATTTGATACAGATCATAGTGATAGCAATTATTTTCACTGTTGCTTATGTATTTCTTTCCTGTTTCATGCCAACATTTTAAGATGATCAGTGCCATCGACTTGTTTTGTGAAGATTGAGCTCTGCTGTAAAGGGCAGTGTGGTAGAAAGGATTACATATTTAGGACCTGTTGAGTTTGGTGCAGCATTTTTGTGTACATTACGGTGATGGTCACCAACAAGAAGTTATGTTTTACTGCCTCCCTGGATCAGGAATGAAAGCTTCATTTTGCATCAGTAAGAATAGTGTGGAGCACAAACTCTGCAGGAATACTGTAAATCTGTTCTTCATTTCATTGTGTGTCTTTAATGGCTTTGGAAGAGGGAAGAACCCTGTTCATATTGAATGTTGCTCAGTTCTGAAGATGGCTGGCTGACCTGGTTTTGCTGGCAGTATGTTTCCCTGCTGAGTTTCTCTTTGGTTTTATTTAAACATATGGACTAGACTGATAGCTTAATGAAGTGATATTTGAGCATGCAGCTGCAAATAACTTTTTTTAAAAGTCCAGTTGAAGAAGGAGCAGGTTTCCAGATACCTTTGCAGTTTTTTGCTGAGGTTTGCATTTTGCAGGGCTCTTTGTCACCTAAAAGTTCCATCTGTAAGTCTCAAGCATACCTTGTTCAGAAGCATAGACTGTGCATAGCTGCTCCTTGTGATTTGCTTATGTTCTGTGGTGAATTAAAAGCTGGTATGACAATAAAATAAACTAATCTTTCCTTCTAGTCAGTTTGAGTCTGGGCAGCACAAGCCCTTCCTATTAAGAGCTAGAGAGAGCTTGAGTCCCCTCAAACTTGGGGACTGATTAAATTCTCTGTTGTTACAAGGCTGTTCCTTCTCCACCAGCCCCCACTTCTACAACTCCAGCTCACAGGAGACAAAGACAGCACTGAGTGAAGCAAAAACTTGTGTGATTTCAGAGAACACGTTCCATAAGCCTCTGTTTCATAGCTGCTGTTACAGTAAAGATCTCTCTTGCCCTCAGATAGAATGAAATGTATTAATTTACAGACCAGAGCAGTAATCTTCATTTGGCTCATCCAGAACCTGAACTACCTTCAAGAAATTATAGGAGGGGTGTGTTGTGGTGGATGCAGGTGGGGATGACAACTACAGAGCTATAAAATCATGAGCAGCTCAAGAGAAGGAAATTTAGTGGTCTCTGTGCCCCTACTGTGGTTTACTATTGGTAGATGAATTTAGAAGTGAAGCTAGTGGGATGTGATCCTTTACCCTGCATTTTGGAACTCGGTTCCTCTCCTTGGTGAGCTTGACTCAGGAGTAAAGCATCGCGCACCGCATCCCGTGTAAGCTGGGGTGCCCGAGGTGCTCCGAGTGCTCACGGGTTGTGTTCCCTCCGCAGCTGCCCTGGGGGTGCAGCAGCCCTCGCTGCTCGGAGCCTCCCCGACCATCTACACGCAGCAGACGGCGCTGGCAGCCGCCGGCCTGACCACGCAGACCCCCACCAACTACCAGCTGACGCAGACCGCGGCGCTCCAGCAGCAGGCGGCAGCCGCGGCCGCGGCCCTGCAGCAGGTAAAGGAGACGCGGCAGCCAGCGCTCACCGAGCTTCGGAGAGAGAGAGGATCCAGAGGGAAAGGAGAATGGGAAATGGTGGATGTTGCACTGTGAGCCTGTCCTAACAGTGGGGGGATTTTAGCTTTATACCTAGCAGTAGTTGAATTAGTCTGTGAAGGTGGGAATTTTGGCTATGGAGGTGCTGATTTTTGTCTGTGAAAAGCCCTTCAGGAGAGTGAGTTTTGCTGCATCTGAATTGAGAATCTCAAATGTCTCACATCACTATATATATCTTTTATAGTATTTTCGTGGTTTCATCACGTGCCCTAAATACCTAAGTGTCAGGCTTAACAAAAATTGCAGACTTTAGCTAGAAAGAGATCATCAGGGTCCACTCTAAAGGCTCCGAATATTTGTTATGAAAATAATACATGTTGATATTATTTGGGATTTTTTAATTAAAATTTTTAAATGATTGTTTCTATCTAGAACTTGCTAAATGGATAACTTTTATTTGGTATTATTGTGGTAATAATTCTCCTGTTTATGATATCTTTTGCTTTTATCTGTTTCAGCAATATTCACAACCTCAGCAGACTCTCTATAGTGTACAGCAACAGGTTTGTCTGATTCTTACTGTGTACATCACAAATAACTTTAAAATTAATGTCAGTTGTGTGTCTTGTAGGATTTGTCTCCAAAATGATCCTCATGTGGGAAGTTGTTAAAGAAACTTAAATAATATTTTGTGTAGTGAAAGAGAGCTTGAAGTTCATAAATTGGGAAAGACGTGTGCAGAATGGAAACCTGCCTACCTTCATGCAAAAATGAATTTTAAAAATACATACTATTCCATGTGTAAATGATTCCTGCTGAACTTTGCTCCAAACAGGGCTGTGTATTTTAACTGCTGGAAAGATGCTGTCCAAAAAAAGTTCCCTTTTGGATTTTTATTATGTTCTTCAAACTTAACAGGATTTTAAAAAATAATAAAAGTACAAGGGAATTACATGCCTAAGGTGCTTCAGCTGCCAAAATTTTTTTGGTATTGCTATTAACTTTCAGTTAAAAATTTAGCATTTCTCCTTCCTGAATAAACCTGGGCAATACAATCTTAAAATTAACCCCACAAGCACAGTTTTACAGATATGCAAACTGCTGAAATGGCCAAGCCCCAAAGGACAACTAACTGACTCAGGTTAAGCAAAAACTCTTAATTGTAAAGAGGAGTTAAAATTGTACAATTTCCTTAAGCATATAAAATTAATTTATAACTTTATTTATTTTAAGTTGCAGCAACCTCAGCAGACCCTTTTAACTCAGGTTAGTTTGGTTTTATTGTTTGGTCTTCATCCCCAAACACAGATAATGCAAGAGTGCAAATTTGTGACATCCTGCGTATTTTAATCTATAAAATGAACTAATATGAATGGACATTTTATTGGTACAGGTTTATTTTATCCAGATGTTAAAATATGCATAGCCTTGGTTTCAAAAGTTAATAGCAACCACTTTTCCTTAATCTTGAAGGGACTGTGTGTGTTGATTATATTTAAAATTTTTTTTTGTTTGAACTTCAAGTGTCCAGTTGTTTCATAGTAAGTAACAAGCGGGGAAAATCTTGCTCCTCTTTGTGAAGGCATTTAACTTTCTGTGTTAACAGTATGTGTATCAAGAGGTTTAAAAAGAACCTTGCTGAGCTTGATGGGTTTAAAACATGCAGCCATTTAACACACTGCAAATTGCTCTAGTTCCATTTTCACTTGAACTTCTAAACAGGTTTTAAAAAGGTAAAAATGTTTGACCTGATTTCTGTATCTTGCTGTGTTCTGCTTTTTTAAGAAGGCAAGTACGTGAACTGTTGAGTTAGGAAAGGGTTCATGTTGGCCTCAACCTTTACTGACTTCTGACACTACAGGTGGGGTATAAATGCAAAGTGATCTCTTAAGCTTGTATTCCTAGCAAAGTTGAGAATTTATCTCCTCTTCAGGCCCACTGTATGGGTTACCTGTAGACAATAATGCAGTCTTCATGCTTTTTGTCTGGACAAGGTGCATTTTTGGGGGGAAGCTGACTCTTGTCAAAAAGAAGGATAAACAAAGCCAGTCTTCATTCAAAGTAAGAAAAAAGTCATCTTCAAAAAACTGCAACAATCTGACAAAAAATGTGAAAAACTTCCACCATCTGAAAATGTCTATCTTATTTGCTAAAGAGTCGTTTTAAACTGCTGTCTCCATGGCTAAAGGACCTGTTCCCTGTCAGTCTACCAGCTAGTTACAAGATTTAGAGTTGGCTTTGTTTGCTTCCAGCCGGCAGTCGCACTCCCGACCAGCCTCAGCCTGTCCACGCCCCAGCCGGCAGCGCAGATCACTGTGTCCTACCCAGCTCCCCGCTCCAGCCAGCAGCAAACACAGCCACAAAAGCAGCGTGTCTTCACTGGTGTGGTGACTAAGCTACATGATACATTTGGCTTTGTGGATGAAGATGTCTTTTTTCAGCTTAGGTAAGCTGTGAACACTCGCCTGCAGATGCACTCTGATGCCCTCACTAAATCAAAGGTTTAGGTGATTGCGTGCTAACTCTGTGACTCCACTGATAGGGCCTGCACTTAGTGTGTTGTTTTCATTCAACAGTGAAAGTCAGAGAGGTTAACAGATGCTAGGTCTGAGGTACTTCACGTGAATTTTTGTTAATACAAAGCCCAACGCTGGGAGACTCAGAGGCTGTTAGCTCCTTATAATAGGAAATTGCAGAATGTGTGGGTGATTAAAAACCTAAAACTTGCTGTCTGCCTGTCTTGATGCTGTTTGGCAAACTTTTGCCTTTGGGACAAAGACATTGGGGATTATGAAATTCCTGTGCATACCCTGAACTGAAGCAGGTAGTACTTCTGGTGAATTTGGGGTTAGATGCTCTTCCTATAAGCTTTTTTTAATGAACTTTGCCTGCTTTCTGTCTGCTTTAAATGTAACATGCGAATGTAAACCTAGCTAAAAAAGACTCTCACAGTACATTTTCTGCAATGTTTGCAGTGCTGTTAAAGGAAAGACACCTCAGGTGGGTGACAGAGTTTTGGTAGAAGCCACTTACAATCCTAATATGCCATTCAAATGGAATGCCCAAAGGATACAGACCCTTCCGAACCAGGTATGTGGGGTTAGCCAGTGGCAGTGCCTGACTCTGGTTTAAGCTTGCTCCCGACTCACCTGTGTTTGCTGTCAGAACCAGACCCAAGCGCAGCCGCTGCTGAAGACGCCGCCGGCCGTCCTGCAGCCCATCGCTCAGCAAACCGCCTTCGGGGTCCAGGCGCAGCCACAGCCACAGTCCCTGCTGCAGGCACAGATCTCAGCAGCTTCAATCACACCTCTGCTTCAGACACAGCCTCAGCCATTACTGCAGCAGCCACAGCAGAAAGGTGCTCCTTCAGTGCACACCTTTGGGGGGGGGGGGGGTCACTCTGATGCTTAGAGGATGATGGTTATTTTCTTGTTAATCAGAGGGTTGAAGTAATAGCTGAAATAGTATGGAGGGGACTCTATTGAGTTTTCAGACTGAGTACGTCTTCCTGCAGCTATGTGCAAGGCAGTAGCTCAGGAATCACCTGGTTAGTGAAATCCCCATGGACTCCTGTTCATGTTAAGATTTTGTCATCTGAAAGCGAATTCAATGTAATTTTTGTTCTTTCACAGATAAGTTAGGGAGTTGAAAGTATTAATAGCAGTGCAGTCCTTCAGTATCCTCTGCAGTGTTCCGCAGAATCAGGTTTCACGTAGCTGTATTGTTAAAGCTGTTATTTCTCTGCTTATTTATTTCGGTTGGCCAGATTGTTATTTGAGAGAAGAAACGCTCCCAAACATGGCAAATCTAAAGCACAGGTTGTGGAGTCTCTTGAACTTTGAGTGGCTGAGGAATCAGTAATAGAATTGATAATATTAGGACTGGTCTTAACACAGTAAAAGCAAGTGTAAAAGAACCTAAGTAGAGTTGTTTTGTATAAATGCGTACTACAGTCTAACTGGTTCTAGTTGTTCATGGATGTTTCAGATTTCAGTTTCCTTCCGTTCAATGAGTAGGTGGTATATCTGTCTTAATTTAGTTTTCCGGAAGGTTTAGCTATTTACTAGGATAGCTTCTTTGTGCTTCCATCTTAAGATGCTTTTAAACCAATTTCACTTAACTAGAGTCTCAGTTTGCATTAGTGAAGAAAGGCTTAGGTCTCTTAAGTTTCTTTGAGTGGGTGTTAATAACAGATTTATTTGACTGTCGAGTTAGTTTAGAAAATGTACAGAAGTGAAAAAGGTGTAAAGCAGCGGTGTCTGCCAAGTGTAGATAGTTGCCCCCCTATTCTGTGTTGATCCTGTACATCTTGTTTCAGGTGGTTTGTTACAGCCCCCAGTCCGTCTGGTTTCACAGCCTCAACCAGCTCGAAGACTAGACCCACCATCCAGATTTTCTGGAAGGAATGACCGAGGTGGAGACCCTATGCCAAACCGAAAAGATGACAGGAGGTATGTAGACCAGGCTATGATCCAAGCGTTCCATAAAGGCCTGTGCTCTCCCAGAGCTGAGCTGCTTGCTCCAGAATGAGTCAGCAAGACCCACAAGTGGTGTTAGCCTTAGGAATTAGCGAAGAGTTCTTGTCTAGCTGAGTTCTGTAATCAGTTTCTTTTGTGAAGAGACTGTACGGAAACTTCTCCCCTTTTTGTGAGTCATCTCTGATAGCTCTGGCTTCTATTATGCTAGAAAACATTTTGTGTTACCAGCCTGCAAAAATGTTTGTATTTTGTATGTGTTTTTTAAGTCGTGAAAGAGAACGAGAGAGACGTAGATCCCGGGAAAGATCTCCCCAGAGGAAACGCTCCCGAGAGAGATCCCCCAGACGAGAGAGGGAGAGGTCACCTCGAAGACCCCGGCGCGTTGTTCCTCGTTACACGGTTCAGTTTTCCAAGTTTTCATTGGACTGGTATGTTTATAGTGCCAGATGATTAAAGTGAACTGTAGGTAAACATGGACACAGCTTACCGTGAGCCATGTCAGCCCACGTGTGTAAATGGGTGTTGAATGACAATCTCGACTTCAAAGAAAGTTCAAATATGTCACGGCTGAGAACCTTGTATGATAAACTTGTTTGAGGTTCTGCATTATTTTGGAATGCTATTGCGAAATAGGTTTATAACCCTGTTTAATAAATACTCCCTAACATGCAGACACCTGAATTGGAAGAATATTTAATAGTTACTTGGTTTTAAACGTCATCCATGACACTCAAATATAGTGTTCTTGAGATTTTATATATGCAGTATATATACAGTATCAAATATACAACGGTTGTGTTGCCAATTAATTTACCTCTTAATGATGTACTTTATTAATAGTTCTTTTTTTTGCTGTGTCTTTCAGCCGTAGCTGTGATATGATGGAGCTGAGGAGGCGTTACCAGAACTTGTATATCCCAAGCGATTTCTTTGATGCTCAGTTTACATGGGTGGATGCTTTCCCTATGTCTAGACCATTTCAGCTGGGAAACTACTGTAATTTCTATGTAATGCATAGAGAAGTAGATCCTATAGATAAGAACGCTGCTGTCCTTGATCCACCTGATGCTGATCATCTCTACAGCGCTAAGGTTTGTATGCTTTTTCAGTGATACGTCTATGCATTAGAAATTTTTTTTAACAATAGGGTACAGAAGTGAGTATAATTGAACTGAAAATATTCTACAGCCAATTCAGCAAAATACGGTGTTTTAAACTTTTCGGTAAAAAGCTAGTATGTAGTGCTTAAAGAATCATGACTGAAATTCAGTTTGTTTTTCTGTTACGAGAGCTGTCCTAAATCTTGTTTACTGAGGGCTCTTCCATTCTCTGCACCGAGCTGCAGTGATTATAGGAAAAAAGGCCAGCTTCCTGCGAGATCTCTGAATGATTTCTTAGGCAATTCATTTTGAATAGTTAAAGGAGTCCTTTTTATTCCTTTAAGGATACTTTCTATGCAGTTTGTGTTGTTCTGTTTAGTAGTATTTTCTTTCCTTCTTTACTATTCATCTCAATATTTACTGGTTTTTTTTAAGTAGATCGAGATTATCTGAATATCAAAATATGCAGAATCAGAATGTATAAAACATCCCATTATCAAAACATTTTTTTAAAATCTGTTTTATTTGAGATCTCTAGTTAAAATAGGTCTGAGATTTTTAGGGTAATCTGTGTTAGAAGTATTACATAATTTACTTATATACTTTACTTACTTGCCCTTCTGTGTACAAAAACTTTAAAGCCTTGGCTCAAGTATCAGACATACTGGTTTTTCAGTCTGTGCAGAGCAAGAGCTGTCTTTCAGAAAGTTGACCTTCAAAACATAGTAACTGAGAAGGAGCATCCTGTTTTATCATACACCCTGTTTAGGGTATAGAGCAACCTTGTTAGATTTTGGTATGTGTATTTGCAAATTGTGGTCATTGTTTACCAGTCATAGTAAGGTGCTCACAAGACTGCTCTGACTTGCACCACAGGTGATGTTGATGGCTAGTCCTAGCATGGAAGATCTCTACCACAAGTCATGTGCTCTGGCTGAAGATCCCCAAGAGCTTCGTGATGGATTTCAGCATCCTGCTAGACTTGTAAAGGTAAATATGCTTCACTGCCAGACACTTTTGGCAGTAAAGGTTGGTTATAGAGCTTTACCATGTTTGACAATAAGAGAGGAGCTTGTAGACATATGAATGATGGTTTCATTTTTCCTCTGAAGAGACTTAGTTTATATGTCAATTCTTTTTCCAATTTATAGGAGCTTCACATTTACTGCTTTGTTCAACTTCGTTAAGCTCCAACAATTAACTTTGTTAGCTGTTTTTTACAAGCACTTACTTGTTTTGCAAAGGTTTAGCTGTGAAGAGAGTACACACGAAGCAACAGTTAAGTAGCTGTTTTGTTAAATGAAATGTAACCATTAAACGAAACAAGCTGTAAGTGCTGTCGTATTTCAGAACAACAGACTTGTTTTCAACTTTAATTCTAACTTACAGCAAATGGGAATACTTTCATTTATAGGTATGATGCTCTTGTGGTCTCACCTTTTGTAGCTTTTCTTTTATTGCTTTTAAGCAGGCACATGTGTATCAGAGTTAAGACACCATTTAAATTACTCTCTGTCTTTTGAGTTAGAAAGCTTTTAACTGCAAAGGAGCAAGCCTGTACTAATAAATGAACTTGATGGAAAATCATGAAAGCAAGAATGAGTGATGATGTTTTAAACCTATTCCATTGCTGAAATAACCTGTGGAAAAAAATAACTGAACTCTTTCTTGACTGATTTTCATTTTCAGATTTCAAAATAATGTGACGGTTTACTCATGGATTTCAGTGTGTGTGCTATGAAATATTCTTTGCACTTTGGGAAAATGACTTTTTACCCCTAGCAGGGGAACATTCAGAAGACTCTTTTTGTCTAGTTTTTAGTGGGTATGAAAGGCAAAGATGAAGCTATGGCTATTGGAGGACACTGGTCCCCATCACTGGATGGACCTGATCCAGAAAAGGACCCTTCCGTGCTGATAAAGACGGCTATTCGTTGTTGCAAGGCTCTTACAGGGATTGACTTAAGTGTGTGCACACAATGGTAAGTACTGTACTGCAAAGCCAAATGCACTGTAGAAATACTTGTCTGTTACCAGAAGTTAAAAAAAAAAAAAAAAAAAAAAAAGGCTGGAAAAACCTTTTTTCTTTGTCAACTGCTCTTGGTAGTTCAGGTAAACTACTCAAAGGATGTTCTGTTTGGTAATAAGCTTGATTGGTGCCAACTGTGCTGAATACTGCATTAAGAACTAATTAAAAATTCTGGATTTATTTTTGACATGTTATACTGTAATTTTTTTAATGAACGTGCATTGAAAATATTTTTCATTTTGTGCATAGCTGGAGAGGATCGTCAAGAGAACTTCATTTCATTGTTCTTTTGTTATAAATAAATAGCCGTTTGTTATACAGCCATATTTTCTCTTGATGAGTTTCTGTCCTGTGTTAACACTCACTTTAGTTTACTAATACCAGGAAAGTCTACTGTATGCTAAATTTGAAGTGCTTCAACAACTTCTATTTGCACATAAAACCTACGTGTGCTAAACAACAGGTTGTACAAAAAGCATTTTGTTGGTTTTCCTCCTTTTCAGTTGCGATACCTTTTTACAAGCGTTCCAAAAGAGAAAATATGGCTTCCATAATTTTTTTCTTTAGACAAACCTCAAGGTCTTGCAGCAAAATTTCTTTACTTGATGTGCTACAAGTGATCTAGGCTCTTTAAAATGTATTGTAGAATTTTTTTTCCAACATGCTTCTTCCCTTGCAACAGGTACCGTTTTGCAGAGATTCGCTACCATCGCCCTGAGGAGACCCACAAGGGGCGTACAGTTCCAGCTCATGTGGAGACAGTGGTTTTATTTTTCCCGGATGTTTGGCATTGCCTTCCCACCCGCTCAGAGTGGGAAACCCTCTCCCGAGGATACAAGCAGCAGCTGGTCGAGAAGCTTCAGGGTGAACGCAAGGAGGCTGATGGAGAACAGGCACTGAACGCTAATCCCTTTTTCTATTTCTGCTTCTCACAGGCACAGGAACACAGGCACAAAATGCACACCACATACTACACAACATACATACATAGGAGGAACATAACTGGTAACAATGACTGGTAAACCAGCTTTCAGCAGTGTAGTGAATGTTGCTTTTTATTTTTATTTCAGCTAGTTCACTAACTTTAAATGTGTATGCTGATATCACAAACGGAATTAAATTGTGCTTATGATGCGCAGAAAATTTTTTATCGTAGATGTAGTTGCTGGAATCTGGGACCAGTTGTTGAGTGAGAATCAGTTTATGAATAGCTGTCTTTGAACATTTTGCCATTTTCTGAAATTTCTAAATTCTCTCTTGTGGCCATTTCTAATTGTGATACTTGAAATTGAACAAACACTAGTCTGAAACATCTGAATTTCAGGCCACGTGGCTGATCAACATCTTGGAATAAGGGAAGGTCTGACTGAACAAAGAGTAATTTGGGGGATTTAAAATCTGGGGGGAAGATCACCCTCTGTGTGGTTACTGGAGACCAGCAGTGTCTGTGTAACCCCAATATCCTTTGTGGTGTTGCTTATCACCCTTTTGTGTTCCACAGATCTGGCTTGTATTGGCTGAGTGGCACTGTGATCATTTGTAAAGTGGTAGAATGTGTGTGTGAACTTGTCTAAATAATAACTTTAGGAGAAGACTATCTGAAACAGTTGTGACCTTGCACAGATCAGCAACAGAATTTAAAAAATAACTGAAATGCCTTCAAGCTTTCTGAAGGATAATTTCTAATTTTTTTTTGTCAGGATGAAGAGGAAAAGGATGATGGGGAAGCTAAAGAGATCTCTACGCCTACACACTGGTCTAAACTGGATCCAAAAACGATGAAGGTAACAAATACTTCTTAAAATCTGATTCCATCATACATTTTCACTTTTAAGACATCACTTGAAATGCAGCTGTGTGTTCCCTTAACTGAGGAAAAAAGACTTCAGTGGTGTTTTACTGAATGTATAGGTATTAGATGTGATACCGCAGTATGCAGGAATGACTCCTGATTGTAGAAAATGAATATAGCTAATTGAATCTATTCTGAACTTTTGAACTTTGTACAATTAAAGGATATCACGTATGATACATTAACTGGAAAATAAGATTTCTGCAGTAATCTGCTAGATTACTAATTGCAGTAAAAAATGTGGGGCCTAAAATACTCAAATAATAATTTAAAAAGGCAATAATTGTACAAAAATATATGTCGGTCATAATAAAAAGTTTACCCAAAATGAATAATAATATTAAACTATTTTACTATAGTAAAATCCTTTCCCTGCCTCTGAAAAGTTCCTCAGAAATTTTTTTGTGGAAAATACCACTTTAAATGTAATACATTTTTTTTATCCGTAACTGTTAGTGGTTTTCAGCACATGTTTAAAAAATAGAGTTGACTTTTCAATATTCTTAATTTTTACTTCACTTCCTCTGCTAGTCAAATGTTTTGTTATGTCACTGCCTGATACCACTCACAGAGCTTTTATTTACCAGGTAAATGACCTTCGCAAAGAATTAGAAAGTCGAACCCTTAGCTCTAAAGGACTGAAATCTCAGCTGATAGCTCGCCTGACAAAGCAGCTGAAAGTAGAGGAACAAAAAGAAGAGCAAAAGGAGCTAGAGAAGTCTGAGAAAGAAGAGGAAGAGGAGGAGGATAGGAAATCTGAAGATGATAAAGAGGTTAGGACTTGGAAATAGTTGATTTAAGTCTCAAGTATACATAAATATATAAAATACTTATATTAATATATTTATATAGATATATCTAAGCATAAAAAGTAGAGGAATGTGTCTGGTTGTGCTGGGATTTTGTAGTTCTGGGATGACTGTACTGGGAACTCTTGCTGTAACTTGAGCTGCTGAATTGGAAAGAAATCCTTGGGCAGCCAAGGATATCAGCCAAGTCAGCTGAAATGTGCAACTGCATTAAGGGTGTCTGAATTAATGTTAGACCTTAAATGTAAGGAAAGTAAATTCCAGACCTGTGAGAACAACCATGCTCAAGAATGAATGAACATACTTAAAAAGAGCTTAACTCCTTAAATCTACATGAAAAGCAGCTGCTTAGTTGTGTTGGCCTCTGTGTCTCACACTTCAGGTTCTTCACATGGCAGATGGTTTGCTTGGGTTTATTTTCCCTTCTTATGAAGCTTTATTTTTTGCTTTTGGATACTTGCTGTGCATTGGAGTTTCTCAGTTTTGTAGTTGGTAGTCGCTGTGCTACTTAGTCTGGTTTGCTATTTCAAAAGGATAAACAAGATCTGTGTGGTACAGCCAAAGCTCAACCACAGAAAAAGGGCAGAAATGTCTGGAGAATGAATTGTGTGTTAGTTGCTTTTAAACATGCCTTTTTCTGTTACCTGCTAGCCTGTATAGGATGATTGGAAATTTTATATATCTCTGTAAGCCTTGTTGAGGCATAAAGGCCATGTGCTTGCTAATTCTGTCAGCTGCTGCTGCCTTCTCCCACAGTTTGGATGGACTTCAACTAGCTTGAGGTTTTTTGCCACAGCTCTCTTTAGGATTGAAGGAAGCTTTAATTGTGCTGGCATTTTTATAAAGCAAAAGCTCTGCCATGACTTGTTTTTGTAGTCAGGAGAATTTAGTATTTCTCTCTTGGCAATGAGTAAGCTGGTGGCATTTTACCTTTTGTAACCCTTTGTTTCATTTGCATCAGGTGTATCTATAGAGATTGGATTTCCCATAATCAAGAGTTATGTAAATTGTCATGTGGTGGCTGTTAAAGCTGTGTATCTTTGGAGAGATGATGTGTGAAGCCTTTGTCTTTCTTTGTAAGGAAGAAACAGCTTGCTGTACTGTACAGTTGTGCATTGTTCTCAGCAGCTTACTCTTTGCTTTCCTCAAAGCAGTGAAGCCTAAAAACTAATGTAGAGGCTGAACCTTGAGCTTTGAAATATGCTCTATGTTGGTTTTTTGCCCCTTTTTAGGAAGAGGAAAGAAAACGGCAAGAGGAACTGGAACGTCAGCGGCGGGAGAGACGCTATATCCTGCCGGATGAACCAGCCATCATCGTGCACCCAAACTGGGCAGCAAAGAGTGGCAAGTTTGACTGCAGCATTATGTCTCTAAGTGTTCTTCTGGACTACAGATTAGAAGATAATAAAGAACATTCCTTTGAGGTAACTCAGCTGTGCTACTTACAGTTAGCCATTCTTGTTTCTTTTTAATTTTTGTGTGAAAATTTTTAAATTGTCAAGTCTTTGGTACATGGGTTACAATAGCAATATAATCACTGTGTGGAGTCCAGAGGGGAATACAAAGGTGTTCAGATATGGAATGGAGTTTGTAAAGCTGTTTAAGGTTTCCATATTCAAATCAGATAGTAAGAAATCTGACACTCCTTAGAAGTCTGATCTGGTGAAAGTTGCTAACATGGCACCTCATAGCTATTTTATCATAATTATATACATTTTTAATACATGTTTTAAAACTTTCTGTCACTTTTCTTTCTTCTTTATGTGCAGGTATCATTGTTTGCGGAACTCTTCAATGAAATGCTTCAGAGAGATTTTGGTGTCAGAATTTACAAAGCACTGATTTCTCTCCCAGAGAGAGAGGACAAAAAGGACAAAAAAAGCAAAAAAGATGAGAGAAAAGAAAAAAAGAAGAAAAAGATGATGAAACGGATGAACCAAAACCTAAGAGAAGAAAATCTGGTGATGATAAAGATAAAAAAGAAGAGAGAGATGAAAAGAAGGTCTGCAGTTAGCTCATATGCAGTTCTATCCTGTCAGGATCAATATTAAAGTGTTTCAATTTAAATTTTACATTATTGCTTTCAAAAACTCAGCTCTTTTAATTTTAGTTAATTGATTTGACTTTTTGATCTATTTAAATATGCTTCAATTATGTTCAGCAATTTAAAATTTTTCTGGGTGTATTGGGAGTATTCTAACATTTAGCTGTATCACATAGGTTTCTATCTGTGTTCTTAAGTGACTAAGCATAAATACAGGACAATTTTGACTGACTGGTAGTATGGTTTTTACTTTGTTGGCTTTTGATTCTGCCTAGATAATTATTCGGGAACTTCTGTTACAGAGGGAAGATAAAAGGAAAGATGATTCTAAAGATGAAGAAGAAACTGAAGATGACAATAATCAAGAAGAATATGATCCACTGGAGGCAGAAGAGGCTGAAGATGAAGATGAAGGTATCTTGAACTATGAATTTTGTGACCTTTCATAATTTTTTTTTTTTCATCACTGATTATGTTCTTTCAAGCTGGAGAATGCACTGGAACTAGACAATTTCAAACTGCATTGTTAGACTAATTCTATTTTAGTAATTCTGACCAGTTCTACATAAAATGTAAGTACCGTTATGCTAGGCATTGTATGAATATAGTTAATATAAACTAGCTGTGGTGCTCTAAGTAAGGCATGCATATAGAAGTGGTTTTATTTTTTTCAGAATGCAGACCACTCGCAACTCCCATTGAAGTCAGTAGGAGATGTGAGTATTCCGCACCTCTGAAAAACCAAACCACTTTTACATGCCTAACTTCCTACTCCTCAGTTCTGGAATGTCATCCTGGTTTTGCTAGGACAGAATGTAGTGTCGGTGCTCTTTATCCAATATTGCAAGAAGTTTGTTTTTGTTTGGGTGGAGTTGTGTTAGCCTGAAGAAATAGAGAAAGGGTCTGGAGAACTTTCCAGGCAGTGACAGCAGCTCTTTCCCTGCTCCGAGATTCAGAAAGGTTTTAAGACATCGTGTGTGCTTTTTTGGTTTGTACTTCAGGGTAGCAGCTTTTCTGTGGATAGTTTTTGCTAGAAATACAGGTTTGAACTGTGTGGATATTGCAGTCCCAGCATTTTCAGTTGTATTTTTGGCAGAGTAGTGCACCAGCTTTAAAAAACTGGTGCTAATCTGTGGTTTCCAGAATAACTCCTATTTGCTTATAATTTGTCTGTGAGAGTGCCTGGACTTGTCTGTTCAGTGCCAGTGCTGCTCAGTCCCATATTCTGTCCTTGTGCCATTCCTAGTCAAGAGTTGCTGAGGAAACCCACTAGCCATGGAGGTGCAGGACAAAGCAATTGGTTCTCAGAAAACGGTTGGTAAAATTAGCCAAAATTAGGTGTAATTCATAATTCTTTGCAAAGTTTTCCTCACAAGGAAGTTGCGCTTAAAGCTGAACTCGGCACATGATTCTCTGACCCAATTTGCACATAAGGTACAGAGCTGCATGCCATAATCCATCCCAGCAGTTGTCATATCCCTTTCTCTCTTTCAGTTTAGTTTTACTGTACTGTCTACCTTTAGACAAAAAACCTGCCATTTGTAATTCACATCTAATAAACTATGTGATCTGTAATTTCTTGGAGAATGTAAATCATAGGAAGAGTAATCTCTCACTCCAACATGAATATAAACACATGCTTTTAATGACATAGTTTATATGGTTTTTATTATATGAAATATTCAAGAGTAAATAATACTGAATTTGAATAAGAATAATCATAGCTGAGTGCAGACTCTGCCAAGCCTCAGTAGGGAGAAGAGTGGTAATTTCCTGCACACTGCTTAAATACATGGAGATGCTGGCAGAACTCATTTTGGCTTAGTTAGCATTTGTTTCAGTTCTTCTATCCTGTGCGTGAAACAAACACAGGGAAAAAAATATAAACAGCTTATGTTAAAATAAAGATAGAGAAGAATCAGAATTTAACAGGGCTCACTTCCATGCATTTTTTATTATTTTTCAGGGAAGTATATCGCAGATGTTTGGGGCTTTATGTGGACTTTTCTAGTGGCCACATGTATTCTGGTAATGGTTATACAGTCATTTGCTGCGGGTATGTTGAATTTTCTTTCTGTTTTGCAGACCGAGATGAAGAGGAAATGAACAAACGGGAGGACAGAAGAGAGGGAAATAAGCATTGCAAAGAGAGGGCATCTAAAGATAAAGTAATTAACACCTTTCTTAACAGCTATATAGACCTTGTTAGAGGTCCTAATTAGAGCTTAGCTTTATTTTCATTATAAGACCTGTTTTTCACTTTGAAAACTGCTGTTAAGTAAATGATTGAGGGGAGAAGGAATGTTTCCTGTTGTCTAATTAGGTTGATTCTATGACCATTTTTTACACTTTGCATGAACAAAAGGAAATTGTGTCTACCAGCTATTACTATCCATTGTGCTGTATTCCTTTTACATATGGAAAGATTACTTGTCTTATATAGCTTAAATTAGTCTTCAGCAATGTGATCAGTTGGTAAATGCTAGTAATAACTACTTGACTGAAAGTAATGATAAAATGGACAGAAAAAATTGTGGAGAAGGTTATGTATTTTTTAGTAGATGATGAGGAAATGATGTTTAAACTCTGTAATGATCCCATAATCAATTTTCTGTAGGAGAAAGACAAGACCCAGATGGTAACTGTTAACAGGGATCTCCTGATGGCTTTTGTTTATTTTGATCAAAGTCATTGTGGATACCTTCTGGAGAAGGACATGGAGGAGATCCTGTACACTCTTGGACTGCACCTGTCACGCGCTCAGGTTTTGTATAGCACTAAAAAACTCCTTGAAAATATTTCAGGAATGTTGTAAGTGGGAGAAACGTAATTTAGCTTCTAAAGGCTTTCCTTAGATACCTGATTTCTGATTTTTATGCAGCCACATAATGTTTACAATGAAATTATAGTTTAATCTTGTGTAAATTGTCTTGAATTGAAAAGATGAAGGTTGCAATTCATAATATGGCCATACTGGATATGTAGCTTTTGTCCCAAATTTGTGTTTTTATTCTTTTCCTAAAAGAATAAAAGTTTTTTTGCATTTCAAGCCCCATTATGTTAAAGTTCAAAAAACTGTGCAATTTCTTTTTTAAGTTTTCCTAGTTAAACCATTCTTGTTCATGTAATAGGATGTCTGTGTCTTAAATAACACGATTATTTCTTCCTATGGCTGTGTTGTAGGTCAAGAAGCTGCTGAATAAAGTAGTGCTTCGAGAATCTTGCTTTTACAGAAGATTAACAGATACTTCTAAAGATGAAGAAAACCAGGAAGAGTCTGAAGAGCTACAGGAAGATATGTTAGGTGGTTGTTTGTTTGTTTGTTTTCTTTATGCTGCAAACTTCAAGAGAGTTGTTTCTATGTAATGATGATGAGAGTTCTGAGGTACTTGATTTCTTGCAGAAACTAATTGAGCAAGTTTGGAAAAGTAAATCTTTGGCAGTTCAAAAGTAACAGGTTTTTTGCTTACAACACATCTTGCAACTCTAGCATTAATCTTAATATCTTGGAACAGGAAAGAGGAGAGAGGTTAATGTTTAATATCAATGAACATAATTTTTCGTTATCAGTTTTGGAGTCAGGAGGATCAGAGCTGTAGGTAGTAGAACAGAGGCTGAGTTTTGAAGACAAATTACTGCAGGAAAGAGGTACAGAATGATGTTCTGAAAGAGGATGCTCCTTTTTGGCAGGGGGGAGAATTGGGGTAAGGGGTAGGAGGGAAATGTGAGGGATAGACCAGCAAACTTGAACCTGTATTTGTTCTTGCAAGAAGTTTTTGTGGTTGGTTACTAGAGAATGACTTTGATTCTTTCCTGATGCTACTTAATCCAATGCAGGAAACCGCTTGCTGCTGCCGTCGCCTACAGTAAAGCAGGAGTCCAAAGCAGTGGAGGAGAATGTTGGGCTCATTGTGTACAACGGAGCCATGGTGGATGTTGGGAGCCTTCTACAGAAGCTGGAGAAGAGTGAAAGGGTGCGGGCAGAGATAGAACAAAAGCTGCAGCTACTAGAAGAAAAAACAGGTGGGACATTACTTTCAAGGCAGTGCTTACAGGGATGCAAGACTTTTTAAGTAGATAAATCTAGTTTGGGTACTATTTCTGATCTAAATTTTATTCAGGTTGAATGCAAGACTTCCAAATGTAGTCAGAATTAAGCACTATCAGATGGAAATTCAATGCCGTTTTTAACGTTCTTTATAAATTAGAATTGTGGTGTTGCGTGTAAGTAGAATATTAAGATGCAAAGTACACAGCATTGCAAGTGACTTGACGTTTTCATTTCTTCCCTTCCTATAAGATGAGGATGAAAAAACTATACTACAACTGGAGAATTCTAACAAAAGTCTATCTGCGGAGCTCAAAGAAGTAAAAAAGGACCTTGGCCAACTGCAAGAAAATTTGAAGACCTCGGATGATAAAAAATTGCAATTTGAGGGTCAGCTGAATAAGACAATCAAAAATTTAGCTACTGTTATGGATGAAATACAGAGTGTTCTTAAACAGGTTAGAATTGTTTAATTCCTTTTTTTATTACTGTATGCAAACTTCTGTAGACTAAATTGTTGGAACAAACACTTCAATATAAACACAATTTTGACATGAATTCAGGGCAGCAGTGTCTTAACACATACAGAGAAGAGGCTTAATGTTTGATTCATTAGTTAAAGATAGCAAATTAAATGTGTTTTTTTCTTAACTTGCAACATATGTTCCTGACTTCAATGATTTTTAAAAGGTATAAATATTAATGTAGATCTCAAACCATCTGAATGTTTTCCTGTCCTGATCTTGTCCATCCCCAGCAGTCCAAATCTCTCCTCTGTTTGACTGGTGAGGAGTACTTTTGCAGGGCAGAATTCAAATATTTCAGTATATGGGAGTGTCTCAGTAAAACGAGTTTTAAGCAGACCACATAAGCTCCAGAGCATTTCTACCCCTCAGTTTTTTCAGGAAGATACTAGAATTGGTTATAAGTAAACTGAGTAGGATCCCAGTTCATACAGTATTTAAAGTTGACAACAAATAATATCTGTGTCCCATGCTGCTTTACAGTTCATGTGAGAAATACTATTTCTACAATTCCTGTCATCTTCTCCCTTTTTTCCTTTTGAAGGACATTGTGAAGATTGAAGATAAAGATCAGAAATCCAAAGAAAATGGAGCAAACGTATGATAAACTGCTGCTGTTTAGAAGAATGGTGTTACATAATGTAATATAAATCATGATACCAGAATGTATGGGAAGTGATGCATGTTTGATTTTAGTAGTATAAATATCTTAGTTCCAAAAGATGTATAAAGTTTTATGAATGTGAGTGTCTACTCCTGAAGATTGCTTGTAATTCTTAGCATTCGATTTGAGACACTCCTCGAGTGAAAATAATTTTGCATTGCAAAAAGTTTTAGGATGAACTTTGTTATAGTTTTAACCCTAATAAAGTTCATCAACATAATGAACAGTAGCAAGTATTTAATTACCAAATGTTTTTCATTGAAGTCTAGTGAAATCAAAATTTTCATTATTTATAGACTTGCCATTTTTAGGGTTTTGTCTTTATTTTGGTCTAATTAGTCTTTTTAAATTCAAATATAAATCACAAAATAGCATGCTGCTTAATTTTACAAGTAAAGTTTTTTTTTAAAAAGCTTCTTGGATTTTTTTTTTTTTTTTGTTTTCACTTGTCACAACTTCTTTTTCCTTTCCAAATATAACTTTCTTCCCCAAAGCTGCTTGTATTAAAGCCTCATAATATACAGTAGGTCAGATAAGTTAAGAAAGCAATAGAAACCTACCAAAATACTGGCAAGGTTGTGAGATTTATATGAAAATACATGGGCCTGTTTTAAATGTGTGTCATTTGTGTTCATTAAATTGTTCTTATCTTTGGATTAATATATATACTCCTTTCTAATAACAAATGCAGTGTATTAAGATGTATGGTTGGATGCCAGGCCAGTAGATGTCAGAATAATGCCTTACATGGAGAAAAAGCTGCCAGTGTATACTGCCTTGGACTAAATTTGGACTGACTTCTTAAAGTGTCTAATTACTGCTAAGACTTTAGTCCAACAAAAGAATGGATCCACAAGTATCTATACTGCATATTATAATAACAGAGGAGCAGGACACAACTTGGTTTGTTGAGAATGGGTAAGATGGCCTTTCTTTGTGTTCACAAAACATTAGAGATCGAAACTCACAAGTTAATGTGACATCCTTGTCAGAGGCAACTTACTCAAAGCGTGTGAAATACCAGCAGTTGTATTTTGGTGCAACTTTCAGGAAGATTAAGGGGTTTGAAAGTTGGGACAGAAGTGTTTTCTTACAGAAATGGTTAATTTTAGCAGATGTTTTCTTTTTTAGCCTAGATGTCCTAGGTAACTACATACCTGTTAGGAAAGTCCAAGTGCCATAATATGTATGAATAACCTACATGGAAACTCATGTAGCTTTAATGAGATACACATTAAAATGCCTGAATTTATGTTCCAAACAGTCTAAGCTGGTGCTTTTATCACTTACCTTTCTTGGCTCTTTTGGAGCTAGACATGTGAAATATCTTTCATTAGAGTAACATGCATAAGCTTCCCCCTAATTCATCTCAGCTGAGTCATTGTATAATATCTGAACTGTTCACAGTCAAGTAGGAAATACTATAAAAACACTAATTGTATATAAGTACACAGAAAATACATACTTTAAAAATTGGGAGATAACAGCTCAGAGTGAATGAGGATGGTGATAAATTTATCTTATGAGAAGCATTATCTGTGGTGTACAGGTGGTGTTAAAATTCTTTTGTAATCAAATTATATTTTTCACTTTTACCTTTGTACAGATTGTTGACAGCATGTTTAATTTTTGACGTTGAGCACCATTTATTTAAATGGACTTGAAAGAATTGCATCTGAAATTGTTTGTTCCTGAATTTCAGCACTACATGTGAACATACAGGAAAATGAGCCTAGAATTCAAGATAACAACATTTTAGGCACACTGAAATGTCTGAAATGTTTCGCTGGGGTATTTTTACCTTAAACCGTTGAGCTGAAAGCAGTTGTTACAACAAGCAGGCCTCATTGCATTCTTCAGGGAGGGACCCTGTGAGACAGTTGTTACAGTGATACAGATTTTTACAATATTTAAGAAAAAAGGTATTTGTTAGAATGACTGTAATCTTTCTCTATATTGCTTTGATGTAATAGTGTTTCAGATACTGTGTACAGTCTGCATTTATGTTGGAAAGGAAATTAAATGGGTAAAGAATAAAGGGGAAAAAAAAAAAGCAAGCAAAAGTTTTACAGCTTATACAGAGCTTGACCAGTCACCTGAAGCACAAATTATCTGAGGCAGAATAGTCACCTCTTACAGGCTGCATGAGTTGCAAACAGCACAAGGTTCTGTATATAACCCATACTGATGCCATGTATTAGCTAAAGCTTCTTAGTAATATTCCCAGAAATGTAACTAATTATTAGGAAAATTGAATAGAGTATCAGTAATGGAGGTTTGGAGAAGCAATCTTTTGTCAGATTTGATTTATGAATGAAGTTTTTGTATTTCATGTTCACATTTCCCACCTCATGGTCTTTGCACTTCTGAGTCATTTGTTATGTACCACTTGCTGGCAAAAGGCTGCTAAAAGTGAACCTGAGCTGGGTCGTACTTGGCCTTGGCATCCCATTTGATTGGACTTCTTAAATTATCACTACAGAATTCTTAAATTATCAGAATTCTTTAAAAAAATCACTACTTCTTAAATTATCACTACAGATGCTCTACAGAAACTAGTAAACCTTGGACTGCCTTGTTCTGTAGAGAAAGCCCTGCTACAGCAGCCCCATAAAGGGAATCTGATCTCTGTTCATAGATCTATTTCCCTCCCCTTTGGTATTTTGTCTGATGAGAGCAAATTAATAAGTTTAACCCTTAAAAAGTGATACTCAGATGAGTGAATGTCTGTCAGTGAGGCTGGGAAGAAAGATGCAGGTGATACAAGTACATACAAACTGACCTACAATAAAATGGGCTCTCTTGAGGCCCCTTTGCTTTTGCTCAGGCAGTGAAAAGGCACAAATCTGTAGTTTCATTGCTATATAGAAACAGGGACAAGTAGACCAGTAGTGAGTTTTTTGCCAGCTTTCTGTAGTGCTGAGGATTGCATGCGGGAGATGGAGCTGCTGCCAGCACTGCTGCATGTTCTGCCATGACGAAGATACACGGTGTTGTCTTGACTCACCCAGTGCTTGATGCCTGTGCTCATAGCTCCTGGGCACTGCTGCAAAAGGACTCCTGGATTGCAGAATGGCTTCCCAGTTGCTGGTTTTTCCAATGTCGTCTGGCTCCGTCTGGAGTGCCCTGAAGTGTACAGTGGAGAAGTTGGAATTCTCTGTCTGGGGTTTCCACAGATCCAGCTTTTACAGTTGAGTTTATTCAGTATTTAACATTATAAAGCCTAGTCCTTTAACACAACTTCTTTTTTGATGTTTAATTGCTCTGAGAGAGAGAGGAATGGCTTCCAATCCATCTTTCTGCTGAGTAATGCGCTGTGTGAATATCTGTTTGACTTGTGTAACCCAGTTAACTTTCTCTAATAATTTTGTCAGGAATGTGCACAAAATGCGTTTTTCTCTTCCTTCTCTGTACTGTTTGTGTACCCAGGTCAGGTTCTTACCTTGAATGGATTTGTTCAGTGCAGTTTATATTTAAAAATATAAAAGACATAATAATTCATTTTGAGTGACTGAGTCTTACAGACAGCAATAGATTGCAAAATGTGTAGGTAGCACAGGCACGACACTTACATTGGTATCTTCCAGAAAGCAGAAATGGGTCAAGTAGAAATTCAGCTGGGACTTGCATTGCCATGGAGCGTGACAGTAAAAATGCTGTAAATAACTGATACTTCTACTCAGCTATCAAAACTTCCAGTGTTTTCCAACAAGCTTTTATGTTTCTGCGTACTGGGTTTCATTGATGTATTACACAAAAGTTGTTACAGTAAAAAGCTCTGATAACAAAATGCATTGCTTCTAAGTAAAACATTTCCCTTATTTATTCATCCAGTATATAATCCACAGCATCACAACACAAAGTATAAATTTAAGAGTTTTGAAACACACCAATTCTCGCCTGATGGTGTGTGTGTGGTGTAATTATGTTTTGGAATGTTGCTTTTGAATTTCTAGGTATCTAATACCTGGACTTATCTAGAAAAAGTGACACTGCTTTTGATTACTTGTATCCTGCTGGTTTTTAATTGTCTCTAACAAGTGAATTCTAAGTGGTGTGAGGATTTGGATCAGGTGCCCCACTGTAGGTGTAAGAATCAGTACCTTTGCAGGTGTGATTTAATAATGCTGCAGTAATGCTGCAATGTTGTATCTGGGTAAATATTAGTTCAGCTCTCATTATTCTTCTCTTTAAAAGGATAGAAGAATAATGCTACTGGATAGATTCATTTGTTACATGCTGCAGTTTGATACTTATTCTTGTAAATTACCTGAGCTGGATTCCAGCCAAGGTGACATTCCCAGTGCCAGGTGTTTTGACAGGACACTGATTCCCAGAATATTTTCCCTTCAGCCTAGTGAGGGACACAAGTGAAAGGATCCTGCTGACTGATTTGCTGTTCATGTTTCATCACAAACAGCTGGGTAGAAGGGAAGAGAGGAGAGGAGGAAAAAATGCAAAGGATCCCAGCCTGAACTCTCCTCACTCTGCTTTTCAGCAGATATTTTTCAAGTACTAATTTGCTTTATTATTTCCTTGCAGCTTTTTTAGTAGTATACAGGATTTGTTTGAGTGTCTGTTGGGTTTTTTTCCTGTCTTGCTTAAATCTTTTTGGTTTTCTGACACAGGGTCATGCAGTTGCATTCCTGTTTTGTCATGCAAGGGGCAGAGACAGCTGGAGAATAGCAACCTTCATTTTTGACCCCTTTTTAGCAGGGCTGGATGGTAGCCAGTAGATCAGCATCTAAAAAAGCAGGAATTGCTGCCACATGTGTTGTAGGAATGAGCAGCTGGAGATAGAAGTACCTTGCAATGCTGGTCTCAAGCCACTTGTCTCACAGGCCAACCTCCTTCCTGTGAAACAGTCCATGGCATGTCTGCAGAGGACAAGTTAAAGGAGAGCAGGCAATTTTCTCTTAAGTATCATGTCCATGCTGGGTAGAGGGGTTGTTACACTTTCAGCTTGGCTCTAATAAGAAATGAGAATTTTAGAAATCCTCTTAAGCATCTGGAAGGACTCCTGTTGTTTCACAAGAGGTAGTCTATATCTCCAGTTAAAGACTTTTCAGCTTGTCTCCTAATGCCTTGTTTTATCAAAGTACTGTTCAGGTGAGTTAAATACTTCTATTAAAAACATAATACTAAATGTAACTATTAGAATATTCATGTTACAATTTGTAAAATCTTGGGGAAGGATTTCCCAAAGTAACTTCAGGGTATTTGTAAATAGAGAAAATGTTGCACTTGTCAAGTATCTCCTCTGGTACAAGAAAGTCCTATATAATGAGACTAAACATGAAAATACGGATTAGCTGAACCTGAATTATTAAACCTGATTTTTCTGCCTTAGTGTTCTTTCTGAAATCAAGCTAGTAACTATGTTATTTTTCCTGGGGGGAGGGTGGGGTGGTGATGTTTTCATTATAACAAGGAGAGGAAAAATAGGTGACTGTTAGAACTGGGATGTCTATGGGTGACAGCACATCTATAAATTCTCAGACTATCCATGGGATCCAGTAATATGCTTGTAAGTAATGTGCAGTCAGCATTTTCAGTCTTGTGATTTGGGCATGTAATGATGGACAGCACAAAAGGGTACTTGTGGGGATCATACAATACCCAATATCCATGGACAAAAGCAGAATTGCTATAGTGTGACTTTCAGGTAGCAGTAGCCCAGAATAGGTGTTGGGAAGAGATGGCTGTGCAGGTGATGTACAGTGCACCAACCTGGACACTAGATCCCTCTGTGAGCATCGGGTTTTAAAGCAAGCCGTGCCCTTAGCTTGTCGGTCAAGGATATAGCACAGTGAATGAGAGGATGTAGAGCTCTGCAGAAATAGGAACAACCTGTGCAAGTGACTGTGACCAGTGTGCAGGACAGGCCTAAAGCATGGCCTGTGCATCTGCACTGGTGCCTCGTTTGCCTGCTCTGCCAGCCCTCCGCTCCATGGAAGTGTAATCTGAGACAGGGCAAGAGCCCTGAATCCTGAGGGAGAAGGGGGAGGGAGTCTTTTGTCTCTGTGAAATTTTAGTGCAAAGTAGAGGCAGGTTCCTCCAGCCCAGAGTGGGATTTTCTGGAGGGAAAGTGCCCTGCCCTGGACCTACCAGTAGCAGGGACAGGAGGGGGGAGCTGGGACAAGGCTGACCACAGTGACAGTGGCACAGAGCCAGTGCTGGAGCCCTTGGGTGCTACTGAATTTATTTGCTTTCATGTTGACACTCCTACCTGCACTGCTGCCTGCCTGTGTGATCCCGATGGTGAAATCCTCTTCTAGCAGAGCTGCCAGCTGAATCAAGCAGAGTAGCCTGAGCTGCCATCAGAGGCCTTATCAACTGGAAGTACTAAACCACTCTCTCAGGGTAGGTTAACTCCTGCCTGTGGCATTTTGTGACTGGCCATGTAAATCCTGGCTGGCAGAAATACTGCAGAAAGGCTGCTGGAAAAGTGGGGAGCAAGCATCACCACCACAGGCTTTTTCCAAAGGCACAGCGTCCCCATCAGTCAGACACTGGGGCAAACTGGGTTTGCTGATAGCCTGGTTTGTAGCCAAGTCAGTGGTGACCTGGTGAGTCCACTGCAAGGTAGACTGGGCACTCTGTATTTAGGAAAAATGTGGTAGGAAGCAGGGGTGTGCCAGTTGGTTTTGGTGTTCTGCTGCAGGTAATATTTCCTGGAAGAAGTGGCTGGATATAATGTCTCTGGAGCTTGATACTTGAATAAATTGGAAAGTGCATTCATAACCAGTGGAAGACTAAATTAGTTTCATTCTTCATGGACGTTTTAAGCAAAGGATGATGCATGGAAAAAACGCTGGGGCTGGATGTCAGCACAAAATTGAGTCAGCACAAAGATTCCTCTGAGAACGAGCTCCAGGATGTGCTGCTGCTGGAGAAGGTAAAGGTGGGGGGCACACGGTACCGTGGGTGGGGTGACGGCTGCCTGCTGGGGAAGTCACTGTGCTGCCTAATGTGGATGTGATCAGCTGAAGTCAGCAGCTGCTTTTAGTCTTAGTTCCTCTGGAAACGTTCACAAAAAACCAAACCAAACAAACAAAAAAACCCCAAACCTAACAAAAAACAAAAACAAAAAAAACCCCAGCCCTACAAAGTGATATTTTAAACCTTTTCTAAAAAATTATAGGAGTGGATATGATGAAAGATCTAAGAAGAAATCAGGCTCACACGTGTTCAAGTTGCTACTCTAAATATCTAATTAGTCACATTAATTTTAACTACATCATACTGGTAAATATTTACTCTCATTTCCTACTTGCAATTAGTACATATGCAATTGACTGTTCTAGCGACCTCTGCAGTCTAATGAGGCCAGGCTGCAATGAAGGGCTTGGTCTACACAGCAATTACAGCTGCTGGATTATCAAGCGTTCTTAATACAAGTTTGCCATGAAATGCCCTCTGAAATGTGATTGCAGCATACACCTGCCAGTATGATAATGGAGGGTCAGATTAAATTTCTGCTCCTGGTACTGACTGCTGCCTCACAGCTCTTCAGTTTTCACTCGGGGCATTGGTTTCAGTCAGTAAATCCCTTTGCTGGTTGCAGTTGCTGGAGAGGGGGCAGACTTCCTTATGCTGGGGTCATTAATCCTGGAGTCTCCTTTACTCTTGGCCCCGTAGGGCTTGTGTCGGTTTGTCCTGTGGAGCATCCCGGAAGGCTGCTCGTCTGATGGATCTTTAGCAGAGGGAGACATTACCACACGACTCCTGTAGTTCTTGCAACTTTCTGTGTGGTTTGGGCATGGTAAATGAGGATTGCTCTCTGTGGAAGGTGACTATAGGAGTACCAAGTTCTAATTATGGATCCTACTGCAGGTAAGTGATACCTCAGCAGTGCAGTCCTTGCTTTGTGGCAGCTCAGATACCAGCGTTAACGTTTTGATGTGAACTGCTTTGTGCTTTAACTTTCCCAAGACTAAAGGACAGGAAGCATTAACAATCAAAGCAGGAATGCAGCTAACAAAGACCAGAAGATGCTGCAGTGGAGACATTCAGCTGTACAGCCCTGTAGTAATTCCTAGGTACTTGGTGAGGTTCAAATAAATCTGTTTTCAGTCGGGTTTGCTAAGGTTAGCAGGGATTTTCATAGCTGTCATTGTTTGAGAGGTTTATTGTTACTTTTCCCTGACTGTAGCTCTGCAATCCTCTCTGTCTAGGCATGAATTACAGCTTAAGTTAGAAGTGCATTTTACCTCATTTCAAGCAGGACTGGATATAATTAGATCACAGAAAGCTTTTAGTTGAAGCTAACTAGCCATTCTTCCAGAAAGAATTCAAAACTGCACTTTTTCTCTAAGAAAAAAAAAAAATTGCCAACTTTTGGAAGACCTGAGGAATTCTTAATGATATGTTTCAAAATTTGTAACAGGAAAATTTCGGATGTCTACTCTGTGTTATCCTTGGTCAGCTCAACCTCTTTATTCTTAACACTAGCTACGCTTAAATCACGTAATTATTTTTTCTATTTCTGGTATTTACCCTTCTTTCCCAATAATTTGCATAGAATAGCCACTCCCTGTTGCAGCCCCATTTTCTAACTAGAAAATTGATCTCTTCATTCAGTTTCATTTCTTGGGCACTCTGATAACTTTACCAAACTGGTAACATCTGCTCCAGCTGGAGTTCATTTTCCTTAATCACCAAGTAACCTGCTGACCTCTTAACTCAATGCCGGAGCTGTGTTATAAGGAAGAAAACTGGTTTACTGGTCTCCACCTAAAAATCTGTAACATCTATAGGTACGTTGGGTTGTCTTTTGCTATATTTAAGTTTTATATCACTGATTGAAAATGATACGTTATTGCTGGTCTCCTGGGGATGATTTAGAGAACTTGACTCTATTGGTTTTTACCTCCTTGCTTCCCAGTAACCTCTTTTCTGATGCAGAGCATGGCTGGTTGAATACAAATATAAATTACTTTGGTAAATTAATTAGATTATTTCCCCTATCATCCTGCCTATTGCTGCAGTAACATCCAAAGAGGTTTCTAACAAGTTAGACTTCTCTCGCTTGTCTTTGTGAATTTCACTTTTTCAGACAATTAATGTTGAAGTGACAATTTTCATGATTTTACTGCAATTTCTGGAAGCCTAACTGAAACAAATTTTCAATTTGAATGTCTTTATTTAGGTAATTTTCTGATTAAAAATTACCTATTCTATGCCTTCTCTTCTGAAAGTTATCATAATGGCCATTTTCTGCTCTGGATTATTTTCCTCCCATTTCTTACATATATTTTACTCTAGAAAAGCAAGTAGCAAGCCAGACAACTAAAATGCAAAGGACAACGCTTTCTTGGGTTTTGGGGTTTTTTTAAGAATTGACAGTATTTAAAAATGAAGCTACTGGTATCACATTTGCTGTCTTTATTTTATATAAAGGGAGATATGACTGCATTTTTGATCTACCTGCTCTCATGTAACTGTTTGCAATAATGAGAAATTTGAGCCACATGGATTTATCATGCTTCCTGACTAAAGGCTGGGATTTTGGGAACCAAGCAATGTAGTTCTTAGGAAACATTTCCTCCACATGTAGCAAAAGCAGTGTCTGCAAATTCCCACAGCATTTGGTAAAATTTCACAAATATCTGGGTGTACCAGCTGTCAGAGATGGGAATCACTTGGCCTCCAGTATCTTTATCCTTGGCTGTGGTACATAAATAGTGTTGAGAATAAGTTCTCAGACTCATGAGAATAATTAGCCAACCCTTTTGAGTTTTTTCCTTTTAAATCCACAATCACTTGTTTGCTGGGCAGTAAGTGAGAAGCAACGGGCATGCAGCACTGCAGCATTAATTTTGCCGAATTACATTTCAGTGAAGAATTATCCTGGGGTATAGGCATGCTCCAGACTCTCTTGCATGCTGGGTTTAAAGCCCTAGGCACTCAGAACTCCTCCTCACTGCTTCTCTCTAGGAGCTTTCCTGGCTATTGTTTGTCAACAGAAGACACTGTGATCCCACAGATCGTTGTTACTCTTTATCCCAGTAGTTCAAATGAAGTTTGTTCTAGAGAAACAGACTGGGGCGCTGGACATCCTGACTTTACATAACAGATTACACCTTGGCTGATATTGGTCACCAGAAGTTTACTCAAATACAGGGAAAATTCAGTCCCAAAATCTTATAAATAACACAAACTGTGCTGCTGTTTTTATTCCCAAATAAAATCCAAAATGTGTCTCTCCTCCCTTCTGATGGGGATCTCATGGGGTGCATGGCACACCCAGGAATGGATAGATTTTATATTCTCCTTGAGAGACGGACGGGAAGAAACAGGGAAAATCACAGCAATTAAAATTTCCTTCAGAGGGTAAAGCAGGGGCTAATTTTAAAAACTTTGCCTCTTGATCTGATAACTGAGCAGACTCTGTGGAAATGCAAACATCTCTCTGTGGACTATCTTCTGTGCTTAGCTGAGTTGTTCAGTCAATTGTTCACCAAACGAGGGGCAAATTGCTCCCTCCCACCTTTTTTGTACAGCCTGGGGGGATGCATGCAGGGCTGCTGCTGTGTGAAGTAGGGGACTCCGATCTGAAATTAGATACAAATACTCGATTTGAGCGCACTGACCTGCAGAGCCTTTGGAGAGATAAACTGGGGGTGACAGTCCAGGAGAAGGCATCTCAGCAGCTGCTTACTTGTCCTTGGTCGTCATCAGCTTGTTTCTCTCATCCCGGCCTGCCTTCTCCCGTGACAGCATCACTTTCCAAGTGCCTGAACGGCCTGACTCCCTCTTCGTGGTTCCTGTCGAGTAGAAGAGAAAATACCAAACTGAAACATTTTTGCTTAGCCTTTAGAGGCTGAATTTGCTGTCGGTTCAGCATTTCTGTTGCAGGGCTACAAATTATTCACGAGGAAAGCTAAGAAAGCCCTGCCCTTTCCAGTTAGGCTGAAGCTGGGATGGGCATGCAGTGACTTTCTTGTGGACAGGTAATGTGCTGGTCACCTTTTCCAATGAGGTCTCTGCTGCGGGCTGGAAATTTATATCTCTTGGGAAATATCCTATCGAAGAGTGACATTGAAAGGACAGTACACTTTCCTGTGAAGTGTCAGGTTTTATACGCTTTTGCTGGAGGTATTAAATGAATTGGAATGAGATCAGACAAGGAATTGTTTTGTGCTCTTGTTCGTGCATTTGTAGAGTAATCTGATAGGTCTAGCTCCTCACTTTTCCCTGTCCGAGTCTCCCATAGAACATAAGGAGAAGTGCTCAGAGAAGCAGCTAAAAAAATGGGGAGATAGACCCTGAAGCTGATTTGATATTCAAACAGAATCCCTCTGGTAGGAGAGCAATGAAATTGAATCTCCTGAAAAGGTTCAGCAACAGCTTGAGGAACAAGGAGCAAAATTTCTGTTGTATTTGTGAGCAGTAATCACCTTTCAGAGCAGGCCTAGCTTCGGGGAACTATGTTTGTTCTGGGTGATGACTCCCAAGTGTAACTTATTTTGTGAGCTCAGCAGGTACTGGCTGCCTAGCTGTGGAGGTCCTCACAGGATCAGCTTCTCTACATGTTTCAACCAGCTTTCAAGAACAATTTTGAAGTGTCACCGGTACACCTGGGGTCCACCTGCAGCTGGGTATTTGAGCATTTCCTACTTCTTAGCAATTCTCAACGTTGCTTAAAATGAGAGACAAATTGTTATCCAAAAGCTACCTGGCAAGCTTTTAGGACCGATTTGTTTCTATTTGAGTAATTTAAATTTGTTTACAGCAGTTAATGCCAATATCAGCACGGTTCTGCTGCATGTCTAGTGAAGTTACAGATGAAATTATGGCCTTGTGGGTAGCAAATTTCTGTTTGGCCTACAAAAGGTCATGACTCTGGAGTGGATATTGTTTGTCAGGCACTGTAGTTACACACAGGAACACACACCCTTAATGAGGATGGCAGCTCAGCAAGAGGCTGGGCATGTGCCTCATGGGATTCCTTTCTTTTGGAGTCCTTTTCTTCCAGTGTCTTTCATCCTGTCCCACAAACAGGGATGTAGGTTTACAAGTCAAAGGAGAATAGTTTTGTATTTCAATGGTGCTGGCTTCTGTGAAGTGTAACTCACAGCATGTGGTCATGCTTTGCATTGAACTGTTTAGGATTATTTAGAGTTCTGTGCCGTTTTATTTTTATCAGGCCTGAAAAGAGTGGATGACCTAAAATGGTGCTTTATTTTGCACTGCTGTGTATAGGCTGCCAAAAATGAAGAACAGTTTGAGTTTTTAAATGTTTTATTGTCAAAAATTAATTTAAAAGTTATTTTCAGTAGGGTACTTGCTTAATTCAGGACTTACTAGCTTGCATATTCTGTTGTAATTGGGTTTTACCAGTTATCACAGCTGTTCCAGTGGTGACTGCTGATGTATGTTAAGGAGGAGAAAGGGAAGAAAATATCTGTGCTCTTTGAAGGAGCTTTTTATCTACCTTGCTGTTATTTGCTTACTAATTTAATTCTATCTGTGTAATGACTATGCAAAACTGACATTGTTTCATAATTCTAGCTGGCATTCAGCCCCTTACCACTGACTTCACATGAGATTATACCCCTGCACATTCAATACATTTCCATATAAAATTCATATTAAGGTGTTAATCCTGTATTATAAAACCCCTTTCTCAGTGGAATGTGTTTTGCACCAGCCCTAAATGCTATATTACAGCTACTGCTTGAACTCACAGCAGCAAGGTACAGGGGCCTGTCATGTTCTTCAAAATCCTGATGCCTTTACCAGATCTGCTCAGATTGAATTACCTGAAAGGTGTAATCTGTAAAAGCAATTGTGCATGCAATTTTTTTCACACCACCCCAGCATGTAGTCTCTAATCACACTGTTTAACAATTACACAGAAGTGTGCAATTTTTCATAATAAGCCCTATTCAGCTTAATTTACTCTGATTTTTTTAAAAAAATAATCTCTAACCAGATCAGTTGTGAAGAACTTGATATGTATTGTGTATTTCTTGGTGCTAAAGACTTCCAGCAGCAAAAGCTCTTGCTTCTGTCTTTTGAGTGAGAAAAAAATTTAAGAAAGTAGGCTGAGCTGTGCTGTATACTAAATATTTTGAATTCTTGTGCTTTAAATCCTGAGAAGCAGATCTTAACTGCCTTAATGCCCTTTTAGGATGAGGGCAATTTGAACAGGCTTAATTTTTTATGTCTCAGTCAGAAAAGACAATATCGTGTTAATATTGTGTAGTTAATGAAATAAATTGCATTAATTAGTAGTGCTTCTGCTGTGGCCTTTGATATGGTTTCAGAATCAGACTTCATTTCAAGGCTGCTTTTAGCTTTTTCTATAGTGCCATCTTGCTTTAGGACATGTCCACTCCATTGCTGTGGAGAGCAGCAGCCCTAACAATGAGCTCTGGAGTTCATACATCTGGAGTTCAGTTATGGAAAAAAAGTTATGCATACAGGAGCTATTTATTTGAGAGCTGAAGAGAAAACCAGTAGTTTTCTCACATGGACGCTGTTTGGCATGGCCTCATTAACAGTGTGAGGAAAGTGTAACCTTGTTTCTTTAACTTGGTGTAACCCCAGAAAACTTCACAGCTCATGGAGGTCAAAAGTGCCCTTGCATTGGGTTACGGAAAGCAGGGTGGTCCGGGTGGGAGGTGAGGGTGGCTGTGGGAGGTACAGGTACCAGCTGAAGCTAAACCAGATGACTGCTGTGCTTTTTCAGTCCTGGGAGCCTATCCTACCTCCTGCTCAAAGCAGGGTCAGCTGTGGGGTCAGACCACGTTGCTCTGGGCTTTATTCAGTCACAGCTTGGGAACTCCCCAGGGCTGGAGACTGCACAAGCTCTCTGGGCATACTGCTGCACAGCTGTGCTGTCCTTAAAGGTGAAAAGGTTTTCCCTATAGCCAGTCTGAGCCTCTTCTGTTCCAGCAGGCGTTGTTGTGTTTCAGTGTCCCACCACACACTGCTCTGCAGAGCCTGGCTCTGTCTTCTCAAGGGGCAGCTGTCAGGTCCCCCCAAGGCTATTTCTTCTCCAGGTTCTACAAGAGCCATTCCCTCAGCTGTGGCTGCCAGGGCAGGTATTCCAGGCCTGCCCATCGTGGTGTCCCTCAGCTGAATTTGCCCCCATTCCTTAGGTGCTTCATAGACTACATAATTTAATTTCCCCCCGAAATTGCTCAGCATTTTCAACATCCCACAGGCACACCTCTGCAATTTCCACTGGAGGCTTCACTCGGCTCTGTGGGATTCAACAACACAGTATCTTCACTGCAAAGGTTCTGCTAAATTGGCTTTTGAAAAGACATTTACTAAGTATTCTGTAATACAGTGGAGTTGCTTGGTTGCTCTGTTTGTCTTCTGTGGCATCCTTTTGACTGAAATTTGGATTAACTGAAACATGAAAAGGGTGTTTTAAAGCACTAAATCCATGAAGACAGGTTTGGGAGCTGCACACTGAAGTCCTGAGTCCAGACTAGTGCTGTTTAATCTGCAGTGTCCAAACAACTCCTCTGAGACCTCTTGTGGTGGTGAAGATGCTGCTTTTCATTTCAAACCTGGTTTGGTTTGTTTTGGTTTTCCCTGTGGACCATAAATTCCAGCCTAAACGAAAGGGTGCAGAAACTTGTTTTCTAGCATAGGGAACATCTTTAAAGTTGGATATCCATTTAGGGAGAACGGAAGGAAAAGTGGCTGTGCACATCCATCAATATCCCAGGCTTCCCAGGCAGCTGTGAAGTTACCCCTATACAATTAAAGTTTTGTTCTCAGCTGAATGAAAAACCTTGCAGTGGGAGTTGTCCTAAAACAAGATATGAGGCCTGCTTGCTTCCACTGCCTTGTGCAATGGTGGCTCCTGTCCTTACTCCAAGCCAGGGGCCTGGGTCCAAGAGAAGCTACAACTGCACAAGCTCTCTGACAGCTTCTTCTGCATAGGGTGGGATTTGGACAGGTGTTGCCGGGAGTGAGCTGTCATTAGCTCTGTCCTCCTGATCCACGATTTGTTGGAAAACCTCTACAGGGAGCTATGTTCTCTTTTGAACAACTCTGTGGGTGCTGCTTCTCTGAAAGCCTAGTACATGACTTCCCTGGGGTGGGGCATATGTGAGCCGAAGCCAGGGAATGTGCAAAGTGAATTTCAGTTCATTCCGGGGAGGGGAAACATGACCATAGGTATATCCTACTTCTAAGCATTCCTTTGTGTACTTTTTGTGGCTGCCTTTTATGTGACAGCACACTTCCAGGCAAAGGAGGCAGCAGGGATATTGCAGCAATTGGAGCTGACCTTTAGCTATACAGGCATAGGAATGCACAACTTCATCCTGATGCTTTTATAATAAATCTTGCACTGTACAGGTAAGTACCTAACCAACCCCCATTACTGCTTGCCACTTAGAACAAAGGTTTGGATATTAAAGAGCTATTTGAATGTCTGAGATTTATTACAGAAGAGAGGGCACAGCTGGAAGCAAGGAAAAGGCAGAGCAGTTTTAGTGGAGAAATACCAGGGTTGCGAAGGGGATTTTTTGGATGAGGCCAAGTGGAAAAGCTGTGCTTGTGTCAAATTCCTGTAGCAGTGGATGACAGCACCTCGGGACAGTTGGAGGAGCCAGAGACATTGCCAGTGGCTTGTTTATTCCTGTTCTGGTGTTTGGCAACTTGCTTGGGTCTGTTTAATTTTGCATTTTTTTTTATCTCCTTGCAATGACTCTTTAGAATCAATCTGTGTTTTATGACCAAGCCTGACACTGAATGCTGAAATGCTTAAGATGATCTTCCTTGCTATCAGCTGTGCTGTGTATGTTCAATGCATACGTGAATTGACTTAAAAGCTATCAGCATGCTACAGTATATGAAAAATAATTATCTGCAGTGCTGTTGCTCACAGCTGAATTTTTCTGCCAGTAATGCAGTTAAAGCCTCAAAGGTAGATGCACTTATACAGTTTTGCTTGCAGTACCTCTGGAGCTTGAAACCTGCTCCCAAGATGCTCTTGGAGCATCAAAGTGGGCAAGTCAGAGGCCTTGCTAAGAGTTGAAGGGGTTCATCTCTTTGAGGGTCAGAGATACCCATTTCAATGGCAAAAACTTACCCACTGTGCTCAGACACTGAATGCACTGGTGTCTGCTGTGTGACTTGCTCCTATCCAGGGATTTGGGAAGAGGTTGCAGGAGAGAGCTTTTTCTGTTCATCCTGAATCTTGCTTTGTTTTCACCATACCTGCTTGTGGGGTTTTCTAATAGTTGGTGAAAGAAATTATGGCTGTGGGGTTGCAACTAGCACTAAGATTAGAGTAAGGATTTTATGATGGCTGTTAGCTAGGAACCTCAGAAAGGACTTAGAGGTCATATTTCCGAAAGTTCATAACACTGGCATTTGGAAATAGGTTTTTGGGTGTTGCTGGGAAGGCAGAAAAAGTGGTTGGTTTTTGTTTGGGTTATTTCTTATCAAGTTGCATGGCATCATTCTTTGAAAGTTTTTTAAGGAGTAAATAGTTATTAAGAACTTAGTAGGAATAAGTTAATCACCAAAAGTTGGGAACTGTGAAAACCAGAAATTGCGACCAACTGGAGGGCACTCTTTACCTAATTGTCCTGATTTGGGAGTGTCTGTCCTGGCAGGAATCAGTAGGTGCAGAAATCTGACATTTTCATGTGTTTGTAGCTTCTTCTTTGATGTCAGCTGAAGAAGTGTTGGTGACCTTAAAATGACATTTAATTGTTTCTCTCTTTGAGAGGAGTTGTACAAAATAATCAAACAACAGATACTGTTTGCTGTTCCTGAGAGCTTTTGCTTGGTTCTGTAATAGATTAAACATATTACAAGACTTGATAGTTTCATTTAATTGAACCATTTACTCTTTGTTTCAGTAAAAGGATATTTCTGAAAACAGGACCTAGTACACAGTAATTGTGCCAAAATAGAGTTTTTCTGTTATATACTTAAAATTGAAAATGTTAATCTTAACTGCCTTTGTAATATACATAGAATTTTTATTCTTTAATAAGAACTCATCTTGTAAAATCATTAATGTTTAAAAAGGGTTTTGCTAGAGTTCCCAATTTTCTATGATGTTCTTATTAACATTTTATTCCTTAAAACGCTTTAATTGTTATGGGATTGTTGCTATAAAATATGACCATGATGCACTCTACTCTGTAGAAAAGCAGAAGCCTTGCAGTTGGTAGCAGTACTACTCTTGCTTATGATCTTCCTGGTACAATTCTGCAAAAAGTGAATTATATAAAATATGCCAAGGCTCTCATGCACAGAGGCACAGGATTTGGGGCATCTTTTGCATAATCCATTCCATGATAGAGTCTCCCAACTACAAAACAGAAACATCAGTCTTCTGTTTCCACAAGTTGTGTCTTCTCTGCCTCAACAGATGTTTTGTTTTTTTCTTCTGGAATGGATTTACTCCTAGCCCTTTATTGTTCTGTAAACAGTTTACCTGAACTTTTAAGAAGTAAATTGAGCGCTGTTGTAACGAATGCCTCTCTGTTCACTTCCCCAGAATTAGCCTGGGTTTCAGACTCAGATAAAACTTGTATGTAATTTTTCTGAAGAGCCTGAAGATGCAAAACCTCTGCAATTGTTAAACAACTCAGTGAAAAATGATAATGCTCACATTACAGAGATTGAACAAAAATCACTTTGTGCTAGTCAAGAATACCCAGAGGCTTTTCTGTGTGCTGAGTTTTGTTACCCAATGCTCATATTACAGATGACTTCCCCCACTGTGATCAATAAGTGCTCCAAAAAGGGTATTCTTGGGTTTTAGGTGTCCAGGTAATGAGCAGAATTTGAACAGACCTGTAAAGCAAACTGGAGGATAACAATGTCTGAGCCCTGGCCAGCTGCCAAGATTGACTTTAGTTAACACGGTTTTGCAAGACCTGCAGTGTGTGGAAGGGAATGGGGCGGTATTAAAATCATCAAGGGAGAAGCTGAATTCCTTGACTGCTGACAGATTCCCTGCACAAAGGTATAAGCCAGTCCTTTCTAAGACTATGAAGAAAGCAGGAAGATGATTGTCATAAGATTTATGTAGAGTAGGGAAGTGGGCAGGGGATTCTACAAGGGGCTTTTGAGCTGATACTAAGGAGTTTTAACGAGCATGGTGTTCTGGTGATCTTGCATCAGGCCTATGAGATGTTGCTTGCACAAATTTTTATGTCTGCTCCATGTGCAAATCTAAGGGAGGCAGCTTTTATGTATTTCCAACAAATTTGGGAGAACATTTGAAGGGTGACAACACTTATTTAGCTATGGGAAGTAAATCTACAAAGTTTGTAAAAAGTTTTTAATAATAACTTGATAGACACTCATAGGGTGCTGCCTGGGCCTTTACCCACATTGCTTGTCAATGTTGCCAATGATCTAATTCTTGATTTCACAATTTCAGACTTTATTTCAAAGTCAGGAGAGAATGATATCTAATATTTGTGTTTTTAGCATGTGTACACTATTGATCTGCAACAATAATTTTAGAGTTGAGTTCAAACATGATTTAAGATTTTTTAAAATTCCTTCAGTATCAAGCTGGCTTTTGCTTAATGCTTTGTTTTAAATATTATTCTGAAATGGCCTTCCCTGAATTGGCACACTGGATTTGAGGCTGCAGAACAGATAGAGACAACCACAGCAAGATGATAATAATAAAAATAATGAATACCTATTGATTACACTTGGTATTTTACTCCTCACCAGTCTGGTGCTCTGCAGGAAAAAATTGTGAAATTGGCAGCAGCACGGTGTGCCCACAGCAGAGACTTCAGACAGCAAACTATTCACAAGAGTCATTACTGAAAGCTGATGGCCTTTCCCATAGAAAAAGAAAGCTTGCAATGGTTTCTGCACCTGCAAGGAGTTTCCTAGCAACATCACTGAGGAAACTGTATGCCAGGATTTTCTTTTCAGAGTTCTTTTTGTTGAATATAGCAGCAGTTGTAAAACAAAGGTCAAGAGCAACTTAAGCTCTTCAAAGCAATGTTGAGTATTTCATTTACTCAGAGAAGTGTTTGTGTTGTAGTTTTCTGCCTAAGAGGATAAATATTGGGTTACAGTGTCACCCAATAGACAACTGCAGTTTAGTTAAACGTGAACATTGTGTATTCTAAAATGTCACTTTTTACTTGCAGGAAAATTCCTGTTAGCGTTTAACACTGGGTTATGCCTTGTGAAGCAACCAGGAATCCCTTCTGCCTGCTCTGGCAGCTGGGCATAGCCAGGGGCTTTCTGTGCAGCAGGAACAGGGGAGCACAGAACATTATCTGGTCATGGGAACAGACCATTAGTCTAACTTAAAAAAAAGAAGAAAGGTGGTTTGTTTTTTTTTTTTTTTGTTCGTTTGTTTGGGGTTGGGTTTTTCTGGTTGTTTTTTTTGGGGGGTTGTTTTGTTTTGTCTTGTCTTAGAAGGCGCATGTGGTCGTTGTCTCACTGGGTGCACAGACCTCAGGTGAGTTCCTGCTTTGTGCTTTGTCATCAAGAGCTTCAGGGAAAATACTTATTTCAGCTACATCATTCACTAGTACTGTGTCAGAAGTACTTGCTGGGCTTGTCCTTACTGGCTTTGCCATCTTGGCAGGGGGAGAGGACAGAGTTTATCTGTGTTTTATGGACAGAGGTGTAGAGTTGAAGGACTAAGACCTTTTTCAGCCCTCTGTGCTGGGGTTACAGAGTTACTGGGGAAGCTGGGCCACACTCTCAGCCCCTCCAAACTTATGCTTTTGTCATGCAGAACAGGGACAATGTTTTTGTCTCTTACCAGGACAGATATTGACATAGCCAAAAAAAAGCATGCAGTTGTAATAAGAATTTTTGCTCTCTGCCCAGTATACTAAATAATCTCTAGGTCTAGAACCCAGTCTGAAAGTGTTATTTAACCATTTCTATTCAATTTTATGTGCTAGACAAGGGGCAAAGTCTATTACTTGTCTTTTTTTTTTTCCTTCTGTTCTGACTTGGTGAAAAGATTTTGTACTTAGACTGCTGAATGTTGACCTTTTCCCATTAGCTACTTGGAGAAATACAGGTTCTGCATGATTTAACATGTTAGCAATCATCTAAAAAGTCAGCAGTCATCAGAAACAATTCTCTCAGCTCCCTGTTTATTAATCTAAATGATGGTTTTGGCTGGAATTTTATACCAAACAAACTAATGTGCTTAAGGCAACCTTCTGTTTCCTTCATTACAAAGGCTCTTGACAAGTGCTAGCACCACTTCTCTCCCCTCAGGAATATTTCCAAGTAATTTGCCAAAGAAAATTAGCTGAGAATAAGGGAAATTTTCAGTGGAAATCTTTCACAGCTAATAGAAAAAAATGAAACACTACTCCATTCAAATAATTTTCTTTTCTTTGAGGTGATGTGACCCCTGCTCTCATGAATCCTCTCTCGCAGTCACGCTCTGTTCCTTTCGCAGAAGGAATATGCTGGACCATATCAGACATGAATGCAGATCATGTGATGGTCACGCAGGAAACGTTAATGGAGCAGTTAGTGAAAAATTATCCAGGTAACATGTTTGTTTCTCCTTCCTTTAAAAAGTGGCTGTATCATCAAGCTTGAGTTTCTGATACTGGACAAGGGATCACTGAATGCTTACAAGCAAAGCAGGCAAGGTGAAGGAATGTAAGTTAGCAGGCAACTGGTAGAGTACATGAATGTGCATATTTCTCATCAATCTGTGAGTATTACTACATTGACTTGAATGTAATCCTTTTCACAGATTTTCATAAATCCTCTTTGAGAACAAGAGGGAACTGAGTGCAGTAGCACGTTAAGAGCATGCCCTTTCTAGAGGGTGGGAAAGCATAGAAGTGGTATTTAGGTGCCAGATATGGAACAGCATAAAATAGACTGTGTGTTAGATCACAGAGACTCTTACTCCTTCTTTAAGAGACAGGAACACGGCTGACTTTGACTGCAAAGGGACTGGGTAGGAGTCTACATCTGGTGTTTGCTATAAAAAAATATAACCAGCCTCAAATTCGGGTTTGTTGGTCATATTCTAACCCCTTCCTTCCTGAAAGCGAATTATTTACACTAAGTGACCTTTAGTCCTTCACTTCTAGCTCAGTTGGTTAGAGCATGGTGCTAACAATGCGAAGGTTGTGTGTTTGATCTGCATACGGGCCATGCATTTAAGAGTTGGACTTGATGATCCTTGTGGGTCCCTTCTAACTCAGAATATTCTGTGATTCTGATGGGTTGGCAGCCATCTCCCTTGAATGTTTTCTATACATCTGAAAAATGTCCAATTTCCCTTGGATCTGCAATATTGAAGTGTGAGTGTGTTTGAGATTATGCAAAGGCTCATTATGGCCCTCTCAGGAGGCTGCTCTGTCTGATACTGAGCTGCTTCTTTGGAGTCCTCTTAACCTTACAGCTCTGCAAATATTACAGGCTGATCTGGTAGGCATTTTATCCAGTGGGAAAAATATTAACGGAGCCCCACAAACTGGCACTGAACCATGCCAGAAATGTGTTGTAGTCAATAAGTGCACTGAGATAACCACAAGGTAGAATTTGGAGGTCAGCCAGAAGCAGCACTCTCAAAGTTTGTAGGGCCTTGAAGGTATTTCTTGCTACGTTTTCACCTCGCTGGAAGTTTTTATTTCTGTGGGTAGGAGATCAGCTGTGGCTAGACTAAGGACTTTGAGACTGTGACACCTGAGGGAAAACCAGTAGCTGATACCAGTCTCAGTGAGGTAATAAAGTGTCATCTGACCAAACTACACCAGAAGCTTCAGAGAGAGTGATGAAAGTCACAGTTAAATAACATGCCTGAAGGGAAATGCTTTGAACAAGACATTGTTTGGTTTGTACCTGGCAGAAGGTCTCTCTTGTGAATATCACATCCTGACAGACATAGAGAACATCCTTGCTCTCTCTCAGCAGTGCTGCAGTGACAAGCAGAGACACAGTTGGCCTTTACCTAAATGCTTTGGGTATTTCATGTTCAGTTGTCTTCAGGACTGTTGTATGAGAGGTATTTTTTGGGCAGCACCCATTTTATTTGAAAACTTATTTCTGATTTGAAATATCTGTCTCTTTGTTTTAGGTATTGCAGTGCCCTCCCACAATATCTTATATAATATCCTTGGCACTCTAATTAAGGAAAGAAAAATCTATCATACAGGAGAAGGGTATTTCATTGTGACTCCCAACACATACTTTATCGCAAATGATGCCACAGAAGACAACAGAAGGGTCTTGCTGGAGGACAGTTGTTGCTGTTCATCACGTTCCATCACTTACCTGGTAAACATTAAGCCCTGTGCAGACCTAGCAAAAGAAAATATTCCTACAGTATCCTGTTGCAGATCCTGCCATTGTTTCCCTGACCAAAATATGCTCTGTGAACAAAGACATCGGCAGGTAATGAGCCATGAGTCTAACGGAGAGGGAAAGAGAGGCCGCAGTGAATTGAAGCCTCCAGTTCAAACTCAAGGGATCTCCACATCTGCTGAGAACCATCCCTGGGACACCATCAAATCCCTGGCATCTGTGAAAGCAAAACTGAAAAGCAAATGGTTTGGCATTGGCCTTTTATGGAGAAGTGCTTCTAAAAAAGAAAAACACAAGAAGGAGTACTCCACCTTTTCGGCCCAGTTTCCTCCCCAGGAGTGGCCAGTCAGGGATGAAGATGACTTAGACAATATTCCACGTGATATTGAACATGAAATCATCAAGCGTATCAACCCTTCTCTTACAGTTGATAATTTGATTAAACACACAATATTAATGGAGAAGTTTGAGGAGCAGAAAAAATATATCAGTAAAGAGAAAAAATACACCAGTAATGGTACCTCAGCTGAAGTGCCAATAGTCAGGCAAAACAGTCTTTCAAAGGATTATATTCAAAAGGCACCAAGTAAAACAGCAAAACACACCAGGAAAACAAAATCAAAGAAAGAGAAGCAGATTAGCAGGAGCAGCAGGAAATCTGACATACAGAAGCTAACATCCCAAAATGTGAAACTAGAAGAGAACATTTCACTGCCCATCAAAAACCAAGAGCCACCTGATGCAGCAGTGGAATCCCATGTGATATATAAGAAGCAGATTAAGAATCCCTTTCAGGGTCTGCCATGGAGACCTCGCAGCTTTCATGCAAGAGGGTACCAAGGTGCTGTTAACAGTCAGCTAAAGTACCGAACTCAAAAGCAAGTCAGGGCTTTCCAAAGGCCACAGTCCTTGGCCTCTTCCAGACCCTTTGGCTGTGAAACCGAACAGCTGGCTGCAGAAACTGAGGCTGACAAAGCTAAGCAAAACAACCTACTCCATGCTAATAGGTGTGGCCTTCAACTAAAGAAAGATAGTTTAAGTGCAAATGGTAGTTATTCACAAGGCAGTAATCTGCAAATAGATAATAAAAGTAAATACTTTCTGGAGAGTGATATTTCTGAAGAAAATGTCTACAGAAGAACAGGGGGAAAAAAATCCCCTTGCTCCTACATTGAAAATAGTGGTGTGTGCAAAGAAGATGCAAAATTTCCATTTTATCTGAAAGATGAGCATTGCAGATGCAAAGCTGACACTGTATGTGAGCTGTTAGATAGAACAGCAAATGAATTTCAAAAGGTCCATCTTTCAAATTACACTGCCAGTGTTAACCTGGTCCAAAAAAAGGGTGTGAAATACAGACAAAAGACTGATAAAAAGGGTGAACTTATATTTAACTATGACTGTGCCAGCCATCCTGGATCAATGAAGCTGGAAAGCAATGGATTTACTGATAACTTCCATCTTCTGTACCAAACAGGACAGGACAGTGACACCTGTAATTTGTCATGTTTGGATGACAATTCTGGAGGCCATGCACCATGTCACCTTTCAGGCACAAAAGACTGGAGTACAGCTGTGCAAACGCTGGGGGCAGCTGTGTCCCTGGAAGCCTGTAAGGTTAGTATTTGTCCTGCCCAGCACAAGACAACTGTAAATAAATGCGACTCTGGAGAGCACGGATATAAAGGAAGTGCTAGCTTAGCAGAATCAACAGATGGCTCAAAGGAGCATCCAAACCCAGACTTCACAGAAGAAAGCTGGTTGCACAGTCAGGTTCTCCTGAAAGGTCACAGAAAGGATGAAGAAACTGGCCTCGCTGAATGTGGGAAGGGCTCAGTTGTGGCAGATTTTTGCCACCCTGATGAGGCTGACTCTGATGCTGACACTTTGCAGAACCTCACCCATCAAGTGGGCGAAGGAGAAGGAGTAGCGTGCTGTGCTTTGGGCTCGCAGATTAAAGAAGTGATAAACTCTCCAGGAAGAAAAGATCTGTTATTTAAGAATAACATATGCCCTGTGATCCCAGAACAGAAGAACTTGGAAGGGACAGAAAACCACAGCAATACAGGAGACAGTGGAATTGACTCCCCACGGTAAGAAGACACATGAAACTAAGATGTTTTGTCTTCAAATTGACCAACAGATGTAGGCAGAAATGTTGCAGTAAATTGTAAACCCCCTCCTCAACAATGAAATTCCTATTCTTTTTTAAAACTTCAGTGTTATGATCCAGAAATACTCCAACTGTATAGTTCTGCTAAGCCTTTTTACATGAACATTCTCCCAAAATCAGATATACAAATGCTGCTGTTTTTATTTTGCATTTGTTTTCATGAGGCAAGAAAACAGTATGAGCTCTGTCCTGCAGGTGGAGATGGCCAAGTGCAGAAATGTTAAGAAACAGAGTGTTTGATAAACTCCTGTTAGCAGGCAGGTTCAGCTCACATAGATCTCACCATATGACATTAGATATTGTCACACTTTCTCCAGCTGTACATAAAGAATAGAGATACAGCAAAAATGAAAAGTAAGATCTGACTTGCTCTCAATAGACGTATAACCTGAACTTTCATAGTGTACATTTTGCCTGTAATTACACCTGAAAGTCCCTTAATGGAAAATAAATTGGTATGAAACAATCTTTTACATAGTTGTACGTGAAGACCTACAAAACCTAAATAAATTGACAAGAACCTATGTTAAAAATGCTGAGGGAAAAATCACATCCATTTCTTTAACAGCAACACATATTCTTAGTAACTTAAATGAGTAGTATAATTAAACCATTGGAGTCCTCATTAGATGTGTACTGTCACCTTGAGAAGCCAGTATATGAAAGCACAAACTACAGTTTCTAAGGGAATTCTGCTAATTGCTAATCTTTTCCTTAAGCAGCTGTTGGCTGTGCACTCTTCCAAGCACGTTTCCTATGTATTACTTGGACATGAACACTTGAAATCTTTAGCAAAATGTATTTCAGAGGGTGACTTTGACTGTTTGTACTAATGCCATCTGTGGCACTAAAAACTAAGCTAACTCAGTTCAGTTTTGGAATGTGAAGTCTGACTTCCAATAATTATCTTATTTTAGGTGGACTGAAAAGAAGATGAAGCTTCCTGTCAAATTCTAAAAGTATAAGTAACAATGCAAAGAGGAGGATAAATTAAATGACAATTGCAACAAAATTCCTTACTTCATCTAACTCTGGTCTTGAATATTTGATTATTTTTTAACGAGCTTTGTAAACTTTCCCCATGTAACGAGGTGAGCATGCTGTAAATGCAGTCTGTCACATCAGTGGGGCTGTCTCTAAATTAAAGCTGTTAGTTAAAACTTTTGACAATAGTGTTTGGAGAGGTCACTTGTATTTTGTTTGCCCTCATCTTTAATTATTTTTTGTGTGTCCCTGCGATAATAAAAATAAGAACTGGCATTTTTCATTCAGACCATGCCATTGACCTGGAAAGGGTTTGTGTTGCTCTAACAGAAACTGCAGTTGGACATGACTGTATTACAATGTAATTCTGGGAAGTGTTTCCTACTTGTGCCACAGAAATTAGAGCATACTTCACCTTCCCTGCTAGCGAACAAAGCAAATGAACGAGACACGCACCTGGTTACTACAAAAATTCCTTCAAACCCAAGGTTCTCTGACTGCGTCCTGCAGGACTCTCATCTATCCTCAGTCTACTCGGTGTGTTTGTCTCTGGGCTCAGCAGCAGGGTTTAGTCTCTGCGAATGGAACCGTGCTGGTGGCAGAGGACAGCAGGTGAGGCCAGCGGCACCCCTTCGGGAGAGGCCCTGCTCTGTCCCGGCTTTCCCTAAGGAATCCACACCCTGGCAGCTAGCAGGATTGCTTCACAGACCTTACTTCCTATGACTAATTTTGACTTCTTTCTCCTGATTTATCCCTGTAGCTACAAGCAGATTGTGCTGGGCTCATGCTGCAAATCACCAGAGGCTTGTGGTTTTTAAATCTTTGTCGTTTGGTCACACTGCCCTTTCCTACTCTAGACTTCTCAACACCGAACACTTCTCTGCGGTGGTCATGGAGGCTAAAGCCGTCAGCTTGTAAAGCTGCAGAGCTGTGTTCTCGGGAGGGCGCCCCGGTCCCAGCTGCGGGCAGGGCGCGGGCAGGGCGCGGGCAGGGCTGCAGGACGAGCGCAGCCCGCATGGCGCCCCGGCATGGCGGCCACCCCCTCACGGCGTGCGGCACGCGCGGGGCACGCCGGGGCTTGCAGTCCTCGCGGTGTCTCCCGGGGCAGGCCGGGAGTTGTGGTCCCGCCCCGACGGCCAGAGGCGATTGGCTGTTGGACGGCGCGGCCCCGCCCCCACGCTGCCGGATCGGTCGCCCATTGGCTGCCGGGAGCCTCGGCCGCTCGGAGCGTGACGTGCGGCGGGCGCGCGGCTGGTGCGGAGCGCGGCGTGGCGGAGCGGCGGCGGCGAGCGGAGATGCCCGAGGCTACCCGGTGCAGCACCAGCAGTGGGGCCGAGTCGGGCTCCGACTGCTCGATGGACACCGAGGCGGTCCCGGAGAGCGGCCGCCGGCGGCACAAGGTACCAGGGAAGGGCTCCGGGTACGGCCTGGCCGCGCCCGCACGCTGCGGCCGGTGCCCGGCGGCTCTGGCCTCGGATCGCGGCCATCCCGCCCCGCCGGTGGCGCGGGCCGCGCGAGGTGCGTGCGGCGTGGCCGCGTGGCGGCTCGGACCGGGCGGCCACGTGCGCGGGCAGGCCGGGCCGCGGCCTCGCCGCGTGTCGGGGCGGCCCCGCCGGACGTGCTGGGCCTGCCGGAGCCGAGTGGGAGCCCGTGAGCGCTTTCCCGGGCGCTCTGGAGCGGGGGCGAGCCCCGAAAACCAAGGCCCTGTTGTCTCGTGGTCGGTAACGTGTCTCCTGAGCGGCGGCGGCCGGCAGGGATCTGTTGCCTTGTGCAGCCACCGCCCCCGTCAGTAACTAGAACGTGCACTTCAAGCTTTAACTGTTCTGCACCCTCTTCTCTGTTCCGTGTCGCTTGGATCCACGAGCGTGTATTTTCATTTGCTCTGTGCCTTGCCAGAAGGAAAAAAAGGAGAAGAAATCTAAACGCCGGGACAAGTTTCAGAGGGGAAAGACTCAGACAGATGAAAGCGAGGAATCGGATGAAGAGTGTTATACCCCGAAACCCAAGAAGTCAAAGAGTGTCAGTAAACAGAATGGTCATGCGAAAGAGGAAAGCCTGGAGAAGCCGAAATTGTCTTCCTTAAGCAGCAAATCCTCCCGCAGAAGCCGACAGAGTAGTTCCAGTGAAACGTCAAGTGAGAGCGACAGTGAGAGCGAGCAGGATCAGGTAAAGCTAATGACTGGTTTTAGTTATAGTGATGTGTTACAGCTTGTAAGTCCTGTGTTGTAACAAGGCCAAATTTAGAATGGGTTGTATTCCCTCCCCCCGCCAATCAGTTGAAAGTGCTGTAAATTTTCAGGATTTAAAGTTCTTGAATTGTCCAGTCTGCCAACTATTTGCAAGAATTTTGAATTATGAAAGTCCTGAAGTTTTGGATCAGTGCATCATGGTTTCCTCACTTCAGCAGTCTGGTGCTGTGATAGCTGTTGCCAGACAGACAAGTTGCACTGAGATGGAGTTTTAATATGATTCAGCATCATTAGATGTATGTGATTTTTGGGGTTGTCCTGTGCACAGCCAGGAGTTGGACTTGGTGATCCTTGTCAGTCCCTTCCAACTCGTGATACTCTGTGATTCCAATTAAAGAGTTTCCAGTTTTGGTTTGAGTGCTTTGCATTTACTATGCTATTAGATATGAAACAATTGTAACCTAAAGATCACTTTTGCTAACTTTGTCCAACTTTGAAATACGATGGTAAAACAAAGAAGGCTCTTTAGATGCAGCTGCGACACTCACTGAACAGTATGACACTAGTGCCTATGCTGAATTTGCTTGAATTACCTTGAATTTACTGACAGCCACATGATATTCACATGGAATCTTATTTGAGTTATTGTTTACTTAACAGGAGTTGACAGGAGAACAGAAAGAGGGTGCTTTTTCCAATTTTTCTATTTCCAAAGAAACTGTCCAGCTTCTTCAAGGTAAGCTTCTTGGCATGATGTAGCCATGTCAGTGATCTCTGTCATGTGTTTTTGTGCTCAACTTCCTCAATGAGCTTTGAGATGTGCTCAGCCTGTGCATATGCAAGCACGGATGCTGTGCAGAAGACATTGATTACCTGCCCTAAATACACCTTTGAACACACACTTCCCTGTTTGCAGTGTTGGCCGGTTCAGACTTTGCAGTAAAGTTTTAAATTACATGAGCAAAGGGAAAAAAAAAAGTGTGAGAATTTTTAAATTAAAGGCTGTTTTGGTGTGAATAGCACTGTGTCTCGTGGTGTGAAGTGGGAGAATAAAATGGACAGTCCCAGGGCACTCTTTGCAGATGACTCATCTGATCAGATAAATCAGTGGAGGTGATGATACAATCCTGACTAACTTTAGAGTTAAAGGAAGTTCTGCTTGGAATAATTTCCACAGAAGAGTATGAAAGAACACTTGTAAAATGATTGTATTAAAGACATCTCTTGAAATTGTCACAGCTCGAGGAGTGACATACCTGTTCCCTGTGCAAGTGAAGACCTTCAACCCAGTGTTTTCTGGCAAAGATGTCATTGCTCAAGCACGAACTGGAACAGGGAAAACATTCTCTTTTGCTATTCCCTTAATTGAAAAGCTTCAGGGAGAGTCACAGGAAAGAAGAAGAGGCCGTCCACCAAAGGTAACTGTGCCGGGGTAGAATGGTGATTTTGCTTTGTCTTACATCTGAATGATTCACGTTTTTGAGCCACTGGAGGAACTCCTCAGGTCTGTGCAGGGTAAGCTAACCCACATTTAAGGTCCTTTGAAAGCTGTGTTCACTGGGCTTTGCCTGCATCCTGTGCTGCCTCCCAGCCTCTGATGAAGAGTGAAGAACACAACAGCTCTGTCCACTTGTCACTTCCTTTTTCTGCCGTAGGGAGACCAAAACTACAGGTGTTCCACATGTTCCTATTTAATTTTGCTCGGTCACGCTACCTATTCAGGGCTAGCAGCTACTGGATGCTTGGTTTTCTCCCAAGTTGCTAACAGATTAGTTACTAATTGTAACTTGACAGCTTGATAAAAGCTGTCTACTTAAACATGTTTCTTTCTAAAACATGTAATCAGTGGGAGGTTTTAAAAATAGACTTAGTTTTCACTAGGAACACCACCAAATGTTGAAGCTTCTGCTCCAGAGAGTGCAGATTCATTAAGAGCTGTGTTCATTCTGCTAAGGAATACCACGTGTGGTTTTTCACTGAATTCTTACAATGCCTCCAAAAAAACTAGATAGACCGAAGCTGAGTGTGTCCTCATTAATAATTTTTGTTAGTTTGTTTCACGTTGTCAGCCATCTCATAGATTATGTGAAGTGTATTCCAAGGCTAGTACTAGCAGTTTGATATGCATCTGCCAGTCACATTGGTTGACTGAGAGCGCTGTCTCTAGATTGGGCACAGTCTTTTGGAGAAGGAAGGGCTTACTTCAAGGCAGTCATAAGCCTTAAAAAAGATTCCATGCCTCACTCTATCATAATAACACTTCTGCTTGCTTTTTGGTAATGGTTTTTAATGTTGAAAGAGGTAACAGAATAAGGATTTTAAGATTCCTTTTGTGAAGCCACTGATGCCAGGTTTGAGAGCAGTGCTTCAATCACACATTGAACTCAATTAGTTAACTTGCCTGCAGGGAAGGCTGTTTATTGGAATAGAGGATGGTTCCTTGATTGCCTCTGCAGGGGTATAGATTTGCACACCAGCTTTGCAAACTGAACATATGTTTCCCTGAGTCACAGGGATGCCGAGAGACAGCTGAAAGCTCTTCCTTACCTCTTCTCACAGGACTGTGAAGCATTACAGAGCAGCTGCAAAACCCTTTTGTTACCCAGTCTTGTACTCACACATCGTATGTACATGTGGAAGAAAACTTGTAGCTGATCTGTTCAGGAGCTAAAGTATCTGCTATCCTGTTTAAAAAGAATTTAGCCTGTCCTAAATGAGTATATGTTGAAGGAGTTTAATGATGTTACAAGAGACTTAAGCAGCATGTTTCTCCAGCCTTTGCTTAGATAATTATTTAAAACAGATTTCTTTTTTAAATTTTGCAAATGGTCAGATCTAAATTAATGATTAGAAGTCTAGTGGTTTCTTGGCAGAAGCCATGCTGAGAAAACATCTGTTTGTCTTCTGTGCAGGTTCTAGTTCTTTGTCCAACAAGAGAGCTGGCAAATCAGGTTGCCAAAGATTTCAAGGACATCACAAGGAAGCTGACAGTAGCTTGTTTTTATGGAGGAACTCCATATAATGGACAAAGTAAGTGACTCTTAGGACTAATAATTGAAAACACTGATTGATTGACATGTTTAAGAAATGCAGTTGGGTCTTTCCAAACACACACTTTTAACCCAAAAGCTGGAGACTATTCTTGGGGAATTCAGCAGCTCAAAATGTATCTTCTTATGGAGATAAATAGCTGTAGCTCTCAGTTACATTCTTGGAGGTGTTTATCTACTCATGTACCTTAAATTAAAGTGAAACAGAGTATACTATGTCTATAACCTGTATTTGGGTTTAGGTTCTTGTAAACACGTTTGCTTTAAAGAAGTTTAATCTTAAAGCTGCGAGCGGGTATGTGTTTTTTTCATGTGGTAAGGGACATCTAGAGGATTTGTAAAGTAGAGAAGAAGTTATTGTGACAGCATAATTTACTGTCTTGGTGGTTGTAAACAAAGAATGAGAAAGAGCTCTTTCATCACGATACATCTTGCGACATTAGGGATGATTTTTTTCCCACTGAAGAACCTCATGAAGGAGTTTTTTTCAGTACTTTGGATAGTTTAATAGGTATTTTTTAAAAAAGTTTCCAGCTAAGATAGATAATTTGGGAAGAGCTAGCTATTTCTAAAGAATATTAAAAGAAGCTCATCGTTTTCTACTTTATTTAAATCATGGGAGAGGGAAGTTCTCTTCTTTTTCCTTTTTCCCTTCAGGAAGAGCAGTAGATATTCTACCTTAACCTTTTTTTTCCCCCAAATTTTCTCTTCCTGTTCATCATTGGTTCTCACTTTTTGCAAGGAGAGTGCTTAGGAATGGTTTAAGAAGCTGTTTCGGTATTATCATGTGGTACTGCTGTAGAGAGTGCTCCCAGTTCACTGCTCACTCTTCCCTGTTTACCAGTTGATCTCATGAGAAGTGGCATTGACATTTTGGTTGGGACACCTGGTCGAATCAAAGACCATCTGCAGAATGGCAAGCTGGACCTTACCAAGGTGAAGCATGTTGTACTCGATGAAGTTGACCAGATGTTGGACATGGGATTTGCTGAGCAAGTAGAAGACATTTTGCGAGTTGCATACAAGAAGGGTATTTAATATTTAAATTATTCAATATTTAAGCAAATAGTAGGAAATATTAGTAATCATTTCATTTGCTAAAATTCAGTTATAAGGTGACTCTCTTTAGAAATGACTGAATATTATATATTGTGAATGTGGGACTCATTCACAGAAGCTTTGCAAAGCTTAAAATCCACTACCTAGGAGTCTGTAAATGACTGTCTTGGACACCTGTCTTTAAATTGTGCTTGAACTTTTTCATTCATTGAAAGGAAATAGCTTGTTACCTTTTTCACTGCTTGAAAACGGACTGGATTTTTTTGCTATGGTAATTTTTTCTTAATCTTGAAAATATTTAGACTTCTTGGAGTATTTTTTCTCCAGATGTCATTAAGGCATACATTTTAAAAGCTCAATTGGCTTCTTTATGTTATGTACTGATATCTAACCTCATTTTTAATACCCCATATAATCAACTTGTGTACATCTGTTAGGTGAAATGTATGAAGTTTGTGAAGTATTGTTCTGTTTTGTTTTGTTTTTTTTAAGATTCTGAAGACAATCCCCAGACACTGCTGTTTTCTGCAACTTGCCCACACTGGGTGTACGATGTGGCTAAGAAATACATGAAGGCTAGATATGAACAGATTGACCTTATTGGGAAAAGAACTCAGAAGGCTGCTACAACAGTAGAAGTGAGTAATCTCATGTGAAATGTTTTCAGGCTTTTCCCCTATTGTTTTATGCTACAAAAGGTCATCACTTCCTAAGGTGCATTATCACAATGTTGTTGGAAGTTGTTTTGACAATTTTTTTCTAAACATAAGGCACATTACAGCTAGTCAGGTTGTTTCTAGGTTTAGAATCTCTCTTCTCACATCACAGGTAGAGAGAGGGGCTTTTCTTGTCAGTTTTGTGGGTTTTCAGAGGAAAACAGTATCTGTGAATTTATCCAAGTTGGAAGCAAAAGGCACACATTAACATCAGCCTGCTGCTTTTAAATCTGATATTCTGTATACAAGATACTTTTTTCAAACTTCCTGTAGTATCTCACCTCAATAGGCCTTTGCTTGCTGTGCAGTAAATACCATAGCAAGGAATACTATACATATATGCTAGAAGCCTGATTTTCTCTTACTGTAATTATTTTGCTGAACATTACAGTAGTTGTGGTGGGCATAAGAGCCTTACAGATCTCATTCTGGATTGAGAGTTAGCACATTTTCCCCATCAGGGAAGTGTATAACTCTTTACTATTTCTGTATTTAACAGTTCCAAATGTATGTAAAAAGAGCCTTAACTTTACATATGCTAAACACTGGAATTCTTTTCCACAGCATTTGGCAATAGAGTGTCACTGGTCTCAGAGAGCTGCAGTTATTGGAGATGTCATTCAGGTCTACAGTGGCAGCCATGGGAGGACCATTGTCTTCTGTGAGACCAAAAAGGAGGCAAATGAACTGGCTCTGAATGCTTCAATCAAACAGGTATTTTATCATGTGAATTCATTAACAAAACCTGTCAGAGATGTATGAATCCTGTGTTGATACCAGACCTATGCTGAGTAAGTTTTAAAGAGAGAGTTTCAAAGTGCATGGAGCAGGCTTTTGGGAGTGGTTGGATAGGATTTTACTCTTTCCCATGGGCATGAAACAAAAATTGTAGATTACTGTTTTGAAAAAGCCAAGCATTGCATAGATGGTGTGGGATGGCAAGTTAGGGCAAAGTTTTCGTATGTTACAGTAATGAGATGTGGAGCTAAGACACACATTGCAGCTCTGTTTTGCTACCATTGTTAAGGGACTTTGAGGTATAAGAATTACTGAGTACATGTTAAAAATATAAATTCAGATAATTCAGTTCGTCTTCTGTATCTTGCCATACAGTACCTATCAGTGACCAAGATGTACCCAAAACTGTGACCACAAAATGGAGCAGTCTTGGATTTTGGTACACTTCTAAAATCATACTGTTTTTCAGGATTGCCAGTCATTGCATGGTGACATTCCTCAGAAGCAAAGAGAGATCACACTGAAGGGTTTTAGAAATGGTTCGTTTAAAGTTCTGGTTGCAACCAATGTAGCTGCCCGTGGTTTAGATATCCCAGAAGTTGACCTGGTTGTACAAAGCTCACCACCAAAGGTAGGAGGCTGTTTCGTTGGATGTTTTGTAATAATCTGTAGTCTCATTTTCAAGTAGTGTATGCTACCAGGTGATGGTATTGACCACACAGAGTTCATCAGCATTGTGCTTAAGGGGGAGAAATGTCCAGATATGTAAAAGTAGTTTCTTGGAGGATCTTTTGGGAGTGTGTCAGTCCCCTAATATGTTTAAAGATTATTTCCTTAAAATGTCTTTTTAGGAGGCTGTTCAAAGCCTCTCCTTTCAAAGCTAGGTATTGTAATTGCAAGGCTGGAAGCAGGGGGAAGAATGATTCTCTTAAGTGGGGGTGAATGTGAAGTAGGGACCACAATGGTGAGAATTTTGGCTGAAATTAAGAGGGTTGAAAAGAAATAAGGTAACGTTTCACTGAAAATGCTCTTAATATCGCAGTAACCATTCTCAAGTGGATGTGCAGGAGGGTGAGTGGGATCGTTGTAGAGGTATACACACTCCAAATGTGTGATGCATAAACAAAAGTTGATCCATGCTCATGGCTCTGGCTTTCAAACCACGATTTGTAGATTATGGAAAAGTGTATTTGGTCGATATTAGTGAAACAATGTTTTCTAATTTAATTCTCTGATGCAGTTATTGTGCATTGTTCAGGCTTAACTGTAATAGCTTCTACAACTTAGATGGATGCAGTGAATTGATCAAATGACAGTGAACTAGGTAACTGATAAAGCCTTCTGTTTCTGAAGGATGTGGAATCCTATATCCATCGTTCTGGACGCACAGGTCGAGCTGGGCGGACTGGGATCTGTATCTGTTTTTATCAGCGAAAGGAAGAATATCAATTAAGACATGTGGAACAAAAAGCGGTAAAGTGCAGTTTTCTTCTAATTGCAAGACTCTAATTTGTTCAATTACAGAATGTAGCTTATAAAGCACCCAGAGGAGGGCGAGTGCACTGTTGGTTACTGTGGAACAAGGAGAGCACTGCACATTCTCACACCCACACTTTTTCAGCCAATGCCAATAAGGTTGTCCTTGCAGAAATGAGAAAAAACTCACACTGCTTTGTGTGGTGTTCACCCTGGTTATCATGTGATCAGTGATATGCATACATCCAGCTTTACTGAGAACTGTTAGTTGCATTTTTGCACTTTGTGTACTGTTCCATATGGTAGTTTCCTCGACAATTAAGTATGCAGTAGGGATGAGATGGTTTATTCCTGGCACATAAAATAGAGGTACATTTAGATGTAGGCTTTGTAATTTGTACTTAAATCCAAATCTATCAGACTAAAAGTAGTAACTTAGAATTTGTAGGACTCTGTTTTCCCCAGGAATCTGCCAAAATAGTTTCTGTTTTCACTTCAAGGTCACTGAATCACTTAAACTGACCTGGTACATGAAAGCCTTCGAAGTGTTACCCATTTTCCTGTAAGCTTAAGCTTGCAATTTTCACTAGGAAAAATTGGAAATTAAAAAGTGAAAATAAGAAGAAAAATTACATACTTAAATGCTTGTTTTGTTGGAGTTCAATACTGCCTCTTCAGAACTGAATTATTTATGGTCTGCAATTTTTATTTGTCTTTTGCCTTTTAAATTTCAGGGCATTACATTCAAGCGTGTTGGTGTTCCTACTGCAACAGACATAATAAAGGCTTCCAGCAAAGATGCCATGAGGTGTGTTTGGGAACTCAAGCCCTGTTGTATCTTCCTGCCTTCCTAGTTCAGAAGAGCTGTTTGAATTGTTCTTTGCTGTCTCTTTGAACTTTCTGATCACTGTTGAAATCTCAGACTACTGTTTTTTTTTCTATTCCAGCGCTTAGTAACTATTGGTGTATAAATTGTTAAATTTTTTTTCTTTAACTATTTAGGTGCCTGGATTCTGTTCCTCAGACTGCTATTGAGTATTTCAGAGAATCTGCTCAGTTGCTAATAAAAGAAAAGGGACCAGTTAATGCTCTGGCTGCAGCTCTGGCCCATATTTCAGGTGCTACGTCCATCGAACAGCGCTCACTGCTGAACTCGGATGCGGTAAGGAAGGGTGTTATGGCTTAATGCTTGTCTTGAAACTGGAAATAACAACACACCTCTATGTTGTCTAAATAGAGAATTATGTGTCTCCTGACCATTTGTTTGAGAACTATACTTAGGCCACTAGGAACTACTGATTTTGTTAAAAGCAACAATATAGTGTCTGTAAAGATACTTGATGCCCTACTTGAAGATATAGTTAATAAAGTGTAAATTGGCGGGTTTCTCCTGTCTGATTTATGTGCTTAAGATTATTCCTCTGACTGAGTGGATCGTGCCCAATTTTTTAGGGATTTGTTACAATGATACTGCGCTGCTCTGAAGAAATAAATAACATGAGCTATGCCTGGCGCAGACTGCGAGAAGTGTTGGGTGATGATGTTGATCGGAAGGTGAACAGAATGTGTTTCCTCAAGGGAAAAATGGTAAGTTTTTGGTTTCTGCCTTTGATACTGGGCTCTTCTGATTGCAGCCTTTCCTTAGCAATTGTCAGGGGAGCTATTTGGTCTTTTTCTGTATTCCAGACACTGTTGATGATGGGCCTTAATCTGTTTTTTTAGCACTTAGGGCTCTACTGACATGCTAAGGAGGTAGGATAATGCGTGGCTATGGGGATAGCAGAACAGGTAAAAGGTATGCAACATGCTAACTGTCTCTTAATAACAAAACAGAAAAGCATTTCTTAGGACAGTCAGTTCTGATAGTGCCTGTCTGTGAGGTGTAGGTTTGTGGGCTCTGTTGTTTACGGTTGCAGTCATTTTAAATGCTTGACTTGTATGGATTAAAATTATTCTTTCTTTTTAGGGGGTGTGCTTTGACGTTCCTGCGGCAGAGCAAAAGGAAATAGAGGTACGTTCATTGCAAATTCTGGGTACAGCAGACTGGAGATGAAACTGGCTGGACTGGGTTACCCTGAAAACATTAAGTAGCCGTTATCCTGCCTTTCCTAGTGGCAAAAGGAATGGCTTGGAAGGAATTAAAGAACAGAATAAACACACAGTGTTTATTTTCTAAGGCATTCCCCTGTAACCAAAAGTCTATAACTTGAAGCCTTTGCACTGAGAAAAGTGGTGCTGAATTCATCTTTGTAGAAAGCAAGCTGTATTCCCCTTTTTTCTATTCCCTGCCTCCCATTTTCACCCAGAATTCTCTCCACAGAAAAGTGAATCCAGGTTTTTGCTTTGCAGCATTAGTATTACCATGCCAAAATGATTGATCCCTTTAGTTAGAAGCTTGAATCCCATATATCAGCTCGTGATTTTACCTTCACTGTTGAGTAAATTCAATAATTATTACATACCCTGTACTTGTATTCCTAGAATTTAACTTGCTATGTCTGACTGCATTCCAATAGGCAAGATGGGAAGATTCAAAACACTGGCGTTTGTGTGTGGCAACTGAATTACCAGAGTTGGTAGAATCCGTACGAGGAGGAGGAGGAGGAGGAGGAGGAGGTGGTGGAGGAAATGGCAGAAGCTTCTCAGGCTCCAGGAACGGTCGGCGTGGTGGCTCTGGTAGAAACAGATTCAGGAGCAGAGGCCAGAAACGAAGTTTCAGCAGAGCGTTTGAACATTAACTTCAGCAATCCAGAAGTGAGAAAAAAAATGGGACTGAAGTATTTTATATTACATTAGGCTGTTTCTGTGTGTTTGTACCATTGGGGAAAGTACTTCATTAAGATTTTCTTTTTTGTCAGTACTACTTTGTTCATAAATAAGGTTCTGTTCATTTAAAAAAAAAGCGCAAGGAAATAAACCCCTAAAAATCTGCAAGAAAAAATGAATTGTTTCTTTTGTTTCTCATATTGCTCTTCGAATCTTTCCATAATATGTCTGTTGCATTCAAAACTGTAGCCTGGTTCACTGTATAATATATAGATCTGAATTGCTGCTCAAACCTGTACATTTTCTGATAAAATTAAATATTATTTTACAGCTTCATATTCTGTTGTCATGTATTTGAAGCAGTTTTTTGCAGGTGGAGATGTGGGAAGGTGCCAGATGGGGGAGTGTGGTAGCAGGAGCTTCTTAAAGAAAAATAAATCAATTTTTTAAATTTATTTTGTGGAACTGGAATGAAGCTCTTCTTTCCCTAAAACTTACTGGGTTTTGGTTTCTGCCCCAGATTGTGACTCCTTGTACAACGGGGATAGGAAAGACAGTTTCCAAAGTATGGGGGAAGCCTCCTGAGGAGGAACCTTGGGGAGGGAGGACCCTGAGGGAGATCCATAGCCCCTTGAGGGAGTTGCAAAATTTGGAATATAGCAAGATTATCATAGGTAAGGATGTTCTTCAATGTAAGATCTTTGTATATTTTTCAAGCCTAATCAGCAAGAAAGGAGACCTCATCAGTGGAACAGATAGCAGTTAGCAGCCCTTTCTCAAGAACATCCTGAAATTAACGAGCTTTAAGGATGTAGTAAATCAGTACGTTGATGTATGTCTATGTATACATTGTTGAGTTGGCAAAGTACTCAAGGTGCATGTATCCTATAACCGAACTATGTTTTGGTATTGTAACTAAAAATCACGGCTACAGATCAGAAAGATGCCCATCTAGGGGGTCAAGACCCTTCCCCTGTGCGTGTGGAGAAGTTAGCTGGGATTCCTTAATTTGTATGGAAATTACTAACCAATTCCCATAGAGGGGCTGTGCTGGGCAAGTTACCAACTCTGAACTAATGTGTATCAAAAAAGGCGCCAGACGCCCGGCGGTGGTGCTGCTCGACTTGTGGAACTCCACCGAGTGCCCGGGTTTGCAGCTCTAAAATCAGTGAGGTCTGTCTCGAGTGCCTCATTACTGGCTCGTCGCACACCGAGGAACGAGCCGGGTTTTGTGGGCAACAAGGGGAGCCCCGCGAGGGGATGCCGGTGAAAGGAGGGCTGTGAAGGGGACCATGAGGCGAGCTCCATGCGGGAGCTCACGGCGGCGGAGCTGACGGAAGCGGGCGGCGCGGCGGAAGGGGCGGGCCGGGGCGGGCAGGGGCGCAGCGGCCGCATGGGTGCCGTGTGGGGCCGGGCGGCGCGGCTCGGGCTCCCCGCAGCGCGGCTCGGGCTCCCCGCGGCGCGGGCGGCGGCGGCCCCTGCGAGCGGCGGCGGGCGGCGGCTGGGCTGGCTGTGCGGCTCCGGGGCGGGCCCGGCGCTGGTGCTGCTGGCGGCAGCGCTGCCCCGCGGCCCTGCCCGCCCGCCTCACTTCCTGCGCGCCGGGGCGGGGCGCGCGTCCTGGGGCTGCCGCGCCGACACCGGTCCCGGCGCCGGCAGCAGCGTGACCGCCGCGCACCTCTCCGGGGAGCAGCCCACAGCCATGCCCGCCGCCGAGCCCGAGCACAGCCCGGCCGAGCCCCAGGCGCCGGCCGCAGCAGAGTCGGTGCGCCGCGGCCGCCGCAGGAAGGTCAAGGTGGGAGCGCCACGTGCGGCCGCGGGTGCAGCCATTTTGTACGGGCTGGGGGGCTTACGGGCGGCCTGGGGCGGGCAGGAGGGGAGGAAGGGGCTTCCTCCGTGTGACGGTGGCTTTCCCGCGGCAGGAGGAGACCCCGGAGAAGAAGGTGAAGCGGCAGGTGAAGGCGAAGCGGCGCGGTAAGGCCGAGGCCGAACAGGCGCAGCCCGAGGAGAGCGGGCTGGGGGACGGCGACTTTGAGCCCCCCGTGCCCAAGAAGACCAAGAAAATCAAGGAGAAGAGCAACGGTTTGGTCGGAGACAGCGATGCCTCCCAGCACGTGGTGAAATCCTCCTCCGCTGTGAGCGGCAGCGTGACAGCCCCGGGTGCCCAGAACGTGACCGCCGGAGAGCAGGACAGCGACGCTGAGGTAGGGATGCTCTGCTAGTATAGCGTTTGTCTTGATTAATTAACGTTTTGCTGGTAATTAATGGGCTTAATAACACGTACTGTGCGCTGTGTGGAGACTTGAGGTGCGCGACAGTGGGAGCACGAGGCATCTGTCGTAGGCACATGTAGCCGCTGTGCCCCTTGGATGAGCGGCACTTGGTCCCGGGCATCGGGAGTGCCGGGCGTCCTGCCTCTCATCCTGCCCGGCATCCTGACTGTTCCCGGGCTGCGGGCTGTGAGTGAGGCTCGGCAGCACAGCACCAGCAGGTGAGAGCTGCTCTCCACGTGTTTTTGCCCTCGAGGTAGATGCCAAGTGTTTGGAGCAGCGTGTCCTGCAGGGAAGGCGGCTGGCTAAGGGAGCAGTTTCCTTCTGCTGCTCATCTTTGCGTCACAGCTTGTTTCTGTCCCACAGGTTTCTCCCTGCTGCACGGGCAGTCACTGTCCCAGAAACGTGCCTTACTTTGTGCTGTGATGTCACTTTCTCTGATGGCAGGACCTTTGAAGAAGTATTGGCAATATGTTCTGTAATGGAAAGCCATAGTTATCCTCATTAATTCCCACTTCTGGAGTTCTCCCACTTGCACATACGCAGAAGAGGGCCCTGTGTAGAGCATGCTGTGGGTAGTTTTGTGACTAAGGTGGCAACATGAAACGAGAGTGCTTTTTGTACACTGGGTGTAATGATGTCATCTCTTGGATCTTTGAAGTAAAAGCTAAATTTTGTAGTTTAAGTATTTACTTGTGTGTAAAGTTCAAAGCTCTTCGCATGGTGTACCACGTAGGTGTCTTCTAGAAGGAAATTCCTGCTTTGCACAGTGAATCGTGACACCAAATATGTTTTGTTGTGAAAAATGTTTTTTTCATGGTTTCAGGGGACTCTAGTTAGGATTTTTAACAAACAGTTTCCATTTCCTGACTTGCCAAGCATATATGTGCAAGTGTCTGCATCAAAACTGTTTTCTTTTTCATTGAACAGAAAGCTATCTGGTTAAATTGTGATCATAAAGCAAATACACCGTTTTTCTTGAGTGACGTGTAGGGTATGTTCTATGCTCATCTTGGAGGCTACTAAGTATTTTTTCTTTTTAATCCTATTAGGAGCTGACAGAAGAAGCAAAAGAAGGCGCCTTTTCTAATTTTCCTCTCTCACAAGACACTATCAACCTTCTCACAGGTTAGTTCATCTGGTATAAGACATTTCTGTAAAGGTTTGTCCAGAATTGCACTCTGTTAACTGCATGAGCAGAGACAGTTGCCAAGGCTAAATAGTCCTAAATTGTGTTAGATTTATTGTATGGTAAGGATGACGAGCAGTCTCTGTAGATTCAAATAATTCTCTGTTGCTAGTAGGAAGAAATTTTCTGGTTTGTTCAATTTCAAATGCCTTAAGATGGGATTATTCTTCCATGGAGAATCTCGTCAGCATCATTCTGTGTATCTTTACTTCTGTTCCTATGTCTGCTGTCTACAATATTGCCTCTTAGATAAGCTTAATGGAGTTTTGTATATGAAGACTATTTGCCTTGTGTGAATAGCTTCTCTAGGGTTATTCTCATAGTTTCCAGCATTTTCATATCTCTTTGTGGTTAGTTTTGTTGAGGAAGTAATCACTGTAGGGTTCTTTTCCCTACACTTGTTGGTAAAATGTGTGATTTTTGTTTCTTGGACAAAATTGTCCTTGTTCCTGTACATTTTCCTTGTTCTAAAGTTTCTTTTGGATGGGTTGTTTCACTTATGCTGTGCAAAATCTCTTTGAAGTTTTAGAATGTTTTGAAACAAACACCATCACCTTCTCACCTTCAAAACCAAGGTACCACAAAATCTTGACCTGTATCAGAAAATATAGGGAAAAAAGGGTTTTTTCCTTCCTCTCCTGTTGTCTTAAACTATACACCACAAAGAAGATTGTATTTCATTGTGGATATTCAACACTCACTATGGGGGTGGAATATCTTTTGATCTAGAGTAGGAATAAAACATAAAGATCCATGTTTTTCTTCTAAGTTGCAATTTCTGTTGTGTACAGGATTTGAGATGGTGTGCCCTATGTATTTGGGCTATTTATATATGAGGGCTTCTAATTGTTTGTTTGTCTTTTAATGAAACCTCATTCACTTATCTTACAGCTCGAGGTGTAAAATACCTGTTCCCTGTGCAAGTGAAGACTTTCCAGCCCATATATGATGGCAAAGATGTAATTGCTCAAGCTCGAACAGGAACTGGGAAAACCCTTTCCTTTGCTCTTCCACTGATTGAAAAACTTCAGAGTGTCTCGCAGGATGGGAGAAGAGGCCGTGCACCAAAAGTAACTTAAGGGTTTACACCAAAACCTTAGAGCATGGCAGGTTTTGCAAGTGATTTTACTGTTGCTTTGGGGTTTTTTGTTTGGGACTTGTTTGTCCTTTACTGATTTTTGTAATACTGAATAATTTGTTCAGATCAGGAGAGAGAGTGTGACAGAGTTTTGCAGCATCACAGTAATGACACATTTTGTGTTTGAGGTCCCCTGTAACTGTGTTTGGGAGAATAGTCAGGGCACTGCAGCAGTGTGTAGGGAACTTCCAGGCTGCAGTCTTTGGGCACTTAGCGTGTGGCTTTGGGGTTCAGTCCCCTGCCTCTTCTGAGGTGATGTTTGAGTCACCTGGACTTGGCTCTTTCTGCTGAAGTTCTTTTTCACTATAAATTCCATGGTGATAACTGAAGGCTTTTGGGTTTCCCCCACCATGTCTGGACACTCAACAGATACAAGTGGTGTGTACCAGAGATGGAGTTGGTAGCCAGATGCCAGTGATCAGATACCTATTCCCATGCATCGCAGTGTATATATTTATCATAAGACTGCAAAAATATATAATCTGCAGATTTGTTGCCTGCTTTATCCTTCTGTTTTATTAAATGTAAAGGCTATGTAAATTTTAAAATCCTATTGTCTGAAAGAGATGAATTCAGCTCTTTGTTTTATAGGTTCATTCTTAAATAAAATGCTGGGGGGAAGGGTAGATATTGGAGGAAGGCAGGTTGCTGGAGAAAAGGAAGGATGTATGGCTAGAGTGCATCATGCTGTGTATCTTTGAAATCTTGCTGCACCTAAGTTGTCCGTGGTAACATTACTGAAGCGTCTTTTATCTGGCTTTAACATAAGAAGGAAAATTACTGTTGTTCTAGTCTCAGTTATCTTGTAACGCATTGCCTTGTTGCCTCTTGCTGGCTCTGAGGCTCACTGTGCAGGCTCCAGGTGGCAGGGAATATTAATGTTGCTGGGATGGTGAGAAGCTGTGGGCACCTCTGCAACAGGTGTAGAATAAAGATGGGAGTGCAAGCAGTTTGACATGAAGTAGATTCTTTTCTCTTACACCCTCTCCCAAGCACAGCTGCATTCTTGTCTGTTTTTCTCTCCCACCAGGTGCTGGTTCTTGTTCCAACCAGGGAACTGGCCACTCAGGTAGCTAAAGACTTCAAGAATCTCACAAGGAAACTGTCAATTGCTTGTTTTTATGGAGGAACTCCATATAAAGAACAGCGTAAGTAACTGCTGAATAATTACTAATGGAGTCGAGTTGACTTTTTCCAAATGCATTCCATAAGTAAAAATAGGCTTTTTGCCCTCTCAGACTTTGAGTTCAGTCAGGAACTCAAATGATGTAGCTTTCAAAGGAAGCACACAGCCTGGGTTGAATTATTTTAGTTCCAGTAAATCCTTATGGAAAAGAATGATTGTAGTTCTGTGAAGTGACTAATCCTTTTAGTTTCTTTATTGTGTTTTTGTTTGGATAGAGACTGGGACTAGGTGACAGTCCATGTAAAGAGGAGAACTAGGTATGTGCCTGTGGCTGTCTGTGTGTCTCCAGAGGTAGCTGTGACAAAGAGTTTAGCTGGAAAACTAAAGAGTTTCCATGTAGTAAAGCTCTGAAGGTTTCTAATATCAGCTGATTGCTGCTTGGAAATTGATGTATCTCCGTGTACCATTGTGTGAGGTTTGGTTGGTACTCCTGACAGAGAAACTAGGACTGCAGTTAACTTGTGTGTCTGTTACCTGTGGATGTAGTGCTTTATTCGGAGATTAAAGGGCAGCAGCTTTTTGCTTCTAAAATGAGAAGTGTTGCTGTGTACTGCTGACTTGATATCATATTGTCTCTTAGCAGTCTGACACTGTCCTTGTTTTTCTGTCTTCCAGTTGATCTCCTTAAAAGTGGCATCGATATTCTAGTGGGAACTCCTGGACGGATCAAAGACCACATTCAGAATAGCAAGCTGGAGCTTTCCAGTGTGAAGCATGTTGTTTTGGATGAAGTGGATCACATGTTAGACATGGGCTTTGCTGAACAAGTGGAAGAAATCTTGGGATCGTCCTATAAGAAAGGTAAATTCAGACATCAGGAGAGGAGTAGGGGACAATGCAGAAAACAGTTACGTTACTTTAAAAATTTCTGGTGCACCCCCAACTTGAATTCTTTGTGTGATGCTAGAAAAGGCAAGGTGGAATTGGAAAAGGTTCAAAGAGAGGGGACAGATGGCTGGAGGGCTGGAATGGCATCTCTGGAAGGAGTGGAGTAAAAAAAACAACCAGGGAGAAAAGCAGCAAACCCAGCTCCCTAAGCCCTAGTGTTCCTTATCCTGAGAGGGGTGACTTGAGCAAAGGGTTAGGGTTATGGTCTGTCTGTACACTTGTCATCACACCAAGCTGACAGCTAGGGAATATTTGCTCTTCTGTGATGTAGTGGGTGTTCAGCAAAGCTGTTAGGTACCAGGTATAGAGCAGAATGAGGTTATTTGAATGTGTGACACTCCTTGCCACATTTCACTAATGCCAAAACTTTTGAAAAGGCTCGAATTACTGGAAATAGAAATCTCAACAGTTACTGAAAGCAAGGCTTATCACTTTGTTTCTGAAAGCCACAAAAAGCTGATTGCTGGCAGTGTTTCTTCACATCTTGTGCTGACTTAGTGCACATGGAAACCTGTAAATTTGAGAACAGCTTTTGCTTTTTTACCAGTTCTCAATGTCATGGTCTGTTGTGATGTCTGAAATCGATGACCTTTCCTTCCAGGCTCAGAGAACAACCCCCAGACACTGCTGTTTTCTGCAACTTGTCCACGATGGGTTTATGATGTAGCAAAAAAATACATGAAAGATGAGTATGAGCAGATTGACCTGATTGGAAAGAAGACTCAAAGGACAGCCATGACTGTGGAAGTGAGTGATTCTGCTGCAGAGCAGTGCAGGTCCTGAGAGCAAATGATGAAATGAGTTGTACATTGACTTTACAAATGGGGGTATAGAATGACTTTTCACATGATTGACACACAGATTTTGTAAGCAAAGCTTTCATGTGGCAGCAGTTGTTTGCAAGCTTAAAAAAAATTAAAATTCTTTCTTTATTCATTTTGTCTGTCCTGTGCATGGCTTAGATTTAACACAGGCAGTGATTGTGTTTCTTTCCCAAACAGCACTTGGCTATACAGTGTCGGTCATCTCAGAGAGCAGGAGTTCTTGGGGACATCATTCAGGTCTACAGTGGCAGCTGTGGGAGGACCATTGTCTTTTGTGAGACCAAAAAGGAAGCAAATGAGTTGGCTATGAATGCTTCACTCAAACAGGTACCAGGGGCTGAGCAGAGAGCAGTGGTTTGGATAGTCACGGGTTGAATGCCCTGAAATAAATAGGAGGTGGTTACTGTGCGGAGAAAATTGTTTCTGTGGGTGGTTTTAAGACTTGTGAAAGCTGTTTCTAAAAATTTAAATTTGCAGTTAAAATATCCTCTTCACTGAGATGAATTTATTCCTTTGGCTTTGAAATTGTGAAGGACATGGATCACTAAGAAATATGCAGATTATGCTGAATAATGAGGATATATTAATAACTGTAACAAACAGTAGCTAGTGCAGTAGACATATCCTGTCTTACATCAGTGTGCGTTTTGGATTCCCATCTCTTAATGACATTTGATCTTCGAACAGTCATTCAGGAAAATCCAAGTAATATGGTAGAATGAAATGTCTTGTTGCCCTTGGAAGGTCTATAAATTGTTTGGAACTCAGGTGATGTATGAGCAGGTCATCTGTGCTTGCTTGAATTACTGCCCTTTTTCTGAGTGTGAGGAAAAGTGCTGTGTATTTTTTAGACAACATCCTGTTTGATACTAAATGCTGATTTATAGAGAAAGAGCAGTGGTGGGAATACATGGTTTGCCCAGATACCATCCACATTGAAAACTTGCATCAACAAATTTTGCCTGTTGGCCTTGCTGCTTTCACTGTAGATTCCAGAGAAGAAACACATCACAAAGTAGAAGGCTTTATATTTCTTTCATATCAGATATGTAGTTTTTTTCTGTTCTGCATAGTATTTTTGGTTTGCAGTTAAATGTCTTTAAGTGCCGCAGCTCAGACTGCCATTAAACGTCATGTTAATGGTTTGTTACACTGACAGGATGCCCAGTCCTTGCATGGTGACATTCCACAGAAACAGAGAGAAATTACATTAAAAGGCTTCAGAAATGGCGTGTTTGAAGTTCTGATTGCAACAAATGTAGCTGCCCGTGGTTTGGATATTCCCGAGGTTGACCTTGTTATACAGTGCTCACCACCAAAAGTAAGTTATTAGGGGAAATTAAAATTGTATTTACTTTTGCTTGGTGCCAGAATGATGGCTTATTTCTCTGTTTCATCAGAAGTATGTTTCAATTCATGCATAAGGTGAAATTTTTGGAAATGCCAGGTGTAAAATTTCCTAGTTAAAGTTACAATTTCAGCTTTGATTAAAATCTTGGGGTTTATTTACTCTGGAAACTCATAAGATACGTTTTGACATTGTGGAGCTTTTCTGAATTCCTTCTGAATGTTGTTGAGTTTCATAAAAATTTGAAAATATTTCTGCTGCCTCTTTTGTCTTTTGAAACTCCAAAGGAGCTTTTTATTTTAAAAAAATTAAAATGTCTCTCAGCAGTGTTAAAGCTGAGCAGCGTGCTTTGGGTGGGGTAGCACATGCAAACCTGAGTGGTTTACGTTTAGGCTTCTGAATTAGAATTTAGCTTGCATTTAATCTGAAATGTCAACAGTTTAACTAACGTAAGGTTTTCTCATGTTGATCTGAATTTCTGAAGGATGTCGATTCCTACATCCATCGTTCCGGGCGCACAGGTCGAGCTGGCCGGACTGGCATTTGCATTTGTTTGTTTCAGAGGAGAGAAGAAGATCTTCTGAAACAAGTTGAGCACAAAGCGGTGAGTTTTACCTCTGCTTAAGGAAATCGTTCAGCTCTAAAAGAGCCCTGCTACTCTTAGACTTTGTAATCATGGGCTGTTTATGAGTACAGAATGGGACTCTCCTGTCCCATAGATGAGTAGGTCTAAAGTGCTGATATTTGGTGTTTGTACATGTGTTTGCATCAGCCTGCTTTTGTGTTGCCTGAATTTTCCCATGCTGGCAGTCCTCTGTGGATGTCAGCAGGCAGGCTGGGACAGGAATGTGTGAGGCAGACCATGCCTTGCATCACAAGTCTGCATGTACATTGGAGTAAAGTAGCTCCATATTAACAAAGCTGGGAACTTAAAAGCTTTATTTTAGCTTTAGAAATAACTTAGTAAAGAGTATGTTGATCTTGTAAACAGTAAGTAGAGATCTTAGTAATGTGATTTAGCTAGGATTGAATTATAGAGTGCTGAAAATACCTTTAATTTGTTTTCTTGATTTCAGGGTATTACCTTTAAGCGTGTAGGCGTTCCCTCTGCTACAGATGTAATTAAAGCTTCAAGTAATGATGCCAAAAAGTAAGTTTATCTGCCTGTTCTTAAAAAAGGTCTAGAAATGTTGTTGCAGAGCTTTATGGGATTGCAGTGCAGAGCTTTAAGGGATCAGACCTGTATGCAAGCATGGCTTTGCCTGTGTTGTAGAAGTCAGCTGCTTTGTGTGTAGACAAGATAAGATGGTATCAGTAGACCTCTGTGTGCTGAACATAGACTTTTCATAGAACATAATGTTCTCTTAAGTTTTTGCAAAAATTAACCTTTGTTTGTATAATCAGAAATCAGTGATAGAGGAGGGAATTATTGTCATGAGGGGAAACTGATTTTGTCAGATGACATGGTGGAAGCAGTACGTAAAAGAAGTAGTTGGTGTAATAAGGAGCTATTACACTAAGAGTACTACTTACTCTGCAGTAGTGAGGATGTTTTAGCCCTAGATTGCATTTCTTTGTATTATTTTTAAGGATTGTGGCTGTTATTCCATACAGCTCTGTTTACATTTGCTGCCACAGTGGTGGAAATCGCCTTGAAGCAGATTATTACAATTAGCAAGGATTTGACCAGTGGGCAGCAGATGATGGGCATGGTGTTGGATTCACTGTGTACTGAGAAATGGTGGGGGGAGCTGTTGTACCAAAAACAGCATTACAGAAGTAGCTGCTCTTAGTTTCCTATATATTTTTCCCTGGCTTTTTCAGAAGTAACCAATTGAGGGTATGTCTTAAACTTGGCTGCACTTCACAGTGGCCTTTTCTTACCTCTTTAAACCTGTGTCTAACTGTAGGTTGCTGGAGGCCGTTCCTCCCTCTGCAGTAGACTACTTCAGAAAATCAGCTGAAGAGCTGATAGATGAGAAGGGGGCAGTGGCTGCCCTGGCTGCTGCCCTGGCACACATTTCTGGGGCAGCTCACATCCAGCAGCGCTCCCTGCTCAACTCAACAGCTGTAAGTAATGAGGCACCCGTGCTAACAAGGATGGATGCATGAATTGCTTGTGTCCAGGCCATGTGTGGCATCTCCTTCCCAGGCTTTTTCAGCAGGGTTTCTGAATAGCTTTTACCCCAAGCTTCTGCTGTGTTGCTTGTTCCTTAGCTGAAATTAGCTCTTCCTGGGAGAAACTAAGAATTGGTAAATTTTCTTGTGATGAGAGTTAAAAGAATTTCTCCAGAGACTGAAGTGACAAAAGACTTGGATGCTTTAAGAGAGTTTAACTACTGAAATTTTACAAGTGAACAGATCCATGCTATTGTAGTTTCCCCCTTACCAGGAATCTTTTACATTTCTGCACTATTTCAAGTGTAGCATGTCATTACCTGACCTCAAAGAGATCTTGACTGAAGAAAAGTACAGGACTTCCTTTTTCTGATGTATTTAGGGAAAACGTGGCCGAGCTCATTGTGTGGTAACACAATTTTGGACACACCATGTGATTGGACTGTGGTTCTTACATCAGTTTGGGGGTTTCTTACCTGTTTTCTGGCAGTAGGCTTGACGAAGTTTAGCCTTGGGAAACGTTTTTCTCTGTTTCCTGCAGGGCTTTGTGACCATGGTGTTAAAGTGTTCAATAGAGATGCATACCATGGGCTATGCCTGGCGGGGGCTGAAAGAGCAGCTTGGAGAGGAAGTTGATAACAAAGTGTCTGCAATGCGTTTCCTCAAGGGAAAGATGGTAAGGTGGCCCAGCCTTGGGAAGGAGGGGATTTGGGGTTTTGTGTGTGTTCACATATATCCAGTTTGTTCAGTGACTGAGGCTGGAATTCTGAAGTATGAAATGTTGGTATCTCACTATCCCTACTCAGTCTCATTTCTCAGGTAATGGTAACCTATCCATGAGTATGCTGTTTATGCATACACTACTGAAAATTTATAAAAAAGGCATTTTTGTTAGCTGAGTACTTTAAAAGAAGTTGTAGAGACATTACTCCTAAATGATAATGCAGGAATTCCTTCCAAAAAAAAAGGCCCCAGAAATATATATCATATATATGGAGTAAGATTGGTTGTTGAGGCCTTTATTCTTTCACTGAAAATTTGTGCTTTTTCTTTGTTTTTCCCCTTTTTTTTCTTTTTTTTTTCTTTTTTTTTTTTTAATTTTGTTTTGTTTTGTTTTTTTAGGGCGTGTGCTTTGATATCCCTGTTGATGAACTGAGTAACATACAGGTATGTTTGTGTAGCCAGAGCTGGATTAAAAACCTGGTGATTTGAAATTTGGCAACTGCCATGTAGGATTAGGTGATAGGGTGGTTTGGGAGGTTAAGGTTTGTGGTTTAATAAGGATGTTCTATAGGCAACAGTGATTAGAAAAAACACAGCATCATCATTAGAAAATACCCTGTCAGGCATCTTCTCATTTCCATTCCCATGATATTATCTGATTTCATTAAACAAAATTCTGTGGTCTTTGGCTTGTCTGTGTTTTGGCCTCTCTGATGTGTTTGAGAGTTCACCAGTTTTCTATCAGCTTTGTTCTCTCTTACCTTGTCACTCTTTATCCTTTGTCACAGGACTGTGAGTGTGTCCCAAGGAGGATCTAATGGCCTGTTTTGGCGGGGTGGGATTTGTCTGGAAACGCCTTTGCATTCAGTGTTGCCTCTGATGGTACAGGTACCTTGGACGCCCCTGCAGGCACATAAAGTCTGGTGACATTGGTCTTGTTTCAGGAGCAGTGGAAGGACACCCGGCGCTGGCAGCTGTCAGTGGCAAGTGAGTTGCCTGAGCTGGAAGAGTATCCCCAGGAGGCGGGACGAGGCTTCTCCAGGTTCGGAAACAGCAGGCAAGGTGACTTCAAGAGAAACAGCTGGTTCAAGAATGGAAATCGAGGACTTTAACAGCACTCGATTAACCTCTGCTACAGATATGGGACTGAGCTGAATTTTATCAAACAGTAAAAGCCTGTTAGACACTCCTCTTTGTCTTCATTCCTTGATAAAGCAGCCTGTCTTTGCGGTTGGCTAAAGATCATGTTTGCTGAAATGACTGGGTGTTTTGGGAGATTTTTATTTCTGCCCAGCAAAGTTGCTGCTACCTGTATGGGCATCTGTGTCCCAGTGAGCTTGCCTGGAAAGTAAGCACTGCGAGGAACAAAATTCATCCAAACACGGGCAACTACCACGCCATGCCTCTACAGCCGCTCTTGCGTTAAAAAATCGGGCTCTACAATAATTTCTTTTTCAGGAAAACTAGATACGGATTCCCCGAGCGCTTCCCGGGCGCGCCCGTTCGCAGCTCCTCGCGGTGCCGCCCAGGGGGCGTGGCAATGGCGGGGCGGGGCGTGGCCATGGCGGGGCGGGCGCGCGGCGCGTCAGGGGGCGCGGGGCGGGGCGGTGCGCGCGAAGATGGCGGCGGCGGGCAGCGGGTGGCCCGCGGTGTGCGAGAAGTTCCGCGCCGCCCGCACGCTCTCGGCCGTGGAGTCCCTCAAGGACCCCGAGACGGAGCCGTACCGCTCCAAGTACAGCGCCCGGGCGTTGCTGCAGGAGGTGAAGCAGCTGCTGAGCGCCGCCGAGGAGGGCGGCGAGGCGGTGCTGGCCGTGCGGCGGGCCGTGCTGGAGTACGAGCTGGGCGTCAACCACACCGACACCGAGGAGCTGTCGGCCGGCGAGGAGCACCTGCAGCGCTGCACGCAGCTCCTGGAGCCGCACCGCCTCTCCCCGGACTGCGTGTCCCTGTACATACAGGCGCAGGTGGGCTGGGGAGGCCGCAGCGGGTGTCCGGGGGCGGTGGGCGCAGGCGGAGCGGGGCCTTGTGTCCGCGGGCTCCGCCGGGAGGGCTGCCATGGGCTGCCGAGAGATCCGGGGCGCTCCCGGGTCCTGACAGGTGCTGCTCCTTTGAACACAATAAACACAGCAGCCCTGGCGTTCAGTTTTCGCTGGAAGGAATCATTCACCGGTGGTGGCTGTTGGAGGGGTGCTTTTCTGTTTTAAGCCTTCTGCTGATGCCTCTGGGCGTGCAGAGCATCTGAAATATGTTTTCGTAAATGAAACTGGGTGTTGACAGAGCAGCGTGCTCTTCTGGACAGACTGAGACAGAACTTGTGAGAACTGGGCAAGAATAAATTAGTAATAGACCTCACTATGTCCACAATTCATTTGTGATTGCTAACTCATTGGTTGTCAAAGTGAAGTTGGGAGATGCTTTTGTTGATGCACTATCCTGAAATGATAAATCGTTTGCTTTTCAGCATTGCCTGTTATATTTTAAACTATTATATTTTGTTTCAGATGGGTAAATACAGTTTTGTTGGGGCTCGAAGTAGTAATATTTATCTCTTTATTCTGAGAAAGGTAATACTGTTATCAGAATTAGTTCTTGCCACATGAAGATTCACAGAAGGGCATTTGCTTGATCGCTCTCATGGTAGCTGCTGTATAGTTAGGTATCTGTGATGCCTTGATGACCTTACCTAAAACAGAGACTAGGCATAGTTAAGAGAATGAAAAGCAGTTATATTTATTGAAGGGGCTTCAGGTGTGTTTAGGGCAGACACAGCCCACCCAGGGGCTACACCCAGAATGGATGATGGGTCATGGGTTTTTCATACTTCATAAGTTTTGCCATTTGCATATTAGTGGTTAATCCTCCAATTACAGCTGTGGGTAATGATGTCAGTTACTCCAAGTTTGCTCCCCACAATTCACTGTTGTTTACACATCTTGGGGCCTGAGATGGTAAGGTGTCCTTGAGTTTTGAGCTTGGGGACGAATTGTTTTGTCTAAAAATGCTGAGAACAGCAGCTTAGCACCGTGTATGGAGTCTAGAATTATACACGAAAAGAATTACAGGATTACGGATACATGGAAAAATATAGAAGCTAAAATCCTAAGGCATCATCTGTCTCTAGACTGTAAATGAAATAGAGCAGTTATTTAGATGTCTCAGTCAAAAATGGTTGCCCTAATTAGAAAAAGCTCCATAGTGCTTCCTTGTCAAACTGTCAGCGTGCTGTGGGCTGATGTGGAAAGGTGCAAGTGAAACGATGACTTGTCTTACACTGGTTAAATTAGCTGAGTTGTCTGGAACAGTGAGGTTACATCTGCTCCTTGTCCTTCAGTGTGAGGGTTTGGTTGGTGCTACAAATCTGTTACTCTTTGTAAGGTAAGGAGATTGCTCCAGCTGAAATAAGATAACATCTTCCCACATGTTCTGGGAAGATGTGGCTCTTGTGGCTCAGGGCTGGAGATTCCACTGTGCTTCTGAATCAGTGTGTTGGACAGCAGCTCTTCTCTCTGTTAGTGCAATGTTTGCATGGACTTCACTGTTTCGGGGCCTTCAGGAGACAGCAGGATAAAGTTTGTTATGCCTTTGATGTGCTTCGGTCCAGCAGTGACAGATGGGTCTGCTCTTGCCTGGCACTGTCCTAAGGTGTGGAGCTGAGCACAGCGCTGGGAAATGAGCCCTCAGCTCTTAGTCCCAGGGGCTGTAACAGGCTTGAGTACTTAATTTAAACCATTTCTGATGTAAAAGCAGTGATTGCCATTAGTGGCCTTTCTTCTCCACCTTCTGGGATGTCTGGAGTGTGTTGCCACGGCACGGACTGCTGTTTTGAAGGAAGGAACATTCCCTTTTCCTTCTGGGCCTCTTTCTGTAGCCCCACTTTTGATTTCTGAGCTTTTGCATAAGATTGTGTATCCCAATCTCTGTGTAATGGAATCTGGTCTGTTCCACTGCTTGGCCTTCGGCAAAGTGTTTCAGTTCATAAACAACATGTGATGTGCTCTCTTATAAAAATAGTAGAATAAATTGAATTGAAAGGGACACAGGGCTGGCATACAGCTACGCTTCCTAACTATTTTGAAGGTTTTTTGCGGTTTTTTTTCCTAGCATTCTTGGATTTTGTAACAGCACCGCCTAGCATTTAAATTAGCGCATCAGACAGATTATTATTAACTTCTTCATCTTAATAATAAAATTAGAGGCACTTTCTTTAAAAGTTGAGTTCACAGATGCAGTAAGTTGCTATGTGTATTGCTTTAACTTAAATTTGAAGGCAATGGTCTATAACTTTTGCATCTCAAAGGTGCTTTTCATGTCTTTCTGTTGTTGAAAATATACAAGCATTCATTCCTAGCATATCTTTTTCCTGTTAATTTTTTCTGTGGAGTCATGTTAACAGATTTCTGATTTCTTGTCTCTTTTTGTGATATTTGTATGTGATGTAGAAGCTGCATGAATTGGATGCAGAACATATCTGTGGAAAAAGCTCATTATTTGAACACACCAGTCCTTATCTAGCAGAGTAAAGAGAGAAAGTTAGACCATGAGGTGACTTTTTTATGTGATATTTGCTGTGTGAGAACCCCGTCCCTTTTGAGCAACTCACAGTGAAATTGGTGGGCACAATTTTTGCTTTTTGAAATCCATTGTATTAGAACACACGCGTATATAAGGATGAAGACTGATTAATTGCTTGGACAAAAATGTGTAATGTAAATGGAACATGACTTTGTTTTTTTCCTTTTACCTTTAGAACAATCTGGGTATCCTGTGGTCTCAAAGGGATGAAATTGAAACTGCACAAACTTACTTGGAATCTGCAGAAGCCTTGTATAACCAATACATGAAAGAGGTACTGTGTTGATATAGTGGCAGGTCTTACTTGCATGAGCCACTTGCAGGTTAAGTAATCTTTGAAATAAACATGCAATGGAACTTGAGTTTCTGTGCTTTATACTGGCTGCTGTGATACTTCTGGCAAGGGATACAAGTTGTACTGCAGTACAGGACAAGACACATTAGAGCATTATTTGCTAATTTCAAAATGGAAAATAATTTTGCTCAAAAATAATCGTCCCTTTTGAAAGCCCTTTAATAATCCAAAGTTGAAGCCAGGTAGAATTTGGATTTTAATGAGGACTGTTATTAAGTCTTACCTTGGAAGTGCAGTAAAAATGTCAATCCATTGCTTTCAGTGGGAAAAGGAAGCTAATATTTGCGTGGTTTGCTGTGGCTGTGCAGTGTTTTGCAGGGGCAAGTTGTTTAGTTCCACATCCAAGAGGACAATCTTACAAACAGCTAACCCTCTCATGCATATTAAACAACCTTTTGAGCTGTGGATTCTGCTGTGTATCCTACAAAGACTCCCTTGTGCTATTTCTAAGCTCTTTGCAAAGCTGTTTCTACACTGACTTGCCTCAGGGACAGTTCTGGAGTGAGCTAAAAACATTTGTGGTGCTCAAGAACCAGTAGCTGTGTCTCAGGACAGCTGAATAGGTTGGACAGACCTTAGTTCCATAAAATTACAGGTTCACGTAGGCCATGCTGGCCTACAGTGATAGGAGAGGTAATGGATACAGAAGATAGTCCCACTTGTGCTGAAAAGCTTGTCAGTCTATTTTTTGCCCTCTGAATTGGTTGAACGAAGTAAAGATACTACATCTCTCTACAGACCCTCTCTGTAATTAATTCCTGGTGTTCAACTTTGATATTTATACCTAGCCCCAGGTATCACATGACCTCCAAAAGCTTCTGGCACTTGCTGCAGTGATTATGAAATTGAACTGGTACTATAGTATAGAGGATTAAATGGTGCTGCCTAGTACTTCACATTTTCTCTGTAGACTTTTCTGAAACTGGTAGTTTTTGTTAGTCATGATTACTGAATATTTGTTCTGGGGCTTTGCTGCCTGATTGGGCTGTACATACGTTTCTGTCAATGAGTCCACATCAGATCACTTTTCACACTTTTTCCCCCAACATTATTGTCACAGTTCAAGGCCTTATGTAGTCAAACATAGCTATGCTTTAAGTTTTTCTTTTAGAAGAAACTACAGATTTATACAATGATGCCAACATTTTGTCTTTCACAAATTATAAATATGTGAATATACTTTTCTTAAAATTCCCCATTTTTAGGCTATCAGGATGTCTTTGGTAAACTGTTAATGATGGAGTAGTTTTCCTGAGCTTAGCTTTTTGGTAACTGGGTCTAATTAACTTAAAAATTGAATAGGGTGATTTCCCCCACCTGAAGCAAAACCAAGACAAGGAGCTTGGGCTAATGAAGTCCACCTAGAAAGGAGAGTTGCAGAGCTCTTTCTAAGGATAAGTAAAGGCATAATGCTTGACATCAGAGAAAGATCTGTACATACAGGAAGGAGGTGAGAGTTTTGCTTACTGTGTCATTTCAGCTGCTTCCTTTGCAGGAATAGCTCTAATCTTGCGAGAACATACTTCAAATCTGTTTAGAAGGTTTGTGTCGAAAGAAAACAAGAGGAAAGGTTATAAATTCACATCTTAAAAACTAATGAGGTATAAACAAAAACCTGAAGATCAAAAGATCGTATGCAAAAATCTACACACCTCTGGTAGGTTAAGGGCACTTTAATTTATTTGTCGCTGTCTGTTTCAGGTACATTTGTTCATTTTTAAGATGAATAAAACACTTCTATTAAAAGCAAGTAAACAAGTCCATTCAGGGATTTTTAATGAGAAGCAGTACAAACGGAGTATATTTTCTTCCCTGTAAAGTGAGTGTATTCACTGCCCTTGTTCCTGTTCCTGCCTAAGTTTGTATTAACTTATGAAAAGTATTTATCTAAACTGATTTTTATTTGTTGCCTTGCTTTCTCTTTGGCTAAGAAATAAATGGAGTTAGGAAAGGGCCTAAAAAGCTGCATACTAACCTGGACTTTGTTGCTGGCAGACACATTGGACATCCTCCAGGATGCACTGTGTAATGGGAGAAAAGTCCCCTTTAAAAGACAGCTTCATTTGAAATGTTTTAGAATTGGCATCTGAAGTTGTTCACAATTGCAAAGGAAATGGGATAAATACGGACTAATAAAGCTCTGCCATAAGGAGTGTTAATCTGTTGGGGTTGCTTGTTAGCTGTCTGGTAACATTGTTGACAGTTGTCTCAAGGCAAACTTGAATACAGCAATGCCAAAAGGTGTATAGTTGTCCCTGTAAGGATTCCGACAGAATTCATGGTTTGAAAAACAAAAAGGTGCTTCCAGTGATGTGAACTACCATGTTTAATAACTTGCATGTAGGTTATGCCTGATAGGAAGGTTTAGCAGCTTCATCCTCCAGACATTGCCTGTTGTCTCATTTGTATGTCTGAGTAAATGGTCTTGCCAGGTCGTGGATAGCGGGAGTCGCTTCACAGTGGTTAATCTTCACAGCAGGTCTGCTGAGCACTTTGCACTTCATGTTCTCTGCAGTACTTCCTGCAGGATGTTTTCTTGCTACTGATCAGTGCAGCTGGGCAAACAAATATTTCACACTTGAAGGCATGCTTGGTATTAAATTGATGCCTCAAAACCCAGTATGTTATTGTACAAAATAAAGATGCTCACTAGAGTCCTGTAGAATCCAGGCTGAATATCTCTGGTGCAAGCAGCACACGTTGCTTTAAAGTACATAAGCAGAAGTCTTTTACAAGCTGTGAACCTTGTCATTCCATGTGGAATTGTGACTTTCATCCTTTAAAGTTCCTGAGTGTTGTGGAATTGCCCGGAGATGAGGCACTGAGATGCGTTAGGTGAAGCTTTGTTCAATTTGAGATAGGCAAATGGTAAATGATGTGCAGCCAGGAGAGGGAGCACTGTGCCACAGAGTAAGAAATGTAGTTTGCTGAATGGATCATGTACCCTTGCAGGATGGAAATCCTCCCCTGGATCCCAGTGAACATTTCATGGCAGAAGAAGAAAAACTCACCGACCAAGAAAGGTCCAAAAGGTGGGTGTGGAGCAGCATACCTACGTTTTGGTTTGGTTTTTTTTTTTTTCCAAGTTATGAGGTGGTATTTAGGGAGAGGGGGACAAAAACCAAAACCTAAAGAGACTGTTGTTTTTTTCCAGATTTGAAAAAGCCTACACACATACTCTGTATTACCTGGCACAAGTCTACCAGCACCTGGACATGATTGAGAAGGCTGCTCAGTATTGCCATACTACTCTGAAACGACAGCTTGAGTACTGTGGCTACTACCCAGTAGAGTGGGCACGCAATGCTGCTACTTTGTCACAGTACTATCTCTCCAAGGTAATATATCTAATGTTTTTTCTGCTGTAATTATATTATTAATGTAACTGTTGACTAAATCAGTTGTTTAAACAGCTCTTTGAGATAGGGCTCCATTCTGAATTTAAAATGCGCACCTATAAAACCACAAGTTCTCTTCTGACACAAAGCATCTGTCAGTTTTTTCTGAAGAGGACATGGTGGCTTTCCTGTGGTGTTGCGATGGCAACAGGCAAGATGAACAGGGGTGTAGACATGAGAAAAGCTCTGAAGCTAATGAAATATTAGCAATGATGTGATGTTCGTAAGTAAACCTTTAAGGTTATAATAATTTAATTTAAAATTCTATCTTATATTGTTTTCTTACTATAAAGTGTGAAAACAAAAAACATCTGAGGGCCAACATATGGCTGATTGTTTACTCTAAATTACTGTCCTTTGTACCTTAGCACTTGCTCAAGACTTGTTTGAGCATATGTGGACATTAAAGTGAATATATAAGTTGGTAGCTATTTGCCACGTGTTGACTCTAAGCAATCTATTGTTAGGAAGTGCTTCAGATTTATTTAGGAATTTCTGTATAGGCTACTTAGATGCTCTATTCTGATGCTTAAAAATATTCCTGCCATACCTAAGCCAGTTAATGCTAATTTCAATAGTAACTAGTAATTTCCATTTGTTTTTGCTGCATTGATAGCACTGATTATTTAACAGTGCACTGCCAAATATGGGTAAAGGAATCTAGATCTGATTCATGATGTTGACTTGTATGTCCGGCTCGTTCCCACTAACACCCTGTGACACTGTTTGCCACAAGGCATCACTTCCTTCCCCTCAAGGCAGCGAGAGTAGCAGAGAGCAGAACAGTCAGAATGTTCAGTGTGCACAGCTAATATTAAAATAAGGCTTGCTGTTACGGCTGTGGTACAGGAAAAAACAGTTAGTTAGAAAATACTGTATTCAGTACCAGGTATGGAAAAATGGTGTGTTTTGTTCCAGTGACTGGATGCTTCAGAGTCTCTGTCATTTCTCTTGTGATCATGTGTGTTCACTCTCTGAGGTGAGGGACTTGGGCCAAGTGAGAGCAGTGCTTGGGCTGCTCACATCACTGCTGAATGCTGCTGTTTCTGTTTCAGGAATGCTTTATGGAGGCTCGACACTGTCTAGCAGCAGCCAGTGTCATCTTTAGCCAAGCTGGACAGGTACCATCTGCTGAAGATGGTAAGTTTATAAAAAAGTTTTGAATAAAATTACAGTGAATTAAACATCAGTTTTAAACATAAACACATAATGATGTTTAACAACATGTACAAAACTTATCCCGGTGTTAATTTTCTAAAATCTTTTTAAATAAAGTCAAATATTTCTGAAAAGCTGCTGCTCCTACGGCTCAGGATTGGCTACAAGCAGATCCTGTGAGAAAAACTCAAGTGCTTGTTGCTGGTGTTTCAGAAAGCATATCAGCATAGTGAAATTTAAAACAATATCCACTTCAACAGTGGAACAGTCTCTGTTCATTCATTTGGCCTGTACATGTGCTAAAAATGCAGTTTACCTCATAAATCAGAGGGCAGTGATTCAATGAACTGAACCAGAGGATTCCTGGGAATAGCTTTAAAAGAGGAAAACTGCAGCTCTTAAAACCACAAAATCCAGAAGGTACTTGTATTGTCTTCTATTGCTGGACGCTACAGCCTCATCAACAGCTACTTTTGGAGTTGCAGCTGCCCTCCTTGTTGTTTGGGCATTGATGCAAAGGAACAACTTGTCAGTTCAGTGTGAGTATCAGTCAAAGAAACTTTTAGAGAACTGACCCTAGTTTTAAGGACCTGTGGTTACATGATAGTGTCAGTGCTCTGTTTTAGGCTTAGTCTTTGCTTATCTACAGCACAGTCTTTTGTGGCTGTCTTGGGCAAGTGGAAGCTTCCTGTCAATAAAGCTTCAATTTGTGTAGAGGGAGCAAATACAAGTCAACTAAGTTCTATCTTGACTTCTTCCTCCACCACATAGGAGTGGTGATATTCCTGTTTGTCGTGAATAATTGCCTATTATACCTTCAATTTCTGTTCATGGTACAGAGAGCTGGGCTGTGGACTTGCAGAAGGTTCTAACTTACAGAAAGACCAATACACAGTTAGCATCGGTCGCTCTCAAGCATATTCATTTTAGTCTGTTAATTGGAATATAAACTAACACAGAGATATTTAATAAACGTGCCTTTTCTTAGATTAGCAACAATTCTTAATTCCTTAATACAAAATTGGTTGTCTCTAATGAAAGATAATGAATGCAGTGGGTCTGGGTCTGAAGTTGGCTTTTTGTTTGGTGAACAGAAGTGCTGCTGTCCTGTAGGAATGTCCTCTCTTTGTTCAGCTAACTCACTGCCTTCTGCATGGGGACTAGGAAATGAGTTTTCATTGAAATCCATTTGGTTTATGAAAATGTTATCTGGAGACATCAGCAGTGCTGCTATTTATGATAGTGGGGAGACTGTGGGGAGAAAAATACAGAAGTTGTAGAGCTAATAAATCTTGTATTTGTACCAGGTAGCTGTTTCCCCTACTTTGTTCCCTTTTTTGGTAGCAATTCTGGGGCTCGTTGCAATACAAATGCCCTTATCATCCTCAGAAACAATTACTGGTCAGGCAGCTGAATCTCAGAAAATAAATTATCCTGATTTCTTTCTCTTACTACAAAGAGACTGGCAAACCTTTTCCAGTAAAACACATAGAAGATGAAAGGTCTTTTTAAAGATACATTATGATCTATTTATTTTAAGAATTCATGTATGACGAGTCCGTGTTAATCTATGTGGGTTTCTACTAGAAATGACAGTTTGCAGAACCATTACATAAACTAACATGGAGAACATATTTCTGTTTAACCACGAGGAAATATTAAATGCAAGTATCATATTCTTTGCATGTAACATTTGAGGGTCTTGCTGGAGTGCTGGAGTTCTCTTAAAGTTATGTGTTTACGTTCATTCAGCAGATGAAACAGAAGCAGACCAACAGGATCTTCCGGAGAGAAAAGCTGAAATTGCAAGGTGTTGGATTAAATATTGCCTGAATCTTCTGCAAAGTGCTCGAAAATTGCTTGAGGTAACAGAAAATCAATTCTGTAACTGTCATTGTCTAACAGCAAACTAAGTCTGCTTTGCTATTTGCAACAGGAGTCAATTCGCAGTTGGTAACAAGGAATAAGCAATTGCCCAGTGAATAATACAACAGATGCTTGCAGTGCAGCAAGTGTTTCATGGTATGCTTTGACTTAAAAGCAGCACTTAAGAGTAAGCACTGATAGAAGATCAGCTGTGTAGAGTGATCAGTGCACTGCTTTTATAGCAACTTCACAAATTTTCCTCCTCTCTGTTGCATTTTCTTGCAGCTTGGTTTGATAGATTCTTTCTTATTTAACTGCTAGTAAGAACATCGTCTTAATAAGCAATAGTTTTGTGTGCTCATTTAAGCATTTGATTAATTCAGATTGATTCAGTTAATTCATTTAAGTGCTCCTTCAAATGTTTAAAACAGCATTTGCTGAAAAGATTTGTAGAAGCAGAGCCCTTGGGCTTAACATTTATTGCTTTGGCTATTTTGTCACACAGGGTAGGGAGACTGAAATATGTTAGTTTTATGTTTTTACAGAATTGACACTAATTTACATGATTCTTTTGTGAATATAAGGCCTAATATATCAATGATTTCTCTTTTGTCTTGTTGCTCACTAGTTTATATTTCAAAGGTGATTCATAAATAAACTGATTCAGTGTAAATCTCGCTTTAAAAGCCAGATGCATTTTTAATTAGCATGCTTTCTCATTTCAGGATAACATAGGAGAGCTCGATCCAGACAGGCAATTGGAACTTAAAGCCCAAAGGAAAAAAGAAGAGGATGAAAAAGAGAAGGGCAGGAAAAAAGCTGTCCTTTTTGGGACAAGTGATATATGTGACTCTGTCTTAGCCATGGAGGAGAAAGTGAGCAGCGTATATCCTTTAGATTTTCAAGAAGCCAGAGAAATCTTCCTGGTTGGTCAGAACTATGTTCAGGAGGCGAAAGAGTTCTTTCAGGTAGATGGTTATGTTACAGACCATATTGAAATTGTTCAGGATCACAGTGCTTTGTTTAAGGTACTTGCTTTCTTTGAAGAAGACTATGAGAGGCGCTGCAAAATGCACAAGCGTAGAATAGACATGCTGGAGCCAATCTATGCAGACCTGAACCCCCAGTACTACCTGTTGATTTGTAGGCAGCTTCAGTGTGAACTAGCTGACACCTATTATGAGATGATGGATTTAAAGGTAGCTATTGGTAACAGGTTAGAGAAACTAGACTCCCACACAGTTAAAAAAATTAATTCTTTGGCTCAGTTTGCAATCAAATACTACGAACTCTTCTTGGATTCTTTGAGGAACCCTGATAAGGTGTTTCCTGAAAAGCTCGAGGAAGATGTTCTTCGCCCTGCAATGGTAGCTAAATTTCATATTGCACGACTATACGGTAAGCTTATTACTTCAGATAGCAAAAAGCAACTGGAAAATATGCAGACATCATTGGAATATTACACATTTCTGGTAGACTATTGTGAGAAGTATCCAGATGCTGTCCCTGCCGTTGAAACTGAACTAGAGCTCAGTAAGGAGATGGTGAATCTTCTTCCAGCAAGCATGGAGAGGCTAAGAGCAAAGGTGTCTTCATTTGTATAAATACTTGCCTTGGAGGCATTGGGCACTATAAAACAGTTACCTGTCCGAGCCAGAGCTGTGGGACAGCTTCTGTACTGATTGATAGAACTAAGGTGTCTGCAGGGACATCCACCTAGAGCCTGCACTAGTGTAACCTTGTGAAAACCTCAGATCTCTCCTGGCCTGTAGCTCACCCACACTAATGGTGTAAACTCTAAATGTAAAGTGTAAGTCCAGCTAATGCTTTGTACTGTGTCCTATATGTAAATATAAACCTCTTCTCCCTCACGGCTTTTTCTTTGGTGTATGATTCAGTTTTTAAGTGTAGTGCTGTATAAAAATAGTTTCTTTGAAGAGAATCTTCTCTAAGAAATTTTTTTCTAATAAACCTGAGGCACGTTCTTCCAACTAGAATGCATTTTATCTCTTCTAATCTTTGTCCCCAGAAAACTTTATCAATGTGAAGGGAACTTGATTTCAGTATTTATTTTGTATGTTGCTTGTTGTTCTTTTCCCTTGTTCATCAAAACCTAGTTGATATAGAGGCTCAATAAATGGTCTAGCTTGGCTAAATATTTCTTCAGAGTCCTTGGAATTCTGTTTCCTGTGTCTTACTAAGATACAATATACATTTCAACTTTGGCCAAAATAAATAGCGGTGAAAGTGTTTCCATATGAGTGTCTTCAGTAAAAACACATGAGCAATTGAAGTGCCAGAAGCCAGAGCAAGAAAGCAGCAAACATTCGTGGTGGTGGGAGGAGATACCCTGCTCTTAATATACTGCAGAGCATTCACAGGTTACAGGTCTTGTGCTCTAGTGTTCCAGACATTTGCCTAATACAGGTTAAAGCCCTGGGATGCCATGGATGGCTTTCTACTTTGTGTTGCTCAGGGAGCCCAGGTGCTGTTTTAGCAGGAGCTGAAATTTGGTACCTCTTCGAAGTTGTTTTAGATGAAATACAGGCAGAGCACATTGTCCAACTGCATAGTAAGAGATGACGGCTAGAGATGCCAGGGGATATGGGGGGCAAGTGAAGGGACAGTGTGACTTTGTGCAGTAGTGCACCAGCAGTCTTATTACTGACCTGGTGACAGGATGGGAAGATGTTTACATTAGAGGGCATTGAAGGAGAATAGTCAAAACAACTGGATTCTTCTGGAAAATGAGGGGGTGTGAAACATGACGTTTGCCTAAAGGATGTGAGGGGAAAGCATGTGCAAAGCAAAAAAACACGTACATCTTAAATGTGTGGTAAAAATCTCTTCTGCAGAGAATTCTGCAAGGTAGATTGCTAACCACAAACAAATAGGCCAACAAATGGGTCCTGGAAACGAGCGGCAGCAAAACTCAAAACTAGACCAGCTACTTGTGTGCCTGTGGAATCAGGGAGAGAGTGAGTGCATGTGCCTGGGTGTGTTCTTTCTGTTTTACTAAATAATTGTCTAGTCAGCCTCTAGGAGTTTCATTTCTGCAGTCAGATCTTTAATTCAGATTTTCCTATGGCCTGAAGGGTAGGACAGCCCTAGTTTCTCAGTGAAACATTTCTCAGCAGGCTATATTGTACTTTATTTTTGTGTGATTTCAGATAAAACTGGTGTGTACTTCTACCACAAACTCAAAAGTTAAATCTTTTTCTACTAACTTTTAGCTTCATATTCAAGTAGAAGGTGGCAATACATGTTTGGGGAAGTTTTTTTGGGTTTTTTCCTTCTATACTTTTGCCTTTGAGCAACTTTTGTAGAGCATGGATTGCCTACTTCATCAAACTTAGTTTTCTTGTGATTTAGTGATTTAGAGGAGGATAGTTTGTGGGCTATCCCAGCATAGTTTTTTTTTTCCCCTTCAAATACTGGTCTGAAGTAAGTGTGAAAAGTTACCTGCAGGTAACTGCAAAGCTGAATGAAATGCAGAGTGCAGTATCCCTTTAACCATCACGGTGTGCAAAGAAACACTCTGAATCCACCAAAACCCTACTGAGAACTCTGCAGAAAGGTAGAAGCAGATCCACAGTTAAGAAGGCCTGGATATAAGAGGGATCAGAGCTTTTTCAGCACAGCTTTGTGATTGGGACAGTGGCTTGGAGAGCTCTCTCCTCTGAAGATACCCAGAACACTGACTTTCCAGCTTTTCTTAAAATACATTTCACATAAATGCATATGGAGTTACACAAACCAATTATGCCAGTTCATCTCCTAGAGTAAATGTTCAAGGCTACTGCCAGCTAATTATATTTTATTACTGGAGACTATAACATGCCAGATGCTCAGCACAACCTACTATGCTGTGCTTCTTTTAAGGCATGTCTTTTCAAGCAAACCCTTTGAATAATTCTTGTTTGTTCAATGATTTGAGAGAATGAACTTATGTAAGATTGTGTATTTAGTTTAAAAAAAAAAAAAAGGAGGCGGAGAGTTTGTTGGATTAGGCAGCAAAGCTCCCTTCAGGAATGTTGAGTTTTAACTGTAAAGTATGTGTGAGGTCAGGCATTTATTTCAAAGATTAATTGAAGATTAGGTTCCTGTGAACTCTGTTTAACCTGAATTTCTATTCCTTTCTGTACAGCAAAAAAGTCTTACAACTGAAACCTCCTTTTTGGTGTTCTACTAGTTCTTTCTCCTTAGCCAGCATAAAGCAGCAAGGTTTCCAAGAAGTCCATGTTTGTAAAGAATTCCTGTAAAGTGCAAGATCTGACCTCAGAGCTATAACCTCAGCATATTTCTTCAGATAGTGTGCAGTACTCATGAGAAGTGATTTGGCTTGATTAAAAGCAGTTTTGGTTTAACTGAAGTGCTCTTAATTCTCATGCTGGCTAGAGATATGGTAGGTGTTATAAAATGGGGTGATGCAGATTGTTGTGCTGTGATTCAATATTTTGTGAGAGAAAGAAACCAGTGCCTTGTTGAGTCTCCCTACAAGGCTGTCAGAGCAGATTCATTGGTTTTTTTTTCTCGAGGGGACTGGGCTGGAGGAGAGTGGCAGAAGGTGACTGCTGTGTTCTCTGCTGCTCTTAAGATGGCTGAAACACCAGAGGCAGTGGGCAGAAGCAAGCCCTCACTTCCCCTTTGCAGCAGGAAAGCAAGGTCCACTGTGTTGCAAGGGAAGCTACCGATGCTGGTTGCTGCCTCCATGTGGCAAAATGTCCCTGGGCTGGTTTGCTTCATTTGTGCTCCTGGAAGCTCCTAGGTTGGGTGTTTTGGTCCTGCCCTGGCACTGGCTCGGTGTGGATGGTTTCCTTCCCTGTGTGCACCACAGAGATGTGTCAGTGCAATGGTGCAATGCTTGTGCTGGGTGCAATTGCTGCTGCACTTCCATGTCCAGAAATACTGTGGGAGCCTAAATAGCCTTGACAACAGACAATGAGAAACAACAGAGATCTTACTAACATGTGGCTTCACCCATCTCACTTTTTTTTTTTTGGTGTTTCCTTTTCACTCAGCACTGAGAAAGCAAAGATGAACTTCACTTGTGTGTTTCTTTTAAAATTTAGATGTTTTCTGTGGAACTTTTCGTTGTAAGATGCCCAGATGCAGTCCTGCAAAGGAGGACGTAGCTAGTCTGGCAGCTCATGAGGCAAACCCTTCTGTAGTTTTTGAAATTACAGAACCAAAGACTGTTGCAGGGAAGCCAAGTGCATAAAGTTGTGGCGAGAAGCATTTGTCAACTTTCTTTCCTCTTGTGTTGCAATACCTATGGCTATTTTAGAGCTTGCTAGAAATGATTAATTTTTGGTTTGAAAAGCGCTTTTACGTACTTCCCAGGAACTCTGTCCAAAGTGTCTCCTCATGCTTTTTCATTTTGCAGTTTGGTGATTTCTAGCTCTTCCTTGTCATGGGTAGGCGTAAAAACAGTGGTTTCCTGATGAGGACTACTTGCCTGGCTGCCATTTCTCCAAAGCCATGGTTCAGCTGTGTCTTTACAGCTGAAGAGCCAGGCAGACTGTTGGGAGACTAACACAGCACCTTTGGCAAATGTGTTTCTTCCATTCAGAACAGAAAATTCTTTCAAATGATTATTTAGGAAGAAGTGACTGATAATGTAGTGCCTTAACACCAAAAGGTTAATAATTTTGGGTGGTTTTAGCAATGTTTTAAATTTCGAGTGCTTGAGTTTTTGGCATCTGATATGCGCAAAACACAGTAAAGTCTTTTTACGTGCTCGTCACTGTAAAAGAGACTTACTAGTTGGCATTGGACCAGGATGCAAGGATTTCTCTATTTGAGTTTTTTTATGCCATTTTTTTCAGAAACGAAGAGGAATTGGATGAGTGATCAGTTAAAGGCTGGGATAGGCATGTGATGAGTGAGCTGGTGTTAGTCACTGAATACTGTAAGAGGAGTACAAAGTGCTTGTGTCAGAGAATTACTCTGAGATTCGTGGGTGAAATGCATGGGGTAAACAAGAAAAAGGAATTAACAAGATGATTTTCTGTGTGCTTAAGTGTCTTGGAGTGAAGCAACAGCAAGTAGTTCCCAGGCAGGGTCTCAAACCACTCTGAGTGTTGGCTGTGAAATTCCTGCTGCTCTCCTGGAGGCCATCTCTGGATAGCCAGTGGGTTCAGCTAACACCAGAGAAATTTCACAGCAGCCCATGAGAGAATGCAGTCATGTGGGCCCAGAGCCTCCTTCCACCAGAATGCCAGGACTTTTTAAATAATAGAAGTAGTGATGCCCTAGAAGTGACTTCTAGTGAAGACAAGGAAACAGAAAGTGGGATAACGCATCTGATTGCCAGCACGTGGTCTGCAGGCAAGGAGGGGACAATAAAGAACAACAGAATCCCCTGCCAGCAAAGTTTATTTTGAAATCAAATATTTGCCAATAGCTTGTGCATGACAACTGGTAAGGGTCAGACACTGCTATCCATCTTGCTTGTACACATCTGGAACTTTTGGCAAATAGCTGTCAAATATTTTTAATGTCTCCACGTGCTTTGCCTTAGTGTTTTCTTATGGTACTGAGCTGCTGTGTTACAGAAAGACACTTTGCTTCTCACTGCAAAGGCAAAAGGTATTGCGAGTGCAAGGGTCTTGTGAGTCTCACCTCCCTGGTCAGTCTCTCCTGGCCTCCCTGCTGTGCTCTTTGCTGGAAGTGTTGCATGAGGTGAATCTTGCCGCAGGCTTCAGCTTTCCCTGCTGACTGACCCCTGTCTGAGACCTCTTCTGTACTAAGAGAGATAAAAAAATAGAGCTGTTAGAGAGCCTTGAAGTAAGAAAAGACAAAAAAAAATTTCCTAATTAATGTAATTTATGTTTTCAAAAGGGATGGTCTCATCTTGACTGGGGTGGAGCAGCTATGTCAGCACTGCAGTTTCTGAACCTGAGGGACAGCAGTTTGGAGGCTGTTGCTTTGTGCTGCAGCAGCATCCACCCAGAGAGCATGGAGCAGATCCTTTAAAAGGGGCTTGGAGGCCTGCGGCATGCCAGTCCCACTGGGGAGAGGCTCCTGTGGCAGGTCTGATTTTCATGCTTTTCCTCTTGTCACATTTCAAAACAAAAGGATGCTTCTACTAAATCAAATGTGCTTAAAACTAGCTAAGAAATGCCCAGCTCCTTTGGTTGACAGGAAATACAAAAAAATCCTCTTCTCTTTTAATCTAAACCTAATTTCACCTCTTTCCCCAACAACTTGGTAAAGATCACAAAACTACAACTCCGGTTGGTTAACTGGGGTCCAAACACCAGCTTTGCTCCACTTTACACACAGGATGGGAGAAGCAGGTCTTTGTCATGGAGAGAACTCTGCAGGAGCATCCCTGCTTCCTGTTCCTTTTCATCTTCCCAGATTTACTGAGGTCCTTTCTCCCCACACATGGTGTGAAGTTTGTCTGTGTCACCAGTGGCATTTGTACATAGAAATAAGTTTGCACTCCTACAGACAGTGGAGGCAGGGTGAGCTGCTTGGGGTGGATCTATGGGGAAGAGCCCAGGGCTGACAACAAGCACCTAAAAGCTGCTGAGTAGCTCACTCGTGTGAGGTTGTCCTGTGCTGGAAAAACCATCGGATGGAAAAATAGCTGTGTCTAATGCCTGGGTAGTTAAGCTTGAACCAGTCACATATGCAAGCAACTCCAGCTGGTTTGCAGTGAAAACACATTCCCCCAGGAACAGTGCACCAGGCTTTGCTTTTAAAACATCTTTGTCCCACCATCCTTCTCTCCCTTGTTGATTCCTTGTGGGTTTAGGGGCATTTTCCCAATAAGCACTGGGTGACACCCTGCTCCACTGTGCAGGTCCTGCTTGCACTGTGGGGCTGGTGCTGCTCTGGGATGGAGTTTTAAAGGACAGTCAGCTTCTGAAATTGCCTCCCAATCAGTAACGAGAGTTTGGCTGCTGTGTCATGTCTTAACAAGTTGTTGCTTTTAAACTGTAGTCCTGAATTTGCCAGCCAAAACCTCCTGCTGCACCAGGTTTCAGCAGGTGGAAGCAGAAAGCATCAGCACTCCCAGCAGCAAGGAAAGCTGCTTTTTCCACCTGAAGGACAGGTCTGTTGCTTGGTTAACGTTTCTGAGAGAGAGGGGAGATTGCTGATGGGGAAAGGCCGTTGGCAGCTTCCTGACTGTCAGCAGCTGTGTTCGATCTTGATGCAGCTGTGGCTTTCCAGCAAAGATCTCCCCCTGCACTTGTTAACCTTCACCACGGGAAGAAAGGAGTTACTTTTCTGTGTGATCTATATGGCTGCGAGTGTCTGATTTCTGTGTGATAAATGTTAGTGCTTTCTTACAAGATCCAAATCTTATCTGCATGGGTCAGGTCCTGATACGGCCCTTGGAGGCAAGAGGCAGTGGCACGAGAGGCCAGGGGATGCCATTTGCTGCGTGGGCCATGATGCTCTGGGTGCAGGGATGAACATGGATCAAGTGCTGAGCTCAGATGTGACCCAGGTTAAGAATTAATTTTTACTCAAGGCTGGATTTAGAAATCCCTCCAGCTGGACTCAAATCTCCCTTTCTGGCTTGCCAGTTCTTTGCTATTTTCAAGCATGAGAGATCTTTGCTTTCAGTCACCAAAGTTTGGTTGGTTTGTTGAACATAAGCTGGTGGCAGAAGGCATCCTTAAATTTAGATGGACTGTGTGCCTGGAGGTGAGCTCACTTCTGAGGGGCATCAGGGTGATTTTGGGCATTTAACAGGGCAGCTCATGGATACTTCCTGAGATGGACGAATGTGCTCAGGGCCCATTGGATGTCCAGGTCTCACAAATCTAATCCCACTTCACCAGTGAGTGCTGGGGAAGAAAACTGTTCTGCCTTCCCAAAAGACAAGAAGGGTAAAACAAATGCTACCTGTGTTGAATCCAGCTGCCATTCAGACACTCTCCCTTGTGCTCTGTCTGGTCTCTATGTTTTTTTCTGTTGCCATCATTCTCTCTTTACTGTCATTCCCAGCTGTCCTTATAACAGATGTAGCCTTTTCTGTACTGGCTGCTCCCCAGAGTAGTGTCTTGTACAAAATATGTATTTCCACTTTCTCAGAAAAACAAATAAAGAGCTGAGCATCACAGGCATGGTCCAGTGCTTCAGGACCCCCAGGCTGCTCTACTTGTCTTCTGACTTTGCTGCTCCATGGGGATGAGTGTTTGAGGGGTGCAGGGGTCAGCTGGGATTCCCATGGAAGCCAGGGCTGAGCTCCCATCAGCTAGGGCAGGGGAAAACCTGACCCTGAGAGCAGAGTGACTCTGCAGCAGTTAGGGTTTATCTGATTTCTGAGCAGTTGTCAATGAGAAATTTCTTTATCAGGACTCCCTTCCTGAGCAGATAGTGCATTGCCTGTGAGCCTTGCTGATAAGGGCCAGGACTGTGGGTGCCCCTGCACCCATGGGAGTCCACCTGTCCATCTGGCTGCTTGTCAGGAATACAGGCTGCAAAGTAAACCTGTGCTGCCTGCTGAGGAAAAGCAGCAGAGAGAGCAGCCTGACACTGCTATGTCAGACCACTCCTCTGGACTGTTCTGCTTCATCAGTGTTTACTTGGGCTAGAGCAGAGCAGGGGTCAATGTCCAAAGAATTGGCTGAAACACCCCTGTGATGCCCCTCTGGGTTACTGCTTGGATTTTCTTTTGTCCAAAATTCCCTGCCCTCATCAGCAGAATGGATGTCCTCGTGTCTGGCACTCATGCAGTGTGGTCTACATTCAGTGATGTTAATAAATTAGTGATTACTCCTGAGGCCAGTTGGGAGATACAACAGCCCTGAAAGTTACGACTAAGGAGCAGTGCAACACTTTAGATTTTGAAGTGTTTAATGTAGCTTAGGACTACTCCCAGATTCTTCAGGCACACAATGGAAAAAGTCCTGGATGTCTGCTCAGGGGTCTGGGTGCACAGTGCCAAGGCAGCCTTCTCCCTCCACCTGCTCCCCGCTCCCCAAATTAATGCCTTACAAAAATGCAAAGCAAGAGCTTTGCAGATTAAGAAATCTACTTTGCATGTGATTTGAAAATAATGGCAGCACTTCAGTGCAGTAGCTGTGAGCAAGGCTCCAGGAGCAAGCTGTGCTCTCAAAAACCTGCTCCTCATTTATTTGTTTCTTTTTGTAGGTAGATTCTGTTGGGATATTTAATCTTTCAGTTTATATACACAGGATCTATGCAGGAAGAATATTATCCTATGAATCTTCCTTACAATTTATGGAAGGTAAATTTGAGGTAGCTGACCTTGGTATGGTGACTGCTCTCTCCTCTGTGGATTTAAAATATTAAACTTAAAATCCTGTTTCTCTTAAACCCTGACAGTCACGCCACGGCACATTTCAAGCTTAGTGTTCCCATATAGTATAGTTCATGTGCTATTCTCTGTTTAAAAAAAGAAAAAGTGTGTTAACTTTCAGCAGTTTGGGACCTCTAGCCCAAGATGACATTTTGTAAATTTGAGCTGATTATTTTCATTGTATGTCTTGAGTGGTTTACAGACGGTGGTCCTTGGCCATTCCATGACACCCACAGAGGGCATGCTTATTTTAAGACTTGCACATCCCAGACCATTTCAGATCCAGGTCTCCAGTCACTTCCATGTTTGTAGGAAGGTGGAAAACTTTACTTGCCAAGCGCAGTGGGGTATGGACACTGGCAGTGCACAGAATGACAGGAGATGGGCACAGGCTGACCCTCCCTGAAGGCTTCAGGGCCCTGTTACACAGGTGTACGTGAGACAGGGATGAAACATTTGCTTTGGACTTCCCACAGTCACCAATTGTAAAGTGATCTCATTTCCTGAGGTGTGCTGCTGACACAGAAAAAGATAACAGAACTGTGTGGCAAAACTGCCAGTGCTACAAGTTCTTCCATCAGCTGATGGTACATGACAGATAACTTGGCTCTGTGAGATCGCCCTCTAGATATATGGAATTTGCAGCTCCCTTACCCACAGCAGCTCCCCTGGCTCTTGCAGAATCCCCAGCCCCCCAGGACTCTGCCCACTGGTAGGCATTGCTCTGGCTGCATTCCATGGGGCTTCCAGTGCCACAATGGAAAATGCCCCGGGCTGGCGGGAAGGGCACAAATAGCCAGTGGAGGTTTGCTTTCCCGCACGGGGGGTTGTTTGTGCACACCAGAGGGGTGTGGAATCGGTCAGGGTGTACCCGTGATCAGTGGAAAGTGAGAGGTGTTATTGCAGGGTTGGTTTCTGAAGCCTTCAGAAAGTGGAGGCTGATTGCATCCCTCACGTGTCTACCCAGCTTCCTATCGATGCTGAGCACCACCTTAAACAAAAAGAAAAGAAAGAAGAGTTGATGCTAAAAATACGAAGTAGAAATGAGGCTGGTAAGAATAAGCACCGCACTGCACATAAGTCCTTCCCCACCTACTTGGTTTGAGTCTCCTATTTTTCCTGTGCCAGAGAAAAAACCCCGTGTGCAGAGGTTCATAATAAATCACATCAATGCTGAACATGTAACTCAAGCCCTCAGTCCGGTGGTAAATCCCAGCCTGGAGAGGGGAGGGAGCTGCTGGAGGAGTCTTTTCTGCCCCTTCATGGGGTTTTGGTGGAACACTGTGCCCTGGGGAAAGTCACCGCTCAGCCCAGATCCCCACTGGGGGCCTCTGTGGACTTTCCACCACGTAAAAATAGATTTACCACAGACAACTTGCACTATCAGCCCCAGCAGCGACAAGGTGCTTCAGCACATCAGGCCCACGGTTGGTGCCCCAGTTAATCCAGCAGCTCTCAGTACAACTGAGAAAAGCCTCCACTGCTTTGATAACCTTGTTGTTTGTAATTTATTCTTAAGTGAACTCAAGCCTGGTTTAATCATAGCCAAAAGGCAAGCAAAACGTACAAGCCAGCTGAAAGGCAGCTTCTGTTTATCTGTATATAAGAGCTTTCACAGCTTTTCAGACATGTTCCTTCTGGAGCCACATGTGATCCAAAACCTTTGCCACATTCCCTGGGGCATTTGCACCACTCAGTGATGATCTGGCCAAGCAAATTGACTATACCCTCGCAGAAAGGAGTTGATGTGTTTCTACCAAAATATAATCTCTAACTTAATATATTTTTTCCATTTCTACTGTGAATATCTCAGATTCTGCTTTCCAAAAAAACCAAAACAAAACAAAAAACAAACTCAAGCCTGGCATGGATTCCAGAGATAATTTAATTCTGTAGAAAAAGATGATCCCCAGTCAGTGAAATGTACCGACTGTGAGTAACCTTTCTGGTGGACTGGTGTGGGTTTGAGGAAGGGAAAAGCAGGGCCAGTGCCAATGCAAAAATGCAGTTGACTGAAAAATCATGGAACATGAAACACTGCTTTTTCTCTCTGGAAGCCTCTAAGCATTGGGCAGGGACTGGATGGGATGTGTGTCTGGACCACAAGCTGCTGGCAGCACCACGTTCAGTCCAGCTGGTGGGTCCTGGATTTGCTTTTCTCCTCGGACAAGACAGGAGATGAAGGCAGAGGGGACTTTTTATTTGGGTTGATGAAGGTCGGGAGGCCACAGTACTGGGCTTTTCTGTTCATGTCTCACTCCCGTCAATCAGGAAGTGGTGACGCAGGTTATGGGTTGGGTTTGAGGTTTTGGAAACCTTTTCTAAAAGTTGATCTCCTCGCCCCGTCTTATTTCTGAAGTGTGAAGCTGTGGTGAAGGCTGGTTGCGAGCAGAGGGATGCCAGCCAAAATGCAGCTCCTTATCAGATGTAACGGGAGGATTTTCCTGGCTATTTGTTTAATCCTCTTTGTGGGATACACAGCACAAGGTAAAACAGGGCGGTTGTTCTCTCGGTAATCCTCTTTCTGGGCTATGCAGTGCAGGCCAAGCAGGCAGCCTCTGAATTTTTCAAACTGGCCTTCTTCTGGGGGTAGTAAGATCTACTCAGAAAGTCTGTTTTGCTAATGTTTGCTTTCCTGGAGGGGGAATGGCAAGAAAATGTGCTTTTTGCGATTGGAGTATTTAAATGTCCCCACCCTTTTGAGAAAAGACTTTGTAAAATATATTGCTGTATGTGTGTATGTTTTCAGTCTATATATTTCAATATATATTTTTCTAAATGTCCCTTCATAGTGATCTGGTTACTGCTGTTACTCAGTTACGGAGTTACAGACATAGTATGTAATAGTTCCCATGTCATAACTCCTATGGTCTGCTTTCTTGGGGCAGCAGGAAAGGAAAGTAGTTTTAAGTATGAGGAAACTAAACGGTTTATTTGGTAAAACATTGCAACATACAGCACTAAAACAACGAAAAGGAAATAGTGATTCATGATGCTGTGCCCTGTGAATTTGTTTCTTGTGAGAGAAAAGTGCTCTTCAAGCACATAGAGTATAATTTGTCCACAAACCAAAGCTGTGATAGTGATAGGGTCTCATGTATTACTGCTCAGAGGCTGATCTTTGAGGGATTAGGGCCTGCTTTTTCTATGTTGCTTATTTGCAAATTTTTCAGCTGCAGCTGTTTATTTTGTTCCCATTGTTAGTATAAAAAACCTTCTTAATAATAGGCTAGGAGAAGAAAATTAGTATGAAAAAGGAATATGCTGTAAAACAGCAGGAAATCATACCCGTGAGATCTTTTTTCTTTTACAGAAGAGTGTAGGAGGTAGCTGAAAGTCATCCACTACATTATGGAAATATATAGGGCAATAGAGAAGTGTAATTACAAAAAGATATTCCCAAGAAACTGAGGAAAAATAGATAAAATGCCAACAGGTTGAGAATGCACCAGGAGGTTTCTCAACAAATTAATTACATGAGACCAAGAGGAAGGATGAAATACCACTGCTTTTAACTTTAGTATGTGATTCCTTATTTCTCTTTTTGGTATTTTTTGAAGAACCATGTTTTCAGTGACAGCCTCAATCAGGCACCTGGGGAAAACCAGAACTGAAAATGTGCGTTTGCAAACCCTTGTTGTGTCTGGGAGACACCTGAACTGTCTCTCCTCTGGTGAGGGCTCTGAGAACCTACGTAAACCCCAAACCTGCTCCCTTGGCACACCTTGACTTTTTCACCTCCTCACCAAAACTCGAAGGGGCAGAGCTGGAGCCAACAGAGGAAGGGAGAGCACAGGAGCCAGCTCTCCACTGGGTGCCTTGTCCCCAGAGATTCTCACATTATTTTCACATACCTCCACCTTCAAGGAGAGCTGCAGGCACTTGAGCCCTCAGGTCCCTCATGGCTGTGCCACACCCTGAGCTGGGGATGAGCCTTGCTGTGATGGCAGTGGTTTCCTATGGACTTCCTGGTGCCGTGTGTGAGGGGATTCCCAGGGATTTTCCATGGACTTCCTGGTGCTGTGTGCGAGATGTGCCTGATGTCTCTAGTGGCACAGATGTCACTTAGGATGTCAGTAGCCATTTTAAAAAAGTCTTCACGGTTACGTTAGTTTTCTGGAGGTTGAGCAATCAGGGCCACACAAATTACTTTCTTCCGCTCCTTTAAGCTTTACTAGGTGCTCATAAAGTTAATAGGACCTGGTGAATAACGTCCTAGTCCTGGTGGATAACGTGTGGCTGACTCCATAGGTGCTCCGATGCAGAGGGCAAGGTACAAGAGAGTGAGGTGCCGGCCTGACACCTGGTCTCCTAACTGCATCGAAGAGAAGGGGCCCTGGTTTTACATGCCCACTGGTGGAGCCAACAGGATACTTCCTCCCATGGCAGACCCATCCTTGTAAGTTCATTTGCCACATGGTTGTCATTAATTCTAGCACACAAAAATGTCCATTATTCCCGCCTCGAAAGTCCTGTCCCGGCATGGCTCACCCACAGTAATGTGAGGTTTCGATGTGTTCATCTAAGAGACAAAAATGCCACTCTGCATTTCAGGATGAAAAGATACCAGGAGCTGGGTGACATATTCCCTCTCTCGGATGAGGATTCCGGCTCTGGGTCCAATGCCATGGTGGAAGCAGAGCCAGCCTCTGGGTCAGGGCTTGGTGACATCGACAGCTTCTCTGAGGTGAAGCTGCCCGTCTTCCAGGAGGCCCTGCGAGACATGGAGCTGAAGGAAAAGCTGTCGGAGGAGGATTTGCTGCCGTAGGGCTGCAGACATTGTCCTCACGTGCCACTCCCTTGCATCTTCCCCACAGCCTGACCCGACAGCCATGAAGCGATTTTAAACCAGCAAAAATAAAAACTTTGCCGTAAGATCTTTACTGCTTTCACTCACTAAAGACGTTGGTTTTCAGTCTGAACTGCCGTTTTATGTGTGTGGGGGGCAGCCATCGCAATGGGGACGACAACAGCGATGGGTGCACAGCCAGCTCTGCGGGGAGGTCATCGTGCTCTGAGGGAATAAATTCCAACCTTTCGTGGGCTGGAAGCTGCCAGCACTTTTACAACAGTCAGCCAATCGCGTATCCCGAAAAAGAGCGCGAAATCCTGCGGAAAGAGCAAAGTTCATTAGCGGGCTCATTGCCTGAGGGGAGCCCCGCCGCGCTGCCGCCTCCCGGCCGCCAGGCGGCGCCCTCCCGGGCCGGGCACGGAGCTGGGGGTGGTCACGTGCCACGGGGCGTGGTCCCGGCGCAGGGTGGGCGTGGCCTGGGCCCCGTAAGGTCACATGACCAGGGGCGCGCGGGCGGGGGCGGCTGGTGCTGGTGCGCGCGGGGCGGGCGTCGGGCCGCGGAGGGGGCGCGTACCATGGTGAGTGCGGCGCGGGGGGGTGGGCAGGGGGAGACGAGGGAGCACATGCGGGGTGTGGGGGTGCGCGGAGGGGCGCTACCATGGTGAGTGCGGGGCGGGGGGTGCGGCGCCGATCCGCCATCGCCTGAGGCGGCGGCGGCCTGGGCAGGGCGGTGCCTCCCCTCCCTCTCCCTCCCTGGAAAAACAAGGGTTTGGGGGGGGTTATTAATTTTATTTGCGGATTAGAAGTGCCCGGGTGACCTCGGTAGGGCGGGGTTTGCTGGTGAAGCTCGGGCTCCGTGTGCCCCGCACCGCTGCTGCCGGGGAAAGTGCACGGCCGGAGCTGAGCTGGGGCTCTCGGTGGCTCTCCCGGCAGTGCCGTGCGGCTGCCAGCGCTGCCAGCTGCGGGCTGCGAGCCCTCAGGATAACACCCTCCAGGAAACGGCGGCCGCCCTGTGCCTGGCAGGCTCGCCCAAGTGCTCGATGTGCTCTGATGAAGAGGTTAAAAACATACGTGTCGTAAGGAGTCATCCGGATCGATGGCTTTGTGTTTCGGGGTGCTCGGGTTCTTTACACGTGTCTCTCTGTTGCCCGTGCAGAAGCTGCTCAGGGCTCCGTGTGGAGCTGCCGCTGGGATTTCTGCACCCTCTGTCAGCCGCTGGCGGTCCCACAAGTCCTCCAGTGCAGCTACTGTGCTTCAGGGCTGAACGCAGGTTGATTTTGGTCCTGATGGAGCAGAATCTCCAGTCTCTGTCTTTTGCACAAAACTAAGAGCATAGCCTGGCATTTGGCCAGTTTCTGAAAACCCCAGTTCTCTGTCTGCATTCTCTTAAACTGTAGTATAATAAGCCCCATGATAGCTTCTCAAAATACTTCTTGTTTTGCATAGTTTCCCTGCAGCAGTGTCTTCGATAGCAACTGGATGAGATACCAGCTGTTGACTTCTTTATGTTCTTGTTGTCTCTGGAGGCAATCATCGCTAATCTCGAAGGAGTGCAGTTGAAATATTTACACGCAGTCTCCTGAGAAGTGGTGTGTTATCAATGTTTGGTCTGGTTGACCATTTAAATGATGGTACAGCTTTGTAATTCAGAGGGTAATGTGAAAGCATTCTGTATTGTGTTTGCTGAAGGGTAATGTGCTTTCTTGTTTAGTTTGAGGGGAGTATAAGACTAATCTGGAAAACGAGTACAGTTTCTGAGGGAAAAATGTGGCTGTGCTCAAAAGTATCTTGTACTTAAAACAGTCTACAATTTAGAATTCTTGTTGAGATGTTCTTTTTCTCTTACTCTTCCCCAGAAGCTAAGAATCAGTAATGGTTCTAATGTGCATTGCTTGAAAAAAATTTTTTTTTCAGCAGTCAGTACAAATCTGTGCTTGGCAGAGACTTGGAAGATATTTTGGTCTTCTATCTGATAGCCTTGCTGGTCATTTGCTGCTGCTTTCCCCTCAGAATGTGTAGTAGATCAAGCTGGGTTTTAGTTAGGTATATGCATTTTTATGGGTTGAACTAGGGCTGATTGCTGAACACATACAAAATCAGCTTAGTCTTGTGTGAACCACTGTTCCGTAGCTCCAGGTTGCTCTACATCTTCACTAAGAGTGAGCACAAAGTCAGGGTCCCTACTGCTAAGTAGTAGCATTCAGATCAAATCTTCCTCTAGGCTCTTTATTTTTTATGCTGCATTTTAAACTTCAGGTCTGCAGAATGTCTTGGAAAGTGTTCTTACTCCATTTTTTTTGTGTTAAATTGGTGAAGTGAGAATGATTGTGTCGTTTAACCCCAGCTGGCAACAAAACACCACTGCAGCCACTCGCTCACCTTCCCACCCTGTTGGGATGGAGAGGAGGAGCAAAAGTAAAACTTGCAGGTTGAGATAACAGTTTAATAATTGAAGCAAATTAAAATACAAAAATAATGGTCAATAATAATAAAAAGAAAAATAAATAAGTGATGCACACTACAATTCCTTACCACCTGCTGACTGATGTCCGATGCCTGTCAGTCCTTTTTGGGTAACTCCCCCAGTTTGTATACTGGGTAGAACATTCTCAGGTGTGCAATATCCCTTTGGCTGGTTTGGGTCACCTGTCCTGGCCATGCTCCCTCCCAGCTCTTTTGTGCACCTCCACACAAATGCAGAACGTGAAGCACAAAAAAAAGTCCTTGACTTAGGAAGAACCTGACTTAGCAACAACTAAAACATCAGTGTGTTATCTATGTTATTCTCACACTAAATCACAAAAGCAGCGCTGTACTAGCTACTGAGAAGAAATTAACCCTAGAGGATATTGTTTCTGGGAAAAGTTAACTCCAGCCAAAATCAGGACAGACTTTCATGTATACCAAATTCATCTGGTTGAAGCAGATGTTCTCATGGAGAACATAGTGTAATTTCTCAAAAAATCACACTGAATTAGTGAAGTGTTGTCTGCTTTAGTACATCAAAGCAGATTAATGCCTAAATCTTTGGAGGAAAATGTTGGCTTTTGTACTAATCTTGTTGAGTTTCCCATAGAGCCAGTAACATGTTTTGCAGCTTCTTGTAAGTAGCGTTTGTGTAAGGTCAAAGGATGATCTCTCCTAGGTTCTTGTGTTTGGTACTGGTCTAAAGTTCGAGCCTAGAGAATACTGTGGGAATGTGAGGGCAAACATTGTGCCTGAAGCAGTGTTGCAGGTAAACTTGAAACACCCAATCTCTCTGGTGGCAGTGTTGTGCAGCTGAGGTGGGCTGTGTGAAAAACTGCTGCCTCTCAGAGCTGCTGGTGCTCTGTTTGCTAAGACAGCTGTGGGGTGTAGGCAGGGGCAGCAAATAAAATCCCTATTCCCCTTCCCCAACCAGGTGGATGCTTTGGGCTTTGCATTATATCCTGTTGCTTTCCACCCTGCTTTGCTCTAGTGTGGGTTTGTTTTTTGTTTTTTTAGTAGTAGTAATGGTAATTATGCTGTGTACTTTTTATCAACGTTATATTTTGTAAGAGCTGTCACTGCTTGTTACTGACCCAATTTCAGTTATTTGCTAGATGAACAGCTGTCCTTTGTCATCACTATTTCTTGGGTCTCTAATACATAATGGCTTTGTAACTTCATGGAAGCACAAGTGTTTTTCCCCCAGTGTATAGTGTACAGCTGCAAGTAAACACGTTTAAAATGGAGTGTCCACTGTGTAGTAACTTATCCAATTCTTGTTATTCCAGAGTTTTCTCGGAAATCTTTTTGTTCCTGTTTGTGAGATTGATGTTGTTCTTAATGATGCTGAAACACGAAAACCAGCAGAAATCAAAACAGAAGATGGTAAAGTAGAAAAGCATTTTCTCTTCTATGATGGAGAATCTGTTTCAGGAAAGGTAAATTTTTATTTAAAAGTGGCTATTAATTACTGTACTGATTCTGGCATGCAAATGCATATAGGAAGGTAAATGAAAAACTGCTATAAAAGCTGCATGTTCAGCTTGGGCTGTTAGTCAAAGAGGAAACTGTTGCTGTGTATGGTCTTTTTAACCATAGACATTCAGGCAGCTGATAAGACTCAACATTTTTGAGTAGTAGCAGTTTATTTATTTCCGGTCGTCTTGTATTTATGAATGAACTTTTTGTGCAGTGATGTGCAATCCTGCCATTGCTTCTGATAAGAAAACTGTTCCAAACTGGATCACCCCGCTTCCCCTTCCCTTTGAACTCCAAAATCCACAATCCAACACAGGTAACAGTAATTTTTGGCTGGCACAATCAACCTACTCTGCATACCCTGAAGATAAGCCTTGTGTTCCATGCCCTGAAGTGGTTTCTGGATTACATCAGAGGAGCAACAGAGGAGCAACATATGAAGTTCAGCTGACTGCTGAGTCAACAAGAGTTTTTCTTACTGGGGAAAAAAAAGACAATGAAGTTGAGGTTGCCAGAGGGATTTCTCTACATTCAGCATTGCACCTAGGAACTCCTTGCCATCACTCAGTTTTACTGGAGCTAGTCTCACTCTCTGCGTATTTCTGTTACAGTTCACTTTTCCTTCAAAAGACTTGAGTTGGATATAACTGAGTTCTGAGATTGACTTCTAAATGCCTGCTTTGATCTTGACTGACCTATGTCACTGGGCTTCTTTGTACTCTGGCGATACCTTTCCATGCAAAGATCCTGCTTCTCTAGAAAGATCCTTTCAGGGATGTGAAATTCTCACAAGATGGACCTCAAACTCAGGAAACTGAGGGAGAAGTGGATGATCACTGACTGGAGCACTGCTTGCTTGTATTGGTGATGCCTGAGAGCTGCCTGATAAGTTTTGGCTAACACAAGCACAGTGGCATGAGGAGGTCTGGAAGGCCAGTAGTTTTTTGGGTTTTTTTCCCTCTACCCTGTCCTCCTTTTCACCACAAAGATGGATTGTTTGAGTGCTTGCTTCCTACTAAGATATTGACAGTGTACTGGATTTTAAAGTACAGGAATTTCTGTGGTCATCACCCCCTTATAAGAAAACATTCTATATGCTTAATATTTACATGTTTCAATAGGAAGTAACCTTTTGGAATCTTTTCTTGTCTGTTTGTGAGAATCAGAGACAGAAATGAAGGTCTTCATAGTAGATTTTATTATCTATTATTTTTGATTGACTTCTCCAACACCAGTATTTAGCTATCTGCCAGGGAAGGGGCTGAAACTCATTTGACATGAAAGGAATCAATCTGATGATAGTTCTTTTTTGAACTTTCAAATGTGACTGTCCGAAGATGCTTTGAAGCATCATGACTGGCTGATGTGAACTCTGCTTAAGCTCTGGCTTGGATTCTTAATTTTCAGACTTTAAAGGTTCAATTTTAGTTATAAAATTCAGTCTTGTGGATGATTAGGTTTTTCTTGAAGGTTTTAGTGGTGCCTTGGAAATGCTTAATTTCATAATCAGCTGTTTGATTTGTCTGCCTTAAAGCTTAGGTAGGGCTGTTGAGAAGAGACATAGGTTTTCATAGCCATGTACTAGTATGTTTTCCTTTTTACTGAGATCATGTGTTAGAATGAAAATGTTGAAAAAATTTAACCTTTTTTTTTTTTTTTTTACCTTGGTAGGTGAACGTCTCCCTTAAGCATGGGAAGAGACTAGAGCACCAAGGAATTAGAATTGAATTTGTAGGACAAATTGGTGAGTTAAGGGGGTTTTTAGGTGCTTGTGGTTTATGGAACTTTGTGCTTGTGACTATCAGCAGTTCAGGTCAAACAATGCAACCTGTTCTGGTCAGTGCCAAAGGAAAGTTATGTCCTCCTTACTTTACAGCAAGTGATCTACTAATTCGTGCTAGTAGAAGGTCACTGGGAGAAAGATAGGTACATGTGAGGTAGAATCGGGTTGATGAGTTACTACTTTGATTAATAACCACTATTTAGGAAAACTAAGCTTGTGGTTTTGTCTGAAAGAGAAGAGGCATAGAAAAGAAATGGTGAGGCAGCCTATAGGAATATACTTCTAAAATTTCTATAGTAGTTAGTTTTCTAAATCCTAGTTTTACCCTGTTAGCACAGACAGTGATTGATGCTTTAGAGACTCTCTGTGCTTTTTAGCAAGATAACGTGGTATTGACATTAAAAATACATATTTCTTATAACTACATAAGTCTGCTTAGATTTGTACTATGAGGAATCTGTATCATAGCTAACTTCTTACCAATCAACGTAATCTCTCTGCACCCTTAGGCTGATGCTGAAATTCCTTCCCTCTTAGTTGTTTGCATTATTGTCCCCCTTCGAAGTAATTATTCAAGTATTAGCTTCATACAATTGCCTCTAAATAGAATTTCACAAATTCTCTATTTCTGATCAGTCAGTACCAGTAGTCTGTGTCTGAACTGTTGTGTACAAGATACGACTGAGATCTGGTGTCTGCTGCTTTATGCTTTGAGGTTTTGATCAGTGAGACTGTAAAATTGAACTTGCAGAATAAAGCAGCAGTGTGATGGGTGTGAGACAGGGAAAAAAGAACTCATGTATGTCAGCTTTGTTCTGTTGTCTTCTAATAGCTGTACAGATTGTTTTTCATCTACTCTTGGTTTGTAAATTTTATTCTCTACATGAATTTAATTTGATGTAGTGTTCCTTGAATTTCATGCATTTCTGGGACTTTGTTTTGCTACATTTAGAAGTCCACAGAGTTATGCAGAAGTGGTTTAAACTACTGCTCTTTGTACTTGTCCATATTTTCTTGCATCCTTCCAAGTTTTAATACAGACATATAGGAAGTATTTAATATAGAAAGGCAGAAAGAGAGTGTGATCTCTGCACTATTTGGAGACTAACTCCATATCAAACCCTTATTTTAAACCAGCTCTTCAGAGTACAGTTTTTTCTGGCTGACTGGCACAAAAAGTATTTGATATGCAGCAGTAAATAAATGATGTATTAGATAAATGCTAGTCACAGCAAACTAAATGCACCTGTGGATAATTTGTGGTCATATTAGAAAACAGGAGTTACTAGTTAGTGTCAGTTTATACCAAGTTGGCAATGATAAACTGTGGCACTGGTGTGATTAGTTCATTTATTCTTTTCTGAAAAGTTTGTCTGTATAAAACCAACTACCAATGCTGTTGTTCAGTTTTGAATGGTAGGGAAGCTTATTTTTAGATACTGGAGTATTTGGGTTTTGATTTTTAGGCTAATTCTTGGTGAGAACTGCTCAATACAGATCTGGGGATAAATAACTGACACTGCTCTTGGGACAGGAGATGTTGTTGCTTTGAAACTGCTTTTTTTTTTCCCAAATGACTGACTTAGACCAGAGGTCATAATAAGCCATTTTGATTGTAGACTATTAGTAATAATAAACCATTTGATAGACGTTGTTAATCTGCAGGAGACCAGTTAGGATTACTGGCCTGTCCTAAATCAGCCAATCTTGACATTGCTTATGTTTTGCCCCTGCAGTATTAAATGCTGGAAGCCAAAACCAGGCAATGCTAATTACAGAGCATGCAAGGCAAGAAGTACTTATTAAAGCTAGCTAAACTGTCATTAAAAAGCAATGCCATGGTAGTGAAGCTTTAAATGTGTTCTCTTCATTCCAATTAGTTCTTGAGGGATGCTAACTGTAGGTTGCTAAAACTTTGAAATTTGCTAGAAATTTGAAAACCTGGATAAAACATTTGGTTGAATATCTGTATTTTAATTGCTTCTGTTGTACTCTCTCACCTGCTCCTGCCAAATTAAAGACAATTTTGTTTGCTAAAAATAAACATATATAAACAAAAATAACTGAAACATATTTTCCTTTAATTTCCTGTCTTTAGAACTCTTCAATGACAAAAGCAATACCCATGAATTTGTAAACTTAGTAAAAGAACTGGCCTTACCTGGAGAACTGACCCAAAGCAGAAACTATGACTTTGAATTCATGCAGGTTGAAAAGCCATATGAGTCTTACATTGGTGCCAACGTCAGACTGAGGTTTGTAACTGTTAAACCTTTCTTTTCTCTCCTCCCCTGCAGAAAATTCATAGTTTAACAATTATGCTGCCCCCTCTTCCTCCTTTTGGTTATTATATAGAACATGTAACAGCCAGTAGCTAATGTGCCTTGATTGGAGTTGTTGAGACTGTCACAATGTGATCTTTTCTGTTTAATTTACAATTGCTCAATGCTCTTTGTATAAATAAAATTCCTTCAGTTCAATCAAGTGAAGACAGTTCATGTCTCTCTTTTAAAAAAGACAACATACCCACAACTAAAGAAAACACTCTCACATGTGAGTATTTTGTCTTGTGTTTTGTTGTCTTATTCTTTTCTACTTAGTCTTATGAGAATGTGCACTGGTCTGTCAAAGAGTATCTGTACTTCAGAACACAAGGGCTCTTACTTAGTAAATCTGAATAATTCTGGCTAATTCAGTGGCATTCTTCCTAGGTATTTTCTAAAAGTGACAATTGTGAGACGGCTGTCAGACTTGGTGAAAGAATATGATCTGATTGTTCACCAGCTCGCTACGTACCCAGATGTAAATAACTCCATCAAGATGGAAGTAGGCATTGAAGACTGTCTCCATATAGAGTTTGAATATAATAAGTCGAAGTAAGTGTCAGAGCACAACACATTCAAGTAAATAACTTGGTTTAAAAGGGCACAGTATGTAATATTTGATGACCAACTTTGGCCTCTGGAGACTTAAGATGTAAAGTACTAATTACACGATGGCCTTTTTGAAAAATACTTGGCTGTTCTGCCTTCAGTACTAACAGGAAGGTCACTAGCAAATATTGAAGACTTAATTTTTGCATTTACGCCTTTCCAGTATGACTAATAGCACTTCCTTTACTGGTACTGCAATGATGGAAATACTGTACCTGCTCTGGTCTGGCTGAGGTGCCTAGTTCAGTGAGGAAATAACCTCCAAATAGTTACCAGGCAGATAGGATAACTGCCTGTGTGACTTGTATTCAAGAAGGTTTAAAAGTTGTGTTTATTCTTTAACAAAAACCCCCATTTTGTTCTTTTAAAGGTATCACTTAAAGGATGTGATTGTTGGAAAAATTTATTTCCTCTTAGTGAGAATAAAAATTCAGCACATGGAGTTGCAGCTGATCAAAAAGGAGATTACTGGAATTGGTAAGAAAAACAAAGTCCAAAGGAAATGGCTACTTGTATGCCAGTTGAACCTTACGCAGACCTGGAGAGTGAAGTCAGTAGTTGCAGCTCTGGCTAAACTAGTGCTTCGCGAACTTTTTTTCTCACTGGTGTTTGACTACCATTTGCATTTTGTGCTTTGGCAATAATACTTAGTAGTCAACATTGTCAGTCTTTCTAATTGTTCTGGGTTTGTGACTCCTGTGACTCTTCACAAATGGGAAGAGTCACAAATGGGAATGTCATAAATGGAACTTGGGCATAAGTAAGGAGTAACTTTATCAGCCTTAATAGATAATGAACAAGGGAAAAGGTGTAAAATGCATCCTGAAGACCCCCTTGCCTCTACCGAAATTAACTGGTGAAGGGGGCATGGTAAACATTAGCATGAATCAGCCATGTTCTAGAAGTGTGTCATCTTCAGTCATTCTAAATCTGATACAATGGAAATACCAAGTGGTTTTGAAGCAGAAACAGCTTGATCATTGCAGATCAGACTTGTACACGCTGGAATGAGGAAGGCAGTAAGGGGCTGTGGCTCATGACTTCATTCCCCAGTGGCTGGGGTTCTTGGGAGCTTCTTGTATGGAGGATGAGAAAGCTTCCAATAGAGGAAGGGCAGAAAGCTCTACTTTATTTCTGGCTCTTGAGATGGCTGATACATTCACATTTCTAGTCTGAGTATGGCCTAGCAGCATCAGTTGCTAGCACTGCTCACCAGACACAGCAGTTTCATGATTCCAGCCCTTCATACTTGTTCCTTATTTAAAGCTTGCATATCCAGTGCTCCTTTGAAGCCCTGGCTACTGCCTGTTCTATGTCAGCAGGGAGGGGAGAGGATTTTGCTTGCTCTAGCCATGTCTAACTTATATGCAAGACAAAGGCAAAAATGCAGTGATGTGTTAATTTAAATGTTGCTGAGTGGAAGTTGTTGTGATAAAGTTTTGTAAATGTTTAAAACTGAAGTGTGTGTTCTCACAGTGAAAACTTGTTTCATCAGGACCCAGTACCACAACAGAGACCGAAACCATTGCAAAGTACGAAATAATGGATGGTGCACCAGTTAAAGGTAAATAACTGTGATTGTTTTAAAGGGTGAGCATTCAGTGTTAAAGCACTGTTTAAAAGATCTGGGGGACAAAAGATGACTTAGACAATTTTTTTTTTTTACTGGAGAAACCACACTTCTCCTTAGGTTGCTGAAATGATGGTGCATTTTCTATTCAGAGCAGACATTTTTATGGACTTAAGGCATTTCACTCAGAATCCTAGTAACTTTTATCCTTATTTACCATTGGAAAATCTATGACTGATCCTTTTATCAAACCTGACTCCTATGGTGTAGGCCCACTCTCTAGAGTTCAAGATACTGATCCTTCTGGCTTCACATGCTTGCACTGAGAATGGCTTCCCACTTTTCATTTCTTACTTGTCTCTGTGCTCAATGTTATGCTTCTGATTTTTTTTTGTGCTTTATTTTTGTCTTGTGTGTGTGTTTCTTTTTATCTTTAACTGAGGAACAGGCAAAGACAGTGCTTAGGAATGAGCTTTTATTTTTCTTATCTTCTGAAACAGTATTAATTAAAGTTTTAAGGAACTAATTCAAGCTTTCTTTTTTTTTTTTTTTTTAAGGTGAATCGATTCCTATAAGACTGTTTCTAGCAGGCTACGACCCAACTCCAACAATGAGGGATGTGAACAAAAAATTTTCGGTGAGGTACTTCTTAAACCTGGTGCTTGTGGATGAAGAAGACAGACGATACTTCAAACAGCAGGTATCGTCCATAGCAGTCTTCTTGCAGAATTTTCTAGGCTCTTGTACATGCTGCTTGGAACCTTCAGCAGGTTAGAAGCCACCTGTGCTTCATGTGTGGCATAAGTATGTCTGCTGGCAAGTGTGTTGGCAGCTTTATAGATAATGTTGCAGAATGGAGCCAAGGGGGATGTTGGATGCTGTTTCAGCAAGGATAGGATGCTCACTTCTATAGAGCCAACCTTGCATTGGGAAGACCCAGACAAAACACTGTGTGGGTAAAATGAGCTACTGGTGCATTTGTTTGCTTTCTTAAACTGCTGCAGAGAAATCTCCCTCCAACATTAGCCCAGGTTCTAAACTGTAAAGTCTTAATAAAAACTAAGACATTTGACTGAAAATGTTACAAAAGATGAGGTGATGCTGAAGAAAGGAGTAGGCAAAAAGGTCACTGCAAGAAGCTCTGTGGTTTAGATCAGAATTTTCCTATTACCGAGTAGACAAGACAGTACAATTAAACATGGAAATCAAGAGGTAGCTGGAGCATGCAATGGCTATGATAGGCTTTGGATTTTCAGAAAAGGAGAAAGAAAAATTTATTGAACCCTTTAATACTATGAAAGTTGGGGGTAGGATAGCTAAGGAAGAGGTGACTATTCAAGATTGCAAGTGTTCAGGTAGTAACTAAATGTGTAAACTTAATGGTCTTGTTCTGTTACTTTCGTATGAACTGTGCTGGTAAGCAGTGGGGATGCATTTTTGTGTGGGCTGTTGTGTTGGGTTATTTTTTTTTTTCCCCAAAAGTCTTAGTTTAGCAGAAACGTAAGATACTTGATGCTGTTGCCTTAATGGTAAATGTTGGTTTTAAGAGTGTTTTTCTTCCTCAAATAGGAAATAATTTTATGGAGAAAAGCTCCTGAGAAGCTGAGGAAACAACGGACAAACTTCCACCAGCGTTTTGAATCTCCAGAGTCACAAGCATCTGCTGAGCAACCTGAAATGTGAACTGGTCTAAGGTGAAAAACTTTGCAATGCTTCAGCAGGTTAAAGACGGCAGCAGCCTGTGGGAAAAGAAGGCCAAATTTCCCATTACAACTGTCTTCCTTCATCTTGCAGTGCTGCGTTTACCATACTACTAAAGCGTTCTTCAGTTAAACATTCAAGTATGTATATACATTTAAAATAAAGTGCTTTCTCAAACACTGGAACTTTCTTAAGCTACTATTTTATACTGCACATTTACTTTTATTTGATAATGTTATATGCACTTGGGTATGCATATGCTTAAATCTAGTTGTTTCCATGCATGGTAGGCTGGTATATTTGATTTTTGCTGCTCACCTCTACAGTGTAGTCTAAAGCATTTCCCTTCTCTCATGTTGTTTATTGCATGTTTGTTTCCAATGTTGCTTATTTGCTTTGTTTTGTTTTGAAACAGCATTAAGACACAATTGACTAAATCACACTAAAAATCAAGGTTTATGGTGCATTTGTCCTAAGTCTCCTAATTACTACATTAGGCAGGGTTTAACTGAAGCTGCATGTACATGCACTATGGCTGTGGTAACTGTGGAGCCTTCAGACACCTCACCAATGGTTCTAAGAGGCTTTGAACCTGTCAGTAACAAAGAAAGTTTGGAAGGCATCTCTGCCCTCCCTCTCCCAGTTCTCTGTCAAACTTCTCTAAGCCTTTCATGAGTTGCTCCTCATGACTTTTGGGGGCTTGTTACCCTGTAATTAGTGACTGTAGAGATGTTGTAATGAGTTCACCTTCAGGTGGTGAGTGGGTAAAGTATTTGAACATAGTTACCTTAATGATGAAGTAAATGCTGGTAACATTGATTATTTTGCAAATATGTGAAACTGTGTTTCCTCCTGGCTTAATGATTCCACTGTCTTCACAGTCAGTCTCTGTAACTGTCCTGACAGGAGAGGCAAAGCATCCTCAAAGGACATCCTTGTGGGCCTGTGAGAGCGCAAACAAGCTTTTTGTAGTCTTCTGGAAGGGTATTTGAAGCCAGGCAAGCCTTAAAACTTAGCAGCTTGTCTGGCACAGCAGATTGTTGTCTTTATCATCATCTCATAGGTATTTAGTGTTTGAAGAAGTAGCTTAAAGGAGTTAGCCAGCGTTCCTGTGTTCACCACAGAGTGGAGTCTGTTCTCAGAGCTGTGGCTTGGGCACAGATCGAAGCCTGCTGTGAGGAAGGCAACTTGCACTTGGAGTTCCCTTGGCCTTTAAGCCAAGGCTTCTCAACTCCGCTGCAAGTGTCATTGGTAACCTTACTTTATGAGTAAGTAAATAATCAAATTACATTTCTGTAAGAACTGTTTTATTACTGTGGCACTTTGATAAAGCAAAGATTCTGTGTACTTTATGCTAGGGTACTCCTAACGTGGATGTCTTTGGCTGAGAGCAAATCCAACTCCCTCATGTAAGTGCCTGTTCAGAAACTTAAAAGAATAAAGTAAAAATAAAAAAAAAAAAAAAGCCAAATATTTTCATGGTCACTTGCATGTTGTAAACCTGGGAACGATGATTTTGAACAACTTGATTGTACTTAACCAGCCTGAGATTGTGCAACCATGTGTAACGAGCGGGGCGCGAACACGCAGAGCTGCTGTTGGAACGATTAAACCAGCTGTATTCTCACTGACGCGCTCCTGTGGTCGATGGGCGCTCCCCTCCCTCAGGGCACCTCCCGGGGCGGGGGGGGGGGGGCGGCAGGGTGCGCACGCGCGGGAGGGCGGGCCGGGCGCGCGGCGATGACGCGCTGGCCGCGCGCCGCCGCCCTTGTCCGCGGATGAGTCGCTGCGCGTGGCCGCTGCTGCGGCGGCTCCAGGCGCGCGCGGGGCTCGCGCTCCGGCATGGCGGCGGCATCCCCCGCGCGCGCCCCGTCGCCTCCTCGGCATCGTCCTCCGCCGGGGACGGCGGCGCTTCCCGCGCCCCCGACACCTCGCTCTTCGTGCCCGTGCCTCTGAAGCCCGGCCTCGGCGGCGCGGCCGAGGAAGACGTGGGCGCCGAGCTCACGCGGCCCCTCGACAAGGGTGAGTGCGGGCGGGACCGTGAGGGGACGGGCGGGGAACCCTCACGCACCGACCGGGAGGCCTCGCCTGCCCTCCGCCCGCCGGGGCCGCAGGCGGGCTGGCGAGGCCGCACCTCGAGCGCTGTGTGCAGCTCTGGGCCGCTCAGCTCAAGTAGGACATTGAGGGGCTCGAGCGAGTCCAGAGAAGGGCAGCGGGGCTGAGGAAGGGGCTGGAGCGCAAATCTGATAAGGAGCGCTGAGGGAGATGAGGGGTGGGCGGGCTTGGCCTGAAGGAGGGGAGGCTCAAGGGACACCTTCTCTCTCTACAACTCCCTGACAGGAGGGTGCAGCCACTGGGGTGGGGTTGTGCTCCCACCGAACAGCAACGGAACAAGAGGAAATGGTCTCAAGTTTTGCCAGGGGAGGTTTAGGTTGGACATTAAGAGAAATTTCTTCACCGGAGGAGTGATTAAACATTGGAAGGGTTTGCCCAGGGAGATGGTGGAGTCACCATCTCTGGAGGTGTTTAAGGAAAGAGTGGTGGCACTTAGTGCTCTGCTCTGGTGTACAAGGTGGTGTTCAGGCATAGGTTGAACTAGATGATCTTAGAGGTCTTTTCCAGCTTGATTGATTCTGTAATTTTATGACCCTCCTGAGTGCTGAGGGCCCTGCTGCTCTCGGGTCCTTCCCTGGAGCCAGGAAGACACTCCCATTAAGAGCAGGGGGTCTTTCACTGCAGGGTCTCTGACCGGTGTAGCAGCTCGTGAAGTGGGAAAAAGGCTGTTGGGTGAGATAACACCCGATGATGGGGTTTTACTAGGCATGTGGTGGGATTCGTGGGACTGTCCTGTGCAAGGCTAGGAGTTGGCCTTTGATGATCCCTGTGGGTCCCTTCTAGCTCAGAATATTCTGTGATTGACCCAGGCCAGCAGGCATGCCCTGTATGGAGGAAACACTGCTGGCCTGGTTCCTTCATTCTCTGTTTTGGCATGGTCAGAGTAAAGGTGCTTGGCTTGGGGCAGGTCCCGCAGCTAAACTGGAATATCGTGCATTCCAGAACCATAACTGTAACTGAAGTTCAGAAGCATAGTTTTCTCAAATATTGGTGTTGCAAACAGAAGAGATTGTCTGTGTGTGCATAGATCAAAAGTGGGCACAGTGATAGGACAAGGGGGAATAGCTTCAAACTGACAGAGGGTAGGTTTAGATTGGATATTAGGAAAAAATTCTTCCCTGGGAGTGGGGCGAGAGCCTCGCACAGGTTGCCCAGAGCAGCTGTGGATGTGGACACATCCCTGGAAGTGTCCAGGGCCAGGCTGGATGGGGCTGTGAGCAACCTGGTCTAGTGGAAGATGTCCCTGCCCATGGCAGGGATTGGAACGAGATGGTCTCTAAGCTCCATTCCAACCCAACCAGTTCTGTGATTCTATGACTCCATGATCTCTTTAAAGATTTGGTAAATAAGAGACAAGTTCTTGATTCTTTGATGCTTGCTGATCCAAGAGCATTAAGAGTGTAAATGGAAACCTTTTTCTTCATATCTTCTTCTAATAAAGTGTTCTGATGGCATATTATTTATATTAACTCCAGAGTATAGGGGCATGGGAAAGTAATTTTAATTGATCAGAACTTTGGAGAAAAGAATACTTGGCCTTGAAAGCTAAAAAAAAAAAAAAAAAACTAGTTAGGAAGAAGAATCCTGAACAGCTGTAATACAAAATCTGTGTTGTCAGACTTGTCTTTTATATGGATAGTGCATTCCTCCTGTGCCAATAAATATGAATGCTAGCTCCTTACTTGTACGTTACCTGTTGTCGTATTTATTAGAGAAGCAATTTTTGCTGGATTTATTCAAAGGTACACTAAAATTCTCTGGGGAAAATAAGTACAGATTCTGTTTGGTCTCTGCTAAATTGTTGAGAGAGAACAAATTGGCTAAAATGTGTGCTCCTTCAGGTGAAAATTAACTACTTCAGGTAGCCTAAAGTTCTTCCATAGCAGCCAGGTGACCTGTGTGGTGCTCATCTGGCTTGCTGGCCTCTAGTGCTCTCTTTGTTGCTTTTAGCAATATTTTGAAAAAACAATAATGTATTTAAAAAGTATTGGTATTTTGAAAACAAATAATGTTAGAGAGAAAACTGAACAAGACCTTCATTAAAAAATTGCTGTTTTTAAAAGTTAAATAAAAGAGTCTTCCTTTGCTTCCCCCCTTCACATTCTGACCACACACAGTATTATGCATCTGGTTTTTTATATTTTAAATTAAGATGCTTTGTCAGATTCTGCTGCCAAATACTGAACTAGATTCAAGAAACAAATATATGTATTTAGGGACTTCCTGGTTACAGCTCGTGAAAAAATTTTGTTAGTGAACATAATTCCAGTGTGAATCATCCTGTTAGCTTGTTACTTGCTCAAGTGAGAGTGATTATAGTTTTCACACTAGTCAAACTATGTTAGGAAGACAAAAGACTTTTTAGAAGCTTACTTTTGTAAAGCCAGTTGTAAAAGACTTCATAACAAACCTGGAATTAATTCACTACTTCTGTTTTCCATGATTTCATAGGAAGTGTATCCCCGTGAGTGCCGATGAATGCTTTCAGTTTTGGTGTCTGCATCTTCTATATCAGTTGTCACTGAATATCAGTTCTGTGGCTTAAATTGTCAGACCATGGGGCTGTGCTTACTTGTGGGAAATGCAAGTCAGGAAAGACCAGGTATTGGCCGTAATTCATGTGGCAGGAACAGGAGATGGCTCAACAAGGGGGTTAGTTAGATGCTGAAGGTTGCTTCAACTGGACAGTGGGAGTCCAATAGTTGGGGAGGAATTCTAAAATAAAGCAGTTCAGCTGCCCCAGTGGTAGCATACAGCCTGCCTGCAATGGATTGTTGGCATCAGAGATACAGGGAAAGGACTCAAAAGTTTTCCTGCAAACGGGATTGAAATGTTTAAATGAATCTGATACGTTGGAGACTAACTGCATAATTTCTGAACTTAACTGCAGTCTGGCTGTCTTTTTACCTAGAACCTTAAAAATGCTGCTGAGAAGTCAAAGTAATGGAGGAGTAAGAGCTAAAACACAGTTCTAGAATGAGAAAATGGTAAAAAAAGGGAAATTTCAAAACATGAGTGAATGAAAGAAACGGTGGTGGTTGAGGCAGGACACACATGTCCTGAGTGTGTACCCCGATTGCTACCTGTATGTGCAGTTGGATTAAGCTCACATGGGCTGCAATGCCAGCTTTATTTTCTTTTTATTTACTTCCTTAACAAGTGTTTGTGCTTAGGAAGGATCATGACCTTGGATGTGGGGCTGCATGGTCCCAGTGTCGTGTTGCCTTGGATAGTAACGTGTTTTGGCACTGACCTTTTAATCTTGTAGTAAGGCCAATGGGTTGTGAATTTAGCTATGTGGTTGATGATGTGTTGGTTGCTAAAATTTCTTAGGGATGCTCTGAGGAGAATTCAGCCCTGTGCTTTCTTGTACTGCACTATTTTCCAATCTGTCTTTGATTTTGGGGCCCTTAAACATTTTCTGATCAGTATGAATGCCTGCATAGGAAATGTAATCCTGCTGACAGCCTTGCTTGGTTGCCTTTGGGAACATTTCAGAATGTGAGTTAATCCATTAATAGTCTCCTGTAGCTGTGCATGGAGTATGGGATTTGCATTTAAATTTGCCATATTCTTGTCACCTGGTGATTTTCATTGTGCCAAGTGGAATATCTCTGTTACAGTTTTTTAGAGAGGCAATCTTTCAGTAATTTAAGGTTTATCTCATGGGAAGCTTTCCATGTCATGTTAGACAGTTACAGAGTTAGTTGCAGAGAGCAGAGCTTGACAGTGTTGTGTGCAGTGACTTGAGCTGACACCAGGGGTGTGCTGCATTTATCACTGCTAACCATTTATAATGCAGGGTTCCTAGACTTGAGTTTTAAGAACAATGTAACCTCATTAATAGGTGTTCATGATATTTGCTAGATTTTTGTGAATTTCTGATTTGCTGTAGATGGAGAGGGGACACATCTCTTTGCACTGTGATTTAACGAACATTTAATGAACTAAAATCAGCATGTACCTGAGTAAATACAATTTTGTTGCAAACTGAACCAGCCTTTTAGGGGAGGGAGTTTATTAATATTTTTATATGGGATTTTATACAAACTAAGCTGACTAATTTCTGACATATATGAAGAAACTCTGGTTTTTTTCTTCCCTCCTTTTATTTAACCTGAGAAAAGGAAGGAATACTGTGTGTGGCTTACCTGATCTTTCTGAAGAGTCTGTCTTGGAATCAGGGTGAAGGGAAGAACATACCAGGATGTTTATTAAAAGCTGTCACCAAGTAGTTCAAGCAGATTTGCTTTTCCTATTAAAACCTCCTGATGGGTGCTGATTAAAAGCAAACAAAAACCTACCCCAAACATTAATTAGTTTGTTCCATGACATGTTGGCTGCAGGTTCCTATCTTCATGTACTAGGTGGACATGGCAGGCGCCATCTTCGTGGAAGTTCTTAATCTGCTGCAGTTGAAGATTGTCCTTCTCCACAATAGTCCCAATGTCGGTAATTGATTGTATTTAATTTAGGGAGAGTTCATTTGAGTCTGTTCAGCATGGAAAGATTCCCTCTCTCCAGAGTAAGGAGAATATAAACCAGGATCTTTGGGCCAGGAGAATGTGACTTAATTTTGAGGAAGCTAAAAAAATAAGTTATTTTTTTCTACAGGTGAAGTTCTAAAAAACTTAAACAAGTTCTACAAAAGAAAAGAAATTCAAAGACTAGGAGCAGAAAATGGATTAGATGGTAAGAAAACGTTCTATGTTTATATTATTTTAATGTGAAATCTGTTTTAATTCAGATGTGGTATTAGATGTGATCATTTATCACAACCAACATATTATTTATGTTGTCCCTTTCACTTGGTTCAAATAACATTTATATTTACTTTTAATAGCTTATATTAAGGTATAGGTTTTTAATGGACTGCATCAGTATTTTATTGGGTGTTTACAAATAGAGTTTTCTGATTTTGTTCTTTTTTTTTTTCTGCAGCTCGCCTCTTTCACCAAGCATTTATAAGCTTTAGGAAGTATATCATGGAATCCAGTTCTGTGAGTGCTGATTTGCATATTATTCTCAATGATATATGCTGTGGTGCAGGCAAGTATCTGGAGTGCTTGTAAAATAAAATGTGCATTTTTTCCTTGTTTTTGACCTGTATAATTACCTATGTACATGTGGACCCCCTACTATGCTGTCAGAGAGATTAAAAATCCCTGCTTCCTTATCTGAAACATCTGTGCCCATCTAGGAAATGTTCTGTTCTTAAATCTTCTGAGGTGGAAGTGAAAGATGTGAAGGTGTTAGCGAGAAGAAGCCTGTTGTTTTACAGCATTTGTTCAGGGCTGAAGTGAAAGCAGAGCTGTTCTGTTTATTCCTCTCTTTAAAATCCAGTAGTCACTAGGGGGCACTTGGAGAGCTTTCTCCCGGCCAGGTGGTGTTAGGGACAGCTTTGTGACAATGCTCTGTTTCCCTGTGGCACTCACAGAGGTGTGTTTGCTTGCTTAGTGCATCCTGTGCTGTAATTATCAGCACTTAACTGGGAGTTGAAGCCAGCTGGGAACAGCAGAACCAGCCTTTTCCAGGGCTTGAGCTGCATTGTGTGTGTGTGTGTGTGTTTTAATGATGGGAATTTAAAGGTTACGGAGGCCGTTAGTTTTATCTTAAAATGTAAATGGGTAGATTTTGAATGTTGGCGATGTTAGGAAATTGTCTCTTTCTATTATTTGTACATAAAATGTTCCATAGGATTTTCTCATTTCCACTCTTTATTTAGCTAGATATGAACGTTATGCCTTAAAACTCACGTATAAGAAATACTGACTTTTTTTTTGGTTTTGCTTTTCCGAAGGTGATAATTAAATATATTACAGGGTTTTCTTTATTTTCGCAATAATTTCGGTTCACTGAATAGTAATAGCCACCCCCAAAATAGAACATCCCCCCAAAACCAAAACAAAATAATAAAACCCCAACAAACCCCAAACCACTGCTTTTTCTTGTGTATGTGGTTGTTTGATAATAACAGTTTTTTAGATCAAGATAATTCTTGGAAATTCTGTGACAACTGAACAAGTAGGAGTGTGGACCTGAAGTAAAACTTCTAAGGCCACATGTCTACCTTGCAAACATTCACAAGAGTGAACCTGGATTTCTCTTCTGAGTTGATTTTAGCATTTTTATTTTCTTTCCTAGGGACTGGAAACTTAAAATTTGGAACCAACATCCTAAGTCTTGATAGCATAGAGAAGCTGCAAGTCTGTTTTTCTCCATTTATTCATGAAGGCACTTTAGAAGCTTTTATTTTATTTTATTCCAAGGCAGCACATGAATTTAGGCAGAAAAGGCTAAAATCTCCTTTAGGGCAGAAAGGTTCTTTCTCATCCAGCTTTTCCACAGTTTCTCATTTTGTTTAGGAGTTCTCTAGGCATGTAGGCTGACTGGAGTGGATATACTGAAATATGTTTTTTCATGTTAGTGTGTTTGTATTACATTGCTAAATGAGTCCATGTACTTGTGTTGGTTTCCCTTTCTGACATTGAGATAATTACTGAACTTTGTAGAGAGCCAGAAGTTGAAAGAATTACGTAAGTGTGGGGTGGAAGTAGCAGAAATTTTTTTTCAAAGTTTATTATGAAGGTACATACTCAGATAAGCATGCAAACTTTCTGAAAAGGGTTTGTCTTCCAGGTCACGTGGATGATCTGTTTCCGTTTTTCCTGAGGCATGCAAAGCAGATCTTTCCAATGCTGGACTGCATGGATGATCTGCGCAAGATCAGCGATTTGAGGCTGCCGCCCAACTGGTCAGTGTGCTGAAGTGGTTGCACTGTTTTCTTACTGTCATAGAATTTCACAGTCTGTGGACTTAAGTGTAATTGTGCTACATTTTCAGTTCCGTTTCTCTGTTTTTACAGTAATTTGTGTCAGGAACTCTTACACTTTTTACAAGATACATCACAATGAATTGAAAAGAAAATAAGATTATATCAGCTATGAAAGTCACTGAGTTGGTGTGGCTTTTCCAGGAAGCTGTTTTCTGACCTTTTGTTTGGGAGGTAGCACATCAAAATATTAAAATATTAATAAACTCAAGGAGAGAGAGATAGAGGAGTAGTGAGAATTATTTTGAACACAACATGTGAATTTCACTCTGTATCTTTGAAAGCATTATATGATTTAGAAGATCAATGTGTAAGAGATAGTAACATCCTTATACGGTCTCTAAGAGCTTGATATTTCTGCTTTTAACACACGTTACAATCTATTAATAAATAAGCACTTAAGCCAATTTCCAGTTTCTCCTGAATCAATATCCAGAGAAATGTTCAATGTCTGCTTTTTTTTTGTCTGTGCTATAGGTATCCAGACGCCAGGGCTATTCAGAGAAAGATAATATTCCATGCTGGTCCTACAAACAGTGGAAAAACGTACCATGCTATCCAGAGATTTTTATCAGCCAAATCTGGAATATACTGCGGTCCTCTAAAACTTCTGGCTCATGAGATCTTCCAAAAGAGTAATGATGCTGTCAGTATGTCATATTACTTACCAACATCCTTAGTAGTGGAACTGTCTCATGAATGCATGTCTGTAAAGTCCTGTAGTGGCCCCAGGAGGTCCCTGAAGCCCTTGCTTGAAGAGGTGCCTTTGCTTTGCAGTGGTGTCAGCTCATGTGAAACCAGTTGTGCATTTCTGCTTTAGGAGCAGAATGAACATCATTTCCCCAAATGGAACAGTGCTGTCCCCAAAGCACATGCTGTGCAATCATCCCTGTAACCTGCTTCTCTTCTTCTGTAATTTGTTGCTCCCCAGGTTAGCCGGGTTCTACTGTTAGTTTTTTTTAGCATAGGGATCATGCTGCCTTCTACCCATGACCTTTATTAAAGCTTGTACATGAAAATTTACCCTTGCTTAATTCCCCTCAACCTTCTGCTTCAGTGTTCAAATGTATTTCACTTCACCATCTTTGAAAAATTCTGCAGATTCAGATGTATTGAGTTGAAGAGCAGTGTCCTGTATCAGGTCCCTGGAGGAAATTTTTATTAGTGTTTTTTATTGTTTATGGCATCTTTTTGTACATAAAATAGTATTTTATTTAATTTAAATAATTTAAACTCACTCACCGGTGTGTTTCCAGCTGCACAGAACCAGACCAGTTCTGAAGCATTACAACCACATATCACACGTTAATACAGCACAGTGTGTATGTACAGTAGTGATGTGATTCCTCTTTTTTTGATGTAGAATTTGTAATTTCTAGTATCAGTCTATCCAGGCAGCACATAAGAAAGATTGGCTTGTCCTGGGAGATACCTGTAATGTATCACATATGTATTCATGCAGTGACTGTGGGTACCATGCAGTGATCTTCCTTGCTAGTGTTTACTGAACTTTTCTCCCATGTGTTTAGTGTGTGTGAGAACTTTTCACTTGGCAGCTCCTGGATCATATTTAGGCCCTTGAGACTTAAACAGGGCTTTCAGCATGGCTCTGCAGGTGGCTGTAGGTATGGATGGAGCAGCCATCAGCACGGAGGAGTGTAGGACTGGCAGGGTGCTGGCTGCAGCTGTCTCTCACAGCTGGTCCTCATGATCTCTTGCTGTTTGAGTGTAAGGCAGCAGGTGAGGGTGGCAGCAGGGCAATTGCCAAAGGAGCTGGAGCAGGCTAGAGCTTGCAGGGCTCCTTCACTGCTGGGCCTGGCTTTATGGTGCCCTTGTGCTCTTCTGACAGTTCTTTTGTGGCAGATGTGACAGCTCTGAAATGCTCAGGGGAAGATCTAACCTCCTGCAGGAGCATGGGAAGGAATATAATTACAAATACTACCTCTTCATTATAACTTCAGTCTGATAGGACTTAAATACAGGGCAACAGGTCTCTCAGGGCAACAAGGCTGAGTAGTTATTTCCTGGATAGCTTCTATCATACTGTCATAGAAACTACTGTAATAAACTGATTTTGTCCTCTTTGGAAAGGCGATTCTTTTATATTAAAGAAACTCAACCTGTGATTTCTGAATGCCTTTAGAATGTGCCATGTGACTTGGTGACAGGAGAAGAGCGAGTGTATGCCAATGAAGATGCCAGACAAGCTCCTCATGTTGCTTGTACCATTGAAATGTGCAGCACTAATACACCTTGTAAGTACACGTAATTGTTCCAGTCCTATCTGTGCTGTTGTTATGTGTGTTATTACTTGGACTCAAAAGTAGCTGAGATCTTCTTTTTCACTCTTATTGAGCAATTTCTGAACTATAATAGAGCAGTTCAAGAAACCTGGATCATCTTAGAATAGCTTTTTGGTGGTAGAGGATTAGGTTGGTTTGAGCCACCTTTTGTTAGAAAACCTGTGAGTTCCTTCATGTCTTGTACTGCTGTTTTAGTTGCACTTATTTGATGCATCTTTTTTTTTTTTTTTTTTTTTTTTTTTTGTTTTAAGATGAAGTTGCTGTGATTGATGAAATTCAGATGATCAGAGATCCTGCCAGAGGTTGGGCTTGGACAAGAGCCCTCCTAGGTAAGCTTGTTGGTGTTGGCAATGAATTAGCTTAATGACACATGAAATTCAAGCTTAGCAGTGAGTATATTCATAAGTGGTTACAATACATGATGCAAAATAAAAGTATTTTTTCCTCATGTCTTCTCAGAGCGAGTTAGAGAGATACTCTGCCTCAAAAGATTGGTCTGCATGACTCCAAGTTACTTGTCGTATTTTACTTAACAAATGGGTTTTTAAAAATTTATTTAGATGTCTCTTTTATTTTTCCTTCCTTGGATAATAAGGAATCTTTACTACATTATGCTGTCCTTTCACATTGGTTATTTCCAAGAAGTATGCTTTTCTGTTCAATTAAAACAACAGCAGTTTTCAAGAGACTGCCTTATGTAGAGATACTATATAGGAATGGCAACTTTAAATATTTTTTGTGTTAATTTCAAATGGCTCATTTATAGAACTGCATCAATCTGTTGTATTCTTAGAAGAAACCTCATTTTGATAATTTTAGAATTTTTCAAGGGGAATTTTTGAAACATTTTTCCTTGTATTTGGAACAGAAGTTTGGAATCTGATTCCCCCTCAGCCTGTCCTTTCATTGCTTTTGATTCTAAGTTCAGCAGATTTGTCGCACTTCCTTTGCCTCCTATTTTTCCCTTTTCTGTTCTGACTGGATTAGTGGTGAATTCATGCAGAAAACAAAACTCTGCAGTTCTGCTATGGTTTGGGAATTAGTAAAACATTAGTAGTAAATGAAACATAGTCAAAGCTTTGCTCTGTTTGTTCGGTGACTGATGGTACCTCTTGTTTTGGCCAAGAGGGTGCAGTGAAGTATTGACTGCTCTGATTATCACACTAGTGAATTGTCAAATATCACCTGCTGCTAAGAGATCAAAAGCAGCTCTAAGGAACAGTGTACTGTGGGAGAGGCTTTAGGTGCCGTTTTGGGTCATTGAAGGAGGTGAAACACAGTCCTCACTGTGTTTAGCAAGCAAAATATAATTTTTGGATACCTTAAGAGTCAGCTAAAGCTACTGTTATATATAAACAAGTAACATTTTGCTTTTTATTTCACTGGACCTTGTTCAGGCCTCTGTGCAGAAGAAATCCATATTTGTGGAGAACCTGCTGCTATTGACTTGGTGACAGAGCTCATGTACACTACAGGGGAGGAAGTTGAAGTAAGTAATTCTGAGATACTATGAACAGAACATCAGATTGTCTTTGCTGTAAAACAAAGGAAAAGAAAGATTAGGGTCTTTTTGGGGAATTGCTGATCAAAGTTATCTTCCCAGAGCCCTTGTTAAAATGTTTCACAATTTCTGTAAAGCAAAGATGTTGCAAAGTTCTTTCTTTCTCTTTTTAAATAAAGGGACTCTTTTTCTGAAAGAAGGTAAGTGGTTTGATGAGTTGCCTTCAGGGGATTCTGCAGCTGGTACAGCTGTTTCAGGACTTTCTTTACAGTTCTGATCTGCCAGGAGGGCATGGTGGTCTCAAGTTTGCCGACTTTACAGGATCTGTTGGTAGTTATTCTTCATATGATGGAGTTTGAGTTTAAAAATACACTATCTTTGACAACTTTGATTCTAGGTCCGAAACTACAAGAGACTGACTCCTCTGACTGTGCTGGATTATGCCTTAGAGTCCTTGGATAACCTCCGTCCTGGGGACTGTATTGTCTGTTTCAGTAAGAATGACATTTACTCTGTCAGCCGGCAGATTGAAGCCAGAGGATTAGAATGTGCTGTCATATACGGCAGTCTGCCACCAGGTGAAGCACTCCTGCTTTTATTGTTAAGGGAATGTTCTGCTTCTTGATGCTTTTTTTGAGGAAAAAACCTCTTGTACTGCTTTCTTTATTTTAAAATAAAGCAGTGCAAGATTCCTAGTTTTGCTTCTCTGTATAGCTAGAGAAAGTAATCTGCTTTCCTTGACTGGTGTTTTAATCTTGGGATTAGACCTTTATTATGTACTTAATTTTGATCTTGAGATAGATATAATTAAATGAGGTCTATCCACAGCTCTGGGAATGATTTAAATCCCTCCTGCCCCCTCCCCCCAACAGCAGCCAAATACCTTTTTTTTTTTCTCAGCCTATTATAATGACATTGGGCTGAGTGATGCATTGTCTTTATTTTGTATGAAGTTTGCTATGTGAAGTGTTCTGTCATTCTGTTGTAGGAACAAAGCTTGAACAGGCAAAGAAATTCAATGATCCTGATGATCCATGCAAAATTTTAGTTGCTACAGATGCTATTGGAATGGGACTCAATTTGTAAGTACTTGCAGCAGGTTTTGGTACTTTTATTTTTCTTCAGGTGTGATGGCCATATTAATTTCCTTACTTTTTATCTCCCCAGTCTGATTAACTCTGCTAAGTATCTGCTGTGTCTAGACAACACAGTACATACATTTCAGTTTTGAAGTAGCAAGCAATTTGGTTAGGCAGAGCTAAGCTTTAATTTTAAAATTGATTCCAAGAACTAAATGGCTCCCTTGGCCTAATTCAGTGTGATAGTTGGCAGTGGATGACGGTGCCTACTGGATCAACTGGAGTCAAATGTGTTACATTGTCACAATTACCAGTCTCTTGCATTTCTGAAATATAGAGCAAATTCAGCCTGGTTTCAGGTGTATTTCATTTGTCAAGGAGATGCAGTCACATTGCTACAACCTGCTGAGGCAGGTGATGATGAATGGATTGGGACCTTAATAGGACATGGTTGGTGTGTACAGGCATAATGATTCTCCTGCAACTAGCCAGTAGTCTTATCCTGCCCTTTGGAATATACTGTGTCCATAAGTAGTATTTGTGATACCTTAATTTATAGAGGAGAAAAAAGGTTATAAAAAAAAAGCGAAATCTTTAATTCTTCATATTGGAACTAATTTGCAAAAAAGGATGCCTCTTTTTTTTTTTTTTTTTTTTTGTTCAAATGTTTCAGGTGTATAAGAAGAATAATTTTTAACTCTATAGTAAAGCCAACTGTCAATGAGAAGGGAGAGAAGGAAATAGACTCCATCACCACCTCCCAGGCTCTCCAAATTGCAGGCAGAGCTGGGCGTTTTGGCTCCTCCTTCAAACAGGGAGAAGTCACCACAATGCATCGTGATGACCTTGCGCAGCTGAAGGAAATTCTGAGTGACGCTGTGCCCCCTGTGAAGGTGAGAACCTCACTACTCTGGGTATGATTTATGATGTTTGGATCCCAAATTATTTTTCCTTGTGTCTGTTTACTATTTAGTAATAAAAATGGGTTGTGTTGTGCCAGAGGGACTTCGGATATATGTCCCATTTGAAGACTTGCCGTGTTGCTTTTATATTGAAGCTGCTCTTTTGAGAGTTAAAAGCTCAAGCACAAAAGTTCTTTAGTTTCAGATAAGTGTGCTAAATAAACTGGAGTCTGCAGGGTGCTTTGGTTTCTTGATTTCGTCTTTCAATATGTTGTTTCTGGTGCATTAACTTTAATACAATATTGAGAATTAATGAAAGTTTTTTTCTTTATTTTCCATTTAGGCAGCTGGCCTACATCCTACTCCTGAGCAGATAGAAATGTTTGCTTATCATCTTCCTGATGCCACTCTGTCCAACTTAATTGTAAGAGTGATAAAATATTAGGTTCTGCGTTAAAAATGAAGCAACATTTAAAACAAACGTGCACTTTGGAAACCTGACAGACAGCCTTATGTGTATTTTTTATCAGTTCGATTCTTCTCTCTACCATAGCTGTGACTGCAGATAGGTTTAGGATGCTTAACTTTTCTGTGTTACAATAAACTTGAAAACTGTTGAAATGTGTCAGTATTTCTACACATTTGACACTGTGCAGCAGCTTTTTCATTCCAGCTCTTCTGAATTATAAATGTAGACATTTTGGTCTGAGGCTGAAGATATTAGAGATTGAAATTTAGATAAATTATTTGAAAATATTTGGGAAACTAGGCTGGTCATGTCAGATTTCCACATACTTGAGAAAAACCTCGGGGTTTTTTCATGTTTCCGTGGATTTTGTGGTAAAACAGTCTGTAACTCTTGGAAAACGGATTTTTTGGGACCAATTTGATCTCCTCTTTAGGTACTAGTTCCTTTGGATGTACCTAAGCATTTTAAAGTAGAAGTTAAGCTTCCAATACGGTATTTAAAGAGCAGCATCCCAGCTTTTAGTAAACAGAAATTCTTGGCAGCTTTCATGGTTTTAAATGTGCATTATTGTTCTCTGCTAATGTGCTATTATGTAGCAAAATGTATATTTCTAACCTCGAGGTAAAAGATTATACCAGTAGACCTCCTGGAGGATTTAGGCCGGTAGTGTAACAGCACATCTTTAAAATTTTAAAATTAGTAATTTCTGGGCTAGCATAGGAGTATTAAGATAAAAACCGTGTGTTGTTTTTGGTGTCTTAAATATTTAGTCACATATTTAATTAAAAAGCTCAGTGTTTCTTTAAAGATGCTTTAAAAAAAAATCTTTCAAAGATTTACACTAGAGAAATAACTTTGGGGGTCCATAAAATTCCCCCTGCAGGGTGCACTGCATCTTTGATTTCTCCAAACCTTGAGTATGTCTCATGTTTTCTTTGAGCTCCTCACTTGGAATACTGTATTTAGCTTGCATTTTCTTTCTTTCTAAAATAGATCTGATCCTGACATTGAGCTAAAAATACCTCAATTACTGAATTTTGTGCTGTAAAATTAGCTTTTTGGGTTATGCCAAGTGACAAACCTGGAGAAACTTCTAAACATAGTGGTAACTGGTTTCTGTGATGGTGTTCTTTGAAACGAAAATGTACCCTTCCAGAACTTCGTGATTTCGGAGACTAATTGAAAATGTTTAAGTGTAGTGTGTTCTGTCTTCTCCTCTGATCCTGTGTTGGAGTATTTAATTCAAGTTCTGTTAAAAGGGCAGGGGTAGCTTCCCTGCCCCCTTTTTTATTACTGTAGTCAAATTTCATGGTTTTTAATTGTTCTTTTAGTATAACTAGCATTTAAACTCTGAATAATTACTTTGTCTGGTAATACAAAGTTTAACAACTCTCTCCTGTGATAACATTCTTTCATTTGGTTTTATTTTCACAGGATATTTTTGTGAGCCTTTCACAAGTCGATGGGATGTACTTTGTCTGCAATATTGATGACTTTAAATTTCTAGCAGATATGATTCAGCACATTCCACTAAATCTGCGATCACGATATGTCTTCTGCACTGCACCCTTGAACAGAAAAGAGCCTTTTGTTTGTACTACTTTGTTGAAGGTCAGCTATTTTTTTCCCTCAAAAAGCGTGGTGTTTATATTGGACCAAGAGGGTCTTGGTGCACTGGGACTGTATCTAGCGGCTGTATTTGTTGTGGGTTTTGCCATCAGATCATTTGAGACCGTTCTTAAAATGCTTACAGGTAGTATAAAATATATAAAATAGCTGGACATGTATTTTTTCCTAATTGAATTCTTCACTATTTTTATTGGCCAAGGCTTTTAACTTCTGAAAGCTGGTTCTTGTGATGTAAATTAAAGTTTTGGATAGCTTTTGTGCTGTTTGCCTCAGAAAATCCTGCCACTTGTCCTTGCATGTGAGCTCTGAACTGGGAGAGATGAGAGTTGTGTTCCCTAGTCACTTGTGTACTTTTAAGCTTTGCACTACAGTGTTCCTAAAAGTAGTCATTAAGAACCAAGTTACTGCTCCTTCAGGGTGTTGTTAATAAAAGAAGAGAATGTCGGATTAAGGGTGACTGCTGATGTTTTAACACAGTTACATAGAATTAAAATCTCAGAAAGCACAGAGCTGTACGTTGCTCTCAGAATTATGTCACTTCACTTTTCAGGCCTGGATGAATTGTTTTTTGCTTGCCCCCAGAGTAATTATTTGGGGGAATTTGGAGTCAGCTGATTTCTCAGTTTTTCAGGATTAATTATAATGTCGTTTGGGACTGTTACTTTGTTAGACAGCATTGCCATTGTTCCCTTTTTAGAAACCGCGTTAAACTTTTAAAATGAAATAGTATAAAAATGAAACTGATGTGGTACCCTCATGTCACAAATATTAGAACCCTGCTTTTCAAAAATGGCTAAAAAGCTTCTTTAAAAAATCAGTAATTGATTAAAGAGTTGAAAAAAGTGCCTGACTAAAAAAATTCTGAGCATTTGGATTCCAAGTAATGAAGATGTAGAGGGGCGTAATGTGGTGTTAGAGAGAGGAAGGCTGTTCTGAATGCTGTGTGAATTTTTAAGTCCCATTCCTTGGTCATACCACACTTCTAGTATCAGCCTGTTAAAAAGCAGTTGTTCCAAGTCATCAGTGCTCTTGAAAACTTAGATTTAAATCTTACTTGACTTGTTTTTCTCTTAGTCAAAGAGCAGAGCGTCTGGGTTTCAGAAGGGTGGATTTTTTGTGCAGATTAATCTGTTTGGGTTGTGACTAGTGTGTTTCCTGAACTAGGGAATACATTTGATGCTCTAAAGCCTGGCGACTTAGAAACAAGATAATTAACCAAATGGGGAGGGGAGGATTAAAAAAGACACAAAGTCCATCTGCTTTGCTTGATGAAATCAAATGCCTTCAGTGTTACGTTTTTCTGGACAGCTCTGTGCTTTTGTTGCTTAACTCTGTGCATGGCCTGTGGACAAATTGTGTTAATGAGGCCCTGGAAAGGAGAGGTGACTCCTGTGTTGAGTAATTAAGTAAAAGAATGTGTGGCATTTGGATTGTGTAAAACAAAGCAGATATTTTCTGGAGTATTCTATGTATACAGACTCCAGGGAATTTAACTCTTTGGGGATTTCTTCTTTCCTGACTAACTGAGCACTTCACTGAATATGCTTGTTTTTCAGTTTGCACGACAGTTCAGTAAAAATGAGCCTCTGACGTTCGACTGGCTCTGCCGGCACACCAAGTGGCCCTTAGCTGTTCCAAAAAATATCAAAGAACTTGTACACCTTGAAGCTGTGCATGATGTTTTTGACCTCTATCTGTGGTTAAGGTATTGTCTTTGTGCTTGAAAACCGTTTTTTCATTTTTGCCCTAATATTTATGACTTACAGTCCTAGAAGCGCAGTGTCTTTAAGTCCGTATGGGTGTGATGCAGGATGGGCTCCTTTGGCCCTTTAGAGAATCTTGACAAATGCAAGTGTAGCAATGTGGAGGGAGTGAGTTCTGCGGAGAGCAGTTCATGACTGACAGAAAGAGAAGGGTAGAAACAAGGTGATCCTGGACTGGAGCAGCTGAAATGCAATCTAAAATATGGTGACATTCCCATGCAACATGTAATAAATATTTTTTTTACTTACTATATATCCCATTTTTGTCCCAGGGAGAAGGTTTAATTGTGTGTTCTTTTGCTGTTCTTTCGCTTTTCTTCAGTTACCGCTTCATGGATATGTTCCCTGATGCTGTCCTTGTAAGGGATATTCAGAAAAAACTAGATGACATTATACAAATTGGTGTCTGCAACATCACAAAGCTGATCCGAGCATCCCAGTCTGCAGCTGCTCCTGGCACAGCTGAAGTTGTATCAGAAGACTTTCCTCTTTCAAGGACTAAGAAGGATGCCAGGGTGGTTTCAGATCGTCATGGTGCAGCCTCCACAGAGGCACTGTCTGTTGCAGTGGAGGCTGCAGGACTAAGAAGAGCGAAGAATTTGCGACCCTCTCGGCCTGGTATCAGGCAGGAGGATCTGAAAAGCTATGGACGTGGATCTCTTGCCAACAGATTGCTGCAGGAAGGACTTCTGACACAGGAAATGCTGAGACAGCTGGAGAGTGAGTGGCAGGATCAGCGCAGGAATGGTAGATATGGCTTTGGTTCAAAAAGACATGATCAGCATAGTTCAAAGGAAATGGGGAAAAAGAAAAAATAGAACTATGTCCTAATTCTGTTTAGTTTCTATTCATAAAATAAAATACTATTTTAATAACTTCTTTGGCATTTCATGTTTACACTGCTGCAGCTCCTTGATGTTTTTCCTTCTCCTGTGACCGGTAATGTGAAGCACTCAGAGAAATGGACTCTTAGAAGCTCCGAGGCCATAAGTTTGCTTTTACCACTCAGCTGTACACTCTTTCAATCATGGTGTTCAGCAAAAGTGTATGGATCTCCTGCTATGTGAAAATTGGAACTTGGTGTCTTCTTGCAAGATATCCTCTCATCATCAATAAATGTAAAATATTTCACTAGTAATGAATTAGCTACTCATTCCACCCCTTCCCAAACGGCAATTTAACAGATTACAAACAAGTAATGAACAGCCTGGAACAAAATTGGCACAGAATGGTGATAGGAGTCATGTGACTCTAACCTTTGTGTTCTGTGAAAATGTGGAAGGAGGTGAAAAGCATTTGTGGTAATACGCTGGGGAATGATGGAATTCTGACCACAAGAATTTTTGAGTAAATTTCAGTTCTATAATCTGAGGGGTAATTACTGATGCTGTGTGGTTTGTTTTCCATGTGAGCAGCTTTAAGGTGTGCTTTTGAGCTCCCAGTATGGATACTGGAGAGTGGAAAGAATCAGATTCTGAATCTGCTGTGTATTTACAGAAATGGGTTTCAGTACTTGGACATGTTGCTGGGCTGCCTGAGGAGAATAATAGTACACTGACCATATATCTGAGGTTGGCTGTGTACAAGTGCATGGATCCTGCTTGTGTTAGTGTTGGGAAAACTTTAAAATCCAGGTTGAGTTTCGCTATCAAATACTTGCCTTCCTGAAATGATCAGCTGTGTATATCTGCAGGGTGAAAGTTTGCTCTGAATCCCCTCTACTTTCTCCTGGTATCAATCCTTTATGCTGCTGTTCAGAAACAAATCCGCTGCAGTTTGAAAAAATTTTTAACAGCTGTTTTCAGCATAGTTCATGTACTTCTTCCTCATTGTTTACTAAAAAGCAAGCAGTGCGTAAATGTTTCTAGTCCACATGGTCTTCTTCTGGTTTCAGTACAGGACTGGTGGAAGAGAAAGTTTTAGGCTCTTCCCCTGCAAAGCCACATCTTTTTTTTCCCTCCCCCAAGAAAAACCAAGCAGCTTAATGTGTGTGGCAATGGCCATGTGAGCGTTGCGGATTTTCTGCTTTGCGGATGAGTAATTCAGCTTTGCTTTCTCAGAGTCCTGCTGAACAGCAGCATGACTTGCACAGGGAGTTCAAGCTTGCATTAACCCTTACAAATGTGTTCCATTTGGTACTATTCACACAGTTTGTGTGATGTGGATTTTGTGATGGAGTGGTATCAATTGCCTCCTTGTTCCTTGGCACTCACTGGAAGTGGTAGTTGCTTCAGCCCGCAGGCACATTTTGACTGCATGCATCGTCCTGCTTACCCCTGGGGCTGCACACTCCATGCTGCATCTGCAAACCACTGTTGGAAACCACCTTGGTTGTCCACCATGGACAACTCTGTTTTCTCTGCCCAGTGTGTGTGAGGTTGGGTTGCAGGAGACCCACATTGCTATAGTGCTTTGCTTCTAGTCTGTTAGGCTAAATTTATCCTTTAATCATTCACTAAAATGAGTACTAGCATATATTTTTGAGCAAGGAAAGAGTGTCTGGGACTTCAGGGTGTAAGCCAGCCTTGTGTTTCAACACCAAGCCTTGCAATAAAGAAGCTAAATGACTATAAGCATTCTTTTTTGTATTTTGCTGAGATTAGCACTTTGCTTAACTCATTGCTTGTTTCCATAGTGACTCCATAGTAACTGTTTTAGAAGCTCTGAAGTTTATTCAGGCATTTCCAGGCTGACTTTATGAAAGTTTTCTTTTCTTTGGAGCTAATGGTGTGGCTGTCATTGACTCCCATTAGAATGGCTGCCAAATTGGTCCCATGTGGTACAATCTGGACTGGTGTGGTGTAGAGGTACCTCAACTATTCATTTTTAATCTGCCTTGTGGGGTTGTGCTGAAGATATACTTTTAAACAACAACAACACTGTTCACTTGATCAGTGAAGTTCACTTGGAGTCACATTTGCAAAATTATTTCAGGTGTTCAGATTTACAGATTAATTTCAGGCATTCAAATTAGAGATGTTCGAAAGTTTATTCATTAATTGTTTATTTGCTGTCCTTCAAATCTTAAATGCTAATTGTAACAGCACTGTTTGGTAAAATCCTTCTGTCTCTTAAGCCACCATGCTCTGTTCTGTCTGTGCTGTTTCCATCTTTTCTGTTTTTTCCAGTCAGTCCCCTCAGGTGTTCTGCCTTACTTTGCATCCTGATGTTACCCTAGGAGGAGCATGTGCAGGAAGAAAATGGGGACTCCTTTCTGTTCTGAGCTTTGATGAACTTGTGGGAATACAATGGGGAATGAACCTGCTTCTACTGCAGGGAAGGGGGAATGTGTGTAAGGGTTGGTCTTGGAATCATAAGCTATAACAAAGAGGGATTTCACCTGATGACTCACTGGTAGCCTTGTCCACTGTCTCCTTGTTCAAATTCAGCAGCCAACATTGCCACTGCCTTTGACACCTCACCAAAAATAGATGAGTTTATCTTGCAATAAAATGCTTATTGAAATGGTACATCTTTCTGGAGGCAACTGGAGCATATTTAGCTGATGTACTCAAGACATATTTGTGACTTTCCCCATTGTAGCTGTGAGCTCCTTTTCTCTGCAGGCCCTTGACTGCAAGGCTGTGGGAGGCAAATGAGTACCAGACTCTTCAGGATTCTCCATTGTGCCTTGAGATGGGGTTTGGATACAGAACTGCAGGAGAAGAAAGTAGAGAAGTCTTGTTGCAAAGCGGGGAGGGAAGGTTTGTGAATAACTTTTATTGGGTGCAGCACTAACAAAGGGCAAAACCATTGCCTCAAGCCTCCAAGCTACATGCAATTGGAACTGATCTGTTCACTTGGGCCCGGATTGGTTCCCCAGTCCCAGCCAGGATATTTACAAAATGGCTGTAATACTTTTGGGTGTTGGGCCCCTGTTGCATTGAACCACTGTCTGTGTGGAAATGAGATAATGCCTTGTCTTTTCTTGCACAACAGCCTGATGGAAGCTGGGATGCACCAGGGATGAGTGAACAAGTTACACAGTGATTCTGACACGTCAGGTATTTCACAGAGCCTGCTGCCAGTTTAGGAACATTCAGATCTTTGAGACCCTTTTCCAGTGGCGTCCGTCAGAGAAAGAAAGAGAGAATGAAAAATAAATCTACTGTATTACAGACACAATGAGCTCTGGATCAAAGTGGGATGGAGCTTGAAAGGTGATGTTTTCAATTTTGCTGGCCAGAGGGGTTGTGACTCGGATGGCATGGGTAAACAATGAGGAGAGAGACAGTCACTTTGGGAGTCAGTGTCTGACTTAACGAGCCAGCAGTTATTAAAAGATGAATAGAGGAGAAGTGAACCGTGCTTTCTGGCTGGTAGTGTGGCTTATTTTCTTCTTTCTTCTCTCTTTCTCTCGAAGATCAAAGGCCTAATTTTAGAACAAGCCCTATTTATGGACTGCTCAGCCACTCTGTCTGCTTTACTCTTGTTCTAGAATAATGGAAAATAAATGGAGCTGGCAAGATCTCCCAGTGTCCAGAGCTCATCCCTGATGCAAGGCAGGAGGAAGAAAAAAAGAAAAAGACCTTTCCTAGCAGAGGTTCTGTATAATTTGTCTCTGCAGAGGGAGTTCCCCTCTCTCAGCTCTTTCAGTCTTTCCTAGTGATCGGAAGCTGAAAAAATGTGACTTGTGACTACTCTTGATGTTCAGCAGAGCTAACTCCTTCTGACCCTTGCCTTCTTGACGTGCTGTAGCTGACAGGAATGGGCAGAGTCCTCTTTCTGAGACCGGTGCTGAGTTGAGTGTTGGTTTGTGTGTCTGTGGATTATACTCCTGTGTATACAGCCCATGATGATCAGTTGCACTTTTTTTTTTTACAATAGTATGAGATTATTGGGTCCACTGTAGGCTATGAATTGATGTAGCCAGACATCCTTTCTACTGACTGGCTACCTCTGCCCTTCTCTGGATCTGTAGTCAATTTTCTGCTGCTCAATAGTTCTTTGTGTTTCCTCACATTACTTGGCACTCCCCTCCCCCTTTCCTCTTCTCCCCTTGCTGTTTTTCTAATCTGTGGAAATAATTTTAAATTATTATCTTGTTCTGCAAAATTTAGGGTGACAGTTGTTTGCAGTAACTGTGCTCAGTTCAGCTGAATTTTAGGTGGAGGGGAAACACACTGTGTGTAGGTGTAGCTTGAGTCTCTAGTTACCCCATGAGAATGTAATTTTTTTTTACCCCTCTCCTTTGTGTCAACTTTTCACAGAGTTTTCTTTGGATGATGTTTCCATAGTCCATATCACTTGATACAATGACAAAATCGTGGAAATACTTGTGTATTCAGAATGAATTTGAGAGTAATGGTTTAAGGCTGTGCCAAATTCTGATGGTGTAAAGAAGCTGCTCTTGCTGTAGGTGCCCTGTGCTGCCAGTTGAAGGCATCTTTCCAGTGAGGCAGTCTGATATCCACACTGGTGCCTGCCAGGTAAATCTGTCCCCTCCCCAGGTTTTGAGGTACTGAGGATCTTCACTGGTCTGAAACTTTGGGAGAAGGATCAGTCCAAAACCTCTGCTGGGAATTGCACAAGAGGTATTTCCAGCTGGGGGCAGGGGTCTGTGTGTCTCTGCTCTTTTACACAGCTGAAGCTTAATTGGTACAAAGCTGCAGATAAGGGTGCACTGTGCAGAACTAGAGTGGAGTTAATTCATGCAGAAGAGCTTGTCTCACAAATGGGAGTGCTGAGCAGAGGGAAGAAACCTCCTAAAACCCTCTCTGACTTTCCAGATTCCCGGCAGAGCTCTGCTGCACGCAGCAGTGGTGGGAGCCTGTCAGCCCCTGGAATGAAGCGGGGCAGGCTGCGTAGCAACTGCATTGAGAAGTGGTAACAATTCCCAAGTGGGGCAGTAACAAAATCGATTTTTCTCCTCTTCAGCTTGGCAGCTCTCCAGGTGCCTGCTCTGGCACAATGAAGTGTGTAGCTGGGGAGGGAGGGACTTTGGGTTGATGTGTGGGGGGTGTGATACAAAGAGGCAGAAGTTTAATCCCTGAACCGATCAACACTGGATGGATTTATTTCTGGACTCAATTTCCCAGGAGCTCCACTATTCCACACTGGGGAAAATGCCTCAGCTGAAGTTTCTCTAGCTCCAGCTTCGTGAATAAACACCTGTCGCTTTGGAGTTACTCACAGCAGCTTTGTCACTGCTGATTCATCCATCTGCTTCAAGAAAATGTTTGCCGTCCACTTGCTAGCTTTCCATTTCACAAAGCTAAAAGAGGATCAAATAAAAAAGGTAAGATGCAGTGTTAGCTGATTGCTGTTTTGAGAACTGTGTTACCCACTGTAACAGAGGGGGTCTGCAGTACGTAATGCAGACCATATAGTGGCATTATCCACTAAAGCCATTCAGCCAAATGTGGTAGGAGGTATTTAGACCCCAAACCATATGACAAGTGGGAAAATAGGTCTGGTTGGTGCTTTTCCCTGCACAGTTATAAGTGCTCTTCCAGTAACGGAGCAAATTCTCGTCAGTAAGGGAAAGTGCCTAAGCTGTGTCTGGCATGGTGTGGTAGAGCCCAGAGGACAGAAGGGATGACTCTTGCTGAGTCCCTTTGCAAGTGTAGTGTAAACGATGGGATTTCTCGATCTGAGTAGGAATCAAGAGTCACTCACATAGCAGGGATAGGCAAAACCCCCATGGTCTTTAGTCCAGGTCTGCTGAGATTCAGGAGACATTTCCAAGTAGTATTAGTGTGCCTGTGCCTCCTCTCTGGTTGTCCAGAACTAGCTAATCACTCTGACGTTTATAGGTGTGACCTTTAATTGCAGTTAGAAAAGCTGGAGATGGCTCAGATCTGATGCCATCAGTGCTGGGAGTGAGGTGCCTAATGGTTGCCCTTCCCTAATCTTCTTTCATAGCCACGCTGGAATTGGGTTTTGGGTTCATGTGCATCATAAGACCATGTGAGACCTGTAAGCTTCATGGGTCAGAGGTCCTCTGGTTTCTGGACATGTCCCCTGTGTGTCCTCTGTACTCCTTGTGTCTCCATTTAGTGCTGTCTGGTGGCTGTTGCTGCCAGGCTCTGTGCTCTGGTTTTCCAGCCAGCGGGAGGTGGGGCTGTCTGTGGATGCATGGCGGGAGATCCAAGGTGTTGGTGCATAGATCCGCTTGCACCACTGAGCTCATCAGCAAAGTGAGCAACTCTGGGTTCTCCTCTCTGTGCCCAAAACGTGGAGCAGCTTGTTCTAAGGAGGGCTTCTTCCACTAATGCTATTTTGGAGAGAGGCATTCCAAGAGAGATACTGGTATCTCAACAATGGGATGTCTCCGACTCAGTCATAGCCCTTTTATCCATAGGATTTAATGTGATCAGGAAAAGGCCTCAGTGCCCCTCCCCTGTGTGAGGAGCTGATATCTCATCTACACAGTGCTATTTCTTCTTTCTTTTTACTACTATTTCTTCTTTCTTTTTACTAAGAAAGAGAGACCTTTTGGAGCAGTGTTTGAGTGGAGCAGGCTTTTCAGAGAAACATTCAGCTTGTAGTTGAGGAAGAACTTCCCTGAAGTGAGGACAATGGAAATGAGAGGGCAGAGGAATTCTGGCAAAGCCATTAAAGAAATCAGTTTTTCTACTAGGTGCACACTAGGTCTTCTTGAAGACAAGAAACCGCATGCTCCTCAGACATCTCTTTTAAGGGGCCAGGGGTAGGCTGTACAGAACAGAATTGATTTCTCCCTAATTAGAAAGAAGGAATGCCTTCCCAGCTCTCCCTCCCAGGCTTATTTACTCCGTGGTGGCAAACCCAAGAGCCTGCCTGCCGTGAAAACTGTGCTATTTCCATAAATAAGGCACTATTCTTGTTTCATGGAAGGGAAGCAGCAAGTTCGGTTTAGCACAGCCTGGCCATTCCAATTTACTTGTATTTACAAGTAAATGGTATGTGAGCAGGGCCTTGCTGTGATTGTAAATCAGGCTGGAGAGCCAGTAGGCTTTCCTGGGCTGTGCCTTATCTAGTTCCTTGGAGAGGACTATCTGCTCCAATGGTTGTAGGTAAACAGGGTGGGGAATGCAGTGTTTGTGGGCAGCAGGGAGCTAATGCATGTTCTCTGCAAACAGACATGATAATTTTTATTACTCTTGAAGGTTTTTGTCTCACAGGGATTTCTGTCACAAGACTATTTGGGTCTGTGTCAGAGTGCATGAGTGCTGTATGTCTCCAATCATTATATATTTTCTCAAAAAAAGCGGTATATATGCGTGGGCTGAGATGATGGAGCCTACACAGTGGTGGTGCCTCAAAAAACCATTGGAGGAAATCAGGAAATCAGAAGTGCTTGTGCAAACGAGGGCTAAAACGACAAATCTGAATAATGGCCTTTTCAAGGCACAGCTGTATCCAAAGGCAGCTGCTGCTCTTGGACAATTGCATCTTGTACTTTAACACTTCTTCCTCTGTGTGCACCCTCCTGTGTGTGTTAAGTAAGTGTTGGAGTGGAGTGACTTTCAGGGTCCTGGCTCTTTCAGATGGGTCATTGCTGACCATCAGTTTAAAATGGGACTATAAATAACTAACTAGTTTGTGCCTCATTAAAATAGGTGGCCAGTCCAAATTGCAGCACAGGTCAATTCATCTACGCACTGCATTGCCTTCTGTTGAAACAATGCAACCTTTCAAATCCTGCCTTATTGCTGGTGGGACTTGATTTGTGTCCTTTCAGCCCTCCAGACCTCCCTATGTAAATGGACTGATGATATGCTCTGTACAGATAAAGCAGCATAAGAACAAAGCCCATGGTGCAGGAGCTAGTGTCTGTACTAGCAAAGTATTGGAAACTGCTTCACCTCTCTCCCCTGCCCACCTCCTCTGGCCCTGAGTCTCATGTGGTGGGGAGTGGGATGCAAACACAAATTACCCTTCAGGGACATCCAGCTATTTGGAGCTTACAATTATTATGCCTGCATCATGTTCATACAGCACCAAAGTCTGGCTCCCCAGTGGCAAATCTTCTGGATGTTGATGGATTCTTCTTTTGCTCTGCTCTTCTTTTGTTGTACCCAGCTATGTAGTTTCTAGGCCACACTGCTTACAGCCCTGCAGGTATGTGTCAGTCCCAGCAACATGTGGTCCTGAAGGAAAAAACCTATCACTTTGCCCTGATGAAGCATAAACACTGATTAGCTCCTCTGCCAGTGGACCTGAATGAGCTGCTTCATAGATACTTTTCAACTCCTTCATATTCAACTGGCTTCTATTTTGGTGTATTTGAGTTACAGACTTTAACAAAGGGTATTGATTGTGCCCAAAATATGTTTTAGATGTAGTCTTAGAATCACAACAGAATGGAGAGCGGAGCTGGAGTGAGAAAAAGGCTTTGATTTCCAGCCTGGCATGCCAACAAAGTTAATTGTCTGTGGAGTGAAGCAGTAGCTGAATAGATGTTTTTGGGTTGTGGCTGACATGCTTGGGTACTGATGGCGTTTTCTGGGCCTGCCTCAGAAAGGTCAAATTGTCACCAGATTGAGATACTTTGCAGTTCTAGTTCATCTATAGGAGGAGAGGATGGTGTGAAAACAGCTTGTTAGGGTCTCAAGCAAACCCCACTGGCTAACATAGATTGTCAAGTTACTGAGCCCTCAGAAAAGATGGCCAACTTTTGGGCAGTAATTCACCAAGGCTGCATTAAACATTTTCAAAATAAAATTTTTAGAAGAGTGAATGTCCTGATGATGACCTGGAGCTTGCTTGCACTGATAGTCATGGGAACTTAGGTGCTGTGGTCAAAAATGAAATGAGCAATCAACAGCTGCTGAGCACCAAGGACCCTGCATGCCTCTGAGTAACACCTTCCACCTTTCAGGTTGACAGGTACCTGTACCAGCTGCGCCTCTCCGACGATGTCTTGCTGGATGTGATGGCTCGATTCCAGGCCGAGATGGTGAAGGGCCTGGGCAGAGACACGAACCCCACGGCAACAGTGAAAATGCTGCCGTCATTCGTGCGCTCGCTGCCCGATGGCTCAGGTGAGTCCCCCTGCTCCAGCACAGCACTGCTGGTGTAGCCAAATGAGTTGCTGCCAGTACTCCAGGATACCACAGCAGAGACACAGGGCAGCCAGTGGCTTTGGGTTACTGCCTATCTCACTGAGAAAGCAGATTTCTATTGAGGAGACACAGCCTGGGGGAATGCTGGCAGAGAGTTTTTTTTCCTTGCACCAGGTGGATTTTGACCTAGTGCTGCTTGTTTGAGGAAAGGACCTAGAGAGTGCTCGGGAACAGCCTCTCCCATCTGTTCCTAGTGCAGGCCTTGCTGTAGGAGCTGTGGCTGGACATGACAAGGGCAGCCTCTACAGCTCAGAGTCTGCAGTGCAGTGTACTGCAGGTGTGAGATGTGTGGCCTGGCCTTCTTGGAGCTACAGGGAGGTCAGGTTGCTGCAGTGAAACCCCTCAAATTGCCAAGTGACATCGGTGTAGCATCCTCAGAGCTGTGATCCCCAAGCTCTGCATTGCTTTTTCTAATTCCCCTGAATGTGATCCTTTCTGCCCTTCCTTGCCTTCTGCATTGGGAAAATCTGCTTCTGAATGGGTTCTACCAGGAAACTGTCTGCTCTGGTACTTCAGCTGAGACTTAAACAGAGAGGGAGAAAGTGCAGTAGTGTCCTCTGGGAAGATGTGATGTGAGATAGGAACTAAAAGCTCATCTTTTTTGGAAAGTATGCACATTCAAAATAACTCCTCAGCTGGCTCCTGGCAGTGCAGGCTGACAGAAAATTACATTTTTCCCAGGTTTAACCAAGTAAATTTGTGCAGGACTCTGCATCTGGCCTAGGTCAGGACTCAGTGTAAACTAGCTGTGCAGAAACCTGAAGAGAAATGTTAGCTTTGTACCTTATTTCCACCTGACTTTATTCCTTCTGAACATAATTTCCCTGCAGTTAAATGAGGAATAACAGTTTTAATGGCATAAAAGAAGTAGCATTAATTAATGGCATTTGAAGGCAAGTCCCTTGAAATGAGGTGTGTCTGAGAGAAATTATACACAATCTACCTGGATGGAAGTGGGCACTCTTCCTCTGCTGCTACCTTAATTGAACAGAAAGAAGTACTTTTTAACCCTTGCAATCTCAGTGACTGTCACTGGTCCCGAGGTCTCACTGATGTCACTGATGCTGTTCTGAAACAGCATGGAGCCCCCAAGGCCAGGAGACTTGGGGAATTGGGTGTAGTGTCATCACTGTTGCAAGAGTTCATGTTCTTCAAGGCCCAGGTTGGACAGTGCTCTTCTGGCCTGTGTGACCTTTCTGATGTGTCAGGGACATGCTGCAGCATCAAGCCGGGCTATATCTTATTGACACGCTGCCTACTTTAGGTATCACGTTGATTTTTCTATTTTTGCTCTCTTGAAAAATCCTTGGTTATTTTGCTTCCAGACAGACCTTCAGCAGGTTTAAGCACCTCATACTTGGGTGGTTATTCCCCATTTACAATAGCATTGAACTTTAAGATTTTTTTTGTGCCCTCAGTGTTGCTGCCTGAAATGACTCATATGGAGCATCATCAGTTTGTCATTGTTTAGGAATTAATGGTCTCACTAATGTCACAGTTTACTGAGTAACCCAATCTGCCTCCTCACCTTTAATAGCTGACCATGGTATTACAGGTAGAATTTCCTGCTTCCTTTGCTTTCAGGACCAGATTTGATAAAATTTAATCAGGTGTTTGGACTGTGGAACAAAGATCATACAAGGCTAGGCACATACCATTGTGTTTTCCTTTTGGGATGGGCCTTTTCCTGTGTGTGGGATAAACAATTGTTTTATTGCAGCAGTGAGGCCAAACTGTCCTTCCATCTTAAGTCTGCTGCTGAAGAGGTATGTGTTTGAACAAAACGGTGAAAACAAAATGTACTTTTTGTACACAGTAAGTACAAAATGTACTTACTGTGAAACAAAATGGTACTTTTACAGAAACACCAAAAGGCATTTAAAAAGAATTGTATTGGTTGACTTTAGGTAGCAAATTAGTTTTGCCCCACTTGGAAGTTGGCTTCTGCACTAGAGCTGAATCTTAACATATGGCTGCAAATCCTGGCTACAGGTAATGATCTTACAGTCAGATTCTCCCACATCTCAGGTGAGTTTTTCAGCCCCTGTGTGCTTTGGTTGCCTTTGCAGTTGCTTTGGGCCTTTCCTGCTGGAAAGCTTCTCCTTTTGCAGCTTGAAAATATGCTGCTGTGGAAGGAGCAAACTGCCAAATGAAAATTAAATTAGATGTTACATAGCAAGCTAACCAGAGAGACCTGATAGCCTTGCTTAGGGTTTCCAACTCTCAATCTTTCCGATGCTCCCAGGCCCATAGGATAAAGATCTGCCATGATGGGGCAGGAGAGCCTGTGGCTGTGGTGCAGGAGGGCCCTGGGCTGTGGCCTCCAGCATGGCATCTGAGCCACGCTTTTGTGGCTATCACCAGTGATGGTTGCCCGCTTGTGTTGCAGAGAAGGGTGACTTCCTTGCTGTTGACCTGGGTGGCTCCCAGTTTCGCGCGCACCAGGTGAAGGTGTTTGATGATGGGAAGCAGAGCAGCCAGCTGGAGAGCAAGTTTTACCCCACACCCAAGGAGGTCATACAGGGAAATGGAGCCGAGGTAGGGCACTGCTGTGGGGGTGCTGTGCTGGAGCATCTGCCTGCAGGACACAGCCCAACTGTCCTCTCTTTCTTGTGCAGCTCTTTGATTACGTTGCTGACTGTCTGGTAGACTTCATGGAGACCAAAAACCTGAAGCATAAGAAGTTACCTCTTGGCTTTACATTTTCTTTTCCATGCAAACAGACCAAATTGGAAGAGGTAAGATGCATAAAGAAATATTATTGTCAAGCTGAGCTCCTTGCAGAACCTGGAGAAGCTGTTGAATGGGGGTGTTACCCCAAGGCTTTTATGTGGTGTCATGTCTACATAGCTCTCTGAAGAAGGCATGGATGACCTTTAGCATTTAGCTAGACTTGACTACCATTCAGCCATTCTTTTCTGATCTCAAGGCAGCATGATCTTTAAATTAAAGCTATTCTATTGCTTAATCCACAGGAACCATGTACTCTTGTATTAACACTATTAGAAATAGACATGTACTTTTGTCTTGAAGTATTTTTATTTTTTTAATCACTCTCAATTTTTTATTTACAGTTGATTCTGAATAGGAAATACCTGTAGCTGAGCTGTTCAAGACACCTCTTGGGGAAATGAAGGCTGGTTGCAATTATTTTGTGTTCTCTCACTCTAGCCTCTCTTATTTCTAGGGGTCTGTGCTTTGGGTCCCAGTCCTGCACAGGCTTTTTGCTTAATGCTATTAGATTGTGATGAGCATCAGGAAAGCCACATGTGCTTTAAGTGAAGCACAGGGAGAAGCATTTGCAGAACTGGGACTTTATGATTGGACCTGTTTGGTTGTGTTAGTACTGACAGGCACCCCAAGGTAGGATGTTCTGCTCTGACTTACTCCGGCTCAGTTTTAATGTGTGGAGAGACAGAGTGGACTTCTCCATAGACTTTGGTCTTGGCTGGCTTTGTGGTTTGTATACTAAAGTTTGTATGCTTTTGTGTCACTGACCTTTTACTTTCCAGGGGATTCTTCTTGGATGGACTAAACATTTCAAGGTCCGAGGAGTTCAGGGCACAGATGTGGTTAGCTCTCTGCGCAAGGCCCTCCAGAAGCATAAGGCAAGTTTTGTACCTGCAGGAGCTGAACCTGAGTGGCCTCAGATTGTTCTCCTGGGAAATCAGCTCTTTGTGTGCGGGTTCTTTTGAGAATTGTCAGACATCCTTCAGGGATGGTCAGTAACAAGTGTCCGACGTGGCTGTACATCTCTCGCAGCTGTAACTCAGGCTGCCCCAGTAACAGCAAGGGCAGCTGCATGCTGATAAGCCAGGCTGGCTGTGACAGCACACCAGTATGGCCCCACTGTCTCACTGTCTGGTAAAAAATCCAGCCTTGATTTTGGTTCACTTCTTTTTCTGCATCAGTCTTGTAGTTAGAAGTAACAAAGGATCTGAGGCTTCCTGGGTGAAGTGTGGCCTCCTGCTGGTGTTGGCATCTGAGTTACAACAATCCTTTGATAATTGTGAAAGGAAAACTGCACAGCCTTGATATAACGATATTTTTACTTGAGTGTGGTATTGCTGCACAGCCATAGCTGTATTTATGTATGTTTTCTGTCCCATTTGCTGGCATCTGCTCAGGTGGTGGGATGTTATCCTTTCACACAGCCTGTAAGCAGAGTATCGCAACATTCACACCAATAACATGTCACTTTTCTGGCAAATGAGTTGAGATTGGGGAAAAGCAAATCCTTCAGGCAAAGAGGCTGGTGAAACACTTGAGAATTCAGAGATATTTGTAACTTTACAAGGTTGTGGGAAGAGTGTTGTAAAAGGAAGTTATGTGTCTTTCAACCAAGGCATTTTCTTGAATGAGGCCTTCAAAGTGCAACCCAGGGAGCATGTCTGTATGCTGGTGCTTTATCACACAGGAGGCTTTCTAAGCTTTTTTCCCTGTTAATCACTCATCTTTGTGCTATTAGGACATAGATGTTGATGTTTTGGCAATGGTCAATGACACAGTGGGAACCATGATGACTTGCGGATATGATGACCAGCACTGTGAAGTTGGACTCATAATTGGTAATTTTTTCTGTTCACTGTGAAGGGTTTCTTCCCCCTCATTTGTTGAATTATTACAAATCTGCAATAGGAGAGAGTTTCACAATACAGGAAAGAGCAGAAAGAAAATGGAAAAAACAATGGTTGGATTTTCAAGCCTGGCTGCCTTCTGTAAAGCAGCTGTTTTTATGCTGATCACATTGCCATTAAATACCACAATCCCCATTTTGTCTGGGCTCAGTTGTGACCAGCATACTAAACTTTTCTGCTGACTGTATAGAAAATTACTGTGTCTGTCCAGAGAAAGCTGAATTCCCCTCACGTCTGGTAGTTAGTACCAGCTATGTTTTCCACAGTTTCTCCATTTTGTACACCATGATAGCTTTTATTAGGTACACAGAAGTACATTTGAAAAAGAATAAAAATGTTTTTGAACAAGTCAAGCCTTAGAATAATTTCAGGATTTTTTTCACTCACTGTGAAATGATGATTTCACAGGTGCAGGTGGCCTATATTAGCATCGTGTGCCAGAGGGTTATGGGTTTGTATTTTCCTCCAAAGGTAGCATACTGACTTATTCCCAAATTTGTGGACTTAAAACAAACAAAAATCACACCTGGAACAAACAGTGGTTTATCCAATACTCACAGGGACCGGCACCAATGCATGCTACATGGAGGAGATGAGGCACATCGATCTGGTGGAAGGGGATGAAGGGAGGATGTGCATTAACACAGAGTGGGGTGCCTTTGGAGATGATGGTGCTTTGGATGACCTCCGCACGGAGTTTGATCGGGAGCTGGATCTGGGATCCCTCAACCCTGGAAAACAATTGTAAGTGATTCCCTGACTGACTTGCAGTCCGAGCTCTGAGTGCTTTTCCCGCGTATGCTGAGTCCCTTTGGAACAGGGATTGGGTTAACTGAACCTGAGATTACTTGATCCTGATTCTATTTTATCCAGATCCTTCACTTCTGGGAAGGGTGGGTGCCTTTCACACCTGCTTGCTTCAGGCCAAGGGTTTGCTGCTACAGTTGCTCATGTGTTGTTAAAAATGGGTGATTGCTCTGGTATGCTGCTGTGGAGGGCTAAAGAGAGGAGCTGGTGAACACCTGTAATCCTTCCTGTGCTCCGTTCCAGGTTTGAGAAGATGATCAGCAGCCTGTATTTGGGGGAACTTGTAAGACTCATCCTCCTAAAAATGACAAAGGAAGGTCTGCTCTTCAATGGCAAAGTGTCAACAGCTCTGCTTACTAAGGGCAAGATTGAAATGAAACATGTGTCTGCAATGGAAAAGTAAGAACCTGTAGTATGCTCTTTGAGAGTAGCCACTCTCAATGTTAGTCTTTCACAAGCCCAGCAATGATAATGAATGTGTAATTATCATCTGTGAGTGCTGGGAACGGTCCTGAACAGTTCAATTTGATTTTTGTCTTTGCCTAGGAGAAAAGTTGACCTTACTGTAAGTAGGAATTGGTGTAAGATAAAGTTTTAGCAAAGTACCACAGTAACAAATGTATTGCTAAATATCACAGATGCAGGTTGTTTAAATAACCTCTCTGGAGACCTGAGCATGTGGGATGATTATTGCAGTTTTCAGCTTTTCTGATGTGGGAATTCTGGGGTTGGAGATGTAGTGCAGATTCTGGATCAGCTAATGGATGACTACATGGAAAGCTTGGTTTCTGGTGTTTTGAAGAGGAATCCTGGTCCTTATTGTCACTCCAGGAATGATTTTCTTTGTTGTATTGAGTGAAGCTGTATATCCATTCTTGTGCTCTCCTCTATGGAATATTTTATCCTGTTCTCTTCTTGACTGGCTAATTTTAAAGTCTCACCAAAATCCAAACCCCAGGAAGCAGCCTCTCTACCCTGGGTACCTCTGGGAATACAATGGGAAAGACTTTACTGGTTTATGGGAACCAGTTATGATGCTGCCTGATAGGTTGTGTCCAGGTCTCCTCTCGTTTCTTTTTGAGACAAGGTATTGATTTATGTGCTGCCTTTGCATTTGGTTATGTATTCTTTTGTTTTGGGGTTAGGTACAAGGAAGGTCTGAGCAACACAAAAGAGGTCCTTACAGAGCTGAACCTGTTTCCCTCTGAGGACGACTGTGTTGCTGTTCAGCATGTCTGCACCATCGTCTCCTTCCGCTCGGCCAACCTCTGTGCTGCCGCCTTGGCAGCCATCCTGACCCGGCTCAGGGAGAATAAAAAGCTGCTGAGGATGCGAACCACTGTTGGAATTGATGGGGGACTTTATAAAACCCACCCCCAGTAAGTAACTAAAGAGGATTTGGTAATTGGTGGCCACATATTGGTGTTGCCAAGAGTCTCCATCTACATGTATGTGTGGCTATTCAGAAAACCGCTGGTTTTGCTGCAGCTTTGGGGTGAGATCTAACTGGCTCAGTTGTTGCAAAGCTGTCCCAGGAACTTTAGAATTTGGGGTGGGTTGGGAAGAGCATGAGACCTGGATTAATGGTGTCTGGGGAAATGCAGCTGATTTTTCTAGTGACTCCTGGACCTCCAGGGCACTTGGAGTTCACTGTGGGTTTTTGCTTTTCTTTCTTTCTCCCTCTACGACCTCCCTGTTTTTGAACCTGTGCTTTCCCAAATCGGAAACTTTCTCCAGCTATTCTCCCGAACTGGTTGGAGGTCTGATTCTAGATGGAGATGAAGTAAACCATGCCTGAAAGGCCTGTGAGAGCCTAAAGAAACTCTCTATCCCTGATAGATACGCCAAACGTCTGCACAAGGTGGTGAGGAGGCTGGTGCCCACCTGCGATGTGCGGTTCCTGCTGTCGGTGAGTGGCAGTGGGAGAGGGGCTGCCATGGTCACAGCGGTGGCACACAGACTGGCAGCCCAGCGCCAGCGCATCAATGCCACACTGGCACCTTTCCTGCTGTCCCTGGGCACTCTCAGAGAAGTTAAGGACAAAATGAGGGCTGAGCTGGAATATGGACTGAAGAAAGAGACGCAAGCCAATGCCACAGTGAAGATGCTGCCCACGTATGTCTGTGGGACACCAGATGGAACAGGTGAAGTTAGTTCCTGATCACCTGTAGGCAGTTCAGGGAAGTTGCTTGTCTGTTTTCTGGGGGGAGGGAATATGCCAATTAATCTGGTAAATGCCAGGGGGATTTTTGTTGTCAAACCGGTGCTTCCTGCTGTGTTATCTCTTATCTTCAGCTTCATGCTAGCAGACTTGATGGGCTAAATGCCATAGGGAACAGTGTGCTATCTTAGGTATGTCATTCTGACTGGCAAACGTGCTACAAGAAGCACCAAAATGAAATACCTTTCTTCTCCCTCAGAGAAGGGGAAGTTCCTCGCCCTTGATCTTGGTGGCACAAATTTCAGGGTTTTGCTGGTCAAAATCAAAAGTGGGAGAAGAAGATCAGTGCAAATGTATAACAAAATCTTTGCCATTCCTTTGGAGATTATGCAAGGGACAGGAGAAGAGGTAATCTTAAATGAATGTTTAACTAATCCAGCCAAGGCCCATTGTATGTAATTACTTGTGAGATTTATATGCTTTTTCTTTCTTTCCAGCTCTTTGACCATATTGTCCAGTGCATAGCAGACTTTCTGGAGTATATGGGGATTAAAGGTGCTCGGCTTCCTCTGGGCTTCACCTTCTCCTTCCCCTGCAGGCAAGCCAGCATTGACAAGGTAAGAACTGCAGCACAGAATAGGTCAAATGGCGGCTCTGCATCTGCTTGGTAAATGACACCATTTTGGGCAAGGGTGATTTGTTGGTTTGGAGAATGTTATTACTTTGCAAATTAGATGTGTTTCATGAGAAAGTTATCATCCTATGTAAATATGAGAGGCACAACTTTTACTTCTTGTATCTGATAAATGGTGGACATAACTTGCTTTTGTTCTATAAAGACTAAGCCCTCATGACAGCAAAATGAACTGCATATTTTTAAATAACCCAGGAATATCCTTACACTGTCGTAACTCTTCAATGGAAAGAGATAACAAATGACTCCTTCTGCTTGCTCAGCTACAGAACTAGGGTGTTTTCCAAGCTGCTGTACAGCTCTGACTCTGTAACTTCTGCACTACATTAGCCTCTTTTTGTTGAGTGTTAGTGGACAGACCTGAGTTTTCTTGTTCAGCTTGGAAGAGTTGGCTTTTTGACAGATATCATATCTTTTCTCTTTTCAGATTTTATGTAAGAAAGGATTATTTTTATGAATTTCCAAAGAGCTACAGGGGATGTTGTGCTGCTTAGTTATAGTCGAATATGTATGCTATTGGGGAAATGAGAGACTGCTATTTTATTGAATGTTTTTGTATCCTGGTGGGTTTCACAATAGATTTTAAGCCTGGAAGCTAGTCTTCTCTGCCTCAATTTTCAGCTCACAGTTGAGAGTATACCAATAGGACTTGGCCTGTTGTGGAGACATGAATCCATATACCTTCCAAACCTACAGCACAGCATTTAGGTCTTGACAAATGAATAGGAAGCACATTCCACAGTACTGGTGCCAAACTGAGTGAGACACATCTGTGTCAGGGTTCCCATAATATGTTGCCCTGTGTGTTTGGTCTTTTACTGATGGTGGAACCTGAGGGTGTTTCTTAATAACAGATTTTTTTCCCAGATGCCCTCTATTTTTTTTTTTTTTTCTTATTTGGACAGACATTCCTGAGCCAGTTAAGAGTAAATCTAATTACTTCATATAACCTGGAAATCAACTTCTGTCAGGCCAGCTTGTTGTCTGAAAAGAAACAAATTAGTGTTGCCTGGAGTTGTGAAATGTCCTTCAGTAAATGACCCAAAAATTAACAGTAAATGTTCATTAATATTTGATAAGTATTTAATTATTTACAGGGAAAGTATTTTTTGCAGTCTTTCCCTCACAGGTAATACAATGGCTGTGTGCACAAGAAGTGAGATGAGGTTTCCCAAATGAGATTTAGAAGGCACTGAGTGCAGTGCCTTGATAAACAGCTGAGTAAACTTGGAGTCACTACCATCCACAGCTGAGTAACAAAATACACTTGCACAATTTGCACTAGACACTCACTGTAACCTGTCCAGGGAAATACCTTATTTGAGGGAAAAAAAAGAAAAAAAAAAAAGGAGTTGGGGTGGGAGGCAAGAAAAAGCTGATGCTTGCAATGTACATTCTGCTCTCTGTCTTCACTTATGACTTCCTTTCTTTTCTGTTTCAGGGAACACTTGTGGGATGGACAAAAGGATTCAAGGCAACAGACTGTGAGGGGGAAGATGTTGTTGATATGCTGAGAGAGGCCATCAGAAGAAGAAATGTGAGCTATTCTTTTCTGCTTGCTTTGGTGTATTTAATGCACCCTCACTCTTCCTCTGGCATTCCACTACTGATTGTGACTTGTGTTTCAGGAGTTTGATTTGGATATTGTAGCAGTGGTGAATGACACTGTTGGGACCATGATGACATGTGGATATGAGGATCCAAACTGTGAGATTGGCCTTATTGCAGGTACAGTGATGGTTGGGTGACCACTGTGAGAAGAAAGCATCTATGTACTGCTGGGCTTTGGAATTTGTAAACCAGCATCATTTATTGAGTTTGATATCTGGTATTATTAGTTGCTTGGGATTCTTGACAGATGTGTGTGGTATACAACAGGAAACTTAACACCACCTGTAGCAGATAAGTTCCTGAACCTGTTGGGCTTTTCATCATGTCTCTGCTGGTGCGTAACAAGTGTATGCAGGGTAAAAGAATATAAGCATATAGAACATGAATTCTTGTTTTGACAAGTGTATTCATATTTACTGTGTAGCCAGGTCATAGACCATGGAACAAGTAAATATTTTTAAAAATCAGAATGAATTCTTGTTGGGATTTTCAGATGTTTCCCTCAGTAGGTTCCTCCAAGTTTTGATCCAGAAATATATCTAAGCATAGAATCATAGAAGAGTCTGTGTTGGAAGGGACCTTGGAATTTGAGGTGTGGCAGAGAACTTTGAAATGAACACTGCAATCATCTTTCAGGTGGAGTTTCAGGTGGTGCTTCACTTTTCCAGCTAAAGTCTTGTAATTTTTTTCCTTCTAGGAACAGGCAGCAATGCTTGCTACATGGAGGACATGAAAAACATAGAAATCTTGGAAGGGAATGAAGGAAAAATGTGCATTAATACAGAATGGGGAGCATTTGGTGACAACGGCTGCATTGACAACATCAGGACAAAATATGATAAAGAAGTAGATGAAGGCTCACTAAACCCAGGGAAACAGAGGTAAATGTGATGGTCCTGATGTCAAGAGCCCAATGAAGTCAGTCTTGAAGGGACACTGGCTGCTTTTGAAAATGTGCTTAATGAATGAATAATCAGAAAGGAAATTTTAATATTTCATTTCTTTTGTTGCTTGGTAAGTAACCTAGACATAAAAAAACAACCAAACAAACAAAAACCCCGAAAAAACCCAAAGAAAGAAACAAAGATGTACATTGTTACCACAGCACTGTTTTCATCTTAAAGTGGTTGCCACACAGTGCAGCTTTTAAGATTTCCCCACAAAGTCTAGGCTGTGCTTTATTCTTCTTCTTGGGGTTATTTTTCAAAGGTAAAATACAACTCAAGCAAGAGGATAAACTGAACTTGACTATTCTTTGTTGGGTAAATACAGTATTGATTAGGTGTGACTCACTGGTCACGAGGGGACAGGGAAGGTTTTCACTTCAGTGTGATCTCTGGCTTTAACACTATGTTCTGTTTAATATTGCAAGGGTTTTTTTCTACTTCTGTTACCATTTGGCACAGGTAAATATATTGTAAGTAATGTTTACACTTGAAGTCACTGCAACAGATTTTTGATGATTGAAAGATGGAGTTCAGTGGCTATTGCTCTGCAAGCTTGGCTGCTCTTTTTGGAGTCCACAGGCCATATACATACCACTCATGCTAAACAGAGCCATCTCTTTAAATGAACATTTTTATTCCTCTTTTGACCCAACAGGTATGAAAAAATGACCAGTGGAATGTACCTAGGTGAAATAGTAAGGCAAATTTTGATTGACTTAACCAAACAAGGGCTGCTGTTCAGAGGACACATTTCAGAATCACTCAGGAAAAGAGGCATATTTGAAACAAAATTCCTGTCTCAGATTGAGAGGTAAGTTGTTAGATATACACGGTTTAAATCCATAAAGTCTTCTAGGACACCTAGAAAAGAGTCTTTTGCAAGTGTGTGGAGCCCTTTTCTTCAAGAAGTCAATTAAGTCAGTTTTAGTTTTCTTCTTTGTGCATTTCCCACCTCCGGAATAAAAGTTAAAAATGAGACCTGGATGAGTTACAGAGTTATTCTGTAATCATATGAATTATCATTTCTGGTCCACACAACTGGGTTATCTTGGATGCCTTAGCCATCAAGTGTCATTATGTTTGGAGTGTTTCTTGTGAGGCTTAAAGTAGTACTTAAGATGTCAGTGATACATGAGTATGTGCTTACCTATATGTCTCTACATGATTGCAATGGTCTTGAGGCTGTTTGAAACTCTTTCTGCTGTGGAAAGCCTTGGAAGGAGTGTTCCAGCCTTGAGGTCTAAAGTAATGGTCAGGTGGCTGATCTGGCTCTGCTCTCTCATGACTTTGGGAGTGAAAGGAATGACTACTGTTTGTGCTTTCTGGAGATACAGCCTAACATAGCAAAGGATGCAAGGCGCAAGAGCAGGAGCAAGTTTTCAATCTGAATTCAGACAGAAATCTGCCATAAAAGAACTGGAGAATGTTAGAGTTGAAGTGATCCTGTTTCCTCTCAATCACACATGTCTCAGCTGCTGGAGCTTTCCCTAATGCCCTGCTGCTCCATGTGCTTCCCTGTGCGCAGTGACCGGCTCGCCCTCCTCCAAGTGCGGCGCATCCTGCAGCAGCTCGGCCTGGACAGCACGTGTGACGACAGCATCATTGTGAAGGAGGTGTGTGGAGTTGTTTCAAGAAGAGCTGCCCAGCTCTGTGGGGCAGGGCTGGCTGCCATTGTGGAGAAGAAGAGGGAGAACCGAGGTGTGGAGCACTTGCAAATCACCGTTGGAGTAGATGGGACTGTGTACAAGCTCCATCCACAGTGAGTTGCCTTGGTACCACTTCCCTTTGCTGTTTGCTCATTTTCACTGTGAAAATATACCAAGCTGTACCAGCTTTCTGCTGAGGTGATTCAAAATGTGAGAGGGAGTAAGGATCTAACACATTTCCCTGCATTCTGTCATTTCTGCCTTGCCTAGCCAAAGGATCAAAAATTGCAAAGTCAAGTCCAGTTTTCATTTGTTTCATCAGTTTTCATCACCACTGGGAGGCTCTTTTCTCTGGGGTGTTGAGTGAACTTACTCTTTTAATAATTATTTTCCCGTGTTTTGGCAGATTTCTGCAATAGGTCTCCCAGATGGAAAGCTGTCATGAATTTTTGGAGTTGGGTCAACATTTTGGAAGCAAGGCCTAGAAATAGATGCATTATCTTTTGAGTTGGTAGAAAAGAACCTCCTTCGTTATCTCTAAAGATGAGGGCAGTATGTGGCATCATGCTGAACAAAATTCAAGTGGAGAAATAAAAGTTAGAATCTGATTGTGTACAGAAAGTTGTATATTCCATGAATAGGAGGAAAAGCAAAAGAAAGCAATGCTGTGGAAGATGTTGGCTGGGGTTATGGTTCCTTGCTTATATGTAAATACATAGATCTCAGATCAGAAAGCACCTGCTTAAATGTTCTGTTCTTCTCTCCCTTTCCTTCCAGTTTTTCCAGGGTCCTGCGGGAAACAGTGAAGGAACTGGCACCTCAGTGTGATGTGACTTTCATGCTTTCTGAAGATGGAAGTGGGAAGGGAGCTGCCCTCATTACTGCGGTTGCAAAAAGATTGCATAATGTTGGACAGAAGTAGAAATAAGCGGTCGAGTAATTTCAGCACTGCCAGGCACGTGCAGTAGGGGTTTGCTGAGTGGTGATTCAAGATAGCTTTGCCAGGCATCAGCACACAGGTACCTGGTTTTGGGGAACAGCTGGTTTTGACCAACCAGGACTGTGGATTTTTCTGTCCTTTGGTAACTTGGATCAGCTGTTTCTGCTCCCCACTGGCTTTATGTCTTGGCATACCACAGTCTACTCAGTTCTGTACCTCCTTCAATGCATCTATAATGCACATGGGAGAGTGAAAACAAACAAACAAAATCAACCCAAATGTGTCTTTTTACAACATCTTAATTAAGCTACTGCACCACAACTGAGTTTATCACTAGTTTCTTAGGATTTGTGTGCTTTAGTTTTGGCTTGGCCTGGCTCGAGGAATATTGAGATTCTGATGCTGCATCTTATCTAGTGGCCATATTTGTTCAGTGCTTCACAGGTTTTACAATAAATTTGCAGGTAAAACGAATTAATGGACTTTGGTCAATGATGCTCCCCCCACTGCTGCACTGGTTGCACTGAGTACAGGAGGCATGTTTAATAGATGAATGTAAAGGAAAAAATGTGATTCCGCAGAATATCAGTTTGTGTCAAAATATATCAGTGCATCTGAATCACATAAAGCTAAACCAATGCTGGATGGATTCTGACTGTGACTAATTCTTTTGATACTGGAGGAAAGGCAGAATGTAGAAGGACTTACAGAGTCTGCTATGTGTATGTCACAGCTACACAGAGAGTATCAAACAGGCCACATAAATAGCTGTGTAGAGAGAAAAAAAATCACCTGAATTTCTGAAATTCTCCTCTTTGTTTTCCCTCTGTTATGTTCTTGCCTGCTCCTGAGAGAATTGTTTCCATTTTGTGCAAAGGAGTTTATCCTTGGTTTTCATTTTCTGTTGCCTGCTGTTCTGCCTGTTTGTAGTCTGTTTGTAAATAAATCTGTGGTGCTGTGGGCCTTTACACACTCTGTCTAGTGCATCTTCTGAGTTGTGGGAAGAACATGCAGGCAAGTGGGAACTTTCTTAAAACATAAATCTTTAAACCTAAACCTTTATTTAAATCTAAATCTGTAACAGTGCTCAGCAGCACTGCAGTGATTGTGAAGGTGGATAGAGCCCATGGCCTTTTGTAACCAAATGTTCCTCACCTGATTTACCCAGAACAAACCTGAAAAATAATATGGTACAGAGGAGCAGCAAACCTGTATCCTGCCTATTCTCTGTCCTCAAGTATTCCTGTATGTCCTTTAATCCTCTCTTTGTGGGTATTTGCTTCCTTGCAGGCTGACAGCAGAAAGTGGGGCCAAGAAATGTGCTTTAAGCCTAGTTAGGTCAAAAGTAACTATGGTGCAGGGGGATAAGCAGTTTGGTTTATGTAATAATCTGTAACAAGGCCGCCGTTGGGTTTAAATTTAGCAATCGCAAATTCAGAATTGGAAGCTGCAGACCTTTCCTGTTTTGTAGTTTTTTAAAAAAACAAAACATGTCAACAGCTCTGTGTCTGTGTTGGAGTTACTGGATGGGTAAAAGATACTTGCAGATAATTTTCACTTCAGAAGGAACTCCTCATGGTGCTGAGCTCACTGTACTAAGCAGTTGGGAAGAGACAAGTTTTTAACTCATTATATTTAATGTTTTTCTCTTTTTATCAAGAAACGTAGTGTTTTACTTTTTCTTTGTGTTTCAGAATCCACAGAGCTGCAGAAACCAAAGCTTCCTATGTAGTAAGGGCAGTTATCTGGAATGGAAGTTTATTGCTGGTGATGAACAGGTTAAATTTGGAGGGGATGGGTGTAGAAGAAAAAAAATCAAGTATTGAGGCTGTGGGGGGCCTAGAACAGCTCTTCCAGGCTGTTCTAGGCCCCAAAGGGAGAAAAAGGGATTTTTGCACCTGAAATCTTGTACTATCTGTGTGGTTTGGGGCCTTTTGGGGGGAGTGGATTCTGCTAATCTGCAAAAGTGCACCTGTGAATGAAGTATGTCTCTGTACATCTGCTATGAGGTGATGCAGACTTGCCCCAGGATGGCCACGTGAGTATGGTGCAGAGTATCTTTTGTACTTTTATTCTAAAGCCTGTTCTGCACAATTGGAATGCAAATCAGTAACAAAACAAGGTAAAGTCCTCACATTTAGAAGGAAATTGTGTCTTGCTTTGATTTTTCTTTTTAGTCTTTTTGGGAAACGAAATACTCACATGAAGTCAGTTTGCACCTTGGCTGCAGTTATTCCTTTTCTGCAGTAGATTAGACTCACACAATAATATTTTTTTGCATGTGCAGGTTTTTTTTTCCAGTAAGTCTGTGGGTGTTGTGGAATCCAATCACATGGACCTGAAACTGCTCACAAAGTGCTCAGCAGCTCTTGCTGAGGTCCCTGAGGCCCAGGACACGTGTGCTTCTGCCTTTCCTGCAGGCAGCTGGCTTGCTCTGGAGCCAGGCAGCTCCCACACAGCTGCGATATACATCTGCTGGGCAGGGAGATGGCATCTGAACTGGGAGGGTGGCTGCTGTCTGAAAGGGAATGAGCAAAGGTTCACTGGGCAACCCTGGAGAAGGGCAGGATTGGCCACTGTGGGATTTTACCAGGGATACAAACTTCACTTGTGGTTTCCCAGGCATCCCATAAACACACTGATGCCTTGGCTTTCTCTAAACCAGAACATTCTGCATCTGGGTTATGATGCAGCATCAAGTTCCTGATTATGTTGACTTGTGGAAACTGAATGTCTGATGCAAACTTGCAATCTCCCTTGTATAGGTATCAAACAGCTGAAGCAAAACCCTTCTCTGTGCATCATATGTGGTGGTTCAGTTTAAAGCCCTAGCTCATAATAAAAGTAGACACTTTCTATTAAATGTAACACAGCATATCCTATGCTGAACAGTATATGCTGCAGTTTGTCACCTGACATTGTTAGTCAATTTGAAATAAAATGGGATTGTTCTGGTTTCACATCTTAAATATTTTTCTGCTTTTCTGCTGCTTCTTGGATAGCTTTGTGATGCTTCATTTCTGCCTGCTTTCCCTCCAGTTAACACATTCAGTGCTTGAATTTATTAATATTGTTTTGATGCTTCTTGAAGACATGAACATCTTTTTTCCACATCTAGGTCCCACATGTGATTTGGAAAGTTGAAAGATCTTTAAATCACAGGTGTGATAGAAGTATTACTGGGTGGAGGAAATAAGGTTTGTGCCTTTCAGAAATTCCCAGTAGATGGTTGAAGTTACCCTTTCATCCATGGGGAAAAAATTATCCTAAATATGTTGGTTTGCCTTCTAGAGACACATTTTGGTGGCTGTAGATTTGGACAGCTCTGGCCCTTGACTCATAACCCAAAGAAAATTCAGTAGCAGCTTGGTGGTGACATATTCCCTTTGTCACTCAGACAAAGATCGAAAGTAAATATAGGATCATGTGGAAATCCTGATTAATATGATCTCCCTTCTTGGGAAGTCAATATGAGATAGGATTAGCAGATTAGTGTAAAGGAGTTTGAGGCTGAAATGTAGGTAATACCAAAATGAAAGTATAGTTTCTTTGATCTTTCTAGATTTGCTCCTTTGTGTTTGGTGAAATGAGCTGGCTTTGGTTTGAGGGTCCCAGATACAAGGTCACCATAGGAATTGGAGGGGGAGCAAGGCAGGGAGAGCAGGAGACTTGGTGACTGTTGTCCTGTTCTAGGTAAAGTGTCTCTAGAAAGGACCACCACTGCCTTGAACTGTCTTTGGGGGCTTATCCAGAGTATTTGTGAGGCTTGTCAAGTGATAAATACATATATATATAAATAATAATATAAGGGACCTATTCTTGTACACCGGTGGCCTGTTGAGGTGAGAGGAGGAAGGGAAATAAGCTAGATATCTTTGTTCTAGCACTGAATCCACTCTGTAAAGCAGATGTGGAAAGCAAGATATAAAACCACCAATGTTTTAATTAATGTTTTCCTTTCTCATTGATACTATCACCTTGCAGGTGCACGTTGAAGGTGCTACAAACATGATGGATCATGTCTGTCTGAGAGGGGAATGCCAAAATAATTTTGATCTTGTGTGCTTTTTAAACACAATCCAGATGCCAGCCTCTTCCCTACTCAGCATTACACTTCATCTGTGCTTTGAGTCCGGGGGCCTTGCACAGCCCAGGCACCACTAGAGTCAGTAAAAACTGTGTTCTGTGAAGAGAGAACAGATTTGGTAAGAAACATAGTAAACATAAGTTCCTCCACAAAGCCCTTCCCACTGGCACAAAGAATTGGCTACAGGAAAATGGACAAAGGGCTCCAGGTGGGAGGTTTCCTGTGCAGGAGTTGAAGAACCAAATGTTGGGGAATCTTGGCAAGCAGGATTGGAGGAGTGGAAGAAGGTTCTTTCAGTCTTGATCTTTCCTGACTGGTTATTAAAAAAAATTTCCAAATGCAAAACAACCCAACCCTCCCAAAACAACCCAAATTCTTATTTTTATCTAGAAAAGTCTGAGTTAAAACCAGACAAAATACAAACTGAATCTATATTTAAAAAAAAAACACAAAAGAGACAAGGGGAGACTAAGGCTATGTGGAGAAGAGGGGAGAGGTATGTGAAGAGTGTGGCACATCAACAGTCAAAGCTTCCCCGTAAATTTGTTGTTGCACATCAGAGCAACTTTAAAGTAAGTCTTAATAGTGGATAAAAGAGATGACAGCAATGCAAGGTGTGAAATGTTAAGAGCTGTTAATTACAAGGACTATTCAAGTGAGTTAACTGAGTTAAGTGATTAATGTGTTTATTGCTCAATGGGGCGAGGAGGCAGTGGGGTTGTTACCTTACTGGTATCCATTTTATTTGGACTTGGAGATGAGATGTAGTTCCCAGCCTCAGACATTTCACAACAGGATTTTGCTCTCAAACCCACCAGTGTTATTGATTCAATTTATATTTCTGAGGGCTGTTTTTGGTGTTCTCAACTTGCTGCTTGGAGGTTCAGCTTGCCAAAAGTTTCTGTGCACCTGGGAAGCCCCTGTCCTCATAGGGCTGGCTTGGCCAGGGATGCTGGGCCATCTGTTTAGCTGTGGGACTGGGACTGCTGCCCGCCAGCCTATTGTAGGGGACTGTCCTCATCGTGTCAGGCTTCATCCCCTACTGGGAGCTAAAATAAGACTGTTCTGTGTTGCCACAAGAGTTGGAGAGCAGGGAGATGTGGACGGGATGAGACCCGTGGGGCTGAGCTTAGCCCAGGCATTCCTCTCAGTGCTCACCTTTGGGGTGAGAGGAGATCCTGGGGCAGTAGCCACCTCTGGCTGTGGCTGCATGGAAGCATAAATAAAGCATGACTAGGATTGGGATGTAAGTGGTTAATGGAGCAGACCAGCTGGTGATGGACAACTTGGTCATAGAGGGGAGCTCTCTGCAGGAGGAGAAAATGGATGGTGGAAAGGCGTGGAGGGAAAGTCTGTGAGGGTCTGAGCAGGTAAACAAGGAAGGTGCTTTCCCAGCAGGCATGTCCTGAACACTTCAAAGTGGAAAGTTACGGACGCTGATTTGGGAGCAGCAGCTGATTCTGGAAACAAATGAGATAAATACTGGCATGAGAAAAAAAATTGAAATGCCTGAAAGGCACATCTGCTGTGGCCAGCGATTCTGCAGGAAATGCACTGAAACCAGAGAGAGTCGAGGAAACTGGACATAAACACAGTTCCCAGTGAAGCCAAATGAAAGCCAAGGGCCTGGGAAGCGCCTGTGTTAGCATGCTGCGAGTTTGGCTTTCTTTCCTTGGCTCTCCAATGAAGTAGCTGTGTTTAATGTAGGCCTGAGTCTAGCTGTGCTGAAGGAATTGTAAAGGTGTTTTTTGTTCTGAACTCAAAAATTCTGGTCTAGAGCCTTTTCTGTTGCTTTCAAGTGTGTGTTTTCAGAGCTGTAGGTCTAAAGCCCAGTCTGTTAGTCTGAAATTTGAATAATTGCATGGTCATTAAATTTTGCACAAAAAAGGAATTGACTCTAAAAGCAGCTGATATGTTATCATGATTAGAGCAATAGCAATGCCTTCTTTCATCACAATGAAGTTACATTGTTAGAGAGCATAATTGACATTTTTTTATTGAAAGATTAAGAAGAATTTGTTTACAGCTTGCAAACAAAGAGGTTTTAATTCAACAAACTGCAGCAGGAATAAGCAGTAAGTGGCATTTTCATCTGCTGGCTGGCTAGATCTTTAGCTGCAGAATGCTGTGGATAGAGAAGTATGAAGGAATTTGCAGCTCAATATCTGCCCAGTAAAGCGTGCACCACACTGGCAAATGCCAGAAAGCTGACGGGGAGAAACCTTGAGTGCAAAGAAACAAAGGGCTGTAGATAATATTAGCACCTTTTGGGAAGACACTACAGCTTTTGGAGACCAGCTTCATGTCGCCTGTTGTGCAAAGGTCAAGGTATGGCATTTCTGAGGATGTTTTTGCCACGGAACCCTCAGGATAACACCTGTCTACTCAACTGGGTACTAAAGTAGGTATCTGGGTTATTTTTGTTTCTCTGGGTTTATTGCTTCATGGTCTAATAGGCTCAGGAGCTAAGTGATACTGGCATTTCAAAGTGGCATGTTGTGATTGGAAGGGGGTGCTGTGGAAGTGTTTGGAAAGCAGATCCAAATGAAGCACCATCGTCATTCGACTGCAGAGAGGCTCTTTTGCTTTTCAAATATATTTGGGATCCTGTTTGTGCTGGTGGTTGTGTCTTACTGTCCAGACTGCTCTCCTGATAAAGCCAAGGGTATGTGAAAAATTCGGGGTTTTTTTTGAGCAAATTCCTCTTGTGCAGTTGGAAGTCGTTCGGATTTATTGTCCCAGCTCTGGTCAAAGTTTAGGAGCCCAAGTCAAACCCTGCTGTTCTGAATATGCAGTGCTGTAGAGTGAGGAAAACGTCCCCTTAAGGCTACTTGGGATGCTGACAAAGCTCTGCTGACAAAGCTCATCCCACCAGCCAGGGGAGCACTGGCTGATACTGAAAAGTGAGAGCTCCTCACCTGTGCCACACCTGCATCCCAGCAGCTTCACGCTGGTGACCTGGATCTGCAGCATCTGATACTGAGGGCAGGTGATAAAACAGCTGAGGGTATTTTCTGGGTCTGAATGTTGACTGATTGTCAACAGGCTGTTGTTGCTGTAATCTGCCCAAAACAAGGTTGTAGATAAAACTTGTGATTAAAACATTTGTTTGTATCTATGTCAAATGTCACAGTAGAAATATCCTGCTGGGGATGCCCATGGGTCTGTCGATGCTGGGTCAGGTCCCAGACAGGACTGGTGAACTCAGCAGCTGTCAAAGGAGCCAGGGAGATGAGTTGCAGTGGCCTAAGATACAGGGGCTCTTGTGAGGATACTTTTGCTAAAAATTGTATCTTCTTCACGGAGGAAAGGGAAGGACAAGCAGCATGGGGTTATCTCTTGCTGCAGCAAGTACTGGGACCACAGCTGAAATCTGGGGGCAGAGCTGTTGACCAGGAAGTCAATAGAGCTGGGTTCCCTATTTAAAGCACTGAACTGACAAGAAAAGCTTATATAAATGTGTGTGTGTGTGTGTGCATATATGTGTGTGTATATATATATATGTATATATACACACATATATAGTCTCTATCACCCATCTTTTGTAGCTATATTGTGAAGTCAAACTCTCAGGTGTTGTACCAGGAATGGGTCAGAGGGATGGAGAAACCTAATTGATTAAAACAAGAACTTGCTTTCTGAGACATAGATGAGTTTTTGAATATTTTTTATTCCACCTCTACTTTTATTTTTGTGTCTGAAAATCTGAGAATGAAGATAGGTGTCCAGAATCTCTTCTAGATTTGTATTTGACCTGGTGAGGCAGGTTGACTGTGTCTGGCTGCCTGACACTCACCCAGCCTGCCTGCAGTCTCTTCCTGAGCGAGACAGGGAAGAAACTTATGGGTGGACAAAAGGATGGGAGATGGCTCACCAATCTCCATAATGGGGAAAACTGATTCCACTTGGGGAATATTAATTAAAATAGATTTGGATGGTGAGAAACAAAGACAAAATTAATGCAATGCTTTCCCCAGTGTAGAAGTGTTACCAGTGTGTACTGCTATCCACCAGTATGGATACCTGTCCCATCTCCCCATGGGCTGCAGGAGAGTTCAGCTTGGGGTAGTTCCCACTTTTCTTCATAGAGAGCCTTCAATCCCACTGCCACCCCAAAATACCTGAGAGAGCCAGAGTGGCTTGAGGGAAGAAATGTTGGGGTAGAGAGATAGGACAACCCCAAACAGGCCAAGTAGACGCCCCAGGACCTGGCCTGGGCTGACCTCACTGGGTTTCTGGTTCCACTCTAAAATGTTTCATGACAACAGCCTGTAAAGTTGAAGAAGCCAAAATTTTGTCAGAGGTGCTGTTTGCCTCCAGCCTCTGTTAAGACAGCTTTGGACTTTAGCAAGAAAAAGAAAAGAAAAAGTGTCACACGATTATTACAGAGTCGCTCAAAGTCTGCAGTTGCTCCTGGATGATGATTAGCTGCAAGCCCAGCAGCATCTGTGACTGTCTTCTTGTACTGATTTTTAATGTGAATATTTTTTTTTCCAAGGCTTTGTGGGTTATTTTAATTAGAATAACAAACTGTTAACAGGACTCTGATGTTTTATTGCGCATTTGCTTGCTAAGCCCCGCTTCCCTGTGTGTGGCAGGAATCCCATGGCACCACTGTATCTTGGAGCTGTACGTGGGCCAGTACTCTGCCAACATGTTCCTCATTTCCACCATTCTTCTGGGTCACGCTTGTGGTCCATAGCCCATATATCCCAAATTTCCTCTGTCTCGGGGTGATGCTAACAGTGAGTGTGCGTCTGCTGTATCCCAGCCGCTGAATGGGCTTTTAAGAGAGCGCCTGTCTGTGGAGTGTATAGCTTTCAGAGACATCTTGAGGCTGTGGAGGAAGATGTGAAACCCTACAGTCCTGCTTCTTTTTTTGTTGACAGCCCCCTGTGATGACCATGTGACGTAGCAGGTGGTGCTCCTGCTATGGCCACACGGAAGGAGCAGAATGCTGTGGATGTTCCTGGCTCCTGCTGTTCCCCATTGTGTCAAGTAAGTATTTGCTTCACGCCCCTTCTGAGCTAAAGGGTCGAGGTCCTTGACTTACTGAGGAGAGGCCATGTTGTGAGAATATTAACTGGCCTTGAAAGAGAGTCCCTTACACTGGGTCTTGCTGGAAAAGGAGCACAAATTTGAAGCCTCAGCAATTCAGGCCGGCACCTCTGTGGGTCTGGGACTTGTGATACAAACTGATTTTTGCTAGCATCAAATGCTGGATCAAGGAGAAAGGTGTATCCTCAGTGGAACCTGGCCTCTTAGCCTGAGTTGAGAGGTGTCACCCTGTTTGGTGTTAGTAGAAAGCCAAAAGAGAGGGGCAGGTCATGTTCCCTATGCTGGAAGTACATGCTCTTCGTTATGAATTTACTGCTCACTTAGCAAAGGTTCACTGTCGTTCAAGGGCACTGATCTGGACTCTGCCATTCAAAAATTCTTGGGATAGTGCATAGCAGCGCACAGAAACCAGCTGTTTGCTGAGGTTAACTGCTTTTTGCAGGGCTGAAGGACTGGCTTTGTTTTTGTAAGTCTTCCCACACAGTGGGTGTGTTAGAGATAAACTTTGACAAATGAGCTCAATGATCTGTGAGGAACTGAAAGGAGATTTTAGCTGTCTCTATATAGTACACTAAATTAGGTTACTTTTCCTTGTTTAAATCATTGTACCTGCCTTATCACTTAGGTGAGTTGCTGGTTATGCAGCCATCCGTTAACTGGTATTGAACTGCCTCTTCTGAAGATAAGAATTGAATTGAACAACTGAAAATACTTTAAATTTACCCCTTTTGAAGTTTCAAACCAGTTTGCACTCTATATTTTGCCTTTTTTTCAGCATAATTTCTTTTAACATTGTTTATTAGCACTGGAGATTTAGTACGTACAAGAAATCTGCATTTGGGCTCATTTCAGTTTTCTGGAGTCAAGGAATGTTTTGTGAAATGAAACAAATGCTTCACCTTCTAGTCAGGAAAGACAGTTCATTGACATTGGGTTCATCCCCTTAATCAAGGCCCTTCTATTCCTTTACAAACTGAATTTGTTGGTGTGTGGTCTGCTTTACAGGTATATGAGCTGCAATAATGACTTACTATAATGCACTATAAAAAGTGCTTGCTTGATGCAGCAGTTCTCACTTCAATGGGAAAAATGTTTAACTAGTGCAGGGACCAAGCTGAGTCAGAAAACTGGAATAGTCATTGCTTTCCTTGGCACAGATGTAAAATCAGAACCCCTTCTTAGTCTCTGTGCCTAAAACGTCTTTTGGAAACATACTCCTGGAGTGCTGTACCAGGAGTGTAAAAATCACTTTCTAAATGTGCCCCACTCTGTCTGCACATGGAGTGGCCTTTCCTGTGCACGGAATGAGCTCCCCTCAAGGCATTCCTAGCTAATTTGGTTCCTTCATAGGGAAATCATGAGAGGAAGCATCCTGGCTGGCTGTGTGGTACTGCCTGCTTGCTGTCCCTCCTGGCAAGGTGAAATTGCATAATGTGTTTAACCTTGTTCAACTGAATTGCTCATCAAACTGATCTCTCTGCTGCTTTTAGATTTTCTTAGTAGCTTCTGCACTAAGTTCAGCACAAATCAATGCTGACTCCTTCTGTGCAAGCACTTGGTTTCCTACACAAGTGGGTAGGAATGGGAGCTTTCCCTCATTAGTCAGAGCTGCTATCATGAACCGGGAACTTGCTGTTTATTAGAGATGCTGCTTTCTTTCATTTTGCTTTGAGAACTGTGAAAGAAAAATGCAGTGGGGGGACAGGGGATTGAGCATTTTCCAGACACTTAAAAAACCCCCATCAAACACAACTATAACTTTATTTTTTCCTTACAAAAATAGGAAGCATCTATCAACTGTGTACATCAAAACTATGTGGTAAGATTTTAAGAAAAAAAATCCCTGCATTGTATAGTTCAATTGGAATGCAGACTTGTATAGAGCAGTGAACATTTAATGAAGAAATAGGCAAAGGGGGGAAAAAAAATCTAACCCACATCCAGGAGAGAGAATCAGGAGAGCTGATTCACAGAATTACTTCAGTCAGTTGAAACACTTGGGTAGCGCTAAATGGGAACAATAAGATTAGAGTGCAATCAAAATAGCTGCAAGTCATCAGGTGTCACGTTCAGCCTCCAGTAATTTGTCTTAAAGGACAGTGGCTTTCAAAATAGCCTGCTGGATGCCTGGCAGAGTACGTGAGGTGCTGGTAATTAATTGGCTGCTGAATTGATCCCTTCCAGTAAAGCAGAAGGGAAAACCCAGGGCTCGATGCTAAGGCAGTACGAGACTCACGAAGGCAGAGGTGAAGAGTTGGTTGCTCCTGCCTGGCAGTCTGTGCACAGCTCCTCCCAGAGCCCCCCAAAAATAACACCTGTGTGCTCACTGCTGGCCTGGCAATGCATGGAGGGCTTGCCAAAGGTTGGGGTGTCCACAGGGATATTTGGCTGCCCTTCCAGCTCTCTGGCAGGAGGTAAACTCATTCATCGCAGTGCTGGTTACAGCATCAAAGCTGGTCATGTGCTCTTATCCTTGCACAGAGCAGTTTAAAAATACCTCCCGTTTAAATATTGCAGCTACTTTGCCTTAGATAGGCTCTTACATTTTCTTTAGTGGCTTTTACTCTGTCAAATTCGTTTTTCCTGAGTGCCATGCTCAACAACTGAAGACAAACCCAATTATTTGCAATACTTGTTTAACCAACCCCTAACTGCTTTCGACTTTGTCACATGAACCACCTCCTGCTCCAGTGTATACTTCATTCTTTAATTTATTTGAAGGGTTGTGATGTGTGCAGGCTTTATTCTCATTGCACAGAACCAAGAGGGCTTGTCTAGTGATGTTTTGAACTTAATTTTTTCTTCTTGTAGCTTAAGGGAAACCTGAGACTTGTTTCTGAGTTTGGAAATATGTTATAATACAAATGATCAGGGGAGTCAAAGGCCACTTTAATGATCTATGACATTCTCAATTCACTTCCAAGTCACAATTTTGGCAGACAAAGAAAACAAACATCCTCCTCTTGCATGTTCTTACAACCTGTGTCCTGTAAAAGAGAAGACCACTTTGAGTATTTTAGTTGTCTGATTCAAATTCCTTGAGAGCCAGAGGGGATGCTTTGAATTCCTTTCATTTGGTCAAAGATTAGTTGAAAACAATTTGAGCTTCTGTCCAAGTGTTTTAAATGAATAAACATTCCTGCAGCAAGGTAACTGAGGGGAGTGTTGTGTATGTAGGTTTAGGGTGTCTGAGCTGGAGGGGACAGATACTAGCGCTTGTAAACCTCATGCAGAGGCAGCTCCACTAACATAGAACCTGTGGGAATTGAGCAGCATTCAGACCAAAAAGAGCTAAGTCTGTCTTATCTAGTGAAGCAAAAGCTAAGAATGTGTAGGGTTACTTTCAGTGTATTTATAGAAAGCGAACACCCGAGAGCGAGGAGAGTGATTTCAGATGAAAGACAAGGCTTAGCAGATAACAGATGGATTGAAAACAGGAGCAAGCCTGGCTGGGAATTAAAGATAGTTTCTGACCAGCAGAAGAGGAGGAGCGTGACTGAGCAGTGAATTATATCTGAGGGAGAGCTTGGCCAGTCTGCATAAGGGATTGGATGACGTTGCTGGGCACTGGGATGATTCAGCTCAGCCCCATGTCCCTGTGCCACCCGTGAGCTCCAGCTGTTCTGGTGGCAGGGCGTTGCCACTGTGCCTGCAGCAAGGCAGCCTGGCTGCACCGGGGAGCACGGGTGGGTTTGCTCCTCAGCTTGCCAAGCAAACAAGCAGGAGTAACACGTGCAGAGCAGTGAAACGCTTGATGAAAATCTTTCTGAGCTTGGAGACAGAGAAGGAAATCCTGCCCACCCTGCCTGCAGTGACTAGGGCAGTCTGAAGGAGGATGTGTCTGCCAAAGCAGCTCTTGATTTTGGCCAGCAAAACCATTTAATTAAAGTAGCACTGAAAAGGAAGCCGGAAACTCAAGGAGCAGGTTTTTAATCACTTAGACTGTGGCAGACAATCTGTATGCAAATCGTTCCTCCAGCATCACCACCGTTTGCATGGGTGTGTGTTCCTGTCCCTGTGGATGGACAGGGTGCAGGCAAGAGCCCCATGGGCTGCTGACATGTGCCACCTCACATCTGGGCTTTAGCTTTTGGAGGGGCATTGTGTAACTATTTGTGTGTGGGCCCTCAGAGCCTTCCTGGTGGTGGATGTCACCTTGGGGTGCTGGGGAATGTGCTCCAACGTGGCAAAACTGTGGGCAGCACACGTGGGGACAAGCAGCCCTCTCCATCAGAGAGATGTGGAGAGTGAGAAGGTACCCCTGAGCCTCCTCTTCTCCAGGCTCAGCACCCCAGCTCCCTCAGCAGCTCCTCATCAGATCTGTGCTTCAGACCCTTCCTCACCTCCGTTGCCTTTCTCTGGACACACTCCAGCACCTCACTGTCCTTCCTGAATTCAGGGGCCCAGAACTGCACACAGCACTCGAGGTGTGGCCTCACCAGCGCTGAGTACATGGGGAGAATCACTTCCCTGGTCCTGCTGCCCATACTATTCCTGGCACAGACCTTCTTGGCCACCAAGAAGGTTTTTTGTTTGTTTGTTTTTTCCTTTTCATTTTTTTTTCCCCAGGGAAGCCTTCAGCAGCCCGTCTCCATGGCTGCTGCAAAGACCCTCTGGGGTACGGCAGGGCATTGCCCTCCTCCTTCTCCGGGCCGGGAACAGCGCCGATCGGCTCCGCGATGCGCGCCCGGCACGTCCCGCCGGGCGGGGCTGGAGCCAGGGCTGGGGCCAGGGCCGGCCTGGAGGAGGAGGAGGAGGAGGAAGGGGCGGTGCTCGGCTCGGCTCGGCTCGGCGCGGCCATCCCCGGGCCCAGCATCGCTGCGTGCGCGGAGCCGCGGCTGCAGCCGGCAGGATGATCGCCGCCCAGCTCCTGGCCTACTACTTCACGGAGCTGAAGGAGGACCAGGTCAAAAAGGTTAGATGGACATCCCCCGGCCGAGGGCCTCCCCCGCCCACACCGCTTTTTAAAAATTTATTTTATTTTTGGTTTAAAAAATATTTTAATTTGTGTTTTCTCCACACGTTGGTTTTGCTGCTTTGTCCCCGGAGCCACCCAGCTGCGCGAGAAAGGAGGGATAACCCCGGGTTTAAGCGCTCCCGTGCATCGCCGGTGGAGATGGGAGTGGGGTGTGGGTGATGGATGCACAGCGGCCGGTCAAGCAGGACCTGGGAGGCTTTGGGAGTGAGGGGTGGGGGTGACGGCTTCTCCTGGTTTTAGAAGGCACCAGCATCCCTGGAAGAGGGGATTTCCGCTTTTTTACAAGAGTGCATGTGAACATCTCCACTCTACCAGGCTAGGAATAGGTAGTTTTTGAATTATGTGCCGCTGCAGGTTTGGAATTTACAGGAAATGGTTGTCAGTTGTGCTTAAAAAGAAGCATTTCCATAGGCTTCTTTTCCTTCAGCGTTAAGTGGTTGCTGCTATGTGGTTGGTACAGCCCTGGGATTGAGCACTGCCACAAGGAAAAGGGTGCGGAGCACAGGATAAATAAAAACATGGCAGTTAGTCCTGGCTGAGTACATTGCAGAGCTGTAGGGAGCAGGGAGCCTGGGGGCAGGATGTGGGCACACAAATTGGGAAAACATTGCAAATGTCGATGAGCCGGGCTGACGTCAGGAAACAGGCTCCCCCTCTGCCACCTCCTCCGGCAGTGCTGTGTGACCCACCTTGGTGTGTGGCTGAAGGCATCCCTAAAATATTTTTGGAAAGCTTCAATGACAGCATTAGTAGTACTGATTTGTAGTCTTCTTGGGACTTGGGGATCTCCCCAGCAAGAGGAGAGCACCTCATCGCTTTTGGGCTTCTGACTGTGCCTGGGGAGACCTCAGCTCCACAGTGTGGGTGATCTGTCCTGCCCCACTCAAGACATGCTGACCCATGCCCACTCCTCTCTTGGAGAAACCATGAGACAGCTCCCCGTGTTTTCCACATCTCCTTCCGTGCTTTAGGTCTTTTGCTTTTCCGCCCAGCGGCTCTCACGAGGAGCCAGAGGCTACGCTCAGCCTGCAGCGTTCTGCACCTCCTGGCCCCACGTACGTGGCTCGCTCTCCCTGTTCTCTGGGCCCGCTGTGTTCCTTTTCCTGGACGATTTGTGAGTGCTGGTGCCAGGCGTGCATGCCTGGGTCAGGCCTTCTGTGTCTCACTTTGTGTGTTATATTTAGGAAGCCGAGATAAGCACAAGTGTGTGTGGTGGCCAAGCAGCAGCAGAAAGGCTGTGGGGAAGGGACAGGGGAGCATGCAGGCACAGGGAAACTGCGGTGTTCTGGGGGTTATTTATTGCAGGCTGGTTTGGCACCATGGGGCTGCTATTGTCTGACAGCACGGGAAACTGTTTTGCCAGGCAGCTGTAAAGCATTCTTATGGATCAATCTGGTTTTGGCTGGAAAAGTAAAGAAAAAAATAAACCCCAATTTAAAAGGGAAAAAAAAAGCAGGCTACTGTTTTTGGAGGATGTAAGACATCTTTTCCTGTTTGTATCCTTTTGGAACGGATATTGAGCCTCCTCACTTTTGGCTGTCCTGTAGGGACGGTGTCCATGGCGGCCAGAGGCTCTGCGTGCCTCGCAGCTCCTCGGGGCTGGTGGGCTCCACTCCCTGGTTCTGCGTGGGGTGAAAGTGCTCTTGCTCCATCTCAGCTTGCTGCTTGTGAGGTCTGTGCTCCATCAGTGTGCTGCTTCTAGGGATACGTGCCTGCATGGCTTCATTTCAGGTCCCTCCCTCTCTCCTCTGCTTCCGGAAGAGCAGCACTTTCTGCTGGTACGTGCCTGTGGCTGAGGGCTGCCAACCAAGGCGTTGTTCCTGCTCTCCGTGCTGCCCCGTGGGGCTCCTGGATGCCGTGGCTGCTCCTCTGCCTCCCTGGTCCATCACAGCCATCGGCTCAGCGTTCAGTGGCACAGGTGGCAGGTCACCTTCAGGATGCTGCTGTGAGTCACAGGAGGGGTGTGAACAGGTTAAAAGTACTCATGAGCCAAGGGTGAACATTCTTCCTCTCTTGTGGCTTGTTTTCCATCTTTTTTTGCATTCCCATCTCTGTGTAGCTCTAATGCTCTGCAGCTGCGTTTCTGCAGTGGGAAGCCTGGTGAGGGGCATGGAGGGGGCTGGCGGTTTCAGACCTTGGGGATACCCTGTGTCTAAGAACTAGTGCTTCTGTACTGGTTATGCTGGATTTGTATGTACCCCCTTAAGTTTCAGTATGATTTTTTTCAAATTTGGTAGTTGTTGGAAAGTTTCTCAAGAGGAGTCGTGGCAAGCAGGAGAAGTAGTCAGAGTGGATGTGTAGCACTGAAGGAGAAGGGGTTGTTCATTGCGTGAATCCTGTGTCCCCTGCAAGGGAGCATTTTCCAGTGAAACCACTCGTAATGGCACTTCCATGTCACCTTAGTGTGCAGCAGCAAGCTGGCAATGTGTGATGCCCTGTGCTGTATAAGTGCATGTGTGGTCCAAGCATCTTAAATTATCCAGGTGTTTTTGCAAACATCTGTTCCCTGAATATTTGTGACATTCCGGGGACAGCAGCAGGGGCTCAGAATCCTTGCTGAGACAGGGGACTTGTCATGAACTGAACTGAGGCCCTAATTTCTCTAAAGGGCTGGCTCCCATCCTGAGGGATAAGGGAGTCATGGAGCCTCCCTGGCATCTGTGCCACTGGCCTGTGTGCAGGAGGGCTTTGTAAAACTGCCTTTTGTTTCCAACAGGTTTGTACCTGCAGGAGCTCGCCCCAGCAAAGGGAGCCTGTAGGTGTTGCCTGGTTTCTGTCTGTCAGGGGAACAATATGTTTTGGTTGTCTTACCTGAGTGAGGAAAAAGATCTTGCAATCCAGGAGTGACATTTAGATGTTGTTTAATCTTGGAAAAAACGTGATGGAATGGAGTATAAAATGTAACAACTAGTATCAAGAACAGCACTGTATCGGTGACCCGCCCCTATAAAGGCTTTTTAGGAACCAATCTGATACATCATAAGTAAGCACAAACAATTTCAAAATGTCTAAACTACTTGTTTTAACATGCGTTGGCTCCTGATGAATCTTCCTCGTGCTGAAAGGCTGAAAGGAGTATGATTAGCTCTGCAGAAAAATATTTTCATGGTGAAGTGTTTTGGTATGAAGGCTGTGTCAGTAAAATTGGTGCTAATGATTTCTGAAATTGTTGAGGGAGTGCTCTCTTCTTGGATACCACTGACTGTTGTCAGTACCCAGGGAATGAGGCCATGTGTTTAAGGAATGGCCCTTAGGTTTAAACTTTTAGTGCTGCCTGTGTCATTATACTTATTCACAACTGCTGCCGTGGCTGGATTTTCAGAAACTTCTTTTCCCCCAGTACAAACTGCATCTTTCCTATGTGACCAGGAAAAACTACATGAATGTGGTTCAGATGATGAAATCCTATTTTTAAAAAATTGCTCACAGATTCTGCCTGTCTGGTTTTTTTTTTTTGTTGGTTTTTTTAAAGAAAAAGAGAGAAAAAAGTGATTGAGCTTTTGGAGGACTCCTGTAGTGGCACTCTGAGAAGATGCCCTTCCTTGGGGGATGATTCTGAGGTGGCAGCTAAATAAAGGAGCGTTTCCTGCTCCTTGCCCACACAACTGCCTGCCTGAAATTGTTCCTGGCCTCTGCTATCCCCTGGGAAGGGCTGGCACCTGTCTCCCACGGGAGCCTCAGTGGGGCTGTGGGTCTGCCTGGGTGCTGCCGGCAGCTCCTGTCTGACTTGGCCAGCCTTTCCACAGCTTTCCTGTGCATAAGGCTGAGATTTGCTTTCTGATCGGCTTTTATTGCAGACGGAGCAGGGAGTTATTAAACCTCCATCCCATAATCTAGCCTCCGGCTCCCCCCGCCTCAAGTTATTTATGGCTATCTGCTGGGAGTTTTCCCTTGGAGGGCTGCACTTACTCCCTTGCTGCCACACTGCTGGAATGACTAACGCTTTTCCCGTCTGGGAGAAAAAAACCCTGCCTTTTTTTATTTTTTTTTTCTCCCGGTGGTTTTGGAAGCTGTGACACGTAAGAGTGATTCTGTTCAAGCGGAGGTTCAGTGTCCCCGCCCCGGGACTCTCGGCGGTGGGGATGGATGGCCTCGGAGCGATGCTCCCTGCGTGCAGGAGGGTCCAGCCCAATTATGTAAGGGCGCTGACAGCGCTCATTGGTCTTTCACGGGAGCTAAAAGAGCCCTCCCTCCCGTTTTCCCTCGCTGCTGAGGGCAGCACAGGGGCAGAGGTGGGGAGAATGGGCTCGTCAGTCCTGACTGTGCAAACGCCACAACCTGCGTTCACAACAGGGCTTTCGGTGAGCGGGAATCCTTCCGCCCTGGTTTTGGGAGGAGGATGCTGCAGTGGGGCTTTGTAGAGGGGTGTATTAATTGCACGGTGAGGTCTGACTGTGAATGATGTTTAGCGCAGCTTTCACTGGGAGATTTGGGGAATCATCCCTCTGAGCGGCAGCGTGGGCTGCTGAAAGCTCAGCTTGAAAAAGAGGTTGTTTCCCCCCCTCCTTTAAAAGGGAGTATCCTCTGACATCATGGCTTTACACACTCTGCTAAAAAAAACCGTGGCAGGGTTTGCCATGAAGGAGAGACCTTCTTGCTCAGCCAGACACCAGCCTCTGCATCCATCCCCACAGTGTTTGGGGCTGCAGAGAGGGCACATCCCACCCAGGTTTTTATGCTTGGAGGGAAAAAATGCCAGCGACTGGCTGTGGTTGTTGCTGTGAAGGGGCTGTCAGCTCATGAGGGCGGCACAGGACACAGCTGGGATGTGGGAATGCTGCCCTGGGGTCTTGCATTTGGCCTCTGTTGCAGAGAACCTGAGCTCAGCTCTTCTGCCCTTCAGCTGTACGCCTGCACCGTCACGTCACCGGTTCATGGGGAAAATGCATGGTCTCATTTCATCGTGGTGTTATCAATCATGGTATTGTTCCTCTGCAAGCAATGACATTGGAGAGTTCACAGCTTGTGCAGCCTCTGGCTGTGTCCCCTGTGGTCCAGGCTTGCCTGGACCCCAGCTCTGTGGCTCGGGATCAGGCTGGGTAGCTGTGCCCAGCAGCACTATCCATGCCTTCCTCCTTATCTGAGTAAGTAAGTGCTGGGTCATAGCAGGGTGGTGTCTGTCTTAGGGAGATACTATCTTTGGTGAGACCTTGAGTAGGATGGGCAGGAGTACTTTCTGTACGAGCAATTAAATTGGTGCTGGTTTTATGGTCAGTTTAGGGTTTAATGACATTTTGATTGCGTTTCCTTTGTGAAGGGCATTATTCATCATTTCCTGTCTCAAAGTTCCTGGTATATGGAGCACTTGTGTATGTATGTTTCCCATCAAGTGTTTTATTGTGGCCTTGGTCTTGTAAGACATAATGCCAGCTTGGAGATGTGTTGCTCCTAGAGCAGCCAAGGAGACACACAGAGCCTTGGCACAGAGCTGGCCTGGGGTTTAAAATGAGGTGGCTTTTCCAGTTTTGCTGAGGACAGAAAACATGGGCAGGGCTTTATTTTTTCAGTCTTGCTAAGCTGCAAGCAAAAGTGATCCCAAAGGTGTGGCTTTGGTCTGAGCCATTTGCGGAACCGAATTTCCAAGGCAGGTGAAGGAACAAGGCAAGAATAGACCAGCAGCTGAGGTAAAAGGGGTAGGAGGTGTGTTTGGCAAGAACTCCTCAAAGCCGTGTTGTATTTTTTTAGGCATCAAAGCATCTCTCAGTCTTCCTGACAGTGAAGGTGGTTGTAATATTATGGAAAGCAATATTGTTGGAAAATTAGAAGTGCCTCCTTTTTCCAGGGAGGTAAAGAAAGCTCCTGTCATTGGAAGCCACAAGGGATAAGTAAAAAAATTTTAATTTGATGTTTTGTCTTGAGAAGGAAGGTACCACCTGCCCACATCCAAGTTCTGTCTCTCTAGACCCTCTGGCTGTTACAGCTTTGGAGTGGGATAGGGAAAATGATCTGCTACATGAACATAATTTCTCAGCCTGGGATGTCGCCCCAAAGCTACTGTAACAAGTCCTTCCCAATGTTATGCTTTAAACACAAAGCACCTCTGACACCCATATCAACCCAGCAGGTACAAGGTGCCAAAAGAGGGATTTTTAGCTCCAGTTTGGCTCTTGGATGGTCAGGAGAGCTGAGAAGTGGGTCAAGGGCTGGAGGTAGTGGTCTGAGGCTGTGGGTGGATGGTTTTGTGTGAAAAAGAGGAGGTGAAGTGATATGGGACTGGGTTGTGCCTTGGCAAAGCAGTAGGATGGAGCTCACCTCAATAGGTCCTAGACTTACATATTTTCCATTATTTTGAGTCAGAAGACAAGGCATGAAGCATGTGGCTGTGTTGTCAGCTTGGCCAGAGCCCCAGGGCAAAGCTGGGGCTATGCACTGTACTTGCAATTAAACAGAGGTATAGCCCCACTTGGGCACCTCAGGGCAGCCTTTCACTCCGTTGTGCTGTGTGTCTTTCCCCAGATTGATAAGTACCTTTACGCCATGCGGCTGTCTGATGAAACGCTGTTGGATGTTATGGCTCGCTTCAGGAGGGAGATGAAGAACGGCCTCTCCAGGGATTTTAACCCAACAGCCGCAGTGAAGATGCTTCCCACGTTTGTGAGGTCCATTCCTGACGGTTCAGGTAAGGAGCTGAGTGTTTGTTTTCCACATTAAACATGGTGTGCTTTGTGGAAACCTGTTAGAAATACACAGTGTGCTACCAAGAACAAGAGGGATTTACTTCCTGGCAAGCCCAGACAATATTTCAAAGGCAGCCTCCCCTCTGTGTGCAGGTCTGTTCCCGCAGATGCTGGAAGATTTTGTGATTCCTTTGTCAAAGCTGTTTTTATGCCAATGGAAGGGCCCTTCCTAGCAGTCTGTTCACTATTAGTCAATAGATTCACTCTGAAACCTGTCTGCCAACAATCAATACTATACATAGAATGATTTTTGATTCATGCAGTTCACACTCGTGACCTAGAGTCTTAACAAATGCGGTGGCTTTTAGTCATTTGCTGTTTCTCTCAACATCTCTTCTTTTTCCCCAGTGGAAGTGTGAACCGTTGCAGGCTGAATTTGAGTTTCCTGGCATTCATTTTGCATTTTGTAGCTTCCTCTTCCACGCTGTCTTGAGGGGAAGCTCACAGAACTCGAGGAGGCTGTAGCATGTGCCTCCAAAGCTGCTCTGGTGCGCTGAGCTTTTTCCATCCAGATGTAGGACTTTTTTTCTGTGCCCACTGTACCTGATAAAAGTGGCACAAACTGCTATCAGAGATCAAAAAGATGTTATGTTGGTCATTGAGATCAAGATTGCCTCTATTACTTATTGTTATTATGTATAAATTACTTGCTGTCTGTAAAAAATACCATGTATAGAGTATCTAAATATATTTATAAACATTATGTAATAGTGTTTATTATTTAGTAGTAACACTGGGTTTTCTTCTGATGTAGCATGAACTTGTTAACTAGTGTGGTGCCTACCACAAATTGAGTGGTTTGGTGCCTACCTTTGTGAAGAAATTCTATAACAGAGTTGCCTGTTTTGAGGCTTTCTTTTATCTGAGTTAAAATCGAGAATTTGTTGGTGAAAGAACACGAGGCCAGGTGCTTTGTGTAACTCAGTGCTGCTGTCTGGCAGGTGGAATTCTTTGATAGCTCTTCTTTGCTGTTGCTTTCTGTCGTCCTAAGCTTTTTACTTGAGATGTGATCTGCTGTCTGAAAGAAGTTAAAGGGAGAATGTATTTGAATCCTGTGTTTCCCTTAATTTAGCGTTGCTGGCTGTTATGTTGAAATGTTGTGTTGAAATTTGCAGCCTATTGAGAAAGCCAGAAGCTGCCACACACAGCTGGGTCACAGGCAGACGTTGCACTAAGTGTTTGCACGTGAGGTGACTTGAGGGCTTTTGTAGAATCCCAGCATTTTTACCACCTCCAAAATCCCTGTTTTTTCATTCATGTTTGTTTTGAGTTCAGTTGAGTAGTGACCTGTCCTGAGTTCCTGGTTTCATCAGGCTCTGCAGGGTATCAAATCTGACCTGCTTGCAGTCAAATAATTTTGAAAATTGTTCCATGATACAAACTGGGAGGACTTAGAGATGGCACAGGAAAAAGGGGATTTTCACATGGCCAGGAGAGGTGCGAGAGGTTGTTCAATACTGCTGGGACTGAGGATGAACCAAAGCAGTGGGTAGCCCTGGCTGAGTGTAGGTGTGTCTGTATGCCAAGGCATTAATTTCAGATGATGCATTACACACCTACTTAAAAAAGAACTTCGTGTATTGTGAACAGGGCGCTCAGTTCTTGATCCTGTGCCTGCCTGGCTCCTGCCAGCCTCTCCAGGTTGGGCACACTGCTGGCAGTGCTTTGCAGCATGCATTAAAACAAGGTAGTGCTTTGCCCTGTACAATTTCTATAGAAGTCAATGGTGATCTGTATGTGTAGGTGGTGAGAGCCTCTTTGGATAAGTGTTAGAAAAGCACGCAGAACCATTCTGTTTTTTCCCTGGAAGGTCATGCTCTGACCCCAGGTATGAGCAATATTTGCTGGGGGGGTGTTGTGGCATTTCTTTCCCTGACTCACCCATGTGTGCCTGTCACGTCTGGCCCAGCCATGGCACAGATGCAGCCATGGCACAGAGCCCCCTTCCCTCTTCCTCCAAAAGGTTCCAGGGGCCCTCATGGATGTGGCTGTGTTGATGTGCCCAAAGATGGCAATTTCTGCCTTCAGCTGTCCCTCCGTAAAAGCCAGAGGCTGAAAGCCTGCCCTTTTCTCTGGCCTGTCTCTAATTACTGCCTTGTAAGCTCTTTCCTCTGAGTCCGATTATTATTATGGGAGCTGACTATTCAGAAAAATACTGTTGTTTAGTTTCAGATATGTGCTTGTGTACTTTTTCAACAAGGAGTTTGTGAGCAATAATTCTGGAGACTCAGGAGGTGTTGATGTTAGCAGGTTTTTTTTTCCCTTCATTCAGAGTTGTTTAATTTACAAAAGCTGCATGGTTTTTCTGTCCACAATGCCCAGAATGGTACCTCAAGCTAATTCAAAATGCTTTCAAAGGCTGAATAAATTCACAGCAGGTTTCATTGCACCTTGGTGTTACCAAGCACAGATTAAATGCTGCTACTTGGGTTTAATTCCTGAAGTACACTAAAATTAAACTCTAGTTGCGTGCAGAAAGCTTTACACTCTAGTTCAGAGATCTTTTAAAGTGTGAAGGATTATTCTTAGTAATTTTTTACCTTGCGATGAGCTTGATGGTGCTGGAAATCAAACACCTTAACCTGCTAATTTATTTACAGGAAAGATATTTCTGAAGTGTAGTGTTTGTTTGAGGTATGCACTTAGGCTTGAAAAGGGCCATCTGGTCCAGTGTTGATTTTCCCATTAGTTACTGGAGGTAATGGCTTGCACTCAACAGATGATACCCATAAGATAAAGCTTATTTAGGTGTTTGGCTTAATGAGAAACCTGTGGTCAGTGTTTGACTTCTGGACTTGCTGAGGTGAAGGGGGTTATGAACTTTTTATGCTGAGCCAAATAAAGGGAAGTGCATCTCCAATTTGGGTATGTCCATGTTTTAAGTGACATTTGTACTGGTGCAAAGCAGTGTTTAAAGCCGTGCTGCTCAGAAACAGGGAAGCACTACAAGATCTGTGCTTTGGCAAACTGAGTTTGCCCATGTCTGGAGCAGCAAGAAGGAAAAGTTGCATTGCAGTGCAGTGAAATTAGGAGGTGTATTAGAAGTTTTCTCCCACTGTCATTTTGCTGTGTTTTTCTGTATAGAGTTTATTGCTCTTTGTGGTTTCTCACATGACAGTGCCTTGTTTCTGTATTACACTGCAACCTTGGAAAACCACGAGGACATTTGCACTGTGTTTTTGCCTCTCCTGTTTCTGTTAAAGATCCTATCTTGAGGGACTCCTTGTCCAGTTCATCAACTTTTCTGAGTGGGGTGAAGGTCCCAGAGGTGCATGGGGGTGATGAGGAGGAGCAGCTCACTAAGTTAGACTTTAGGAGTTTCGATATGAGATTGGACACAGTGGTCTCAGGGGGCAAATCTGGCTCTGGAAATCCTTGTGGATAAATTGCATACCTGGTATTTTGGTGACAGTCTGGTGTCAGAAGGCTCACTCAGGGAGCTGAGAGTGTTTGAGGTAACATGTCAAAACAATCTTCCCAGCTGCTAGAGGTTTTTCCACTTTGAATTTAGGTAGAAGTGGAAAAATGGTGATGTTAGGAATGGCCTTCTGAAAGTTATAGCTGACAAGGAAGCAGAAAATGCCATGTGCCTCTGCTTTGCTGCCCTCTGAACAGTCTTGGTGAGCCTGGGAGTGCCATGCACAGACACAAATGCTTGCAAAGAGCCCTGGTGATTAACTGCAGCCTGGACACACAGTCCTGTGTGAGAAGTTCTGCCCACTGCTTCCCTAAATATTACCTTTTCACCAACTTTGATGATCACTGTCTTTGTTCCCTCGTTGATAAGGTGAGATAGCACAAGCAGGTCAGTCAAATATGTTTGCCTTGCTCTCCAGGGGTGCAGAAGGTGTCATTCCTCAGATAGCCAGGCCACACACACCTCTGTTGCCTGAACTGCACCCAGGAGTTCGTGGAGATTGGAGGGTACTGGATTGTCTTCAGCTCTCTCCACCACAGAGGGAGATGGAGGTACCCTAACTCTTTCCCTGGCTCCTGGGCAGATGTTAGGAGCTCTGTGCAAGGCATCACAACTTCTGAGTAATTCCTGCAGCAGTACAGAACTGTTTCCTCAGGCTGTCGTTTCTCTGACTTACCTGTCTGCAGCTTGCAATGAATCTCAGCTTTTCTGGGCATGAGACAAGGGGTGGCTCCTACTTTATTTACATCTCTGTGTAATTTGTTGATTTTAGAGCAGCCACCATTCACTGTTATTTGCCAAAATGACACAGGTTTATTTACAGCAAAAGGCTGCTTGTCAGTGGTCTGGCATCCCTTCATTTTACTATCCCTATTTTATACATCTTTTTTGGCTTTCTCCTGAGATCTGGGTATAGACTGTCCACTGTTTTGGATTCTTTTTGGGTAAACCCTCATTGCAGTTGCCTGTGTATCACTGGTGCATTGCCATTGCACCAACTTCCTGTTAAATTGTAGGCAATCAGGTTGATGGAATCAGGTTCACATGGATGCCCAGCAGCTGGAACTTCCTTGCTGCAGGGACTGGAAATTTGCTTCTGTGGTGCACTTAACCGAGCTTGATGTTTCCCAGATTTGTGTTGCATACAATTTTTAATCTCTTGTTTCTCGTTTTCCACATAGAGAAAGGAGATTTCATTGCTCTGGATCTTGGTGGTTCTTATTTCCGAATCCTTCGGGTGAAAGTATCGCATGAAAAAAAGCAGACGGTGCAGATGGAAAGTGAAATTTATAATACCCCAGAAGACATCATGCACGGGAGTGGAACACGGGTAAGCACCTTTTCCTTGGCATGGCTCTCTGAAGATTAGCTGCTTATGTTTTAGAAAACCCCCACAAGAATGAGCTTAGCATCTTAACAGTTGTACCTACAGCACGCAGACTGCATATCAGTGTTAGTACTGAAAATAAATAAGCAGTACTTAGTGTAACAGAGCATGCATGGGTGCTGCAAATCTGCTGTCACCATGTGGGAGACTTCTGGATAAGTTAGGGAAAAAATGGCCCAGAAATAAAAATTCTGGCTTTTATAGTGAACTTACTTTCCACGTGTACAAATGGAGAGCAGGAAAACAACTTAGTCTTTGTAAGCAATGAGCATGACCAGCCCTACAACTGTAGTGTTAGATGAGGGATGGAAATCCCCATGACAGCCACATATCTGTGCTGGCAGTCTGAGCAACTCAGCATTCATGAAAAGTACAAGTACATTAGAAAAATTATGGTAAGCTGATAGAATGCTTTGGCACAGCTTCAACTTAAGTTTTGCTGAGTAATTGAAAGTTTTTTTTTTTTTTTCCCAGTCTTCCCTGTTCCAAGAGTGGAAAATGTTTGTAACCATTCACTTGGATTTCAAATTGGGTTCTTTGGAAGAATTTTTTTTTTTAATGCTCAGGAAGTGGATTACAATGAATAGTTATTTCACTGGTAGATCTGTCTCTGTGTCAGCATAAGGCAAAACAAGTAATTTTCATTGTTGGGAACAGCAAGGTTTTTACACTTTTTACTAGAATGAGGTGCTGTTTAGGAGTATGAGACCTGCAGGAAACTTAAAGCATCTTTCAGAAAAATTTAAAAAAGTGGAGAAAAAGAAAAATTATGAGAACAGCATTTCTACCTTCGATATATTTTCTGTAGTCACTTTAATACCCTTGTTGTCTTTACCTTATAAGTGCTGCTGCATTCTTATGCAGCAGTGAGTGTAAGATGGCAATCATGGCTTGTCAGTAGAACTGATAAAAGCATTGCTCTGATATCTGAACCACAGCAATAAAATAACCTTCTTGTAAAGACTTTTCCTAACCTTATTGCTTTGTTACTAGGCCAAAAGGTCATGCAGTGGCTTTCCCACAGAATGCTTTTGGAGGGGAGCTGAGCTGAGCTTCCTGTTGCTGGGGAGGCAGCAAAGTTGGGTGGGCTGCTTGGAGGCAGGTTGGGAGCAGGGGGTTGCTTGTCCATGTAGGGGTGCCAGGAGCTGGAGACTGTCAGGTAGCAGAGCAGTCTGCACACGCAAGTGCCTGTCCTGGGGAAGCAAGGCTGGCTGGCTTAAGGGGATATTTTGTGGAGACATGATAAGGGTGGTAAGGAGAAGCCAGGAAGGGAGACATCAGGTCTGCTTTCTTTCTATGTCTTTGTTGTATCTGTGTTTTAATTTTTCAATATCCAAAGGCCATTTGGCTGCTGGGAAGCAGCAGTGTGGAGTTCAGGCTGATAGGCTTTGTCATAGCTTTTAAGCTGAAAGAAAGGCAAGCAAGGCTTCCAGTGATCCCATGGGCACAGCATTTAAGTACCAGGAAAACAGGAGGAGAACTTAGAAGCATCATCAGAATAGCATCTGGGTTTGAAATTGTTCCATGACAATATCCAGTGCTTGCTGTGTGACTTCACAGGGAAGCATGGGGGGATGTCCAGGAGGCAGACAGGCAGCTGATGATTTGGTACTTATGACTGATGCTAGTATATGCTTGAGGTTTTCTGAAATGTCCGAGCCTGATTTGTGGAATACTTGGGCTGAATTGCCTGTGTGGGGTAGGCTACTAATGATTTCCAGCAAGCTGTGTCATTAACTTTGCTGAGTTATACTCTTAAAGCTTAGTGCATAATCAGCTTATTGAAGGATTGTGATTTATGGCTTCATGCCTCACTAGCATGGTTCGTTTTGACATTTTCTACTTCATGGCATTCAAACTTCCATTTTTGTCCATCTGTGAGGCATGGATTGCCAGCTTTGCCAGTCAGACAGTTCCCTATCAATGTCAAGGGCAAAACTCTCATTGACTTCAGCAGTGTAATAGCAGGTTTAAAATTTTTAAGAAGCCTGTCTTCCATGTCAGCTCAGCAAATGGGAGTGTGCCTGAGACTTGATTTTGATCTTGCTTTTTGTGTTCTGTCACCACTGAAAGTAGGTTATGGATTTGTAGCTAGCTGTTCTCTTGATCTGGAACTGTTGTTTCCTTGCTCCTTAAATCATCCCCATTCAGGGGCTTGAGCCTGAGCTTAGGTCTTTAGTTGCTTGTCAAAGTCTCCTGTCTGCCAGCCAAATGAATCCTTGTGGAGATCTCTTGGAGCCCAACCTGAGCAGGAAACTTCATGGTCAGGGGAGTTAAGGAAGCCTGATCTGTTGCTCTGGGTCTCAGGCTGTATTGCTTCAGTTCTATAAATCAGACTGGTCCTTTCCTCTTGGCCGTGGCATTCACTCTGTCCATCTCTTTGACATTTGATTAAATATTTGGGTCACACTGTTCCCTACTACAAACCTGTGGGTGAAAGAGGATTTGGATTTTTCCTCAGTGCACCTTCCTTACTTTAATGAAATTCTAAAGGAACTTTGTAATGTTGCCTCTAGTATCCTGTTAGAGTCATTTGGCACTGGTAAGGTTTGGGTGTTAATATGGGCATGGGCACACACAGATATTTCCTTGAGTCTCCTTAGGAAATATCTTACGAGCGTCAGTGGTAGCAAAACTAATAAATGCCTCCCTTTTTTCTCTGCTTTTGAGCCATGCCTTGCCTCTGTGGTTTATGAGCAACAGTAGCACAGTCAGACTGTGCATCACTGACTAGACACAGCTCCTGTAGTGTCCAAATTGTGGCTAATAGTTAACTGCATTTGCCTGCCTTCTCAGTGTACTGCTAACTCACATAGGTGGGCTTCAGCAGGTCCTGCCAGGGCTGTGTGGGCAAACACAGCAGGTGCATGGACTTTTTGGAGTCTATTGGGAATGCCCAGGAATTTTTTGCATTTAGACTTACAAAGCAGATCCTGTCTTTTCTCTATGCATTCGTAGTTCGTTGCATGAGAGGGATTTTTGTAACAACATACACAGTCAACATTTCTGCTTCCTGCTCTCTGAGCTCCGGAGGGGTTTGAGGTTTGGCCCCTGTTTTTTGTTTGTAATCCTGGAAGCAGCTAAAAGTTTAGTAGGATTGAGTATTCAGCAAGATATTTTCAGATGGAAAGCATAATCAAAACACACACTCCTGCTATTTCCGTGTTCCTCCTGGAGAAGCTGCAATATTTTATTTTTTAAGTGTAGTTCTTTTCGTAACTCCTCTTCCTCTCTCCCTCATCTGGACAGATGAAAATTGTCTTCAGTGCAGTGTACATTGCATTCCCATGTTTTTTCTCTGCGTGGGCTTAGAAATATGTCCTTGATTTGCCCAGGACAATGAATAGCAACATTCTCCCTGGGAAACCACTACACTTTTCCTTAATCAAATCTGACTTCATTTAAGGCATGAGTTTAAGGTGTTCAGTTTAATTGTAACATTACACACACTGCTTCTTGACCTGCTTTGAAGGACAAAATATTCCTATTCATCATTTGTAATTGCTGCAGTCTGTCTGTAGTACATTCTTGTCTCTCCAAGACTCTAAATTGTCCTTAATAAAGCTGTGTTGGCTAATTGGTACCAGCAAATGTTTTGTGTACTCCCTCCCAGTTATCCCCAATCTTACGGGCAGACTACCTGCTTTCATCCCACCAATGCTGCAGATGGGATTGGGTTTATTTTGTTTAGGCTTTTGTTTTTCAGGGAGTTAAAATGTGAAGCACAGTTATGTCCTGGTGCAGGCAGTGGCTTGTTAATAGCTTGCCATCCATTTGTGGTATGGGTCAGTTGAAGGCATGTCTGGCTTTCTGGCACTGGTAAATACAAATGTGTATTTTTGTTGCTTCGGTTGCTCAGGCTTGATTTCTTCAGCTTTGAGCATTGCAATCTACCTGAGGGGCTTTCCAAATGGCTCAGTGTGAGAGGCCTTTGTGCCCCCTGGTCCCTGGTCTGGCTGGCAGGGTCACGTAGTGCCATGCTCACAGATGCCATTGAGGCAGCTGGGTGGGAGCTGGTACCCAGAAGCCTGGCGCAGGCTGTCTGCATAGTTCAACCTTTCAGAAAATGCCGAAAATGTCCCCATTTTGGCTTGTTTCAGAGCATGGAAAATATTTGGATGAATCCCTTGGGCCTCCTTTTTGTTTGTTTCTGCATGCTTTAGGAATAGATTTGAGAGATGATGTTCTGTTGGGTGGCTCCTGCAAAGTGCTGGATTCTCTGGTCTCAGCAGTGCTTGAATGAAGCAGATGTTATCTTCTCTGCACCACTGTAAAAGTGCTCAACCTCCTGTGGGAATGGATCCCAAATGTTCTTTTGACTTGCTCCTTCCTGTTATTGAAAGGTTAAAAGGACATTTTTGTTCTCATCAAATGTTAAGTGGAAGGGTTACAGCAGGCTCAAGAGACACGAGCCTCTAATTTCAGGAAGTGTTTTTATATGGATGTAAAAGATGCCTGCAGAATTAGGTGTGTAAAAGGACAGTGTATTTCACAATGCATTAGTAATTAAGGTGTTAATATACGCTGCTCGACAGTATTTTCATAGCTATGCCCATTTATCCGTCTTAAAATCTGGAGAGCTATTTTCCCTTTTCCCCTCACGCAGAGCAGTTTTCATATAGAGATTGAAACGTTTTCTCCCTGAGGCTGTATCTCTAATCATGATGGTTTTATACTTTTCTTACAGCTTTTTGATCATGTTGCTGAATGCCTGGGAGACTTTATGGAGAAACAACAAATCAAAGACAAGAAACTGCCAGTTGGGTTTACATTTTCCTTCCCCTGTCGACAATCCAAGCTAGATGAGGTAAGAAGATTTCACAATTTTCTTAATACACAGAAGAGCTGCCATGTTATTAAAACACTGCCATGAAAGCAGTATCCCAGACAGGTCTCATTTTGGGGATAAATGAGCATTATATTTCACCGTCAGACTGTGTTTGTGTTTATGTTTCTGCCTGAAAGAGCTGGGTAACAAATGAGGAGGAGGCATCTGATGTTTTGTGCTGCCTCTGTGTGAGCTGCTTGGTGTTATGGTTTACCCTGTAAACATGGCAGTGGTTTCCCTGCCTCCTGTGCAGCCTTTTTTCACCTCTCCACGGGGTGTGATTGGGAAGGACCCAGCCCAGCAGGGTTTGCTCGGGTTTTGCTGCCCCTTGCAAGCACAGAGGGATCTGGATCTGGATCTGGGTGTCCCTGCTGAGCAGCAGTCCTGCGCTGTGCTGCCAGCTGGGCACCAAGGTCAGAATCAGAAAGGTCACCTGGAGCCAGCCTGCTTTAAAGGGCCAGGGATAACCAGCCTTGTGGAGTGACTGATGAGATCCCCATGACAAGGATGCTGTGGTATTTTCCTCCTTTTGCTCGTTGTGTCACGAATGACTCAGCAGCCTCCCGGTACAGCATTGCCATGGCAACGTTGTAGCAAATGAATTCAGGAAACTTAAATCTACACAAAACACGCAGAGGTTGTCCTGCTAAAGCACGACCTGCTTTTCCAGCTTGCAGGTCTCTAGGTTAGCCTGGTGCAAGAGCCCCCCAGATGCTGGTGCTGAGGAGGGCCAGGTGAGGCGTGGTTTTTATTACATTTCAAACTTCTCAAGCAGTGCTGAGAGCTGAACCCAAGGGTGCTGACTAACTCAGGGCCTGAAAGCAGTTCAGAGCAGAGAGATGCCTTTTCCTGCATCAGATCAGAAGAGATGAGTTGATCTTGGGGCAGCTCTCCCATCTGGCCATGGTGCATGGTAAGGCTCAGGCTCCTGACCACAGCAGAGCTGTGCTGGGGCTGTGGTTGTGAAGTTGAGTTGCCCATGGGAAGGTTTGCTTAGCTGCATGATGAAAGGTGCTTGTTTGTGGGCTGCTTTGCTCCAACCAGCTGGGATGGAATCATGCTTGTTGGGGCAGGGCCAGGCAGCATGTGGGGTGCCTTGGGGACACCTAAGCAGTGGCAGAGTGGGATAGGAAGAGACAAGGGAGGGTGTCTCTTAATAAAAAAAAGCCAACAACAACAACAAAAAAACCCAACAAAAAACCAACCAAAAAAAAAAAACCAAACCCAAAAAAACAATCCCAAAACCAACCCAACTTATTGACAGTTTTGCTGATGTTTTGAGTGTTTGAAAAACACATTTTTTCTGGGTTCTGTGGGCCAGGTTTGTTCCTGGATTGCTGCTTCTGTGAGGCTGTGCTTGCCTGGGTGCTGTTTTCTTGTGCTTGGTGAGCAGAAGGAGGCAGGGTGGTCCCTGTTTTCACCAAGGGATATAAGATGGACACTGTGTGGTTGGGCCCCACTCAACCTTGCTGCATTCCAAAGGCTCCTTCCTGCTGCCAAGGCCTTGCTGGTGAAGGAAAAATTCCTTCCAGCACAGTGGCCAGTCATGCTGAGAGGAGCTGCTCTTTGCCAGTGTGGTTTGACCAGTTTCTTATAAAAGTTGTGTGAAACAAGGTGCCCTTTTGGCCATGAGAACTGTGCCAGCAGAGCAGGCTTTGCCCACAGTTTCCCTGCACAGCAGCATGGGGCTTTGCTGGGTTTCTAAACGATGCACACGATGGCAGCACAGTGGCAAAACTTACACAAACTGAGTGTGTGGTTAGGGGTAGGAGAGTATCTCCTGGTCTGGAAACAGCTGCCCTGACCTTCTGTTCCCTGTAGCTATCCCAGTTTGGAGAGCAAATTTGATTTTTAAGCTGAGATATGGGCAAACATACACCTGTGCAATGACTGCTTGTGCCTACAGCCTTCAGCTTTTCTGGTTTTTAGCTTCTTGGACTCCTGTTGTGACAGATGTGAATATTGTGGTGGGTATGGAAAGCTGGTGTTTTGAATTGCCCTTTTGTCAGCTGATTACTGTCAACACTCTTTTCTTTCTTTTATTATTATTTACCTGTGCACTGAATGCTCTGATTCAGCCAGGCATTATGTAAATAGCAAAAGATCAGTGTAGTCATTACCTTGAGGGATTTGCAGGCTCTTTATGACAGTTTGCAGACAAGGAATTCAATACCAGGATTTCCTTTCTGATCTGTGGTGTAACATAGGGACATGCATTGTTACATCTCCAGTACTTTCATTTGCCTCAACCCATGAACAGGATCCCACAGTTAAACAAGCCCAGACAGATGGGACTCCAGGCAGTAAATGTACATCAGCCTGATCCCCATTGCTGCCGAGTCCTGGACATATCAACATCATATCCCTGCTCTCTAGTCAGTCCTGTACAGTCAATTTTTTCTGAAAGCAGTCTATTTCCATGTCTCAATAGGATTAAATGGTTTTCCAAGAAAAACTGTCGAGGATTAACAGGGAGAAGAGTATGCTGAAAATGCAAAATGCAAGCACACCATTTTCTAGCAATGGAGGGGAAAAGAATTTTCCATCTTTCAGCTCACTGTAATTAGACTCTAAGACCACCAGTTGTCTCAGGTTGCGTTGTTAGAGGTCATATAAGAAGTGAGGCCTGAAGGTTCATTTGAAGTATAAAATCTTGTTTTTAAGGAAAAAAAAAATCAGTGTGTGCTTTATGATTGCATCCTGTTGAATGTTGCTGTCTTGTTTTATCAGGGTTTTCTGATAACCTGGACAAAGCGCTTCAAAGCGAGTGGAGTGGAGGGAGCAGATGTCGTGAGGCTGCTTAACAAGGCCATCAAGAAACGTGGGGTAATTGTACTTCTTTTTAATTTTTAGCTGTATCTCAGCTTTATCAGGGTGCACTTTTCATGTCACTCATGAGCAGGTGGACCGAGTGGTGGTGGAGCTCTGCTTTCTTGCATGAAAATGTGTGGGTTTGCTGGAAAGATGAAGCTGCATCAGAGTTGTTGTGTGGAGCTGTGATTTTCCTCACAGCACAGAACTGAGTTACTGTGTAGTGGCTTTTCACTGGCAACCCTCAGTGATTTTATCACTCTCTGGAAACTGAGGAAGTGCTGTGTGGCAGTGCTGTGGCTTTTCAGTGATACCAACACATCCCATTCCCAAGAAACTTTTTCTCATGGACTGGGCTCAGCTCAGTTGTACACCTGCTGTGCTTGGGAGCAGGAGAGGAGCAAAGCAGAAAGAAGGGGATTTCAGGCTCAGTGAGCTGTTGCTCATGTAGTTTCTCACTGTTGACTTTATAGAGTGTGAAGGTGACCAGGTTGCTGATTTAAAAAAATAAAAAGGCACTGAGTGTGAGAAGGAATGAATCTGGGTTTGCATAATGCTTGCAGCCAGATGATATATATATATATACAAATTCATCAAAAACTGGGCAGTATTTGCTTTGTTTGGGCAATTGTGGACTCTTATGCAAACCTGAATTTTGCTGTCACCAGAAAACATTACTAGAGTCAATTACTATCATTAGACTTGGTAGAATCACACACTGAAGAACCTGGAAAGAAATGGCTGCATGCCATTCATTTAATTGCATTATTTTTGTATTAAAATCTTCACTTGAAATAAAACACATAAATGGTTTAAGTGAATCCTATGAGAAATATTTTCTAGATTGACTCCTCAAGCAACTCCTTCGAATCACTGCAGGATGTTTCAGTGCAGAGTTCCTTGTTCCTCATGTACAGCCCTTGTCTTTCCTGCCTAAGTGTGCTTAAGTGAAAGCAGGCCTGTGCTCTCTAGAGTGATCCTAATGCTGTTTTATTGCTTGCATTAGTCTGCTCTCATTGCCTTATTGGGTACGTGGGATGGGGAACTGGCAGACAGAACAGGAGATATTTTTAAAAAATGAGCTGTGGCATTCAGACAGATAATTTGTCTCCTGTTCCTTGTGAAACCATTTGCTAAAAGCAAGCTGGTGACGAACAGGAGCAGTGCTTTCCAGAGGAGCCCTGTGGCCCAAGTAATGGTTTGCTCCTCCCCAGGACTACGATGCAGATATCATGGCTGTTGTGAATGACACCGTCGGGACCATGATGACCTGCGGCTTCGACGACCAGCGCTGCGAAGTTGGCTTGATCATCGGTAATGCTCATTGCAGCTGCAGGGGGCAGGGGGCTTGTCTCCCTTTGCTTGGCCTGCTCAGTCAGCACCTTCTGCTGTCCTTTCCCCCAAGGCACTGGCACCAACGCCTGTTACATGGAGGAGATGAGGCACATCGACCTGGTGGAAGGGGATGAGGGCAGGATGTGCATTAACACGGAGTGGGGTGCCTTTGGAGATGATGGCTCACTGGAAGACATCAGGACCGAGTTTGATCGAGAGATTGACCGTGGATCCCTTAATCCAGGGAAGCAGCTGTGAGTGAGGCAGTTATTTGTGAACTTTGCTTCTGTTGTTTTCCTCTCTGTGCTCCTTTTTCCACTTGTGTTATGAATTCTGCAGTTCAAGGAAGCTTTGCCTGTGCTGGGCTGGGCATTGTGGTGGCACAGCTGGGCTCTGCCTCCCTGTGTTGCCCAGAGATTCATGGGTGACTGCTGTCCTCTCCTGCAGGTTTGAGAAGATGGTCAGCGGGCTGTACATGGGGGAGCTGGTAAGGCTCATCCTGGTGAAGATGGCCAAGGAGGGGCTGCTCTTCGAGGGGAGAATCACTCCTGAGCTTCTCACCAAAGGGAAGTTTGAGACAAAGCATGTTTCTGCAATTGAAAAGTGAGTAATCTAGCCCTTTTCACTCCTTAGGCTTGACAGTGACTCTGAATGTTAATTTTCCATCATCTCTTTTTGCTTTTGGGGAGGCATTCTGCATTGGGGTGGCTGCCATCCTCTACTGCAGGTGCAGAGCTGGCATGTGGGGGCCCCAAGCAGACAGTCCGTGCCCTCCTCCCCGAGATTTCTTCCTTCTTCTGTGTTGGGCAAAACTGTGAAGTCCACTAGTCCATGCAGCTTCAGGGTATGAGCTGTAGTACCTCTCTCCCTGCTCATAAAATCTCCAAAGTTGCTACCCTGCAGCTAAACATGGGAGTGAATTGGCTTAGTGCCTCCTAGCAAATGCTTGTGTTGCTCCTTGCTGTATCCTTGGGATTGCTGGGCAGAAAGAAAACAAGCATGACAAGGCGGAGCATTCAGTCTCGTAGGCAGTGCTGGGTGCTGCACGGTGACCTCTGAGCTATGTGCCAGTTGGCTTCTTTGAGTGTCATCACCCCTTTGGTCAGTGCTTACAGGCTCTTCCCCTGTGTTTTTAAAATTCACATCACTGGGATAGTTTGTACCATACTCATTGGGCTGGATTTTCTTTTTGAAATGGCAAGTATGACACTAAGGGAACAGCCAGTAACTTCTGTAATGCCTGTTCCTTCTGACACATTTTACTCCTGTCCCTGCAGACCATGTTATCTAAACAGCTTTCCCTTAAATGAGTGTGCTAATTTGTCTTAACCACAGAGGTCTGTGTTGTGGACCAATATAACATTGAACAGCAGTGAGAGAAGCACAGTTGTTGAGAAATTCAGTTATTAGGAGTAAAATTTGCCCTTACCCACCTTACTTCCTGAAGAGCCACTTTAGTTATAAGTAGGGAGTTAATCCCTGTGCAGCTTCAAATTTCTAGCTGGTGCTAGCAAGATGCAGGAGTCCTTAAAAAGATATATGAAGTGCAGTTAGGGATGACAAGATGACTCCTTGTGTTTTTGTCTGGGAAATGACTGAGCTGGACAAGGAGAAGTTTTGCCAGAAGCTTTGCTTTCAGGCTGGATGCTAATGAGGAAAAAAGCAATGCAAGAGGCAGAGATTCAATGGGACTATAAAAGCCTGAAAAGAGACCCTTTAGGATGAAATTGCTTAGGCAACCTTTGCTCAGGGTTTTGGTTTTCACACTGAACTTAATTTATTGAGACATGCGAGGGAACGAATGTGGGATTAGGTGTGTGCTCAGGCTTGTGCTGAGCTGTGGGGCTGGTGCTTTGTGCTTTAGAGGAGCTGTTTGCATTTTAAAGCATCACTGTAATGAAAAAGCATTTGAATTCCTCCAGGTCTTGCCCCTAGGGCAGCTGCTGTAGTACCTGGAATTACACTGTTTGTAGGCGGCATGTTGGCGCCAGGTTTTAATGGAAAGCTTTTCCATCTGTGAATGAATACATGTTTAGTGCATTTGATTTCAAGCCTCATGGAGCTTTCTAGTCCAGATCTCTAAGAAATTTTCTTTCTAACCTTCTCAAACCCCAGGCAGGGACACCCATGTATGGATGCACCTCACTCCTACAGTCCAGTACATCCCCACTAAGTCCCCTTGACTTTGCAGGAGCAAAGAAGGTTTGAACAAAGCCAAAGAAATCCTGACCCGGCTGGGGGTGGAGCCGTCCCACGAGGACTGCATCGCTGTCCAGCACGTCTGCACCATCGTGTCCTTCCGCTCGGCCAACCTGGTGGCCTCCACCCTGGGTGCCATCCTCAACCAGCTGCGGGACAACAAGGGCGTCGGCCGCCTCCGCACCACCGTGGGGGTGGATGGCTCGCTCTACAAGATGCATCCACAGTGAGTCCCTCTGCTCCTGCCACTAACACTTCACCTGCCATGGGCTCTGGTTTGCAAAGGGGTGAGATGTCATCCCATGATGTCGCCCAGGCAGGCTGTGAAATGATGAACCCAGAGCATGGGCATGGGGGTTTAGGTCTGAGCTGGGGAGCTTGGGGGAAAGGAGAGATGTCTTTTAAGTTGTGAAGTTGAGGAAGTTGTGTGAGATTTTAAAAACCCAACAAAACCATGCGGAAAAGAACCAAACCCCTGAGTAAATTGATAGTGCGATGTCAGGGAAAACTGCCTTGGTCTGAGTAGATATCTTAAGGGATCCTCAAGAGACCTCTTGGAAGGAGAGTTTCTTTGTACAAAACATTATTTTGTGCCTGTTAATTGGGCTGTGAGGGGACCTGCATTAATTCACCTTCATCTCCATTTCCAGTTTAATGCCCATGCTGAACCCTATTTTTGCCAGTCTTTTCTGAAGATACACTTGGAAACCAGAGGGATAAAAAATGGTGCTTACATTTCCATGGCCTTTAAAAAAACCAGCTTTGTCTTGTTTTTTCCCCATCTTGAAAGTTACTTTTTTAATGAAACAGCTATATTTATTTATGTAGAAATCAGAAAATTATGTTTATAGGGAAACTTCTGAAAGGAGAAGTATGCTTGATGTTTCATTTTCAGTTTCTCGTTGTTTGTTGAAAAAGATATTTTCCTTCATTAAGACCATAAAATTTCTTCAAACAAAAAAATTTCCAGGAGGAGCATTGCAGCCAGGGAGTTTCTTGCAGGATTAGGTCAGGGGATGAGGCTGATATTCTCCCCTCATTTTTGCTGGCTTTGCTTAGAAATTTAGGAGGAAGGAGGCTGTAGGGAAGAACTGCTCTTCCCTGTTAATTTTCCTGCTTGGGAGGCTGTAGCTAGTTTGGGCACGGTGAGTCTCCCCACACCTCTCGCAGCAGGTCGGTGTCGGCAGTGCAGATTTTGGGGGGATGCAGTGCAGGTTTTGGGGTGTGGGCAGCGCAGAGGCCAGGTTTGCAGCCTCCCCTGCTCTCCCCGCAGGTACGCCCGGCGCTTGCACAAAACCACGCGGCGCCTGGTGCCCGACTCGGAGGTGCGGTTCCTGCTGTCGGAGAGCGGCAGCGGCAAGGGAGCGGCCATGGTGACAGCGGTGGCGTACCGGCTGTCGGAGCAGCACCGCCTCATCGACGAGACCCTGGCCGAGTTCAAGCTCACCCACGAGCAGCTGCTGCAGGTGAAGAAGAGGATGAGGGCGGAGATGGAAGCGGGGCTGAAGAAGAAGACTCATGAGACTGCCAAAGTGAAGATGCTGCCCACCTTCGTCCGCAGCACGCCGGATGGGACAGGTAGAGCATACCCTTGCTGGAGTGGGGACACTGGCTCGGCTACAGGGTGCCCAAAACAGGCTCCCAGTGTGGGGTTTGGGTTTGGTGAAGGGTGAGCAGATCTGGTGCTACCTGAGAGGAACCTGAGCTGTGCAAAGGAGGAGATCTCAGCACTGGCCCTGCTGGCCTGTGCTGGTTGTTGGTGGCCTGGCCCTGTGCCCTTGCCCCAGGGTGCAAGCAAAGTCCCAGCTTGAGGGGAGAAAACCACAGCTGGGCTCATAAAACGAGAGCTGGGATCACAAACCCAAACCCATATGAACTCTCTTCACACTATTTGGGCACTTCTTTGTGGTTCAGGGTGCCTGGCCAAATTTCAGCTTTCTTTCAGGGAACAGTTGTGTAGGTCCTTTTTCCCTTGTTGGTTTAAAGGAAAACAAAACCAAAACCAAAACAAAATACAAAAAAAAAAAAAAAAAAAAGCTGGAATAATCAGAGCAGCATCTAAAATCCTCCTTTAATGAAGATTTGAGTTTCTAGGAGATTTTCTATCAAAATACTTTCTGAGACAAGCACTTCTTCAGATTTTATGTATGGTTCTTTAAATATACACACCTATTCTTTTACAGAGAATGGAGACTTTCTGGCACTTGACCTTGGAGGGACAAACTTTAGAGTTTTGCTGGTGAAAATCCGCAGCGGTAAAAGGAGAACAGTTGAGATGCACAACAAGATCTATGCCATTCCCATTGAGGTGATGCAGGGAACAGGAGAAGAGGTATTTGTATTTCTCTTTGGCTGCACTGCTGCTTTTTAAATAACTTCTTAAGAGCACATAATGTGTACAACTTAAATATTATGACTTTTCTCTTTAAAGCTGTTTGATCACATTGTTACCTGCATTTCTGACTTCCTGGATTATATGGGCATAAAAGGCGCACGTCTTCCTCTCGGCTTCACCTTTTCCTTCCCTTGCAAGCAGACCAGTCTGGATGCTGTAAGTTCCTTAGCATATTTTGAATCTGCTTTTGTGCTTATGCCAGGCCTGGTTTCGCTGGCTTCATGTCATCTGCGTGACACTTACAGGAAGGTCATACAAGGGGAAGATTTGTGCTCTGACCCTGACCAGTACAGCTGCTCCTATTAATAGTTCCCATAAGGGTAGCAATGCAAATGCTGCTCAGCTGGTGGCTGTGACAGATAAGAGCATTTAAATTTTCCATGGTGGTGATATCCCTTTTTTAAGGCACTATATTTTTTCCAAACATATAAACCTGCGGGTCTTTGACACTTCCCTGGTTTTGCAAGCAGTAAGCAGAAGTCCATCCCTGCTGCCAGCGCCTATTCCTAGCTGATCTTGTCTCACTGGATGGACTGGTTGCACCAGAGTCTCTGGGCTGTGTCACCCTACAGGTGACAGCGTGGCCTGCAACACATCCCTGACAGATGGACTTGTGTTCTTTTCACTTATGTGCTTAACTTCTTCACTGCCAACCCTGCCTGTGCAGCTGTTAATAGTTTCCTGTATACGTAGCTGTTTGGTTTTTTTTTAAAGAAAGACGTATGTTCTATAACATTTTTTTGCTTTTTTGAGTTTGCTATTCCTGTCAAACTATTTTTTTCTTTTTAATTTGTTGCATTGCCCTGGAAATTGAGTCCAATCACAGTTAGTAGTTTTAGATGCAAATTCCACATACTAAAGAGATATTCCTTTTCACAGAGACTCTGCTGTAAAACCTCACACTAAGGCATTTGAAATGTCAAGTACAGAATAACATCTGAGTCCTAGCAACTTGATAACTGATTTTCGTGCTTTTCAGGGTATCCTTCTGAACTGGACAAAAGGCTTCAAAGCTACAGACTGTGAGGGAGAAGATGTGGTATATTTGCTTAGAGAAGGAATTAAAAGAAGAGAGGTGATTTTTCTTTTGGTTTTTTCTCTCCTCCTCCTCTCCAGCCTTGACAGACCTTGTGGGTCAGGCTGGCTCTCTCTCACAGGGTTGGTGTGCCTTGTAGCCATAGGCTGTGACTCCTGTTCTGCACAGAAGGTTGTTTTTCCCCAGAGGCTTCTAGCTTCCCACATTTGCCAGAACTTTCAAGGCTTCTTTCAAACCCTGTGGCAATTTTCACATGCGTGGAGAAGGCAGGGGTTTTCAAAACAGTGATTGTAGGAATGCACCTCAGTGCACCCTCAAGACAGTTTTCTTCTCCTCTTCTTGATCGTGAAAAAGCCTCAACTGGATTAGCCAAAACTTTCTAGGAAGGGAAGAAAAATAGCCTGAGAAGGATGTTAATTTTGCACAGTTTTCGTCAGCCAGTGAAAAGGAAGTCTTAAAATCTTTGTTACTGGAATTGCTACACAATTGCTGTAATATCAAATGTTTATACCATGTGCCTGTGTAAAAGATCTGTGCTTAAACATACCTAAGCCAAGGAGAACAGCCAGAAATGTACTTCATTCTGAAGACAGTCTGTCATAGGTAGAGCATGTACCTTAGATGCCTGCTGGTAGATTAGGGTCCTATTTTTGCATGTGTGAAATCAGGCTGGTAATTTCAGTTGTTTGTTTCCAGTGTGTTTTGACAGCAGCCCCTTTGGTGTGCTCCTTTCCTGTTCCCTTGGTGTGAGGGGCTGCTCCTAGCCCAGAATTCACACTGTTCTTTTCTCTCTCCAAAAGGAATTTGACTTGGATGTGGTGGCTGTGGTGAATGATACAGTGGGCACAATGATGACTTGTGCTTATGAAGATCCAAACTGTGAAATTGGGCTCATCGTGGGTATGTGTTAGAGCTGCTTTTTATGTATCAGCACGTCCACACATCTGTCTGTATGCTCATGGGGGCGTCCCTGTGGTTAGCTGAAAATAAAGCCAGGATATCCAGGAGTGAAAGAGAGCAAAATTCAACATCTGTCCACAATCAGTTGAGATAAACAGAGGCTGTGATGCTCAATAAATCCTGCCTGTTTTGTCTGGTAAAGGCTGCTCAGGAGGAGAGCAGACATGGGCTCAGGGAGCCTCACCAGCTCCTGGAGTTGCTGTTGGTTTGGCCTGTAAGAGTTTCCCTGCCAGGGTGTTCCGGTGGCCCACAGCTTCCCTCAGGCATGTGGTCTCTCAGGATAAACTTGCAAAGCTCAGCTACAATCCCCAAATGGCATGTGGTGGAGAGCTGTGATAGACTGAGTGCAGCGACTGAAAGCTCCCTTCCCAGCAGTGAGACAGCTGAGGTAATTCCAAAGGTGATTGCTGATGCCTTTGCCAATGCCACACCTGGGAAGCCTGAGTCATGGGGTGGTGTGAATTCCCAGAGCTCTGCAGAGGAATGAGTTTTCCATGGGAGAGAATGGGACAAGACACCTGCAAGCTTCAGGAATGCTTTCAGTTGCGAGGTGGCTTGTAGGGAAATAAAACACCACCAATTTCTCCTGCAGACAGTTGGAAAATGTCCAGGATGAGTCAGCACAGTGCAGTGTGGGTAGGAAGCCGTGTCTGCGCAGCTTCATTGGTGGATTGTTTTCAGGAACCAGAGTTCCCTACAGAAAGGACAGTGTGTCCTTGGGGTGCTGAGAACATCCCCTGGGGACTGTCTGCTGCAGCCCTGCCAGATATGCTCTGCAGTCAGTGAGTCTGTGTGCAGAGCAGGGGGTCAGAGGTGGCCTGGGTGCCTCTGGGATAATGGGAATGAAAGCCCTGGGGCTCTGACAGCTCCCTCTGCCCTGCCTGGATTGCCTGGGCCAGGCTGATGGCCCCTGAGGGAGGTTGGACACTGGTGGCAATCCACAGTTGGATTTGGTCTGTTTGGTCCTGTAAACCTGGCTCTCAGTCTGTAAACCCAGACATTCCCCCCGCCAAACCCTGTGCTGCGGCTCAGCGCTCCTGCAGCAGGGGAGTACTGTGGGAGGATCTATTTTGGCTCAGACTGTATTGGTATAATTCCCTAAAAAAAGGGCACAGGAAAACAGACTTGCTGGTGCAACTGGTGCAGAATCTGGGATGCAGGATTAAATGAGAGTTTGTCAAGTAACTTCAAGAGAACTTTTTTTCTGGGTAGCAGCTAAAACTGCCTCTCTTTGCTAATAAAGCTTTGCTCCCTAAGACCTCTGTGTACATGGAGCACTTTTTCTTAGGCTCCCCTTTAAAAAGAACCAGATATGACATAATTTCAACATGGAAGTAACCTTCCTGACAGAGGAAATAAGCAATTTAAATCAGAAAAAACTCCAAGCAATCAGCTGGTAAAACCCCTGCTGGCTCAGAACTTGATGAGGTTTTCAGTTCGGTACGTTTTCCCCATAATTTTGTGGGTCCATGGGCTTTGTGGAAGGTAGTTCCCAACTGCAGAATCCAGCTGGCCGCTTGCTGCAGTTTTGGGGTCAGAAGCATGTGAGGTTTTGTGTGCTGAAAGTGCTGCCCTGCTCTTCCTCCCAGCAGCATGGAACCCTCAGCTGGCTTGGGTGAGCTTCCTCTCTGACCCACTCTGAGCAATGCGCCACAGGAGTAATGTTCTCCTTCAGTTTAGGATTGTCAGAGAGTGGGGGTTTGGGTTTTTTCCTGATGTTTCAAGTGATGATTCAGCTACTTCTTTCAGCAAAAAAGACATTCAAAATCCCCCAGGAGGTTTGTCAGGGCTGTGGTGCTGGTTCTCGTGTTGTTTTGTTCCAACCAAAGAGTAACTTCAGTGTTTATTTCTTTCAGGAACGGGCAGCAATGCCTGTTACATGGAAGAGATGAGAAACATAGAGATGGTGGATGGTGAGCAAGGGCGGATGTGTGTGAATACAGAGTGGGGAGCGTTCGGGGATAACGGCTGCCTGGACGACATCAGGACAATATATGACAAAGCAGTTGATGAATTTTCCCTGAATGCTGGGAAGCAAAGGTACTGCAGGGTAAATGGTGTGCTATGTGTATAAGCCAGGCTGCCTTAAGTGCTTTTAAGATAGAACTGGACTTTTCCCATTCAAGAAAGGTGAGATTAAGAGTGGAAAATGACTGCAGTCCTGCTATCCTGTGGAATCTCCCCTTTCTGTGCTTTTCCTGGTCGCTGCTTTTCTGTGACTTATTTGCTGCCATGGGACTACAGCAAGGCCTTTTGGTGAGGACTTCAAAAGTCTTGAAATTATGAAGAGACCCTTTTTCTCATCCTGTGATGTACTGAGGGGGATAAGACAGCTGGTCATTTTTCTGCTGTTGGTCTCAGGTTAATCTCTTTTAGCTGAAATCTCTTTGTAGAGGACTGTGCTTCTAGAAATCCTGAACTTACACCAGTCGGCATGGTTAAAGCTTGGAGCTGCTCACTGTAAAGCACTCAGGAGCTCTCTAGCAGTTGCAGCCAGCTCTTATTTCAGGCAATTTTCCTGATGAAATAGGTCATGTTAGAGGACCTGCCTTTCATGCTCCTGGAGTTTGGTCTCCTTTTGGGGCTCAGCTTTTGTTTGAGCAAGTGCTTCCCTGTCCACTTCAAGAAGGTGAACTTCAAGGAGGTGAACCCAGCGCTTATAAAACTGGGCTGAGGCTGTTTCATGCTAGGACTACAATTTTTCATCATTTCTTTGCAGCAGTGCTTTGATGCCAGGAGCTTTTAAAAAGATTTGTGACTAGAGTAAATCTGCACACAAAAACCTGAGGAATACAGACAAGTTGGCAAGCTCCATGGGAAGCTCTTTAGAAGCTGAGGCTCAAACAGACCCAGAGAAGCAGATGCAGAGCGAGCCTGTCGCAGCAGCAGATTTGGCATGGAGTAAGCAGCCAAAGGCAGTAGTGGAGACTGCCAGGGGGAATAATTTATTCCAGAGATAGTTAGGTGCTCAAGAGGGAGGACACTTGCTGGATACAAGCCTGAGAGAGTTCATGGTATTAAATGGACTGCGTGGCTTGCTTCCAGTGGGATGGCGCACTGGGCTCTGCTCAATCCAGGGCACAAACCCTGCTGTAGAGCTTCAGGGGGTGAAATACAGGATGCATCACTGAATGCCCTTCTCAAGAAATGGAGCTGTTCAGTCTTGTTGGTAAGGACACAACTCACAGACCCCAAAATGCTCCATTCAAGCCTGAATGATGCTGGAGGGGAGGGAATGAAGGCAGGTTCCTGTCCTCTGCGCAGGGCTGCCTGTACTGGTGCCAGGCATTGCTCCTGGGCCACTCCTTGTCCTGAGCTAGAAAGAGGTCTGTGGGTGCAAGATATTCCCTTTCTGTAGCCTGGAGGCAAGTTGTGGGGTGAGAGGGTTTCAAGACAGCTTGGTTCCTCCCTGTGGTTTTGGGACTACTGGTTTCCTACTGGAAACCAGGGGCTGGAATTAACTGAAGAGCATAAACCAACCCTGGATCACCAGCTTGCCAACTTGCAGGTCAGTAGTCCTGTGAACATGCTGGACATACTTTTTCCCATCATTTATCTTGCACTGGGTTGGTTTTGCAGCACAGATACCCTTAAAAACACTGCATTCCCAGTGACAGTGCCTTGTGGTTTCTCTGTAATTTTGCTGCATGGAGTTATACTGGAAGGCATCAGCCGTGCTCCAAGAGGGCTCCCAAATGTTGTGGAGACAAGTTTTCCTGGGGTCCACTCAGGGCTGTCACTGAGGGATGCATGGGTAATATGCCTTTCATCTGGGCACCGTTTGTCTCTCTGGTTTTCATTTTCTTCCTCTGGGAGAAATACCAGCCATCATTAACTTGCCTGGCCAGGGGAGCATGGTATTGAGGAGTGGCCGTAGATGGGCTTATGAGGCTTTCCACTGATTCTTCATGCTTTTCCTTGCCTAGTCTTTGTAGTAAATGGCCACTCCGTGTGCATTGAGTTGTGTATTTCACATCCCCAATGCGTGTGGGCAGGACATCTGGCTGATAACACACCTGTGGTGCTGCCTTTGCAAATGTGAGCAGGTTCCCTCTGAGCTGGACTTGTCTTTCCTTGCAGGTATGAGAAGATGATCAGCGGGATGTACCTGGGGGAAATAGTCCGCAATATTTTGATTGACTTCACCAAGCGGGGTTTCCTGTTCCGAGGCCAGATTTCAGAGACGCTGAAGACCAGACATATCTTTGAAACCAAGTTCCTTTCTCAGATTGAGAGGTAAGAGCACTGCAGGAGAGGCTGCTTAGAGTGAAATAGTGTGGTAGTGCTTGTCTGGTGACACTGCTGGAGGGAGGGACAGCCAGAGAGCATTGCTTGCTTCTCTAGAGATGATTTTGGTTTCAGTAAAAGCCTCTGTGTGTGCAGAAGGATTCTTCACAGCTTCAACTGAATTTGTAGCAATGCTCACTTCTAAACCCATGAAGGGCTGTCAAAGATTCCCTCACTCTATCATTTTATTTCCTTGTTTTGAAATCAAGCCATTTTCCTGGGCCCCTTGTGTGTGTTTAGCTGCAATTGTGGAATTGAATGAACACTAGCTGAGTGAGCACTGCTTACTGGGTGTTTTTGTGCTTTTATTGCTTGGACTGTGTGTTTTAAAGCAATCTCTGAAGCTTTATGGGGGGGAAAAAAACCCCAAGGTCGTTGTTAAAAATATTTTCCTGGAATGCCCCATGGTAAGAAAGGGCGGCAATGCAGAGCTTGATTTAGAGCTTCTGTTGCTGCTTGCACCCCTCTCCTGCACTGCAGCACAATGCTGGGGTGAATGAATTTGCATTCCCTGATGTCACTTGTGCTGTCAGGAGAGGCTGCTGCCTGGCATGGGGGCATGGATGCAGCCATCAGTGCAGTGGGCTTTGTGGCACTGAATTGACTGAGGGGAACCTTTAATGCCGTGCTTTCCTCTTGCAGTGACAGGTTAGCCTTGCTGCAGGTGAGAACCATCCTCCAGCAGCTGGGGCTCAACAGCACGTGCGACGACAGTATCATCGTCAAGACCGTCTGCGGAGCGGTGTCGAGGCGAGCTGCTCAGTTGTGTGGTGCTGGAATGGCTGCCGTTGTAGATAAGATTAGGGAGAACAGAGGGTTAGAGCGCCTGGAGATAACGGTTGGTGTGGATGGCACTCTGTACAAACTACACCCACAGTGAGTATTTGCCTTCTCAGCATTTTCTTGCCTGTAGTGCGTTGCATGAACGTCCTTGCTGTTGACACATCAAACTGGGCTCTTTTACTTGCTGGCATAAGAGCCAGGAAAGAAAGGTCTTAATCAGGGGGTTCAGGGCTTTCTGAAGGGCAGTAAGAGGATCAAGAATGACTTGTGAAAAGTTCTTGGGGTGGTGACAAACTGAAGGCAACACAGCTTGCTGAGTGAGCTGGAAGCTGCATAGCAAGGGAAGGATCTCTTGGCTCTGGACAGGCAATGACAGAGCAGTGCTGAAATGCTTGGTGCCTCTTTAAAGGATGTTTCTGTTCAGGGTCCAGCAGAGAAGAGCTGCTGCAGAGCAAAGCAGGTGAGGGCAGGAGTCTAAAAGAGCTTGGGGTAGGAGGAAAAGAGGACTAGTTCCCACCTCTAGTGTACATGGAGGGAGATGAATGGGAAGGAGGTGACTTAGGTGGTCTGTTCTTTACCTTTTGCTGTGGTATTAGTGATCCCAGTTAACCTCACACAGACAGAGGCAGGGCTGGGATGCAAGTGCTTTTTTCCTTTAACTCCTACCACTCCCAGGCTTCAAATCAACCCTAGTTTTCAGCATTTTAGTTCTTACCCTGGTGAGAAGAGGTGCAGTGCAAATGCCCATAGCAATGCTTCACTCCACAGATGCTGTGGGACCTTCCTGACCCACTGCCCTTCTTTCCTTTCACAGCTTTTCAAGGATCATGCACCAAACAGTCAAAGACCTGGCACCCAACTGCGACGTGACCTTCCTGCTGTCGGAGGACGGCAGCGGGAAAGGGGCAGCGCTCATCACAGCGGTGGGATGCAGGCTTCGTGAGGCTGAGCAGAACTGAACTCCACAATCCGGGCCCCAATTCTGTCTTGTGTTTCTCATAAAGCAGCGACTGCATAGTCAGAACTGGTAAAAACCCAGAACTCACTGCTTTATCAGGGGAAAACAAAATTGCAACTAATGACGTAAAAAAATAGGATACAAGATAGAATGTGTGCTGTTAATAATATCTCCTGTTTCTGGACCCCAATCTGCATGTTTCTTACTCACCTTGTTGGTACCTTCCCCATCTGTAGGTCATGGAAAAAACCAGTCTATAATTTCTGCAATTGTCAAAAATCAGTTGTTGTCTGAGACGAAATTGCCCCCAAGTGATGTGCATTGAGAGCTACCATTGCATTGTACCAAACGTGTTCTTTGCAGCATCCCTGTTAAGCGCACTGCCAGCACGCTGACCACCAGACCTGGGTGTTGATGCTTTTAAGTGAAGGGGAAGCAACAGTTCCCTCCTGCATATCTACCTGCTGTTGTTTCGTCTAAAGCGATTGCTGAAAACATTATGGTGTGTCAGCACTGCGCACGCACGTAACTCTATAGTGGGACTTGACACCGTGACTTACTTGCTTCCTTGATGCCTCTTTTGTCATGGTGAAAGTAAATGCCCTTGTCCCACAGATCTGGTTCCACTGGTATTCCCCATTGCTTCTGTGAGTAGTGTTGTATTACTGGGTGAAATCTATCATGTTTCGGCAAGAAATCCCTAAAGAGTAAAACAAAGTGGTTGGTGATTGGGGTAATCCAAATCTCCGGACCTGCGAAATCGGTAGATCTATGGTCCCTACATGGCTGTGCTGTATTCTTCTGTTTAAGGGTTCTGATAAAAAATATTTCCTATCTCTTCTTGTTAGTCTGGGTCAGGGCACTGCAGCTGCCCTTCCACCGAACCTGCAGCTCAACTGCGTCCCTCGGATGCGCCTACTTCCGTCTCTCGCCTTAAATGGGTATTTGCTTCCACATAGAGCTTTAATCTTTAACACTGTTCAGCAGTCACTCAGAACACAAACACTCAGCCAGAGTTAGTGCGTAGAAAGGAAGAGGAGGGTTGCATTTTGATCTTGCCTTTGAGGACCTGGGTGTGTAAACAGCCCACAAAGCCAAAATTGGGTGCAGCTTATTCCAAGGACGAAAGCAACAGCAAAGATCATTTATACGTGGTGTACCCTGTCCTCTGTCCAGTCGATGCCATTATTATATTTGCGTACCAGTTGCATCACTTAAATTGAGGAGCAGTTAGGAAGGTACATGTCGAGTAACATTTGCAAGTCACACCACTTTCTGCTAAGAGGGAGACCACACAGTAGTCCTTAATTCCCACTCTTCTACCAAAAATGAATCTGAGATATCTGCATGGTTTTCCCTGCTGCCTTTTCCTGCAGAAAGTAGATGGAAATTTGCAGGCTACTCTTCTTTGTTCTCATTCCACTCCCCTAAGATTTGGATTGCCCTACCTATCGATAACATTTCAATATGCATTATGGTGCACTGTGAGTGAATGTTGTAAAGTAACCTGTGAGTCACAAACAAGTCATTGCAGCTTTAAGTGTGTGTCTACCTGAAAAATTGCATGCCTAACTGGTTTTGCAAAGGTAGAGGGTCTTTTTACTTTGCACACTAGTAGCTCTGGTACTAGTGTTACGTGATACTTGTGAAAATATTAAACTTTTTTGATGTGCGTTAACTGGTGTTTAGTGGTTCTTTCTGGAAGAGGTGCTGTTGGCTGGTGGCTTAGTGCTTTGGGAAGAGCTATTGTGTAGGGAGAGCTGCAACCTAATCCCAGTGGTGCCTGTGTTTTGTGTGTGTGTTTTTATTCCCGGGCATTCAGGGTCAGATTCACACAGGTCCCCATGCCTCGTGTTTCCTAATGTAGTTCAGCAGAGGCACAGCGCTGACAACACCCAAATCTTAGGGGCTGTGTAGCTTGTCCTGGTGCACCTCATGCCCTGTCTTGTGCAGGGGGATCTGCAGTGCAGGAACACCTCAGGGTGCTGCACCAAGGGCGTGTGGTTACATTAGGCTTGTGATGGATAAAACATGTCCGTGAGCTCCCTGTGTGCATAGGGTTAATGTCTGCAGGATCCCGGTGTCAGGTGCTCTTACACCACTGGTTGGCACAGCCTGTGTTGGAGTTGTTGTAGATGAAAACCCCTTTTGCATACACTAAAGTTGTGCTTCTCCAATAACGCATTTTACGTTACAGCTTGAATAGTCTCTGACAGCCTTGATGTGCAGCTCTAACCCCAAACAGGAGACAGAAGAAGGTGAGAAACTTTTTGGGCACAGGGGACACGTTGCATTTGAATTGCTTGAAGGTTTGCAAATCTTGTGCCTGCCGTCGGCAGTGCTGTAGGGATGGTGTGAGCCGTGCCTGGGGACCTGGGTTTGGAGCTCCTTGGCATCTGAGGGCCAGGCTCAGTGCAGGATAGAGGGTGAACGAGAAGTGGAAGTTAAACTTGGTCTCAGGGTGACTGTGAATTTTGGAGATGCTGGTATAGGTCGTTTTGTTTATTGGATCCAGCTCATAACAAATAGGGAGTGAGTTTGTGTTTCTAACAGTGCAACTTTTCCTACCGTGGACCATAGTTGATGTACTTGATAAGACACAGCAATTCTTTTCCAAAGGGAGACCTGGTGAGATTTTCATTTCCAGACTACTTCTTACCCCTAGGAAACTGTTCCAAGTGAATCACAAGCTATAACTGTCTGAAGAAATGTCTCCAATGTTACCCAAGCAATGACTGAGATGTCTTTCTTAAAGCTTTTAGGCTTGGTGAATACAATCACAGTCCTCTTAACTGTTAAGCTGTAATTACTGCAATATGAACACAAAAATCTTATATTTCCTGGGGAAGAGACCATTTGCATACCACTGTTGTAATGTCATCTGCTCCTTACTCCTCTGGGGTTCTCTCAGAAGCCTTTTGAATGGGTTTTAAAACAAGCAGACCTTGTTTTGTTTTGTTTTCTTAAGAAAATAGCAGAAGGCAAAATAAAGTGTTTCTGAACTTCTGAACCCCGTTCTGTGCTTTTTGTTCATTCCTTTGCCATAAAAATGAGATTCTTCAGATGTTTTTCTTTACTGACTGCAGGGACTGCTTTGCTGCTTGGAGCACCAGTAAACATGCAGAGGAGGGATTTATTGCTGACCTGGATGTCTTTACTGCTGTGTGGTATTTAATTCTGTCAATATTTATATGAAGAATTGGATGTATTTACTGTGGAGCATGGTGTTCCTGTTACCTCATATATCACAGGAATAGTGCAGCTGGCCTTGGACTGCCTTTTCCTCCAGTATAACAAGGGCTCAGAGCATCTCTGCTTCCTTAACTGTTGCTGTTCCTGTGGGATGAAACCTCAGGATCTGCACTGTGAGTCTGCACAGGGAATTCCTTTTGCAACCTGAAGAAATCATCCTCTGCTTTCTGCTCCAAACAGAAAGAGAAGCCTTGAGCCGTCAGAAAACTGCAGTGCCAGTCATGGACTGCACAGGGGATGCACTGGCAGCACATGTGTGACACTGGGACATCCAGAATAGGCTCTGGATGGCTGTTCAGGTGTGATGCGAGGTGGAGGGGGATGTGGGATGCTGAAGATAGGCCTGTTTGGTCTAAAAAGCTCTGCATTAGAAAGCTGCAGAATTTAAAGGTCTTACAACCACACCAGCTGGGCAGAGGGAGGTAGAGCTCGTGGTTATCAAATAGTGAACTCTGTGTGTAGGTGTCCTTCAGTTCCTCAGAGCAGGAGTCTGCCATGACTAGCCAGGTCCCAGAGATGTGTGCCTATCAGAGTGTCCCTCCCAAATGGTTTTCAATCCCTTTGGCACAACGACTTGGTCATGGCTGTCCATAATGCCTCTTGCTGCTCTTCCTCTGCCCTGTGCATGCGCCAGCAGTGCAGCTGTGGGAAGAGCAGGCTGGCTGGGGGGAGGGCTGGCCAGGTAACATCTGGACTAGAAACTACATGCTGGAATGTTTTAAAATAATGAAGTTTTTCAGAAGGGCCTGTGCTCTCTTGTCCCATTAGTGGAACAAGTTTGTTGCATAACATAATTGTTCTCCACAGAGCCAGGGAGGTGGAGAAGGAAGATACATCTGGATCTGTATTGAAACAGGCTTGAGAAAATCATACCCCTGAGTACTCTTTCAGTTCAAGCCATGAACCTGTTCTCTGGATTTACTGCAGAATTTAAGCCAAGCAGCAATTGGTAGTTTTACTTTCACAGAGCAAAGGAGAATATTTCAAATAACTGGATCTTGTCAACATTACAGAAGCTTTTTAATTGCTAAGGTATGGCTCTGTGATATTATTTACAAACCAGTCATGAGGAGGGGAAGGTGATTGTGAGGTGCTAATTTATCACACCACTATTAAATGCTGTATTACTTTTATATAATGTTTATAGTTCAGCTTCTCCAGTTTTGCATGCCTGCACGTAATACCTCAGGCTAGGAAGATGACATACTTTGGCCTTTATTTTCATATTTGGGAAGAGCAGTGAGGATAAATATGGAGTAAGTCTGGAAAGGGAAGGTGAAGGGATTATCTAGGAAAAGACAGTGATGAGCCACTGCTGTTAGGACTAAAAGGAGGTGGATTCTGATTGGATCCATGAGCCCTGACCAAGCCAGTGGGCATCCCTGGCTGCAGATTCTTCTGGGAGCCTTACTCTCCAAATTAGGCACCACAATTAGTGTGAAGGAGGAATCACTTGAACACAGTTTAACAGGAAAATGACATCATATTTTGGGACAAGGGTATAGAAGTCCACGTGATCACAACATCTTAAGGAACTGTTTCTGCTGGTAAAATTGCAGGCATGAAAATCCCAGAATTCAGAAAATTTTGAGGGCAGGCTGAGGTTTTCAGTCTGGATATGTTATTATTTGCCTTTTTTGTAAACAAGCTTTGGTCCACAGTGTTATTTGCCTTGGGGCTGCTGAGCCATGGGACTTAGCTGCCCACACAGCCCTTGGGGCCCATCCCAGCTGGGCCACAGGAGCCCCAGCCTTTCTGCTCCATCACCTCTTCTCTGAATTTAAGTGTCTTGGTGGAACAGAAATGCGGAGATCACAGTGTAGGAGAGAATAATTTATATTCCACTGATTGGCACTGCCTCAGATCTGCTCTGCTGGTTTTCTGACCTCCTGGGCATGATGTCTGTCCTGTATTGCAGTTGTTGATGTACGGAAGGGCTAAATTTGTATCCATAGCTGGGTGATATTTGGACCTACATGGATATAAGTATTATCAACACACTGCCTTCAAAGCTGATGGCATCTAAAGAAGTCCTGTAGGAAACAGTTGCTCCAGAAAAAAAGATCTGCCTCAGCCTTCTACAGATCTGCTGCCTTCACATGGTGTGTTGGGATAGGATAGAGCCAGAACCAGGAGCAGGAAATCAGAGTGTTAATCTGGTGAGGGTAAACGATGTCTTCTCTTTCTCATTCAGCTGAGTTTCTGTGTTGAAACTTGTTGTTCTTGATTTCCTGTGGGTTGTCTGGTAGAGAGATGGGGCCCTAAGTTTAAGTTTGTCTTTTTCTGTTGCTTTTATGCACGGACACCACCGGAAGGCTAGCTTGAAGCCAGAACGAAACCTGTAAAAGTGAAAAAAGAAATCAAATGGTGAAATGATCTTTTCAATTGCACAGAGAACTCATGACTTGATTCTACCATGAATGACCATAAAAATAAAAAAATTCTGCTAAAATCAAAGGAGTAAGGTGAAGAGCTAAATGCATAAAACCATGGAAGGAGGGGCAATAGGAGTTTATGATCAGATTTCCCTGTATTTTAAGTAAACATGTAACATCAGTGAAATGGCAGGTTGTGTGATGTGCTCAGTAGATGGTGCTGACCATGCTGGTAACAGCATTTGTGAGGCACAGAGCATCTGAGGAAAATGCACGTGTTTACCCACTGGGAGCTTTTTAAAAAAACTATGAATAATTAAATGAGGAAGCTGTCTGCTTGCTGCGAGAGGAGGGGGAGGACATGTTTATGTGTTTCATGTTAAATGCAGTTTGGGTGAGTGGACTGCAAAACTGTCTTCTTTTGCAAGCTCACAGGCAGGATGCTCTCGGAAATGCTCAAAGGATCACGCTGGAGTTAAACATTTGGCTGGTGGAGTCCCAGTGAAATGGCACAGGAGATGTGCTGATAACCATTTATGACCCTTGAAACTCACTATATACAGCAAGGCTGAAGACAGATGGGGATTGTGGATGCAGGATTTGGCACGGAGATCCTCAGGGCAGCCAGAGCAGCTCCCTGCACTGTGCATCCCGCAGCCTGCTCTAAGCGCAGAGCAAGAGGGACCTCTCTTGGCACGCTGGGGTTGTGCTCCCCCAGCTGCTCCCTCGTGGTGACATGTCCCAATGAGACCTTCACAGGTCACCCGTGGGCTGCTCCTGCTTCCCAAGGGTTGAGCTCAGGACTGTGTGGGGGGCTCACGGCTGTGCTGGGGGGTGGTCTGGGAGGAGCAGGTGGCTGAGCCAGCCCAGCATTAGCTTGGCAGATGCATTGCAGGGATTACAGATTCCTCCCTTGGAAACAGGATGGGCTGCATGTGGAAATGTGGTTATGCTGATCCCATACCTACTGTCTATGCTTTATTCAGAGACAAAAAATTTTAAGGGCTGAGTCAATCTCACTGAGAATATATCCCATCTCACATTATTAGCATAGGGTAAATTAAGTTGTCTTCTTGACCCATGGGCTGCAGCTGAAAACCACAGCTGTTCTCACCTCCAGAGATTTACATTTCTTCAGGCTCAGATTTTAGTTTTCTCTGTGCTATGTTCTCACATGTAACATGTGCATGCTACTCACCTCTGGTTCAGGCAGCAATATATGATGGGGTTGTACATTGTCGAGCTCATGGCAAGGAGGAAGACTGCAAGATACACCTGCTGAATGTACTTCTGCTGGTAAATGTCTTTCTTGAAACTCCCCAGGATGAAGTATATGTGATAGGGCAGCCAGCAGATAGCAAAAATGATCACCACTACCACCATCGTCTTTACAAACTAGGAAAAAAAACCAAGGGGTTATTCCTGGCCTCTGGGCGATTGAGCTTGCTGGGGCAATGGGAAGTGCTGGTTTCACTTTGAGTCTGGTTTGCCCTCCTGAAGTGCAGCACGTGGAATGTAGACCTGGACTGCTGTGGCAAAGAAACCAGCCCTGGTGATGAGAACAGGGAACAGGGAGGGGAGTGCCCTGGGATGGGAGCAGGGAGGGAACAAAGCAAATGTTTCCTGGTGCACTGAGTGGACTCTGCAGAGGAGCTGCTTGTAGCTACATCAGGGAGATATGCAGGGAGATGAGATCTCTGCTGTTGTACCGAAACTGCTCCACTCTATCCAGAGTTTTACTCTGGTTTATCCTGCTATGTGTGGATTCACTGGACACAAGGCTTTATTCTCTAAGGGCTGCTGGCAACTGCCTGCTGCTGAGAGTCTGTCTTCTTTGAAGGCTGGCTGGTGCATGCAATCACCATTTTTTTCAAACTTGCTGGGTGATGCCCTTAACCCCAGATATAAAATATTTTGTTAACCTTTCATGCCCAATCCCACAAGATTTTGCATCAAACACAAGCTCCATTTTGGAACTGGAGCCAGCAGCACTGGTGTGCTGGGGGTGATTATAGTTAAGTTTCACTCCTGACCTTTTTTTTGGCATTGACTTGTTGTTCGTAGTGGACTCTGTTAAGGTGGTTGCCTGGAGCTGTGCTGCTCCACAGAGTGATTCCTATAATGCTGTATGCAACAAACATCACCATTAAAGGCAGTAAATAGATCAACACAATCACGGCAATGTGATACCTGAAAGAGAAAAACAAGCAGTTTTTCAGTCAGTATGGCTCTTGGAGGGCTCTTTCAGAAACTGTCTTTTGGACATGTATGCTGGCTCCCATTAGCAGAACCACAAAGCAGAAATTTTGCCTATAATCATTGTTACAGGGACTTCTGTAAACAGCAAAAGCTCAACTCTTTTGTGGTGTGATGAGGGGTCCTTGGGCCAGATTCACTGCTCTTTCAAGACAGAGTAACATAATTTATCTTTTACCAGAGAGTTGCAGTCCATGGCCACCTTTGCTGAGCTTTGCTATCCCACTGCAGTCAGGAGAGTGAGGAGACACAGCTGTAAAAGTGTGAGCCCTTAAATCACAGGTATGGAAAAGGAATAGTGAAAAAAACCCGATAGAGTAACTTGATGTATGCAGTAGTGGGAAAAAAGCTGGATCAGGGACTGTAAAAGATGTTTGGCTGCTCAGAGTGTACACAAAGATGCAGACAGTGAGGAAGGGATGTTGCCTGTATTTGTGTAGCTGTCTATTTTTATTTGTGTGAGCACACAGAGCTAATGTATCACCAACAGGCTACTCTCTTACTGCTCCAGCTGAAAGCACTGGACTCTCCCCCTGCTGTACATTACCTCAGCCATTTCTAGTTTTCCATGTTGCCCCACAAACTTCTGCTGGTTCCCTCATGCTGGGGGCTGATTAGTTTAAGCAACCACCATTTATGGGAAGGGAACAACCTGCTCACTCGGTTACAGCAGCTGTCAAATTAACATAAACAGTGTGAAAGCTAGGATTAGGCAGGAGGGTTCTGGCACACACTGCTGGCAGTGACCCCAAAAGGCTGGGTGGGTGCAAATGGTCTTCCTCAGTCTGACAAGGCTCTGGGGTTACTCCTCAGATTAGTCGGGGGGGGAAGCTGCTTTGCAGAGTGCTGTCAAAATGGGCGTTGGGGCCCACAGTGGTGTTTGCTCCTTGGGGAGGCTGCAAATCCCAGACTGGTGGCTGCATGAAGAAAAATATTATATTTGTGAAATATGACAAGTTTTTCCCTGCCTCTCTTCTATGTTTTCCTGTTGTCCTCAGAGTGGTGCCTCTTCTGAAGATCTAATGCCGTGCGTGGAGCGCAGCAAAGCCCTTTTAGGGTTCCCATCCTGGGAGGAGGAAGGGAGGATGGGAACCTGAGCTTGAGCACATGTAAAAAGAAACTTTTAGTCTTGTAGCTGTACTACTTTGCTGCAAATTTAACCTGTCACCAGAAAAAAAAATCCTCTGTGGTAAAGGTTCTTTACTCTGGTTAAACTTCTATGGATTCAGTCCCTTTATATCCTATATTTCTCAGGTACTGGCAGGCAGAGTAGTGTATGGTTGTTCTGTTGTTTTTTTTTTTTTTAATTATTGTTAATTTTTTTACTTGTTTGTATCCTAGTTATACAAGTTTTTCCTGCAGAAAAGGATTTTCCTTTGTTCTGAAGTCTAGAAATCTTGAAAGATGATTTTACTTAACTGCAAAGGATTCAGAGGACCCACAGTCAACACAGGAACCCTCTTCTTCTTCTTTTTCTTCTTCTTCTTTTTCTTCTTCTCCTTCTTCTTCTTCTCCTTCTTCTTCTTTTTTTTTTTTTTTTCTTTCCCTCTCTTTGGGTTTCTTATTATTTCTTTTTATTGCTATTTGGACTAACACATGAATAGCTACACATGGCTTTTTCTCCATGGTCTGTATTTCAGGCATCTGTCCCAACAAGTCCATTGCTCAATATGATTTCTGGGGAGGGATGTTTCCAACTTCCTTTCAAAGAGAGACATGAAAACCTGCAGATCTAAGGCTCTTCAGGGAAAGTGAGTTAGTGAGTGATGTATTGTGGTCAGGAGCTGCTGCTCTTCAGCTGGAGATCCCTAAAGGGATCTGCCCTGCTATTTGCCATGTTCAGGACCAGCCTTTCCAGCCCACAGGGATTTTGTCAGCATTATAGGGAACTCATTTGAATCTTTCCCATGCCATGGATGTGGGAGAAATAAACCTCACACTTTTCATCTGAATTAAATAGTCATCAGTGACTCATCTATTAATGGTTATCTGTTCTCCCTCCTCCTTAATCAACAGGAGCCTGGCACATTCTGTTCCCCAGCATGTGCCAAGGGGTACCAACAAGGAGCCCTAGGAGGAACATCACCCAGCATGAGAGGTTTGACCTGGATTTTGGTCAGCTGGGAACAACTGACAACCACTGGCTGAATATGCTGCAGCTTGGCCAAAGTTTTATGAAGCTCGTGGAATTTGGCACATACCAGTGTGAAAATCAGTTAGTTTGGTAATAACTAAGTTTAGGAGGCATCCAGCTGTCTGCCAGAGATGAAGGCTGAGCAGGGGAAAATGTCCCACATGCATTCAGCTGGGCAAAAGCCTTCACAGTGGGGTTTGGTTTGAAAATTGTTTCCACTTTGTTAATCTATTTGCTCCTTTTCCTCAGTTCTTCCGTTGCTACTTTGTATAAATATGTTTTGCTTGATTAATTTCTCAAACTGCTCCGTGCATCACGTGCTTTGAATAATGAGTAATCACAGCAGACCCCTTAAATGCAGGGTATGGCTTGTTTCATCTGTTTGAACAATCTTGCCTTCAAGCAGGAGGAAATCACTGTGAGGCTTAGGAACTTTCGGGAGTGCAGATGTGTGCCCAGATAAATCTGTCTATAAAACATTAGGATGTTTGAAACATGCCGCTCTTGGGTTTTATTTTCCTTTTCCACCCCACAAAGAGAAGCATAATTTGTAACTAATTATGTGACCTCTCAGCATTAAAGATACCCAGTTTCCTCCTGCCTGATGGAGGAAGAAAATCCAGAATCTTTGAAACCAGGATTTATTGCTTATTCAGAGACTTTTCACACTGATTTCTCTTAAATTCCCTGAGCCCTGTATGTTGAGTTTCTAGATCTTATCACCAGTTTTCAAAGCAGGGGAGGATGGCAGGTTCAGGATCACCCTGAACCATGACGACCTAGCAGCTTTTCTCCACAGCTGGCTGAAACTGAGCTTAGATGGGCTCCTCCAGCCCTGCATTCCCCAGCACTCCCAACAGCCAACAGTTTGGAGAGGAAATTATTTTCCCAGTTAACTTTTGCCTGAATTGGGAGTTTTATAATTTCTCTTACGTGAGCTTGGATCCAACGTCATCAGGCCAGACCACGATGCATTTCATCGTTCCGTTGTCCATCATGATCTCGGCGTAGAAGCACTGCGGGAAGGCAAGCCCGAATGCTGCCAGCCAGATTATCCCAATGATGACTCTGGTGCTTCCAGCAGAGAGCCTGGGCTTGAACGGGTGGATTATGGCCACATATCTGCAAGGAACAGCTAGTGCTTTTACAGTTACATTGGCAATCTATGCAACAAATGCTGCAAGTGCAAAAACTCTCCAGGACAGGATAGTGGGCTTTACTAATATAGACATTTTGATCAGTTCCAGGTCATAAATAACTAGGAACAAAATCCTTTCTGAGGAGAATGATTGCAAATCTTAGGACAGGACATATTAAACCCATATGGATGGATGCTTCTGGTGTGAGGAGGAAGCAGTCCTGTATGTCTTCTGCATATAGTCTTTGCAAGAATTACCCTTACGGAATTTTTCATAGAAACCCAGAATGGTTTTGGTTGGAAGGGACCTTAAAGATTACCTAGTTCCAATCTCCCTGCCATGGGCAGGGACACCTCCCACTATCCCAGGTTGCTCCAAGCCCTGTCCAATCTGGCCTTGGACACTTCCAGGGATGAGGCAGCCACAACTTCTCTGGGCAACCTGTGCCAGGGTCTCACCTCCCTCATAGGGAAGAATTTCTCCCTAGTATCCCTCTGTCAACATGAAGCCATTCCCCCTTGTCCTGTCACTCCACGCCCTTGTAAAAAGTATTCTCGCTCTTTCATTTTCTTAAATTACTTTTTCAAGGGCCTGACCAAAAAGCCCAGCCAAGTATGCTGTTGCCTCCTAATTATGTCAATCTGGTGCTTCATATTATCACAAGAGCAGACTGGGGTCTCGAGTATCCTTTACCCTGATTTTTTCCCCACTGATTTTTAGCTGTGCAAAACTTGTGCTATCTACCTCTGTCTGTGAATGCCTGAGCACTTGTGCTTGCAGCAGAGGGGAAGGGCTGACCCTTCCATCCCACACCTGCTCAGAGCCCTCATGGCACATCTGACTATTGGATTACTCACAAGCCCAGGGCACTCTCTGGTTTTAAGTTTCCTGTGTGGAAATGCACGGTGTTGCAACGAGTACATAATCAATTATGCATTTCTTGTCATGCTTTCCCTAACTTTGTCATGGTTGTTACAAAGGCAAAATAGAGTGGGAAATGCCCATTGCCTCCTAGTTTTCATAGCAAAAATCTGACAAATTGTGCTGTCTCTTGGCCAGGCTGTTGGTAGGGAGCTCTGCCCAGCTGCTGCTGCAGGACAGGCAGCACAGTGAGCAATCAGGACTGCACAGCAGCAGGGCCTTATTTAGGTATAAAATTTTCATGTCACCTTGCTTTTCTTTAGCTCATCGTAGGCAGTGTTATACAGTGCTTGAGTCTGGTCAGGGAGGAATGAACTGGTGAATATTCTGCAGAGTATCTGCCCACACAAGTGCCTGAAACTATGATCTGTGGCCCTCAGTGAATGGCAAGTCCCAGGAATAAATGACGTCAGCCACCGTGCTGTCACAGCAGCCTGTGTTGCAGACAGTGAAGGTGTTACAGGGCTGCTGGATGGAGGCTTTCCCACTCTGCCAGGGGTGCACGCTTGAGGCATGCTGTGATTTTAGGCAAGTTCCTACAAGTTGAGAGCTTTACCAAACCTGCTGAGATCTCCTGTCTCCCTTTGCTGTGTGGCAGCACTGCCTTTGCCCCTCTGCTGGTGGTGCTCCCTGTGCCCTCTCTCAATGCCCCTGTGACATGCCAGGATGCTGGGACCACAGTCTTGGCACCCTTTCTCTGGTCCTCATCCATGTAGACAAAACAAGTTGAATTTTGGACACTCTTGTGCACTTTCCAAACAGGTCATAGGAGACTTTGCTAACTGGAGTGTGAAACTCGAGATGATTGATAAGACTGCATTTCTGCCTCGAGTCCTGCGATGGAAACAGCTGCTCTGCTAAAGAAGCAGCTTGAAATGGGGAAACTGAGTGATCCTAAACCCAACAGTAAGCAGTATCACCAGGGACTTTTCCATGGCAGAAAAGAATTACTTAGAACTGTCACTTCTTAGACTCCTTCCTTGCAATAAACCACTTCAAAAGATGTTTTATTGAAGTTAAACATTGGAGCCGGAGTGGACCCAAGTTCTCATAACAATAAATGGAAGCATCGAGTTTCCAGGAGACAGTGTCAGGATCTATTTTAAGGCTAGGCAAAGAATAGCTAAATATGGTTTGCAGCGAGATGCCAAGTTTTCTTTCTGGTCCATGCCATGGGACTAAAGAGATTTTGGCTGTATAGGTGCTTTCACCAAAAATCTCCCAGGAACCAGAGTAGGAAGACATGAGAACAGGCTGAAACAGATTTTTAAAAATAATATTCTTTGGCAGACCACATGTATAAAATAGCAGTTATCAACAATCCCTGATTTACAGCCAGGAGCAGCAAAAGAATATTTGAGTCTAAAAGTGAGCTGCCATTGATTCTAAATAGGGATTTGCTTTCATCTGGACAACTGCAGCCTGATAAACCCGTCCCTCAGCCCTGTCCTTATGTCCTGTACTGTGCAGTGTCCCTGGCTCCTGCACAGGTTTCAGCAGTAATTACACATGGGGAAAAGCCCTCTTTCCCCTCCTAGCCTGTTTATCGGGTGGGATTGGTCTGTGATTGCTTCCTGAAGCTGGGTGTGCCGGGGTGATCCGAGCTTCGAGCAGGGCTGGGGGGAGGTAGGGACGTGACCCCGGTGACTCAGGGAGCAACACTTTTTGGGTGGCTCCAGAGGGACGCTGGCTCCCCTCCCGAGGGAGCTGGAAGCGCCCATGTGGATACAGGCGCTTGATAAGGAGCAGAGGAGACCTGGAGGAAAGTGCAATGTCAACAGGAGGGCTTTGATAAAGGACTGCTGGTGTTTCTGGATGCTGGGTTAGGCTGCCCCAGGCAAGTCCTTCACTGTGAGCCTGCAGCAGGGAGAGTGCAGGTAACAGAGGGAAGACAGGAAGGACGGAAGGAAGGAGGGTAGAGAGCCTAGAAGGGAAATAACCTCCTCTGCTTCTTGCACAGAGCATTGCCTCTAAGAGAGGAAATTCCCACAGACTTTTGGCCACTTTCTAGTAAAAAGGAAAACAGCTCCATGCTATTTAACAATGACCTGTAAACACAGCCAGGCTCCAGAAATGAAAGCTCAAGTAAAAGCGCCTCAGCAGTTCGACGTGAATTTTATGAAAATACCAAATAACCTCAGAAGTAAAAAAAAAAATCACTGTAATTACTTCCCTCCCTCTTGGAATAAGTAATTCTAGTAAACCAGGGGAGCAGACTCTGCCATTTCTGGTCTAATTTCTATTATTTCTGGTGGTTTGCTGGACTCACAGCAGGATTGGAGATGCTGATAGTTTCAGCAGCCTGCAGCATATTCTCCTTTTTCTGGGTATATCCTTTTCATAGTTCAAAAAAACCCAACAAACCCACAAAAGAGTTTTCAGGATGACTGGGAAACAATTTATGAACAATAATGTGGGAACAACAAAATACCAGCCACTTCCACTCGTTACAGATTAGGGTGTGATTCAGACCAGGGATAAAACAGACGATCACACCATAATTAGCATCAAACCCCACAGTCTGGCACTACTCCCACTTTGCTGACAAGGCACCTGACAGAGTGGGAGCCAATTACAGAAGCTATTGTAATGATTGTTTTAATGATTGTTTTATGATTTATGGGGGATTTTTTCAGACCTTATCTTCTCCATTCGCCTCTTACCTCTCTGCAGCCACGGCTGTCATGGAGTAAATGCTCACAAACACTGCAGTGATTGGGAACCAGTTCTGAAACCTGCAGAATTCCTCACCAAAATACCAGACGTTGTGACTGGCATAGATAAAATTGAAGATGGTGTTGAAAGCAGACATCAGCAGGTCTGAAAGAGCCAAGTTAACGATGAAGTAATTGGTAGCGGTCCTCATTCTCCTGTGCGCCAGAATAATCCAGATGATGGTGACATTGCCAATGATGGATGTGACAACGATGAAGGAGTAGGTGATGGCCCACAGAGCAATTCTCCATCCTGGCTGGGTGAACTGGCTTACTGCTGTCCAGTTACCGCTGTCCTCGAGGGAATCAGCCTGAGAAACGTTGCTGGCGTTAAAAACAGAAAACACACCCATGGCTTTTTATTTCTTCTAAGTGTAAAAGAAAATCTGGCATCTGCTCATTTCTTGCAGAAGGTGCTGGTGGTATGAATTTCCATGCATATAAGCAAGCGCCGTTAAAAAGACATCGGGATGAGCTGTCTCAAGTCCTCTCGCCCTGTTTTCCAAGTGATGCAATGCAGTTCCAGGAGGAGATGAGTGATGCCAAGGGCCTCCTCCTTTTCCCCTGGCATTTTAACCTACACTTGAAGAGCAAAAACTAAAGAACAACTCTCTCCTTCAAGTTTCTTTTTCCTCTAAAAAAGGATGGAAAGAAAAGTGTTTTCCAGGCCAGTGATAAGCAATGTCTTCCTTTAGATTATTTTTAGGGTCAAGAAAACATAAATGGAAATAAAAAAACACTTCAATTCAAGTAGAAATTCTTTGTCAGGGCAGCAGTTTTCTAAAGCACCAGGTGTCTGAATCCTCTGCAGTGGGACATTTGCTCTTCTTTTCCTGTGTAACTATTAAGTGTGAGGCAGAAGTCTCACTGGGATAAAATCTCTACAGGTTTTAAGGGGACTTTGAAAGGAGGTGGAGCCTCTTGGAGGGAAAAGCTAAACAACCAATTTGACACCAAATGAAATGTGGCAAAGTGGTACGTGAAGCTCCCCCCACTCCCTGTCCTCAGTTAGTTTTGAATAACCTCTGAAATGGCCATGCTGCTCTATCAGGATTTTACAGGATTAAATGCATGGGTAGTTACTTTGCCAGGTTTACCAGTCCTGCAATCCTCGTGTTTCCAGAACCCTGCCTGACTTCCCGTGAACTCTCATAGCAAGAGAGAAACTATATTCAGTGCACTTTAGCCAGGTCCTTCCTTTTGGATGGCTGCACCCCTTTCCCAGTGTGTGCTGTAGGAACTTGGTGACCTCATGCATGCAGAAGTTTTGGGTTCTCATAGGAAAGAGGAACCACTCAGAGCACAGCCCTCCTGTGCACTGTCAGCTTTAAAGCAAAAGATATAAACATAAGCAACACACTGAGGTTGAGATTTTCAATAGTACTTGCCACTGACTCATGCCTGCCCTACTGGAAGCTGAAAGTGTTTCAGGTATACAAACCTGCCTCCAGGATTCAGAAGCACCCGTGGTGCTGGGATGGCAGTAGTTTTGCAGCTCCCATAGCTGCTGGAGCTGCAGCTTGTGCCAGGCTCTGCCATAACAGGTCAGTATGTATCAGTTCAGTATCCTTTGCACCAGCACAGCCCGGAACCTTTCCTTGCTTCATTAATTTGTGGAGGCAGGCTTGAGTTAACCCATCGTGTAACCAACTCTTAAAGCAGGTTTTCTCTGATATAGTATTGCCCAAGTGTCGCTTTTTAAGAAATCAGTACCCATAGTCCTGAATGTAGTATCTCCTTCTCTTCACAACAGACTTCCTTGTAGGTAATCCCACTCATTTCCCTACCCAGAAACTGAAAAAAATACACTCATACACATCTAATATGCATTGCAAAGCTGTTCCAGGTGTTTCTTCGAAGTCTTACACTGACACCTCATTAAACACCTTATGAACCTTCCACTTTCTGTACACAGTCCAGGAGGGCTGTCCATGCCTTGCAATAGGAATTCAACAGTTCAGGAATTCAACAGTTTAGTGTTCTTCAGATTTGTTTTTAATATTCTCTCTTAAATATCTGCAAATTTGAAGGAGAATAGGAGCAAAAACCTCCATATGTTTAGCGGGGAGGGCACTAAAGTGCTTTATCAGTTATGGAAAATAGAACATAAGCAAGAGCTTGGAAAAAGGGCTGCACTTATTGACCCTTCAGTGGTGAAGCTGTAACCTCTCTCGGCTGACTTTGAAGATGGTCAAGGTGCCCAGGTTTCCTAGCAACCTTCTTCTGAACCATCTGCCCCAGTCCCTGATCTGTTACTCAGGTGATAATCGAAGAGCAGCCACCCTTTGGCCAACATTTCATCATATGAGTCAGGAGGGATTTGCTTTCCTTTCTCCACACCCACACCTTTTATTCGTTTGCTGGTTGTGCATTGACAAGGTTATCATCCTGGAGTCTGGCCAATGATTTAGTGTGTGCTATCAGCCTTTTGACTTGAAAACAGGGGTGATTTTTGACACAGGCAGGCTCCAGATTCCTCAAGGAAGTTGCATTTGCCTGAGACTGTGGGTAAAACCCACCTAACCAGTGGTTTTGGAGTTATACCAGAGAAAGGGACTACCTGAGAGCAGGGGGTTTTGGGTTTGGCTGGTTTCACTGCTGTTTTTATTATGGGCAGGATTGTCAAGGCCAAACGTTACAGTGCTGAGTCACCAGTCCCAGGTCTTAGCAAAGAGTGAGAGATGCAAACAAAAGATGCTGGTCTGCAAGGTCAGGAAGGGTGATTAAGGGGTGTTTTGTGTTTTGGAAACATAATACCAGGTAACACAGGCAGTAGAAGTAAAGTAGAAGCTTTAACTGTATTGCAAGTTTGACTCTGCTATAGGAGTAAGAACCTTTGTCCAGGGGACAGTTTTAAGAGCAGGATGTGAGGACCATGAGCATCTACCTTGGATTGGGCAAAGTGCAGCTTCAAAGTGGGCTGCAGAGAAGCAGCAGAAATGCCTCTGGTAGCACTGAAAAGCTTTGGGTCGTTCTGACACGGTTTGGTGCAGGGCTAGCTGTGGTTCACTTCCTTTCTGCAGAGATCCTAAAGCCCAGGGTCAAATGCTCTGCAGTCCATGGCTTTTGATGACTGTCTTTAGGACAACCCCTGGAGATGAGTGAGGAAACGTGGAAGTTACTGATCTTTACTATGAACAAAACCACTGCTAGTTGAGCTGTTGGATGGTCCCAGGAGCAGATGCTGTAATGCACAAGCTGCCAAACTCTCGGTTGGAAAACTGCAGCCCTGGGCTGCACTGGGCTGAGGGGGAGAGAATGGAACCATGACAGACCCTGAGGCAGCCCATAACATCTTACTTTAACCACTCTTTGCTGCTAAACTATAATTGTTACCAGAAACCTTGCCCTTTGTATAGACTAAGTCTGGGATTCAGGAAAAGAAAGGTATTAGTCAATTATTTTCATGCCGTTTCATAACAGGAACCAGTTTTGATACATTGGCTCAGTTCTGAGGGAAAACAACAGGAAAAAGGACACTCCTTTACTCAGCTTCCCCATCCAGCAGGACATGGCCCGAAATTTTATGGGCAGGAATCAGCACAAATGACAAGGTAAGGTATTAAAAAAGTCAAACCAGAACAATTAATTTAGCTAAATACTCAAACAAGGAAGATGCATGAGTGGCAGGAACATTCTTGGATGTGAATGACACCCATGAGAGATGAAGAATATGTGACAGACTCTAATTCCCAGCAACTATATGACATGGGATTTCCAGCCTGCATGCCATTGCTAAGTGTCAGGGATATTTGCAGATCTCTCTGAAAATTGAAGTCATTGATATTTTAGAGGATAAATGCTCTAGGACATTGTATTACCATCAGAAACATTAGAGGTGGAGAGCTATTCTGTTGCTGGGAGTATTCTGGGCTGGATTATTTGTTTCCCAGGAGCAGAATGTGGTAGCACTGCATGCAAAAACAATGGGGCTTTTTATAATAGAGGTATCCAGGGATATTTTTTAGCCTTTATAAACTAGATTTTGGTGTATTGTATGACTGAAAGAAATGATGTGTGACTGAGTGTTTACACAGTTCTTGTATGCAGCTCAGAGGTTTTCCAGTCTCTTTGCTAGGTAACTTAAGGATAAATGCTGCCCCACTTCATCTCCTCTGATACCAGACACTGATTTTCAATGCCATCTGTCTCTGTTCCAGGCCAGGATGAAACAACCAACTCTGTGACAGTTGTCTGCCACTTTGAATGGGACTTTTTTCCCCCGGGGAAAATAGCCCTTTGTGGGACAGGAGTACAGCACTGCGGGCTTGAAAAGGCTTATTTCATCTCGGAGGCATGAATGGCATTTGCAGTTCATGATCGCTGTGTCAGACCCAACACCGGCCCACTGTCACAGCAGCGGGACGTGGATAAATGTCGGTGTAAGCACAAAACGCGGCCAGTGCAATATGCCCGTGAGCTGCTGTTGTTGGCAGGACGTGACCCTCTTTGCATGGACAATCGTGTGGGTGTTATAATGGCAGGTAAATGCACTGGTAATGCCTCCTCGTGCTGGTGTAAGGTGTAGAAATTCTGCTTTGCCACCTTTTTGGGTACTCGACTAAAAATCCGAGCGCCCACGCAGCAGCTTTCTACGGATGTATCTTTGTCCCGGCCGCTTTAATGGCGATAGCAGAGGCTTGGGGATACGTGCAGGGCTCCGGCAGCACTGCCTGTTGGAGCAGCCAGATCTCCCTCTCCTGACTCCTCCAGCTGCGCGGCTAATCCCGACCGAGCGGCCAGGCTATTGCCGAGGGAATTGAAAGGGGAAAAAAAAGGCGGAGAAAGCAGAGAAAGACGAAAGGAGAAGCCGCGGCCGGAGCTCGCCAGCCGCTCCCACGCCTCCCCCGTGCCGTCGGTGCGTGCCGCTCGGTCCCGCTGCCGGAAGCGGCGCTGCCCCGGGCCCGCCCGGCGGGGCGGCTCTGGGAAGGGGCGGAGGGCCCGGCGGGGCGGCGGCAGGTGCCGCGGGAGGGAGGGAGGGGAGGATGGCGGCGGGAGACCCGGAGCAGGCGCGGTACTGCGGGCGGCTCTCCTACCTCTGCCTCAAGCTCACGCTCATCACCTACTCCACCACGTTCTGGGTGAGCGGCGCTGCGGGGTGCGGGGTGTGCGGGGGGCGCGGAGCGGAGCGGAGCGGAGCGGGCAGTCCCGAGCCCCGGTGTCGCCCTGCGCAAGGCTCCGCGGTTTAGCAATAGAGGGATGTTTCCGCGGCTGAGGTGGCGGCTGTCACACCCGTGGCCGCGGCTGTCACGCCCGTGGCTGTGGGTGCAGCGCCCCGTCTTTCCCGAGGGACTGACAAACTGGTTTTGGCGGATGGGGACTTGCAGGGGTTGGAAGTTTGGCAGGTAAAAATCATTCGTGCGCGTATTAAAATGCAGCTCTGTCCTGCAGGGGAGGTGGGCAAATAGAGCCTTTGCCCTACAACGCCACTCCTCGGTGTGTTGGGTGAGTTCTCTCCTGAGCCTTGGCAGGGTGAGGCTGCCAGGCTTTCGAGGTTACAGGTGCGTGGTGCTTGCTGTCCTCATCCACGTGTTTGGTAAAGCCATAAAGTCCCAGATGTTGGGTCCAGACTGTAACCACTGGCTTCGGACATGTGGTAAATCCACACACACCAGGCACCCCCTGGGCTGGAAGGAGCCCTTGGGGCTCTTTGCAAGTACTCTTTGTAAGCACCATGATTTTAAAAGGTGCTTTTTTTTGGACTCCGGGATACTGGGACGATGCTGGTTTCAGGTGGCAGTGATGTCAGAGGTGCTCAGGTGGTTTTTCGTTCTGGCTTTTTCAGTGTAAACACTGCTTAAGTTCTAGTTTGGCTGGTCTGTTTCTGTCTGACATGGTATTTACCAGTTGGGAGCGTAAGGCTTTTGGTTTGCTGCATGGGAGAAGAGCCTGACATCCACCAGGTTAGACAGTGAGTGTCAGATGCAAACTATGATTTAATGAACAAAGATTGAAACACAAAGCGTTTGGGTGTAATTCAGGCTTTTTGGGCTCTTGGATATCTTTTGTCTGTCGTAGCAGACAAACCAACCCCTGGGTTTAGGCTTCTGGTGCCCTGTGTTCCTCCAAGGCTGTTCTGCAGTTGTGATTTTCAGAAACGGGAAATTTTAATTTTTTGTGTTATTTTTCAACCCCCTTTTTTGCAGCATGTCCTTCGTGGAGGACCATGCACGTTGTCTGCTCTGTGTTTTCTGTCAGCAGCAAAGGCCCTTGCTGGTGGGATGTAAACATTCATCTGGTGGCAGAGAAAGGACCCTTCTGAAACCATTCTCAGAGCATCCACGGAGGACAAAGCCTCTTTCAGGCAGCCTGAGGATTTTATTTACTCTTTGTAGTTGCTCGCTCTGGATTTTCAATGCTCTGCCCTCGTTTATAAGCAAGTGCTTCCATTTGTTGGCCATGCCAGGGAGATGGTTTGCTGCGGGAGGGAGGGAGGGAGGGAGGGGGAAGGATGGGGGCTGTGAGAGGGGGAAGGAAGGATGGGGAATGACAGGGAATTGCTCTGGGAAGGCTGGCGCTGGGCAGCATCCTCCTGGTGCTGGGGCTGAACACACGCCGGATTGTGTGAGGCGTGTGGGCTTCGCTCTCGGAATGTTCTTTTATTCCAGCTTAGCGAAGCACATCTCATCAGCTGTAAATGTCACTCGCCTGGTTCTCTTTCCAGCACTGGTATTCTTGCTGAGTTTCTTTTTTTTTTTTTTAAAATTAGTGTAAATGAAAGTAAAGCTTGACTGTCGGAGTATTGGCTTGCTTGAATTTTGGGTGGTTTGTGAGGTTCTGCTGCTGTCTGGGGTTTGACCCGCTAGATGCTGAGTTCATTCAATTCCCTCCCTGCTGTTGCTGTTCCTCTGGTACATTACGAATGATGAACGCCCAGATTCAAGTCCCCAGGATGGCTTTAAGCCACCAGGAACTAAACATCAGCCTTATCCAAAGCAGAAAGGAAATTAAAGCATCGCTGGGAGTGTCTTGAGTGGATGTTTGCTACAGGCCTTGTGGTCTTCCCCTGTATTATTAAAAACTAATACTTTTTAAAGTATTAGTTGTCACTGTAACTTTTCCAGACAGCTCTTTTCCTGGCGATCCAGGCTGTAATGTATTTTTTCTTGCCCAGCTGAAAGAAAACCCAGCATTTCAAACAGAAGGTGCTGTGGTTGAGTGGGTGCTTTATTTAAGAATAAATACTGTAAATACAGGGTTAAAGCTTCTGCTTATAAATAAATTAAAAAATGCTTCTCCTGTCTCTTGGGAAAGCAGCTTCCGTACGTGCAAAAGCCCCAGAGAAATCCCCTGATATTTGCTGGTGGATGCTCATTTAATGTGAGTCAAGGCAGTTAATTTTTCCTGTGTACACAGCTGGAATTGCCAAACTGGGAGCTGTTGTAGAGGATGCAGGATGTAAACAGTTTGTGTTTTGGTGGGTTCCCTACGTAAAAGCTGTGTTTCCACCCCCCAGCACAGGAAGGGAGAGCACAGACCGGAGCAGAGACTCGGGTGGGATGACTGCTAGGTTAGCACATCTGCTTGCCATAAATAATTGCTGCTGTTGGTTTGACCATATTAAAGGTTTAAAAGATTTTTATTAAATGCTTAAAAAACCAGAAGATAATGAAAGCAAAAATCTTGAAAGGTGTCAGAGCAAAAATGGAAGTGAAAAGGGGTGAAGGTATTATATGAAGATGCTGTATGTATTTATGTATCTTAGGCTCTTGAAGTAGGAAATGTCTTGTATTTTACTCACAGGCACCTATGAGTCAAAGAAAATCTGAAACTTAATGTTTTGATGAGAAAAGTATCGTTAAGAAAAAGACATTTCAGTAAAAAGTTCCTGTCTTGAAACAATGCTCTTCTGAAATTCTGATAATCCCATCTAGCTTTAATGTCTGTGGTTTATGTCCAGTGTTTGGGTTTTTTTACCTTTTAAACAAGGAATTTACTAGGCAAGAGTTATTGTTTTTATTGTTAAAGGAACTTTAGTGTTTGCAGGAGAATCTAGTTTTGGGGCTTTCTTAATAATTTAAAAAAAACCCATAGAACTCCTGAGTTGTGTACAAGTGCAGACACCAATTTTATAATCTGTAATAGGTTTATGTGGTGCTGAGACTCTTTCCTCAATAGCTGCATTTAAAAATTTCTAACTGATTTGTTTATTTTGTCATCTGCTTGAAAATAAATGAGTAGTTTCTTATTTTTTTAAAAGAAAAAAGCTAGCACTACAAATTGATCATCTAGTAATCAAATCCCCCTAATTAAACTTTTACAGTAGAAGCATATTAGTGGTAAATTTTTGGTCCCTGTTATTTATCCAGCATGTTTTCCCTTCTGTCATCATTACTGCATAATTTCTGGATTTGTCAGAGGGGAAGTTACTCTGAGTTTTAAGTTGCTTTTAAAATAGCTTCATTGTATTTATTTTTTATGGGTGAATCATTTTGAGAATTCTTTCTCTTTAAATGACAAACTGTTGGCATTCCCTACATATTGTCCTTTGGTGTTATTTTTCATTCCCATAGAAAATCAAGAACTTCCAGTAAGTTGTCATTTATTTTAAGGTATCCCATAATTAAAAAAGTATTTCAACTGCTTGGTTAATGAACTTGTAACTCACATCGTGTATTTCTCTAGCCCTTTGTCTGGGATATACCGTGTCACATCCAAAATTAAGAAGTGAAATTAAAATTTAAGAAGTACAATTAAGAAACATTGGTGTGCAGAGAGCAGACTCGTATTTTCTATGGAAATGTCAGGTCAGGAAAGGGGAATGTTGTTTATCAGATTGCCAAAGTGATTGATTTGTGTCTGGTCTTTTCCCTGAGGATGTGTCTGGCTGTTGGAGTCGGCAGGAAAGTTTTTGCAATGCAATTTTCGAGATTAAGTATTGTGGGATATTTTTAATTTTAATTAATTCAGCATAATTCAAAGTGATATGCAGCACACAGTAGGTTTAATACCAAGTGATTTTGACTAAATCAATTATTTTGATTGAAATATCTTTACCTTGTTGAATGAAATATGTCTCTTCCTATTTCACTTGTCAGATTTATCTGGTAGTTGCTCAAGAAAGTGATGTAATTTCAAACTTGGGTTTTTGTTTTCTTTTTTCAGTTTTTAATCTGGTGCCTTTCCCTTGGTGGCAGGAGGAGTGGAGGTATAGGAAATACCTGACTGTTTTTACTGAGCCTGAATACAGTAGGAATTAATATGAAGGGACAGATAGAAGATAGGCTGTTATCAGACCAGCTTAGAAACTGTGTTATGTTAGCGGTACCTATATATTTCTGTGTATTTATACACACACAGAGAAGGACAGACATGCAAAGGCAGATCATCAATGCTGTGGCAGTTGTTCATATATGTAATATATGGCATCTCAGATGGGTAATAAATTACATTTCAACCAGTGACGTATATTTTGATTTGTTTAACTTCTAGTGTGTTAAAACATGATGAAATATATTTTTGAAATGAGCAAGTTTAATTTTTTTTTCTAACTCTGCCCTTTTTCTGCTTTAGTTTTTGAGGGTTTTTTTATTTTTTATCCAAACTTCTGCTTTGGGTGTTTCATTGTTTATAATGAATCCTGAAGTGAGCAGTCACAGTTCCTGTGTACTCAACAACCTGTCATCTCTGTGTTTACTGGGAGAATAACATCCATGCTTCCCTCTGTTTCTCTTCCAGGTGATCGGAGCCCTTGTCCTCGCTGTTGGGATTTATGCAGAAATTGAAAGACAGAAGTACAAAACTCTAGAAAGTGCCTTTCTAGCCCCAGCAATCATTTTAATACTTTTGGGCATTATAATGTTCCTGGTATCCTTTGTGGGTGTATTGGCTTCTCTAAGAGATAATTTATGCCTTCTGCAAGCAGTAAGTGTTCGGATTTTTATTCCTAGTTTCTAGGGCTTGTTGCTTTTGCTTTTCAGTGTCCTCTGAATTCACACCCATAACTACGTCTGCATTTAAAATATTTTAATGAAGTTGCTTTTTAGAAAATTTTAATTTAATCTTTATTTAATTGGGGTTCCTCCATCAGGGAGCAGCAGCATTTTTTCTTGCCAGTGACAGGATCAGTGAGGGTCTGAGCCCAGCACTGAGCAAAGTAGTTAAGGTGTTGTAACGTGCAGTATTAAGGTTTTATGGAAAATAATCAGGAGTGTAAATTATTATCAGTCGATGTGTACCTTGTGCAAACTCAGCTGTTGACATACCCTTTGAGGCTGGCTTCTTGTTTCAACCCAGAGGAGGCAGCTCAGGAGAGAAGCCCTGGCTCAGGCTGATGTCCGGCAGGCCGGTATGGATGGAGTCTGTCTGTCCTCCCCTGGGAAGTGGAATGTAGGGGGGAGATGGACAAGTGTGTGTTACAAGGTCAGATGTGGAGCTCAGGCCTTTGAGAGAATGGCCCTGAGGGTGAAGTGAAAGGGACAAGGTTTTGCTCCCCAGTACCTCTGAAAAGGTGAATTTTAGGGAAATTTCTGGCTGTTTCTGTGGTTGCAGTTGGAAGCTGCACATGTGACTAATTAAAATTAAAGTGTGCAAACTTCGTTTTCACCTTCATAGAATCACCGAGAGTTTGGGTTGGAAGGGACCTTGTAAAGGCCACCTAGTCCAACCCCCTTGCAATGAGCAGGGACACTAGACCAGTGTGGGCTCAAAACCCAACCCAACCTGGCCTTGTCATGACAGTTCAGTCTAACGAAATGATAAATACGTGGTTTGTTATGGAGGGCAAAGCCAGAAATAACCATGGATTTTGAAGTTATAGTGGAATTTTTCTGAGAGCCCCTCCTTAGACTTCTTTTGCACTGAGCCTGGTGGTGTGTCAGATGCCAGGAACATTTTCTGTTCCCATTCTGGTAGCAAACCCAGCTGGGTATTCAACAAAGCAAGTCCCTGGTGCCAGCTTCTCAGGCTGATTCCAGATTTAGCAGGAAAAGAGATACCTGTCTGGTGAATTCCTGACACTGATACTGAGCACACAGAAGTTAAAGCAGCTTTCAGAGGCAAGCACAAGGGATTATTTTCAGATGAGGGATCATAAAACTTCGCTCCTGATGAAGTTCATTGTTACACAGCAGACCTAAATTCATATAACCCATATTCTGTGCCTCGAGGGTTGGAAAAATATTTCAAGTGCTGGCACATTGCAGCTCTCTCCTGGTGCTATGGATTTCTTCATATTTTTCACATTTTGCACACACTTGGATGGGCAGTCACGGATGCACATGTGGTTGTGTGTGAATACATTTGTGACCACACAACCATAAAAAATAAATGTGGGAAGCAGCAGACTCAAAGGTACAAAGCCTGGAATTTTGTTTTGATTTAGCACTGACAATATAGTAGAAGGTGGTTTGGATTATCTTAAGGTGCTGCTTTATCCACTAATAGAAAGCTAACAGGTAAGTACTGGTTTTGTAGGAAGCATAAAAACATGAAGTTTGGTGTGGTTTGTAGCAGTCCATCAAAATGCATCTCTTGGATGCTGTTGTGGAAAGGCGAATCTTGGCAGGATAATTACGTCTAATGGTTTTGAGTCTGTTCAAAGCAGAAAAATAATGTGCTTGCCAATTGGGCAAAACCCAGAATAACTGAAGTGAGGACGAAAGGCTTTCTCATGACAGGGACACTTTTATAGGAACAAAATCATAATTTTATATCTTCCTTTAAAATGCCATGTCATATGCTGAAAGCCAAGTCTGTTGGCAATTGAATGCTAGACTTAAGGGCACTAATTGAAAAAATAATTGGAGTTGTTCTGTCTAATGACTCACTTGCACTTGTTTTCCTGCAGTTCATGTACATCCTTGGTATCTGCTTGCTGATTGAGCTGACAGGTGGAGTGGTGGCCCTGATCTTCAGGAACCAGGTGAGCTGCTTGCTTTAGGTTTTGATATGATTCAGCTGTGCTAAATAACAGCTCTTAAAGTTGTCACCTGAGCACTAATTGCTAGAGGTCTGAAGACAGGTTCAGGCTTTTCGGGGTCTTCAGGGTTCAGTGGTGGTGGAGTTTGCCACCATTCTGGAGATGAATTCCAGATTAAAGAACCTGGAGAAAACCTGGTAATTAAAAATGTGCAATACAGGCAAAATGAGTTTCCAGCTCTTCGTGTATTACAAAGTGCTTTCTTCTGTTTTGCCATCTGGGTCTGACTGCTTATTTGGGAAGTTTCCAGATGGATTTGGAGACTGTTGTTTGTTAGTGGCCAAAATGTTTTGCCTCAGTTAAAGGACAGCTTTTCCCTGCTCATATCCGTAAGCAACATAACTAATTTATATAGGAGACTCCATCCTTGACAAGCATAGTATAACTTAAATATTAAACCCTTGATTTTTCTAAACAGAAAGCAGCAGACTACTTTTTACAGTTAGAAATGCATTAAAACATAAACCGGCTCTTCTAATTTTGTTCCAGCCTGTGCAACCTGTGAATCTTGTTTACCTTTTGCTTTCTAGACAATCAAATTTTTGAATGATAACATTAGAAGAGGAATTGAGAATTACTATGATGATTTAGACTTCAAGAACATAATGGATTCTGTTCAAAAGCAGGTTTGTTGTTGTTTTTTTTTTCCCTTGGACTAACTCAGCAACAGCGTAGAGTCTTTCCAATGATGTGATAATCAAGTTGTTATTGATGAGGGGGATGAGATCTCTTGTGTCATCTCTTACGGTGTTGCTGCTGAGGTCAGGACTCATCTAGCATTCCAACTGGCATTTAAAACCCTTTTATGTCACTGCAAAAAGAGAGGGCCAAAATGCAGCTTTTGCCTTGGCAGGTGCAATTGAGATGCTCAAGGTCAGATCCTACAAATGTGTAGGTTTATAGTGGCCCCACAAGTGAATTCAGACAAATTCAGCCTAAATTCCACCCACAGGCTTGCACTGGGCGTTTCAGCTGGCTGGTCCAAGAGATTGAGAAGCATCTTGTTAACGGGAGGCATTGGATGAAGAGAGATGAGGTGGCATTTAGGCTCTTACAACCTGGGCTGTTGTGTGGCTGCTCGAGGGCATGCAGAGAGCTCTTTAACTAGGTGGTTAATGGAAGGGAATGCCCATGGAAGTGTATCTACCTGTCATTAAAATTCAGAAATTGTGGTGAGCCCAGCTGAGCATTACTTAATGGCACGTGGCATTGACTCACAGCCTGAGGTTTTTTTTTATTTTAATGAGGCTGGTCTGTTGAAATGTTTATTGGGTTATTGAAGAGTTCTGCCATGCAGTTCAGAGACTGTAGAAGAAGCAAAAAGTGTTCAGAAGTGTGGTGTCAGGGCCCATGTGATGTCCATGACCATGCCAAGTAATGATTATTTTAAAAAAATTACTTAGGAAGTGATACATATATTCTAGGACATCGTTATGGAGATGGCAGCCTGCTTTGAAAAACACAGTTAGTATGGAAAGTCTGTCAAAAGCAAACCATTCTGAGGAAATTTTGTCATTAGACTTCATAATGCTTTAAAGTTTCCATGCACTGCCCAGAATTCTGGATACGTTCAGTGAAAGTACGTTTTAATGATTAAATGAACTCCTCCTTTTCCCTTTGTTTAAATTATAAAGTGAATATTTATATTAAGTCAGTGTAAACTTACAGCATTTGTTTGCCAGATTTCAGTTCTTCTAAATCACATCCACAATGTTTTGGTGAGATTAATTTATGTCTTACAGCAAAGCTTTTGCTTTTTAGACCCAGTTGGAAATGTAGTCATAATCCTTACAACAACTGCAGAGGTAGATTATAGGTCAAGATAGAGTCGATGTAAAAACATTGCTTAATGGTGCCCAGACCTGGAAAGATAATTTTTCAACTCAGAAAAGATGGGAGGTGGAAGTTAGCACTGAGTACTTTGCTTTGGCACCCTGGGTTATAGTTCAATGAGTGACAGAGGAACATTACCTATATCTCTAATTTTTTAAATTGTATTTATCATATACATTCATACATGCCTTGCTGATAAAATGACAAATTTCTTTTTTTACCTTAGGGCTTTTAAAATTGTTTTATTCTTACTTTGTTTTCTACTTATTCAAACAGTTTAAGATAGAATTTTTTTTTTCCTTTTCCTTTTAGAATCCTAGAACCATTTAGGTTGGAGAAGACCTTTAAGATCATTGAGTTCTGGTTTTTTTGGGTTTTTTTCTCCAGTTTAAGTGCTGTGGTGGGGAAGATTATAGAGATTGGTCCCAAAACGTGTACCATGACTGTGCAGCTCCAGGACCACTGGCCTGTGGGGTGCCCTATACTTGCTGCATCAGAAATAAGGTAAGTCTTGGCATCTCAGCATCACTGCTGTTTGCTTAAAAAGGTACCTGACTTTAGGAAGGCTGGGGTAAGAAGTGAAGGAAAATGGGTCCTTTCCTCCCCTGATGGATCTGTGGGTGTTGACAGCTTGAAAAGGAGAAAATAATGGATTAGATGTGTTGGCTATGGTCCATTTTACTGACCCACTTCCCAGCCCTGGAAGGGATATTGGGAGCTCCTCTAATCTCACGGCTCGCCTGAACCAGAGCTGCTTAAAATTCAGTTTTGCTGGTGTATTCCCCAGGGTTTGCTGCTCCAGCTTTGCCAGGAAGCCTGGGACCTGATTACTTCCGTGGGTGGGGGTCAGAGTGATGTGCTCCAGCTGATGTGTGAGTTAAAAGCCAAACAGAATGACCTCGTCATCTCCAGAATAATCCAAAAATGTGGGCAACTAGCCTCAGGGTCAGGGCATGATTGTGGGCACAGGACTAGACTGGAGCTGCTGCTCTGCCCTAACCCATCCTTGAAAACTACCTGCCTCTAAAATCCTGGAAGGACTGGAGTTGGGACCAGTTTCTCAGTCTGTGATGAACTGGTACTAACTGGTGCTGACAGCACTAGGAGCAGGCATTGATTTTCATGTAAATGTGTTTTAATTAAATTTTGTAATTCACTGCCCTTCATTTGAGGGATGCATGCAATGCTTAATTTGATAAAGAACTATTCCTCAACTATTCCAGTGTGGGCAGTCCCTGTCTCCCTGGGTTTTGGTCTTTAGTCTGAAAACGAGACCGAGAAATAGGGTGTGTTTGAGACTTTAGCTCATGATGGATATTCTGCTGCTGCCTGGTTAGGGCTCCCCTTTCAACATCTGCCTTGAGCATGGCTGTTTAATTAAAAAAGGAAAAATAAATGCAATGGTAGTGTCAGTAATCCTGCTAGGTGTTGCTGAGACATGTGTATCACAGGAAGGTGTTTATTATGTGTGTGTACACATTTTTGGTGTGTGAGAAAAGGTCTATTTAAATCTGCAATGAGCTTTGATTTATTCTCAGAAACCAAAGCTAAACAGTTATGCTCTGAGTCATAGGTGTTTGAGAGGAAGAAGTTTGTGTATGTTGAAGTAGCACCTGCTGATCTGCAGCTGTGTGGAGCAGAACAACTCAGGATTTTGCCTTCAGGAAAGGGAAAGCACTAAAAGAAAAACTTCTCCAAGGAAAAATGGGGAGTATATTCTCTGTTGACAGCTGGGGATGGGGTGGATTAGGCTGCTTGTAGCCCACAGGTGTTAAGCTCAGGGAAGTTAATTGGAAGGCAAGGAGAAGCCCAAATATAGGTGTAGTTCATCCAGACACTGCAGTACGTGAAGCTCATGGCTTTGAGCAGGGAGATGCCATTGCTGGGCTGTGTGGAGTCTGGGCAGCACAGCATGGTAACACCATCACCAGGGCTGTGTGCTTGTCTGCCTCAGGGAAAAACCAACCAGAAGATGCATCAATCTTGTGTGTTTGACAAAGGCGTCCAAATACAGGCTGGTTTCTGTCCTGGAAAGCAACAGATATGGTTTGTGATTACTCATGGGCTTTGTAGTCATGGAAAACTCCTGCTAATGCCGGCGGCTGGGTTCTGATCCTCTGTAAAAACCTTCTGCTAACACGAGCCAGCTCATACTGAGGGGACTCTAAAGGAACTATCTTAAAGTCAAATTATCTATTAAAGACTTACACTAGTGTAGCAGATAGAAATTAGTCCCAAATGCCTATAATCCTCTGTTTCCCATGCATTTATCTCCTCTGCGTACATTTGCTTATGCCACTACGTCCTGTTAGCAAATTCTGTGTTTAAAATTAAATGGTGGGACTGTGTTCCTTGTGGTCACATTTTTTGGAGGTGGCCATGTGTCAGTCAGTCAGGCTCCAGCAGTTTTGGGAACGTGAAATCACTCACAGCCAACACAACATGCTGATGCCTAATACTGGTGTTGACTTCCAAGTGTATTTATTACCTGTGTTGGCAGATGGATACCCCACAGAGTTTCCCAACAGCCCTGTGGAATACTCTGAGCTTTTTCTTAGTCTGAACTGCTTTTGTCAGACAGTTGTGTGTTCAAGGTGAGAGCCCAGCTTTTTGGGGGGCTTCAAAACTTTGCCCCTGGCTGGTGTTTCTGCCATTTTGTAACATATATGCATCTTCCGTCTTTGGAAAACACCCTCTTTCTTCTTGGGAAGGTGACCTGGAACCCCCAGGCTACTGCTCAGAGGTTACCAGCATTTTGAAATCTTCATTCCTACATTTTGTTTTAATTTTGAAGGAGTGTAGTTTCCCAGAGAAGCTGTGGCTGCCCCATGCCTGGAAGTGTCCAAGGCCAGGTTGAAGCTTGGAGCAGACTGGGACAGTGGAAGGTGTCCCTGCCCATAGCAGGAGGGTGGGAACTAGATAGTCTTTAAGGTCCCTTTTAGCCTAAACCATTTTAGGATTCTAAGAATGTATATCAATAATGCAGGGTTCATTCTGCCTTATTATCCTCATTTGTGTATTCTCCTTTCCCTCCATGTCTTTGGCTTGTTTGCTGCTTCCTTTGATGTTGGTGGGCTTTACGTTGGATGATTTTTAGTGAAGGACAGCATTTTCAGGTTGGCTTTTCCAGGCCAGGTAGAACCTTGGAACTCTGGAACAGAAAATACTACATAGCTACAGAAAATGGATTAGTAATCTGTGGTGAATGCAAGCACTCAGTCTCTTTTAAATATATGAGTTTTATGTTCCTATATATAATGGTATGTAAAATTATAGTGTAATAAATGTAGTCTTGTAAAAAGCATTAATAGTATTGAAAGTTATTTGAAGTTGAAGGTATTTCTGAGTTTAAATTTGTCATCATGTTGGCATGAAGGCCATGTTAATCCCTGTTTTTTTAATAAGATATGTTAAGTTATTAAGGCTTTAAAATGAAACCCAGCTGTTCATTCTGTGGAAACAGCTGTGTCAGACAGCTCTGTCATAGCTCGCTTTGGTTGCTGGTGCCACCCTGGTTTTGGTGGATAGAAGTGGTTCAAATGTCTTGTGTTGTGACATGCTGACAATACTAATTTCTCTAAAATCATGTAGAGCTCTAACTAAATCTGACACTGGGGCTGATGGAAGAAACTGGTGTTGGACTGGGAAATAACCCTGTCATTGCTATTATATGAGCTGGGTGAACACAGTAAAAATAATATTTTTGTTATTTTAATTTTCTGCTGCTGTTTATATGTGTTGTTTTCTTTTCAGACAGACATTATCAACACTATGTGCGGATACAAAACCATTGACCAAGAGGTAACATAGCTATTGCCCACCCTGTCATGGCAGAGGGTGCTGCTTTTCTGCATTTTTTTTTTATCTGTTATAAAAGTGTCTTCTGTATGCTTTAATCTGCCATGCTGTTAAATCAGCAATTAGTTGGTTTTTTTCCCTGGAATAATTTCCATATATTAGAAAAAACGAATCGTGTTTGATTTTTGTGTTTTGCCTTTGTATTTTCCACGATTCCTTGTTTGCTGACAACTTCCCCAAGCTAATTTCACAATTAATGCACAAAAAGCTGCTCTCATGCTTTTAAGCAGTGACTTTTGAATTGGGGAAAGCTTTTAGTACTTATGAGCTGAAGTTTCTCACTGAGCAAAATCGGCATTGATAGAGCCAAATTAGCTGTTTCTAAGTATTTTATATCCCAGTAGTGGGTGTTTTATTTGTGAGCCTGTAATAGTTATTCCTGGAACAGGAGTGGGGCTTCCCTGGTTGTGCTGGCTGCCTTCTCCCCCCTCCAGGAGCGGGATGGGGCCTCCTGCTTCAGCCTTCCCTTTTGGGAATAGCCCCAGCGACTCCAGAGTAGAGACTGCCAGCTCAAGGCAATAATTGCCTGGTGATTAAGGGAAATGGGTAATTGGATCTGTCCTGAGTTCTCCACTGCTGCCTTTGGAGTGCTGGGGCGGAGCAGGGCAGGGGGCTGGTCTGAAAAAGCTCATTTGCAGCACTTGGAGCACAATGCCAGCCTCGGTTGTTGGTTTTTGGGATTACCGGTTATCTTTAAATACAATTTGTCTTCATTTAGATTCATTGATTTATGGCTTAATCACCTGAACGCTCCAGCCGAGCTCTAACACGGAGCACTTAAGCATATGCTTAACTTTCCCCCATTCATCTGCTTAGGACCCTCTGCAGCCTCAAGTGCTTTCTATATTATGGGTTGGGGTCACGAAGCAGCACAGCTTGCAGGACTGAATCCCAAATCCTCTTGTCCCTGCCCTTTTTAGGGTCTTTTGCAAAGCACTTGGTCCACAATTTATATTTTTCCACTGCTGTACTTTCAACTTGGAAGCAGAGATGAAAGCTAAAGAGGACTTCTCTTCTTTCCAAGTGGTCTTAAATGAGAATTGGGTGCATTTCTTGTAGGAAAAAAAGCTGCAAAACTAGGTTTAAGACAATGAAATAAGTTACTCAGGTGTAGAATAACTTTAAAAAAATAGAATCATTTGTTCGGGTGTGAAACAGCTTAACAACAGATGGAAGAATTAGCAATGAGGTCTTTGTTAAACTCAGTGGGTTTAAAGAGGTGGGAAGCAAATTTGGCTTTTTGAGTTGCCACATGTGTTTTTGAGTTGCCACATCAGTGGAACTGCCTGTTGAACTCTTCCTCTGGTATTTTGCAGCGCTTGAGTGTTCAGCATGTTATCTACGTCCGAGGGTGCACGAATGCAGTGCTTATTTGGTTTTTGGACAACTACAGCATCATGGCTGGTGTGCTGCTCGGCATATTGCTGCCCCAGGTAAGAGAGAGACACAGTGTTAACCATGAGAGGGAACATCTGATTTGTTGCTATGGTATGTGAAATCTCATTTGACTATAATCATAATTTTCTTTTTTAATGTAATGTAACCAATAAGCTGAGGTGGCATTCTGGTAACTTAGTAGCATTACTGTGACTTTGCAGGATTTGGTGGGTAATTTGCTTTTGCTTGGGGGTTTTTTGAGTCCTCTCCTTGCTGTGTCCACTAGGACTTTCTAAGGCTCCGGTGAGGAGTCTGACTGGGGCTGCCCCTTCCTTTTGCAGTTCCTGGGAGTGCTGCTGTCCCTGCTGTACATCACTCGGGTGGAAGACATCATCACGGAGCACAAGCTGAGTGAGAGTCTGTTCGAGGACGCGCGGCACAGATCTGCCCCTGAGTTTGCTGGAGCCGGCTGCTGCATGTGTTACCCGGGGTGACTTCAGAAATCAAAATGCAGCTAAAGCCAGGCAAACCCACCAGTTTTGGGTCGTGCTGGCTGTTTCAGACTCTGGGGGTGGTGAGCAGCCAGCAGCAGGCGGTGGGTGTGATCCAGGACACCAGAGGGGCCCCACACTGCTGATGGGATTGCGGTGCTGCTGGAGAAGGGTCTGTGGATCATTAAATCTCCTTCTGAGTGATTGCTGAGTGATAATGCAGCCAGAAAAATCTGGTCTGGGAAGATTTGAACGTCGATTTCTAGGAAGTGTCTTCACGTCTTGGGATGTCGTATTTCAGTGTTTGTCCTTTTCCAACTTTATTTTCCTACTCCTTCCAAGAGAGGTTTCTTACTGATCTACATGATGAATATTAAACATGTTTAATAGTGGGGTTTTATGCTAATCATAAGGAATTTACTGACAATAATGGATGTGATGCTGATCGCTTTCATTGCTCAGTCTTCTGTGCCTTTTAATAGTGGGGCAAATGCCAATGTCGAATCAGTCAGGTAATGCTTGGTATATTTTGTAATGCAATTTATTACTGTCTGGCTTTTGTACAAACTTACAGGATGTTTGAGCCTTGGATGTACTGTATTTTTCCCCTTTAGTAAATTAACTAGGTGATTTATGACTTTCTATTTTTTTGGAGTTCTGTATGTCAAGATGTTTCTAAAATACATTGTCAAAATAAAATCAATGATGAGTTGTTTTTCTTAAAAAAAAAAGAGCACACAGATTTTGTTTAAAATGCCTTTTATTTTCTTATGTCAGTTAAGCCTGTCCCTCAAATGCTACATCAAAATGTAGAAGTAGCTGGAGCTGTGATTCTGGCTTGGGTGCTACCTGCCTGGGGTTTTGGAGAGTCACTGAACATCTGTGCCTCCCCTTGCTTCTCTTAGTTCACCAAGAACTCTGGGGTTTTTGTTAGTGTTCCTTTGTCCTGAGCATTTCCCTGCAGTCTCTCCAGCCCCAGCCAAGCCTGCAGGCAAAATGCAAAACCTAATTATCGTAATATTTCAATTAAACCAAAGTCAGGATGAGAATAAAGCAGGTTTATGTCCTGAACCTCTGCTTTTCTGAACACTCCACTAAGAAAAACAGAGCAATATCTGATATTATTCTCTCCTTGCTGCTTTTTGTTGTTGATGTTTTTTTAAATTTTTTTGTCCTGGACATTTTCTCGGCTTCCTTCAAGACTCAGTGTTTGCTGCTTAACTCTCTGCCTTCACCAAGAATTTCTGAGGAAACTCCAGGAGCCAAAGAGGACTCATCCAGCTCTTCAGTGCTCCTGATGGTTTGTAGGGAGAGAGATCCCAGTCCAGCATGGACAGTGCAAAGTTATTTCCTACACAGCACACTCTAGCGTTGGGCCCTGCACACTGCTGCTAGTTATTTTAATTATGCTAATTGCTCCATATCCTTGTCACCCAAATTGTCCTGGTCTCTGTCTTGAATAATGTGCTCTGGTAAGTTAACAAAAGAGGTGTGTTTTAAGGGTGGATTTCCGTACAAAGTGAGGAAGGGGAAAAGAGAGGCAGCTTAGGAGGGTGGAGTTGACAGCTGGGGAAAGATGGGAAAATGGAAGCTGTTGTGGAGAGTGGGCTGGAAAGGTGGGAATGACAAAGGTAATTCTCCTTTGATGACAGACGTAATATTTTTTTTTTCTTACTAATAGTGTCTTGTAGATGTGGTGGTTTGAAATATGAGATATTCAGGAAAGCAGGAGGTGACAGAAGTGGGGTTAAAGTTTAGGTGGTTTAAATTAAATGGGGAGAGTATTTGGGGATACCAGAGAGCACTTCTCCTTTAGCAAGGAAATTTGTGGGTTGTATTGAATTTTCAGCCATCCCAGTCCTCATTGTCATTCACAGTTTTTGGGTGAGAGTGGTGTCAACCTGACAACCACAAAATAAACGCTGTGTGATTTTGTTTAATAAACAATTGATTCAAAAACTATAGACCCTTCCCATTCCCTCGGATCTGAGGAAATTAACTCTTGCCTTCACAGGCCCATGGTGTCTGGAGGGAGGGATGATACCTATTGGGAGGTGGCTGGAGGAGAGAGATGAAGCAGATCCCTGCTCAGCTGCCTTCTCCAGAGAGCTGATGAGAAAATTGACTTCAAATGGGTGAAGAATGCTGTTCTAATTCAATCCATGTCGTTCTGTCAGGAACAGCCACAGCTGAGCTGCTCCTCACATATGCATCCTTAACCTGATTTAAGAAAATGCTCCTTGGCTGCTGTTTAAAAGACTGAGGCAACTCTGCAAAATCCCAGAACTATGGATTATTCTGTGCATGTAATTTTAAATGCTCTGACAACTATGAGCTGCCAGGGGTTCATCCTCTGTGTGTTCCTGCTTTCCATCACCATTCAGCTAGAAAAAGAGATTTAGCTCTTTATTTCAAGTAATTAGGGGCCACAGAGGCACAGACTTGGCACCGCACTCGGGTGATGCACACTGGTGAGCTGAGTGCCTGGCTGGAGCATCGTGCACAGTATCTGCTGTATATGCTGCCGCTGATACTTGATAAAAATCTTTAATTAGCACAGATCCAGAGGAGAAATGCCGAGCAGGTCTCCCTCTGGTGGTATGGATATGCCATACCACAAGGCACTAATTTAATCACTGCTTGCTGGGAATTAAATCTCTGCTCAGCACATCCATATGACACAGGCTCTTTCTCCAGTGGCTCTTTCCCTTGCTCTTCTTCAAGAAGCCCCTTTGTGGAGGCACTGCTTCCAAGGAAATCTATCAAAAGCCCCAAACCTCTGCAGCAATTGTCATCTGTTTGTGAGGCAGAGCGGGACACACGGGATACAGCTGCTGGTTACAACTTCACCTGGAAAATGCTCCTCCGAGGTGCGATGAGCTAATTTCTCCCTGATGAGGAAAAATACTAGTGTTTAAGATCTAAAAACCATTTAGCTAAAAGTTGTTTTGTAGAGTTGTGTTCCTAAAGCTCTTTTCTTCACCAGGACCTCCCAGCGTTCATGACTTTTCTGCACCAGATGATTATTCAAAGGTTCTTGTGTGGGTTCAGGAACTGCTTTTTGCTAAGAAATAACATGGTGGGTGTTCAACTGCAGAGGGCAGGTGCTGCCTTTTGCTGGGGTCCTGTGAGAGAAAAGGGGTGTGTTGAGCATGGGGGTGCATGTATTCACAGGGTGAGACACCCAGAGATGGTGGCTGAGGTGAAGCACCACAGCCCTCAGTGGTCCCTGTGAAGAACAGGCTGCTCCTTGAGCGCAGGCACCAGTTTATCTCAGGAATCCAGACCACTGAGGCTGAGCCAGGTGCCCTCTGCTTGGAGATGGCAGTGGGGCTGAGGGGTCTCTGTGAAAGGACAGGTAGGAATGTCCCTGGGATGTCAGTGGGGCTGAGGGGTTTGGGGGGGGAAGGAACGAAGGGGGGGGGTCTCTCTGCGGGGAGGCGGGAATGTCCCGGGAGTGGCAGTGGGGCTGAGGGGTCTCTGAGGGGAGGTGGGAACTGCCTCAGCTACAGCCGGTTCCTACTGGTTCCAGCCGGTTCTGACAGCCCAGCGCAGCCCCTCAGACCTGCTGGTGTGACACCTTGGGGAAATTGAGGTAAGGAGAGGGGACAATGGTGGAAAGTAGAGAGACATGAGGGGGAAAATAGTGATAAACAGTCCAGTGAGCAGCAGGGGGGTTGAGGAGGAGGTGGGGATCCTCCCCTGCCGCGTGTGGAGATGCCATGATGCGGCAGCTATGTGGCTCTGGTTTTCTCCTTTCCTGCTGAGGCGAGGAGTGTGAGGGATGGTGTGGGTGACAGCTGGGCACCTCCAACCCGACATAACCTGCATTTGGGTCACATCATTTGTGTGAGGAAAAGGTGGAAAATGAGCCCAGAAATGTGAGTATTCATCTGTATGGTGTTTAGGTTGGAAATGTACTGCTGCATGTTCAAACACTTCTGTCATTGCTGATTTTATCATCAGTGCTGTACAAGATTCATTGGCCTTTCTCAGCTTCACTGTTTTCAAAGGATTGTCCTAATATTTTTGCATTTTCTTAATGGCTTGACGCAGTTTCTTCTCAAAAAGGTTTAAAATAAAAGAGAAAAATCTACAAAGTCAGGACAGGAGAAGATTTCTACTTACTTCTTTCTTCCCTTTCCCCAGCATGCACACAAGCAGACTGTGGGTGCAGCTGCTCTTTTGCAGTTAGATAACATCCTTTCTTCCTCCTAGAAGCAAAGACCATTTAAAATGGGATTTTAATTCATACCTTTTCATCTTACTGCTTTTTGTTCTTGGAGGAATACAAAATGGTGAATGGTTCCTGTGCCATAACATCTCCACTGTGTTCACCGAATTTGGAAGGTAGAGAGTGAGCAGGATGTTCATGATTTTTCTGCACCAGATGATTGTTCAAAGGTTCTTGTGTGGGTGCAGGAATTGCTTTTTGCTAAGGAATAATGTAGTGAGTGTTCAAATGCAGAGGGCAGGTGTTGCCTTTTGCTGGGGTCCTGTGGGCTGCTCTGGGCCAGGGAGATCAGCTCAACCCCAAGGATGTCAGTGGCATGTGAAGTTGCTTTGGGTTTGCATCCTCATTTAATGTCTGTGCCTTTTGGGGAGGGGGGGAGAGAGGGCAGCATCTTCATCTGTGATGGGAGAGCAACACTGCTGTTTGTCTTGTCAAAATTGCATTCAGTCCATTGTGCTGCTTAAAACTGACACAGTTCCATTTGTTTTTGTACTCAGGATGAAAGTACTGCTTGGGTTTGGATTCAGCTCCTGGCCTGAAGTCTGTCTTCAGCTCCAAGGGACAAAATTTTGCCCTGCAGCAGCGTTAAGAGCCCTTGGCAAAGGTAGCTGTTAAATCCCCTCAGGAAAGTGGGAGTCCTGTCCATTTCCAGCATGCTCCTTTGAAAGAGGTACTTTCTTTCTGTGGAAAATTTTGTCCTTGATGAAGAGTTGAAAGCTGCCACCCTGGAAAGGAGAGAGGAGCTGACCTGCCTGGGATGTGCACACCAGGACAAAGCTGCCTCATCCTTCTGGGCATTGGGTGCTGGTTTTCTGATCCCATTTCCATCACGGTGCCCAGCCCTGCTTGGAAATTACTTGTGGGTCAGCAGCATGGGTTCAGGGATGGGGGGTTTTGCCTGGGGAAGCACAAGGAGCTCCTGGCACTGGCTGAGCATTACTTTGCCAGTGTTCCCAGGGTGCTCAGAGACTCTGAAGTGGGATCTCTTCAGGGCAGATCCCTTGGCTGGAGCAAAGCAGGAGCAGAACCATCTCCTCTAGCTTGAGCTGACATCTTCCTGGATTAAAATAAGCATAATACCCTGAGAGGTTTGGAGGGTGCTGGGGCAAACCTGCTGGCTGAAGGGCAAGAGCCAGGGAGAATGGGGTGTAAGGTGAAGAAGGAGACCCTGAGGCCCCTGGAGCTACGTGCAGGCACTGGCAAAACTGTTGAGCTGCTTTAGAATATTGGTTCTTGGAGAAGTGTGTGCACAGGGCTTTGAAGCTTTTGTGTTTTTTCAAACATAACTGGGTTTTGCTGACTGGGACAACTGCCTCTCTCCCTTTTTCCCAGCAAGGGTGTTGTGCTCTCTCTGGTCCCATGCAGCACGCTCCTTTGCTGGGATGGGGAAGTGCCAGTTCAAAGGGCCTCATGCTGGTGGCTGGGAAAGGTGGCTACACCGGAGCAGAGGTGCAAACCATGCCTGGAACTTGGCTGCAGGCTGTGAGGAGTCAGGGAACATGGTCCTCTGGAGGGATGGCCAAACCCATGGCAGAAGGGGAGAAGATGCAGGTGAGGAACTTCTGTGTGAGTTCTGAAAGCTTTTCGACCACAAGAGTACAGAGCCTACAGGAAGTGTTGCTCAACCCAAGATCTTTGCTGCTGGTGCTCATGGTGAGTTTGGCAGCCCTCACTTTAGAACTGGGCATGTGTAATGCTGCAGTTGGGATGTGCCTTTGTCTCTCTTGAGGCTTACCCTTGCCCCTTTTTGGTAGTGAGTTGCTGTGCAGCTGCAAGTCCTCCTGGCTCACTCAAGGAGCACTCCCAGGGTCCCTCTCTCTGCACATGGGGCTGGGAGGTGAATGGACACAGCCCTGGGAAGGTTCCTGTGCTGTGCCCATGCTCGGCTAAACTGAGACCATGGCTCAGGTAGAAGTGGTCCATCCCCCAGTGGTCCCCAGCTTCCCATCATTTGGTGTTTCCTAAAATAGTGCTTGTTCTCCAGAAAAGGGGGGTGAAATATCCTGGCCCCCAAAACAGCTCCATCTCTGGACTTAGTTCAGTTCCCAGCCAGCTGTTAGCTTATTTCCATATAAAATGTATTTTGTACTGCTGAAAGCATCCGATGCACCTGAGGGAATGAGCTTTCTAAGGAATTCTCTCTGTCTTAGCCCAGTATACATGTGTGTGTCATGGGATCGTCCCACAGCCCCCATCCCAGGAACAGGGACACAGACACCGGGCTGGCTGGGATGAGCTGTTTGAGCATCCCATGACAAGCAGTCCTTTTGCCCATCAGTGGAAAGAGGGGTTGTCAGCACCCACAGAGTGCCTGCAGCACCCCTGTCACACCTCATCCTGCTATCCCAACCCTGAAACCCAGTGAATGGGGCAGGATGTGGCCCTGCCACCCCCAGCCTGGTGACAGCAGCAGCGGCACGCCAGCCCCCCACCCCAATTATTGCTGGGTGTCGCAAAAGACATTGAAAAGCAAGGAGGAGAGCTGTGAAGAGGGTCATTTTAGTGGCTCTTTCTCTCTTCTTTTTTTTCCCCCCCTAGAAGGAAGTTAGAAAAGCAGAGCCCTCAAAGCCGCATTGAAAGGGTGACAGAGACGGGATAATGCGTAAGACTGAGGGAAGGAATCTCAGAGCACTTGCCACGGTGTTTTAATGATCTGTTAACAATTACCCCTTTCAGGGGAGAACATATGGTAGATGGTTTGCTTAAAAAAAAAAAAAAAACCAGGACAAAAAAAGAAAAAAATAAATTACTTCGGAAACTTAAATGATGGTGGAAAATGATGGGGATTGAGGTGAAGAGCTGGGGGAGGGAGGTGTAGCCCCCGGAGTGAGGGGATGTCAGATGATGAGAGGATGTTAGATAATGTGTCCCTGAGCACGGAGGCTTTGCTGGAGGTCCAGAGACCCCTAAAAAGCACCAGTATCCAGGATCTCCTGGGGGTAACAGGGGCTGGTTTGCCTGAAAATGAAGGAAAATTATGAGGGTGCTGATAAAACCGGGGAAGCTGCTGGGACCCTTTAGGACATGGGCTGGAGCATCCCCCCCCCAGCCCGTGCCCAAGCCCAGCTGCGCGGGCAGGGCTGGTCCTGCACTCCCCTCCCTGCAGCTGGGGCAGATGGTTACAATGCTCTGGCTGCACGCAGGTGGCGAGTGCTTCGAGGTTTCCCTGCTGTTACCTGCCTTGAGATTGTTGCTTTTCTCCACTGGCACCTGTTGGCATGAGTTTAGATTGTGGCTCACCAAAGTCACAGACAGGCTAGTGGTAACTTACCTTGCAGAGCTGGGCTGAAGCTAAAATTGTGGTTTACTACTGCAGTGTTTTGTGTGAAAATACGCAGAATTTATTTTTTAATTTTTGCTGCAAATGCATATCTCTTATTGAGATACAGGAGTCAGGCTGTGTGCTCACCTTCGCAGAGGTCCTGGCATGGGCTGGCAGGAGGGGCTGTGCTGTTTGTGGGCTCCCCAGGTTCATTACACACCTGGACTTGGGGAAGAAAATGGTCCTATCTGCATATAAAATTGTCTTCTCCTCAGCACTGCAGTAGTGCAAGGCAGGAGAAGGCTCCGATTCAAAGGTTAGGAATTTGGCAGATGGAGCCCAGTACTGGATGAAGGATTGAGAATGGGGCTGGGAGAGGGGTGCCAGCATTGGGTGTGTGCAAATGGGCAGGGATGGCTGGGGAAAGCTGGGATGGGGCACCATCGCTGCCTGAGCAGTGCAAGGTGTGCCAGGAGAGGGACGTGAAGATGTGGGGAAGGGAGAAAGGGGATGGCAAAGCTGGAACAGAGGAAGGGATGATGCTTCCTGAGACTGAAAGGAGGGAGGAGATGGGAAGAGATCAGACTGGCACAGGGCTGATCAGGGAGGGGATGGAGTCATGCACCGGGAGTGTGGGTGTTGCTGGGATTGGTGTGGGGGCTGCAAGCACATTCAACCCTGTGGGCCATTCATCACAGCAGTGTAGGCTGCCAGATGTAGGTGGCACAGCTGAGAATGGCAATGGGAGGATCATGAACTGCTTACCAGTAAGGACATGGGGCCAGTGGGCAAAATATCCATGCCACAACTTTGAGTCATGTCCCTCCTGGCAGTAAGGGTTTGGCTTGGGCAGTGACCCTGCACCACAATGGGCACATCTCCCTGTGGGGGCAGCGACCTGGAACCAACTTCAGTTGGCAAGGAAAGGGTTAAAGCCCCCCCATCGTGCCCTGTCTCATCTTGAGGGCTTCGATGAAGCTCTGTAGAGGAGTGAATGGTGTGTGAGTCCATCCGTGCACCTCTGCCCCTTTTTCCAGGTGGGACAGGATATTTCCTTCCAAACTCCTGGCTTTTAGCAACTTTTTTGCTTCCCAAAAGCCAGCTCTGGTGCATTCTGGTGTGATCAAAGTCTACTGGTGGAGCCCCTAAATCAAGAGAGGAAAGCACATCTTTAATTATTTTTGGGGGTGAGGAAGCACTATCTGTCTGTTTGATGGGCAGCTGGGGAGAGAGCCTGTATGACCAGTCTGCTGTGCTTATAACCTCATCATGCATCAAAATGCCAGAAGTGATATTTTTTTCCTTATAGGAACGAAAGGCTGGTCAGGAAGGTGTTAGTCTGAGCTCAGCATATCCATGGTCTGTAATTATTCACTGATGGCTGAAAGAGAGTTGATGCAAACGAATAAATTCTGAAGCCTCAAGCCTGTGTTGTCCAGCTGGTAGCTGCCGAAGTTGACCACTGGCAGCTGGCAAAGTCTGAGTGCTGGGTAGTGGTGGTGGTGGATTCTGTCAGATCTCACCAGAAACTTGGTGTAAAGTTTAAAGAACTTGGAAAACCTAAGTGAGGGAGATGTGTAACTCACCCTGTCTGCACAGACTGTCATCAGGGTGGAGGAGAAACCCTTTATTTTGGCAGGTGAGACAGGCTGGGGCAAGGAGCCACTCTCCACAAATGGGGAGAGGAGCAGCCCTGGCGGAGCTGGGAAGGATGGGAATAAAATGGCTCCCAGAGAAGTGAGGACCATTTTTCTCTACTCGGGCAGATGCTTGAATGGTTGAGTAAATCCTTTAAGGTAACAGGTTTCACAGGACCCACCTGTAGGCACCACAGACCAGTACCCAACTGTACTTGGCATTTGTTCCCTGCCTTTCCTCTCCGTGGTATATTTCTATATTTCTTTGCCTTTCCTCTCTTCTATCCAGAGATAACCCAGGTTTTTGCTATGCTCAGTGTTGTTGCATTCTGTTCCAAAATGTCACAGGACAGCTGTCTGCTCTGGCAGCCTTATGAAGCCATTTCCTGTCAGGCTATTTTAAGGGCACGTAAGCATGGAGAGCGGTTTGTTGTAGAGTGGGATTGCACACTGAAAACTCTTGGGCTTTTTATCAGGGTTTCTCTTCTGGTGAAGTGACAACATCCCTTATCCCAGGGCTTATTTCTCCTTGCACAGAATCACAGAATTATAGAATGGTTTGGACTGGAAGGAATGCTAAAGATCATTAAGTTCCACTCCCCCCATCATGGGCAGGGACACCTTCCACTAGACCAGGTTGCTCCAAGCCCTGTCCAACCTGGCCTTGGACACTTCCAGGGATGGGGCAGCCACAGCTTCTCTGGTTAACCTGTGCCAGGGCCTCACCACCCTCACAGGGAGGATTTTCTTCCTGAAATCCAATCTAACCCTGCCCTTTGTCAGTGTGAAGCCATTCCCCTTTGTCCTGTAACTCCATGCCCTTGTCCCAAGTCCCTCTCCAGTTTTTTTTGAGCCCCTTTAGGCACTGGAAGAGGCTCTGAGGTCTTGTCTCCCTGGAGCCTTCACATCTCCAGGCTGAGCACTCCCAGCTCACTCAGACACAGCGGGGGTGCTCCAGCCTTGGGGCATTTTGCTGCACGACGAGGTAACCGGTGCTGGGGACTGGTCATATTGGCTCGCCCTGGAACTTCTCACCCCTCAGCGGCCCATTAAACGGACTGACCGTGCTCTATTGTGCCCAACTCGGTGCTCACCAGGTAATGAATGACTTCCCAAGGCTCTCCTTCCGTCCCGGCGGGCTTTCTTGGCCCCTGCCCGTGGCCGACTCCCTCCCCGGGGATGCAGCGCTGCGCCCGCCCGTGCGCTCTGTCGGGCAGTTCCGGGGGACGCGCTCCAGCCGCCTCATGTCGGGGCTCGCCTTTCCTCTCCTATTTGGTTTTATATATATATACTTTTTCTTTTTGCGCCCCTTCTTCTCTCACTCTTGTAGGAAAAGGAGGAAGCGGGGGGAGGAAGGGAGAAATATTGTTTGAATTCACAAAGCGGGGCATCTGGTGCACCTTGCGCCTGGCATCTGTGCTCCTTGTGTCCCGAGCAGCGCGCTCTCACCGGGGCGAGGGGCAGGAGGGGCCAACGTGCATCTGTTGGGCGCCACAATAAAGTCACAAAACAGCGGCGCGGGCCCGGCCCCGCCGCGCTACCCTCTCAAAGGGGGACGCGGGGCTGCGGCTCCCAGGTATTATGCGCCGGGTAGGTAGGGCCGGGGCAGCAGCTGCTCCGCCGACCCGCCCGACATATGGCACCGCAAATCACGGTACCTCCTGAGCAGCCCGGCCGGGGGGAGCGGGGGAAGACGGGGCGGCCCCCGGGGCAGGTGCCTCCGCCGTGCGCCCGCCGCTGCCACCGCCGCATCACTGGGCCCGCGGGTGCGCACCGGTGGCCCCGACGTGGGCGAAGGGCGCGGAGCGGCCAGCAGCCTCCGGACCCTGGGGTCACCCCCAGGATCGAGAGCGGGCCCAGCCTTATCTGCCCTCCCCTCTCCCGAGCAAACAGCCCTCGGTGGGCGGGCGGACGGGCTGCGGCCGTGCCCCGGCTCGCCAAACGTTCCCGACGCCTGGCAGGCGAGGGATGCGCCGGGGCCGCTCTGGTTACCATATGTTTTCAATAAAATAAGACAAATAGGGCCGGGAGATAGGGATTGCAGTAAACCTGTTATAAAGCAGCATAAACGAGGCCAATGTAAACGGCAGCAGGGCCCCTCCTGGAAGGGCCGTTGGGGTGCCAGCTCCTCACCGGGCGGCCCGGCCAGGTGTGAGCGGGAGCCCGCAGCGGTGCCCCCGCAGGTTTTTATCACGTTCGTGGTAATATGGTGCTTGTTATGCTAACTATGAGTAAACATCCCCGGCCGGGCTTTGTGGCGACGGGAGGGAGTTATCGGAAAGTGGCAGTGAGAAGGTGATTTAACAATAAAGTTGTCTTGTTTGCCAGCAGGTGATGTCTGCCCCCAGCCCCATGATTAATGCTTCCCAAAGCACTCCACTTTACAATCTCTTGTAATTATTTATTAAACGAAATCTATTTATTATTATTTTAGCAAACAGCGGTACCAGGTGGGGCTTTCTTTTCCTCTTCAGCTTTTGTTTGAAGGACGTTTGAAGTGGGCAGTCTGAGGCTTGGAAACTCGCTCGCCAGATTTTTTTGTCATCCAATTGCACAGGCACAAAAAAACCCCCCAACCCCGCCGGGCCCTTCCTATTCATCCTCCGCTGCCCTCCGAGCCGCCCCTCGAGAAGGGGCGCCCGAGCCGCCGCGGTGGCCGGCCCCCCTCGGCATCGCTCCCCCGCCCTCCCAGTGGGGCTGTCCGCCCGCCGCACCGCGTTCCTGGAGAGGCAGCGCGCACAGCCCCTGCCGCCGCTCATCGCGCCGGCCAAGGCCACCCCGTGGGGCTGGGGACGGAACCGAGCCGGGAGAGCTGCCCCCCGCCCCGCCGCGGCCCAACTGGGCCGCTCCGGCCGCTCCCGGCACAGGGATCCCCGACCGGGATCGGCCGCGCCGCTTTGGTGAAGGAGAGGGGGGACTCCTGCCCCGCCGGAGCTGCACCTCCCGGCGGCCCTGCCCGCACCCCCGGGTGCGCCGTGCCGTGCAGGGGGAGCCCGGCCCCACTGTCCCCGATCCCTCGCCCTCCGCTGGGGAAAGGTGTCCCTGGCCCGGGCCGCTCCCCACCGCCCGCCGAAGCCGGTGCGCAAAAATCCCCGGCACGTTTTGCGCACTGAGCTGCGGCGGCAGCGCGGCTGCCCCCGGACCCAGAGCCGGGCCGGCGGGGCGGGGGTGGCCTCGGGCCTTGGGAGGGCCCTTTCCCCGCGGGATCCAGTCTCTGTTTCCTTTGGGGGAGCACAGTCACGACGCCGGTGGGGGCTGGAGAACGGCGACCCGTCCTCTCCGGTGCTGGCGCTCGCTGCCCTCAGAGCAGCGCCTACAGCTCCGCCGGTCGATGCGCGGGGAGCGCGGAGATGTTCCCGGCTCTTCAGGGGCGAGGAGAAGGGTGACGGGAGGCGGCGGGGTCCCCTCGCTCACCTCCGGGGTCGGAGGGGATGGCCCGGGAGTGTCCTGCGGCGCCGGAGCCGCGGGAAATGGTTGTGGCTGTGCCAAGGGGAGTGGAGCCGGAATGGTGCCAGCTGGACCCTCACGTCTGGCACCGGAGGATACCCGGCCTGGCCCGGCGGTGCGTCCCCGGCTACTCTGGGGCGCGGCTCTTCCCCGCGGAAAGGCTCTTCCCCTGTCACCGCTGGAGCCCTGTAACCCGCCCCGAGCCGCACTGCACCCCGGCGGAGCCCCTGCAGTGCGGCCGTCCCGGCCGTGGTGCAGCCCTCTCGCGCGGGGTCGGCGCCTCGGCCCGGGGGTCCCGTCCCGGGGAGGGCTGGCGGGCGGGGCCGGGCCGGGGGAGAGGGGCGGTGGTCCCTGCGCAGCACGACGCGGCGTGGAAGCCAGCGGGGTCTCGCGTGGCGGGGCCGGGGCAGCGGGCGGTGCCGGGCCCGGCACGCTCCCGTCGGGCTGATAAGATAAAAGCGTGCCAAGGGGTGGGTGCGGGCGGGGGGCGCACACGCCGCTCGGCTGGGAAATCCCCATTGTCTGCCGGCCCTATATATAGGGGCTTAACGGCAGTCGTGTGCCGGCGGCGCAACCTCTCCTGCCCGCACTCGAGGGACCGCGGGGAGGGGGAGCGGTGCGGGGCGCGCAGCCAGAGCCGCTCTTCTGCCCCGCAGCCTCGGCCGGGCTCAGCAGACACAGCCGCGGGGGAGAGGGCTCTCCCGGGCCGGCCAGCGCGGGTTTGGCTTCGCAGGATGGCCCCGCAGAGCGACCGCTCGCCGGACGAAGGGCAACCGTATTTTGGTGGAGCCGAGGACCCCTCATCGGCGGCCGGAGGGGGATCCGCGGGCAGCCGGGGCGCCTCGCCGGCCCGCACCGCCCTGGCCCCGCGGGAGACGGCGGCCCGCAGGAAGGGGAAGGCGCGGCGGGGCCGCGGCAAGGCGCGGAACGAGGGGTTGCTCAGCAAGCAGAAGAGGAGCCGGCGCATGAAGGCGAACGACCGGGAGAGGAACCGCATGCACCACCTCAACTCCGCCCTGGACGCGCTCCGCAGCGTCCTGCCCACCTTCCCCGACGACGCCAAGCTCACCAAGATCGAGACTCTCCGCTTCGCCCACAACTACATTTGGGCGCTCACACAGAGCCTCCGCCTGGCCGAGCAGAACCTGCCCGAGCCACCCCCGCCGCCGCCACCTCCCGCCACCGCCTCCCCCCGGGCCCTGGGACTCGCCCTGTCCTACGGCCCCACCGCCCGCCGCCCTGCGCCGCGGCCCCGCCGCCTTCCCCGCCTTCCTCTGAGCCCGCCGCCCGGCCAGTGTCCCCCGCGCTTGTGGCCTTCAAACAGCCGCGGGGCGGAGCGGGGGCTCCCCGCGCTGCGCGCCGGGGGGCGGCGGGAGCCCCGCTCCCCCCGCCCCGTCCCGCTCCGCTCGGCTGACAAGCGCAGCGGGAGCGGGCGGACAAAAACAAATCACGGTTTTGTACTCGTTAACGGTAAATTATATTAATTTGTCGCTATCGGTATTTATTGATTATATTTCGAAAAAATATGTATTTTGTATATAAGAGTATTTTTAGCAGCGGTGGTCCAGCTGTCTGTGCCCGCAGCTATATTTTGGGTTTTCTGAAGAAGAAGGGGAAAATAAAGCGTGTCGCGGCCAGACCTGTGTAAAACCATGTTTTTATCACCGAGGGCTCTCCGGTAGTTTCAGTATCGTGCACACCCGCGCCGGGAAGGGCAGCGCCAGCCCCGCGGGGACTTCCTCGGGGCTCTGGGCGGTGTGACCAGTGCGGGGTCTCTTCCTTGCGGGGGAGGAGCGGCGCACCAGCGTGCGCCCGTCGAGGCCCAGGCGCAGATTTAAAACCGGCCTCTCTCTGCAGGTGCCTTTTCCCTCAGGGCTGTGGCCGGTCCTGTCTCACGGGAGGTGTGGTGTCCCAGGCCAGGTGTGCCCGGCTGCGGGGCTATTTTGATGCCGTCCCTTGAGTACAGCGCTCGAGGACCTGGAGTAAGGCAGCGTCGCCTCAGGCCGACCCCATCCTCCCCGGGGGTGAGTTTAGCCAGGGCAGGCGCCGGGATCGGGGACAGCAGCCGCAACCTGCAGCTCTGAGCGCGGCTCAGGCCGGGGAGAGTCAGGTCAGCTAAAAGCGCAGGAGGTGGGAAAGGCACTACCACCCATGCCACGGTGAGAAGAGAACCCGCATGAATTCCGCAAGCCCTTTCCGGCCCTCTCCTGTCGGGACTCAATTTGTAGCTGGTAGATTTACGGCGGGGCCGCCTCCCCGCTCCGCGCTGCCCCGGCGGGGCGGCCGCCGCTAGACAAAGCGGCCCGCGAGGCCAAAAGCCCATTGTGATGCTAATTGTTCTCAGCTGAGCCCGTTTGCCTGCGGCAAAGAGACGCTATTGAGGCAATTTGTAGAACAAAAGAAATTTGGTTACTGGAAACAAAGACGCACGCAAAAACACCCCCCCCAAACAACCTCCCCCTCCCGCACCGCAACAAAAGAGGCGAGAGAGGGACCTGACCGGGTACGGCATCCCGGCGGTCTTGTCTCGCCGCTTCGCCACCCCCACTCCCGCCGATGGGGGGGCAAGAGCGAGGAGCCTCTTCCTCCTCCCCCCTTCCCTTTCCTGCTCGCTGCTCCTGCTCCCCGGGAGCCAAAGGGCCGGGCTGGAGTGGGGCAGACCCAGCAGCGCGGGGAGGGCTGGGTGGTGGTGGTGGGTGTGCGGAGCGATGCGCGGAGTGGCCCCGGCGCACCGTCCCGCACTGGCGCCGCGGGCTCTGGCCATGGTGCTGAAGGCGGACCGGGGGCACAGCGCGCTTGTCCCCTCGGCGGTGCTCAGCCTTCGGGGTCTGCCCGAACCCTTCCGGTGCGTCTCTCCCGGGAGCTGCTGGGGTGCTGTGCATTCAGGTGGGCTGTGGGGACATCGCCCAGTCCTGCGGTGAAAGGAGACGCCGGTGTGGCCCTGGTGCTAACCAGCCACTTTGCGGATCAAAAAACGCATGGGGCTTGGTGGGTTTTGGAGAAGCAGTGACTTCTACTTGGGCACTTAATCCAGCCTTGGTCAATAAACTGTCCCACGGAGAGGTGCTGCAGGTGTCTGACACACCTGGCAGAAGGGAGTGAGGGCACCGTGGTGCCAGTGTTGACAAGCAAGGCGAGCAGATCTCACTTTCTGCTTGAGCTTTTTTTGAGATCTGCACTTTCTGCTGCTTCATGGGACCCGTCCATCCATGCAGAGCCCCCCTCCCTTGCCTATTCACTGGTTTTAGGAGAAATACCGACATTGCTGGAGAAACACAGGCAATGGGGCAAGGTTGAGGACTAGGAAAAGGCCGTGTGTGCCTATCTCTGTGTGTACTCTTATGGTCCTGAACGTGATCTATCTGTGTCGTAGATCAGATAGGCAGAATGAAAGACCTAATAGTATTCCTGCCCCTTCCACCCCCCCTCTGGCTGAATTGTGTATTGTTTTCATACTCTAACAGCCTGCAAAGTGCTCCAAGGCCTCTGTGTGTGGCCACAGGCGAAACACCGTCATTATTTGGGTGATAAAATCATTTAATGTTTTCCCTGCTAGTCCAGCTCCACTCTGATATCTCCCTACAGGAGGTATCATATTGCCCTCGCTATCTGCACGTACTGTGGGATGGAGGAGGATCACAACACAGTCACTTTACTGCAAAAATACCATTTTTTCAAAAAATTGCAAAAGACAGCTCAGGGTTGACATGGGCAAGAAAAGGAGCAAGAAGAGCATGAGAGTCCAGTGAAGAGCGGGTGTTACAAAAGTTCACAAAGATGTCTATACTGCTATATTTTCAGAAAGTGATCACTTCAGTGGGTTTTACTGCATTGCCGATTCTTTTTTCCTGGAGACTTAGGATGCTTCTGGTCTTCCAGCCGTAGGGCTGTAGGTTGGGGGTGGGTGTGTGTGGGGGGGCGGCCGGATTTACTACCTCTAGAGAACTAGTGACTTCTTTAGGGGCTTGAATGCATTTTTTTTTTCTTTGCCTCCACATTATTAGGTTAATCATTGCTTGAACTGGTTGCTATGGTTTTGGCAAACCCATGGAAACTTGATAATGAAGACTGAAAGACTCCTTTTCCATTTATCTTTTCTCTATGTTTAGTGCATGATGGTCTCATTTCTCTTGATGGGGCTGTCCCAGCGCCACTGCCTGGCTTTTATAACCACTGCTGCTGAAATGGCCTCCGGACTTTTTGATGTGGAAGAAACAGGTGGCTGCTGGGACCGCGACCATTTCAGAGGCTCAAGCTTGTGCCCTCACATACTTGCAGGCAACAGGTTGAAAATCAACTTAGCCTGGACCCTGCCAGCTTTGCTTGCTGAAATCCCACGCCAGGTGAATTCAACTTTTATTTTTGCAATGAGGGGAGAACCCTTTGCTACAAGCTGATGTTTCCATGCCCTCAATATTCAGTTTTGACAAGAAGAGCTGAGTTTAGACAATCATCAGTTGGACTCGATGATTCTAAAGGTCTTTTCCAACCTTAACAATTCTACAATTTCTCGAATATGTGGTACTATCTTTTATTACAGAAATAAGGAGACTTTATACTTGTCTCTTTCTGAATTCCCTCTCCTCTGTGCTGAACTGCACTGCTGAAACCTGGCTTTAGGGGGATTCAGCAAACTCTGGCTGTGGAGTCTCCTGCAACTCTCTCACTAATGCTCAGTTCTGCTCAAGGTTAAAATGGGGGATTGAGGATAACAAACAGCTGAAAACAGAAGCTGTAAATTATTTGCATGGTTCAGAGAGGCCAGGCTCATTGTCAGGGCCAGGGAAGGGGAAACACCCAGGTCCTTTCCTCAGCAACAGGCTCATCCCCCTCCTCCTTTCTCCTGGCCGGCTCCCTCGTGTCTGAAGGCTGGCAAGAAAATGAAGGTGATTCCCATAATCCCAGGGCAATTCCTTTGACCTCAGGCCTCCACTCTGTGCTCTAAATACGGCTTTAAGTGAGTTGCTTCCTGCCCTCTCACATTGTCTGCCTCTGACACTGCAATCAGGTTTCTCGGAGGAGGAGGCTGCAAACCACTGCCTGTCCCCTCCACACCACTAGGAACCAGAGGGGACTCCTGCAAGCAAAGCAGACCCTCTTGCTTCTTCCAAAGTGCGTGGGGGCACCCCAGTGTCCCCAGAAGGGCTCCTGTGCCGGGCCATGGCAGGGCGCTTGGCTGCGGCTGCACTGTCCGCACGTTTCGGTGTAGCCGTGCTTGCCGGCAGAGAAAAGGCGAAGAATCAGGATTCTTTCACATGATCAGCCTTCAAAGGTCTGCCTTTCCCCACCCCTCCCAGCTATAATGACAATCCAAAGAGTTCCTGATAGGGTTTTAAAAGATGCTTATTCATTCACCGTCCACCAAGCATGAAAATCCAGCTCATTTGTTCATTTGTAGCCATTCTTCGCCCAAACGACCCCACAGGGGCTGAAGCCTGTTGCCGAAAACTTGTCACTCACACTTTTAACTTCTTTTTGTTGTACTTCTCTTTATTTCATTCTTCTGGGTCCCCACCTCCGCCACCACCCCACCCTCTTCTCCGGTCACAAAGGCAAGTCTGGGAAGCTCTTTAAAGCTGCAGTGCCCCCTTTTAAAAATCAATACAAAAAAAAAAAAAAAAAAAAAAAAAAAGAAGCAATGGCTGAAAGGAGATCCCAAGTTTGTGTAAGGAAGGGGGAAACTCCATCCCGTCTGCATAGCGTAGACGGGGAGGGCAGGAAGGGGTATGGCACTGGGTGCCAGTGCCCCTAAGCCACCTTAAGCCTTGCCTGGGCTTCATGTGGTGCCCTGACCAAAAGAGTTGGGCCTTTCTGTGTCAAAGGAAACATAACCTTGAGGGTTTAAGGGGCTTTTAAGGAGAGGGCAAAAGCATCAACCAAGCAGTGAGCTTCCTGAGGAGCAGCCACTGACATGGCCACTCTGCCACAGTGTCCTCTGCTCTGTTCAAAGGCTTTGCAGCACAGGACTGATGCGACAGCGCTGCTTTCTAACGAGACTGCTCCGCATTGCCCCTTGGGAGCTGTGGGCTTCACAGTGCACAGGAAAAGGATAGATCTATGTGCACTGTGCTGACTAATCTCTGAGCAGGTCCTATCTGCTGTGAATTCAAGTCCTTGGCTGGCACGTTGGATTCTTCACAGCTTAGACTATTTAGTGATGCTCTTCCTTCCCAGAGGAGGTGTGTGATAATGCTGCCAGCATCTTTCTTCATTCCTGGACACACAGTCCAGGTGTGTTTTGGTGGGTTTTATGGCAAAAGCTCAGTGTTGCCTTTGCTTGAGTCACCCCAACTCCCTGGTTATTCTCTCACCTGGAATGTCCCTAGAAAACCCCACGTGGGGACAAGCAGGAGTGTGAGTTTTCCACTAGGAACTTTCTGGCCCCTCTAAGCTCCATACACCCCCATAGTGGTGTTGCTGGGGTACAGACGTGAGCAGAATGCTGGGGATGAGATATTTGGAATCACTTCAGCCCCCCCACCATCACTGGGGATCTTGCCTGGTCAAAGCATGGGGCTTCTCTCCCTGAGGGACACACAGAGGTTTTGTGTTTAATGATCCCCACTGATATTTCTGACTGCATTTAATCCTTGCAGCCAGGGGTTGTGCAGCTGCAGCCATGAAGAATCACTGCCTTTTGTTTTCATTTCAGCCAGAGCTGTGAGGCTTTACCTCATATTCCTGGGGCCTCAGATGTGATTTTGCCTGGACTTTGTGCAGCTCTGCCTGCAGCTGGCCCCGGCACGGGGAATCACATCTCCACCTTCAGCCTAAAGGCTGTGGGTAAAATGTGGGCTGCCTGCCCAGGTTCAGCTTGTTATTTCAGATAGAAACTGCACAGAAATTATCTCTCCCCTCCTTCCCACCCTGTGTTCACGAGTGGAGCTAATTTTCTGTCTTCCTCAAGGCACCACATCCTCAGTCTTCAGTGCACAGATTTCAGGGGAAAAAGTTGCCACCAGTGTGCCCTGGTCTAAAGGGTTGGTCCCCTCTCCAGGGCAGGTGCAATAGCAGCAGCTGAAGAGGAAGAGAAAACCCCTCTCCCTGTCATCTCCCAGGTACCAATCCATCATTCCCAGATGCCAGGCACCAGGGCCCAAGCCCTGCCTCTCCCTCCCTGGGCAGGTTGTTTCAGGCACCGAGACCTCACGCCTGCGGGACAGGGGGAAGATTAATGGGGCAGGTGCTGGTGCCCAGAGCTGGCTCTTGCCCTGATAAGGTGGGAGCTGAGATAGCACTGGGTCAATACTCAGCGGTGGCCACCTGGAGCTGTGGCTGGAGCCACCTGAGAGGCTCCAGGGAGGAGAGGGCACAGGGGGTCCTTCCCCCCCATGCAGCCCAGCTGTGTCCTATGGTAGACACAGCTGCTGTACCTCACCACAGCTCCTTGCGCCGTGCCGGTGGAGAGCCCCTGCTCCTGGCTGGACCCCCAGGCCTCCCCCAGCCATCTGTTCCCCCTGCCTGCTCCCACCCATTGGCTTTCTCCACACAGCCCGGCTCCTGGGGCAAAGCCAAGGTTTCAGCCTCCCCCACCGTTAATAATTCCTGAGGGATCGTGGCGTTCCCATCTATCACCCTTCCTCCAAACCCCAGCTGTTATTTATGTGCATGCCCCCCTCTCCTTTCCCAGTGCTCTGCTATGCCCTTGCTGCATCCTGTGGTGCCCCAATGTCCCCGCATTTTGGCAGGAGGGGGTTTTTGCATGTGTAGGGCTCCCACCATCAATCCTCCCCACTTGAGGCACCAGAGCTTGGAGATAAATGGTACCACTGGCTGCACGCATTCAAACTGTGAAAAGGCACCTGTTGCTGGAAAAACTGCAACCCAGGGTTATCCAAAACCCTTTGTGGTTTGAAAAAGCTGCTGTGGTAATAATCTCATGTGGTTCATCCTCACCTGTTCCTGGAACTTGGTTTTGTTGAGTATTTGGTGGTAGGAGAAGTCTGCCAACTTTTAGTAATATTTTCTTTGAGGAGCAGCATGTTTCTGGCTGCAGGTTACTTATGCTTGCCCTTGGAATCTGTACCTGGGATATCTTCGTGCCTTGCCCCTGCCCAGCTCACTTTGGGCCACTTTAGCTCAGTGACTTGGGAGACTTACAGATGGGACCCTGGGGGTGCAAATAGCAACACTATGAATACCTTTTTTGATGAGTGCACTTGCCATCCTGCAGCATGGCCTCTGCACTATCACAAGAGGAACCTTTTGGAGTGTTTTCTTTTTTTCCCATGGTCTGTCCCTGCTCACTTGTGGGATGCTATGCTGTCCCGGCTGCCCCACGCCGGGCTGCACGGCCGATTAGGGACCCTCTTTGTCACCTAATTGGATTTTTCTCCCCTTGTTAGCCCGCAATGAAAATGTCACGGGCTGCAGGGAGGTGCCCATTCATCTCAAATTAAATTCGGTCGCCTCTCGGGCGAGCCGCGCCGCTATTCACCCCACAGCAGGCAGCTGCCGCTCACCGGGGGACGCAGCCGGGGGTTCTGCACCCGCAGCCACCCCGGGCCGGCCGTGGTGCCAGGAAAAGGGGAAGATGCCCATGCTTGGCCAGCCACGCGGCAGACTGGGGTCTGCGCAGCCCCGGATTCTCTCTCCAGAGGGTCCCCAGGCTTGCTGGGGGATTTGCGGACCGTGCATGGCGGTGCCTTGCCAGGAGGTGGTGCTGGGATCCTGCGCCCTTGGCCTTGGCCGGACACGGACCAGGATGCCGGGCTTTGGGCACGCTGCCTTTTTCAGGGAGCCATCGGGGGCTGCAAGGGGAGGGCGGGGGCGATGTTGGGTCATGGCAAGAGAGGAAGGAGCCGTCCACAAGGTGCCCATGGAGAAGCAGGGAATTGTGGTTCAGACCAGCAAGGATACTTCCCCAGGAGAAACGTGCCAGGGAAACCTCAGAGAAGGACAGACCACAATTTCTGCCTGAAGAGCAGTATTTAGGGGAGATTTGCTGTTCCCCGCTGCTCTGACATTGTCTAAGCTCGCCTATGAACTCCAAACCCCACTGCAGTCAGGGAAAGGGACCCCAGCCAGCATGTGTTGGAGACGGTTTCCTAGCTGAGCACTGAGCGCTGAGAAGTTTCTTGCACTCCGGGTTGTGGAAGGGTGTTTCATAAACGGCAATTAAAGAGCTGTCAGCCCCTAAATGCAGCCGCGGAGGGGCACCTTGTCTGTCAAACCGGATCTCAGGTCAAGTCGTCTTGGCCACGAGGCGCTGGGGCTCGAGAAAGAGATGCAGGGGTGATGGGAAACGGGCTCTGCCGTGGGGTGGGCTAGAGCCTAACCCTCGGGGCCCAGCTACGTAATTGCCCCCGGTACGTGATGTTAAATAAGAAAGAGCAGAGCTTTTTTGAATGCACCCTATGACTAGAGAAGGTGAAATTATTTGCGGCAAACAATGGTGTTGATAACTTTTTCCGTTCCTCGCTTTCCTGTGAGTAAACATCTATTCTTACTTTTATAAAAACCTCCAACAGCCAGGATTGTTTCTGTCCTGACTGGATGCCTCCCAGCCGGGGAAAGAGCTTTCCTGCTGCCTGCCCAAATTCCTCCTCAGTGATCTGGTAAAACCCAAGGCGCCTTAGCCTTTCCCTGAACCACACTTGCACCCAAAAACCTCTGTGACCTAAACTTAGCAAAAAGCAGATGAAAGAGCCCTGGGGCTCCCCAGGGAGAATTAACGATCTGTAAACAGATGAATACTCACAAAATATTTTTTTCTTGCTCTCCTCCCCTCTCTGCTGCTGACATATATATTTGGAGAGACACTTGGAAGAACGTGCCCCTGGGTGTATGGTCCCCAAGAGAGTTTGGGATTTTGCAGGGGTTCATCAGTGCTGCAAGCAGGCAATGGACAGGGAGGAGGAGGAGGGGTCTGTGGGAGCATTGGGAAGGGATGACCATTAATTTCCTCACTCAAATGACTTCTGCCAATGCTGCCTGGGAACTGGGATCCTCAAAATTCACCCTATGGAAAAGCAAAGCCAAGCAATGTAGGTGAGCTCCCCTCTGCCTTGGCTCACAATATGATTGCATCACTGGCTGAGCTGGGAAGCCAGGGCTCCTACTCCAAGATATTTTTATTGCCTGGGAACCAGGCTGAGGAAAGGTGTGGCTTGTTTTTATTTTTTTTTCCTTCCCTATCTTTATTTGACCAAATCCAAGAAAACTCAGGGGATGGCTTACATCTTGGAGCAGCACAATGGGCTCTGCTTTACAGACAGCTCCAGACAGTTCATAGGGCCACAGAGATGCTGTTCCTAGTCCTCTTTTCCTCAAATTGTCATTTTTCACCCCCCTCGATGTGTTAAGAATGGATGTATCATGTTCCCTGGACCAGAAGGTGAGGGAGCCCAGGGGAGCCCTGGCTTCCCAGCTTGTGCAGGAAGGAGTGGCTGCTGGCCTCCTGAAACAGGCTGGTGCGTCAGAGCCAGAGGTTTCTTGGCACATACTGGGAGCCCCCGAATACCCTACAGGATAATACATCAAGACGGTGAAGAAAAACAACAATATCTCAGGAAGCAGCCCAGGATACTGCAGGGAAGGAGCCTGATTTAGACCATTTCCTGGCCTGAAGGTCTGTGCCATGGCATGGCTGTGGCTGTGCTGTCCAGACTCATTGCTGGAGGGGCTGAATAAGATGGTTTGCCGCTCTCTGCACATTTCCTCACCTACTTACTTGTCAGTTATTTATTATTTCATCAAATTGCTCAGTTTTTGCATTTGAACTATTCCCAACAGGCTGGCCCAGGCAGAAATGAACTCTGCTAATGGTGTGTGGAGAAACTTGGGGGAAGTCTCTGAAGGGGGAAAATACTAGTTTCTTATAGCACTGCCCAAATTTGCCTCTGGTGGCCTAAGCTTGTGCCCTGATGGTGCTTGGCCCCTCTCCTTCCCCCGCTCCTGGCTTTGGTGTGGGGATTCCCTTGGGAAGGCAGCATGTCTGTCCCCTCTGCTGCTGGCACTGCTCCTGCTCTACGCTCTTCCCCATCCCATCTACTGCTGTCACATCCAAACTGCTGGCCCTGGTAAGGCCACAGCAACAACCCGGATTTGCTGCAGAAGCAGGGATTTGCAGAAAGAAAATTAAAAATCCAAGCAGCTGGGAGGGGAGGGGGCTGCGCTGACTTTCCCATTGCTCCCCCTGTACTTCTCACCCTGGCGAGGTCAGCCCTGTAAAACGCAGATGGGGAAACCCTGTGGCTTCTTGATTACTGTTGGTGTAACCCCTATCAGGGTAATCTCACCAGTGGAAACAGAGTTTGGTGAGGCCAGAAGTGGGGTCAGAGAGCTGTGGTTTTGCTATAGGGCATTTTGGAGTAAAGCTCTGCTTTCACCCTTGGAACCCTGTGCTCCTCCAAGATACCTCTGCTCTGTAGCACAACTTGGAAGGGCACCAGCCAGGTATGGACTAACCCAGCATTTTCACTTTCCTTAGAGGCCAGATTGTTTCCCCAGTTCTTTATATATCTTTATATATACACAGAAGATTAAAAAAAATTAGTTTCAAATAAAAGCCTTGGCCATGGGGCTCATCTCTCTGGAGCCAAACTGCGTGGTCTCTGTCAGAACAATCTGATGGGGGTAGTTCAACCACTAATTCACAGCAACGCACTTTCAGTTTAATATTTTTGTCCAAATAGAAGTTAAAGAGCCCTTTCTCAACACTTACTACTCTTTATATGGCTTTCATGACTTTATTAACTCCAGTCAGTATTCTTAAGTTTTTTTCCTTGTTTTTAGCTGAAAATTTCTTTTCACCTAGACTAAATGGCTGTGCTCCTGCTCTGTGTGAGTCTGGGGGCTTGTAAAGGCTCTGTCAAGCCGGTGAGCTGGGTTTTGGGAACAAGCAGCCCATGGCAGGCAGCCCCAAGCCTCTGCTAATGGTTCCCCACCACACCTCTGCTTTGGGTCTGTGCAGAGGGGCTTCTCTGTGTCCCCAAAAGGCTGAGAAATGGTTATGGGACAGCCAGAGCTTTTCCTGCCGCAGTGAGATGGGATGGAAGCTCCTTTCCTGTGGCAGGGATGCATCTGGAGAGGCCTTGTGCATTCCAATAATTCCCCCCAATTACGTTAATTTCCCTCCCCTCCCATTTTCTGTAACTCTGCTTTGCTGTGTGTGATGATGAAAGGTATTTTAACTCCCCAAAGGAAAAACAGACCATGGAAATCAAAAGTCCCTTTTTAGAGCTTCTCGGAATCGGAGAGACTGAGAGCTAATAAAATCCCGAGTTACGAAGTGTTGTGGAGGCTGAAATCCTCCCGCTTGTCCCCCAGCGAGGACGGAACAGGGACCTATTCATGGCAGAGCCGTGTCCCTTGGGAAAGCCGAGAGTCTGGTGATACACGCGGCACCAGTGGAAATGCAGAGAACAGGCTAGGCTTTGTCAGAGGGGCCGCAGCCCGCGCTGGCTGGAGAGATGGCTTTGGTGATGCTGGGGTGTGCCAGACCTGGATTGGTGGCGGCCGGGGGAAGAGCCGACTGCCCCGCAGAGGTGCCGGGGCTTCCTGCGACAGGAAGTGCAGCCAGAGCTTTCCCTGTGCTTCAGGACTCAGCTCATGCCTGAGTTGAGTTTTATCGGCCTGGCAGGGCAAATAAAGAGGCTTTTTGCCCTGAGTCTCCATCCTGTTATTACCACAGCAGGCTCAGTCAGTGAAAGCTCTGCAGAGCAAGGATGACTTTGGACTAAGTTTTGGGTATGGGCAAAGAAAATCGGTATGCACTAATCCTGCACTGGATCCAGTTGCCCAGAGGGGCTGGGTGTAGAATTAACCAGAGCACAGTGAAATACAGGGCAAAGGCTATGCACAGCAGAGGAGCAGACAGCTCTGTCAGGCCCCCAAGGATAAGACCCAGCAGGGAGAGGAACCCCGGGATAATTATTAGTTGTGTCAAGTCTTGACTGCACCAATTGGCATTAATGACCCTAAGCAGCCTCAGCTGGAGCATCCCTACCTCCATGGGCCAACTTGGGGTTGCTGTTCTTTCCTCCAGATTGCTGTAGAAGGGTGCAAGTTTGGGGAGAGAGCTCAGCTCCTGCTCCATGCAGGTAGGCCAGCTGCCATGCTGAAGGACTGTTTCACAGGTCCCTCTGCCTCCTACATCCTGGCTGTTTTGTAGATTTAAAGCCCCTTCCTGGATTGTTGGCACACACCTGATGGAGGAACAGCTTTTTGGTAAGAAGAGGCTGGGTGGGGAAAAGTCATCATGGTGTGGGGAAAGAGAGGGTTTCATCTAGCAAATGTATTTTTGGGAAAGGTGAGCTGTGCCCAGTGTGACGCCATTGGTGTGGGGGTGTGAGCAGGTGGGACTGTTTGGCTGGATCTTCCTCTTCCCACTCCCAGCTGTGACTGCAGGCAAACCTCTGTGGTGAGGACACAAGGTCCAGGCTTGCAGGAGAACGGCTTCACCTCTGCTGGCCTGGCTTAGCGAGGAGGTACTGTGGTGGGGAAAAGTTCTTTTATCCATTCCCTGCATAAATACCCAGGAGAGATTTCCAACTTCTCTTTCTTCTGCATTTCCAGTGTGCTTCTGTGGGTCTTGCCTGATGGGTGAGGAGTTCTGCTGCGGAGGCAGAATGTAGAGGTAAACTAAGGTAACATCGTGTCAGCTGGGTCAACATGGTGATTCTTAAGTTGCTAAATTACCATGGGTTATGATATCCCACTTAATGCAGGAGATTTACAGCACATTGGTTCTTATAACTGCCTTTCCAGACCCTTCCCCATCCACTTCTGCTTCCCAAGCAAATCCATTCCCATATATGCACTGCCACACCCCAGACAGTGCATATATGGGAATGGATTTACTTGGGAAAAATGTCTTGTGCAATTGAGAGCCCCATGGGGTATTTATTTTATTTCATTTAATTTTTTAACTTTAGGACATGATATTTTTCTATACTCTGTTTTTGGTTTTTTGGAAATTTGGCATCAGCCAAGGAACATTGCCTGACCATGCTTTGCAAGGCTGAATATGTCTCTCTTGGCACAGGGCTGCTTTCTGCAGTGATGCTGGACAAATCTGTTGAGCAGAAGGTGGTAGAAGAGGAATTAATTCTTAAAACATACAGAAAACGCACATGCAAAACACTCCTCACTAACGCAGCACCTGGGATTTGAGCAAATGACAATAACAGAGTGGTGGGGCTGCGTGGGATGCGTGGCTGGCCTGGGCTGAAGGTAGCAAGAGTCCAGCCAAATGCAGACAGGGCTGAGGAGCTCCTGGCAGCCACTGAGGAAATGCTGAGAGTTTTTAAACATTGTTATTTTTGCCACTGTGTCTCTGTTTTTCTGATGGTTCTCTCTGCCTGGGTACCCTGGCTTGGTCTTCCTCTATGGCTGAGCTGGATGTAAGGATTTCACGAGCAAAATGTTGGATTTATGGATTTTTATTTTTTTTTTAAGTTTTCTCTCCATGTGTTGCACTAAAAAAAATTTTTTTTGGTTGCAAGTGGGGAACCTTGCCTGGCTGAGCAGGGGTTGCCCTATATACCACTACCAGCAAAGCCTATCTGGCAAAGAGGGCAGGGGCAAAACTACCTGTTAACACATGGATGTGCAAACCCCCAGCTTGCAGGTGGGCTCAGCCCCTGCCAGACCAGCAGCACCCACTGGGAGCTGTAACTTGAGTGGCATCTGGGTCCAGTGACAAGGACAGGAATCCAGGAGCTGCTCTAGTGAGGGGCAGGTGCAGAGAAGAAGCACCATATGTTAAACAGCCCGGAGGAAGCTTTCAAGCCTCCGTTGTAAAAATCCCCCATCTTTCTCCCTGTATTTAATGCATCTTTGTATGGACACTAATTCCTCAAGTATCCACGCCAGGGTTGACTTTTAGTATGTTTGTCCAGGCAGGCTGCCAGCGAGCGGTTCCTACAAGGCTCCCGAGCTCTGACATTTGTTAACGCAGCAGTAAATCACAGTGGCTCTTTGGGCAAGGTTTTTCCTGACAAAACAGCGGAGACGAGCAAAGAGAGAAGAGACCACAACAAAACGCAAAGGGCTTATTTACGCCGGAGAAGAGTAACTGTCCTGAATGAAGCAGATGGGGGACAATGAGGGAAAACTCCATCGCCGTTCCCTCCACTCCCCCCAACTCCTCTATTCATTGTTGGGCAATAACTGAAAGGGGAAACAGTCTGAGGTTGATACTGTTGGCTGAGGAAGTTGATGGGGGAAGCTCAGCTGGCCAGGTCAGTCAGTGAGAAACTTGCTGAGATGTCAAGGTCTTGGAAGCCTCAGACTGAGTAGGAGCTTTGGTAATGGTGGGACTATAATGCTAAAATCCCCTGTCCCAAGCCCCTTTGGTTACTGTCTCCCTGCCTGGCAGCTGGCTGTGGGTTTGAGTGAAAAGATGGTTTCTGGAGAAAACAACTCAGTGTTATTGAATGGGGAGATCTCTCCCCAAAACAGCCGCTTCTGTGGCAGCATCTCCATCCCAATGTGGGCTGCATCCCATTCTGGTGCTGTAGCTCTTCCTCCTGTGTCTACCCCCAGCTCTGCTGCAGCAGGAGTATTTATTTATCCCTGCCAGCTTTCTGTCTTCCTCTTTTCCCCAGCTTATTTATGGCTGTTGCCTTTCAGCTCCCAGCCACTGCAGCCTGAACTTGGCCATTATGTGTGGCTCGTTGCAGAGGCCATCAATCTGCGGGGCCAGCATGCAGCCTGATGGACTTCCCTCATCATCATCAATTTTCCCCGTTGTGTTGGTGCATCCCTTTGGATCTGGGGCAGCTGCACATGTGCCCCTGGTGGCCTCTGCACTCCCACCCCTGGACACCCGCTTCATCCTCACAGAAGCCTTTTGTCCTGGGATGCTCACAGGCATCAGGTGGGCCTGCTCAGTCCAGACATTCAACCAGGGCTTGAGGTAGCTTCAAGGAGGTGACAGGAATGCTTTGCACAGAAAAAGTACATTATTTTGCTCAAAGTAAGCACTGTGGAGTCCTGCTTAGCCAGTCTGACATTTAAGCTCTGTAAGCTTAAACTCTGAAATTCTCTATGTTAATTGGGCAGGAAAGTTGTTTGTATTCTATATCCTGGGTGCAGGCAGAGGTGGGCTCTGCTGCCTTTGCAGATGGGGTCCTCAAAGAGGCTGCTGAGCTGAAGCTATTGCCTTTCTCACCCCTGGAAATGCTGCCAGGGTGTTTCATCCATCTCACTGTGTGTGGGTGCCCTTGAAGCATTGCACTTTGTTCTGTGAGAAGCTGGGCTGAGAGGTGACACTGCTTCAAAAGCAAAGGGCAAAACTGCCCCTTGTTTCAGTGATGCCAGGGAGAATTATGTGGGTGCCACCAGCTGCAGGGATGTGTTTCGGAGGGGAGGCAAGAGACACTGCTGAGCTCTCCCTGCCCAGGGCCGGCAGTGCGATAGCCCTGGATTGTGCCAGTTTTTGAGAGGGGCAAATCCCCCAGAGGAATGGCTCAGGCTGAAGGGAGATGACACCCAGCTCCATGTGCCCCCCAGGGCTGTGGGGTTTTGGGGTGTCTAATGCTTCCCCACACTGTCCCAACCACCTCTTGCTGTTTGTTAGGGGCAGGAAAGAAGCTGAAAACAAGAAGGCAATTCTTAGTGACTTGCATGGTTTCAGTTTGATTTATCCAGAATAAATCAGAACTGCAAATAAGGCACTGTTTAGTTAAAAAAAAAAAAAAAATCAGGAGAGCTGCTCCAGCCAGGCTGTGGTCTACTGAGTGCACTTGTCTGGGGCTGAGGGAGGCTTTTTGTGGCTGGATGTTGATGCAAATAGAGCAGCTCTGCTCTGTGTGGGTGCCACTGCCCCATCTCCACTCATCAGTGGAGGCTGTAATTTTTGGGGAAGCCAGTGAGGTGCCTGGGGTCTTTTGCCAGAGGGATTAAATTTTTTTGGGCTAAAGCAATGCAGCGCTGGCCACTGAGCAGACAGGAGCATCGCAGGAGCTTATTTTCATTAGAAGCACAGGTCCGAGTCCCTGGGGTGGCCCGTGGGTGCCGAGAGCAGCTCCTGGGATGTTAACTTCTGCCAGTTTGAGCGTGTTACTGTGGCTCTGCTGCTGCCTTGTGGTGGGTGATGCTGGGCTGTCACCGTCTGACCCGTGCGGGGAGGAGCAAAAGCCCAGGCTCGGTCTCGCTCAGCTGCTTCAAGTTGCTGCCTCATTTGAAAATAATCGTGTGGCTGCAGTGGGTTATTGGCTGGTGACATGTCTCTCCTTCCCGTGGGTATTTTTAGGGGTGGCACTTAGACTTGGCACAGGTACAAGCAGCTAGAAAATCCGTGGCATTTCCTCTTCCTGACAGGCAATCCGGAGAGGCTGGTTGATGCCTTGTGGTGCTGCTGTGCTGGCTGCCCACAGGTGACGGGTATGGAGAGCAGGGGCACTGAAATAATGTCACCCCTGGCTCTGCTGCCCAAGGGGTCTGGCAAGGTTAGTGCTTGTGGGTCTGGCTGAAATAGAGGCACGGTGTTGCACAGGGCAGTGCCTCTTCCCCTTAAAATACTGCTTATTCCCAGTGTGGGCTATTGCTTCTGATTACAAAAAAAATTGCTGTGTGCACTAGGAGCTTTTCCAGGGGGCAATTCTAGCTGCTGGCTGCTGTGATGGGGATTTCTGCCATTGTTCTGGTATGAGCTGAGAGTGCCGAGCCTGGGCTGGCTTTGTGACCCCCTTGACCCTGACATCATCTGCTGCCATCACGGCTTGAGAGGGAGTGGCAGGCTGGCCACTTGCTGGTCCCTCTGCCCAATGCGCTTGCTGTGAGAAGACAGTGTGACCTGTGGTCTTGCCCTTACCCATCTCCCCATCTCTCCTTCCCTCCTCCTCTCTCCCTTCACCTGGAAAAAAAATCCACCACTGGAGACCCATCTGGAGAAGTCTTTTAGGAGGGGAAGCCCATAAATTTCTCTCTGTCTCCCCTGACCTTTGGTTTCCCAGGGGGGTGTGTGTAAGGAGAGGAAGCATTTTCCCCATGGCAGTGACACAGAGGACTGGGGTCTCCCGTTGCTGAGGCAGATGTTATATAGATCTGCAAACCCAGGCTGTTGGGGTGGGAAGGTGCCCTGAGCTTTGCCTTGAAGTCTAGGAGAAGGATGCTGGTAAGTGGGCTACAAAAGCTCTTCTTTGTCCTGCTGGGCATGGTACTGGGGGAAATGGAACCCTCCAGCTTTGACCAGCAACAGATACTCACTCCCATGCAGGAGAGGAGTGGAGGAGGTGAACTTGATCTTAGTATTTCCATTTCATACGTTACGAAGTGTGTTGTTATTCTTAAGTGACGCAAGAATCGGAAGCACAATTCTCTGGAGCCTGGCGGGGAGGAAACCTGCAGTCCTTTGTCAGCCCCGGCTGTGGCAGCAGCCTGTCCCACAGCACACGCGTTTGGCTTTTGGCGCAGACGCTCCCTGTGGCGTACCTGGGCCCAGGCTGAACAATACCCGCTTTCTTCCCTGGGAGCAGAGTGGGGCTGCCCTGCTTTCCAGAGGGGAGATTTATGAGGTGCTTGGCTGCAGGAGACTCTGACATTGATCTCCCCTGCTCCTCCCCTGCTTGGGAAGAAAGGTAAGGAAAAGGGCTCATTTTCAGTAATAGCAGTTGTCACGGTGGCACCTGGCTTTATCCTGCTCTGGAGTAATACACTGTGGTGCAGCACTGGGTAATGTCTCTACCCATAAAAGCTGGGTTTCAAAGCTAAACTCAGCTTTGATTTCTAGCAGTGAAGTATTAATGCTGGATCGATTTATCCAAGGCTTCCTGTGTCCTTCCCATGAAAACCAGGCAAGCTGAATCCATGTGCTTCCACTGAATTCCGCTGCTCAGCTCACTACTGCCCCATGCCAGCCAGGATTGAGGCACTGGACTATTACATAGCTAATCCTAATACCACCATCCACCTGTGTTAAGGAAAAGTGTTGGCCAGCCAGCTGTGAACCTGAAGGCATCACCTGGTGCTCCCCCTTGATGTGTTTTTGGTTGGACAGGCCTGGGAGGTGTCCCCAAACACAGCCTGAGTTGTGGCACTACTGGTCTGCTCAGTGAGGACATTTGACTATTTTTCCAGCTGACTTAAGGCCAAAAAGCTACTGGTGTCTTCAAGTTGTCTCTTAATCTTGCCTTGGGAAAGTCAAGGTCAGGTTTATTTCAGGTTAGATGGTGACACTCTGCCTAGGGTGAGGGCAGTAACCTACTCATCCTGGTCCATGCTTCTGTTCTGATTCCCTGGAGGATGCTGTGGCTCCACTCTGGTTTGTAAAAGGGGATTTCTTTGGAAATTCCTTGAGGAAAGGTGCCAACCAACCTACTTCTGAGGAAGAAGATGGGGAGCTTTCAGACAATCTCAAATGGGCAGAGCCTGGTCTGTGTCCAGAAGAGTTGTTTTATCCTGAAGGAGACATGCCTGCCTCTCTGCAGAGGAATGATAGATTCACCCCAGCAGAATCCCCCTGGGACTGCCGGCTGAGAAACACATAAGAGGTACAACCCCAACCCTATGTACACCACAAATGGCCTTTCCATCCTGCTCGGGGCATCTTTGAGAGAGCAGGTCCCCCTAAGACTGCACTTGTGGAATGGCAGTGGAAGGGCAGCAGAGATTTATTTGCTGAAGAAGCCAGAAGAAATTCCCTTAGGCACTTGGGGGTCTCTCCAGCTGGCTGTGACTCCACTGAATTGCTGCATGGGCTGAAGCAGGGTGTCTTTGTCAGATTGTGTTTAACCTACCTGTCAGATCTTTACTGTGGGTTGGTGTGTGTCCTCCTCCCATACTGATTTCATCCATGACTTGGGCACTCAGTAGGGTTTTAAAAGGTCCAGCTCTGTCCTCCCTCACGTGTCTGTACTGGTGTATGTAACAGCTCAAGGCTTGGGCGGGGGGTAGTTGCTGGCCACTCTTTCACAGACAACTCTGCACCTGTTTCTCTCCAATGGTTTAAAGTCTAATAAAAGGATATAAATACTGCAGTGACGTTCACTCAGGCCGGCTCAGAGCTCCTGGGCACATGCAACCCACTGTGGGGCTATCACCAGTGCCTTGGTGGGCACTGCTCTTCAGGGAAGGCAGTTTGAACCCCTTGGTCTTGCAGCATCAGGAAGAGATGGCTTAGATTTTTAAAATTTTTTTTTAAGGAAAAGAAAGCTATCCCAGGCCTATTTGCCAGTTGTGTTTATGAAAATGTATATCTGTACCCGAGAGAGGCTTCTGGGACTAGCAGTTATCTCTGTGTGAAGCTGTGCAACTGGCAGGTTATATTTCGGGCAGCTGTGCATAGCTCACGGGGTACTGCAGAGGAAAGGAGATCCCTTCAGCCTGATGGTGGTGACGGGGTCCTGGTGCCTGATGTGGGGGAATCATCTTGCACTGTTTCCTTTCCTTAAAAACTCTGATTCTGTAATTAGGAGGGGGAGAAGGAAGCTCTTGTGTTCAAGTCTTGTTTATGCTGGTTAAAAGTTACTGGGAAGGACTGTGTTCCTAAAGCATATGCTGACATCAAGGGTGGCCTCAGCCCTTGTCCCCATGGACCCCACCTGTTCTCTCTGTGGTACAAGCCTGTAATCCTGTTCTCTGACATCAGCCTTGGTCATCGGGCTGAGAGGTGTGACACTGTGTGGGAGGATCAGACTGTCCCTGGAGCAGCAGGTGCCGGTGGCCGCAGGTCCCCTCTGGCACGTGTCCTGGCGGTCGCAGAATGCTCTCGCCACTCTCCAGGGAAGGAGCCTCTTTCCAGGAGATGGCAGCAGCTTTTCGGAGCTGGGACCGCATTTCCAGCCTGTTTCTGAGGACAGGCATCTGGGAGGCAGGAGGAATGAATAGTGGGGAGAGAAGACGAGGCTGGGTGAAAGGAAGAGGTTGCTCAGGGAGTTGCAGTGACTCTTGAGACAGTGGGGGCTCCTGAGTTGATGGCAAGCCTGTCTGCAGCAAGGCTCAGTGTAGGAGCTACTCAAGGCTGTTGCCTTCAGTACTTAAAGGGGGCTTATAAAAAATAGGAAGAGTGACTTTTTACATAGGCAAATAGTGGTAGAACAAGGAGGAATGCTTTAAAACTAAAAGAGATTTAGGTTAGAAATTCAGAAGAAATTCTTCCCTGTGAGAGTGGTGAGGCACTGGCACAGGCTGCCCAGACAAACTGAGAATGCCCCATCCCAGAAGTGTTCAATGTCAGGCTGGGTGTGGCTGTGAGCTGGTCTAGTGGAAGGTGTCCCTGCCTATGGCTGGGGAGTGGAACCAGATGATACTGAAGGTCCCTGCCAACTCAGACCATTCTGTGATCATTCTCTGTTCCTGGGGGATGGCCACTCTTCCTGTGCACGTCCCTGCTGCTGTGGTGGGATCATTCATCTCTGGCACTCCATTGCCTGTTTTTCACCTGGCCCAGAGCATCCAGTTTTGCTTTGCTCCTACCCACTCCCTCTTTTGGAGACAAGCTATTTTGCTTTTCTCTGACAAGAAGGTACCAACAGCCCTGTTGCTTCCCATGGCTGCCCTCATCCTCCTCTGTCCCCACCAGTTGACTGTGCAACAAGACCTGGGGAGGGAGGGCTCCCCCAGCCCCAGCTGACACTTTCTGGCCTTGTGGCTTTGCAAGCAGCTCCAGAGACAGCTGGAGGCTCCCTGGGGTGCAGAGACATGGGCTGTTCATAAAACCCTCTGTCTGTCAGTCCTGGTGCCTGGATGCCTGTCTGCTGCCTGAACTGGGGAAAAATGGGGATTAACAGAGGGCTGGGGACTGGTTCCCAGCAGGGTGCACCACAGTCCATTCCTGGGACACATCCCATGCGGTCCTGGGCTCCGGTGCCACTGTGGGCCTCCTGTGTGAGGGAGATTCTCCTCAGCCACTACTGGTGAGATGGTTTAATGGGAAATTTCTCTGGGCTGAGTCAAATACTGTCTTATGGCTGGTGAACCTGGTTTGGTTTCTTGGGAAGTCCCTGCAGATGTGAACAGAATAGGCCTCAAATGCTGACAGAGAGGGACATGAAGGGAGGTGGGTGCTGTGTACATCCATGGGTCAGTCACTGCTGACCAGGTGCTCTGGATGTCCTACAAGCTCAAAAGCTTTGGGATCATGGTTTTTGAGTGTATATGTGCAGTCATTTGATACTGTTGTGCCTCTGTTTTGCCTTTTATAAAATGAGACTAAAGATACGGAAATTCTTTTAAAAGGGCTTTGAGATCTAAGGCTATGCAAGCAGGGACTGCTGGAGTTCATTGTGATGAATTTTATTCAGTGCCCTGCCTTAGCTACCCAATTTTGCAGCAGGAGGCACCAGCTTCTGCATGCCGAGAATGAAATGGAGACAAGGGCTTGGATCTTGGGATCATTGGCAAATTCTTATGCCTTTGATAAAGAAGAGCAAAGCCTTACCTTTTAACCAAACAGTGCCTTGTGATGCTCTCTCTCTTTTTTTTTTTTTTTTTCTTTTTAACAAAAAAACAGTGAGTGGGAAGGGAGCAGCCTCCCAGGAGGTGGCAGGGGTGCCGTGGGGCTGCCAGGAGACAGTTTGCAAAGCGAGGGGAGATAAGACGCCAAGTGACAGCCGCTAGTGAGCTGCTTCCAGAGGGCAGGGTATAAATAGACAACAAAGAGATTTGGTGTCAGAGCAGCTCTCGCACCTTTCTGCTGCCCAGCCTGGCAGGCGCAAGTGGGGAAATGCAGCTGGGGAACCAGTGAAATCTGCTCCAGGATTTAAGTGCATATGGATAACGTAATGACAAGATAAGGCATTTATCAGCCCATTATGGACCTCTGTCCATCTGCAGTGGGCTTGCTCTGCGGTGCTGACTGGCCATAGCAGGTGGCACTTGGATGGACCCCCCAGCCAGAGCCTGGAGCTGCTGGCTCCTGCCTTGACTGTCCAGACGGCTCCTACACAAGGCTGTTGTTGTCCTAAAAAGGTTCCTTGCCTGTCTCAGCTTTATCCCTTGTAATTTATGGTGATACCTGCCATGTGCTGCCCCAGATCGAGGCTTATCCAGCCTTCTCCACTGCTCCTGCAGGGTGCCTGGGCTCAGTGTGGGGTCCTGGCTTTTCCTCCTGCCCACTGGTAATTCTGGGCAGCCTCACCTAGGCTTTTCCTGCCCTGTTTCCCTTCCTGGCTGGGCTGTGCTTCCCCCTCAGGTGCTGCTGTCCCCAGATGCTTCATTTCCTACCTGCTGTCAGGGCAGGAACAAAACCACCAACCCAGTGATGCTATGGCTATGCTGAGGTGCTGCAATAATGTTTTTGCCATAGCAGCACTAGCAGTACAGGGGTACTTAAAATACTAGAAGTGGTGCTCCAGCAGGCAGCAAGTCCTTTCCAAGCTTTTTGGCTTTTTAAAACAACACTGTAACTTTTCATAACGTTGCCTGTGGCACCACTTTAATGCCTTTCAGGCAGCTGTGTTGTTTGGGGTCTGGGTTTGTTTCCTAGCTTGCTGTTGGACTTGGCAGGCTTTGGGTCCCATGATGAGCATGTCCTGCCCTCAGTTTGCATGGATGCTGTAAGGATGTGCTCAAGAAGGAAAGGAGTGGAAAGACCTGTGCGACTGAAAATCAGCCTGGCCTATGAGAATAAGAAAATACAGGTTTTTATGTGCTGGTGTAAATCCATGCCTGCTTTCTCAGCAGCAGGGTAAGGGGAGAGGCATCTGCGGGGGCGTGTGGGGCTGCTGGGGCTTGCAGCAAGCTCAGCTGTGGGGATGCTGCAGTTCTAGGCAAGGACAGACGGGCTGACAGCGGTATTTGGGGCACAAAGCAGGGCTGCTCCCCTGTCTGTCAGCCATGTGGAATTCCTGGGATACGGAGGGCCCTTTGTGTGGGGATCAGCTGTCGGATGGCTGCCTATTTTTAGGGTGGCAGATCCCATGCTATGTGAGGAGAAGGCTGATGGTGAGAGAGGTGTGTGCTCCTGCACCCCAGGTAGTGTTTTCTACTGTAACATATACCCCTCTGTGTCTGGTTGTAGGTGCAGAATTAAGCAGAGACTCAGTATTTATGCACAGTTGTGTCTTGTGATGAATTTGGACAGCGTTTTGCAGAAACAAAGTGAGCTATGACAGCAGCACTTCTGTGCACAGGTGTCTGATGTGTCTTCCCTGCTGGCTGGCTTCAGCCTGAGCTTAGGGCAGGGAGGGAGAAAACCCCAGGGCTTTTCACTTCTCTCAGGGTTTGAAAAACTGGGTGACCTTATAAAAAGGTTAAAAAAAGCACAATCTTTCCATGTGCTTGAGGGGAACACTGTGTGAGTACAAGTTGTATCAGACACCAGAGAGGCTAAGCCAGATATCTGAGGACATAGTAAATGGGGTTTCATAAACTCCACTGCTCCACAGCTGTGTGCAACAGTGTGTATCTTCCTGTGCCAGTGGCTCTGTTCTGCCTAGATGTGCTTGTTCTTTTATCACCAGGTGTATGGAAATGCATCCATGTGTATAAATACAGCTTTTGGGGGTTTGTTCGCTCATCTCCAGGCACAGCCTGAAAGCTTTGCTTAAGTGTAGCTGAAGACAAGTCATTCATTGAGCAAAACCAGTCTTTGCATATTTTTTTTTTTAGCTAATGTATAGCATAATGGAGTTTTTTCCACTGACTCAGCTCATGTATTCATCATCCACACTGGTGATGATGAGGGAGAGGAAAAGAGCCTCTCTTTAATAAGAAATCCTTGCAACTTCCTTGACAGACAAATAACTTTGCCAACAGCCTGCACACTTTCTTTGCATGTGCTAAACTGCTTTAGATGCAGCTGAATTCCTTTAAGCAAAAGGCATTTGTTTAAAAACATTTTGACAAAGGTGTTACAAATGTTTTGTGGGGTTTTTTTTTTGTTTTTTTCATGGGAAGTGAACTTATGGAAGTATCTATACCTGAAGTGGGGTTTTCAGTTACATGAAATTTACATGTACGTGTTCCTTCCTTTGCCATTTTCTTACAAAAATGTTTGGGTTTGTTTTGTCATTTTAGAGAAATTCCTATTTTCTCTGTATTTCTTGTCTACTTTCTAATAGATAAGAGAAAACAAAGGAAAATCTCGCAGCAGTTCTCTGGACAAGGGGGTTTTAAGCTGAAGGAAAGTAGATTTAGATTAAATATTAAGAGGAATTTCTTTACTGTGAGGCACTTCTGCAAGCTGGTGAGAGAAGTTGGGGATGCCACATCCCTGGAAGTGCTCAAGGACAGGTTGGAGCAATCTAGTCTAGTGGAAAGTGTCTCTGCCTGTGGCAGGGAGGTTGGAATGTGACAATCTTTAAGGTACCTTCCAACCCAAACCTTTCTACAATTCTATGAACAATTCACCTACCTTCCAAACTTACTGCTGAACATTTTGGAAACCTTTTTGAAGGCCCTTTCCTCTGGAAGGATCCTTTCTTCTGCACCCAGACCTAATTAGAAATTAGTATGCTTGAAAAGGACTTCCTAAAAAGGAAAACAATTGCCATAACTTCTAAAGCTTCTCCAAAAATACACAATCAAAGGGCTGGGCTGATCAGGGTGTAAATGTATAGCAGCATGCCATTGAGGAGTGGTTTGGAGAGCTGCTCAGTGCCACTCAGACCAAAGACAAGGAACACTGTGATTGCTTTAATTTGATGATTTCATCCATTGCCTATCAAGGCTGGAAAAATAGAGAAATCAGAAATCCTCTGCTCTCAGGCTGCAGCAATGACTGCAGCAAGTGAGCCCTTGGTTTTTACCTGGGCTAAAAAACAGGAATGATAAATAAAAGGAATGACAAATGCCTGTACTGCTCGGATGTAGCAATGTTTTCCTGCTTGTCAAAGCTGGGTGGGATACAGCTCCCTGCTCTCCTGCTCTGGATGGCAGTGCTTGCTGTCAGTGCTCTGCTGTGTTATGGCTCTTTGTGGAAATTGTCTGGATTTGTGGACTGGGAGATGTGCTCTCCAAAAGCTGCCCTGTGAGGCTTATGTGCCTGTATGTGTACCTGTTCCCAGCTTCTGTGAGAGCAGCAGTGATGGTGCAGTGTCTCAGAGGCTCTGAAGCCTCAACATCCTGTCAGCTTTATTTCCTTGCTGATTTCTGCCCCCATCCTGGAATAACCATATGCATATGTACAAGCCTTGGAGGAGGAAGCAGAGTCTGTGCCTAAACCTTCTCCTGCATTGAGCCAGGAGCTCCTGTCTCACACAATTTTGGGGCAACTTCTGCAAGAAACAGGACTGTCTGGGTGTCCCTTCCACACAGATGTAAGCACACTCGAGCAGTAAAGCACAGAGCACTTTGTCAGCTGCTGCTGAAACCTTAACATATGGGGATGTAATGGTCTTGGATCTCAGATCCCCTCTGAATAATGTCAGCAATCAAAAACAATAATGGGGCAATGAGAAATTCAGGACAGCAACTGTTCCTCTTTGGAAAAACCAAACAAACCAACAAAAAACCAAGCAAAGCAATAAAAAAAACCACCCAAACCTCAGCCTGGGTCTGGGCAAAGAAACAGCAAGGGCTTGCCAGCACCAGTGGCTTGCAGCAAAGTCTCGATGTTTGCAGAGTGGTGGCCAAGGTGTTACGTTTTTGACTCTAAATGAGGTTAATGAAAGTTGCATGTACTCAAATCCCTGAGTACCACTTTGAAAATGCAGGAGCTAACAGTGGTTATTTATTGATTTCATTTTGTCCCCTGGCTCACGCGGGAGGTTGGAAGTCAGAGAGCAGCCGCCTGTATAGTGTACGAGAAGGCGAGGGAGAAAGTGTCTATGGATACAGAGAATGTGGGGCTGGCACTTGAAGTTTGCAGTCCCCAGATTTGGCGATTTAAAAAAAAACTTTTTCCTAAGCATCAGTTCAGATGGTCCACAGGGGGCCCTGCTTTTGTGCCTGTGCCTCCATCCTCAACCAGGATTGTTCCACCTCGCCTGCAAGCTGCCCAGGAACTGGCAGGGTAAAGAGGAGTTGCAACCCCCTGGGTAAGCTTTGCTCCCCAGAGACACCAGGTCAGAAACCCAGGGAAAAAGTAAACTTGAGTCACATTAAAAGGTCAATTTTAAAATATTTTTTCCTTTCCCTCTCTTTCTAGTTTTTCAGAATCTCAGCCCATAAAACTTGGCAGTTCCTCAGGGTGGAGGAGGGTGACTCTTGGTTAACACGCAGCCGTCGGTACCCAAGCATGCCCGAAACATCTGTCACCGGTGGAAATGAGCATTGCTCTGGCAAGGCTCTTCTTTCTTTGCAGTAAGGAACAAGCAAATTTGCTTATTTGTGGTTAATGCTTGTTCCAGATGGACAGAAATAATACATGACACACAGCCCCACTGTTGCCCAAACTATTGAAGCGCTGTGGAACATGTTTGCAGCACAAAGACAAGCTGGGGAGATTGTTTAACTTACTGGTCTCCAGTTTGGAGCAGTCTTTCAGCCACAATATAAATGCAACCTCCCAGCAAGACTAAACTTTCCCATAGAAATGAGCAAAATTCTCATAGGAGAAGAGCTGTTCTCCTCTGTCCTTCTCCACTGAGGTGGCAACCTCCATGACAATTTCTTGGTAGTCCCTTTCAGGCCAGTATTTGCTGTGAAAGCAGTTACAGACCCCTTGCTTGCCGCTGCAGACAATGGTTCACCTCTTGTGCTGATGCTGTGAAGAGCATGAAATGCACAAAGCTTGAATGTACTTTGTGTGTCACATCAATATGCCACACATATATGGGAACATTTGCATGGAACTGATGTTCTTGGTGAAGCTTGACCAATTTTTCCAGCTCTGCTGTTGCTAAAAGTTATGGGGGGAGGGGGGGTGTCCTAACTTAGTGCCCTGCTACTGGTTTAACTTACCATTCCACTTGCTAATTCAAAATGGTTTGGGGTTTTATGGAGACAAATCTTTCTCTGTGAATTTTACAGGAGTGGAATAGAGGTTTCCAGATGAGAAAGTCTGACTTTCTGCCCTCCAGTTCACCAGGCAGGTCTGCAATGAGGTGAGAGATCTTTTCCTGCATTACAAACTGCCTTTCTGGCAGCAGTGATGTGGTACAAGTAGTCTCAGTCAGCATGTGGGGAGCAGGGGGGCTCTGGATGTGCAGCACTCCTCTTGCTGTGGAAAGGAGTCAGTGGCTTTTCTGGCTTTTGTGTCCAGTGCAGGTCTCCTCTGTCCTGCCCTGCAAGAAGTGACCAGGAATCAGTTTTCATGTTTCAAAAGGTACTGAGAGGAGAGAAAAAGGGGCAAAGCTGAATATCATCAGTGTCTTATGCCTGCAGTGTAACAGACATGGATGGTAACCCTTCTGATACCCCAGTATCTGTAAAATGCAACTAGCCTCTGGGAAATCCTTAAATAAAAAAGCATTTTCCTACTCGATCTTTACCCTCTGTGCCCCGGCCCTGCACCCTGCTAACTGGGGGTAACATTCAGCCCCACTGCCTCTGCAGCTTTCAGAAACCTATTTCCAACCTCACCTTATGTGCAGTGCTCTTGCAGGCAAAGGGTTACTTGTTAAGGTGCAGCTCTGCCTAATTAAGAGTAACAGCATCTTTCCCTGCAGTGAGGTTTGTTTTTTTTTTTGAGAAATCATCACTCCAGAGCATGACCCTGAAATAACTGCCTGGGCCAGACTTGGGTCCCTGTGCATTAACGCTTTGCTCCAGCCTGGCCTCTGAGACCTGCTGCCTTTTGCTCCCAGCTGAGTGTCCTGCACTGTGCTGTGATCCAGGCTGCTGCTGGCCGAGAGCTGCAGCCAGGATGTCTCAGATGTACTTGCAGGTTGGAGCAGAAATGAGGCAAAGCCTCCATGTGTCTTATGGTTTTGACCCCAAACAATACACTGACGGCATAAATTAGGAGTTGGCTCAGCCTCACTTGAAGCTCAGCCCAGGTTTGCTTGAAACTCAGCCTAATTTTTCCTGAAAGAAAAGCTGAGTGGGAGAGGAGTTCTGGGTCAGGGATGGGGTGCTTGGCAGGTCACAGCAGCCTGAAGAGCTGCAGTTTATCAGCCCACAGAAGCAGGGCTGCCTGTATTTCTAATTTCTTGCCTATACAGAGCCACGCAGACTACAGGCAAAAATGCCTTTGGCATCCTGGAGCAAGCTGGGGATTGCTTCTGGCTGCTTGTGGATCATGAACACACTTAGGCACCTAAAAATCCACCCTGATCAATCCCCCTGGGAAAAAGCTTTATTTCCCCTATTGCTGCCTTTCCATGCAGGTGCTGCGTGTGCTGGCTGATGACTGCACCATCTCCTGGAGGCAATTCATATCTTCGGCAGGGCTGCACGGGGAGAGAGGCAGGCATCTGTGTGGACGCTAATTCCCAGAAATGGAGAGGAAAAATGACAAGAAGTTTTGAAAGTGGCTTGCTGCTCTCATGGTTAGCAGCTGGGCCCTAAAACAGGCTGTTATTTTGAGGGCTGGTCTATACTTCCATGACAGGAGCAAGCAGCCAAGCTGGGGTAAAGCTTGCAAGCTGAAAAATCAAGTAGAACTGGTAAGCTTCCTGTGTTGGTGGGTTCAGCCTCCAGGTTCCTGTTGGGCTTTCAAGTGGAGATAGAAGGAAATGCATGGATGGGGAAGGCACTCATGGAAATGGGGGAGCTCAGCTTGTACTGCTCCAGTGCTGTGTGAAAGGTACTAGTTGGATCAGGGCTGCTGGGTGCTTCAGGCAGAGGGGTCAAAGGGGTCCAACAGTGTTTTTTGGCAGCTCTTGCCTCAGTAAAGCCCCTTTGGATTCCAAGCAAGCAGTTTCTACATTCTGCTTTCTGTAGTAATTTTGGTTTTATTGCCTAAGGGTGAGGGTTCCTGCAAACAAGTGAAACACAGGCAGGGGTGATAAAAGGTGCAAATTGAACTGGCCTCATGCAGTCCCTGGGAAGCAGCAGTGGATGAAGAGACTTCCAGCTCTTTTACAGCTCTCTCTTCTTTGTAGTAAATTGAGCTTGAGGTGTTACTGTAAGGAAAACAATAATTTTTTGATGGCTCCATTACAGTTGTGACTATCCCCTGTGGAGAGCCTTATGGACTGGTGTTTTCTGTTCATTACACCTCACTTTGCCAAGACCTGGTTTCCTGCTGGCAGTCTCATGTCCTCCACCTTTGTTTTCCTTTATTTCCCTAAAAAAATAGGAAGGTAATTATATTTTTCTTGCACCCCTGCTTATCTCTCCTTACCCAGGGAAACGTGCAAAAATGGTGTGGGCAGAAAGGAACCCTTGAGCTCTCACCCCTGGTGCCTGTGGGCCCCCTAGATTTAGCCTTTTCCCCTTTTTTTCTGGAGGATGATGTTGGGAAAAAGGAGGGAAGGAAGGAGAGGATCCTCTACTCATCCCTACCCAGGACACCCAGGGTCTGATGCAGCACCACATCTCTGGCAGGAACTATAATCCTAATGGGGTATCTATTCCCTGCTTGCCTTTGGCTTATCTTCAGCTTTGGGCTCTAGCAGATGCTTTGCAGCCTTTCCACAAATGTTTGGGAAGAGAAGCCAAAGCTAGGCTCTTTTGGCAGCATTTCCACAACAAATCCCTAGCTCCCAGGGAAGATGGATGTCATTACCCAAGCTGAGTCCATGGAGGGGTCCTCAGGCTGGTGCCAGGGGCTGCTGCTGGGGGCTCGCCTCCAGCCGTCTGTGTGAACTGAGGAGGAAATAAAGGCTCTCCCCCATCCTTGCCAGCTCTTCTTCTCTGCAAAGAGCTGAAATGCTGGCTGTTCCAACAACCAGACAGTGTAGCAGGAGATCCCTTTCCTTCAATGCTATTTGCTTTGCATTTAGTGGGATTTAAGGTCTCACTCTGTCTCTGCTCTCTGTTTGGCCTTCCTCGTTTTGGCAGGGCTCCTTGCTACTTGTTTCTTCCCTTTGAAGGTCTATGTTCAGCCACAATGAGTGGCTTCTGATTTTGGAGGCAAGAATGACCTTACTGAGTTGTGTCCAGGCTGCAAGGCTAACGTGAGACAACAGGGAGGTGACTCAGTGCTTTCAGTACATGTTTCCATGTTCCCAGGTGCTGTAGGAAATAAACAGTAAGTGGTTAACATCAATAGTAAGACACATATAGAAGAAAATGTTGTCCTAACAACGTTAAATCTATGGTTTAAATTGGGCAATGGCAGGAAATTTGGAATTAAGGATGGACGCTTGTCTCACACTTCTCTATTTGCCTTGGGAAATAAAAATAATTCAGGTACAAAGTGAATGAAATGGCACTGGAAATGCCATATTACTGCATTTCCTGGCTTTTATGGCAGGGAACGAAGAAGTAAGAATAAATGAGGTCTTTTGTGTCCTTCAGTTCAAAGTGACGGCAACAAAAGCCATCCAGGTCTCAGGAGTCAACAGAGACCAAGACCAGTTTTACTCAATTTTATCACTGGGTTGTGTAGCCATGACACTGGAAAGGTTCTTCCTTTGGGGGCAATTATTTTTGTTCTTTTAGTTGAGCAGTTTATTGAGGGTTTTTTTTTTTTTTTTGTTCAGCTCCACTGGGACTACTTGGATGCCAGAAGACAGGTTTAGTCCAACAAAATCCCCTCCCATTTACTGAGGTAGAGAGACTTCTGAAGAATAGAAATATTTCCAGGTCAAAAATCAAAGTGAAGTGGATGCAGTCTATTTGTGAGCACTGTCTCGGCAGAAGGTCTGAAACTCTTGCACTATCCCGGTAGGTCTGTAAGTCCCATGTGTTCCAACAAAGTCACCTTCTGATGCTCTTGTTGAGGGCAAGGAGTGTCTGTTCAATGATCAGCTACACAAAGGTCAGTGGGATTGTTGCAGAATGTGAACTGCGGGATAAGGGCCAAGAAAGTCAACTGGATGACTGAAAGATTCAGCAGCCTTAACAATTGAGTTGTTTGGGTATTTCTGGTGGAAGGTGCTAGTCCAGAGGTATTTAAAAATCCTGTTGACAAAAGCCAGGATTCAGTTCTGTAGGCTGGAAATGCCTTATTTGTCTTCTGTTCAACAGCTATCCTGGGAGATCTCTACAAACAGCCCATTTCAGGGTGTGTTTTAGGATGGTTCCCAAAATCTAAGAGAGGGAAAAATTAAGTTTGAAAAGTATGTTAGCATGGCCCTGGGTCAGAGATACATAGGGGGAAAAACACCATCTCAGCATGGTGGGGTTTGGAACACAAATAGACACAAGTACCAGGGAGGCCTTTGGACTAGAAATGTGTCGTGCATGTTACATCTTCTGCTGTTTATCCTCCTTTTTCTGAAGAGCTGTCTGTGGAAATTTGGAGATTATGCTGTTAGTTGAACAAACAAAAGGGATTAATGCTGGGCTAGTTCATTCTTTCACCCTCCACCCATCTTGGAATTCATTACCATTCATTGCCACTAACCAAAATAACACAGGGACCAGCCGAGCACAGTGCTGCTTCCTCTGTCCCAGTTTCCCTGTAGAGGGAGATTTGTCCATGAAGACCACCAGGTGGGCATAGCCATAGGAAAGAAGGAGCCAAACTTCCCCAAAACGGCTTGGTCGTGCCAGGATCCCAATACATGGCTAGCTTCCATCTGAATTCCTTTTTACTAGAATCAATAAGGAATGAGGGATGTTAATTTTATGTTTGCCTGTATGTATTTAAATATGTGTGCGTGTGCTCACATGTAAATGCACATTTGTGTGTGGCAAAGATCTGAGCTTGGAATCATCTGACTTTTGGGCATGAAGTCAGTTGAGTTGTTACCTGAGTCTGCTACAGTCCTGAAAACAGCCTTTCTCTGACCTGTTCTTCCTGCCAGGGTCAACTGGAAGAGCCACCCTTGAGAGTCCTTTGGTCTTCCACCACACACTTGAGGTACCAGCCTGAATCGGAGAGATGATGGAAGAGTAGCTGCTACATTTCTAGGTGCCAGGAAGGATGAAAGCAAACCTCCTTCCACTCTGCCTTTGTGGGGGGTAGCAGGTGGGATGTGACATCTGAGCTTGTGGATGTCTGGTAATATAACTCCAGGCAGCTCATGGAGACACTCCTTTCCCTCTGTAATCAGTGGGAGAGCCAGGGAGCTGCTCCTACATGAGGTGAATCACTCATGAGCCCACCAGAACCTCAGGGAGATCCTCAATGTGTGGATAATGCATATTTTTAACGCATAACACCAACTTTCCTCCATGCTGACCTTACCTGCTGCAGAGCTGGGCTGTGACCAAGAAGGCAGTGAGGTCCTGGAGAGCAAAGCCAGCACCTGGCTCCCATGCTGGCATTCCATGGGGATGTCTCACAGCCCCTCCAGTGCCAAGGCTTCAGTATGCTTCCTGCACCACTCACCAGTGCCAAGATTTTGGTATGCAACTTGAGGTGGTCTGGGAATTTAGCTGCCTCTAGGCTGTGGTGCCTGAAGCAGGGATCCAAAGAATTGGTGTGCATGCGCTCTTTGACCGCTCAGAAAATGTTGCCGATGGAGTCAAATTCCTTCCTCCAACTTGCACGCAAACAAGCCACTAATTTCACTGGCAGTTGAATGTGCATATCTGAGGGCAAAATTTGGCCAAAAGCCTTGGAGCAGAAATTTTAGCATAATCACCCAGAAAAAAAAAAAAAAAAGGGTGGGGGGAGGGGGGAGATTGCAAGTGGCATTTTGCAGAGAAGGAAGAGAGGATAAAAAAGTAGAAATCAAAGTGTTGAAAAAGTTTCCAGCAACAAAACTCTTCTGAGTTTTTAAAACAGCACAATAACTATTGATGGGTAAAAATTAAAACAGGACAGCATATCCTCTTGAATTTATTCTGGTCCCAATAGGCTGCCCTTGGCATTTTTTTTTGGAAGAAACCCTTGAGTAAACACGTTGTCCAATGTAGAAAGACACTGAGCATGTCATAGAAACAATTTGTAAAACGTTCTGGGAGACACACCAATGCTGTCAGGGCCAGGGAGCTGCTTAGCTTCACTTTGATTTACAGATAAATACAGTGTGTCTGGGGCTCCCAGTTGCCGACTGTGCGGGAGAGCTCCCGATTACGTGCTGTGTTCTGACTCCGTGGGATTAATTGGGACCACCAGGAAGCATGGCAGTGAGAGTAACCTTCCTGATTGCATGCTGTTGTAAGGACTAAGGAGGAGAGCTTGTGTGGAAAGGTGGGGCTCAGCTTCTCCCATCATGGGACTGGGGACCTAGCGTTAGATGAAAGGTAAAGAGGACATGGTAAAATTAGGATTTTCTAGATGTTCCCATGCAGGCAGAGTTCTGAGTATTAAATATGGCTGTGTCTGCCTGTTTTTTAACTGTGATGCATATTTTTAGTGTTTTGGAAGGTTTCTGTGGGATATTAAAGTGAAGCAGGTGTCCAGATGAGATATTTTGGTTTTTATGGCATGATGAAACCTGTGTAGGACGTTTGCCTTTCAGGCCTGTGGTACAGCAAAATAAATGCTGGAGTGGCCGGGAAAGGGCTGGGTGAGACCTGGCTTTTATGGATGAGGGGATCAGCAGAAGAGGGATGGGGCTGTCTGAAAATGCAAGTGCAAATATAACTCATGCAGTGATTAACTGGGGTTCTGATGGTTGTTATTTATTGGACTTTCCCTCTGGAAATAGCTACTTCAACACAGAGGCTGGGACACAGCAGGAGTGTTTCAAGTGCAAATAAATGTCAGTTTTTGGTACAAGGTCCCAGAAAAGCTGGGATAAGAGAAAGGAGAAGGGAAGCCAGGAAGTTATGCCCTGAAAAACAGCTTTGTGCCGAGTTGTTTATTTATTTATTTTTAATATGTCTGAGCAAGATTATGAAAAAAGTACAAGCAGATCTGCTGAAAGTGTTGTAATACTGAAGAGAGCCTCATGTCCTGCAGATGGAAAGAGAGGAAAATAAGCTCTGTGTGTGCATGGGGGGAATGGGGGTGAGGTGACATTAGCTTGTAAGAGCATGAGCTGCTTATAGGTGATACTTCACCATATCACTCTCCTGGTGCAGGACAGTTCTGCACAAGCCTTTGTTCCTGAAGAGGAGATGTCAAGTTTTTGTCCAGCTCCAAGTGCTCCTCGACATGCAGCAGGTTTGGATCCTGATCTCAACCTTGTTGCAGTCCCTGATTTTTCTAGTCCTGATCTTCAGCTTGCAATGCCTGCCTCCTGTGAAAGACAAGACAGCATCACCTTCTACCCCTTGCTTGACAGCAAGTTCTACACACCTCATACAGGAGATTGCCAGCTGGGAAGAGGCATTTCAGGGACACTTCAGGTTTCCAAGGCTTGGGAAGTAGTGTGTAAAAGCACCTCCTCACCCCCAAGACAGCAAACCATCTTTACCATTGTACAATTTCTTGCATTTGGAGGGATTTGTCAGTGGGTTGCTATTCCAGACAAGTTTCTGAAAAGTTTCTTTACCTTTTATGAAGGTCCTCTGACCTCAGCCACAGGGATTCCCCTTGGTGCACCTTGCAGCAGGAGCTGCCATGTGCAGGGTACACCAGATGCACAGGCTTTGCCATCAGAACCTGAGGTAATGGGGCTGGCATTCACTGCCTGCCTTCCTCATGGCTCTCCTTAGCATCGCTGACATCAAAGACTGAGCAATGACACCTTTCTTTCCCGCTTTTCCCTTTCGTTTTCCTTCTGAGGAGGCTCAAAGACTGTGTCCCTTCCATGGGTCTTCTCTCCACCAGCTCACCTCCCTCCCTGCCCTCAATCGAAGACAGCTGCCTGGAAACATTTTTGCTGTTTAGCTGAAGTGAAAACACATGGAGGCGGGGTGGGGGGGGGAGAAGGGCAATGTTTATAATGTAATTACTATCAGTTTGGGTAACTTGGGTTGAGGTGGGGGAGAGTGGTGTGTTGAGCATGGGGGTGCATGTATTCACAGGGTGAGACACCCAGAGATGGTGGCTGAGGCGAAGCACCACAGCCCTCAGTGGTCCCTGTGAAGAACAGGCTGCTCCTTGAGCACAGGCACCAGTTTATCTCAGGAATCCAGACCACTGAGGCTGAGCCAGGTGCCCTCTGCTTGGAGATGGCAGTGGGGCTGAGGGGTCTCTGTGAGGACAGGTAGGAATGTCCCGGGATGTCAGTGGGGCTGAGGGGTCTCTCTGCGGGGAGGCGGGAATGTCCCGGGATGGCAGTGGGGCTGAGGGGTCTCTGAGGGGAGGTGGGAACTGCCTCAGCTACAGCCGGTTCCTACTGGTTCCAGCCGGTTCTGACAGCCCAGCGCAGCCCCTCAGACCTGCTGGTGTGACACCTTGGGGAAATTGAGGTAAGGAGAGGGGATAATGGTGGAAAGTAGAGAGACATGAGGGGGAAAATAGTGATAAACAGTCCAGTGAGCAGCAGGGGGGTTGAGGAGGAGGTGGGGATCCTCCCCTGCCGCGTGTGGAGATGCCATGATGCGGCAGCTATGTGGCTCTGGTTTTCTCCTTTCCTGCTGAGGCGAGGAGTGTGAGGGATGGTGTGGGTGACAGCTGGGCACCTCCAACCCGACATAACCTGCATTTGGGTCACATCATTTGTGTGAGGAAAAGGTGGAAAATGAGCCCAGAAATGTGAGTATTCATCTGTATGGCTGTGGGTTCAAGAGACAGACCCTGAGGGCTCAGCTCGAGCCCTGCAGACCTCACTGCTGGGTCCACACAAGGCTTTTTAGTTCTGTTTCCTCACTTCAAGGGAAGTGTTTGGGTGGGTTTTCAGTTTCAGAGCCCTAGATGCTCTGATGACAGCACAGGTTTCTCTTATCATGTAAAAAACCCTGTAATGTGTTCATTTTCTGTGGTAAGATGGTGTTTTGTCTAAGAGAGGAGGAAGAAAAGTTGCTTTGGCATTTGCAACTGATAATGTATTTTTGGAGACAACTGGTTTTGACTATACAATAGATTTGATAGATTTGTGTAAAGTTAAATGAAGATAACGTGATTTTATTGCAATTGTGATGTAAACTGAGACACAGCTCTGCCAAGAAAGGTATCCTTCCCTCTGGTATATTGTAGAATTGCATATAGTATATGACTGTGCAGATTAGTTGGCTTAGGGCTAAAAGTGGATATTGAAGACTACTTCTTTGGATCATTCCTTGTGGTTTTGTCCTCATGAGGCTGGGAGCATGAGGCAGCTTGATGGACTTATTTTCTGTTAGCACAGCTCTGTTTTTTTCACCAGAAGCAATATTTAACTGCTTACTGTCTGGCTTCAGACTGAGGAGTGATTTAGTTTAGGAAAAAATTCTTCAGTGGATGGCGAGTCACTGGCTCATGTTGTCCAGAGAATCTGTGACTGCCCCATCTCTGGAAGTGTTCAAAGCCAAGTTGGGCAGGGCTTGAAGCAACCTAATCTAGTGGAAGGTGTCCCTGTTCATGGGAGGGGGTTGGAATGATGGTGTCTTTAAGGTCCCTTCCAGTCCAAATCATTCTAGGATTCATTCTGTGATTCTATGTGCTTTCAAGTGCTGCTCCCCAAGACAGCCCTCTAATGATTCTTTGGAAGGGTAGCCCCAAGAAATCTGACCGATGAGAGTACTTACGAAATGAATTCCCTGATGGAAGGAGGCTTGGATTGCCAGCAGGTGCTTCTTGGCATGGTAGGGTGGGAGTGAAAAAACCTGCAAACCTGCCCCTGTTTAGATGGAGGCAGAGCAAGAAGAGGGAGCTGGTGACCCTGTTGTGGTAGGCAACAGCTTGGCTTTAAGAGATTGATAAATGCATTTGCTGCTGAGATCATACCATTTCTTGGGATTGCACACAATTTATATAAATGTGAGCTCCAAGCCAGGGTGGGATTTTCAGTGGCTCTAGCCAGCAATGGTCATGAGGACTCTCGATGCTGAGCTACATCTGACATAGACACAACTGTGTGGCCAGGAAATATGCTTTTGTCGAGAAACATGTTTCATTTTTCATTTTTTCTGCTGCATTTGGGCTTTTTTCTCATCAAAGCCATCCCTGTTTTCCTTCATTCTTCCAAAGGCACCAAACAAACAAGCCTTCAAAGTGAAACAAGCCTGAGTTTTCCTTTCCCTCAGGAAACTTGTTTTCCATATTTTCAGAAACCAGTTCTCGCTAGTCCGTGCTGCTGGGCCTCCCAGTCCCGTGCGAGGGGAGCATCAAAGGGGACAGGGCCTGGTGGGAGCTGTTTGCAACCTGGGAGTGTTTGGGGGTGGATTTGGATTCACTGTGCTGCAGTCTCCATACTTTTCAAAATGCCAGGTTTGGGGGAAAATTGCTTGAATTTGACATGGATCCTACTGTGTAGCTGCCTGGTCCTCCAGACTTTTTTTTTTTTTTTTTTTAAAAATCCAGTGGAGCAATGAGCATCAGCCCTGGAGCTCTCTTGCACACCTGCAGTTATTGCTCATAGTTTAACATGTCAGTTCTTCTACATATGTTATTTTTTTCACATCTGCTTTTGCACACATTATTTGATTTACTCCACAGAGGAATCCAAAGACTTGGCCACAGCAGCACAGGAGTCAAAGGTAGAGCCTGTTAGGATCACAGTGTCCCTCGACAAGTCAGCCAGGAAAATATTGCATGCCTGCAAATATCCCAAACAAACAGAGGGCAGTTTCAGAGAGGTGTGGGCAGGGAAGTGAAACCAAAACAAACTATTCCTTTCAAGTAATATATGGGCTTGGTCTTTGCTAGTGTGGACTCTGTGTAATTGTTTGGGCCTTAGCTGAAGTGGCTATAAAGTGCAACCACTCAGATTTGATGGTGGTTTACACTTCTTTGCTGAATGTGTGTCCCTACAAGAGGTACTGGGAAATGGAGACTTGGGAGATGCGTGGGTACTGTTAGGCTGTGTAGTGGAGACCTAGCAGCAGATCTGCTTGTCTCTGCTGGGTGTTGCTCAACACCTTGGCTCATGCCCACAAGAAACGTGCCTGGCTGAGCCACTCTGTCCTGGCCAGCCACTGTGGTCATGTTCTTGTGTAATGCAGTGCTTGTTACAAGGCCCACCAGAGCTGAGTCCACCCAGTCAGCTGCAGCATTGACTTTAAGGTGTGGGCTTCACTAAAAGGTTTCAGGAGTGATCTTGCCCATCCACAGCATGACAGACAATTTTCTGACCTTCTTTGCAAGCTCTGGCTGTCCAGAGATGATGGCCCCAAGGAAGCTTGTTCTTAATCTTTTCCCAAAGAGTTAATTTTGGTCCCATCAATGCTGCTAGGCTGACAGAGCCCCTGAAAACACGGAGGAACTTGGGAAGGGCAAAGAGTTATTGCAATGGGATGGCTGTTCCTCTATCAGCTTCAAAGCATTAAGAGTGAGGGAGGCTGACTTGTTGGTGTCCCTAAGGGCTTCTCAGGTCTCCCTCAGCACTACTCACTGCCCTTCCCTAGACGACACATGGCACACGTGTCTTGGAGGTGTGAGTTGAACATAAACTCACTTTTAAGTGATGTCCTGGCTGACAGGAGCCTTTCCAGACCTGGAGAAGGATGTCTTCATGGGCATTATGAAATTCAGGGCTTGCAAGGTAAGGGTTTGATTATTTTGGCTTGAAACTTTTTGTGGCTGACTGTTTAGTCATCCCTTTCTTTCCTTGACCCTTGCCAGCAGTTTATCTTAAAGCAACTTAGAGTAGCCTTGTTTCCCTGAGGAGCAAAGGGAGGAATACTCCAAGAATGTAAAGCATTCATTGATCACCAAAGACCACCAAGCAGTAGAATGGCAGAAGTGGGAAAAACACCAAGTTGTCAATCCATCAGGCCACAGAGCCCTAGAATTATATGTGCCTTGCAACAGAAAGGCTAAAAGGACAAAACACATCACAGGGACTGAGAGAAAGCCACACACTGTGTGAGGTCACCCTCTTACGCAGGTTACACATGTCTCTGCTGCAGATGGTGGGCATCTTCCAGGGCTGTCTCCCTGCCAGTGGTCAGCCCCTGGCATCATGCCTGCCTCTGAGATCTGGTTTCTGTGTCTCAGCCTGAGCTGCTATTCCCACCAGTTCCCCAAGCTGAACATGTGGAACAGTGCAACTTGGAGACCTGCTCCCAGCTACGTTTGGGGGCTGCCTCAAGGCACTTGCCACCTTGCCTCACTAGTCCCTAACAAAGCAAAAGACAGCTCAGGCTTGCTGCTGTCAGTGGCAGCATTTTAACACCCTGTGGCTGTCTGCAATGTTAGTGTCCCATGCATAGCGTGCCACTGGCCATACTCTGGCTGTAACCTAAACCAGCCTTGAATGTATCCTTGATTCTGTCTTGGCAGGAGACGAGAGAATCCAAATCCAAAAGCAGCATGGTGTTTGCTTTGTTAAAATTGTTTTTGATTTGGGATAGTGTTAAACAGGTTGACCAAGCCTAGCAGAGAGAGTCGCCCTTGGAAAAGACAACCTGGAAGGACTTTCCCAGGAAGACCAATTCTGAATGTGGCAGTTATAAAGCTGCTGCAGCTGTCGAATAGGCTTCTAGGAAAAATAACAGGACAGCGGGGCAGAGCTGACAGCTGAACTGGTACAGGTGACAAAAAGCGATGCTGCTGCCTCACCAGGGACTGAAGTGACCATTAGCCTCTCATAGGGTGTAAAAAGTCAAATTGCATGCCGGAGCATGCTTCAGACAAAGCTGATTTGGGACCTGAATGCACTGGGATGTCTGCTGGTGAGTACAACTGGATTTTCCATCTGGAAGGCATGACTGTCTGGCCCAGAAGTCAATTTAAAGTACAAATTAGATCTGGCTGTTTGTCAGAGTTTCCTCCTCAAAATGCAATAAGGACAGGGTGGTTATATAATGTAAACCATTCTTGGTAATTTAGTGGTCCTGAAACAACAAACAAGACAAGGAGGGAAAAATTGGTTTGCAGAATTCAAAGCCAAAGGAGTTTGGCTGAGGAATTCAGTCCACATGATCCAGCAGAGATGTGTGCTGCTATTCCTGTACGTCTTGAAAGGAAACTGCCACCAGATCCTCTGCTATTTTCTGTCCACAGGGCCCTACTGATAGGCGTGATATTTCAGCCTCTGTGCTAAACCCCCGTGTTCCAAATATGCAGGGACAGTTGTGTGCAGAGCCAAGCAGTGTTCCCCACTGCTGGGGCGCCAGTGGGAGGCAGCTCTTTCCTCACCAACACACAGCAAAGGCAAACCTTCATGGATAACATGGGTTGTGGTGACTTTGCCCTGATCCATTGCAATATCCACTGACAAGGGCAAGGTGGGCAGTTCAGGAAGAATTTCTTCACCAGAAGGGTTTCCAAGCTTTGGAACGGACTGCCCAAGGAGGTGGTGGAGTCATCATTCCTGGAGGTTTTCAAGGAATGACTGAATGTGGCAGTTAGTGCTATGGTTTTGTCAACAAAGAGGTGATTGAACAAAGGTTAGATTCCATAATCTTGGAGGTCTTTTCCAGTCGAAATGATTCTGTGATTTGCAAGGTGGGTGGTGGGCAGCAGTCCCTGCAAAGAAGAGGTTCCATGCTGTCTCCCTGGTGACTGCTCTTAAAGCAGAGAAGTTTACTTTAATTACTGTATTGGTAGCAGCATATGGCCAAATTAAAAAAATTAGAAATATTTTTTGAGCCTAAAGGAAGTGAACCACCATTTCAGGCTGATGTTCTTCAATGGCCATTGTAAAGGTCTGTTTACTACTTAACATTGATCTAGTAATTATATATGCTTTACTTCCTACTGTTTGTAATCAGCAACAGGCCTCTCAAAGCAGGCACAAAACATGCACACGAAGCGGATAGCACTCATTTATTGAAGAGAAAGAGGAAGAATGTTACAATGCATCAAGGTGTGGTCTCACATGCCTGAGGTAAAAAAGGTGCGCTTGGCTTTGCCATGTGGATAGTGTGTTTCGTGGTCAGAGGACCCAACTGTCTCCTCATTGGGAGCTGTCGCAAGGATTCCCTTTTTCTGGACTGGCATAAGTCTTGAGTGACTACATTGACGTCAAGCTGGCATGAGACCTAAGTGGCAAAGACTAAGGAAGCTAAAAAGAGCTTTTTTTCCATTGACTTTAATGAGTCCCAAATGAGAAGGATTGGACCTTTTCTCTTAAAACAAGTCTGTTTATTGGCACTCAGCTTCAGACATGCCCCTTGGGTGCCCAGCCTGGTGGAGATGCTACATCCTGGAACACTGCAGCCATCATGTGAACTGGTGCCCAAGTGTGCCTTTGGGATAGAAAACCATCTTTCCATAGTTCCCTTGTAATGCTGCTTAAAGGAGGTAAGCCCCCGGTGGCAGCTAAAAACCAACAAGCTGGAAGAGACTCCCTAGATGGCTGAAGGTTTACTGATAAAGCTGCTTTTATTAAAGCAGGTTAACTACCCTGTCAGGGAGGTTTTATATCAGGTGCTATGAAAGAAACAGTGATGAGAAGGAAAACCCTGACATGGAGCCATGCTGTCCTCTGACACCATCAATCTGCTCCCAGGCTCACATCCTTCCTCCTTCACTTTGCTTTCCTCTTCCTTACACTGGAGTGCAGGGTTGATCCATGGGGAGCTGCAGTGTGGGAGGCAGAGGGACAAGTGAGGGCTTTGCCCTGTGCAGGAGAAACAGTGGCATTGTAGAAGGACATTAGCGGTGCTTCTTGTCTCCTGGCTTTCCTCTGCGAGTAACTTCCAGGGAAATTGAACCCGACTCCGCTCCATTAGCCACTAACCTCTCGTCCGCTGGGCCTGTCTTTTGCATTAGGATGGAGCAGAGCTGCTTTGCGCACTGCTGTCAGGGTCTGAATCAGCTTTGATAAAAGACCAAGTGTTGGAATGAGAGGAAGTATTTACCTAAAGTTGTTTTCAATTTCCTGAGCTTGCTGTATCCATTCTCCTTCACTTTTGCACTCCAAAACAATTGGTCTTCTGGGGGAGCCTTGCTTCATTATTTTTGCTTCCCCCAGTGCAGTTGACACTTAGACTGGGTTTCCCAATGCTCCCAGCTCTGATTCATTAACTTCAAGGTTCATACAAAGCCACTGCGGGTTTCCCGGCTGCTTGTGCAGAGATATACGCCTGCCCTGGCACTGCAGAGTTTGGTTTTCTTAGACAGAGCTGTGCCACAGCTCTGCCTGCCTCACAACATCTGGTCGGCTCTGGGCTGGATCCAAGATTTTGGGGTTTCCAGCTCACCCTTTATGGTGTTCACACTACATATGTTGACTGGCTGTCCCAGGTTGGTGGCAGCTTGGGCCTGAACTGCATCTGCCAAAGGTGAAGAGAAAGACTTTCCTTAGTGATGTGTGTGGAAATAGGTGTTGGAGGATTAATGGGAACCCTCTGCCTGGCAGAGGTGAGGGGGAGGCAGGAGGAGGGTGAGTTTTGGGGTAGATGGAAGAGCCCAGCTGTGCAGTGAGGCTGAAGGCATTCAGCAGTAGCTTCTCACTAAACTGTTTAATGGTAAATCTAAATGCAAATCAGTGCTCTGGCTTATCAGTCCCACGCGTGCCAATGCACCATGGCGAGCACCTCGGTGCCCAAGTAATTAACTGAGTATACAATGCCTGAGCTTGGTTTTAATAGAGGGAGGTTTTCTGATCAGCAAGGGGCCAAGGGACTAGCTGTTGGGAGCAGAGGAGCTTTTCTTCAGAGCCCCAGCCTTGTGATGGAGGACGTTGTGCTCTGATGATTTCATGCACGAAAATCTCACCCTTATTTTTCCACCTCGATGAGAAGATTTTGAGTGTTCAGTCTAAGAACCTCTTTACTACAGCTAAAGCTTTGTACTGCTCTGGCTGTGCTGAGAGCCTGTAGCAATGCTCTGCACCAGGGATTTCCCAGGTTCACCAAAACAGTTTCCAAAGCGGCTCTCCTGGTGTAGGCACATCTCTATCCTGAGCAAAACCCATTTCCCACAGGCTGCTGTGGGAATTCTTAGGCTTGCAAGATACTGGGGAATAGTGCTGCAGGGGTGGAGGCTTTTTGTTGTCTTATTTGTAGCAATGTCTTCTTAAATTAACTTCTCTTTTCCACCCAGGCTCTGCAGGAACCAAGATAACAGCAAAAAAACAGGCTAGCAGAGATGACCATCTCTGCAGACTCCAATGGCACTGAACACAACCCATTAAAAAGCAGCTCCAAACAAGGGAGAAAAAGGCCAGCAACAAACAAAAAACCAAACAACTGCTGGAAAGAAGGAAAACTTCTTCCTGTGAAATGCTTCTTGGCCGTGAAGTGCTTCTGCTGTGATAAAAAAGTTCCTCCATGAAGAAGGGTGCAGAGCCTGGTTAGCTCAGAGCCATTTCCCTTGTCATCTGAACAAAAGGTGAGAGGTTAGTTGAAAACACAAGGACAAGCGTGGGCAGCTTAACTGTGTGTCCATCACCTGCTGTCTTGTGCTCCCCTCCAGCAAAGCCTTCCCTCTGTGGGGTGTGCTGGAGAAGGGGTGGCCCCAAACTGTGCAAAACCTGGGTTTGCTCCATCCTCCCTTGGAAGCTCTGACCCAACCTCTGCAGGAGCTGCTGGTGGTCAGGCTCCCACCCCTGACACAGCCCAGCTCTGCTCAGTTGTTCTCACACAGCTCTGGGGCTAGGTTCCCACCACTGCAGCTGCATGGAGCCAGTTTGGCTTTGATGGGAGGGAGGCAACAATGAGCTCAGGCATTTTAGGGTTATGAAAATATAAAACCCTACCCAGATACTACTAACTTCTTTCTTACTTCCCTTGCTGCTACCAGTGCTAGGAGTTCATATTGTGCAGTGAGCCCCTTTGTTTTGTAGGAGACCAAGTGATTGAAAACAGCCATGATATTACTATGCATGGACAGTACATTTTTTCCATGTATTTTCATAACCCTTTTCCCAAAGGATCAAATGTGTCTTTATTCTATAACACCACAATGGGTTAGAGCAGCTCCTCGGGCAGGAATTGTTCTGCTCCATAGGCTACTTAATACTTCCTATAAACAAATACCAAATTAGGTAGGTAATACTCAATATTGCTGACCTTATTTGCAAAGTATGTGTAACTGCATCTCAGAGAGACAAGGGTGGAGATACCTGTTGTGAATGCGAGGTTGAAGATGACAAAATACTTGTGGGGTTTTGTTTTGTTCTGTTTTAGTTTTCGGAGTTGTTTGTTTGCTTTAGTTTTATTTTATTAAAAAACAAGGGTATGTGTATGTATAAAACTGCATTTTCTACGAAAGAAATTCAGGGAAGCTTTGATCTCAGACCTCTGTTGTACTTTAGGCATCTCTGGTACCTAAGCCAAAGTGTATCTAGTTGAGAAAGAAGTTTCACAATAATGCCATGGGGTATTTTTAAGTATGCCATGTCCATGCTTGCTTTTTGTCCCTAGACAACACTGTGTAATTTAAAAAATATTGTCTAAATTTGAGCCATGACATCAAGACTCCACAGCCAGAGCAGGACCCTTTGGTCCTTCACTGTCCCTGGCATGGGAGGTTTCCACTCTGCTTGCCCTTTGAGAATGGGCTGCTTGGGGCAGACTGGATACTGTGGGAGCCCTAGACCTTGCCTAGTCCATGGGCCCAGTGACAGATGCTGCCAAACTGTTACGGAGGTGACATTGTTCCACTATAAACCTGGCAGCCTCTGGGATATAGAGCAGCTGAGGACTCGGAAGGTCCATGACCAGGAAAGGAAAAAAAAACCCCACCAAAATCTCTCTGCCCCAGTATCCCATTTGTGTGAGAGTGTTCTGACCTTTCCTCACAAGGGCTCTGAAAGCTGATGTGAGTTTTTCTATTCCCCCATTGCTGCTTCTCTCAAGCAGCCCCCCTAAGACATTCTACTCTCATTGCCTTGCCTTGGAGGGATGTGGCTGCGCTTGCCTCAGCCCCTTGCAGTGCTCCATCTGAGTGGCATTTTGCAAAGGGATGGTCTGCAGACCATGTACTTCCACTTGCAGCAGTTCTTCCCACCCCCTTGTTTTGTTACCCTCCTTCCTGCTCTCCTCTCTGCTCAGAAAACATCTGTTTCCAGATGTTGTTCTTGAGTCTAATAAATGTAGCGAAAGGCCTTGAGTTAATATATTTACAATAGCTGGAGATGTCGGCTGCTAGTTAATGGCTCATTTGAGCACTCCAAGACCCCCTTGTTTCCTGCGGGGGGAGGGAGGGGGAAAGGAGAAGAACAGAAAGAAAAAGAGAACTGGGATGGGGTTTTTCTCCCCAGTAAATGGTCTGAAAAGGGGAAGGTTATTGGTGGGATTAAGCACATGGCCACCTCCAGGCAGTTGGCTTCAATTTCCAGTTAGTGACAGGAAGGACACATTATTTTTTTTAATGGAAGGTTGTGTTTAAAGTGAAGGAAGGTGAGGAAAGCCTGCTGCTGTTATCCATCTGTGGTGAAAACCTGCTGTAGAAACCCTGCTGGCTTGAATTGTGCTCACAGAAGTGAGAACCTCACCTGTGCCCAGATCTATCAATGTCTGGCCTGTGGCATGGAGTGGTTCATGACCACAGTACCTGCGTTGGGTCAAAGAGGGTTTATGGTCTATTGCAATGAGACCACATTGTGCCCTGTGAGGAATCCCCCACATATTCTCCTTTGTGAGCACTGTGTGTCTGTTGCAGAGCAGTGCTGGGCAAACTCTGTTAAGGTACTTTACCTGTGCATAAATGTCCCTGAGAAGGACAAAGTACCAGTGCCAGCTTGAGACTGACCAAGCTGGAGTCTTGCCACACCTGCTTGAACTGATCAATTGACCCAGTGCCATGTGCTTGATGTGAAACTTTTTCATTGTACAGAGGAGTTTCAGCTGCTTTGGAAGGTTATATACGAGTTCTGCTTGTTCAAGCTCATTCTGTGTTTGTGCTGAGGTCCTTAACCACCCTGGAGGACCTGTTAGAAGTGGCGGAAGTATGTGGTTACTGTCCTTGTAAGGAATTTCATCAACCTCCCCTACAGCCTCAAGCTCAGCGTATGGAGGGCATTCTAAGAGTCACCAGTCAGTGAAATCACTCCTGATTGCAAGTGAGTATCTGTTTCTACTCGACCAACTTTGAGAGTCACGGACTTGCCAGGAGGACTGGTTTCAGGCCAGCTGAAGGCTGGGCTGTGCTCAACTCAAGGAGCACTGAGATGATTCCACGTGCCAGGCCTGTCTCTGGAGGCAGCCTTTTTGTTGAGCAGTGCTGCAGATCCGATATGCGCAGTTGGCTCAGGTTTGTGTCTAAATTAGTCCATCTCTACTGGCACGGGATGACAGGGCTCCTTAATGCCTCATGGATGGAAAAATTACCCTCCTGCACATCTGCAGCTAAGGCTTCCGTGTTAAACCCGTCTGAGTGCGGCTCCCCAGCCTGCAGCAGCTCTGACATACCCTTTAAATGAGCTGATCAGCTGGAGAGGGGCTGGCGGGGAGGCAGGAAAAGGCACTTATAGAGTCATTCAGGCGATGCTCGTGTCTGGACAGCAGGATCTGTATCACAAATCAGCATCAAAGAGCAGAGAGCTCTCCCCAGCCAGTGTGGGGAAACGAGATGAAGACACCCAGCAGATTTCAATTTTTAGCTTAGAGGGTGCATTTTTATGATTTCAGTGCTTGGGTTGGTATAAAGGTGGGAGAGAGAGAGACAGCCTTAGGTGGAACTTTGTGTGACACAGGCAACTGTGTAGTCATCAGTACTTCAGTCCCAGTCTGTAGCTGCAGTCATCAGTAGCTGCAGTCATCAGTACTTCAGTCCTAGTCTGTAGGTAGTATACTGCAGCATTCTCTAGGACACTCAGCACCTGGTATTGCTAACTGGTATTTTCCCTAGTAGATCTCTGTTTCTCACTCTATCATCAGCCTCTAAGCATCTCCCTGTCATTTCTTGCTGTCCACTTATTTGCTGTGATTGCAGGTGGTATCTTGGGTAACTCTCATGGTTTACCTCTGGCAGAGCCACAGCCTCAAAGACTTCTTTCCCTTTTGTAAAGAAATAGGCTGCTAACACAGGGAGAGACCAGCCAGGAGGTAGGAGACCAGGGAGGCTACACCTCCTAAAGGAATAGACACCCTTTGTGTGCCGTGTCTGTGGGTTACACATCTCTGCCCCGCTCCTATGAAAAACTGTTGAAAGGCTACAGCCATCAGAAGGGTGTTTTCCATGCATGCCGGAACAGCAACGCAAATTTGAGTAGTGAGATGACAAGAAACCCACTAAAAGAAATAAAGAAAGGATTTCCTGCCTCAGAGACGCTAAAACCCCATTTTGGGAAGTGAGTGGCTGTGAAAGGCATGAGGCCATTTAAAGAATTGGGGCTGTGTGCTACTGTGCCCTCTGAGGGTTTGTCTGGTGGAGGAGAGACAGCTCGTGCTCGCATTAACCTGCTCCCAGAAGGTCTATTTCTTCAAGCCCTCTGAAACAGAGACCGAGCCAGAGATGGATATGAGTTTTCTCTGCCAGTTAATTTCCAGCACAGACTGCACGCAAAATCTTCATTTAAAACGTGTAAATGACAGCAAAAGAGCCACAAGGGAGCCAGACTTTAAGAGACCAATTTGTTGCCTGGGTTTTAATGACTGTGCGCCATGGTGTGCCCTGTGTTGCTTCGCTGCTGAGTGTGCTCACGGAGAGGATGAAAGACTGGACAGACACAGGCAGGGGCTCAGCAGAGCCTGCATGTCACCCTGGAGGATAAAATATTGTATGTTGTTCTCAAAAAAAATGGGAGAAGTGGTCCTCCCTTGCTCCTGAAGAACAGAAAGGCTTTGTTTCCCAGATGGATGGCTTGGAGCTGCCCTAAGGCACATTTTGGGGAGACTGCTCCCTGCCAAAGGGGGTTGTCCGTCTGGTGCCCGGTGGGACATGGAGATGATGGAAGTTCTGCTTCACTAGAGGGCCTCAGCAGATTAGTTCCTCTGAACACCCTTGGCAGGTTGTACCCCCAAATCAAGCCCCAGATGTTTCCCCCTTTGCACTGCAGCTTGCCTGCCTGGGGTGTTTCTCCCTGCTGCCCTTTGCTTGTTTCTTGCAAAGCCCTGAGCTCTTGTTTCCAGATGTTTGCCTCTGCTTCTCATCCTGCCTGACTGCTCTCCTCAAAGTATCGGGGTCCAAATACCCTGCTGCTGGTGCCTCAGGGTTGCCCCAGGATCTGCGTGGGGGACGCGACAGCCAGTTTGTACCATCCCATAAAGTGCTGTTGGCTGCCTGGAGGAAAGGAAGACGCAGGCTGGTGTGAGCCCAGCCTCTGCTTTACAATCTCTTTCCTGCCACTATAAATAACCTCGGCAAGAGTCACTTCAAAGGGAAGGGCTGGCGGCGGAGAGGTGGTTTGGGGACCGAGTGGGACAGGGGCGTCCCACTGCCCGATCCCACCCCGGCGCTTTGCATAAATAAATAAATCATGCAGCAAGGGAGAGGTGGAGAGAGAGGGCGAGCAGAGGAGGTTACTTTGGAAAGCCGCGCAGCTCGCTCATCCCAGCCCCGTAGTTCGGAGGGAGTGTGTCATGTTACAGGGGAGCCACGATCAGCCAGAGCACAACGTCGCCGGAGCAGCTGAGAATTACCGCTCTCTAATGGGGACTTTCATGTGCGAGCTCCTGGCCAGTCTGCGAAGGAACTGAAACTGACAGCTTAGAAAGAATCAAAAATCTACCAGCGAACCAAAAGACTGAAATACAGGAGGAAAAAAAACCCCAAACTTGATCAGATTATTTTTTTCCCTCTCGCACGCTTTGCTGCAGTTGGATCCCTTTTTTTTCTGCACCCCGTTTATGTGTGTGTGGTTTGTTTTTATTTTTTAAAGACCCCCCCCATCCACTTTTGTCATTATTGCTGTCACTTGTGATTTTCTGGCACTGGGATCCCACTGGACGTTCTTTTTCTATGCCTTCTGGATTGTGCTTCTTAGAGTAGGAGTGAAGCTTTATTTATTCTATTTATTTATTTATTGTTTCTCAGGACAGGGAGGGAATGTTGGAGGAGAAGAGCTGGAAAGGCGTCGACGAAGCAGCTTTTGACAGGGGGTGTGTGGCTCCCCCCAGGACCGGCGATGGGGAGAGATGCTGCCGCCTCCCTCTCCTGCTGGGCTCGGGGCTGCCCGGCGTCTCACTGCTTTCTCTGGTGCTGAGCCTCCTGCTGTACTTTCGGACCTCCGACCTGCAGTCCCGGGTGTCCCACTTGGAAGCGGACAGACCCACACAGCTCCCTGCCTGGCTCTCAGCAGACCAAATGGAGACAGCTATTTTGGGAAGAGTTGACCAACTGCTCAATGAGGTCGGTGTTCTTTCATTTTGCATGTATAGTTTGCAGTAACTATAAATTTTAGGCACATGTATGCTTGGGTAGTCATGTTATCCATTCTTTTCCTTTCCTTGAAAACATATCTCTGGACAAGTGATGCTGCTGCTAGGTTGAATTCCCTGTTCCTTCAGGTCCCTCCCAGCTCTCAAACTTGCTTGGCGCTTACTTCTCTCCTGTCAGCCTACGCTGTGCCTGAAGCCTGCATTTTGCAGAGGAAAACCTCATCCCTGGTCCTGGCAGGGAGGGCAGAACCTTCAGCCCTTCTGCTCAGGGGTCTTGCCTGCTTAAAGAGTTAGAATTAGAGCTAGAGTTTAAACCTGGGGATTCAGTGTGTGTTAGAGCCCCAGGAGAGGGACAGGCAAGGCATGTCGCAGCCAGCATGGCTACAGGAGGAGGTAATTGCAAACACACCGATGTTGTGATGGGCTGGCTTTGCTTCTACAGCTCTTGGCTCGGGAAAATGAGACACACTGGTATTGCCAGGATGGTTTCTGGTACTGCCAGAGCATCAGTGCAGAGCATATGGCTGTGTTATGCTCACTCAAGTCCTATCCAAACTCCACTGGACTCTGTGGACTCTCCTCTGAGGATGGGGGAATGCTCCTACTGGCTTCAGCAGGTCAAGAAAGAGGGCCCAAAAGTGCAGATTATTGTTGCTGACATCTTTTACTTTGCCGTGTTGATGCTGCTGGGGGCTGTCTGGGTTCCTCTGCTCTGGACGGGATGAGTATTCCTTGCCTTGCTGGGCTTTGAAGTGGTGTTGACATGTGTCAGGGAGCAGATGGTGGCTCATGTCTCTGAACTCTACAGACAGGTCCCCACTGACCTGTTCCCACAGCTCTAGGAGAGCCTTGGGGGTGAAATTCAGGGCTGGAGCCATTTCCACCCACCTCTCCTTTTTTCTGTTTACTCTAGCTTTGGCTTGAGTCATGCCGGAGAGATCCCTGGGGCTAGCCCAAAAACTGTTTGTGTCTAAAAAAAATCCCTCATGTGCTGCTATTGCCAAATGAGGTGAGGAAGGGCATGATCAGGGTGGTGGCTATTGGGACCTACCTAGGGCAGTGCTGCCTGGCACCTGGGGTGACCTGGACCCCCTCCTGCTTTCTAAGAGCAGTGAAAGTCTGTGGTGAGGAGTTTAAACCTACAGCTGACAGGCTTGGCTTCTGTTTATGGGTCTTGTGAGAGCAGTCCCTGGATCTGCTGGGGTATGCAGCCAAAAGCTGTGAACCTTGAGTTAGCAAACACTGCAGGAGATGAAGGATATAGTTTTGAGTTGCCTCTTTGCGTAAGAAATAAGGGGAAGAGAGGGTCCACGGGGCAATATCCCACTTAAAAAAGGGGTTTAGGGAGGCAGAAGCATTGCAAGTGACTGGATCTGTGCCCTGGATTCTCATGCAGGGACTCCTTCCCTGCCACCAGGCAGGGGATAACGTGCAGCAATCCCCCTGTTGCTGCTGGCATGAGTCTGCTGGGAAGTCGAAGTTTATCTCTACCAAGTGATTTGAGAAGTGCCACAGGATGCTTCCCGGGAGCGGTGCCTGGGGCCGGATGGCCCCCTGTGTCCTGCCGGCTCCCCTGGCAGTGGCACCTTTACGCCTTTTTATAGCTCGGCTTAGCGAGGAAGTGGGGCTGTCATGATGCCGTGTGCCTGGCAGCACCCCCTGTATTCTGAGCAGCCCCTCCTGTGCTCCTGGGGGTGGCCACAGTCCCCATGGCAGCCTGTGTGGGGAGCAGCTAGAGGACAGGACAGGAACGACTGCTTGAGGGGCCAGCACTTGCTCCTGAATACCACCAGGGTTACCAGCTCCATGCTGGGCCACAGCTTCAAAAGGAGCTTGGAAAAAAGTGCTGGAGACTGTGGAGGAGTAGGGATGCCTGGCCTACATCTCCTGTGCCTTTATACCTGTGAAGGTTCGATGCCCATGTGGGAGGAGGGCTCTGTCCCTCGGGGAGGAGACCCTGCCAACTCTGCTGCCCACTTCTGCTAAGCATCTAAACCTTCAGCGTCCACACTGAGCTAGAGGCCCTGGCTTGGACCAAGCGACTTGAGGTCCAGGGCAAGGGGCTTCTGGTTGACAGATGGTGGGGTGGCATATGAGGCTTTTGCTTAGGAAAGAAAAATCCTTCCAGTCCTCCTTTTCATTAAGTCTGGAGTGGGGCCCTGGACTGACTGGTGAGGGGCAAGGATGGAGAAAAACAGGGAAGATAAAGGGAACAGGGAAAGGATGGGTGAAAAAAAATAAGGCAAGCAAAATTAGTCATGCTGACCATGACTGGGGGAGAGGGGCTGCATATGAGCTTGCTGTGATGGACGTGAAAATGGGATATTCATCCCCCCAGCTCAGACCATCGCTGCCTCTCATTGCCACATCCTCGGAGTTTCCTGGTGTTTCAACCTTAATGGGTTTCACAGCTGCCAGCTCAGTGTTATCCATCACAAAATAAAACAGCAAAGCTTTAAAGAAACCCCAGCTTTAGAAAAAGCTGGTCAGAGAGGTGGGAGGGGAGGCACAGCACAGGAGCACACTTCTAGCTCTGGTGGCTGTGAAGATCAGCTGGAGGGATGTAAAGAAGTGAAGTCTGTGAGGGCTGATGCAGGAGCTCTTCGGTTATGCCCAAAACCCATACTGCTCCATGCTCTGAGCTGGAGTGGGTAATGCCCTCCAGTCTGGGCCATGTCTGTGCCCAGGTGTGCTCCAGATGCTCCCAAGGGTCTGCAAGGGACACCATACAGATTGAACTGAGAAGTGTAAATTGCCAAAGTGCTTTTAGAGTCCTTTCTTCTAGACATGCGAAAAATGAAGCAAAATGGCAGGGAGAACAGCTGGGTCGGTTTGCTTAAGATGTTAATTTTAAGGCAGCTGGTGGGGATGTTTTCTCGATCTTTGGAGTCTGATTTTCGAGCACCCGTGGCTGGCTGTGGCCATGTTTCCATCTCAGCTCAGGAGGAGCAAGGAGAGGGCGGCAGATACTTTCCCAGAAGCAGCCTGACCAGTGCTTCACTCGCTACTGTGTAAACCACTGCCTGGTGTAGGCGAATACCACAGGGGAATTTTCTACCAGACTCAAACTGACTAGGTTTTCTTATAAAAACATCTGTGCAGAATGGGCCAGACCAGGTAGTACAGGGAGAACTTTAACTCCATGGAGGAATTTGAATTCCTCTGCATTTATGAGACATCATAAAATCGTGCAAGGAGCACAAATAAACTCACTGCTGGCATTTGCAAGAGAGACAAAGCTTTCCAAAGAAGAAAACAAGTTCCTTTCTCATGCTGGGTAACATTTGGTGCTGTTTCATTTGCCAAAAACTCATCAGGGTGGAGAACAGGATGGATTCAGTGCTGCTGCTAGGGAAAAAAAAATCCCAGAACTTGTGAGCTTGTAGAGATAGAAATGTGTGTGTGTGATGCAACAGCAGGTAATCCTGTGCAGCCTGAGGAGAGATCAGCTGCCCCTCAGCCTTCTCAGGGTCTTGTGTTGAAGGTATTTGTTGTGGCTTTAGTGATTCTGAAGGGAACCGGGAATGTGCCTGTGAATGGAGAGGGAGCATTGATCCTCACTGCTTTCCTAATAGTCTAATTTCCCTGGAACTCTTTCCTTACTTATACAAGCAAAGGAGGGACATCAGAAAATTCGCTTTCCCTCCTGATTTGAAGCTTTTTCCGCCCTCCTCCTCTTATTCCATTTCTCAAAGTACACTGCTCAATTGTTTCATAGGGTCTGCAAGCTTGCTCTGAGCATCCCCTGCCTATATCTTTAGTTTAGCATTTTTCACCTCAAAATCAGGAGGTTTATTTTTTTCTTTAAGCTTTTCTGGTAGCTAAGTTCCATTTCCTTCCAGCTGCTTGCAGTCCCTGTAACTAGGTGGTGTTATTTCCAAGCTTTTTGCTCCATCTGGGAGGACTTTCTGTTTGCTTTTGCTCTGTGCCACATGGTCCCATGATCCCAGGAGCTGGGCCTTTAAGAAAAAACAGGGAAATTGGAGATAAAACAATAAGAGTTAACAAAACCACCCACCCTTGAAATCCTCTTGATGGTTGTAATAGATTATCTATTTAAGATGTGTTTCTTTTAGCTGTTGGAGATAGTGATGGGAAATGATTTCACCTCCCCGGGTGACTGCAAACAACTGGGAATGCTAAAGAGCTAATAATCTGCCCCTTTTGAAGAAGTGCCCTCCCTCTCACCTAATCTCAAGTGCCCATCCAAAATAGACAGGCACTTGCAAGGTTTATGAAACCACAGCCATGGTCCTCTAATGTTAGAAGACATCTTGCTTTTGCTGCTCTGTCCACCCATGGCACCTGTGTCCTGTCATGCGATGCATGGGTGAGTTAACAAAACCCATGGGAAAAGCCCTTGCTGACTTTACTGCCCATTCCCAGCACATGTTTCAGCACGACCCTCCTGGCCTTGCCTTCTTGCAGACAGGGTGTCTTTCCATTTGTTCGCACTCAGCCATGCAGGATGGCTCCCTAAATACAAAGAGGTGCAGGTGGAGGTGATCAGCTCTGGCAAAAGCTTTTTTCAGCCACTTGCTGTGGTATAGGGGGAAGGTGCAGCTGTTATGTCACTGGATAACGTGACAGATGAGAGCAAGCTGGCTCTGCTGACAAAGCAATCCTCTCCATAGGAAGTGTTTTCTACCTTTCTGGAAGGCAAGAGGTAGCCTATTGCTGCTCTTAATGTTCTGTGCTCCAGGTATCCCCCAGGTGAAAAAGCAAACCCCAGATCCCAGGAAGGAGATTGCAAACTAGATTCCCAGACCCTACCTTCTTTTAAAATTTTGTTCACAAACGCCAATTTTGCCCTAAAATTGAATGGTTTTCTGTTGCCTGGGAATGAAAGTTTTCTCTTGGAAATGCCATTTTTAGAGGGAAGTACATTTGGTTTGCTCTCCTGAGCAAAGCCGGCTTCTTGTGTTTGACCAAGCAATATTTTGGACAGTGGTAATGAGGGAAGGAGAAAAGGCTGGGAATTTGTTTTGTTTTACCATCTCAACCCAAAGTTGAGCTGAAGTCTCCAGAAGCTGAGGATTTTTTCTGTGGCAATCAGTGTTTGTTTAGTAGACTGTGCAGGAAACTGGACTCCAGGCGCTCCTAAATCCCTGGTAGGTTTTGCCCCTCACTAAAGGGGAGCAGTTCTGGGGCACCACTGCGCTTTGCACTCCCCAGGGATGTGCAGAGCTCTTGGGCTTGAGGGAGGCACAGGGGATGTGGGGAGAATGTTCAAGTGCCAGTGAATGCCTGATGGCTGCATGGTCATGGTGCACAGGGTTGTGCTCCCAGCCTGCCCAGCAGCACCCGCACCTCCCTTCTGAGGGGCCCCCATCCTTGAGAAGGCTATTTCAGTTGTCCTAGGTCTTCCCACTACCCTGACCCTGCAGATAAAGCTGCAGGGAAATGTTATCGGTCCTGTTCCGTTCTCGGTCATGCTCAAGTCCTGCTGGGTCATCACTTCCCTGTCCAGTTATGCCGCTCCTCTCCTTGTATGCCTGTGCAGCAACCCAGAGCCAAGGCTTCTTGCAGCTCACCCTGACTCAGCCATTCCCCCTTAGCCGCTCCAGCACCTCTGCACTTGGTGGGGCAGGGATCTGTTCCATGTTTCCTTGCAGATTTGTGTCCTGTAAAGGCCCCTGTCACAGCCAGGGTATTTGGACCCTCGCTGGCTAGGAAATGACTTTCTGCTCCCGCCTTTGTGAGCCATCACCCCTTCCTTGTCTGAGCCTGATTCTCAAACATGGGAACACCACTCAAATGAGGCAGTCTCACGCTGGAACGTTTTGGTTGGCACATGTGTAGATGGAAATGGGGCTGTGTATGTCTACATACCAGTGTGGGTATCCAAATAAAGGCTCCGCTGTACTGCTTGTGCCCATGTTTGACCTCTAGCCCAGTTAGAAGCCAGGCAGTGCTGCAGAGCAGAGCTGAGCCATCTGGGGGTGGCAGTTAGATGGGAATGTGCCCAAATGCGGAGAGTCACATATCTGTGCTTTTAAACTGAGAAGGTAAACACAGATGAAATGTTCTATGGGAACTGGCAGTTTTCCTCTCCTGAAACCCTCTCCTCACCCTGATGTCAAATCAACTTGCTATCAAAACATTTCAGTCTACCATGCAATAATAAAGCTCTGAAAATATTAGATTTCTAGTCAGTCACAACAACGCATACTCTTTTGACTTGCAGTGAGGCAGCCAGTCCATTCAAAGTGATAAAATGGAAATGTTCCAGCCAGTTCTGCCTTCCCTCATCCGAAGCAGAAACAAGTTGATTTACTTTTATCCTCGCTAAAAGAATTTTTCTCCAAACTGATGCCTTCTTGCAGAAAGATGCTCAATTACTTGTGAAAATAAAGCAATTTCCATACGACCTTGGGCATGGGCTTCTGCGTGTCGTACATAATGCTGTTTCTTTTGAAATGTGGGCTTACTTGTGAAGTCGTTCAAAAAATAGGAGGGTGTAACTGGGATGGGATGTTGGGCTAGAGGGTTAGGAGGGAAGAGGGAGTGACTCCGTAGCTCAGAAGCCCCAGCAGCTCAGCCTTCTCAAATCATTAACTAAGCGTGGTTTGCAGGCATTAATGAATAACTTATTTGGGTTGATTTGCATTTCCTTCACTAAATTACAGTTATTTTACAAAGGCTGTATGGGGTGGTGAGGATACTATCCCTGAAACCCGTTTTACTCAGGACATGGGTTAATTTTTTTGATGTTTCTAGTGAGGGAAGATGCACTGATCTCAGGTGGACTTTATTTGCCCTTTGAGAGATCCACAGATGGGCCCAGAGAGCAGGAGACTGACATGCTGGCACCATTAGAAATCCAAACTCAAATGAAATGAACATTCTGACAGAATTCCACCTTATGGAAGCTCTCGGTAGGCTTGTTGTGTTCTGCCCTTGGGGAAAAATTAAGTTTCACAGCATCTGAAGGTTTTAGGGGATGCTGTTGCCGTTTTCAGTTCATCTTCAGCCACAATCTTGCAGTGGGTACCTTCTGTCCGTTCAGGTGTATCCATGAGCATAAGGAGTCTGCTGCAGGGTGGAAGAGGACCTGCTTCAGATCTTCATTTTCTGCCCGCTGCGTGGGTCTTCTGAGAAATGTGGCTTTGTCACGAGGACAGTCACCAATTTATTTGCCACTGCTGGCTCTTGGTTTTGTAATGCCTGTCAGGAGGACCACATTTGGAGGCCATTACAAAACTCCCTCAGCCTGCTTTCAATCAAACCCCACATTTCTAGTTAAAGGCTATGAACTTTATTGCCTTTTTTCGTTCCCAAACTGTTCTGCCCTGTCTCTCCCATCTCTACTTGGGCAGCATCCCCTCCCAGTTCCACTTTTTTTGAAGCTTTTATTTCAATGGTATAAATGAATCCTTTTTCTGTTTTTCCTCTATTGGCAGAAATTGAAGTTCCACTTGCCAAGACATCGAGAAGTTCGAGACACACACCAGCGATGCAACTGCCCAGCAGGTAGGGATCTGGGATAGCTGGCACCTTGGAAGGACCTTTTTTGTCTACATCTTATTGAAGGTTTTTTTAATGCCGTCGCCTGTGTGAATGCAAAATTACGTGTACTTGTGTAACAGTGTGCTCAATGTATAAGAAATTGATATGGAGATGTCTGCAACAAGTCTGGTATGTAGATTGATAGCAGCATGTGACAGGAACAACAGGAAAAGTGATAGACATCCCAGTAGATGTCTAGATAGCCAATAATGAGAGAAGGATACATCTAGAGGGCAAATGTTCCCATTGATTTTGGATATTTGGATATATTCCCATTGATTTTGGTTTTGAAGTGGGCAGAGCAGCTCTTGGGAAGTGCATTGTTCTTGGCTGATTTTGGAAGGTTTGAGAATGTAGTCTAGATCCAACACCAAAGCTGAACAGCTGAATTTTGGTGAGCCAAAATACCTCTAGGGTAAGAAGGTTTGAATTCCTTGGTGTTCTACGACTATCTGAGGCATCTTGCAGAATAACAGCATTCTGCTCGAAGCAGCCATTTATGAGGAGGTTGAATGAAGTGGTCACTTGAGGTCCTACTCATGTAACATACAGAAACATTATGGGATTGCTTAATTACATTATGGTTTTAATCATGTTAATATCAAAAGCCTCTTTGATACACGTCTTCTGAAGTGGTTTCAATACAATAAGTGACAAATTGCTATGGAAAAAACATTTGTGAATGGCATTTCATTCCATGAGTATGAATCATTCGGCCTTCCTCATTGTCTTTTGATGCATTTGATGGTTTAGAAAAAAACAGAAAAGTGCCAGCTACCACTCACATCCAAAGTTGAAGTTTTGGGAGAGTTTGAATTTGTATATTTAAACTGGGTAACTGAAACTAATTTTGCAAAGAAGGTAGCAGGAAAAGTTGTGTCTGGGTGAGCACATGAAAGCAGCATTTCCATTTTCAGTGGTTTCTCCTTTGGTTTTGGTGCCTAGTGTGAGGTAATTGACAGTGTATGGTGGTGTGCTTATCAAAGGGTATTTAAATGTGGTCAACAGTGGGAGAAGGTGGATGAAATTACAAAGGGGTTGTCTTTGCTGTAGGTAAGGTCTCAAAATCATTGTATTTAGGCCTATAGGAGGTACAGTCTCTTGCCAGACTAAAATGCACTTGCAAGGCAGCAGCTTGTAAAAGCAAGAGTTAAAGCTGTACAGGTTTGTGGTGGAAAAGAACTAAAACCCAGGATCCAGACTTGTAGAACATTGCAAAAAGCCTGGGTTGACCAGTCCGGATCACGACTGTTGGACTTCCTTTTTAGTCCCAGAAAGAAATAACATGAGAAATTTTGGTTTAAATTTAAAAGATGGTACAAATGAAATGTTTTCTAAGTATCTGTTCTCTAAAGAACAGATCAAAACTGAGTTCAACTAATTTTAAAAAGCAATGTTTTCCCTTCAATGGAAACAAAAATCGTAGCCCTCCTCCATTTTTAAGTTCTTGCCTGGACTTGATGTGTAAATGCCATAAAACCACAGGAATGACTATCCTCCTGGTGTTTCTGAGCCACGTTGAAGAAGGAAACTTAGAACTTGAATGCAGAGCAGAGAAAAAAGTGATTCACTTATTTTTGAGGCCATCTGAATGTCACCTCCTACACCATTTGTATGATAGATGACTTGCTCAGGTATTTCAGCATCGAGATCATAATAACTGGTTACAGATATCCACTTCCCTTGGGAAGCTTTGGCAGCAGTCTGTGATGGATTTCTCATTACTTTTAGGTGCCCATTCATTCCATTAAGTTCATAGTACTGCTGAACAACAGTTTTGATTCAGGATGACAATAATAATAAATGTCTCATAAAGGTTGAGGCTTCCTTTTTACCTGTTAAACTTGCTTGCCTTCATCAGATATTCTACGGGTACAGGAACTATATATAAAATTCTCTCCCACCCTGTCAACTACTCTGTTGAGGGAAATTAAACCATGGACTAAAGCTGATGTTATGGCAGGTGAGGTTTTTATTGGCTTGGAGCAATACAGAAACAAAAGCACCTTCAGCCAGCTGTTGTCTCGTCTTAGACCCTTTGCTTCAGGGTATTTCCCTTTGCTCTCCAGGCTGATGCAATGCAGGCCACCTGACCATATTTCAGCATGGTCTCTATTCCAGCCTGAGACCTTGGGAATCCTTTTCCCCTGTCCATTTTTTCCCTTGTGTTTAAAATGCCTCAAGGACCAGACAACGTGACTGTTGCGGGAGACCAAGGTATTCAGAAGCGTCAAGATGTTGCAAGACTTGGCGCATGCCTGTTACTTCTCACTGGTCCACTTGACTGTCTATAAACACATCATGCTCCTCAGCAAAATAAATGTTTATCAGAAGTGACATTTGAGTTCATCCCTAATTGTGAACCAGGTCCCTGCACGGCAGAGAAGGGGAAAAGGAAGACAAGTTCATTTGCTGACCTATTCAGTGAGGATGTGGAGGTCCAGGGGAGTGTCACCCATTGCTGTAGAAGAGCTTCAGAACAGATGGGGTTGTGAACATAAATGGTTTGGAAAAGCTGGGAAAAGGAGAAAAAGAAGATTGTGAAGTGTGTGACTGTGCTGTGGCTATCTGAGAGCATGTGATAAGAACTCTAGGAATAACATGGTCAGGAAAACAGCACAGCTGTATTTATAGCAAACGATAAAGAAATATAAGTTTCCTTTGACTGGGAAACAGCTATTTCAGATCACTAGGGCTGGGTGTGACTACCTGTGAGATGTTGCTCCTTGGCATTGTATTTTTTGAGCTCTGAGGTCGCAATGGGCTTCTCCAGCAGTGTCTTGATGGGGAGGACACAGCCCTCAAGTTTAGCACAACCTGTCTGGGTAATTAATGACTTTGTTCCCTCCAATAGATAACCTGTGCCATTCTTTCTGTCCCCACTTACTGCTAGACTGATCTGGGACAAATTTGTGCAGGTTGGAGAACAGACCTGGGGAAGAGGTTGGGGAAGCCTCAATGACAGCAATAGCTGCACCCAGCTATTTTCCCAGCTCAGACCTTGTGATGGGACAGGACCAAGTGTAGGCAGGAAACTCAGCACAGGTTTTGGTCTGAGGTTATTGCATGCATGGATGTGACTTAGGGAGTTTTTCTGCAGCTGAGCAGATGCTTTTCCATATGGTGTGTGGATGTGGTCGGGAGCTACCTGTGGCTGGAGGATCCTCTTACAGCCAACTGACCTCCCTTGATTTCCTCCATGTAGTAAAAAAGTGCTGCAAGGGAAAAGCATTGTGTTTCAGGTTGACAGGGCAAAAAATCTAAGCTTTCCTGGTCTAATCTTGATCCAGTTGCAGATCCAGACTGTGTCTGCCTGGGCAGCCTCAAACAGCCGGGGATTATACCACAATCCCATCCCACAGCCTTCCTAGCGGAGGTGGGAGCTTGTGTATTTTGTATATTGTGTCTTTCTTTATAAGACCTTTCCTGTCTTACTCTCTTCAGCTCTGATTTTCACAGTCCCCACGTGGCTGTTTTTCACTCTGTTGGCTCTCTGCTTCGGTCTTCAATATCCCTTAAAAAAAAAAAAAAAAAAAAAAAAAAAAAAGGCTAGCTGCTTTCCCTCTGCCTCCACAATGCTTGTTTTGGTACGGTTTCTCCTTGGTCAGGTTGGGAGCCTGTGGTGCTGGAGGCGGTCAGCCATGCAAGCCAGGAAGCAGCTCAGAGGGATGCTGAATGACTTTTCCATCCCGCCCTGTGGCAGCACTTGGGGGCAGAGGAGGGACCTGAGCTGCAGGAGGAGGCAGCTCCCAGGGCTTGGCACTAGCAGTCAGAGGAAGGTTGTACATCTCTGCCACAAACCAATGTACCTTCTGTTACAGGGGCTTGGAGGATGGTGTGGGGCAACTGCAAGGATTTTGGCAGTGGCCAGGAACTGGGGTTTTCTCTGGAATGTCTTTGAGGCTTTGCAAAGGAATGTCCCCTGCATTTCTTCTCATACAGAATTTCACCCATGTTTCCTATCTGCCCCAGCTTGGGGCACAGTGAATGCTGCTTGGCAACTCTTCAGCTGCAATTGGCTTTCAAGAAATACCAACAGGAGATACTGCAACTCAAAATTGTTGCTGCTGTTCCCCTTCTTGCAGGAAGGCCTGCAGGAGCCAAGATGCACTGGTGGCCCTAGTTGCACCCAGAAGACATGTGCCACGTGGTGCACATGCTTGGTCCAGGCATTCTGTTTCCCCCTTGGCTACACCCATCCTGTGCTGTCCAGAGGCACACTGGCAGCTGCTGGAGGAGGCCAGCAAGAAATGGTGTAGGGCTGCAGTGGGGTGTTAGCTCACACCCAGGATGTGTCACCCACAGCCATCAGGGCCAGCTGATGGGAAGTCCAGGATTTCCCCCATCCTGACCCTTACCTGGCCACACAGACAGTTGGGGAGCGAGCAAAAAGTGCTGGAATAGGCAGAACCTGGGCTAGTGGATGAGGAGTTAATGGGGATAGTTGGAGCAAGGGGAGTCCCCTGGGCAGCATGGGCTGAGCCTTGGCCCTGCAGCAGACAGGCATGACGTTTTACCCAAGTGGATGCATCCGTTTCTAACTTGACATTTGTATCTTCTCCCCAAACATCTCTGTAGAGATGAGCCAAAAAGGGGGACAGTGCCCAAGTCCTGCCTTCTCCCCACATCCCAGCGGGGATGCTCCATCTCTTGCATGGTTATTTTCATGGCTTTTATATTTTCATGTCATGTTGGACATGATCCTTTTTCAGCTTGCTGGGGCTGCTTGGACAGATCATAGAACCATAGATTGGTCTGGGTTGGAAGGGACCTTAAAAGACTATCTAGTTCCACTCCCCTGCCACAGACAGGGACACCTTCACAGACAGGGACACCAGGTTGCTCCAAGCCCTGTCCAACCTGATCTTGAACATTTCCAGGGGTGTGGCATCCACAGCTTCTCTGGGAAACCGTGTCTTAATGCTGCTCAAGGGCTCCCATGAGATTAAAAACATGAACACATTGGTGACCTCCAAGAGGTGAAGGAGGTGTTAGGGATCCCTGGTGTGGGGTGAGTATGTGGAAAGGTCAACTCCAGATATTTGAACACCAGCAGCCACAAGCTGTGTCAGTGGCCCTGGCTCAGAGCCATGAGCAGCATGAGGTGGGAGGGTGCAATGAAACACCCTTGGCCCAGTGGCCCTGCTGTAAGGAGGTGCACTGAACTGGTTGAAATGCTATGGTTTTGTATTTCACTCCTTTTGAGGACAGTAAGTGAGTGTGGCTTTCTATGGTGACTCTGCAAAAGGTGTTTTCTGCTTTGAAAGTGGCTCAACGAAGCTTTTTGAAAAGCGCTAACAAAACAATTGGAAAAGAGGACTTCTGTCTCAAGCAGCTGCTCCTTGCCAAAAGCTCTCTGAATTGCGTTTTCCCTTGGAAGGACTAAGCCCTCGTGGGAGAGGGCCAGGTTCTGGAGGGAGCAGTGTCATGGGCATCTGGCACCACCGCAGCCACAGCAGCACATTGCCATGTCAGAAAATGGGATTCTCTGACACTCCATCCCCATAGTACATCTGGAAGAAAAATTGCAGCATAGTCATTGCTTAAATATTACCCTCCTTTTTTCTCCCTACTTTGTAAGACATCTTCTTGGGAAATCTATTATTCCCTGAAGTTTAGATATATTCCCCCATCCACATTTTTGGGCCCTCCAGCGTATACACACACTTCAGCCTGGAAAGTTGCTCATGCGCCCTGGGCTGCTGGCTGTATTTTGGGTTGGGATTTGTTTGGTTTAGACATACTGTTGTTTCATTTGTTTTGAAGATGCAAACCACACAATGAATTCCATGGATTCTGTGAGCAGTTATGAATAGATGGGGATGAACAATTCAGGAAAAAACCAAACACTTTGTTTGGTCGCTTAACTTTCTTTCTTTGAGCATGAAGGCTGCTGTGCTCTTAAACAACTGCCTGGAGTGTCTTGAGGAGTCACCCCCACCTTGGCTTTTGTCACTTGTAAGTTGCCACCTCCATGGCTGAGGGACAGGAAGAGGGAGAAAGGATGGTCCTTATACCTCTAAGCATCAACTCATCCGGCTTAGTCTGCTTTTGGGATTTAAACTGACTTTATTAAGGAGTATTTGATTGATTTTAATTAACCTGCTGTCGTCTCAGTGCAGACTAGGAGAGCTTGCATAAGCTATTAATACAGCTGTGAGCATGGCCTGTGCTGCAAAATGGCTGGAGGGCTTAGAGCATCCCTCTGGTGCTACCATGCCAATAGAGTAAGGATGGCAAACACCTTGGCTTTTCCCGCTTTATCCAAAATGTACTTAGAAACAGCCAAAGTATTGAAAAGGAAAGGTGCTCTGGCACAGTGGTGGACACAAATGCTCTGTAAAAGGGCAGCCTGTTTATTTACACCTGTCTACTTGTTCGTGTAATTCCCTCTTGCCATGCTCAGGCCTGCCTCCTGTACACCCCAGGCTCCCCTTTTTGTCTTTTATAGGCCTTCTTTTTTTAAACTTCGTACTTTTGGCTTTTTTATTTTAAACTGGCTGTGAGGTGGGAAGAATTTCCTCCAAAGACATGGAATTACTGTGGACTTTTCCTCTGGAGGCTGAGCTCTGCCCAAAGGTGCAAACAGGTTAACATTTATATACAGATGTGCATGATCCTGTTGATAAAAGCATTAACTTTAATGGTGCTTATATATGATAGCCCAAATGTTATATCCTAGCCTTGGATAAACCTTGATTGTTTGATACAGCCATTCTCCACGCAAAACCAGGGATAAACTAACCTATTCCTCAGGAAAAGGTATGGGGCAGAGAAAGCCAATGAGGATTAAATGCATGGGAAAGAGATTTTGAAGCAGACACTCACTGCTGTGTGCTCCAGCCAAAGCACAGATTGAGGCAGGAGAAAAGTGTTGTGGCTGTGCTGATTTTTATCAGGTAATGGTCTCCATGTGACCTTTAGTGTCCATGTCCAAATAACAAATCCAGTGGCACATGGCACCCCACATGCAGACTGGGGCCTGACAGATTGCCTGTGGGGCAGCATGTCGAGGCCTGCAGCAGGGAGCTTCTGCATATTTGATGGGTTTGTGTACAGATGTTTGGTAGAAGTGTTTACACCATTGCGTGCCTGTGCTTATAATGTATATGGTACATATGGGCATAAATCAGCGCCTTGACAAAGCAAGGCAAAAACATCCCAGCTGGCTGAGGAAAGCCGAAGAGCACATTGCACTGCTACTGTATGGCGACGGCTTTGATTCAGCACGAGCGTGCTACTGGGGTGGAGGATTTTTCCCAGGCCTGGGCTGTGTGCACATGGCCGGGCTGGTTTGCGTCAGCCGCTGACGCACATCCGGGCCCCGCGACGTGGGTCTCGCGTGTGCTGCCCATCCTGGCAGCTCTGCGGCGGCCGGAGGAATGAGGGCGAGTCGTATCGGCCGCCAGGCTCCACGGCGGGGCACGGCGCCCGGTGGCGGCCAAGCCCCTTGCGCAAAGCGTGGGCGCCCGCCAGCCGCCGAGGAGCACCGAAAATACCCAGAGTGGGCCAAAGGAGATGTTACAGGTGCCAAGTGGCTCACTCGGAAGCCATTTGCAAGGGGACTTTGCTCCGGTGCCAATGTTGGATGCTGCCGTGTGCTTGAGGACAATGGGGTGGTAAAAAGAGGGTTGCTGGCCTGGCCGGTGGCAGGATGGCTCTGTTTGGCATCCCTGTGGTGGGGCAGAGGGAAGTTTTGCAGTGGGGTGCAGAGGCCCATGAGGAGCCCTCCTCTCCAAGGTTTCTGCTTTCGGTGTGGTGATACCCGATTCCCTCTTGGCTCTTCCGGGCATCCGCCCACACCTTTGCCCTGTGGGGACCAAGGACCAGGCTGATCCGCCAGTGCCCAAGGGTGTCCCAGGACGCAGATCAACAGGAAGAGGGGAGGGGCAGCTTTCCTTCCCCTGGATCGCCTTTCAGCCCTTGTGCCAGGCTGGGGCTACAGGTACACTGATGGTTCAGGGGCAGAGGCAGCCTTTAAAAGGGAGAGGTTGCATCATGCGGGGCTGGGCTGGGCCTCGAGAGGCAAAAACCTCATCTGTTAAACACATACCACCCCCCCTCTGCCGGGGAACATTCAATCCTCTCTTTGATGGACGTCCAAGAAAATACTTCTTCCACATCCTAAACTTGTTAGCACCAGTTAATCATCTTAACCTTCTTCCCCTCCGAACACACACTCCAATGAGTTTCCCATCGCTGGCAGCTGTTAAAGACGCAGTGATGCTTTTTGTGCCAGCCTTCGCAGGCGAGCACACGGCCTTTAATTATTAAACCTGCAGCCTGTCCCCCAGGTGGGAGAGCCGAAACCCACATCTTGTGCTGAAGCCCCTTCAAAGTGACTGTGCGATGAGTCACTTTGAGGGTTTGATGCACTTGAAGCAGCTCTCCCCTTCCAGGAGCTGTATCAGGTGTCTGTCCCTCTGTGTACTGCCTCTTTGACATTCATAAGCATTGTGAAACAGAAGTCCTGGAAAACATTTGTTTGCATTAGAGTAATGCTCAAACATCCCAGATTAACGTTGCAGATTGCTAGCAGTGTGACAATCAGAGGGGTTGGAGAGATGTGTTCACATGTGGGGTCTGTGCCATGCACCTGGTAAGAGGAGGGGGATGTGACATGGCACCTGCTAACTGGGCATCTGCCCTCCATTGCATCTGGCTATTTCTGTCCTTTCCAATCTGGAAACCCCCTTGTTGCCCATCATGTGTCTTTGGTTTTCACCTCAAAGTAAGGCTGTGTTTCAGATAGATGCTAGGTGACTCCCTGATGCATCCATCCCCTCTTCAGTATCCAAGGCTCTGGTGGGGCAGTGATGAGCTGTTTGATGCTGTCTGCCTCTTGCACATAAGGGATTGGGTGGCAGCCTGCTTGCATGGCCTCCCCAGACCAATTCACCTCCTCACTCCCCAAACCAGGGCTGGGGTGATTACTGCTCTACTTGCCCATCCTGTTCTAGCCTGGCTGCTGAGATTCAGTATCTGTTTCTTCCTCATGCGATGTCTTGGGCGAGCAGCATCGCAGATGGGCTGTGCAAGCAGGCAGTCATTAAATCAGCGTATTCCCTGGTGGGGGCAGCTGATTAACAACACATGGGGGGCTGAGACACACGGGCAGTATCAATCTATCGCTTGCCTCACTCCTCTCCCTTAGGATGTCTGTTTTTTTTCTTTTTTGCTTTTCTTTTTTTCCTTTCTTTCAAAGAGAAGATGAAGATTATATCAGCTGAACTGGAATCTGAACTGACAGAGCTTTGTGCGAGGGACTTGTTTATTATGATTTGGTGTTGCTCCGGGCAGTGTGTGCGCCTCGCTGGGGACCACCCAGCTATCCCATCCACACCAGGCTCCCCCTGTGGGGTGGCTCAACCAGCAGCAGGTAGAGGACCTGCCAGGGGCTGCCTTGCCTTTGGGAAGGGGTGTTCCAGGGGCTGAACCTGGCACTGGAATGTGGCACTGGGTGGATGCAGCCAGATCCTGGTGGCTGCTCTTTTCTTGTCCTTCTCTTCTGTCATCTGCCGCTGCTGTCCAAGGGAGGAGATGTTGCTGGAGGCAACAGCAGCTGCTGGGAGTTGTGTGTCGGCCTTGTCCCTAACGGAGCTGAAGAACACAATGGGCTGGGATTTTTTAATCCTTTTTCTCATTTAGTTTTTAAATATTAGCTCCTTATTAGAGTGATTTTGGCAGCAAAGATGGAGTAATTATGTCTCCCAAAACAGCAGTCCTTGCCTACAGATTAACTTCCCCTTACACCCTACTATATATAAATGCCACTCAGATGAAAGGGGTTGAAACCCCAAAAGCACCCACAGAGCTTATGGGTCTGTGGCAGTGCCCTGGCCACAGCGAGGGAGCCACATGTCAGCTCCCTGCTCAACAGAGACTGGTGTACCTGGTTCTGACCTGTCTGAAACCCAGGGAAAAGCTGTGGTATTGTGAGGCTGTTTGCCATGCCCTGTGCAATGTGATTTAATGTGGGCTTAAAAACAGAAGGAGGGGAGAAGGGACAAGAAATGTGTTTTTTTCTAAAAGGTGTAGTCTCTTGTTTTGTAGTTTACCCCCAATTCTTGTGTGTGGTGATCTCTTGCTTATGGATGACCTGAGAGCTTATAGAAAATGCTTATTTTTCTGGGGAAGCCAGTGGAGATGGGGGTTATCAGATGTGGTTGTGAATATTTATGTCTCTGAATTCCAAAGCCATCCTGCATAGATCCCTATGCTCGGCTATTGTTCTAAACTGTATCTTAATGGGCAGGGTCCTGGAGTTTCTTGGGACAGTGATGGCAAGTGGCTCTCAGGCCCTTTAGGAAGGGAAGCTACAAACGTGCGATGCTTGGCTCAAGGGCTGGTGTGGCGCATGCACTATCTTTAGCCCCACATGGTTTGGCATGCATTCAGCCATTCCCCCCTCCTCCTCATGGATTTTCCCATGTGCCTTTCCTATGCAGCAAACTGTTGCAGACCTTGGTTCTCCTCTTTGCTCTCTTCTTTTCTAGAACAGTGAGGGATTCCTGTTTTGATAGAACTTGTCTCTTTAGCAGTGGCTGAGGAGCCTCAATAGTTTTTGCCAGGTGTACCATATGCCCCACGTACTTCAGAGAAACGTCTCTCTAAATGTAATGCCCTTTTCCCCTCGCGCCCTCAGGGCCTTTCCTTTTGTCTGGGAGGAAGAGCTTCAGAGTAACTGATGTCTAAACTTGCTTGGTTTTCTTCCGAGATATTTTTTCTCTGCTCTGTAGAGAGGGTAAAGTATTTATTTTCCATGTTCATTGTACTCTCTTTTTTTGAAGTTATAATGAGATCTCTCACTACCTTAAAAAATAACCACCTGTATGCATAAATAAGAAAAAAATCTCACCCTCTCGAACAAGGTGGAGGTCCTGACAGAACTTAACAAAGATACTGAGTCAAATTTGCGGTGTTGAGAAGATGAGAGAATACAGACCATGCTCCATGGGAGGCAGCAGTTGGTTGGGGTTACTTCTTTGCCTTTCCAGTTCGATGGCTCTCTCCATAGTGTGTGCTGTACATCTGGTGTTGGCACTGGAAGCAGCAGTGAAGGGATCAGCACGCTCAGTTCATTCTAGGTAAGGGAAGCCGGGAGTCCTTTATCCTTGTAAGCCAGCGCAGGGTGTCTCCATATGGGTGTGCTGCCCCAGCCTTTTTCTTATCGGGCACGGGGGTGGCCAAGCTAAGGCAACCTCTCCAGCTCGAGATGCACTAAAAAACATCAGCTAGATTTGGCTGAATGAATACTCTCCTTTTCCTGTGCCATAAAACACGCTGAGCAAACCCACTTAGCCTCGTAAACTCCATTGCATTTTTCCTTTTGAAAGGACTAGCATCAGCCCCACTCTCCTCCACATGCTCTGTTTGGAAACAAGGCGATACATCAGGAAGAGCCTGAAGGAAGAATTTATTGTGTCTCTAATTAGTCAGTTTGTTCCATCCTTGAAGGAGAGGATAACGAGCGACAGGGATGCATTGCCGGCCTCTGGAGGAAGAGCACTGTGGCTAGGCTCATGTCCAACTGCTGATAGGGTAATTAGTGGTAACTGGGAGCTATCAGTCATCTGGGGTGGAAAAATGTCTGGGCTAAAGGAAAGACCCTCCCAAACATTTTCATAACTCAAAAGGGTGTGAGACAGGGTCTGGAAGACAGTACTGGCAGTCCGTGAGGTATTTGAGGAAGGAGTCTATTAAAAGATAAATTGAATACAATGGTCTTTTGTTCGTCCCTGGGTAGGTGACAGAATTTGCTGTTATAAAAGTTGCAAAGTATTTTGGAAGGAGGAAGGAAGAAGAAAAGAGTTAGCAGATGGAAAAGAGAGAAGAATAACAAGAATTAGGGGGGAGAAAAAAGTAACAGTGGACTAGTTATTAAAATCAGCTGGTAATTGTAAAAATTATATAGGATTAAAATGAATTATGCAATTTGCCAAGTGAATAAAGTGTGCTGTTTGCATTTTAAGTGCGTAATCAGAGAATTTATTGAAATAATTATTAGCTATGGTAAGGTCCAACTTTCTACTTTTCCCAGACAACCACATTATGAGAGAGATTGTAATTTTCAGCAGGAAGTAAAAATGCCATGGATTTTGGTTTTTTCTTTATCCAGCCATGATTTACTTTGGCCAGTTTTTTCCCTGTGGTTCCTTCCTAATTCTGCAGCTCTCTAAGGAATAGGACTGGCCTCCAGGGCCTGGCCGAGTGCTGAAGAAGTGGCCAGCTCCTTGATGCAGGAATGACAGAGTCCTCTGAACAACCAGCTGCAAGTTTCAAACCAGTTTGGATCTCTCCAGAGCTTTCAGATGCCACATTCTTATTCCTGGCATGGAAAAGGATGTGTTAAGGGATGTAGGGTGGGGGTTCCAGAGAGATTATCAAACATCTGCCAAAGGGTAGGGTTTGTTGCAGTCGTAGCTTATTGCATTGGCATGTGTGTCATCAGACTAAGAGTTGTGAGGTGCTTCTGGAAATGTCCAGGTGTTTGAGGTGGACTTCAAAAACACAGAAGGAGGTGGAGAATTGGTGGAGTAGTGCCCCTGGAGAGCAGGAACTGGGTAAGAAGTTGAGGAAACTCAGCAGCCTGACAGGGAAAGGCATGATTTGAATTCATCCCAGTGCAAAGGAGCTACAGGAAGAGATCAGTTAAAGAAAATCATGAAGTCTTCAGCAAGCTGAAATTGAAGACAGGAGGAAAATAAAGCTGGAAGGATTTAAAATGAATGGGTATGCAAGATGAAAACCTGAGAGCCTAGGGTGAGGGGGGATTGTCAAAGACACCAAGAAAAGGCTGAAGTTGTTCATTATGAGTAGGAGGCGACCTTCCTCCTCACTGGAGCATGAGTGCCAGTCACATGAGACAGCAAGGACATCAACTTCTTAATGAAATCTCTGAGCCTTTGAGGGCTCATGGAGAACAAGTGACATGTCACAACACAAGGGCAAGGCAGAGGTGGTGACAGGGAGGAACTCATTTTCCCTCTATGAGTGAGACCCTGTGGATAAGATAAATAGACACCACATCTTCTGCCTTCACCAAGTTGCCTGCCATTGACTCCCGCAGTGAGCTGGAGAGGAGGTTGCTGTTTGAGAATTACAGTTTGAGAGGCAAAAAGGCCACTGAGGAGGAGCAGTGAGAACAACCAGAGGTCCAGAAAACATGGCCTCCACGGAGAGACTGGAAGAATTAGGTTTTGTTTAGTCTAAAGACAAGAGAAGACTGAGGAACAGGGCAGCAGACATCAAATACATGAGGTAACCGCAAAAAGGAGAGAAATTAAAAAAAATCTCTTCTTTGAGTTTGCTGTGCATCAGAGGTCATTGACTGACTTAAACAACAACACTGGAAATTTTGAGTAGTCTCTAAGAAAGATAATAAATATGGCCCTATGAATCAGGGCTTGGGTATTGCCTGGACTGGATCACTAGGGAAGCATGTGGTGTCGCTATCCCCAGAGGACAGCAACAGGTTAGAGAAATATTTGCCCAAATGGGCTAGGTACTGAATTTTTATTCCTTTGGTTGCTTTGAAGATGTTCCCTCCTCAGTTTCATGTCACTCTCATTTCGCAGGAATCCTTTAATCTCTGTTTGGTTTGCTCAGGGGAGGCAGAAGGGGAAGAGAAAGGGGGATAGTCAAGAGCAGTGGTTTTGGGCTGGTGGTTTGCTGGAGCCTGGGGGCACGCTGGCTCTTCGGCAGAAGGTGGTGGAGTGGAATGAGCTGGCCACCATAAGGTTTCAATTTACCGTCCAGGGGTCCACATGGTCCAATGTATCTACTGGAAAACATTGGGGGGGCCTTCCAGCATGAAAACCCACTGGGTGAGCTGACCCTGGGAGTTCTTCCCAGCCCAGATTTCTCTGCTTTCTGTGGTGCTAAGTGCTTCAGCATGGCAGGGACAAATGCGATTGTTTGCTGCTTGGGAAGAGCTTGCTGACCCATGGATGCCTGCCCAAAATGAGCATTGTGCTGCCCAGCATTGGCCATCTCACTGTCTCTCCCCTGGCAGTGCCAGAGGTGCTCTGTTTGTCCTGGGTGCAGCCAGCACTTTGTGGGCCATCTGCTCTTGGCTCTTTCCTGCCATTTGTTTTCACAAGGGGCTCTCCCAAATGTTTGTCAGAATATTTTTGCCTGTCTATTTTTGAGCACTTTTCTTTGAGTACTTTTGTGTGCCTAATGGCCTGGCTGCGGTTATGCCAAAGGCCCCGCTTACCCTTACCAGATTCTTCTGGCTCTGGAGGCTGACTGGCTCCCTTTTTCCGTATAGATTTTTTTTTTGAAACAAGCAGAGATGTTTGAAGATGCATTTGGGATGTGTGATTAAACTCCACTATCAGAGCCTCTCTTTTATTTTTGATACTACTGCCTAATCAAGTTAATTTTTCTATGAGGCTTTATCTTGGTGTCTTCTTTGGTCATAGCATCCTTTGGACTTTTTCTGGTGCTGTACTTGTGGTCTTCTGCTTGGCTTGGGCTGGTGTTGGTGGTGTGCTGGGATGCTCAGAGTGCCTGAGCAGTGACTTTTATCCTCAACAGCTGCTGATATTAACTGCAGAGTCTCAGTGATGTCATGGGTTTGATTTCAGGGGCGAGCTTGAATGACTGGCATAACCTGGTGCCTCAGCTTAGCGTTGGTCAGATTTTTTGGCAGTGAAGTCCTGATGGTCTGTTCACTGTCCAACATTTCTGCCATCCTTTGAAGAACCTCTTGCAAGGGTGTAGCTGAGAAGGGAATGTTTTGGGGATGGAGGGGCCTGGTCTTTTGCAAGGGCCTTGTGCTCTCTAGGGTGAGTTATACACTCAGATTGTCTGCCACTGCTGAGAAAACCTGAAGAAAAATTTCTGGAGCTTGTGCTTTAGGTAGTCAGCGTTGTTTAAAATTTGTCTTATTTTCAAGATTTTTTTTGTCTTTAATTCCACCTACAGCTAATAATACTGAATTATGGCAAGGCACATAGCATTTTTGCCTTTTGATTTGAAGTTCTCTCAGTTAATGTTCCCCCTGCCTCCCCTTGTATAATTTGCCCCCTGATGGAGGTAGGGACGATGGCTCTAGAAGAGGATGAGTACTCTGGATCTGTAGTGTGGAAACTGCAGCATGGCCACTGTTTAAACTAGGCCAAACCCATAATTTGTGCTCCATGCACCCAGCTGGGGTCTGCCTGCTCCAAAATGGGGTCATTCTGCACGGAGTGCCCACGGAGCCATGAATTAGGGGTGCTGTGCCACCCTGGATAAGGTCATGCTAAGGCCACTGACATTTTAATCAGCATTTCATAACTAATTACCTGGCCACAGCTGTCTTGTTGTCAATTAACATAGCCCTGAATGTCAGGAAGTAACTGTATCTCTCTAACTCCCTAAGGCTGGCTTCTGGGTCTGTGAAATGGCTGGATTTCCTCACAGGGATGGATTACATGTTTACATCTTCCCTGCTGCCAGAATGTGTTGTGAGGATGACCAAAGTAAGCAACAATAATGTCTTCGTATTCCCTCTCTGTCCTCCTCGTATTGTGTGTACTATAAAAGAGGAAAAAAACCCAGCCTTCTATGTGAGCTTTGGGAGCAGGCTGGAAGATACCCCCATTGCAGACACTGAATTGCCTGAATCCAAGAAATTAGAGAAAAAAGAATAAGCAACAGTGTTTGGGAGCCTTTTGAGAATGGACACTTTTCCAGACTTGAGGAAATGCCTGTAAGTGGATGGGATCATTTCAATGATCGTCTCAGTCCAGAGAGCATTGCTGTCTCAAGCTGGAGAATATCTCTGTCATCAGCAGAAGGCCTCTCACCAAACCTGCTCCTCTATGTCCAGCTTTTAACATCTCATATTCTGGAATATGAGACTCTCCAGATTAGGATAAATTTGACCCACTTGCAAAACTAAGCATGTCCTTTTCTGAGGCCAAAGAGGCTACAGTGTGGAGGGTGGATTTTTATCTCTCTGAGTGGGTAAAAGAAATGGAGCCATTGCAGTTTTGGTCAGCCACTGCTTTTAGTCAGTCACTGGTTGAACAAGTTGAAGAAGGTCAAGTGGGCAGAGGGCTCTGTGGCATGGCCTTGCTGTTCATCACAGGTGTGCTCCTTCTGTATGTACGATAAGGTGGACCTATCTATGGCTGCTCATTTGCTCACTTGGGCTAAGGAAAGGCAGAACTTCTTTAAGGAAATTTTCTGTCTGCATAAAAACCAGAGCAGCTGAGAAGGGACAGTGCAGATGGTGCTAATTTCCAGAGGCCATATGTTTGGAGGAACCTTGGGTACCCCTACAAGAATTCTTTGTTTTCTCAATGCTCGGTTTCAAAGGTACTCTGGAGGTCTCCTCTTTGCAGGAGACCATGGCTTCCTCCCACTCGTCCACTCCTGACACGTTTTCTCCGTCCCCTCCTCCATCCCCTGCTGCTCCACAAGCCTCGCAGCTGGATAAACAGCTCTTGCAGTCACTTACAGCCCTCCAGTGCCTTCCAGCGAGGCGCCGGCACGGAGAGATGCTTCCTGAGCAGCCCGCCGTGGGTGGATGGTCGTGCTGCAGCCCGCATGCCAGCATCGGCATCGCTCCGGTCCCAGCCAGATCAGGTTCAAAACACACAGGATCTGGAGGTGCTAATTACAAGTGTGGGTTCTCTGTCCGTGCAAAGATGAGGAATTTAGTGATCTGGAAGCTCTGGGTCTGTCTGCTGGCTGGGCTTAGCTATGGAATGGGCTTGGAAACATTCACAGTAGCTTTGATTGCTGCTCTGTGGACTTGTCCTTTCTCTGTTGACTGTTTATATGGAAGAGGGGATCTAGCTCATCTCCTATGCAGCACCACCTCTGTCTCACCTCAAAAGAGTCTGCTGCAAGGAGAGGAGGAACCCCCAATAGGTGGGATTTGTACTTGTGGCTGTCAGGATTGTTGGCTCCTGGTTGTTTGTGGACTCACCACCAAGACCTGGCCCATGTGAGGGCAAGCAGGCCTGTTTCCACATGGTTGCCCCAAACTGGCTGGGACTGCTAGAGACAGGTGACATAGGGACAAAATGCAGTGGTGGTGTAGTGACTCTGTTGCGGATCAGATGGCTTTTGTAAAGGGTCCCATGCAGTCTGGTCAACTTGTGGGTTTGTTTCCTTGGCTTACAGTGTTGTCAGCATCCCTATCCAGGCCAGAGCAGCTCTGCCAGAGCTTTGGCCAGGGCCAAGCCCACTGCACTGCCGATGGTTGGAGTAGTTTGAGAGTAGAGGTGCAAGTATCTCTGTCCTCCTTTACCCTTTCCTCACACACTTTTCTCTAATGTGCATTTATTTACTACTTGTATTAAGGACAGAGCCACTTTTAAAACCTCTTCTCTACCTTGTCATTTATCGCCATGACAGAATATCACCAAAGCATTTTGCTGAAGCTTTATTTTGCTTTGTAAAATCTCCTGTGCTTTGCAACTGCTTATCCAGCAGCACCTCCTCCCTCCCTGCTGTCTTTAGGACATCTTCCCTTCTCCTCCTCCTCCTTCTCCTCCAGCCCTTGCAAGATAATGTTGCTTTTGGAAATGACTCTGTCTGAGGGCTTCGCTTTCTCCTGGGTCACATGGACGATTCTGGCATGTGAATCTCAGTCCCTGGATGGTCTCTACTGATTGACTTATTGCAGCCAAGACTGTGTCCCTGCAGCTCACTGATGTGTGTTTACACAAGACAGTGCAGTCCCCCTTCACATAACCATTAATTTTATTAGGGGGCACATAACAGAGATGGATCTCCACTATTCCTCCTGCCTTTGATCTGTGTGGGGTGCATGGCCCAGAGCTGCCGGCATTGCTGATTTACTCCGCTCTGTGGACAGAGCTTCTCGAGCAAACAAGAGCTTATGTTTGCTCTCAGTGATATGGCAATACCATTACAGGCTGTGCTGCTGGCTGGTCGTGTTTGGGCTGGAAGGGCAGAGATGGCTCAGGGTTTGCATGTCCTTAAGTTTTTCTTTTAATATGAGCTCAACAGTTTGGTTCATGCAATCCATGAGTGCCCCAAGTCCATACAGACAGGTAGGCGGGTTATTAAGGGTCTGTAGTGCCGCTAATGGAAATAAAGTCCGTGTATTGGCAAGCTATAAGCACTGACCTTGTGACAGGGCACTGAGTCTGAAACAAAATCTCTCCAAAACAGTTCTCTCACAGAACTTTATTGTCATCCAAGCCAGACTCCAAAAACTCTCTTTTCCCCCCTTTCTTTATTTTCTCCCCGTCTGGCATACATTAGGATTCCTGCATCTGAGTCTGACGTTGCCCTCCTAAATTAACTCTCTCATCAGAAGCCCTTTTGTTGTTTAGACTTGGTGTACCAAGTAGGACAGTGACCTCAGCATCAGCACCGGTAGTGGGTGATTGCCAGGCCAAGCAAATCTGGGTCGCCCCTGGGCTCCTCTCCTAAATTTGATTGGAGTTGTTTTGAGTTGTTAAGCCTTCCAGCTGTGAGTGTTTACTTTAACTCTGTCAGCTGTCACGAAGGTGGTTACTATTTTTTGTATTTTAACCAAAAGTTACCCTCTGGAGGTAACTGCTTCTGATCAACCACAATTAACGCTGTGTCTAATAGTGGCATTTGACAGGGCAATTTTAGGTCACCAAACCTGGTATGAGAGAGTCATGCTAAGTGAGAGATTTCCAATGTGGAAAACGTTTGTTCATCCAAAGTCTCCAGTTTCTGTTGTGGACTTTCAGCCAGGGGCATTTTCAGGATGACGACATATTCCACAGGTGCTCACCGTGACATCCGCCTCCCATGCAAAGAGGAGGTTGCTGCCTGTTATCTGTCAGCTCGCCTGTTATACTGCTTAGCCTTACTTCTTGGCACTCTGTGTGAAGAAAAAAAAAAGAAAACAGAGTGTCTATAAAGTATGGAAAATGTAGAAACCCCTGACAGTTGTATGGTGTGTCTTGGTTCTCCCACAGAGAGGAAACCACAAAATAGTGAGTCCAGGGGTTTCTTTCCACACACACAATATCTGTCAGGATTTTGAGGAATTTTCTGGGAACTGATGAAAGAAATGTGCTGTTTAAGCCCTGATATATATTGTACAACTGTTCTGTATGAGGGAGATGCAGTGCTCCACACTGGTATGTTCCAAAAGAGCTTTCCAAAATAAAAGAAACCTAAAGGATTTGAGGGAATTTCTTCTAAGAGGGTAGATTTGCTTCTATGGGATCAGAGGCAGAAGAAAAGGGGGAAATTCGCTTGTATTAAAAGAGAAAAGGTACCTGATGTGTTTAAGAGCTGTAGTTTCCTTGTTAACTGTTTCACACCTTTGCAAGATCACTAATGCTGGTGGGAAATGGGTAGGAATTTTAGCAGTAAAAGGGCTCTTGCCTCCTCAGGTTCAACTTTCTCTACCCCCAGAGGGGGGCAGGATGTGAGGGCGAGTCATATGAGTAACAAGTCCCCCACTCTCATGTGTGCTGAAGGACCAAAACTGAGTGTGACAGTGTCAAGAGCCTGACTTGCATGTTCTTTCCAACACAGGGCTCTGCAGCACTGTCAGAGGCTGCAGTGCACTCACAGTGGTTATTAACAGCTGCTAATCGTGGGGATACCTTAATTAACAAGCAGGGAGCTGGTGAAAGTGCATCAGCAAATAGGTGCGGCCTGACGATCAAGCCCAAAAGATGGTGCAGTGTTTTTTCTAGCTCTTCTTGTTAGGATTTATTGCATTAAAAATTTAATTATTTTTTGTTTTTCTTCTCTCTTTCAGGTCCGCCTGTAAGTACCAAACCTCTGTGGTTTTAGAAGCTGTTGACAGAGTCTGTGGGGCATGAACTCTCAGCCTCCTGTCTGTGGTGTCTGTTGTGGTAGCCACCTTTGCAGTCCTGGCAGCCTGGGATATCCCAAACAGCAAGTACTGTGGGAGCTCAGGACCTGGACTGGGGTGGGATTGCTCTTGGCTGCAGCTCAGCCTCTGAGGGGGATATGGAGAGAGTGCAGGGATGGGGACATGGCCAATTCACACAGAGATCTGTGTGTTACCAGTTGGCCCCATACCCTCTGGGGGAACTGGCTGTATGTGCTTCACATGCATGGGATGCCACATGCTGAATGAGATGCGTTTGCAAAATAGGGAAAGATAGATCACAAACACATGGCAGGAGCTGAGCTGGAGGGACTTGTTCCCTGCTACTCACCGGGGCTGGCTGAACTGCTGGGCCTTCAAGTATAGCTGTGCAACTATCAATTTCAGAGGAAAAATTGTGTTGACAGCTTCCTTTTCAAATGTTAGCTAATGTAAAACCTCAGCGCAGACAATTTAGGCTTCAGAAAATAGCTAGGTTATTGCAGAAATTTTCTTGCAGCTGTTGTGAGACCCACAGTGAACCAGAAGAAGCAATGTAAGGACCGAAGCCATGTATCGATAGCTCTCAGGATTATAAAGAAATGCTGTATTGTCTCTAGCGCTGTCCTTCCAGAGGAAATGGTTTATATTTGTGTACAATAGAGGGACTATTCAGGTTTTCTGTGAAGGAACATGAGAAGTTAAGCATACGGTAGTCATCTTTTGTCTGTTCACGCAAAAATGTCTTAAACAGTTTGCAGATGATGTTCTGAGTAGTAGTTGCTGCACAACCTATTTTCTTTCCCCTTTCATCAGGCTGAAATGCTATAGACTGAACTCCCACAGATATACGAGCCCAGACCTGTTTAATGACAATAGTCTTCCAAAAAGTTGCACCTTCTAGGCCAAAAGGTCTGAAAGCATTTCACAGCTGGACGCCCTGATCCACACAAAACTTCAGTGATAGCTTATCCCAGGGGCTTCCACTTGACTGCTGAAGTGGATGTATTTCAGCATCAGCTGCAGCTTTTTGGGAGGAGAGCACTGCTCTGCAGGCGGCTGCAAGTGGAGTCCATCCATGGCTGTCCCTGCCACTTCAACCTGGGCAGCCCATATGTTGGCACTAAAGGGATGAGGTGGGCACAAAATTGGTAGTGGCATTGGCGTTTCCATCATTTCTGTGAGAAGTTAGAGAGAAATCAATAGATCAACACAGACGTCTTCTAGAGAGCAGTCAGTGCCTTTGCGGGGTGAGGAAGACGCACACTCCAGGCTTCCTCTGCAGCAATAAGGGTTAGAAACCTAATATTGTAATGAGAGATTGAAGCCTGGAAGAAGCACATGGGACCACCAGAGAAGTGCTGACATTATATGCTACCGTATCCTGGCTTGTTGCGACCCCTGAACTTGTCTCCACAAGCAGACTTCTAGGACAGGCTGTGAGGAATGCTACAGCCAGTGGAAATAACAAGAGGAAGTTGGGCAGACTGAGTGTTGTTAGCCAAAGTGGAATTTGTCTTGGGCTAGCAGGATCCTCATCTCATTCAAGACCTCTTGGGTTTCTGACCAGCTGGTGAGTGAGATCGGCTCAGTCACTGTAAGCAAGCGTTCACCTCTGAAGAGCCATGTGAGTCCTAGCTGTCACCACAGGAAATATTCCCCCCTGCCATATTTCTTGTGATTGATATGTAAATGATTTTATGAGCAACAATCGAGGCTCATGCCTAGCTAATTGTCATACACATTACTCTGGATAGCGACCCCAAAACGATGACCCCCCAACATCTCTCTCCCATTTTTACTTCCCAGCTTGCAAAAGACAGCACACTGTGTGACAGGGCTTAGCTCCCAGTGCTGGTGTTGGCTTGAGTGTGGAGATGGGCAGAAACACTTATTAAAAATGCACTGAGCTCTGCTTGCGGTCTAGGACAACAAGGACAAAAGCCAGGGAAATGGATGAGCAACACCACAGCAGCAGAAGGAATCTTCATGCGCTTCTCTTGGCCAGCCAATACTCCCACCCTTACTCTTGAAGTCAGTCAAGGCTTTGGTGAAGGCAAGGGCAACCCGCAGTCATGTAAGATATTTGATGAGATTGGGACTAAAAGGGGTGAAGGGAAGGAAGGAAATGATGAAATCGTGCAATAGTCCTTTTGCCGTCTGGACCACATCCTAAGCAAAAGATCCTCTCACGGACATTTTCTCTCCCATTTCTGATCATGCAACATTTCTGTGGCAACTGCATCAATTCCATACATGAAAAAATAATATTTAGCAGATGGATACTAAGGAAGAAAGTCAAAGCCCTGTAATTAGCTTGTTCTCCGTGGACTTGCAGATACCTTCAGAGCCCATGCAGAGAGCTGTGGGTAGAGTCGTGCCAAAAGGAGAGAAAACTTCACAAGCAAGAGATTAGGAAACCAAAGCAATCAGAGCTGATGGTCATAGAGCTGTGGAGAGTTTTTTTAACCATTCCATTTCCTAAACCCTTCCATGTGATTCCATCTCTTTATCAAGCCCTCCCTTCAGAGTTTGAGGCTAGCTTTTGCTGTTTTGGTGTATTTTGTTCCAAGGTTTCATAGAAAGGCCACTGCTTCTGGTAAATACTTCATTCGTTCTGTTTCATGCCCTCATTCTCTCTGTCTGGCTGTACTTTGATCAGGAGGCCCCCAGCATTCATAAGGTGGTGGAAGGTACACTTGCATAAAAAATGTGACGTGGAATAGAGTATTGCAAACAGGACATGGCTCATACAGAGTAGGGACCACAGGAACTTCGTAGGTCCAAACTTAAAGGGTAACATAATCCTCACAAACCCTCCTATGTGTGGAAAACACTACTTTTGAAGATGTCTTTGAGGGTCTGGTTGAAGAGGCATGGTGTGCGATGTTCTCGCTGATGAGACTTGCTAGTTGCAGCAGTATTTGGAAGGCCTAAGTCACCTTGGGACAAATGCAAAAATCTGTAATAACAGTATCTGCATCTGAGTTAGTCATGACTGAGGAAGGAGTGTGGGTTTTGGAATTAGAGCAGCATGATTTCCTGGTGATGGTTCCCTGGTCCCCAGGCTGGGGCTCACCTGGAGACTGCACAAGCTATAACAAGCAGTTTCCCAATGACAGAAATGTAAACTGTGCTGCTGGCTCTCCCGTGACTCAGGACAGAGGCTGCTGGTCACCTTTCATGCTTTTCTAACTCTGATGTGGGAGCTTCAGTCAACTTTGCATGATTTTGTAACCAACCTACATGGTATCATCCGCCCACGAGTGCTTTTTTCTGGCTCCCTGTCACAGACAACCTTTCCTTATAAACATCTGGCATTTATTTGCTGTCCTACTGGGAGCTCCCCTTTTGCTGTTATTGCTTGGAGGGCTGTAACTCTGCACAGTTACATACCAGACATGGTGCCGTCATGTACCACTCCAGGTACTCACAGAGACCTGACACAGCTCAGCTCTGACCTTGCACTCTTCCTGCTCATGCACCAGCCACAGCAGAGCCAGAAGAAGCTTTTACCTCAAAAACCTTGAGGGAAATCAGCCTGGGCTCAGCTCTGGAGGAAAGCAGCATTTAAGGGACTAAAAGCAGAGGAAAGCTCAGTGTTATGTTTTCCAGCAGGCACAAAGTAATCCCAGAGCCAGATGCAGACACCAGGAGTTTCGCTCACTGCCGGCACACAGAGATAGGCAAATATTAGCAGGACTGAGAACCCACCTAAAGCCCTAGAAGAAAGCAGTTCCCCATAATATATCATCAACAAAACTTAAAATCAAGCAGCTGTTTAGGGTTTCATCGATCTGCAAGGGGTGCTTTTGCAAAGCATATATGGCTCTTCAATTTATCACAACATGTGCTTCATGGAAAGGAATGGCCCCCCTACTGAACAGCCCCCCCAGCTCTGCAGAGGGAAGTGGCTAAACTTCCACCAAGGAATGGTTTGATGCCAAGGAATAATGTCTGAGTTTGGGATTCACAGCCTTTGTGTACACCCGGAAGAACAAACAGAGCTAAGTGCCTTCCCCTTCCAGAGATTTCAGATTATGTTCACACGCACTGGGACTGAACATGGGGGAAGGCACGAAGAGGTGGCACCAATGGGACTGGTGTCTCCAGCTGCAGAAACCAGAAAACCAGGTTTATGTCTACAGACACAGTTAGCCAAGGGCAGGAACACTGTTTTACATAAGGAAACCCCTAACATTGCTGGAAACAAAACTGAGGGATTATTATCACATAATTTTTGCAAAATACAGAGCAAAAGCTACATGGCTGCTGAAGCCATAATCATCAAGATCCTTTAGCAATGAGCTGCTATCTTCTAGATTTGCACAGCCTTCAGTTTTGGTAACCAGGAATGCAGAGGGGGTGTTTTGGTTTTTTTTTTTTTTTAATTGCATAGTATAATTTTACTCTAAGAGGGAGCCAACTGCCTTGTAGGTAAGTGAGTGTAGAAAATGGTCACTAGTGCTGTATTCATGTGTTTATGAAGCTCTGTCCTGAAGTGTCACCTGACCCAAAGTCATTCCCAAAACCACTGTTAGGATCGCTCACATGCTGACAGTGCTCTGGGAAGTATCTCAGAGGGGTAGAGGACACTGAAAACAGCTGCTCATATGTCTTCTTCCAGACGTGCTTTTTCCTGTGTCAGCTTGTGTTCTCACATTTTTCTCTTGCTTCTGGACAGGACAGTATTTTCAAGTCTAAGGGAATTGTGTTTTAAAGTGATAACTCTATAAATAAATAGCTAACACCCAGATGACTTTGGTCAAGAAAGAGAAAAACGTGACAGTTGGTTACTGCAGGAAGCCAGTTCCCAGGACCTGGATTTTACAAAGTGTTGGAGATTGGGATGATACTTTGTTTGACTGGAGACTCCTGTCATCATTTTGCTGCCTAAATTGCTGTATGTAATTTCTATTGTGAGATGTGGAGTTTGTCATATGTGGAAATGAACTGGTGGCTCACATGTATTCTAAAGACAGGTTCAGGCACATGCAAACACACTTTCCTCTCTTTAACTTTCTCTCTCCCTCTCAAAATCCCTGCACACTTGCACCACAATGTGAAATTGCTGTGACATAGTTCATTTGTGCTGTTTTATTACCTTGCTTTTGGCCCATTACCAATTGCTTTTGATTTTTGCCTTAATTGCCAGGGAGACAAAGGTGAGATGGGAATCCCTGGGCGGCCGGTAAGTCAAACCCTCTTTTGTGTGCCTTATATTCCCTATTTTCTTCCATCCCCCAGGGATGGGGTGGGGGTGTGTATGCTTTCAGGATAATCCTTGTGAGGACACCTTGTCAGGTGTCAGTGTGAGCAAAACTACTCCTGAGTCCCACACCTGAGGGGCTCCCCTGGTCTCAGCAGGTTGACCAGCCCTGCAAGCCACATACATGCGGGGGAGGTGTTTCCATTTCACCTGCTGTACTATCCAGGCCCACCTCTGGTTCAGCATCCCCCTGGTTGGGTGTCTCCTGCTGCCATGTCATGCACCAGCTGGGCTTGCTATCACTGGGTTTGCTAACACACACACTTGCCTGCCACTGGCAGCTACCCCTTCCAAATAACTCTGCCCTGAGTGAAGGGGGCCATCCTCTGCCTGGCTGAGTGCTGTATTTTGGAGCTGCTCCTTGCTCAGGAATCCCATGGTGAGGATGGGGAAGAGGATGGGCAGGAGCTGAGGCCACCCTGTTCATCCCAGCCCCATAGCCAGGGTTGTGGGGTGGGAGAGCGTGCCTTTGCCTTTGCTGCTGACGCCTGTGTTTGTCTCTCTCTCTCTCTCTGTCTTCCCTGCACCTTCTTGCATGTGGCTGTGACGGGTGCCACTGACCCAGGGACTAAAAGGGCAGTCTGGAGAGAAGGTGAGTCAGCTCCTCATAGCATGTAGCACCCCCAAACTGTCCCCTTCTAGGGCCAGCCCAAGCTCCCAGGTCACAGTCATGGCCACTGCAGCCAGCTTTGGGCTTCCACACCCCTGGGCTGCCCCATTTTCTGTGTCAGTGCAAGTATATTTCCCAAATTCCTTTCAGGCTAGTCATTCAGGCAGTCAGCCTCCAAAGATGCTGTGTTTCTTGTTTATGACAATTTACTAACAGCGTAAGAGCCAGTGGGCATACGCAGGGCTTCCCTCAAGGCTTCCTGGATTTTAACCATTGACTTTCTTTCCCACTGGCAGCTCTGCTTGCCCTAACCAACCTGGAGCTTCCCTCCACCTCTCAGGTTAGCCCAATACCTGGTGCAGGTGGGAACAAAGAATAAAGTGGCATGGCATGCTCCTATTTCTGACACAGTGGGACCTCTTCCTCCTGAGGAAAGCTGATGGTGCAGTTTAAGTCCGTGGGACTTAAATGCACAGACTATTTGCTGAGACCATCTCACAGTCTATTTGCTGTGCAGTGAGTTGGGATTTGTACCCACAAAGGAGTGCTGGTTTACAAAGCAATCCTACTACTGGGCCCTGTTTTGAAGTGTTTGGCATTTCAGTGTTAGTACGTTTTCTCCAGAGCTGCGAGTACCTCCCACCTGTGAGAGCAGGGAAATGGAGGTGTTTGGGATGCATGAATAACTAAACAACTGTGTAGAAATTAGGATTTTATCTGACAAGAGCGGTCATCCATGCACTACCATACGAGGTCCAGTTGCTCCTCTTCATAGCAGATGGAGAGAAAAACACAACAAGGAAGGGTAAAGTAGGATAGAGATTCTTTGTCCTTGTGTTCACTATTTGCTCAGTGGAGCCAACCAACATTATCCAACAGACCAGAATTTCCCACCTGAAGCCATTCTGCTTTTTCTCTGCATGTCCTTGCGTTTGTTTCTGGCCAAAGTTTTCATGAAGGGACAGCAGATACATGCAAACAAACAAGGGAAAAAAAATCACTCCTAGCTGCCCCTGCTTCTCCAAAGCCCTCCATGAGAGCCCTAAGTCCTTGGCAGGCCACAGCTTTGTTTTGCAGAGTGTTCTGCTTTCTTGCAGGCTGCTTGGTTTATGGGATGCTCTATCCCAAAGCTCCCCAGCCCTGGGTGCTTCTGGATCTGCCTCTCAGGAATACACCATGTTTTCCAAAGGGCATGTCCTGCCCATCACACACTGTGGGTGGCTAGGAACTGGAGAGGCAGCTGTTTTCTTTTTCAGCAAGCACTTTGCTTTGTTTTCATCCACATCTCAGCTGAGTTTGAGAAGTACACAGGCAAGGCATTTCTGGAGGCAACCAAATAAACTGCCCACAGCTCCCATTTCCCTGGAGCCCTGCACATCTCTCTTTCTTTTCCTTCCTCTGCAGGACACAATCCTCCTGGAACTCACAGGAAGGAAACAGAGTTTGAGGCCATCTTTCACACTTGCAATGGGGCAGAACCTCTGTTTTGCCAGAACGTGTTTTATGTGTTTATACTTCCCCTTGCTGTGCAGCTTCCATTTTCTAGCACATCTGAGCAGCTCTAAAGGACATATTTTCTCCCAAAGTGTGAGGCAGGAGCTGGGGGAGGCCGGAACAGCAGCTGCCCAATAAGCCCTGAAGGCCTCACACCTGAGGCACCCTCATTTAACCTCAGTCTTGACAGGAGTATAGTTGTCTTTGTGTTTTCCTCTCCTTTTCTCACTCTTTTTCCTCTGCTTTGTCTCTCTGCAGGGTGCTCCAGGAGAAGCTGGCATGTCTATCATTGGTCCCCGTGGTCCACCCGTAGGTGGCTTTTCTCTCTATTTTTGTCTGATGCAGGATGTGGACAAGTTACTGGGAAAGACTTAGGAGGGGCATTAAGATTCAGCATCAGCTGGAAAGAGCAAAAACCATATATAATGTGGTTCTCATGCTGAACCAACCTTGGTTTTATACTGCTATTATATACTATATATAATGAAATTATAGTTCGTACTCCAGAACAAATGAGGAAGCCTTGTCTCGGCAAGGAAACCAAACTCCTGCATTTTAAAGGAGGAAGCGTATTTCCTTCTTGCAACAGGGCTGCTATCACTTTTGGAGAAAATTTTCCCTCTACCTGGCTGATTTCAGCCTTTGGTTTAATCAGCAGGGAACAAGCCCCCTGATTTTACTGAAGACCAGGGTCAGAGCTAAGCTGGTGACTGGAGAGCTCACAAAGATGCGTAGTTCAGACATGTTTGTCACGTACCCAAAATCTTGGAAGCTCTTTCTCAGCACGGTTACTGCTATCTGGAGAGTCTCTTAGTTGGCTGGAGAAATGACAAAAGGCAGGATTTTGGAGCCTCTTCTAGCAAAAGTGTCTCTACAAGGTGCAAGAGGTCAGCCAGACAAAGCTTTTTGCAAGGACAGGGTCATAAAAAAAGACCAAAATGAAGGGTTGAAGTGTTTACGTGCCCTAAAATGCTGGATGCTTCTTGCACTGCGGTTCAGCCATCAAGCCTCTGCTTTTGTATGGGTGCAGCCAGACCTCTCCACTCCACCCCTGTACAGACTCCACCAGAGATTTCCATGAAAAAAGACCTGGAGATTCAATTCTCTCCCTCTCAGTGGGCACTTCCGATTTTGATTAACCTGTGAAGAGCATCGTCCTTGACCTGCAGAGAGGATGGGCTGCTGGCAACCTTTGTTTCATAGCAGAGGTCAAGTGAGAGAGACCCTAGGCAGTGCAAACACTTGGCTACATCTGGCTTTCCAATTAATTTTCCAAAAGCCCCATGACAAGTGTTTCTAATAAAAACCAGCTTTGCTGGTCTCCAGGGCCACCTGCCTGGGATTCTGGAGTTTGAGAAGTGACAGAACCAAAGGCCAGTACCCAAATGGGTCTCCCCAAGTGTTTTATGCCTAGCAGATGGTCCCTGGCCATGTACCTAGGCAAGGAGGAAGGGCTGGCAAGTCTCTCAAGCCAAGGGCTGAGCAAGACCACCCTGCTCCACAAACAGCAGATTTTGGAGGGTAAGTGCCCTGTTGCTTTTGCTATTTCTCACAAGCTCTGGCTCTCAGCCTTCTGAACAGTGTCATTATAGTAATCAGAGAAAAAAGCCATCAGTTCCTGTCTGTGTCGGTCCTGCAAAAGAGGCAGGCACCACTGTTTTCTTGAAGGACACATGCCTGGGCTGCAGGACAACTTTTGTCTGCTTTGGTGCTGCTGCCTTTGCTCTTGTTGGGAAAGTGCAGAACATGTTGCATCTTTAAAGCAGCAGAAAAATTAGATGGCAAATGATATCTAAAATGGGGTTTTGCCTACACCAATCAAAGCCCTGAGATGCCAGGACTGGCCCAACTCCATGCTTTCCCCCTGGAAAGCCTACTGTGAAGATGATACAGTTTCCTGGGGAGCTGGTGATAGGTCAAAAGGATGGCTGAGCACTGAAGACAAACACGGAAACCCTGGCCAAGGGGCCACTCGGAAAGATGTGGGATGACAAATAATTTCCAGATTTTTGTTTGGAGGTTAAAGTTTTCGCTTGAGCTCAGAGCTGCCTAGCTCCTGGCCAGAGAGGGACAGTGCGCCGATAGTGGCAGAAACAGACGGTCTCCATGATTTGGCAGCTCCCGGGATTACATACTGCATACAATCAACATTTTAAAAAGGAGACAAGGAAAACCAGCCACCCAACAAAAACAGACTCTTGGAATTGCTTGCTGCTGAACTGTTGTCTTGGCGTGATACTGTGCAAATCACTCTGCTGTCCTCCAAGGAGAAAGAAGCAACAGTCTGTAGTCTACAGAGGAAGCCAAATGGCACCGTTTCCAGGTTTTCTCCCTAATTCTTTTTTTAGCACTTCTTGTCAGGGAGGTGTCCAACAGGGAACCAAAATTAATGAATTGTGGCTAGGCTCTTCTTGCTTCTTGCCTTTTCAGAAGCCAGCGGTGGACAGATCCTTTAATTTATAGCCTATCTTCCCTTCTGGTCACTGGCCAACGCGACCAGGTGGTTTTGCGTGTATCTTACAAAGCAAAGCTGACCAAGTTCAACTTTGCAGAACTAAAGAAACAGTGCAAATGTGATTAGGTTCTGCTAACATTGTGTACAAAACCCAGAACTCTTCAGTGCAACATGAGGCATTTTGTGGTGGGGGCATCCCTCAAACCCTGCAAAGAGGCTATTTGGGCCCATCCTCTGCTGGGGTAAACCTTCACTGAGTCTCTCTGCAGACACAGGATGGCTGGAGATGTTACCTGAAGGTGAAGGTTCTCCCTCTGTCAGCATAGCTCTGATGTCTCTCCCAAAGGAATGTTGTTGCTTCACTGTGGCAAATCTCAGCCTTACAGCCCAGGAGGCCTGTGCCCCCCTTCCCTTCCCTCAGCACCACATGGGATCATTCTGGTTAAGGCAGAGATGCACCCTGTTTATGCCCAGCTCATTCCTAGGAAGCCCCTGCAGGACTCCAACAGTCCAATTATGGTAGCTCAAATTGCTGAAGAAAGCATTTTCTTACCCAAAATGAGAGAACACTTAAGGAAGCTGGGCATTCTGGCATCATAGCATAGCTTTCAGGGTAGGCAAGATGCCACAGTGGTCACTTGATGAGCGTGACACTGGATTTACCTCATCCAGCTGTTTCTATCTACATGAGTATGCTTCAAGATCTGCTGAAGTCTGGGCCATATGGGCCATATGCTTCCTGGCCTGGCTCATTACTTTTTTGGGAAACTGAAATTAAAAAATCCTTAATTGAGGTATCTTTACTGGATACCAACAAAGCTGTGGTAACAGTGACCTGGGATGTTACAGGTCCCAAAAACTGCAGAGCTATGAAAAATTAACAGCCAGGACATTTTCTTTTTTTTTTTTTTTTTTTTTTTTTTTTTTTTTTTTTTCCCCCAGTGTTTTTAAGTAGGGGATGAAGAAGCTGCCAAACACATCCCAAGCCAGAGTTTGCTGTACCTGATCCCAAACTGGTAGCCAATGCTAACTAGCCAGGAAGAGGCAGGGGGAAAACCTTGGTGCTCATGTTACTCTCATCACACTGCCTACCTCTCCTTTTTCTCTTAGCTCTCAGAGGATAAAAAAACAAAACAGAAGAGGAAAAACAAAATCATCTCCAGAATTATTTGTGAGGAAAATGAATGAGCTGAGGCATCAGATGAGGGGAGGAGGAGCAGAGGAATGGCTGTATTTAGACACCAGTGACCTGCAAGGCTTGTCTTGCACAGAACAGCACCCTGCATTAAACATCTCAGGTTTATGGCAGCAAGAATTGCCATAAAATGAGCTCAGCCTCTGGAATATGCTCCAAAAGCCTAACATATGGGCTAGGGACACCCATTTAATTAATGTAGAAACTTCAAGGAAACTGCTTGCAGTCCAAACTGGAGCTGCTCCAGCATTTTCTTGGCCCTGTACATATTGGAGTGGGGATGAGAGATTTCCCCTTCTTCCCAAGACACTTTCCCCTTGGAGGGGAATTTGATATCTCTTCAGAGAGTTGTAGGCTAACTGGTCAGAGGCTGGAGGAAAGGCTCTGTAGAGAGGACTTAGGGTCCATCAAAATTCATTTCAGTGCCTCTAAACTGCTGTCTCTGTTTCCTCCTTCCCAGGGACAGCCTGGAACAAGAGGTTTTCCTGGATTCCCGGTAAGCGTAACTCTTCATTTATGAGGTATGGATGTGTGATATTACTAGGAAGTCTCATAAGTGCTTGCTGTATCTCATAATTTTTTCCTGAAACCAGTGACCTGATCTGATCTCACTGGAAAAAGTAATTTTTTCTTCATTTGTTTTTCTACTTTTTTTATTTTTCTTTTAAATGATACTTAGGAAAAAAAAAAAACCAACCAAAAAAAAAAATCAAGCTCCCAAACCGCACAACTCTGAAAGGAAATTAATTTTAAAAAAGCCCCAAGTGTTAAAATAACATCATTAAAGCCAGATCTGTTGGGTAGAAGAAAACCATCCTAAGAAATACCCGCATCCCAAACAAAGAAAACAACCCCATAGGTAGGTGAAATTCCAGCTTTAATTGAGCTTTTAGGTGATATTACAAAAGCTGCAAGTGCCTGGGATCCAAAAGGGGCCCTGCCTCCTGAGGGTCAGCTGGGGACTGTGTTAGGCTGAGCACCCTGGTCATGCTAAAGGGAGAAGACATAAGACCTGAGGGGGAATTATTCTCCAGCACAGTTGCAACAGAAACTATGCCCAGGAGAGGACAAAGCAAATTCCATTTCAATCCTACAGTTGCTGGCAGCACTCTCTGAAGCACTGAGGCTGCTGAAGAACTCAAACAGTTGCTATTTATTCATATGCATTTATCCTGGACAACTAGGAAGTCTTAGGCAAACACAAACAGCCTCCACATCCCTGCTCCTGCCAGGCAGCTCAGCTGCTGCTCCAGGACCCTGGACGTGCCAGAGCAGATCTGCGGGGGAGACTCTCACGCCTGGAAAATGGGAGGAATTGGCAGCCTCTGAGCTGTCTGACTGGGCTCCACAGCTCTGCCCTTCGTGAAAAGGGGGGCTGTGAGCTGCCCCTGGGCTGAGGAGAAGCAGATCTCTCTAGGCCCTTGTGGTCTTTGGCTTTTGGAGGAGCAGAAAACAAATCAGTCCAGCTCATGAGAAAGTGCCGCGTGGGACAACTCTGCAAAGCCTGTTTCTCATCAAACAGTACCTTCAGCATGTGCTGAGCACTATGTCACCTCTTCCCTGGGACACTTTTATTATTCTATCATTTGCAAAAATTCCTCTTCCCCCAAAGGTGGGTGCCTTTTTAAAACAAAGCCTTGAGAAAACTGCTGATATTCAGCTAGTTTACCAAACACTGTAAAATTTTAAATTCTGAGGCTTTTTTGCAAATTGCCTATCAGTCCCTCCTTGCTTCCATTCTTGTGTCCTGCATTGCTGCTGAAATGTGCTGACAGTGAGCAGGTCCCTGCTGAAGCAATCTGAAACCTTGGCTGGTACTCAGTGGTCCAGGGACCTGCCAGGATGGGGCAGGAGAGCAGGGAGAGACACCTCACGTCACCCCAGTCCAAGCAGTCTTGTGGCACATAGTGCTTCGTGGGGCAGATGGACAGACACCCTGGGGAAAGCATTTCTCATCATTTTTCCTCTTTTATTTCAGGGCCCTATTGGCTTGGACGGCAAACCGGTAAGCAAACAACTTCTCTGCAGGCTTCCTGCCCTGCCTCCTGCTAGGTCCCTCTGTGCTCCCTGCCTGTGTGTTATACCATATGTTTTTAAGGAGATTATTTTGCAATGTCATGCACATGCATGGATTAAAAGAAAATTAGGAGGCTGGCAGGCAGGAGGATGCCACAGATGCCTTGGGGGAGATGCAGGAGTCAGGAGATTAAGGAAGGCACGGTATGGCCTATTCCTTTCTAGGCAAATCTATAAAATAGCACTTCACAAGTGCAGCAGCCTGGCTGCTGCGGGGAAAGCCTTAGCAGGCACTCCCACCCCAAATCAGACAGGCAGAGCAGATCCCCAAGGTATCAGCCCTTTGCCTTAGCCAACAGCTTCCTTCTCTTCGCTGCTGTGCTGAGAAGAGCTGCCATAGAAGAGGGAAGGATCCTAAAGACCTCTGTGAGACTTCCATGCTGTCCTTAGAGCTTTGTAGTAGTAACCTAAGTTCTTCCCATCATTTGGAGAGTTAGGCAAAAATGAGCTACTTCTCCATGGACCCAGTGGACATGAAACGGATAGTTCCATATAGCAGCCACATAACCAAGTTTCCCACCACACTCTTCCAGCTGTGCTGTAATGCAGAAGGAGCTGGTATCCATACCTCTGGCATCTAATTTCCTGCACCAGGACCCTGTTTTTGCCATGAGGAATGTCACCCCCAAGAGAGACACTGCAGCACATCTCTTGTAGTGCTCTGAGGGCACACACTTCACTCAGCAGAAGCTGCTTTGCCAGCCTGAGGGGGGCTTAACCATGACCCAGCCATGCCCTGCAGAGTCTTGGCACCCTGTGTTCTTCCCCCAGAGCTTTGTTCTGAGCATTTTGGGCAGCAGGGAGTGGTGTCCTGTTAGGTGTGTGAGCAACGCTCCACATGATCACTGTTGCATCCCCCTTTGGAGATGTGATGCTTTTGGGCACCTACCAAGGTAAGGGGGAAGTGGGTTAAGTCAACATCTTCTAGAGACTGCAGTGGCCAAAGCTGATGTGTGTTTCCTTTCTTTTGCAGGGCCATCCTGGACAGAAGGGAGAGATGGTAAAAATACATATGTTTGTCTGTGGGTGATGGGTTGGTTTGAAATGATGTTGCCTCAGCTGGAAACAAGCTCATGGGCAGGGTAGCAATCTTAGTTCAGCTGATGCATTAGCTGCATCCCTAATTCTGTAACTTCATAATAGTAGTGCTGGGATGCATGTCTGTAATTTTTGCATTATGGCTATCAGATTCATCATGTCACAACAGCAACTCTCTAGTTACACATGGGATGTGTTTTCCTTGCAGTTAGCAATTATGTTCTTTAAATATATTCTGGGAGCTGACATTTTTGTGGTTGGCCTCATAGCACAAGTAAAAGTTGATGGAAAGATTTCTGAATACCCATCTGGCAGCTTTCAACTTATCTAACAACAACCAAAAAAAGCATATTTTTTGTATTAAATGTGGTTTCTCCCCCCTCTTGAAGATCTGTTTCATGTGTGCATCATACTAAAATGCTTTTGGTTGAAAATGATAAACTTAGACTGCACTTGATGGAAGCCCAAATGCTGTCTTGTTCCTTTTGACATCTCTGATGATGAAATCCCAAATATGAGTATGTCAAGAGAGCAGCTCTGTAGTCACCTTCGCTCACTGAAGTGTTGAATGTTTTCTTCTGCTAATTCTGTAATTCTGTTTTCTGAGTCTGAGTGTCAGTATAGCCCTCTGGCAAGCACATGTTGAAGATCCCCCTCCCCACTCCCCTGTTGCACAATCCCAGCTCAGGCTTCAGTCCTGGCTGCTTCTGGTTCCATCCCAGTGCGTCGGCTGAGGAGACGCTCTGTCAGCTGAGGTCCTGGGAACAATAAGGGTGTGTTTTCCTGATGATTTTTCCCCTCTCCTTTTAATACTTCCCCTCTGTGGTTCAGCCAGAGCATGTGTGCATTTTCACTCCTCCAGAGTAACAAAGGGAACCCAGATCTCTCTTGGGAATTTTCTTCACAATCGTTTTTAAAAGCTCAGTTTTTTTCACCTCCTTGATATGCTGTCTTCTTGTCACTGTAAATGGAAAATCATCCTGTGTTAAAGTCTATGTTTCTTTAAAGGGTGCTACAGGTCCCAGGGGACAACCTGTAAGTATCTCATCCGTATGCTATCTCTCCCCCTAATCCTTTTCCCCTTGTATTCACTGAACTCCTTCATTTACTGAGGCCTTTTTTGGTCACTTTTGTTTTATAGGGACCTCCAGGGCAAAAAGGAGAAAAGGTAATTTCAACAGGAGCCATGTTAAAAAAGTAAATTAAAAGAGAGGAAGGGACTTGGTGGACTTGGTGCTGGTCGACCTGACTGTGAGTGAGGAGTACAGCAAGAACAGAGGGCTTGGGGGTTCGGAGACAGGAGGCAGGGTGCTTATCGGGTGTAAATTCGCATAACTGCTCTGAAGTTGATAGAGTCACAATGATTTACACCTTCTGTATCTGACCCTGCATGCCTATTTTGGTGCCCTCTGTTTGTGGTTTAAACTCTTTCCTTTTTAATCCCCGTCTCTCACAGGGTCAGTGTGCAGAGTACCCACACAGGGTAAGTCATTAGCGTTATTATCCTCTGTCCCGTGCCTTCCTGCATGCTAATCCTCCTTCGTTTGACTGGCTTTTTGTTGGAAGTAGAGATCATTTCATTAACAAGATGCATCATCTGGGCCCCAGGGCAGTGCTTGGCTGATTGATGTGTTTCACAGAAAAGGAGCAGATAAGGTTTTCCAGGAAGGATGTTAGATCTCCGGTCTGTTGCTGCCCACCAGAACTCACCCCTAGATAGCTGCTGTCAATTCTGCTTCCTGGAGACCTGTGCTTTGTGCTGGAGAGGGGAAGCTCCATGTTGTCACCCCAAAACCTAATGAAACCTGGGGTTTCTGGAGGAGTAGAGATCACCCACTCACGCCTTGTGCTGCTTCCACAGCCTCTGCTGTGATTGTGTGGCCAGGAGCAGTGTGGGGTTTGCAGGCTTGGAGGAAACTGTCATCATTGCTCCCTTTTTCTTCTCCCTCATGCTGGTGTCATCCCTGCATAGAGGCAAGGGGAAGGATTGTGCTCTCTGCCTGAGGGTAACCCTGCAGCCCCTGGCCATGGTGCTCTGTCAGGTCCCCAGTGAGTTGGTCCCCATGATGGTCCCCAAGCCTGGTGGACTTTCTGCCTGCAAGGAAGAGGCTGAGAGGGAGGGTTGATGCCAGCAACTGTTTAGTGAAAGCCGGTATGTTGCCCCACTTGCCTCTTCATCCTGGCCTGGCCAGCATGTGCTGCAGCCAAGAGCGGAGAGAGTACATCATGGGGTTTGAGGGGATTTAACCAGTTCTAAAAACAACCAGAGTGCTGAAAATCCACTGGAAATGCATTGGAACGACATCATATGAAGTGCCTGGAATTTGTAATCTGGGTGTACAGGGAGACAGGCTTAAGAGCTTTCTGTTTATTTTTGATGGTCCTCTGGATAATCAGCTGGGCTCTGGTCCCTGGCCCGGAGGGAGCAGGGTTGGAGCAGCAGAGCCACTGGAGAGAGAGCTCGGCTGGCAGCAAGGGAGAAGGAGGCCATGGGTATGTGCCAGTGCCCCGTGCAATAACAGCCCGTCAGCTGTGTTTATTTAGTGAGCTGGCTCACTAGATTGTTATGTTAAAAAGAAGCCAACAACACTGGTCACCCGAGCAGTGTCCTGAGTTCCTGTTACAGCCCTTGACTCTGACTGTCCCCAGTGCTCAAGGTGAAAAGCAGTGGCAGGACCCAAAGCAACACTGGGAAGGGAGCTGGTGCATCCCTGGAAGTAGCCTGGGCTCAGGCCTGGTGGCAAAGACACACCGGTCTGGTGGGTCAGGGTTGTAGGGTGACTGATGAGCTGCAGGGCTGTGACAGCGGGGAAAAGCCTCACATCCTAGCAATGTTTCCTTTGCTCTTATGGAGACACTTTTGGTCTCATGAGGCACCAAGCTCAACATTATAAAAAGCCCATGAGTTGTTTAAGGCATGCTCACAGGAAGGGTGACTGTCCTCAGATCAACTCAAGGACAGGCTGTCCTGAACTGCAAGTTCAGGGAGCCAGAGGCACAGATCAGCCAGCAGAGGTGCAGTTTTTTTTTCTTCCTCCCTGAATGAAAATTAGGATGGGACTTGTTGCAAAAATGTGACACTGCTGACCAAATTGCAATTTATTCTTGCTTTTCTGTTTGACAAGGTTCTTTGTCAGATGTTCTGGATGGGGAAATGAAAACAAGTATCCTGAAAAACCAGGGATGTTGTTTCAGTTTTGTTTCACATTTGTTTTCTTAGGAAGGAAGTACAAGGTTAGGGTATGTATCTTGGCTCTTGTAGTTTCCTGGTTTTTTGTCTGTATGAGTCTATATGGCCTGTGCTGCTGAGGGATGAGCCCAGGCATTGGAGCTGCCCATTTGGGGTGAGATGGCTGCTCAAGCTGCTCTGAAGTGCCACTCAGGGAAAAGTGGGGACCAGCCATGCTCCATTTACCCTGAGAAATGCTGTTTGTCTAACTGACCCCGTTTGTCTCATGTGTCTTCACTGTTCCCCAGGAATACCTAAGTACCACCCTTGCAGCCCTGCGCTCTAACCAGATCCTTACGCTGAAGGTTTGTGGGTAGTGGTCTGATGGGACCCAGTTCTGATGCAAAGGCTCAAGGATGTGGATCCAGTATTGCATGCTGCCTTCTGAAAAAACTTCCCACTGGGACATGGGGAGCAGGGCAAGAGTTGGGTGGGGAAGTGCCTTCAGGTTTCCTCTCTAAACTCTCCACTTGCACCTGAATCCATTGCAGGGTCTTGTCTTGCCTCTGTTTTCAGGACTACTTTTCTCCAGTTTCCTCCTTATCCTTTCCAGAATCCTCTCTCAACTTCTCTGTAAGCTGCATAATGTTTCAGATACCCTTTGGTGCTTGAGCAGCCAGGCAAAACCAGCTTAGCTGGCTCTCCTGAGCTGTGTGACCTCCTGCACTGTCTTTTAGAAAGAGGAAGTTTGCCTTTGGATTAAATCAGCCCAGCTGAATTTCCAGTAGCACTTCTTTTGGAGTGATAGCTTGTGGCTGTCTGGATTTGTGTGTTTGAACACAATCATCTGATCATGATGCTGCAATATTGGGTTACCACTTCTCTTTGCAAAAGGACTGGATCCTTGCCTTCACTGCGCACATGGACAATGCTAAAAGGGAATAAAATGTGCTGCTTAGAAGTGTATGGTTTCTGTGGAGGGAGACCTGTGGGCACACCTCTGGAATCTGAGTGCACAGCTCCTGTGGGGAAATGTCACACACTGGAAATGGGCACGTTTTTGTGCCTGAGCACAGAAAGCCTCTCTCACTTCTCCCTATGTAAATCAAGAGCAGCTTCAATGGAAAACTGATAGGAACAGGAAAGTGGATCAGGCCAGAGCAGCATTCCTGGGCCTGGAGCCGGCATGGTGGGTGCCAGGGTGACAGCAGCATGCATGCAAGTGGAAACTGGATACAGCAAAAGGATGAACAAATGCTCCTGAGCTTTAGTGCGTTTGATTTCTGTGTGTCCGGGTCAGCTTTGTGCCCTAAGGCAGCATTCCTGGCTATAAGCAGTCAGAGGGTGATGATACTGTTGAGCAAGGAAAAACAAAGCACAGGCTGCCAAGGCAATGCCCTGCTTAGGACTCCAGCTTCAAGGCCTAGTTCTTCTCTCTTGGTCATGGTGGTTGTGTCTGCCCTGCTAAGTGAACCACGCCAGGACCTGTGTTGACCCCAGCTAGCCTCTCTCCCCTCCCATCCACACCTGGAGGAAGGATGAGACCTGGAGATACACCAGGTTTCTTGTAAGGAGACTAGAAAACTGCACTTGGAAAACTTGGACAAAATTGTAATTTTGATAGTTGCCCCAAATCTGATGATGAGAAGTTAAGGTAAATGGTCCTATCACTGGAGACCCTAGAAGAACGAGTGAGGGGATGTCTTGCAGTAAACACTGCCGAAAGAGCTCAGCGGAGCTGGGTCAAAAATTCCCTGGGTAAGTGCTATTTCTGAGCAGAGGGAGGTGTAAAAGCCCTGTGCAGTGGGAACACTGGGACGGCGAGTGGCCACCCCACATCTGCCAGGCTGGCACCTGGCAAATGCCCCTGTGAGCAGCACGGAGGAACTCAGAGGTCTGCCAGCAGGTACCTGCACTCTGCCAGCTCTGCGCCACTCTCACACTGGGCTTTATTTTCATGGCAATCTCTCTGTTCCCCTCTTCTTTGTTCTCTCCCCTGGCTGCTCTCTGACTCTCGGTGCCCTAATGGCCTCCTTTGCCCTGCGACCTTCTGGTTTGATCTTCTTCAGCTGTTGCCTCTCCTCAATTCTGTGCGGCTGGCTCCACCTCCGGTCATAAAGAGACGCACTTTCCAGGTAGAATTCTCCTCCTTGTTGCCTGTTTCTAAGCTTATCCTGATGCTTGCAATTAATCAGCTTGCTACCTGTCTTTCTTCCCCTGCAGAGGGGTTTCCAAGAGTTTCAGGCAGAGCTGAGGGACTTTCTTTAAAGCGGAGGAAATCTTTGATGTGATAATGTTGCTAAAAAGAAATGCAGTGAAGCCAGTTTTTTAAACTAAAAGAAATGGGCCATGAAGCTGTTCTTGGGGCTGTCGACAAGCAGCCTCCTCCCTTAAGGAGTCAGTTCCTGCATATTCAATCTCCAGAAGAGGTTGGAAGCCTCTTGCTGAAATGCATCTAATGTCTGTGAAATTTAACTGAGATGAATGAATAGGCAAACGCTTCTTCTAAGGGTAAGTCTAGTCTGAGGCACTTGGGGAAATGTGTTTAAATAAGCTCTTAGAATGGTTTCATTAAATTGCATTAAATCTTTGTGTAAACCAAAGTTTATTTTGGTTTCCAGGGCCATAATTAATGTTTAGTTTATTTTGGGAATGAATTCATAAAGTGAATTACGGACTATGAATAGTGAATAAGAGTGTCCATAGTCAGAGTTCATGTGGCTTTTAATGAGCCCACTTTATGCTCCCTCATTCCATCAATTGGGATTAGCTTTCCGGTGTGGACAAACCGCTGCAATTACCCCTCTGAAGTGTGCTGGGCATTCTATTAAGTGGCTGGGTTTTGTCACCCTGCTGCCTGTCTAGACAGCTGGATGCTAGCAGGGAACTGGAGGGTGCAAGAGACCTTTACCATGATGTGCCTGGTCCTTGCCCGGCACAGGACAAATCCTGACCTTACCACTTGAGCCCATGGTTTCAGTTCAGTTCCTGTCGATTCAGCATTTGCACCACACAGAGCCCCATGGATTGCACTGTTTGCCCTTCAAAGTGACAGTCTGGAGAGCCAGGCCAAGGACTGACCTCTTGGGAAGGCTTTGAAAGCTGAAGTTCCTCTCCAGGATGAAGTGGGAAACTTGAATAGCTGCCCTACGTCCTGTCGTCAGCCAGGGCTGCAAATTCCCTCTGTCCGCAGAGGAAAACTTCACCGGAGAGTTTTGCCATGATCTGTTTTGCCTTTGCTGTATTCATTCTCTCAATGCAACAGGGTGTAATCTGCTCCTACAGATCTGCCAGCACCAGGCAATTCCAGGAGCCCGGCATATGAATACTAAGAAAAACAGTGAGGCTGCACAATGGATGTTAGTTCCAGCGCCTAGAAGAGAGGAAAATCCTGCTGCTAGCTCTGAGCGTATCAGCCGGAGTGCTATGCCCAAGGGCTGGAGCTTAACTGAGACATGGGTTGAGTGGGGTCCTGTGTGAGGAGGCTGAGCAATGCATTGCTGGGGCGTAGTCTGGGTGGCTGGCTGGTGTTTAAAAGAACTGAAAAATAGCTCCAGTTGACAGCTAAAAATATAGAATGACATCTGAGGAAAATGACACCTGATCTCCTACTTACTGTATCCACTTACTGTCCATTTAGCTCTGTGGGGGTCCTTTTGTGCTGAACACATTAATAAGACTATAATGATGTGGTAAGAACACTTTGTGTGTTTAGGGATCTGCAAGGACAGGCACTTGCCTAGAGAAAGCCTGCTGTGTCCAAGACAATAAAGTGAAGGTGATGCGAATGGGACTCTTCCAGCCACTCCATGTGCTGGGGCAGGGCTCCTGCTCTTCCCAGCTCCCTGTCCCCTGCCAGCACCCCTTTCCAGAGCCATGCTGCATTTTAGTGCCCTACAGCTGGAGCATGGACTGGGTTGGCAGAGCTAAGGAGGGAATAGAGGAGGGAGAGCCAAATTGAGATGGGCAAAGCCCCCTTTGCCTTCCCATGGTGCATCCATGCTTGGGGGTGCTGCAAGATGCAGCGAGGAGGGAGGAAAGTCTTTGAAGCTGGAATGAGAGGTCAAGGCAAGAGGAAATTTAGAAATACATTCCGGTTTCCTCCCAACATCTTCATTAGATGCAAATTACCTTCCATATTTAAAAGCTATGAGACATCCTATTTACAGGATGGTTGAGTAACACTGAGTATGGAGGATAAGGGAGCCTAGAAAAGAACCTACATTCCCTTGCAAGGGCCACAGGGTGAATGAAGGTCTACTTAAAAAACAGGGAAAAGCAAGTGCACCCATCCTGCCTGGCCCAGCAGGCTTCCCAGTGTGGGCTGCGGGTTGGGCAGTGAGGCACAGGAAAAGGGCTGTTGCGCCACAGATGACTGAGCTTCTTGTGAGCCTGGCCCTCGTGTTGGAAATTTTCTTTTAAATAGAGCTCATGGCAGAAACAGCGAAATTTGCAGCTTATTACTTTCATTTATCATTCTAAATAAAGCAAACATCCCTCTATCTGCATGTTTTACTAAAGGCAGCCAGGATAAACCACGCACTTGGTAGGAACACAGGCAGGGGACAGATTTCATGCATTTTCCTCCACTGTATAAGGCTGTGGAGAGGATAAATGCAGCGGAGACCCAACTGCACACCCATTGACTTTCAATTGAGAAACAGCTATGGTTGGTTTTTAGCTTCCCAGTGGATCCACCAAGGAAAGCTTTTCAAATTTAAATTGGATCACTAGCAGTAGGCTGTCATGGTATTTTATCTAGGGAGGTGAGCCTAATAGGCGAACAGCTTAGTACGGGTGCCACAGTGCCTCAGAAGCTCGCTGAATTCATCAGTTATAGATCAGCAGTCTGGTATTCAAACGTGGTGCTTCCAACCCACTGTCTCCTCAGCGCTGCTTGATGCCACGTCCAGGTCCTTTGGGCCAGATGACATTGCTGAGGCATGAGCCACAGCCACCGAATGGCTACTGTGCGGCCTGGGGAGGAACCGGCTCAAACGGCTCAGTTTCAGAGAGCTGAAAATGGCAGGTGGCTCAGCACACACTGCCTTGTTAAATCTTAGAAAAAACAGGCTCTGCCTGGCGTACATGGGCCTGCCTTGGGTGGGCTCCAGGAATGCCATGATGATCGTGTTATTTTCTTTTGGCTTTGTGGCATTTCTACTTTTGGTCCTTGGCAAACAGAGGGAGTGTTGTCCAATAAATATAGTATGGGGGAAAAATAGGCTGAGGTAAGACACTGTGGCTCTGCCTGGAAGTGCCAGTGTGGTCGCAGGAGGCTTTGCTTCACATGTGACTGTCAAGTGCTTTGGAAAGCCTTAGAGACTCAAGAGATGTCAGTCCTTGACACATAAATTTTACTGGACTGACTCAGTGAAGAAAAAGGTCTCTTTGGACTGCCCTGTCATCGCTAGGTCTCTTTAGAAGAGAGCTCTGATCAGGTGGCCTCAGATGTCTTTGCAAACCATAGGGTGCTGGCTCCTGCTTTCCAGGCTCTCCTTAGTAGGGCTCTCCATCACTCTTGGAAACTTCTCCTGGCAGTAACCTGGGACTTGTCTCTATCTCATCTGCTTCAGCCAGGCTGGCCTGCCTTGGGCCCTTGGGGTGGCAGTGTGAAGGGTTTGTTCTGCCAGCTGATAACTCTTGTTTTACAAACTGCAGGGTGAACAAGGACAAGCGGGGATCCAAGGTCCCCCGGGGCCCCCTGGTCCGCCAGGGCCTGCTGGACCAGCTGGACCCAAAGGAATCCCAGGACATCCTGGGCCAATTGGACCCCCTGTAAGTCCTTACCAAACCCCAAATCCTTCTGCTTCCCCTTCACCTAGGGCTCAGGCAGTTTCCTCTGGCCTCTGTTGCCTCTGGTGAAGCTGAAATAGCCACAGACAGGAGACCTGCAGAGAATGTGGATGTGTGGGGAGGAAGGAGTGGAGTGAGAGGGAAGGTGGAGATGTGCATTGGGCACTGCTGCTATCTAGACACACAGTGGGTGACAGCAGGCTCGTTTCCTCAGCCCCTGCAGATCGCCCCAGGGAGGAAGTAATATGTGGGGTGTAATTGTCATGCTCCCTGCCAGCCCCTTGAAGTCCTGTCCCTGTCCTAGTAAGCAGCCAGGGAGGGTGGGAACAGAAGCACCACTTATACAATAATACCATTGCTAAATGGCAGGGCACTGGACAGAAAATCCTGCTAATGTACCTCTCTCTTGCAACAGGGCAGAGCAGGAGAACCTGGGAAGCCTGGCAGAGATGGAAAGGTGGGTACCAGAAACCAGCTCCATTCCTGGGAGCTGCAGGGGGAGCCAGGGCATGCTGGCTCTGGAGCTTCCAAATCAAAGGAAAGCTCCAGAAAGGAGCTTCCATCTCAAAAGAGTTTTCAGGGCCTGCTAGCAGGACAAGTGGGTCTTGTCCATGGAAGCAAAAGCAGTTCTCCACACACAACACAGGGGTCAGGGATCCTGAAAACATCTCATCTCTCTCTGAGAAATCTTCATCTGTCTCGGAGGAGCCAAGGACAGGATGGCTAAACACTTGAATTGCCAAAACAGGCAACATCAAGGGTGGTACAGGCATCAGAGCATATCGAGAGTAGTTTTCCCCTCCTGCCTGCTCACATGCAGCTCCTGCATAGATATTTTGTTTATTTATATTTACACACACAGATATCTGGTATGCTTCATGGTTCATATCAGGTAAATTGTTTGGTTATTTCCCATTTAAAGACACAAGTGGTTTGTTTGTTAATATATTCTCTCCATTTAGCTTGCCAGAGGAAGCTGCAAATGCCTGATTTACTCCAGAGCTGCAGAGTGGGCTGGGAACAAGTTTCCCCAGCAAGGCAGAGAAACAGAAAATATTCTGGAACATAATACGTTAGGGCAAAGCAGCTTTTTGGTCTTCAGATTCAGCAAGATCAAACTGGGAGGGATGGAGCACTATGGGCATGAATTTATTTGGCTGTGTGGGCTAACATAGTATTCATTTACACAGAGGATACATTGGGGGTGTTTGAACTCAGCAGTGTGAATCTCTTAAGGGATGTTTCAAACCAAAGCAGTCAGCATCTCCCATCACCCTGCTGTCCATGTAATGTCTACATTTTTCAACCCCAGTGTCTGTTTTGATTTTATCCACAGGGCTTACCTGGGCCTCCTGGACCAAAGGTGAGAACTTCTCACTTCACTTAGAGGTGTAGAAAGATGATGAACAGAGGTGGGCTCTCCTGGCAAGGACAGATGTGTACATTTTGGTGGATGGAGGAGGGGTAAAAGAGGTTACATCAAATAGCTGAGAAAGATTTCTAACCCAGCTCAGCATTGCCTCCGGGGCCTGCCCGTGTGCTGACTCATGGGTTTTGTCCAGGCGACACGTCTGAGTTGCATCTTGACTGAGCCAGGCACGCCTCATCAGCCCATCTTGCAAAATTGTTTGCCACACACAGCTTTATTGGCTTCTTCCATTCTCAAAGCATTTCCCAGCGCTTCAGGAATGGATTTTGCAATGGTATTGTTAACTCTGCCACGGTTTCCCATTTATTCACTTGCCAAAGTGCAAGGGAGGGGATGGTTGTTGTTGTTTTTCAGCTGCAGCCACCCACCCTAATTTGTTTTTATCTGAGATATGTAGCCAGGGTGAGGAGATAGGACCCATGGAGCTGGGACACACAGCTGACATGTGTTACTTGGCTGCCAGGGTTTTCCTGCCAGGGCTCAGCCCAGTGCAGGTAGTGCTGACCTGTGGGTCTCAAGAGTTAGGAGCTCAGTGGAGTCACTCTGAGCACAAGGCAAATTTTTCCCATGGAATGCTCTCCCATCCCAGCAATACCCCAGGGAAAAGGGCAGAGATTTGTCCTTCTCAGGCCAAGCCTCCCTTTCTTTTGTCTTTTTGCCTTTTGCAGGGAGACGCTGGAATTCAGGGATACCCTGGCAGAAAGGTAAGAAGGGAAGCTCCAATGTGTCAAATGAATTAAGTGTACTGATGCTTTTGCAATCATGGCTGAAAATCTATGGACTACTCTGGAGCGTCCTGAGGTTCTCTGCTCGTGTTGGACATGGATCTACAACAGGCCATGGATCCACTGCTGTCACCCCTATAAGGGAACCCTGGGTTCAGAGGTATCTTTAACTCTCCAGCAGCTACAGAGCAGATGTCTTGCTGAGTGTGTGTGCCTCTCTACACCCACTTCCAGGCTGAAATGCACTTCCTGTGCATCCAGACCCAAACAGGAGGCTGGAAAGGGCCAAATCCCTGGCTATTGCTCTCTGAGATACAGGAAAGAGTCAATCCTGCTCCAGGTTAAAAGGCAGAAACTGCCAGTGCTCGAATGCCTTCAGCAGCAGCTGATTAACAGCAGGGTTGTCAAGCCCGGAGGGTGTAATGAAGAGACAGAAGGAGAGACAGGGGAAAGACACAAAGGAAGATCAAAGGGGAGAGAGGGAATGAAGAGATACTGCTAAAGAGATGTCAGCTGGAGAAGGGGAAGGTGAATGTTCCCAGCAGGAAGGAGTCCTGTGTCCCCTGTTATCTCCACATTGCTTTATGGGTGCTCTGCAAGCAAAATGGCAAGACCTGAGAGCTTTTTAATTAGCTCTGTATAAACTGAGAAGTTTTTGTTATGTCAGGAAGTGGAAATTATAGCCCCTGTAGACCACAGCCCACTCCTGCAGACAGACACAATTTATTGCCCGTTCTCCCAGTGAACCATTGGATTTTCCATTAGGAGCCCATCCTGTTCTGTGTGCGTGGGGCAAGCAGCTCTCAGCAGCGACCTCACAGTGAGGGCCTCTCCTACCAGTTCCTTTTACATGAAACAACTTGTCTGGCTAATTCACTTCCTGTATAGAGCCTGAATGGATCTTGGAAGGGTGAGCCCAAGGTCATGACCTTTCTCTGGGAAAGCTGGAAGGAATGGATGAAAGTAGGGGACCCAATCCTAACGGGAAGGGAAAAGAAGGCTAAATGTTGAGGAAAGTTGTTAACTCAGGATATGGGACTGCTCCCTTCACTCCATATATTTCACACACTGAGTATCATTCCTGATGCAGAGTGGTGCTCCTCTCTCAGAGAGACCTAGGGGTAGGCTGGTGTGTGTGTGAGACACCTCGATGTGGGACATCCCTCTCACACGTCTGCTGACCTTTCTGGCAATCCACAGCTCCTTTTCTTGCTGCTGTGTTTGCTTCTTGCACTGTTTTCTTTCTTCTCTTCCTCAGGGTGAGGTGGGTGAGTCAGGCCTGCCTGGTGCCCATGGCCTCCCTGGAGCCTCTGGCCCCAAGGTAACCCTTAAACTCAAGTCAGTGGGGGCATCTCCCAGGGGCAGATAAGTTGCACAAGCCTATCCTAAAGGGATGTCAGGGGCCAGGGGCTGGAGGCAGTTCTCTAGAGCCTGGAATCAACCATGTAGACAGGAACACTCGTTCCTGTGTGAGGGATCTGGGCAATTGTTGGCCAAGGTAATTCCATGCTGTCCTGAACCAGAACCTACACAGTCCCCCATCAAAGAAAAAAACTGACCCAGCCTTTAGAGGCTTTTGCAACAGGGCTGTGAAAATGAGGGTACTCTGGACCATGAAATGTTTTGGTGGTTTCTACACCCACGTCATGTAGAAAAGCATTAGTATGGGCAACCTCCAGCATTTACTCCAGAGACCTAAACTGCCTTTGCATTCCCTGGGAGGGGTACAGCCAGTGCTTGGCTGGTACCATGTTGCTGTCAGAAGAATTGGAGTGCTGGGGTTGCATTTATCGCACCCCTCTTTTGGCTACTTTCCCATTGTCCCTTGCTGTTACAATTGAACTGCTTGCTTGGTTTCTCTTTATGTTCACTGTCCCTCTCTCTGTTTCCCTCCTTTCTCTCTCCTTTGCTGGGCAGGGTGAAAAAGGGGATGCTGGCGTAAAGGTAGGCATGAAAAATATGTTTTTCTAATGCACAGTAGATCACCTGGGAGATACTGCTCCTTGGGCTGATGGATTGTAAGGGGAAGTGGGGTCTGAGGCAGCTCTGTGGGGTATTTGATGGAGTACACATCTGTGCTCTGATTAACCACAGACAGGCACTCCAAGCTCAGGCAATAAAAGCAGCCTTTATCCGTTTGGTGGAATTTGATTCTTACCAAAGGCATTTCTCTGACTATGAAGCTTGCTGGTGATTTGTTGCATCTCTCTATTTGATGGGCTAGGTTGGGGTTTCCTCATAAAATCTGGTTAGCTGACGCATCAAATCCATTCAAACTCTGCGATTCAGGCTGAGGTTTGGCTCCAGCTTTTCTGTCTGTTTCTGGACACTTCTTACAGGCTCATATGGTCTGTGCCCAGATGTTATCTATTTGACTGAAATTTACTGTACCCATATATTTAAAGTATATTACTCAATGTAGACTGTGCTTAAAACATTACAACATTGGCAAGTGTTCATGGCAGTCAGAGCACACTGTGTCATGCTATACATCTTAAACATTGTGAGGAAAGACTGGTCCTGTAATATTTGGAAAGGCATTAACAGTGACACGTACATTTCAAGTATTTAGTGTGTGGCATGCAGCTCATTTATCGTGCAGCACATACACTTTCTATATCTTTTCCATCTGGGTGGATTACTGTTTGAAGAGAGAAAAGGCCCCTTCAGAGTTTACCAGGGATGCTTTACTTGGAGTTTAAAGAAATGTTCTTTGGGAATGCAGGCTCTGGGCTCAGAGTAGCAGTGATTCTCTTCCTGCAAGAAAACAATACATTCTGGGAAATACTGCAGTGCATGTAGAGTCCAAAGGTTCCCTGTGTCCATCTCAACATCAGTGTAATTCCATCAAGAACAAAGGTATCACTCCTGTTTGTGCCAGTGTGAATGAAGGTGGAATTGCACCTTGAACTGATGTGTTCTGGGGGCTTGGAGTTTGCTGCTCTCTTGACAGCAGGTCTCCCAGTAAGCTGAATGGAAGGGCTGAAGTCACAGTGTAGCCTGGGAGGGAGAAAAGGCTGAAAGGAGAAGCTGTGTTTTGTCCCTTCTTAAACTCCAGTGTTTCACTGCTAGCAGACACCTGTTTTGCTCATGTGCATGTACAAGGACTAACCAGCCCTTCATCTGGGCTCTGGCAAAGGGGAAATCTCCAGGTATTGCAGTGATATCTCAGGGTCATCCCGCTCTTCCCTGACTCGGGGCCACCCTGGAGACATGGTCTTGCTACTTGGCCCTTTATTCATCCCACTTCAGGAAGAGTGGAGATGAAACCCACCACACTTTTTGTGATACTAAATTGCAGCTCCAGAGGGCCACCTCCCCAGTTCCAAAGCAGCACCTTCTTTCACACACAGACTTTCATTTGTTATTGTCAGGATCACTTTTCTTTTGACTTCCTTCCTTTTTGCTTAGAGGAGTTGAAAGGGAAGTGCAGACATACTCTTAAATCAGCAGCCAGACCTCACCCAGTAACAGCTCCTGAATGTCCGACAGCACATGCGTTTGTTGTCTTTGGAAATTGGTTCTCTCTGTTGTCCTCCCACCTAGGAGGATTGTTTGGGACTCTGGGAGACTTAATTCCTCCAACTTTGGATCCAGTTACCTGGACTAGACTTCACCTTCCCTTTGCCTTCAGAAGCCCTGAACAAACACTATGATTCACAGTTTAGCTGTAGTTGCCAATTTTGCATGGAAAATCACTGCTTTAGCTGGCAGTGAAGAATATTTCAGGCTTGAAGAGGCTTGCTAGTATCACACAGATACTACCAAGTCCATTTAACCACCTCTCCCCATCCAGTGGCAAATGCAGCACAACCTAGATTCTCTTAACTGTTTTCTTCTGTGGCGACCATTTGTACTCTGATCATGTAGGGATATAAATCTTTGTCCCGTAAAGGTCATTAGGCAGTGATTGTGATCACCTGGGCTGCTTAACTGAGCATTTGACTCGAGGTCCCCACCCTTTCACATTCAGCTTCACTTATGTTTTCCTACTTTTTTCCTGAAAAATCCATAGGATGAGGCTTTTTCTTATGCTCTGAGGAAGGAGCCATAAAGAAAGTGCCCACAGCCCTTCTCAAGAAACCCCTCATAATTCCTCTCTCACAGCAAAGAGCAAATATGAAGGGTGTCTGCTTTAATTGGTAGCTAATGAGCTGATTAGCCGAGGTATCACTGGCACCACACTGGGGATAAAGCTGCTCACACCATGTGCAGGAGAGTGTGAGGTCTCTGTGTGGAGGGGAGAGGTATAGCCTGGCTCTTTAAGATATTGGAGAGGCGTTTCCTAAATCAGCATGAAGCTCAGGAGAGCTGGGAGATGCTACTGGTTGCCTTCCTGAAGCCCCCTGGGAAGCTATGCTGGATGTTTTGCCTTTTGTACCCACCTTTGGTGATGTTTCCCAGCTCCTGGCTTGGCTGCGCCATTCCAGTTCTGCTTTTGGTGGGCAGCTGCTGCTGCCTGGCTACGGCACCCTGTGCAGCTCTGAGGACACCAGGGGATCACAAAGGGATCAGCCCAGCGGGTACTTGCTGTACTACAATGGCTTTCAAACGCATAAGGGTTTAAAGATGTTCTGGAGAGTTGTTTTTCCTGCTTTTTTTCCTGGCGCTGGGTTTCTTTCTGCTCCTCAGTAGCACGGTGTCACGTTTGTTGCTGCCCTCTTTAATTAGCTCTAGTGCCTGTGTGATCTCGCCGCTGCCGGGGGCTGTGCCAGCGTCGTCAGGAGACACAGTGCAGGGTGGTTGCTCTAAGTTGCCCCTCTGGGGGAGTCAGTCTGCTCCCTCTCACCGAGGGGGCTTTGCTTTTGCGGGGCTAATTAATTAAACAGCTCTTCAGGCGGGCAGTTCTTCCAGGAAAGTCTCTGGGATGGGGAATTACTGTCACAGGCTGGGCTGCCCTATGGGGATGGTCTCTGCAAGCAGGGTGGGTGTCTCCCAGTAGAAAGCATCGGTCTTGAGAGTGCAGCCCCCATTCTCCAGAGCAAAGCATTCCTAATTACTGCTGAAAATAGGGTAGTTAAGTAGGCTGTGTAGGGCAGGAGGAGCCCACACCAGGTCGTGTATATTATGGTATTAGAAGGTATTTTACAAAAATTTCACAGGATGCTGTAATTACAAAAATTCTTAAACAAACCCCCCCCCCCCCCCCCCAAAAAAAAGCATACACATATATCCCTGCTGAATAGCCCTCCAAGCAAGGACTAAACACCTAGAACAGAATGACAGCAGTATGCAGATTGCCTGAAGATGTTTTATTTTCCAGTTATCACCAGACAAAATTCATGCTAACAGCACAAAGCAACCCTTAAATTCTCTGCCTCTCCAGATAAGTTTGTTCATCCTATAGTCACTGCAGGCTGAGTGCTTCCCTGTGCCCTGAAGTATACTGTGACATGGGATGTGGTAGCAGGATACAGAGGCTGTGGCACTCTAGTGGGTCCTGCTGTAAGTAACAGGCTTGAGAAGTGCCACTGATGGGAAATGGCCCCACCTAGGACAGTCAGCTTGATGAGAGTCAGGTGGGGAAAATGGTGCTGATCTCACTCAGGAGGGTTTCTCATCACCTGTGCCCTGGCCACTCCTCACTGAGCCCTGGGAGGACTCATTTCCTGTCTCTTGCTATCTCTGTGTGTCTTGCTCTGCTTCCAGGGGGAGAGAGGCATGCCAGGGCTGCCAGGAAGACATGGCTCCAAGGTACCTTGTAACCAGAGGAGTGATGCTTGTTTGCCTGATCTCACCCATAGCACTCGACTGCCCCTGATGCACAGGGATTTGTGTGTGTCTGTTGGTCAGTGACTGTCCTCAGCTGAATTATTTATGCTTCTAAATTGCAAAATACTGGGCATAACTTACGAAGGCAATGATGGGAGAAGAAGTGTTTTACAGAGCAAATGGCATGCCCAGTCTGATGCTGACTTGCAACATCAGGATCTTAATGCTTTATGCCAGTGAGAGCAGCCAGTTGCTGGTGTTTGTAGGGAATTGGTAAATTGGGGGTCCCAGGTGGCTGCTGCAGATATGTGTTAGCCCAGCTGGGATAAGCAGGGCAGCCCAAGTGGGAACCTGGACTGCTGCAACGATGAATCAGGGTCAGTGTGTGAGCAACGCCGCATGTCTGCGCATTGCAGTTGAAGGGTAAATACTAGAAAATAGCATCATCTGCATTCGCTGCTGTTTGAAGGCTGAAAAATGAGTAACAGGCATCCCAAGGCACTGCAAAGGCCTAACCAAAGCCACTTGCTGCATGTTATCCCTTTCATGACTCTAGCCCGTATTCACTAAAACCTACTGACCCTGAGACAATCTGGAATGCTTTTTCCCCCCATTTATTGCATAGAATCCCTGATCTCCATCTTCTGTCCTTGTGTTTTTTAGCTTTTGTCCCCGATTTCTGTTTCAGAAAGCTGAGAGGTATGATCCTGCTGCTCTCTGGCTCCCCACTCCTCCTTGTTTGAACTTTTCCAAGCTCTTTTCACTTTGAACCTGGTTCCCAGTCCTGGTTCACTGCCTCATATGCTACATCCCAACCCCTCACAATTCCTGACTTCTAACACCACTTCACTCCCTCCCCTCTTCCTAGTTATCCCTCACACTTGCTTTTGTAACTGGACCTTTTCACCAGGACCTAACTAATCCTAACACAGGGTATACAGAGATTTCAGAGCAGACGGTTGACAGGGATAATCCGCTTTTTGCATCAGTGCTGTCGAGGGAAATGTGACAGTCCCTGTGGGAGCAGCTGCCTCCTGGGCTCCGAGGCACCTGTCTCAGATGACAGGGCAGGCTGGACTCCATGGTCCTGTGGCCCTGGCTTGCTCTGCACTGCAGAATGACACCTGAATTGCAATGCTTGGAAGTCTGTTTTTCTCCCTAAGGTGTCTGGCTTCAGAGCTTTCCTGAAAACATTTTATTGAAGGGTTTGTCATCTGTGATAGAAACAGAATGAGGGAGAAGAGCAAGGCCAAAGTTCTGGGGTATGAGCTGGCCTTTCTTGGGATGCTTCAGCTGGAGTACCTGGGCTCAAGCCCTGAGGTGGGGGTTTGGTCCTTGCTCTGTCTTTGCATTCCTCAGTTATTTGGCACTGTTCTGCTTGTTGGCCTTTGCTTCACTTGTAGGACTAAAACCAGGGGTGGTGGGGGTGGTGGTGGAAATCTGTTTGTCTTGACTGAGTTGTCCTCATGATGCCTGCCTTTGGAAGAGCTTTCTGGAATGCAGAGCCACTGCCATAGGTGAACGACTGCTCAGGGAATGAGGACGTGTGCTGTGTGGTGTTACAGCATTTACTTCTGAGCTGTGGAAAGGCAAAGATGTGGATTTTTGCATTTTTAGTTTCACCTGATATTGTTTTGTTATTTAAAAAACGTATGTCCGATTAATTTCAAACAAGGTGTTCCTGTCTTTCCTCTCTCTGTGCCAGGGCGCTCCTGGGATGGCCGCCGCAGGGATGAAGGTCAGTTCTACACTGCAATGCCTTAGGTTGGGCGCAGGCTGCAGGTTGGGCTAGGAGAGCATAAGGCTCTAGAAAATGGTCGGACAGCTCCCACTAAAGGGGAATATCAGAACTGCCGTGGCTTTGGCAGAGGTGCTACACCTGTCTCCAGACGCGTCCCTGCTACCCAGCAGTGAGCCTGGTGAACTCGCTTCATCACAGCCTCCGGCAGCTGCACCCGCAGCAGTGCTCTGCTCCTGTCCACACAAATCTCTTCGTACCCGCAGATGAATCTTGTCTTGCTATGCTCTTTTGTATCTGGTAAATGTCTTGAAGTACTGTAACGTGGTTACTCAATTTTATAGAAGCCCTGAGTCTGAGGTTAGTTGGTTTCTTACAGCAGCCTGAGAGCTGGCTAATGAAGATAAAACAAGATCCAAGCACAAAAATGCGCAACTGAAGCACTGCCATGCCCTTACTTACAAGTCCAAGGCCCTTATAGATGAATGTTCTTTTCTCCATTCTGATAGCTCTAGAAGGATTTGTGCTCTCCCTCGTTTTTCACTTTATTTTCCTGTCTCTTTCTCACCAGGGTGAGCCTGGGACTCCAGGAGAAAAGGTACTTTCAGAAGGTTTTGCTCTGAGCCTGCACTTCTGGTTGGTTTGTGTATTTTTCCTCTCCCAGAGCAGCTGAGGGAGCTGAGGAATGGCTCTGTACTTCCCAGTAGCCAAATCCAGGTCCTAATGTCACCTGCCACTCCAAGCAAAATGGTAGTAGGAGACAGTGATACCAAAAGAGGGACCAAGTACTGCAAATATTCCCATTCTCTGCTCATGTCTGCATCAGTGGGAATACCTTTCAGTTGCCTTCCTCCTTTCCTCCCTACTCCACAAGATACGCACAGCACACTTTGCTTAGCAAGTAGATTCCCTCTGCCCCTTCCCTTGTCCCCCTTCTGCCTCCCAGTACTTCTGTGCCCCACAGAAAACTTCCCATGCCCCTGCAGGGGGCTGTTCTGCTGTGCACTGTATGAGCTGCCCTGGGCAGTTTCCCCATCTCAGTGTAGCGTGACCTGGTTTGAGTTCCCAAGGCCCCATGCCTCTCCATCGTGGAGCAGCCGGCTTGGTTTCGGAGCAGCTGGCTCCTCTTGTTTGAGGCTCGCTGGGTTATGTTACAGCATGTGACAGCCGTGTAACAGACACGTTCTCTGTCTCTTTTCTTCCCCACGAAGGGAGATCCTGGAGTCCCAGGGAGGATGGGCCCCCCAGGTTTGCCAGGGAAGAGGGGGCAGCGGGTAGGACATTGCGTGTTTGGGCTGGGTGTCCTGGCAGGGCTGTGCTGTGTACCCTGCGAGTGGGAGCTGCCGGGAGCCTGCCGTGTGCTGCATTACTGTGCTTGCAGGGGATTATGTGTCCTTTGCTGCCTCTTGCCCCCTTGGTGAAGTGTGTTTGTGTGTTCCTGCTTGCAGGAGGTGGGGGCTGGTGGCAGGCAGGGCAGCATGAGATGCCTGGGATGTAGTCTTGTCTCAGGAACGATTAAGGACAGTGCTGCATCTTTTGACTCCAGAAATAACATCCTAAACAGGGATTCGGTAATCTGACCTCCCTCCTCAAGAAATCCACTGCTTTGCACCCTAGTTCTGGCAGCACAGGATGTTTTCAGTAGCTCTTGTGGCTATGTGTATTCAAAACAGTCCTTGAATGAAAAGTGGGGTACCAAGACAGAAACAGGGATTCACTGAGGCCTGGGACAGGGTTAGCAATTACATCTTCACACCCAGTGCCAAACATTATCCTTGGGTATGAGGTCCTGAAAATACTTTCTCTCTTTCCAGGGAGAGAAGCATTAATTTAGAGCAGCAATGTGCATGCTCTGGCTGGGAAAGCAAGCTGGGGGAGCCTTGCAGGTGGCTGGAAGCCAAATTACCTTGGAGAAAGGGGTCACTGCACTCTAGAATTGCCTGACAAAAAGCTTGTTGCTAGTTAATTATTTTCCAGAGAGCCACCAGTGCATGTCTGTTCCTGGAGCATTGATGCAAGTCCCCTGCATGTCAGATGTGTTCCCTTGAGCTCTGATGAGCAGCACCAGCCTCTGCAGGCCAGCAGCGTGGCTCCAGGAGCCATTGTGGAGAGAGCTGGGCACCTGTGGGGGAAAAGAGGGTTTGAATTGTTCTGTGTAATCTGTACAAGTTGCTGCGTCTTGGAGCTGTGGGCATTGTGGCTAAGAGCACACCTTTCCCTGGTGATACATTTGAAACATCTCTGCAGGGTAACAGAAACCTCCAATATCTCTGTCCTGGCAAAATGTGGACTCCCAAACAGGACACTGTACCTGGAAACCATGGGTTTAGCAGCTGGGTGGAATAGTCTGAAGAGAACGTAACTTCGACATAAAGACCAGTAATTGAACTTCAATGTTCAAAATATGGCCCAGGTGTCATGGTGAACTGAGCAAAGCCACTTCACCAAGGGAATGCTGGATGCTCTCCCATTGCTCACTGCCTGTGGCATCCTCCCCGCTCCATGGTGCCTCACACAGGAGCTCAGCCTGCAGCTCTCCAGGCATCATTTTGCACCATCAGCTGCTGTCTTTGCCATTTTTGCCACTCCTGCCTTCACTGCTTTTCCATGACCAGTGCGTGTCGCAGAGCTTGGCTGCCAGCTGAGACGCTGCACTGCTTGAGTTTTTGTAAGAGCATGATGAGTCTGGGATTTGGAACTAGGGAAGAGGAGCAGGGCATGGAGAAAGTCCTGCACTCCAACTAAAATTCACCCTGGGCAACAGCTTTTGTGGGTAAATGGATCAGGGAAAGTCTGTGCAGAAGAGCTGATAGGGAGAAGGGTGTAGCAGACCACAGAGATAAAGAAGACACACAGGGGAGACCCTGGATCCCTTTCCCACTCACCTTTCTTTGGAGAGAAATGGCAATGACCTGCAGAGATAATCAGAAGGTTGGGTGAAAACATTCAATGTCTTGAGCTGGTACTGCTCAAGGAGCATGCCTTGTCTATGCCCAAAATAAAATTCCTGGGGAAGGGAAAGAGGGTGTGAAGCCAAGAACAGCTCACCCTTTGGCTGCTCCTCCAGGATGCAGCGCATGCAGTCAGCCCTGACCATGTCTGTTTTGCCAACAGGGTGAGAAGGGACAAGCTGGTGACCCTGGTCTTCCTGGACTCCCCGGCCCAAAGGTTTGTCTCTTTCCTGAATTTTTTTTTGGGGGGGTGGGGCTGCTCTCACCCCTTTTCCTCCCTCCCTCCTGTGCACAGCTCACACACTCTTACCTGACTGTGGCAGTGTGTTCTGCACTGCTCAGCTGGATGTCATCCCCTGCCAGGGATGTGAGTAGAGCACACAAAAGATGCCTTTTTGTGAGGGATTGCATGCCTTCATGCATGTAATGAGGGAGGTGGTGGTCCTGGGAGCAGGACTACAGCATCATGTTCTAGTAGTTCCCCTTTAAAGCCATGACCTTAGATATAACATGGCATTTCAGCATCCGTCCTGCTCCAAGATCCGTGTGTGATGAGGAAACGGGCTTTTTGGGATCTGCACTGCTGTGCTCTGAGTTGGAGAGTAGCTTTGTGCTTGGAGAGACCGAGGGCAAGTCAGCTAAAGCTAAGCCCTGAAACTGGCTTTTTCCATGTGTGCTGAGATTTTCAGATAGAAATCACACCTTTCAAATCAGACTTGCACAGGGTGCTTTTCCTTTGGGAAAGGGCACAGTGCAGTGAATGCCAGTGGCCATTCCAGGAAGGGATGAGGGTGTAATGGGAAAGTTTTCCTGTTACTGCATTGCTATCTGCCCTGTGCAAAGAACATGGTGTGCAGGGCTGAGTGGCTTCTGACTACAGCTCCAGAGGGAGACATTCCAAAAGAAGCCATCATCAGGTGGTTTAATCAGCTCAGTTTCAACAGCAGAAGAACACAGTGTTCAAAGGGAGGATGGGGATGAGGTCTGTCCACAGGCTGCTTTATGTTGCCCTGGGGATGAAGTGCCGTGCTGCAGCCAAGCTGGCAGGGCTCCACAAGGACCCTCAGGCAGGACCATTCTGGCCTGGTCCCTGGCCAGCTTCTGCTTCTGGAGCAGTGCCTCTCTGGGCTATCAAGAGCCCAGCTGGTGGATCTTGTCTTGGGCCATGTCTCTCTGAGCCAATATTTTGGCAAGTGAAGTTACAGAGATGCAGAGTCTGGACTGAGACACGTGGCTTGTTCTTCTTTGCAAACAGGGAGAGAAGGGAATTGCTGAGAATGCCTTGGTGGGAGCTAAAGGAGAACCTGGCCCTCCAGGTCTGCCTGGACCCCCTGGACCAAAGGTGAGTGATTTTTCCTTCATGGGATCGTGTGTTGTGAGGGACTGTGCCCACCACAAGGTGTGTAGGAAGGAGCAAAGGTTGTATTCATCTGTGCCCACCTCTGATTACCTGATGAAGAGATTTCAGGTTCTGCAGAGTGTTTTAGTACTGTTGTTCTATATGCTGCAGATGAGAGAATTTGTGAACTGTTTTTGGAAGGAAAATACACTTCTTGTGCTCAAATAATTTCACTCGAGGCTCTGTGAGAAACCAGCCTGAACACTACCTCTGCACTGGGTGGAACAGAAGGGTGCCTGGTGGGCAGTCGTGGCAGGAGATTTGGGCTACCTGAGGAGGAGGGGGCACAGCATGGGTTGCTTGGCTGGTGCAGCTCTGCAGTTCTTCCTCCTGGAAATGCAAAGCCTGCAGTGAAGTTGCACCCCTCCACACAACACAAATCCATCCCTTATCCTTTCTCTTCCTGTCAGGGAGAAGCTGGTGATGTTGGCCGGCCTGGTGCTGCAGGGTCACAGGGAGAAAAGGTACGGAGTGCTTCTGCACAGCCCAGCTCCAGGTTCTGAGGTTCAGTAGCTGCAGATTTGTTCCTGTGTGTACAAAACTTTGCTAAAAAGGAGATTTTTAAATCAAGCTGTCTAGCCCAGACTATTTCAGAGAACCACCAGAAGACGATTCCTGGTGTTCAAGGAAGTGAAGGGGAAAGGCTTTACTAAAACTGTGATCTTCCTGTTTCAGGGGGAACGTGGTTCACCAGGAGACCAGGGACCCATGGGTCCAAGGGTAGGTATTCCTTCACTAACAAAGAGTTATGGGTCTTCAGAGGGGTCTAAGGATAGTGGGACCACACTGATGGTCAGATTGGGTCTTGCTGTCACTGAAAGTACTCATAGCTGGGCAGCAGCTAAGTTTGAGACAGGCTCTTTCCCGACTCCCTACCATCACCCCTACATTAGAGGAAAAGTCTCCCAAGCCATCTCAGGGTGGCTCATTTGTAGGAGGAGGGGGTTTGGACATCCCAGTCTGCACTTAGCCTATGAGAAAACGGCAACAAGAGGGTTGGTGCATTCCCAAGTCTAACAATTGGTCAAACAATCCAGTTTTCTAATCTAACAATCCTGGATTCTGGCCTCAACTTCACCTCTTCCTAGACCTGCCAGCATTTATGGTCATGACATAGTGATCTGAGCTGAGCTGACTACAATTCTGTAGAATTTCCTGCACTGCAGAAACTTTCTTTAATGAAAAACTGGACACTCATGAAATGGACCCCTCTGAATCCCCTGCCCCTTTTTTCAGAGTGAACCACAGCTCTGAGCAACCCAAGGGAAGGGCAATCCCAGCCCCTGGATAAATACTTGGTATTTTGCAGGGCCCCAAAGGAGAGCCTGGAAAAGATGAAATGATGGACTATGATGGGAACATCAGTGAAGCTCTCCAGGTGAGTAACTGCCCTCCTGTCCTGTGTGGTGACTGCTGGATGCTCTAGTATTTCCCAGGGGATACAGAGAGCTGGGAACAATGTAGATCTGCTTCCTTGGCAGTAGCAACAAAGGGAAGCACTTGGTTGTGCCATAGTCCCCTTCATAGTCCCCTTCATCCCACAGCTCACTGCATGTAGTGTTTTGGTAAATACCTGTGCACCTGGTTGGGCTGATGCATCAGCACTGGTGCATGTAGAGGTCCCTTGGGAGTGACCCAGGATGTGGGGTGGGTGGTGAATAAAGTCACCAAAGCTTCCTCACAGGCGTGTGCAGATGAAGTGCAGTGAGTGAGTAGCTGTCCCCAGCTCCGAGTTGGCATGGGTTCCACTGGGAAAAAGGGGAAATTGTAGAATAAGAGCTCTGTGGGATTCAGAGTAAGTTTTTTTTTGTTTTGCTCTTTGGCTTTTTTTTTTCTTTTTTCTTAGTAGTTTTTAGGCTCCTTGCTCATTTGGGACAGTGTGACATAAGTGCAGAACAAACCAACTCCAGGAAAAAGCTTAGATTTCCAATGGCTGTTTTCTTTTTTTATTTTAATTTTATTTTTTTAACCTTTTTCCCCTAGGAAATACGAACTTTGGCCTTGATGGTGAGTTGCTATCTTTGCTGTGGAGTTTTACACAAGTAGCCATATGTCCATCCTAAGCAGATGGACTGACAATTTAGGTGCAGCAAAAACACTTGGCCTTTGCCATTGGGAGCTAAAGCTGGGGCAACCAACAGCTGAAAGAAGAGCTAATCTTGCCTTCTGATGTTGGCACTTGGATTCTAATCAGGACTTTCATCTCTCTGCTTTAAGAGGTAATACGTGCTGCTCAGAGCAGGGAGTGCTTAGAAGGAGCAGGGAAGGACAACTCTCAGGCCTCTCCATTCCTCAGCTTCACAATAAAATATGATTTTAGGAATCCCTTGGAATATTCCTCTTTGATTTCCCCTTAAACTCAGGAGAGGTGTTTGGTTTCAAAGTACAAAAATAAAAGCCCTGTTGATAATATGAAAACAATTTTTTTTAAAATTTATCTAGGGACCACCAGGACTTCCAGGTGTGGCTGGACCTCCAGGGCCACCAGGACAGAAGGTACTGTCTCAGTTCAGCACTTGCAGACCTAAGGGAAACACAGGAGTGGTCCAGGCAGAATTCCCACCCACAGCTCTCCTCAGTACTCCTGTACTTCCTGTCCAGCACTATCATACTGTCTTGCTGGCCTCTGCCACTCCTCCTCATGCACAGTATCCTGAAAATCTCTTTTCCCACAATGATAATGCCTAATCTGAAAGATGAGGGATCCTTTCTACTTGCCCTCCCCTTCAGGAAGCAGCTTGTGGGAATAAAATTCTGCAAGATTGTGTTGACTGGGGACTCTATCACAGCACTGGAGCTGTGTGCTGGAAGTGATGATCAACAAGATTGGGAAAATTCTCAGGCCATCACATAATGTAATGCTTCAACAGGAGTTTCCATTTTTTTTTTTTTAATTCTGTAAATACAGAAAAAAACAGGGGGTTCCATGCTTTATTTTCTGTGTTTACAGAAAAAAAACTGGATTTTTTCATGCTTTTTTGTCCTGTGAGTAGTCCCTGCAGGCTATTTCTACAATGCCTGCCTTTCATCATAGTGACACGCAGAAGGAGTCAGAATAGATTTTTTCAAACTGCCAAAGTAACAATTCTGTGTTTCAGGGTGAAATTGGCTTGCCAGGTCCTCCAGGCCATGACGGAGAAAAGGTAAGGCACTATGCTCTTCCCTTCAGAGGTCTTACCTGAAATCAGCTCTGTCATTGACATTGCACAGTTGCTTTTCTCACAGGGGAACAAAGTATTTTGCTTCACAGAAAGGAACATTAGCAGTTTAGCAATGTTCTAACAGTTGTTGTGGCAATGCTACTGTGTCCTCTCTCCGAAGGGCACAGCCATGAGGGGAAAGGATGAGCAGTGGAAGAGGCTCTTGGCCAGCCAGGAGTAACCTTACTCTTATCTGTAAATGTTTCGCTTTGTGTTATGTGAATTTCATTTAGGGACCACGTGGCAAGCCTGGAGAAATGGGCCCCCCTGGCCCTCACGGACTGCCAGGAAAGGATGGACCACCTGGAATAAAGGGAGAGCCAGGAGAGCCAGGCCATGTTGGGGTCAGAGGAGAAAAGGGCGATAAGGGAGAGCCAGGACAAGCAGGCCCACCGGTGAGTAAAACAAAACCTCTCCAAGTACTGGTGGCTATCCAGTTATGGGACAAGGCCCCAGGACTCCTCGGATACCTCAGAGCCCCTGCCAGGTGGGTGCTGCTGTGTCAAGTGTCACAATACAGGAGTGAAATCCTGGCTGCCTGGCAGATATGTTGTCCTCTTGCTGGAGTGGCTGTACCCAGCTGCCTGCCCTGCTCTCTGAGCACCCAGTCCTTTCCTCAGCTTGCTGCCTGGTGTCTTGCTGGCACTAAAACGCTGCTGGGAGCCAGGAAGCTGAGGCACCAGCACACCCCCTCCTGGGAGGGCAGCTGCATGGAGTAACCCCTCACAAGCCAACCACTAACTGGGACAGAGTTCCCAGCTTCCATCTGTCGCAGCTTCTGTGTCCCCAGCATTGCTCAAGGGGTTCTGTGCAATGACTTCCTGCTTCTCTACAAGATTAGTAGGATGAAACTCCTGCCCAACAGCTGGCTGTGGGGAGTGATTCCTAGCACGGACTCCAGCAAACTGCTTAACCCTGAGCAGAGCTTGGAGGCGGGAAAGCAGTACCCCGTCCCCACTCTGGGGACTGGCACATTCACAGTGACAGGAGGATGTTCAGCTATTTGCACCTCCACTTTCAATACTACTGAAACCTTGCATTTCCCTGGAAACCCGGTGGATGTCCAGGGTTTTCAGAGTACTCTTGGGATGACCAGAGCTAGTCTTGGCTCTTGCAGTGATGTCTTATATATCTACCTGATTTAGTAGTGCAAAAACTCCACAAATCTTTTTTGATCTATAGGGTCTAGATGGCCCCACTGGAGAGAAAGGAGAACAAGGTGACCAAGGGATACCAGGACCATCAGGATTGCCAGGTCCCATTGGACTTCCAGGATTGACAGTAAGAATGGAAAAGACAGGCTGCTCTTTCCTGCTTGGTAAAGAGAAAATAGCATAGAGCAGCACACAAGGGTTCATTTCCCAAAGTGCTGAGTGTCCTGGGAGCCTCAGAGCCCTACCCCTTCATTAGGTGCCACAGAGTATTTGTCAGGCCTTCAGCAGCAGGCAGGGAATGTGAAACACATGGTCTGTTCCCACTTCTCCCAGGGGAGCTGCTGCTTGCCAGCACATGGGTGGTTCACAGGCAGTTTCAATGGAGGGAGACTCCAGAGCTCAGCTGGTGGTGACAGGGTCTGTTGTTGCATGCAGGGAGAGAAGGGTGAGCCTGGGGAGCATGGAGACAAAGGAAATCCAGGAGAATCGGTAGGTCGCCTTTCCCATGTTCCTTCTGCAACCTTGGCAGCAGGGGAGGAGGGATGCTTTGGCAGTTGTGCTGCTGGAAACAGGCACTCCCCAGCCTCTGGTGACACCCCTTCACTGAGGACAGCAAGCCTCATGCCGTGGCACTGGATTGCCAGCCACCTATGGCTCCTGAAGCCTTCCTTTCCGTGGCACAAGAAAATCTATCTCACAACCACCCATCAATAAGGAATGCTTAGGGAAGAACAGAAGATCTTGGAAAGCATTACAAATATTTTCCTTAGCATTTTCAGTAAATGGATTTCCTAGCAATATTTGTATGTTTTTATACACACATTTGGGGTTTTTTTTCCAATAGATTTTAGGGTTCTTGAATTTGCTTGGTCTCCCCTCAAAGCTCATCCCTAGCTTTGGAGTGCCCTGTCAGGAGTCCCACAGGCTATCTACATGAGTGAAGCCAGCTGCTCTCTTTTATTTCTTTCGCTCTTTGACACTATGCCTCCTTGTAGGAGCAGTGGTAGAGTAGTGGAAGTGGATCTTTCTTTGGAAAAATCCTCACTGCTTTCCCTCCTCTTAAATATTTGCAACTGCTGCATAACTCTCCCCAGAACTCTGCTGCTGCTTCCCAGCCACTCGGTCCTGGATTGCTGCTGCTTCCTAATGCAGTCCTTCGGTGGAGTCCAGGTTTCCCAGCTGGCTAGAGGAGCTCTGCTGCACCCTATGTCCTGTCTCCCCTCTGAGCAATCCCACTTAGCCCCTGATGGCAGCACATTGATGATGACTTCTCTTGCATTGCTTTCTAGATATCTGGGCCCCCTGGACCCCAAGGCCCTCCAGGACCTCCAGTAAGTTTGAGTGATTCACCTGAGGATCAAGGCACTGGGAATGGGGATAGAGCAGGCAGTGGCTGGGGAAGATTCTGTGTGGAGAAGACAGCTAGAAGCACTGCAGTGTTGAAATGGGAACATGCTTAGTATCACTTCAAATGCACGCTCTGGGTGGGTCAGAGCTACAGTGGGCTGGGTGGGCAAAGGAAAGGCTATGTTAGTCTGAGATGAAAGGGAAGACAGTAGCAAGATGGGATGGATGGGATTAAAAGGATCAACTGCAGAAATGGTCTTAATAGCACACGTGGACCCCTGCCAGATTGTGCTTGGCAAGAGTCTCCTTGTTAGACATGAGACCAGTACATGAAGTGCCCATTACACAAATAAAGAGGCCTTTGGGCTGAGTGTTTGTGCCCCCAGAAAGCAAAACCTTTGTTCTGCATACTTAACTGGGATACTTGGAGTTTAAAGCCCATCCTGAAACATTACTTACATCTTGTCTCTCATCCCAAATACAGGGTCTTCAGGGCGTCCCAGGACCCAAGGTAAGGGTACAAAACATTACATACTGAAATGTAACTGTAGTTGTCTGAGATGCTAGGATTCCCTTCAGTGACAAGTTCCTAGCATTCAGGTGGTACTTTTCTTCCATCTTGGTAAGAGGATAAATCCCTCTGGATATTTTCTTGATGGAAATGGATTATCAGGTCTCATTTTTGGACCCCCAAAAATGGTCATTCCCTCCAGTTTTCACCCAGTGAAGTGGGAAGTCACTGGTCCATGGAATTCTTCCCATGAGAGCGCAGTTGAAATCTTTATCTGAAGGGTGGAGCTGTGTACAGTGGGATGAATAGTCTGCCACACAGTCCTAAGGAGCTGAGCTCTAGCTTGAAATTAGTCTTAAAACACCCTGTGCATTCTGCTGTAAAGCACTCAAGAACTTCACCGTCTTGGTTAGAATCTTTCTAATCTCCATCTAAATGCTCAGCCTGCACCATTGGCTTGCATGCTGTAAAACAGCTCCTGGGATAAAAAAGAAATTGAATGGAAGTGTTCAAGGAGAGCTGCATCTTTCTGGTGACATTCTGGGCAAAGATTGGAAAATGTGCAGAGTGTCTTAATTCTGATTATCCTTAGTATTTGGTCATCAGCACTGTTTGCATGCTAAAAGGGATGGGTATGTTTTAAAAATCCTTATGAACAGGAATGAGGGGGAAAAAAAGCTTTGAGTTACATTTTGAATTTAAGAAAAATGAGTGTTTAGTTTAATATTGCTTTATAGTTTATAATACAGAATTTTAAAAATACGGTTGGGAAAGAAATGCTGAAATTATTTTTTTCTGAAATATTGAACTGATGCCTTAGCATTTACAAAAGTCCTTCCAAACACTGTTTCTGTATGATTTTTCTTCAAAGCTTGTAGACACCTGTCATTCACTTCCAGTGGATCCACATCTTAAAATGTAAACCCACCGTATCAGATAACTTCTGATTATTTATATTTATGTATAAATATGTATACAGCAACAACAGCAGGGAGAGCAGCACCAAACTGAGCTCAGTTCCCCTCTGAACATCTTTACCCACAGGGTCTGAGTGTCCTCTTATTGCCATTGAGTTAAAACTGGTGCTCACACAGGGGTAATTTGACTGGCAATGGTTTTCTTCAAATTAGGCTGAGAATTGGGCTAAAGCATTACTCTGCTGCCTCTTGTATTCCCTCCGCTGCTCCAGCGCTCTCTGAAGGGAGGAATGTTTGTTATACAAGTGCTGTTACGGTGTGTTTATTTTCTGCTCCATCCTTCCTTTAGGGGGAAGCAGGGATTGATGGAGTGAAAGGAGAGAAGGGTGCCCAGGGTGAAAAAGGAGACAGAGGGCCACTGGGATTACCCGTAAGTATCCAGGAAGCAAGCAGCACTTTGTGAGCCAAACTTATATCAGCTGTAAAAAGATCCCTCAATAGGACACGCACGTGGGGATTTGGTATGCAAAGTCAGAGAAAGAGATGGTCTATAAATAACTGTGCCTTTGCTTTTTAAACTCAAAGTCGCAATTTCTGTACTGAGCTTTCAACTTCTAGATCTGTTGAATAGATCAGTGATCGTTTCCTCCTGCTTCTGGCAGGACTGGGAAAAACAAGCAGGTAGCTTTTCCTGGGACTTCCGGGAAAGACCAGAAATAGAAGTCAGAGTTATGGAAAGGGAAACGCCTTCCCCAGCCATTTGTCACAGGGGCTAAGCTTTGTACAAAGTGTGGTGGTTCTTAATGCAACCAGCTTCTTTGACAGCTGAAACATTCCTGTCACTTGTGCCATGGAATCAGTGCTCTCCCTGACCCAGCATTTCCCTGCTGTGTGCGAACTCAGTCCCATTAGCCTGGTGTTAGTGCACTGCTTGGCTTAGCAAGAGGAATTGGGGCACAGTGCATTACAGAGAACTGGTAGGAGCTTTAGATACAAACCTGGTGATGAATTGGTGGTAACTTAGTCCCACCCAGTTGTTCCATCACCCCCAAGTTCTCTCATCCTAAAAAGCACTGGTGACACAGTTGACCTTCTCCCTTTCCCAAATGTTCTGCCTGGAAGGAGCACTGCAAAGTGCATCTCACATACTGTGTTTGTTGTCCTGTGTTCAACCACCCAGATTCCTTGTCCCTGACTTTGGCTGAAATGTGCATGTCTTTGTTTGTAAAATGTTTTCCTCCTTTAGTTATGCTGAACAGTAGTTCCCTTCTATAGCCTGGATGAATCCCCTCTAACTCTAGGCACTCAGCTGAGCTCAGCACGAGTACATTCCCTCCAGGGACTCCAGGCAGGGCCAGTGGGGAGAATGTGATGCTTTTGGAAGGCAAGGGATTGTGCTTCAGTGAAGCAGTGAGAAGACAGAACCCAGACCCCTGAGAAATGCAAATGAAAGTTTTCTGTGTAAATGGTTATTCCCTCAAGCCCAGGTGGTATCCAGACAGGTGAAGTAGGTCCTTGTGACAGTCTGAGCAGGAGCTGCCCCAGCAATGACCCCAACAAGCTCATCAGTGTCAGGGAATTTGCTAGCTGCTTCTCCTACAGCAGTGAGCCCCATGGGGGCCCAAAGGTCCCTTGGCTTTTCCCATCACTCTTCCTGAGCTGTGGAAGTGGAAAGACTGGCTCAGAATTGTCCTCTTAGAAATATTTAGTGCTTGGATCAGCAGTATCAGCTGGCCAACCAGGAAGCACAGCTAGTAAGATCAGATATTGTGAACTTGTATCCTTCCTCAGAGCCACAAGACTCTTAAGACTCGTAAGCTTTTCCATGCCTGATCCAGTGTGTCTTCACTGTCAAACTAAATGCAGTGCCAAGCAGGTTCTGAAATATTTCAGACTGTAAAATCCTGAAGCTGGAACTGCTGCCTTTTCCTCTGTGACTTGGGGCTTGACATCACACTGGAATTCCAGTCCTGATTGTCTGCAGTAGCTTTGGGCTTCTCTATGGCCAACACCATGAGGAGTTTGTGATGCTCAAGTGGAGGAAAACTCAGTAATTGGTACTTATATCCTACCACAGCTTTCCCAACCACTGTCAGACACAAGCCACTGGGCTAGATGGGCCTTGGGCAGAACCACTGTTAGATCTTAAGGATGAGGAGATTCAGGGCCAAGCAGACAGCAAAGTGCCACTTGATCTCAGTCTGATGTAAATCTGCATTGATGACACAGGGAGATGTGCCACCTGTTTCATAAGCCCCCAGACAACTGCATGTGGAGTGGAGAAGGCTGCAGCTGACTTAGTGTGCACCAACAGGCTCTGGGTTTCTTGGTAGGAACTTGAACAGCTGATGGCTCTGCACTGCTTGTAAATGCCTTGGTGACCACCGGCCTCTCTGTCTCACCTGTGTTGCCCAGCCTGCCACAAAGGCAATGCAGATTCCAGCTCCACTGTCACACTGTCCTTTTCACCACCTGTCACAGAACAGCTGCTTTCCCAGGAGTTTTCCTGGTGGCATTGAGAGAAGGAAATTTACATTCTTAAGAGGATCTGAAAGTTGCAGGTCAATACTGTATGTATTCAGTGTTTGTATGTTTTTGTTGGTTTGCTTGTAAGTACCATCACCTGTCCTGGAGGTCTTAATTTTTGTTTATTGCAAGCATATGTTTGTCTCAAGTCACAGCTTTACTCACCTCTCCCTTCCCCTCTCCTTTCCCCTCACCCTCCTCCCCTCTCTGCCTTGTTTTTGTGAACCTTCCCCATCTGTTCAGGGTGCTTCAGGTTTAGACGGCAGGCCTGGACCACCGGTGAGTTGTGTTTCTCTTACCCTATGTTTGTCTTCCCCAGTATTGTGACTCATTTTGTGTCTTCCACCTGAGTCTTGTTTACACCAGGAATAATCTTATTTTTACCAAAGCAGGCTTGGGAGGGGAGTTAAAATGAGGGGTGATGTCACACACTTGTCTCTTTTGATGCTATGAGTTTGGATCCTGGGATCACAGCCTACTTGTTCCACTCTGTCTCAGTAACAAGATGAATGAAGCCACTGCATGGTTCCATGATGCTTTGTATTCCTGTCCTCTTTGTCCTGAGGGGTCTCCAACCTGTCATTCTCCGTTAGATGGGACAGGGACTCATCATCAGCTCCTGTAGTCATAGGACAAGGGGAATGGCTTCAAAATGAAAGATGAGTAGGTTTAGATTCAATATTAGGAAAAAATTCTTTACTGTGCCCTGAGCTTCACAGGTTGCCCAGAGAAGTTGTGGCTGCCCCATCCCTGGAAATGTTCTGGGCCAGGTTGGAAAGGGCTTGGAGCAACCTGGGATAGTGGGAGGTGTCCCTGCCCATGGCAGAGTTTTGGAATGAGGTGATCTTTAAGGTCCCTGCTGACCCCAAAACATTCTGTGATTCTAAGTAGTGCCAATCTGGTTCTGCAAACCACTCTGCTATTCTTGGATAACAGCTGTTAAATAACAGCCAAATATTTTTAATCCCTCTTGGGAAATCAGAGAGAAATCTTGGGAAATCAGATCACCCATGTATAATCCATTTGGCTATTCAAAAACAAAAAGCAATTTCTCCTCAGTGTAGCTGGGAATAATTCAGCTGCTCTGATTTCTGAACAGAATTGGAACGACATCTTATACAGTCACTTGTTTGGGGAAACTGTAGATACAATTTTATAGGTGTGTAGGGGAGATTTCAATGTATTCTGTTGCACTAAATGATGCATAAGTGCAGGCAATTAAGATTTCCACAATTGCATGAATTTAAGGAGAGCCTGATTTTTCTATTCACCATGCTGAAGTTGTGTGCTGCTTGAGCTACTCCACTTGTATTCTGCAGATCTTAACTTCTCTGCAAAGCTCTCCTGACACACATGAGCCATCATGCTCATATCAGAGGGGCTACTTTAGGGACAGAGGATTTCAGACTGACATTAAAAAGAGCAAGACCCTTTGCATTAAGGCTCTTAGAAAAAGACTCTGGGAAGCCTGCTCCTTGGTTCTTCCTAGGAGTCAGGTAATGTGCCTCAAACATATCCCTTTATTGAGACTCTGTGAAGGAATTGTAGGTCCATACCTATGTGGTTCAAGGAGTCTATACAGTTGGAGGTGCCTGAATCCTTTTCTTAGCCAGAGGGAGGGACTATTAGTGGGCCACCATGTTGCCAATAGTATACTTTATTTCCCAAAGCCCAAGGAAGTCCTGGGAGCACGGGGAAGGAAGTTTGGTATCCTGGTGGGAGATGGTCCCTGTATCAAAGGGTTAGGGAAAACACTGGGTTTTCCTGTCAGCATGGCTGGGAGCCTGGTGGAATGACAGGAATGGCAAGGAGGGAGGAGAGGGCCTGGAGGATACCCCTCTTGGTTCCCATCTGTGCCTGTACAGACCTACATTCAGTGCTGCAGCCTGGGCTCTGTCAGCTTGCATGAATGACTGATCCAATACTTCCCATTTTGCTCAACTACACTGACTCTGGGAGAGGGGAAAGAAAACAAGGAAATGAAAAGAGAATTGCTTATCGTGTGTGTAAATGGCCTTTATTCTGCTACAGCTTTCAGCCTCGTCTGGTATAAACTACAGAGAAAGAATACCTGTCTGGGGAGCTGGTAGAAATGCCTGCTGAAACAATTAAGAGAGAGCTTCAGAATTAAAAATGAGGCTCTGTACCATGGTGCTGGTGTGATCTAACATAGCAGTTCCCATGTTCTTCACATTGCCTGTACCAACTACTTCAAGCCCATCTCCACGAGCACTGAAAGCTGTAGTGGTGCTAGGTGCCTTCCACCACCAGACTGTCCTTCCAAGCTGTGCTTTTCCTAAAGGAGCAGCAGTGTCTCCTGGCTTTAATGAGGCCCTGGAATAAAAGTATCCTAATGTGTTTTCCTTCCTGTAAATGCAGGGTACTCCAGGACCAATTGGGGCTTCGGGACCAGCAGGACCAAAAGGAGAAAGGGTGAGTTTGCTTCAGAACTGATAGATGTTCTGTAACTGCTCTGAAGATATAACAGCTCTGAAGGATAGAGGAGCTCTAGGCTTTTCCAGAGCTGGAATTGCCCTCTCCTTGCACGTACAAGACCCTCAGCTGGACCTCTTTAAGTATCTCATCCTTGGGGGTTTTTAGGTGCTTTGAAATGCATACTTTGCTTTTTCTTCTATGGTGCTCTGCTGCCTGTTTGGACTGAGTAGGAATGTTAATACTTTCTACTCTTTTGTATCTATTTCAGGGCAGTAAAGGAGATCCTGGAGTTGCAGGACCAATGGGGCCAGCAGGGCTTCCTGTAAGTATGGGAATGATAGGGATTTATCTCCATAGCCCGTTTCCTTGTTGTAGTTGATAGCTGAAGATGCTACTGTAAAACAGTGTTTGCAGTCACAGCTGGGTTAGGTGTAACTCAAGTTACAAGATTTTGTTCACTATGGGAGACAGAAAGAGCTCAGTAGCTTCAGAGCAGACTCAGAATGCTGTGGAGGAGGCCGAAGGGAAACTTCAGGTGAAGGGTGTTAATTCTCCTTGGTCCTTGAACTAGCAAAAGAATCTGTATGGGATTCCCAGGATGTGTACCCTAGTCCAAAATGCTGCTTCTGAGCACGTCTGTTCCCTTTACCTTTCACGGGCTGGGTGCCTGCTTCCCACCTGTCTGGGAGAACCCTGTCTTGTCATTGTAGGGACAAAAGCTGCCTTCAGTGAGGTTAATTCCACTGTTGGGGATTGCTTTTTGCACAAGGGAGCCACTGGTTTTTGGTACTCTGGTCTAATGCAGTGATGGAGCTGCTTTGCTGTTCAACACAGAAAGGAAGTTTGCTGCATTCTCATAACTAGTTTGTTTCTTATCTGAAAGAGCCCTTAGTAGTAGTAATAGTGTTGTTACAACCTGGATGGTCTGATGGAGGTGAAGAGGAGGTTGTCTGCTGGAAAAGTTTTGTTTGTTTGTTTTTGACATAGGTACAAATGGAAAAAAAAACCCAAACTCCTGAGCACACATTCTTCTTTTTAGTGGGAATACACTGAAACCTGCTTGTTTTAAAGTATTTCTTTTTGTGTTGATGCATTTCAGGGTTTACAAGGTCTACCTGGTGACAAGGGAACCCGGGTAAGTTACCAGGTGAACTCCTTGTATTTAATTACTAACACCTTGTACACAGGGACAGCCCTGAGCACCTGTAGTAGCCAGCATGTGTTTGTCTGCCAGACCTTCGTCCAAGTAACTTCACACACCTGTATTTTAGAAGGTGATATCTGTAGCTCTTTCCATTACTTGGGACATTGTGCTACATCTCTCAGAAGTCTGTAGGAGGGATTTTCTAAAGTGTTCATTGTTGTCACAGCTCTGTTCCTGAAACACAGGACTTGAGTTAGGCCAACATGGTGTGCTTTAGGAAATCCTGCTTATTTACTTACTGATATGTGTAGGGATTCCTGGGAGAATTAGCTGAGGTGCAGCCAGCAAATCTTATTTCAGTACTTTTAAATTGTCCCTGAAGCATGAAAAAGAAGGTTGTCCTCTAGCAACCAATCCTGCACAGAATTTGGAAGATTTAAATTTGGAAAAGAGAAATTAAATTTGCCTGCCTTGAAGAATCGGACATGAAGTCTCCTCAGGCATTGTCCTAAATGGATGTGATGTTGAAGAGTTGAGTCAAACCCAATAGCGGGAATGGCAGCTTTCCCACCATACCACCTGTGATATAGAAGGATAAACGCTACAAAGCAGTGCATGTTGAGAAGCTCCTTCTTTTTCATCAAGTTTTCCTGCCTGTTAAGGCTTTGAATCTAAATATTTTTGATAAAAATGTTTAGGTGCTATGTTTGAATATAATTTATATTTAGAAATATAAATGACTTTTGGATTCCAGTCTTTGTAATATAGCAGTTGTATAAATGTCAATACAAGTGTATGTAGTCACACACACCTTCCATCCATAAGACACTGGTATAACTTAAATTTATCTGAAAACGTAAATTTTTATAGTGCATGTGCCCATATGGTGATTTCATTATATGGATTTGCTTTTGCTGCATAGTGAGTGTTCTCTGTCCTCTATCTGCAATGGATTTCTGACCTTACTCTGCACAGAAAGGATAGTTTTGGACAGCAGTAGCCAACTGGCATCTTAAACTAGAGGAGAAAGGTTCAAGTTTCATGGGAGCACCAAAGTTCTCTCCTTTTAAAATCATTGCGTTTCTGGCTTTGCTTCTTAACTTCCTCTTCACTAATGTGTTTTTTGTTTGGCTTGTGTGACTTCTAAAAATATGTAATTTTTAATTCCTAGACTTTTTCAGTTGGTTTTTAGCCTGAATATCTTAGTGAAAAGGAGGATCTTTCATGAGCTGTAGATGGGATTTCTCTGTGCTCTGGCATAAAAGCAAATGAAAACTGTGACAAATTGCCACTCCTTGTAGAGGATGAGTGGGAAAACATGAGTGGGGAGTTTTGCTGGCCCCTTGAGGTGTGCATGCACTCTGCCTCACTGCCGCCTATGGTTTGCAATGGAAAAGTGTGAGAAACTCAAGAGTGTAAATGGGCAAGTTCAATGTCTTAGAGGATCCTAGAAAATAGCCCTCTTCCCACTGAGTCCTTGTACAGGGACTTCCCCTTACTCCTTACTCTGAAGTCCCAGGCAGTTTGCTAAAATCCTCTCTTTTCCTCTAAGCTTTTTAAATCCCAGAAACGCTTGGAGCAGATCAGCATAGCTGTGCGTGGGGTCGTGGCACTAATCCAGTGGGAACAGGTGGCATTTTGTGTAACCCAGCTGAAAAAGTGTGAACCCTGAACTTGTCCTGCTGTTCTTTTAATGCCTGTGGGGTTTTTTCCTTGTGTGTTATGTGCATCTTCCTTGCTCCTACAGGTCCACCTTTGTCCCCTTTATCCCTTCCTCCTCCTCCGCCTTTCTTCCTGGTTCCTTCCTCCAGAGCAACCCACGCTGCACTTTTCCTGGATTATCCTCTCCATTCCAGTGCTTGGTTTTGCGTGGCTTCTCCTCTTCCATCCATTTCTCTTGTCAGATTTGAGTTTAACACTTTTTTTTTTTTTTTTTTTTTTTTTTTTTTTTGAGGAGAAGCAGCAGCCTGTGCTAATTTTATCCCTTAATTCCTTTAACACTCCCCACAAGGACCTTAAATTCAGTTCCCTGGGCAGCAGCCCCTTCCCCCTGTTTCATGCTCAGCATCTTTGAGAATTTTGTCTGTTATACAGAAAGATTTGGTATGGATGCAAATGGAAAATACCACACTATGTCCTGCCCTGTGCTGCCAGATAAGGATCAGGGACCAGTCACTGCCCCGTGGCTGTGCTGCCTAGGGCTAGTTCTTGGTCTAACAGGGTTTTTGGGAGAGCACTACTGGGAGCATCCCAAAGGACACCCAGACTGTGCAGAGTTCCCTGCGTGAGACTTAATCTTTAAGAGTAGGAATTCAGAGTGGTAAGTGGTATTCCAGAGCTCCAGTGGCAGAGGGACATTCCCAGCCAGCTGGAGATTGAGATGAGGTGGCACCTTGCTGGCCAGAGGGGTGGTCTCCCATCCCGTGTCTGGGGTCAGCGAGTTCTCCAAGGTGCCCCTCTCTGATGTATGGGGAGCCCCAAGAAGTCGTGTGGTGATCCCTTTGATGCCAAGCCCTCCCCTGTCAGTGAGGGACTGCAGCCACAGCCAGAGTATTTATGCAGCTCAGTTACAGCTCAGCAGCTCCATACATTGATCTTCACTTAACATCTCAGAGGGAGATTTCTTTTAAAATGTTTTCTAAATGTTTATCCTTTTTTAAACTATCGCTGACATTTGTTTGAAATGGATGATCCTAAAGCTTTTGTGTATTCTTTTTTCTTGGACTAAACTATTATTTACAGGGGGAGAGGGGCAAGAAAGGCTCTAGAGGGTCTAAAGGGGATAAGGGAGACCAAGGAGCACCTGGATTAGATGCACCCTGTCCGTTGGTATGTCCTGTTTCATCAAATGTATTGTTTTAAGATGTGTTGATGGGGAAGACAGAAGGAAATCATAACATAAATAATGGTCTTGCAAAAGTACGACATTCAGATACGGCTGTGGTTGCCACCACGGTCTGTGGCAAAGCTGTTGGGACCAACTGATCCTCTGAGAGATCAGGCTGCTGAGTGACCATGGTTATGTTCCTTCCTCTTCCAGACCTCACAAAGGTTTGGGGTACATGGGGTGTCCCATGTGCTGGGAGGACAGGGCTTTCTCCTCTGTGGACAGAGTCCTGTCTCCTTTGCTGCTGTTTACAGCTCTTCTCTGGAGATGCTCAGTGGGATCAAATCTATGTCACAGCAAAACTGGAATGCTGGTTTCCTTGCCTTGGAATAACAGCCAGCTGATGTGATGGCCTGAGAGCACACAGGGCAATTAAAATGCACTACCCAGAGGGAAAACAAGTCTCAGTTATCCTAAACAGGATGTGTTTCTGCCAGAACAGATTGGCTATAAATATAGGCAAATGAATAAATATAGGGATATGTGTAAATTTTTATCTAAATTCATATACTGTGGCAAATGCTGCCAAAAATCTGCTAGCAATGCTGCAAATTCCAGGAGTACTCAGGGATTGTACATTTAGAAATCCAGCTGCTGGGTTTCCTGGGTTTCCAGTGAAGATTGGAGGAATGGATGATCTTGCAATGGAGGAAATGCCATTCCCAGCCTCTGAGCTGGGAAGTACTCAGAGAAGTATCTCCTGGCTCGTAGATGACAGAAAACCAGAAAGGAAGCTGCTCCTGCTGATTGTGCAGACACAGCTCACTGTGCAGACAGGGGTCTGTGCTGGGTGTGCAGCTGAGTGCCCTGTGCCAGTCTCAGTGGAGCTTCAACCTCTCCTCCCATGACACAGAGCTGGCTGGCATTGACCGAAATAATGATAGTGGTTGATTTCATAAACAGGGTCTCCGAGGTTTTAAAGGCGAGAAGGGTGAGCCGGGGTTACCTGGGCTGGACGGCCTGGATGCCCCATGCCCATTGGTATGGTGTACCTTCCCTTTCCTGCATGCTCGTTTGCTTTTTGGCTCTTGGTGCTATTTTCTGTTCCCCTCAAACAGCTGCATGTTCTAGAAACACCCAGCAGTTCCTTCCTCACCTGTCTCCACCCTCCCTTCCTCTCATTGCTGCTGTCAGAACCAGGCCTTTCCCTTTATGCTGATTCCCAGCTGCTGTCAGCAGTACTTTGTGGCATGAGGAAAAATAGAGTTGGAATGTGGTTTTATTTACAACTGCTTCGGTTCTTCCTTTGGCTTCACTTTGACAACTTCCAGTAAACCAGTGTATGCAGACCCAGCTCTGCACTAGCTTGGCTTCCTCACAAGGAGCTGCAATGCTCGTGTCCTTCATTAACTCTATTTTTAAATGCTCGTGTGTGTTGAGCACAGCCTGACATGGTTCCATATGATCTCAGTCACCCCATCCGTTAAGATGACTGAAAATAATAGTTATCCCATTAGTGAGCCCCTGTGAAACATATTAACGGGGACACTTAACCTCCCTGCTGGATAATTCCAATTTATGACTCTCCCCAAAAGTCGAGATTGTACCCATAGCATCCAAAATTTAATTTGGAATTGCCTGTTTCCCAATATCCATCTTATTCAAGTGATAAAATGATTATTGTATTAGTGCCAGATCTAGCCCAAATGTTACAGGACAAAAGTATTCAGAAACAGTTAACCCCAACTGATTTCTAAGTAGTCCAATAAAGGTCACCAATTCATTCATTTTCTCTGAGATCTTCTGGAGATGCATCATTCAGGTGAGGTTTTTGCTCCCTAGGACAGTCTCAACATCTCTGTAATACGAAGAAACTTGTACTCCCCTGCCCTTCCAGCCCTGTTTAGCATGACAAGGTCGTGCTTGGGGTTGGTCCTTCCAAGCTTTGCACTCACTTAAGGATGTTTGATGCCATCTACAAGGGATGGTATATTGTTAGTTCAACTAGCTGGAAAAATGCATCCCAAAGCAAAAAGCCACATTTAATTTGGAAGGTTTTCCTAGTTTCCTGAGGGAAAAAAAAAAAGGCCATGAAATTGCCAGTAAAAGCCTTTGTTATTTGAACTTTGTGAAGCGCTAACAGTTTTCTTTCCAGCATTCCCTTGTTTGAGTGCTGCCATTGCCTCTTTTGGGCAGTGACTCAAACAGTGACCACTGGTAAGGTCTCAGTTGCTGCTCTGTAAATTCTGGGTGGTAGAAACTTCTTCCAGTCCCACAGATGAAACCATACCTGCCCAGAACAGTCCACAAAGGAGGAAGACCACAGACCCATGTGTTTTGTCTCGCAGTGCTCATAGCCAGGTTTCTATGGTGTAACTGCTGGCTGAGTAAGGCACCTAATTTCACAGGCGCAAGAATTCTAGCCGTGCCCTGGCAGACAACCTTTCTGGTTTTGTCACTGCTGCCAGTGAGGATTCACCCCACATGGCCATATTAGAACTCACACTTCTTTTCATACCTATTTCCATTAAGGGAAACTTGCCAGAAAATCTGATGAAATATGGATGCTGTTATTTTTTATACATAGTGCTCTGGCATGCAAGATAGCTTGGGAACGTGAATAAGCATGTTTTTAGATCCAACTAGGTTAAAAGCTTGACATCCAGCTGACACATCCATGTGTGTAGCTTTTGGAGGCTGTGAACTAACTCTTTGCATATCTGAGATATGTGGAAGGAGATCCTTGGTACTAATAAGCATGTCATGTTTCCATTCTCGGCACATACGCCTGCAACAAACACTTCCTTGTGACCCTGGTCTTCCTTTCATCCCTAAGCTGTGACTCCCTGGCCTCCCATTCCTTCATACACCTAACTTCCCATCTCCTCCTGCCATGCACTACACCAGTCATTCCTATCACCACCAGTGTACCAATGGGAACACCACAGTTTACCCAGTAATGAACTCATTATTCTGTATTTCCACATAGTGGGGCGGGGGGAGGGGAGGAAGAAGCAGAAGGAGACCACAGTGGAAAAAATGCATTTGAAAAGCAATATTGTTGCAGCATCATGGCAAGGTTTAGTTCATCAGACCCCTGGAAGTGCATCTCCGTTAAATAGTTCTTTTCTCAATATACTACTGTGCATTTGCTTTTCTGTTTGTATTTTTTGGGGTTTCCTGGGGAATAGCGATAGACCACAAATGTGCCATGTGCACACAGCGCAAGTATTTGACTTCTCATGTCAGAGATGTATCTCCTTACATCTGACTTTAGCTCCTGCTCCAGAGCACCTTACCACTGATGTCACATCCAGCCCATCAAAGAGGGCTGCATGTGGTTGAAATGAATGGCAGTCATTTACAAAAGCATTTCCCAGCCACGGAGTCTCTGTCTTCTGGTAGCACAGCCCTTGAAGCATTCAGCCTTCTTCAACATTACAAAAAATAAATTAAAAAATAATAACACACCCACGTGGGGCTGTGGAGCCCAAGACATCACAGTTGCAGAAGTGCTGGAGGATTTTCACAGAAATCCCACTGATGTTACTGGAGCCAAAGCCCCTTTTCAGGGAGTCAGCTGAAACATCCTGAACCAGCAGAGGGCCTGCCCAACTGCTTGCCTTCCTAATTTCCCTGGAGCAGGATCTCCCCAGAGGCAAGAGAGGACAGCTGAGCACTGTCTCACATGATAAAGCAAACCCTTTAACAGACAGAGGAGAAAGGAAATAGAGGCTTTTTTCCAGACCCTCCTCAGGATCCGAAGTTAGGGCTGACTCTGGGGTTTGCTTCAGAGCTTAGAGTTGCAGAGCCAAGCCTGAGGACACAGAGCAGCCACCTCACACTTCGCACTGTCAGCCCCTGGCAATGTTTTTCTGGCTGAGTTGGACCTCCTGTGTTCCTTCTCTTCTTCCTTCAAGGAAGCCTGGATAGACTCCTTTCTTTGGGGACAGTGGTTCTCGTGTACATAAGTCCCTTGCACAGCCTGCAGGCATTTCCCCTTTTCACCCCAGCCCCTGCTTCAGGCTGCACTGGTTCTGCCAGCCGGAAGTCTGGGTCACTCCGAAGGGTGAGGAATATCTCTCAGACTATTCCTCCAGCCCTGGTTCAAATTGTTTGTTGCAGTAATAGTTAACCCGTGCCTTCCTGTCTCCATTTTTGTACTACTTTCTATGTCCTAAACTGCTATTTCGTCCATCTTTTTCACAGGGGGATGATGGCCTTCCAGTTCAAGGCTGCTGGAATAAGGTAAAGTAATCCTGGAAATGTTGCTGTGCTGAGTTGGCAGTGCCGCGGGTTCTGCTAATGTTTTTCCATTAATCTGGCTAAGAGCAGAAGAGGATTTCCAGGACTGTACCCCCAAAAAGTGGCAGCCAAAACTCCTCCTTATTTGTATATCACAGTTCAGCTCTATGGGCTAAAAAGGAGAGAACTGTATCTGTGGCCTTTGAGCTGCCTGGTCCCAAAGCACTCTGATCCTTGCACAAAAAAGAGATTTCCACCTGGATTCCCTCAGACCCCTCCTGCACTAGCCGGGGTCTGGCCCACTTTCAGTGCCTGCTGTGGGTGTTAATGCCAAGTGCTCAAGGCACAGTGGTAGGAAGAGGGTGGAAACAGAGTCAACCAAGGATGAACCTCCTGCCCTCACTTTCCCACCTGGGGAAAGGGAAAGGATCCCTGCTGAGATCCATCACCATTGCTTTTCCTCCTGGAGAATCCAGAGCTAGCTTCCCTTCCCCCCATGGCGTGGTCCTTCCCCCTGTGAGCTGTCACTAACACTTGTTAGTGAGTTGTCACTAACACTTGTTTATGTTTTCTTTTGCAGTGATGATTCTAACCCTGGACTGGCCTGTGTGTGTTACTGTACATAGAATATTTATTTTTATACAGTGTTTTTCTCTGAAATGCCAAAAGTTATGCATTTTTACAGATTATCAAAAAGTGGCATTTTTTTTGTACAGAAAATACTAGATTTCCATTTCTTCCCATTTGTCAGTTCTCTGTATGATTCTGTGTCTGCATTACACTTGTTTTGTCATGGAGTACAGCTGTAATATTTACATGGTATTTGTGCGCACATGATGAATATAGGAACTTAATAAATTATTACGTTCAAACTGCCCAAAGGAACTGCCCTGTATAGATTTAAAGGTCATTTTCATTTTTCAAGCTGGATCATTCAAGAATATTTCAAAATATTATGTATTTTTTATTAAAGTGAAATATGAACACTTCTGTTGTGATGAATTAAAGTGTTGCTGAAAAACCTCATGGTAGTCCCCGTGCACTGGGAATGTAGAGACTCCGTGATTTATAGTTATCCTCCCGTGTGCTGGAATAACCCTCATGACAACCAGCCTTGGCTGGCAAGAAATTCTAATCTCTGTCTAAATTGTAGGCCTTCAAGCAGCTTAATTAAAACCTCATTTAAAATTAAGCATAACGCAGCATACCTCGATGATATCCTAACAAATGTGTATTAGTGAAATCAATCCACACGGCTTTTTAAAATGTTAACCAAAGGTCGCATGCAAATTTGCAGTGTGTGTAATTATCATTTGCATATGCACATCTTAATTATCTTTCCTGACCTATCTTTGTTGATGTCTTAAGACTAAACTGCCCAGAGAGGAAAATATTACCAGACTAAAGTGAACATAACAGTGTGCTTTCCTTAGAAAATGAGGGGAGAAAGTGGGAGGCTAAATCTATTCCCTAGAACACATCCACTTGCCTTGGCCCTTCACATAAGGGGGAAAGGCAGTGGGCAGCCCAGGAGTTTCAGCGGGAAGCTACCACGGTTTAATGATCCTAAGGGAGAAACATGAGTGGTGATTGATTAGTGAGAACTGATCCACTGAAGTCCTGCTCGTTGCAGGATGCTGCCACTACAACAGGAATTTGGCTTCTCCTGGCTACAGCTGTGCCAGTGGAAGGGGTCACCACCATGATCCCCTCTGTACTCAACTATTCATCTGTTCACAAACTATTAGTCAGTTATTTTTCTAGATGATTCCATGCAGCCTTTTAGCACCATCAGAGTAAAGGGACAGAGTAAGGGACATATTTCCCTTGTACACAAGGAAAGGCCTGCTGGGGACAGCTCAGGGAACCCAGCACAGCCTCTGACTGCTGCAATCCATCTGTCACCTCACCCTTTTTAGAAATTTATTACATTTCATCTAAAAACCAGTGAGGTTTCCACTGCTCTGTGTCCCTTCCCTCCCCGCCCTGCAGGCTGTTCTGACTCCAGTGCTCTCCCAGTTAGGAAACTCCTTGCAACTTTCAACCTAAACTAATTCATGGTATTTACAGCTATTTGTTCTCATGCCAACATTGTCCTTGGGATGAAACGTTTCCATGCATGATGTTTTCATGAGATGCTTGGTGTCCAGGAGCTGAAACAGCACAGAAAGAAAATGAACCACAGAGCACTGAGGGATTCTTGTTGGTTTTCTCAATAGTAGATGTCATTAATATAAGCCCCTGGTCTCTGTTAAAAGGCTTTGCAGCTGTGAAGCTGAGCTAATTGGAACAGCCAATGTTCCAATTGGGTTTTAATTGCACACCTGTTGAACAAAGCAGTTACTAAAGACCTAGCCAGGTGTACTCCTGGTGCTTTGGGTTTGGAAGGTTATAGTAGCTACCAGCAGTGAGTTGCTGCTATGATCTTGAAGCATTCAGCAGGAAGGTAGGATGTTTGAATGCTTCAATCCCTTCTAAAAATCCAGGCTATTCTTAATCCTTAAAAACATCAAGACCCCTAGAAGAATCTGTCGGTGTTTCCTGTTCCCTTTGGTCTGTGTAGTGTGGTTTTTGTGTAGCTGGTATTTGTGTTTGCACTGCATGGGATTGTTGTTTGGTTTTATCTGATCCAAGAGTAAAGCGAGTGCACATCTGTTACCTTGTCCTGACACAGCTCCTGAAAGGTAAAGGGCTCTGGAGGTGATACTGCACTTGTTTTATTTCTTGGGCTGCATTTTGATTGCTATATTTGTGAAAAAGCTCTTGCCTGAGGTGTGGGTGACCTTGAAATGAAATTGCCAGAACTCTTTAAAGTGCCTGACTTGGGTCAGCAAAGACTTACCTGCTACTGGGAAAAATGTGTAGGGTACCCACTCGTCTGTCCTAAAGACTGGAAAATGGTGACAAATGTTCATTATGGCTGCTGCAGATTATAGCCTGGGATTTTAATTGAAATACCAGATAACCATTTTGGATTGCCGTTCTAAAGCACCCATACTGATACAATATCATCAGCTGCTGGGGATAGACCAGAGGCGTCAAGTCAGTGACACCACACCGATCTGCTGTTCTTCCCAAACCTAAGCTCCTTGCATGTCAAGAGAAACCCAAACGAGGCAGCTGGGTTTGTAGCACCCTGAGTGTGGCAGTTTAGTTTCAGGCTCTGTCCCTACTAAAACCTTTAACCAGACTACTGTCACTTTTGATTCCTGTCAATTCTGCCTGGCTGTTTTCATGTGAAACCTTTTGTCTGCCAATTCAAGGGTCAAACTCCTTGGCTGATAGCCAGAAAGTGAGTCTGAGGGTGGAGAAGCTTGGGAAATGGCAGCAGAGCGAGAGGAGAAGGAGGACCTTCCTGAAGATTTGCTGGAGATGTTTTGCAAGTTCCCTCCCTGGAGCTTGGGAAGAGTTCCGCAGCGGTGCACCAGGAATGTGTGCCCAGATGCTGCCTGCTGGGGCTGCAGGAGCTCGGCGTGCCAGCGCTTTCTGCTTTGCTTTCTGTCTTCTCCCAGAGGCCAGTGGCAGGGGTTGAGAATGACACCACTTGTATTCTTTTTCTTTGGTCATTTTCACTTCATTCTACTATTGTGGTCCGACTCTTCAGATGAAGAATTAGGCTCATTTTCCAGCAGCGGCTGCATAAATGAGTGCAAGACATAGACAATATTTCTGGGCGGGGATCCTTTCATCCAAGAAAGAAGCCCTTCTTGAACAATTCTCTTTAGAAGAAGCAGTTCTCTTTAGAACAAACCCCCATGTTCAGTTCAGAGTGCTGCTCAGAGAGATGTGATAACACTTTTTGCTACCATTTCTGGTTACCAGATGACAAGCTTCCACCTGTATCGCTGATGAGTCCATCTTTAACCTTTGCATCACAAACTTTAATCTCCTGTTTAATTATAAGGAAATTACATTGGTTTGTTTTGGGGTTTTTTTAACTATACTGGATTCTGAAGGCATGAAATATGTTGTCAGAAAAGGGAAATGTGGAGTGTGGAAGAGGTCTGGTTTCACTAATTGGTTTGCTTCCTGTACTTGTGCTTTGGTCTCCACTGCACACACTGGATGTCCTTTGTCTGGAGCCCTCCAGAAATGTTTTCTGCTGGCCAATTAATGCCCTTTTGTGGCTACATCTCCCCATATATACTTCCAGATGGAAAAGAAGGGTCACAAAGGTCCAGTTCCACTGTTACATGTTTTAATATGTTCACTAAAGGGAAATAAAGATTTGGCAAAATGTTGAGGGGTTCACAGGACATTTCCCAGCTGCCTGAAGGGCGAAATATACAATCCTGGATACTTCCTACCAGCTCCCACTCCTGAAGGTAAAATTCTGTACACGTGTAAGCTCACGTGCCTTTCTACTACAGCTCTTGCAATTTATTTTAAAAAATCTCAAACTTATAATAAGTACTTATACTTTGAGCATGACAAAACATCTTTACTTCCCTGAGTGCCTTGGGAATCCCTTTTGCACAAGCACTAAAACACATATTTAACTCTGAGGGAGTAATTTCCCCCCCCCCCCCCCCGCTGGCCCAAATGATCTATTTGCATATTGAAGCACTGTGGTGAGCCAGGGCCATTGTTATTAGAGCTAATGAATGCCATTATCTCAATCATTAGGCAGACCCAAACGCTAAGCAGTTCACATTACAGTTAGGGAGAAAGTGCTGACTTCAAGTTCAAAGGGAAGCCATTAAACCAGAGCAATCCCAATTTCAAACACTCTTTGTCAGCACAGCAGGAATCATTTTGACCCTCTGATAAGGACACCTGTACCTGACACCCATCTCCTCTCTCCAATGCACAAAAAGTCTACTGTTAAAATAATTCCAGTTTTGAAAAGATAGGGGCAAAAGACCTACTTTCAGGTTCATCTGAACAGTTGCAGATTTTTTTCTTAACATTTCTAACAGATATATTCAGGAAATAGAGTAGTGGGGGAAGAAATTGTTTCAGTGGGGAATCAAGCTGGTGTACAGGTTATTTATTTTATTTGTTTCGGGTTTTTTTGGTTTTTTTTTTAATTTTTATTTTTACCTTTTTGTGGGAGGGTGGAGGGAGAACCTGACCAGAACTGCAGGCGGTAGGTGTGCATTTTTCCTTCTTTTTTAATGAAAACCATTATATATATAGTTTGATAATCTTACTTCTACTTTTCTTTTTGTTAATGGGCTTTTTGGGGGCAATTTGTTTGCTCTACTCTGTTTTCTTGTGTTTTCTTTTAGGTATATTTTTAATGGGCTTTTTGAATAAGTGTGTAAAAGTTCGTCACCCAAAATGTCCTAAGGACATTCCTGATGTTTGTTTTCTCCCCAAGTTCAGTAGTGAAAAGGTGCTTTCTATAGGTAAACCCGTTTATAGTGGGGATAAACATATCCCCAAAGGCCACACCTAGGGACCAGGTGCCAGTGACCTCTCCCAGACACAACGCTCTCTCCACAACTCTTCATTTACATTTACAAAGATCAAAAGGGCTATGTTAGGGACCAGCCGCTTGGAAATGGTCTCTTCCCACCTTAGGTGGTCTGTCGGAAAGCAGTGAAGTCTGGCAAGAGCCGCTGTGTCCTCTCCAGCAATGTTCTACAGGCTGAAATCACAGGCTTGGCTAGAAAGAGCTGAAAATTTAAATTACAAAGAAGTTTATTTGAAGATGGCAAGTTCTTGGAGGGTACCTGCTCAAGCATTACTGTCTGTTGCTATTGTTTTCCCTCCTCTGAATCCAGCAACAAACTGGTTCAAGCTTAGCTTTAGGCTGTGCTTTACCCTGAGCCTATGTGCAAATGCTTTGCTGGATGAGGGTCTCCCCTTCCTTTACATTTTGGTTTTTTTCTCCCCTTCACCTCTTTTTGTCCCTATAGCTTCCAGATATCTTTGATCCAGACAAAATAGCAACTTTCTTTTCTGCATTTTCAAAAGATCTCTGTTGGTCAAGTTTTGATTGTTTTCCCCTCACTGTTCTACTTTCTTTTCTGCATTTTCAAAAGATCTCTGTTGGTCAACTTTTGATTATTTTCCCCTCACTGTTATATCTAGCCTTCCTGCTATCCTTCCTCCCTCCTTGTAGGCCTGCTTTGTTAAACATTTTGATCTGAGAAGAACATCATGGCAAAACATGAATTAAGATTGTAAATGTTTGTGATTTGTTTTAGAGTGGACTGTAAGGCTTCTAATGTTTAAAATGTGAAGCAGCAAAGGCAGTGTGGCTTTGTAGCTTTCTTATAATTTTGTTTGTTCTTTTTTAAACAGAATTAGTCAGAATATTGCAGATTTTTTTTCAAGAAAACCGGCTAAACTTTTGGTTTTTTCCTGAAAAACATGATTTTGTTGAACTGCTGTTGCCACGTTTAGTAAGTTAGGTACTAATGGCAGGTATGCGAGGACTGGTCGTGGAGCTTGTGGAGTGCAACTTACACTCTTGCTTTCCATGGTATGCTGTTTGTCAGTCTGTTGTCTCTGGTGGGGGTTTGCTGGGAGTGTGAAATTCCATTTTGTGATAATTCCATTGTCTTTTCACAGTCATCTTTCAAAATGTTGCTTCAGTAAATGGTTCCTTTTGCTCTCCTGCAAAGATTTGTTTTTACCCTGATGTTGCACCCTACCAGCAGTGCCACAGACCGAGCAGTTTCACCTTTTTTTTGAGTTTTCCAAAGGAAGAATGTTAGCTCCTTAAATTCCACAGCATTTTCTGGGAGATGTCAGTGAAAAGGAGAGGGAGACACTTGGCAGCAAGACTGTGCAAGCCACCATAGGCAGACTCCTTCTCTGAGCCTGGTCCCTCATCATTCCTTCATGACCTGTGCCATTCCCAGTCCCTTTGCTCTGTTATTCCTTGTTCTCCCTCACCATTACATTTAAAGATGGGCAAACTGAGGCAGAACATTCATTGCTGTGTTCACTTTGCCCGAAAAAGGGCTGAGATTATCTCCCTGATGCAGGGAGGAATGGCCTGACCCCACACTATTCTCACAGCTTTAGTGATGCAGAATTAGCTCCAGATGTTGAGCAGTGCAGCACTGGGAGGGAGCTCCTGATTGATGGGGACAGCCTGTGGATGTCACGGGCTCTCCACACTTCAATCACCAGTCAGTGCAGGCTGTGGGGAGCTGCTTCTCTTGGTGCTCTGGCTTGGAGGTGGGTGGCTTTGTTCCAGGTGACTTTGTTCCTCAAAGAAGTCATATTGATCGCCCCTTGGCATTCAGACTCCTCAGAGCAACAGAAAACACCTCCCTGGTGGCCCTTCCCACACGTGGAATACTTGTGTCATTGGCACTGCTCCTGTTTCTCATCTTTGTGTCACTTGGACACCACATTCTTTGGTACTGGGACACTTTCTGTCCAAGATCATCAGCCAATACCAGGGGAAAACTAATGAGCTAATCACTGAAGGAGACTGATTTCTGAAGCAACACTGTGTTGTTACATATCTGCTTTCCTTGAGTTTTACAAGAGAGATTTTTCCCCTTTGGTGGCATAGAATGTAGAATATTTATTATAGCTGTAGTAAAGTGATGAATTGTGAGTAGACATTGACAGGGCATTGTTTCTATGTTTCTCTTATAAACACTGATTGAGATGTTTAAATCTGAATAAATTTTGTACACTTTTTTTTTATATTGAACTTTTCAGCCTGTATATTGAATAGCCAAGGTTATTTGGCATTGATTCATGTATGTGCTGTGTATACTTCTGTGTTACTAGTAATTTTTACTGTCATTGTGCTTTATCAAAGATGTTATTTCAACTCCTTTTGACATAGTTTAGCAACTTGGAATTTTTTTGACTTCTACAAAATTCCACCCTAAGTAATTGCTAGAATGAAGAGAACAAAGGGCTGTTCTTTCCCACAAGCTTTTAAACCTCAGTAGGAGCTTCTTCAGCCAAAATGAGTATTTGATTTTTCTTTTTCACTTTTTTCTTGTTAATATGATAGTGGCTGATTTGTTTGGTTTTTAATGCTGGGAATTCTGAATTCCATGTTGACCATTTCTAGCAATATTTTAGAAAAGCAGAGATAGCTGTGCCATAAGGAGTTATACTGAGCATAACAGAATTGAAATGTTGTAATTATTTGGGGTTTTTTATAAATATTTTTTCCACTATTAAGTTTTTAAGCAAATCTTTTATCAGTGTGATTAAAAGATTAAAAAGACACTAAAGGACTAAACACTCAACATGTACAAGGAAAGGGATTCAGGTAAATGATTTCCATCTGTATGAGTGAAAAATAGCTTAGGAATTTTTATGTCAGAACAAAAGCTGAGTTTCAGTTACACATTCCCCAAGTCCATTAATTAATCCAGTGATTTCAATGAAACCACCTCTGTCCTGGAAACCATGGGATACACTTAAAGAACTCCCCAAATCCACTCCTCAGTAGGATTTTATTCACTCCTCAGTGAATAAAACTCAATTTTGTAAAAGAAAAGTGCTGCTTAAATATAGCACCTTCAAAGCATTTCTGTCTTCTTGTAAAATATGGGAATTTTATGTTTAATCACCAAGTAACCATTTATCACATAAAGAAGCCAGTGCTGATGTTACTCTGAGGTGCTGGTTTATATTGTGATAAGAACTGCTATGCAGAGCTGTATATTGCTATTTTAAATACCTTAGCTTAGCCACTACATTAGGAGAACAAGGATATGAGATTTTAGGAGGAAGTTTGTTTGGAGAATGGATTTTTGGATAACTAAAAGTGGGCTAAAAAACCAGGCAGGAGGTAATGAAAAATATCTCTAGATGGGGGGTAGTTTCAGTGGTAAACATGCCATCATATTTAAAGTATCCATCCCATTGTTTTCCAAGAGGATCCTGATGAATTCCCTGTGCCTTGTGTTGAAGCTTTACTCCTTTGTGTCAATGTTTTAGTGAGGTTTCTATTTTAATTTATAAATTAAATGCATACATAGATACCTGTTTCAGTGCAGTCTGCATTTGTTCCCTATGATGTACATACTTTCTTCTCCTTTTATAAAAATGCCTGTTTACCTACACATAGTTTGTGTCTTTTGTAAATGACACCACGTGCAAACCGTAGCCCACAAATTCACTTACACGTGAATGCAATTCCCAGTTGGGGGCGTTTTAGGTTCCTATCCTGAGACAACCACGCCATCTGCTGTTTGCCAGTCAGGAGCTATGAAACTTGGTGGGAGAATTCAATGGATTTAGCAGGACAGGAGCCTCAAAAAGACTGTTATCACAATAAAATTAGACAGCTGGAGAGAGAACAGAGTCCTACCTAGAGCCTGTGCTAAGGGAAAGGCAGCAGCATCAGCTGAGCCACAGCACTGGACACTGTGGAATCTGCGCAGGAGAAAGCCTGAAACCTCCCATGGCATGAATAGCCTTACTGGAGCATGCTCTTACAACATGAATTAATCAACCATAGTCACAAAGCCATGCTAATTGTGGAACTGAGAGAGCAAAGGCAAAGAGGGAAGAGACACAGACTCTCTCTAGTTATACCCATGCTAAAATTATTGTAATTATCAGCTTTTTGTGCTGTCTTTCCTCAAAACTGAGAGAAACAATGAGAAGGTGTCCATCCATCTCTCCCTTCCCTCAGTTTAGGAGAGCAGCCCTTTCCCTCCCCTCCTCCTCTGCTGTATGCCTGGGTGTGTTTCTATGTGAGCCCAAACACCAATGAAGTGGTGGTTCCTTGGACTGAAAGTGAGGTACTGAAAAACCATTAGCTCTGAGTGGTCAGACAAAAAAAGTATGCTTCACTCCTTACCCCCTCTAGGTACAATGAGCCTTGGAGTGTGAGGCAAAATCCTCAAGGATCTGGATGTTTAACAGTGACTGATGCATACAGTTATACAGGAAAACAAACATGTTTTGATGATCTAACTTGGAATGTGTTTCAAACTTTGACTTTTATCATTCCTTAAGGCTTCAAGGTCACTTTTGCTTTATAAAGTGGTAAGTGTTCTGGAGGTTTGCTTTGTCCTGCCTCAGACAAATGTGAGATCCAAAGGTTTACTTGTTTCAAGGCATTTTCATTTATGTATGGGACACAGTTGAGATTTTTTTTTCCCCTTAGGGCTCTGCAGTTAGCAGGAAAAAATAGTTAATAATGTAAATTGTCTTGTTTTAAATCAAACTCAGGGACAATTATGAAAGCAGACAAACAAGCCGTGCTGTGCTGTCCTGACAGGTGAAGCTGCTCTGAAAAGAACTTGGAGCTTAATGGTGCTATCCAGGGAGACAATGTGCTTGTCTGTGTCACCACAGGAGAAAGGAAAGGGGTGTCACTGTTCCAAACTACACCAAAGGGTATAACTGCAAAGGGACAGACATCCTTACTAGCACAGGAACAATCAGATTCAAGACCCCTTTGCAACACTGTGAGAAGTGGGAAGTGTGATCTATTCACTGCAGATCCGGAGGGATCTGTAGTTGAGTGATTTGGTGATCAAAAGGTGCAATGACACAATGCGTCTTTACTCCTCTGACAAAGAAATACAGTTCTGCAAATGCCCAAACCAAATCATTACATCAGGAGTCCCCAGACAAAGAATGTGTCACTGTATGCACTAAAAAGCTGTGCTATAGTAAATGAACAAATGTCATTGAAAGTAGTTTGCTTCAAGAAATTCACAAGAAGAGAGGCTTTTCTGCCTCTTAGCTTGGCAGTGCCTGGTTATCATATTGATCTGTGGCCAAAAACACCACTCACAAATGTATTGCTTTATCCATCCAGCTTTGCTCAATCTCAGTAACTGAAATAGGTTTTTTACTAGTTAATGTAAAAATTGCAGTCCTTGGGAGGCACAGAGCAGCAAGCTGAAAGCATCTGTCCTTTCTCTTATGACCCCTCAGTTTCCTTAGCTGCAAGTCCTGACCTGTTCTAATTCTTTGGAGAAACCATTCTATACTCGTGATCCCCACAATTTTTCCTATACCTTATCCCTTCCTAGCTACCGTTTCTGAGTTGTGGAGAGGGATCCTACAGTGTATTCTTCAGCTGAAAAAATGTTATTTTCTTGGGTTTGTTATCTTATTCTGTTTTGCTTAATTCTGAAAGGTATAGTTGTAAATCTCCATTACACAAAAAAAAAAAGTCATGTTGATTGTGATTAAACATGACTCAGATATTTGTATTCAATTAGTATTTTTACTAAGGAATAATTAAGACAATGATCTCTGCAGTCTGCATAGCTGCATTTAGGGATAAGTAACAAGGATTAAACCCTCCTTTTAAAGGATGAAAAGACATTTTTAATATTTTGTTAAGCTAATAAACTGCATTTAACCTTTAGAAGCAGTTGGTATTTGTGAAGGAAAGACCTTTCCCCTTGCTTACACACTCTAGCTAACCTGTGACTGTAGCTAATCAGCCTACATTAAACATGTCAGAATCTGACACACACAAAGACTTTAAATTCGGAAGTACGTGGGATGGTCTAATTTAAGAAAGTACTATTAAAAGAGTTCCCCAGAAACTTAGGATTTAGCTTTTCTGGCTTCTTTAGCCCATTGTACCCAATCTACTAGCATAACAAGCACATAAGCAGTATGAAAGGTGGAGGAAAGGTTAAAAAATGACTGAAAAAATAGGAAAAATCATTCATTACAGAAATACAGATTATTTGCAGAACTCAGTTGTTACATCTGTTCTCCATGACCACAGTATAGACACACATCAACTCTGATTGTATTTGGTTATCCTAATGACAGCGCAATGCTTACACTGATTTGATCAAGTTCCTGGATTATGGACAACCATAAAACAGAGCTTTTGGAGTGCTTGACATTCCTGTCCTTCCAGGGTGACTCTTGAATGCCTGCCAGCCTGAGTGAGAGAGAAGCCCTATCTCTGGGTTCTGGAGCTATGAAATATTCATTACAATGTTTGAGCTACAACAGCTTCTGCCCCAAAATGAGAGTGCCATAAACAGGCTGTTTTCCCCATAGCTGGGGAGTCAGGCAGGCAGCAGGCTATAAATGATCCCATAGATGTGTTGTTTATTTTGACAAAGTAACAGATTGTATTTGCGCTCGGAAGGCAACAGGCAGATGGTCTTTGCACAACCTAGCGAGGGCAGGCCCCGCTCCTGCTGAGTGGGGAAAGCTCTCCTTCACTCCAGCACAGCACAAATGATAGTTAGTAACAGTTCTTCCCAGAACAACTCCATCTAAACGGCCAGAACACAGTTACTGTGACCAAAAATCTCTTACCTGCTCTAAAAAGCAGCTGGTTCCAAGAGAGCCTGCAGAACAATTCACACCTGGTAACGGTTCCAATGTTGCATTTCTCTGATCATCTCTACTAAAAAATTCTTTACTGTGTTACAAAGTGACTCAGAATCATCCAGAAATATTTGAAACAACATAAAATATCCATGTAATGCTGTTAATATTTACTTTAAGGATAGGCGGTATCCACTGGAGAAATAAAGAGGGGAAATTGAGTTTATTGTGAGACTGTTATAAATCACAACAGCAATAAAATTGGTATTAAAATTCAGACATCTATGACTGACTTAAAAAGTGTTACACTGCAAAAATCTTCTATGTCCTCTCCCACACTTCTCCAGCACTGCCATTTCCTTCAGGAGAATGTTGTTTATAAACAGTAAAATGTTGTAATAAACAGAGTGAGTTCTCCTAATGTTGAAAGTTTGCCTCACATAAAGACTCTTTTTTTTCCTTCAAAGACCTCCCACATGCTTGTGTTCTTATCAAACAGCAACTATTTGATGTTAAACTCTAACAAACTGGGAACGTTTTCAAAAACTTGGAGTGCATATTTTGCCTCATCTCAAATTATTTTTAATTACAAAGCCATGTACCACATGCATGATTGTAAGGGGATGCAGTTATTTGTATCAGGAAATAGAAAAATGTAAATGTAATGCTTTTCTTCCTTTTTCACATACGTTTTCACTGTCATTCATTTTTATGCTTAGTGCTTGAAAATCTTCTTGTGCTTCCTCCTACCCTCCCAATATAGTTCAATACACTGAGAAGCCTATAGATATCCTTTGCTAAATTCCAACTCTCAGCGGGCAAGATCTAGGTAAGGCTTCCTCTTACATGTAAAATATGTCAAACTCACACACAGGAGTTTTTCTCCTATGGTCTCAAAGCATCTTGACCTTGTTTGCATAAAGAAGTAGGGAAGAGAACAGTCTCCAAAGAATTAATCCACAGAAATGCTTTGAGGCTCTTACTTAATGCTTGAAATGAGAAAAGATATCTTTATTTCCATTTTAACAACAGTCAAAATATAGCTGTGTAAAGTGAAATGCTTTACCCAAGGTCACACAGCAGTCCAGGAAAATGCAGGTCCTGAACTCATGCCCTCTATCTTCAGGAGATGGTGCGATCCACAATTAACACAACCTGGGGAAATATTCCATTGTTTTTTTCCCCACCAAATCCAATTCTATGCATAATACATAAAATTGCTTACTTTGACAGAGCCAAAACCCAAACTCCAGTGAATCTTTTATGATTTTTACAGTGACAAAGAGAATGCTGAAAGCATGAATGGTTCTTTCTCTCTGTTGTTCCCAGACACCCTCCTAAAGTAACACTGCAAGCAAGCAGGAGTGGTTTGTGTTAATAATGTATCTCCTGGTGCATCACAGTAGCCCCCAAAGGTCTTCATAGTGAAATCAGTGCAATGATGCAAAATATTTGTATAGGAATGATGATATAAACCCAGTTTCATGTAAAAATATACCTGAGATGAGTTAAAGAGGTGTAGCCCTGTACTCTCCTGTTCGCACCAGGCTCTGCTCACGGATTTGGTGCTGCCAAGACTCATAACAAAATCGCTTATTGCGTCTCTTGGAGCTTGAGCTCTTGAATCCATGAGACTGCAGGAAAGAAAAGAAAACCCCTCAGCTTCCATTTAGAATGGAAGTGAAGTTTGCAGCCCTCATGGAAAGCCTGCGAGCGCCTGGAACAATCCAGCGCAAGACAACACAAAGAGCTGCTGACACTCTTTGTTACGGCCATTCCAAGCTGACTTGGGGATGCTGGCATATTTGGGTTAGAAGTACCATAGTGAGGCACACAGGTCACCTTGCCAAAACTAGAGAGGGATGGGTGGCTCTCTATAACAAAAACCAGGCGTTCCTTGAGCTTTAGTCCAAACTGGGATTGCCTTGAAATCTCTCCATCCCCAAACTCCTCCGCCCTGGGAAAGGATGGGAAGGCTTTCTGCCTTTATGCTCCTGGCTACCGCAAGCCCAGTGGGACTAGGGTCGGGGGGCCCTTTCTCTGCTGGCTGGGGAGGGGGTTCCTGCCCCCACCGCAGCCCTGGGGCCCGGCGAGGAGGGTGGCAGCCAAGAGAGGGGGGTTGTAGCGGGCCCGGGCTGCAGTGACTCCTCCTAGAGGCGGTATGTGCGGAGCGGGAGGAAACCCCTGCCGCCCCCCTCACCAGCAGCCGCCATCGCCATTGAAACATACAATACGGGGAAAGCGGCTGAGGCGGAGCGAGGGTGGGGGGAGCCGAAAAGGGAAAGTGGGGAGGAAAAGGGAGGGGGGCAAGGAGAGGAGGAAAAGAGGAGGAGGAAAAAGAGGAAGGGAAGACAAGAAGGAGGAGGCGGCGGCAGCGGGCGCCTGCAGGTGAGGGGAGCGACGGCGCGGGGGCTCCGGGGGCCGCGGCGAGGCCCTGCTCCTCTCCTTCCCTCTCTCCCCGGCCGCACGACCCACCTCCTCCTCCTCGTCATACTCATCCTCTTCCCGCCGCCGCTGCCGTTCTCCGGGAGGGCCCGGCCATGGCCGAGGCCGTGAGGGGAAAGGGCGTGAGGGGGGTGGGTGAGGGGCGGCCATGAAGGAAGGGGGGCGCGAGGCGGCGGTGGTAGGGCGCTGGGCCGGCCCCGGGTAAGGTGCGCGTGTGGGGGGATAGCGGCTCTTCCTCGCTCGCCCCCTGCGCTCGGCACCCGCAACGCTTCCCGTTCCGGGGCCGCGCGGCCGCCGCCACAGCCACCCCTCGGGCAGCGGGCGAAGCCTCCGCGGCGGCGGCGCTCGCTGAGGGCGGGGGGGTGTGAGGGGGGAGCGTTTGCGCGGGAAAACCGGCGGCCACACCTCCACACACACACACTCCGCCGCGCCTCAGGACGCCTGCGCGGCCCGGCGGCTGCCGCCTCCCCTCTCCCGTCGATCAAACGGCTCGCGGCCAATCACTGCGCTCCGCCCCAGCCCGGGCTGCCGCAGCGACCAATCAGAGAGGAGTGGGCGGGGCGACGGTGTCCGGGCAACGGCGAGGCGTGCGCGGGGCGGGGCGGCGGCGCTCAGCGGGGTGGCCCTGAGGGGCTGCGCGAGTCACCGCCGTGTCCCCCGGGCTCGGCAGCGCTCAGCGGGCTCCAGAGACTCGCTGTGGGTCCGTACCGAGACCCGTCCTTTGTTTGTGAGGGGGAGCTGCCTCTGCAGGGACCCCCGGGGCTTCGGGGTGGCCGGGAAGCTTCTTTCACGGGGAATGCGCTCTGTGTGTGCGGTTCTGGAGTCCTGGAGACACCCCGCCTGCCCCCTGAATAGCACTGTGTTTGTGCTTCGGTGCCTTGGCGATTCCTGCAGGTAACGAGCACTTGCTTTAGGTCTTCTGAGTTATTTTTCACAAACATCTCGTTTCTAAGTGAACGTACAGCCTGAGGTGGCCCAAGGTATAGTGTCTGTGGCTCCCTTGGCAACTCCTAGCTGTTCTAATACACCTTTAGTGGAGATGAGGGAAATGCAGGTGTGCTGATAGTCCTGCACACTCTGTATTTCAGCCTTTGACTGCTGAGTTCGAGTTCTCTCGATGCTTGGAAGTCAAGGTGCTCTGAGGGCTGTAGCCCCTGTGCTCAGGAGACAGGCTGGAGAGCTGGGGATGTTCAGCCTGGGCATGAAAAGGTCTTTCAGTACTTGAGTGGGTGTGTTAGCGAGGGAGGGGGACTTTTTACTTGGGCAGATAGTGACAGGATATGGGGGAATGGTTTAAATCTAAAAAAGGAGAGATTTCTATCAGATGTTTTGAAGGAACTCTTCCCTAAGTTCTTCCCTGTGGAGGTGGTGAGGTCTTGGCACAAGTAGCCCAGAGAAGCTGTGGCTGCCCCATCCCTGCAAGTGGCCAAGGCCAGGTTGGACAGGGCTTGGAGCAACCTGGGATAGTGGAAGGTGTCTCTTAGGTGTTTTCCCAGGAGGCAGAATGAAAATGCCACTGGTTGGCTTGGGCTCTGAAGAAGGCAAAAGTCAACAGAGGAAAGCCCAGCTCTCATATTGTAGAGAGCAACATGAGATGTGGTAGCTACTCAATCCCCCATAGCAGCACAGGGATGTTGGAGTCATGGCAGAGTGGGAGTGTGCTGTGACCAATTAAGGGATAGGGAAAATAATGACTTAAAATTGCCCAATCCTGATGTCATGGCAGCCAGATATAGACACAGCCCTTGTAGCTCAGTGAGGATGGACTTCGCATGAACAGCACAGGTTTATTTTTAAATGGAAGCTTGCACCTCATGAGGAGAAACATAGAGATGATGAATCAGCTCTCAGGGAGGGAACAAGTGTGGGTAGACTTTTCAACTCATAAGCCCTTGAGGCTTGGCTGTGTCATCAGAAGAGAACAATTAGGACAGCAGTGCTCAACTTGTAGCTCTTTGCCTGTTGGTTGCAGTTCAGCTGAGTGTGACAGGGGAACTAGATCCCTGTCTGTGAGATTTCTTTGTCCAGGTCCACAAGAGTTTTCTCAGCATGTTTCTTCATCCAGATCCTGATGTGACTCTACCATAGCTTGGCTTTCTACCAAAAACTGCCTCCTGTAGGTGTCAAAACAAGACAAGAGCACACTGTTGTATTTGTTGCTCCTCAGTACACCCTGGTCCATGCAAGTTGCAAAGCAGAGACAGTGTTAGCAGAGTTTTGAAATATCTTGTATTTAGGCTCTCACAAAATTCTGCAAACATAACCTGCAGTGCATTTGGAAAATACTTTGGGATTCCAAAAGCTGGCTTGGCATCAGGGGAATAAATAGTGGCAGAGGCTTCCTGTGAGAGAGAAGGGAAAAAGAAAGGAGTAGGCAGGGGTGGAAAGTTCAGTGATGCAACAGAAAGATGAGCCAGGAGTGAGTAATGAAACATAAATTTATATAATGCAACAGCATGGCCCAGAGCAGTGTGGTTAGTTGTATACAAACATGTTTTGATTTTCTATCATGGAGATCAAGTGCAGTGATGGTATTATCTGTAGATGTAATCTCTTGACGTTTGCCTTTTCCATTGATTTTCACTCAACTGGGATTTGATGCTATAGGAGCAAATACATGAGAGGTTAGCTTAATATGATTTTGATACATGTAGTATACTCTTTCGGCATGGTTCCCTGTAAGGATTTCAGTGCTGGACAGAACTCTTGGGTGATGGAACTGTCAGCATTGCAGGAACCTGTTTGTATCCTACTGCATACATTTATTAAGTTCCACTTTAAAATGAGTTATTGTTGCTCTAAAGAGAAAGCTGTTCCAGAAATTGGCTCCTCTGATGGCTGGAAACCTAATTCCCAGCCTAGGGTTTTTATCTGGATGTCAGTTATCACAAACTGAAAAGGACACATTTTAAGGGTTGTTATTATTACGAAATTGAAAGTTTCTAAAGGGCTTGTCGCAAATTGCAAGTTTCATTGAGGAAGGGAGATCACCTCATCCAGCCTCCAGTCCCAAGGCAGATCCAGTGCTGCCTGAGTGATTTCTGACATACACTCTCAAATTGTTCTAGAGTTGTCCTGGTGGCAAGATTATGCTGCTTCCCTGTCTGACCGAGTCCAGTGCTCTGCTCTCTCCTCTGCTATACAACTTCTATAGGAGTCACTGCTATAGGAACACTTGCTCTCTCCACCTTCACAGCATCCTCTTGCATCTCCAAAGACCACTGTCATGCCATTCCACTCCTTTTCACCTGGTCTTTGAGCTCTGTTACTACCACTCGTGATTCCAGGCTGGCAGTTGGCAGGGAACTCAGGGTGGGATGATGAACAACACTAATTTTGATGTGTCTGTGTCTGATAGGTTTACTGGTTTAATCTTTCCAAACTTTTGTTATTATGCTCACATAATGCGTTGCACACAGAAAGAAAAAAATTGTCTGGCTGATCCACAAGGACATGCCAAGGTTTTATAGATCCCTGCTGATTTTTTTCCCTTGGTGTCATAAATTGAGAGATTATGAAAAAATTTAGCAGTATCACCTAAAGTCATTGTAATGTTTTTCAAAGTGTCTCATTCCTTGTGTTTCCTTGTTTCCCTGAGGTGAATGAATACTAGGAATGAAGTAGCTGTGCCTTCATTGGCAGAAATATCATCTGTGGCAGAACTGCTCTTTGTTTTCTTCAGAGGAGTAACCAGACCTCCAGGGCAGCTATCAAAATGGAGTTAAAACCAATTTTTGTAAACAGAGTTAAAACTTCCTCAAACATTATTTGATGAGAGTGAGAGCTAGGGGTGTAACTGTGACCACAAGCAAGCTTTGGAGTGGAGTGGCAGATTCCAGGGGTTGTTTTCTGTTTATCTTGTGGTTGCCAGAAAAATAAGCTGAAAACGAGGTTTGCTTCCTTTGCTTCTGCTATTGCTACACTGACAGTGCAGTTCAAAAGCAAAGTTATAGCAAATATTCCAGTTATCTAACTTTTAATGAGCAATGCCTGTACTTTAACAGGCGTTGAGGGTGGGTTTGGATTTTTGCTTCTGGAACAACAGCAATGCATGAGGATGTTTCTCATCAGTCCTGTTGGTTTTCTCTTGCAGCTCTCAGATTTGGAGCAAGGCATTGAGAACCACCAGCAAATTGAGAAGCACAAGGCTGCAAGATGTCGGGGCGGAGTGGGAAGAAGAAAATGTCCAAACTGTCACGCTCGAGCAGGGCTGGGGTGATTTTCCCTGTGGGGAGGATGATGCGCTACCTGAAGAAAGGAACCTACAAGTACCGCATCGGGGTTGGAGCACCAGTGTACATGGCAGCTGTCATAGAGTACCTCGCAGGTAAACCAAGAAGTCCTGGAAGTGCTCACCACACACAGAAGCCAGGGTTAGCCACAGGATGGGATATGAACGTATGGAGCACTCCTGAAAATCAGGCTCTGCAAAGTGCAGGATTTGTTGAGATTTGCTGAAAATGCTAAGGAGGTTAATTTGTTTCCTGAAGAGGCTGAGGATGGAAATTCTCTCCTTTAGAGGTACCATTCTTCATCACTAGCTGGAAGGGTTATATTTCATTGCTTTGCAGAATGAGGAGTCACATCTGGGTGGTTTCTGTCCCAGAGAAAACGAATAATTAGGCTTTTTAATACACCTAAATGTGAAAAACAGGAGGGAAGAAAAGCAAACCCACCTTGTACATTTTTTGTGCTTTTTAAGCAAGCAAACTGTTTTGCTGGTTGCGTTTCTCCTTGCAGGACAGTGTCAAAGTGTTATGAAATATAAAGGTGGGGTTTTTTGTATTTTAAAAACCCTTTTGGTTTGCCTAAGTGTATAAAGAAAATGTCCCAGGGTTTCAATCTTCCCACATGCCCCGAGTTTTCTTTTTCCTTCCTTTCTGAAACTGAACTCGGAGAAAGGGGCAGGTGTCCTATGGTTATACAATATACTGTGATTCTGTATAGAAACATTCCAGAGCAGCCTGTGATCATATCTTCAGAGTTTCTTGTTTAATTATGGAAAACAGCACTTTAGCAAATTGTTAGAACTCATGATGCAGAGAGATTCTTGTTCACATTACTCCGGGGTTGCAGATCAAGACTGAGGTGCATTAGAGAATCTGTGACGAGTCACAGCCTGGATGGAATTAGTTGAGTGAGTTGTGTTTCAGGAATATAGTTTAATGCCAAAGTGGCATGAAGAAGCTTGCATGGACGCTGGTTGTCCATGTAATAGCATGCCAGGTTTTATGTAAACATCTCTGTCTTTTTTACACATGAAAGCCTTTTCTCACTACCAGACAATAAAAGCATTATTTTCTTTCAAAGGCGTGGAGAAAATCTGAAATTTCTACTACTAAATTTCACAAATTTCACTATTAAAATTAAATTTAGGGTGAAGCCTAATAGCACATTACAGAAATTTCCATGTTTGTGTTGGTGCATTGCAGGATGAGAATCAATTCTTTTTCCCTGAGGCTACTTCTGGAGCTGGAGTGACAAAGTATTGCTCATGTTGAAGAAATCACAGTAACTTTTATAACATAATGTGCTGCATTGTGACTCTGCTGACCTTCTGTCTGGAGAGAAATACTTTTTTCTTTTCCTACTCCACAGGGAGATGTTCTAGGATAAACATTTGGAGATGCTTGTTATGAGCTGTGGCAATTATTACAAGGTGCAGTAAAAATTTGTCAGCAGCACATCTGGTATGTGCAACATTTCAGCGGTGCAGACTGAGTTGTGGTCAGCAGTGTTTGCCTATTACCTGAACTAGAACAATGTATGTCTTGGCTCTGCTCCTGGATAGTAAGTGCAGTTTAATTTAAATCATTAATCTGATATGAGCAGATTATGTGTGGGCTTACACTTTGCTTTAGAGAAAAAAAGAGTGTGTAGTCAATCAGGCAAGAACATTGCTAGAGGTGTAGGCTGGGAGCCCACATAAATTGTAAGGGAATGCTATTTTCAGCTGCTTGGTTCAGCAGAGAACTCCTGCATATATTGTGATAGAATGGAGTAATGTTTCTGAGCAAACATCTATTGCTGGTGGATTGTGTTCTTTCCAAACCAAAGTTTCTGTGCTCTGTCCAGGGATTTGTTTGGAAATATTACAAAGGTGGAGAGTTCAGTTTCAAAAAACAGGGTTGCAACATCTAACCCTGCTGATCTAGTTATGCATAATATTACGTGTGAATAAAGTCTTTGCTTTTGGGAAGCCTGTAGGAACCAAAGGATGTTGTCAAAGGGGGTATTATGTGTCTAACTGGTAAATTTTCTTAACATTATCTGATCTTTCTTTTACAAATGCCATTCTTTTCTCCTGGACTTGCAGCTTTGAAATGGTGGTTCCTTGGGATGAAAGGCTGCATGCAGGTGAACTGCTTCAGGCTAAGTCTGGGAGGGTGGCAGTAAGGGACTATGATTTTTTAGCTGTTTTATAGAAGCAGGACGAACATTTTTTTTTTGTTATGTCAAAACATTAATGAGAACTTCCCCTTTAACCCCCTGAGTGCTTCTCTGTGTTTGAGCAGAGATTTGATGTTTTACAAAAGGGGAAGGGTGGTCTCTGCCCCCTCAGGGAAATCTTCACTCTTTGGCCAGGCTCTAACCCTGATAAAACACAAGTTGCTCATGCTCAGCAGAGGCTTTGATTTTAACAGCTAAAATCTCTGAAGACTTGGTCCTCACTGAACATGTGCCAGCCCCTCTCAGCTCCCAGATCACAACATTGTGGGGAGACAATGGTTATGGGAGAAGAATAATGATGTTAGAGACAGAGCCAGGGATACATCTGGCTAGTGGGGAGAGCTGCACTGATGACCAGTAGGCAAATAAATGGCAAGAAGTGTCCAAATATCCTGCCATGAAGCTGGAGAGTAAGATGAAAAAATAGGAAATAGGCCAAGGATTGGATGGAGGGGTTGCTGGTAATGAAAAACCTGGGCATGAATATTGAGCCTGAGCAAATGGGAGAAATGGGGACTGTCCAGGGAAGGCAACTGAGATGGAAATCTTGGTGTGGATTGCTGGGGAAAGGAGAATGGGCTATGGAGATGGGAAAGCAAGGCGCAGCTGGGATAGGAGCAAGGTGGATGAGGCTAGAAGGGTCAAACAGGACCAGAACCATCTTCAGAGCCTGCATTCCTCCAGGGCCTGACATGGGCCAGCAGATCTCTGTGAGTGACCAGCCCTGCGTGGTCTGTAGTTGGCCTGGGTTTGTGTTGCCCCAGAGCACTGAGCCTCTTGACTGGCATCATCCAGATGGTGCATTTACATCTGGAGCATCCTTACTTGCAGTTTATGTAGCTCAGACTGCTGTTTGGCTTTGGCACATGTTCCGTGTCACAAGATACTAGATCTCTGTGGTTTTTTCCTTTGTAAGCAAGATTGATTGTGGCAGCACCTCACAGCCATTATCAACCACAAATCTGCACTTTGCCTTATCAACCCCATCATTAAAATGCCAGTAACCACCACAGTATATCTCAGGAAGAGGTACTTTTACCTCAACTGATCAGCTAATGTGAAGAAGATCTTGTCACTGTTCTAAAATTTTCTTTTAAATCTCTCTATGCTGTTTCATATCTTAGGCTTGAAAATCATATTGTAAAACTGCAGCTTAATTCCTGTCCAGAAGGTTGTGTTTGTTGAAACAAGGCTGAGTTCCACTGGCTTCAGAGTTGAATTTCTGTGAAAGATTGGCCACAGTCTCATTGGATTTATGGACTTTGCAACAGACTCATTCTCTGAGTGTGCACGGGGCTGACTGCAGTCACAACCACGCAGTTCAAACATCAACTGCATGTGTCCCACAGGGCATCTTCCCAAAAAGTAGGCAGAGAATACAGATGCCCCTTGATGAGGAAGCACAAGTCATGTCAGTGGTGTGCTGATCAGAGGAGCTCATGGAAGATCTCAATGGAAAGTCATCCTCTCTAAATTAGGGCAGAACACAACACCAGCAAAGTCTTCCTCCTTCACAGGAATCACCTCTAATACTATTCTGCCTGTTATGCTCATTTGCTGTGCAGACAAGTCCAGCAGATAGTTTTCCACCAGCAATGGACCAAGGTCTCCATCATCCAATACATTTTTTCAGAGTAAAGGTATAACTGGTAGATTTGTATGTGGTGGTGTAACAGGAACTGACACAACTTATCCTGAAGGGGAGGTGGAAAACAAGATAACTTGTGTGAAGTCTTTCCAATTTGGTATCAGTAATTCTCATAGACCTTTCTTAGCAGTCCAGCTTCATGAAAGCTCAGCTGAACAAATGCCTTTGGCCTGGCTAGGATGCTTTAATTCCCAAACACTCCAAATCTGCTCATCCATCAGCTAAAGAAACCTCTTTTCTCCTATTTGTCGCAGGATGAGAAGATGTAATCCCATTCAGGTCATAGTTTGGCTGCTGCTTGTGTCTGCTGGAAGAGAGTTATGTTCTTCTGAAGATGTCTGGATTTGAAGTTAAACTTCTGATGTGGAGGCATCTTGGTGGATTTGACTCTTGCAGGAAGCAATATTATTTGAGATTTCAATTTAATTCTTAATGCCTGGTGTTGAGAGCACGGAAAGTAAAACCAACATGGCTGAGAATATCAAGATACCCAATTCCAAGAGAGCTTGTTATGGTATAGGACTTTATTATTGGACCTATATTCTCAGAATAGAGAGATTAAATTCTTCTTAGAATTTAGGTAACCTCAGCTGTTGTTTCTACATGAAATGTAAAACAGTTCCTTTAGGGATCTGTTATTGTCAGCAGAGGATGTGATAACTGAAGTTTTGATGTTATATTTTGCAAGTGCCATTTTAGATTCTTAAGGTTATTACTCCCTACCTCCACCATTAGAAAAAAATAGGCATATAAATCTTCATTAGAAGGATGTAAGGCAATTATTTACCTATGGAAATGTTTGGCATCCTTTGGTAAGTTATATACATATTCCACAATCTGCCATACATCACCTCTGCCTTGGATTCCCTTCTTCCCAGTGTCCTGTGATGGATGGCTGGCATTTGAGTGTTCTGCCTTTTTTGCTCTTAACATTAGGCAGAGGACTAAGAGTGCACCATCAGGATGCTGCTGGCCAAAGGACCCAAACCTGGGGCTGTGGGGTGAGCACACAGGTAGCAGGATGTGCCTGTTGTTGGCACACCTGAAAGAACTTCAGTTCCCACACAGGTAAGTATGTGTTGTTTCTTAGATTTTTTTTCCCCCTGATGCAATTTTCCTCTGCTGTCAGCACGCATCTGCAAAATCCACTGCAGGAGCCTGGGTCTCTTTTCTTGCTCTCTGCTGGTCTGCACAATGGATGGAATCTGTTCCTGCTGTCTGCTGCTGCGTTAACTCCACTGGCAGAGGTCTGGGAGAGGGTCTGGCACTTCCAGCCCCATGGGGGTGAATATAGCTGGATTATGCAGGATCTCTTTTCAGTTTCCTCCTTCAAAATCCAGGTCAGACAAGGAAATGCTAGAGCTGAGGGGTTCCTGGCCTAACTTCTATAATTCACTGTGACTGTGCATATAAATTTTAAGAAAAGTCTTTTACATTTCCAACATTCAGTTAAATATGTATGCTGTGTAGTAATGAAAACTGGAAGGCAAGTTTGTACTTTTGTTATTTACTGAGTGGAATCGAAAGCTTGTATTTTTCCCATGAGCCAGAACTAAGCCTCATGTTGAAATCATTTGGATTTTAGCCAGACAGCATTATGTACATTTCCACTAGATTTTTCATGGAAGTTCTTCTTTTTATAATAATTACAGTTCTTTATGGAGTTTGTAAAAAGGAGTAGGATGTCATTAAGACAACAATAAGTTATCAATAGGACACCAATTGGCTGTAATTTTAATATTCCTGTTACTGACAAATGCAAACACAGGCCTGAAAACCAGAAGACAGGGACACAGGTATACTTTTAAAGTGAAACAAATAGTGAGTATGATTTTTATGGTTATTTGGAGAAAAAGAAATTCTCTTCTCCTTCCTTCTCAGTGTTTCAGCAGAGTTCTTATGTGAGAAATAACTTTTGAGTAGGGGCCAAACAATGTAAGCTAATGAATTATACTGATTGCTACAGTCCAAATAAACTTAGAAAGACGTGTCTGTATTTCTGTAATAATTAGGAAAAGCTCAGTGGCTTTGATTGCACTATAAATGTTACTGCTAATTTAGAGAAACTACCTTTGAAATGACCTCCTGCTCCCAGAGATGTAGAAAGACCCTTCTATCAGTATTTCATGCATTGAAGCTCTCACGTTGTCTTTGCTTGCATCTGAGTCAAACCTATCATATCTTGTTCTGAAACGAAGCTTTTCACAGATTTTCAGTGCCCTTTAATGCAGAATTCCAGCAGTGCCTGGCTAGTGTGTTGGCTTTCCAAGTGTTTCTTCAAATGCACCTCAGTCTTCATCTTCCCTGGTCCTGAGAATCCTTGCTGTTTGTCAGAGCTGTCTGTTCCAGGTTGGGGGTTTCACTGCATGCTTGACTCTTCTGTTGTTACAGGGCTGCTAATGTACACTTTTTTTAGGTGTTGGTTGTTTGTTGGTTTTTTGGGGTTTTTTTGTCTTTTTGAAAGAGAATTCTGACTTGGGACTTGTAAAAGAAATTATGTGAACCAAGCTTAGCATATTTTCTCCTTTAAGGAATTAGGAAGGACAAATTAATATATCTAAATTTGCAAGTACATTGAGTGGGGTTTGGTTTCTGCCTTTCTGTAGCAAAGATCCTTTAAATCTGGAAACGTCCCTGAAAACATAAGCTGCATTTTTGTTACTCGTTTTTATTTTGATGTGTTACAGCTGAAATCCTGGAATTGGCGGGAAACGCGGCAAGGGACAACAAGAAAGGAAGGATTGCCCCCAGACACATCCTCCTGGCAGTGGCAAATGATGAGGAACTGAACCAGGTACCTGTTTACGTTTTGGTGTAGGAGTTATGTGCTGTGGCAGGAGTGGAGCTGCCACCAGGGAAGGTTAGAAACAGCTCAGTCTGAGACATGAACGAGAGTTACTGGAGCAGAAGATAGTGCCCTCTTAAATAAAAGCAAACAAAACCAAAGGTTCTGACATAACTAATCTTAAATCTTATGGACATAAATTTTGGTTCTTTTTAGCTGTGAGTCCCTTTATTTTTTCCTCAGGGACATCCAATACTTAAAGAAAATGTGCAAGACCTTTTCCCAAAAGCTGTAGAAATGTGTGTTTTCTATCATGCTGGCTGTGAGGCCCATGTTGGGTAGGGATCTGGCTCACTCTCTGCTATTGCTGCCTCCCTGTCTGTTTGCCCAAACTGTGGTTTTCAGTGTTCTGACTCTCTGGATCACTTGTGGGATAACTTCTGCTAAACTTGTTGAGTGAGGACAGAGATCATGGCATGGGCTGCAGATTGTACTACTCACGGGTGCTGAACAGGTTCAGTCAGCATCAGAGTATCTCCTCCATATGAAGATGGATGACATCATTCACACTTTGAATACTCCTGCACTTAATATGACTGCTTTAAATAATGAAAAGTGATGCCCATGAAGTCATGTGAGTCTGTTTCCAGTCAAGTGGAGTAAAAAGTTAAAACAGGCCAGAAGAGAAGGAAAAGCATGTTTCCACTACCAGCCCTTTCCCAGCTCTGTGGTTCTGGTCAGTGACCCATGAACTGGGATCTAGATCCAGTGTTGCCTGCTAGGAATTAGCCAGACTTTGTCCTCTGCATGGTATCACAGCCCATTTCTGTTGTTTGCCCCTGCAAAGCAGGTCGTTGGAGTTTTTCCTTGCTTTCTCCACATCTGTTTCCCTGCCAAAGAGATCTGCTTCTAGTCCTCCTCTGAGCAGGGCTGTGGTGCGGTCCTCTTTTAAAGTAGCCCACAGACTTTTCTTCTTTTACCCTTATTCACTGCTTGTGAGTCACCAAGGACAGGTTTGCACTAAGACTGGCACTGGAAGAGGGAGGAATGATTGTACAGCAACAGAATTCTCCAGGATGTGCTGGCTGACTTTGCTGTCACCTGCCAAGTTCCTTGTTATTGTGGATCTTCTACCTAATAGTATTTTGGTGATGCAGACTAAGAGGATCTGTAATGTGCTTCCATACACTGCTTCTCCTTGCAGTTGCTCAAAGGTGTGACTATTGCAAGTGGAGGTGTCCTGCCCAGAATTCAGCCTGAGCTTCTAGCCAAGAAACGGGGTGCCAAAGGCAAATCTGAGACCATCCTTTCCCCTGCTCCTGAGAAGAAGGGAAGGAAATCCATGGTGAACAAAAAGGGTGGGAAGAAGGCAAAGTCTACCAAGGCCCGGACATCCAAAAAGGTAAGCATGAAGTCACCTTTTGCAGGATTTCCTTGATAATTGTGTAGGATCTCTTACCTCCACACTGTGTGGTAGTGAACCCTTGCTTTTAAAATAAAGGCAGCTGTGTTCTAAAACCTTTTCTACTAGAGACATGTCATGCCTTCAGCCTTTTGCTGTTACTGGGTTGCTGTTAAAGCTTTTCCACTGTCCAGAGAACTTGTCCTGACATGGAACGTAGTGTCATTGTGACAAGCTTTTGTTTCATGTGTTCTTAGCTGTGCTGTTGTTAGTGCTTTTAAAAGAAGAATAAATCAATCAGAACTTGATCAGCACCTTCCCTTAGGTGCCTTCCCTTCCCTTAGGGTTGCCTATCCTCTATCACTATCCAAAATGGATTAATTTGGTAAAGCAGTAACACAGATCATTGCTCTTGGTTTGTCATCCCAGGGCATGCACCTTAAAACACTGATGAGTTTTTGATTGGGTAGGGTTAAATGATATTAAGCTTTCACCGAAGTTTTTTAAACTTGGACTAAGCACATTTTCCTGGAGGTCTCGAAGTTTTAATACAGTTCCATAGCTGAGAATATGCAGAAACAGCCTTTAAAAAGAAAACAGAGTTGCTTAATGGGGTATTTAATAGGATGCCTCTGTTTATTCATCTCAGCTACCACCTTACTTTGAATTGTGCACATGCAGAGTTTGGAGTTGTTAGGAGGTGGTAGCTTCTTGACATACCTTAAAGCGAATATTGAGAGATGTGAGGAGATGCTCCTGCAGCCCTCTAGGACTGGTAGGTTTGCTGCTCCTGGAGGTAAGCCATAAGAAGGCTTTCTCATTTAATAAACAAGACTTAAACATTTGTTTTTCAGATCACAAAGTTGTTTTTTCTTCAACTCGGAGCATTTGACTGGGTTACTAAGTTACTAAGTTAGATTTAGTGTGAGGTTCTGCTCTGCTAGCAACAAAAATAAATTAACACATACCCACCCATATAAATACAACCTTAATTGTCAGTAAATCTACAGATGGGTGTGGGTGCCCTGCCTCTGAATGTGACTACAAATGTATGTAATGCCTCAGATGAACCACTGATATTTTAGCATTATATAAACAGTGCAGATCTCTGTTGTTACATAATCTTAGGGGATTACAAGGCTATGAGTAATATATTGATCTGAGAAGATAAGATTTGTAGTAAGGGATTAACTCTGTCCATAATTGAATAGTGCTAGAAGTTGATTATTTTTTTCCTTTGAGAAGTCTTGCTTTCTTTTCTCCCATCAAATAGAACAAACAAAAGGACAATGAAAAAGAAGGAACTTCAAATTCAACATCTGAAGATGGACCTGGGGATGGTTTCACTATCTTGTCTTCCAAGAGCCTTGTGCCAGGACAAAAGGTAATACAGAGCAATAACAGATTGTGGCCTAACATAAAATGAAGGATACTTTACTCTTTAAACCAAAGCATTTCCAAAATCAGCCTTTTTTACTTCAAAGTGTGATGTTAGAACTTTAGTCTTCTAGCAGTAACTTCCTCTGGAACAAGCTCCTGAAATGTGGGCATATCACCAAATAATATGAATGGTGTGCAAATTAATTAATTAAAAGTTAAAAATCAGAATCACACATACTGGACAGAATAAAACAACTAATCTCTAGAAGACTGAATCCAGCCTTCTTTCACTTCAGCTTTTTGGTATAAAAATGGTTTTTGCACTCAGATTGCTATTTACTTTTTTCTTCACCCCCATTATTATTTTTCAGCTTTCTCTGACACAGAGTGACATCAGCCATATTGGCTCCATGAAAGTAGAAGGCATCGTTCACCCTACAACTGCTGAAATAGACCTCAAGGAGGAAATAGGTGAGGCTCTGTACACGGCAGAAAAAACACATCTAGAGTTGGAACAGTAGCTGGTCTACTGGCTGCCTGCTGAGATCCCATCCTGTTTCATCTGAATCTACCCCAGGCCATAAAATATCACTTACAACTTCTGAAAATCAGGCTGGATCTGACTAGGTATAACAGGCTAATCACTAATTCATCTTTTTTTAATGACAAACAAAACACAGATAATTTGTTGAAGCACATGAGGAGCAAAGGTGTAAATAATTATTATTGAGGTGTTTGTTGGCTTGTTTTTTTATTTGCATCTGAAAATTACATTGCAAAATTATATCTTAGTAACACTTCTAACTATGGCTTTCATTGTAGGATGTTACATAATTTAGAAATACTCATGTACAAAGCCTTATACTGCTCATGTGAAGTAAGGAAGTATTATTATTACAAATATGGAAATTTAAGCAGGAGGGAGGTAAAAAGCTATTCAGTCAGTTGCATAGGGGACATAGAATCTAGTAGCAGGCTTTTGCATCATTGTTTTGTAGTCATCAAGACCTTCACTGACATCCCAGCTGTGTTTGTTTCAGCAAGTAGTAGGGTCTGTATGTTGGGTTGATTTTGGAGGCTGAAAAGTTCGGGTCCTGAAAATCCCACTCCCCAGAATTTTAGCCATAAGTTAGACTAAGTAGTGTTCTTACAAATATTTATATTAAAGTAATTTCCAGTAATTTCCAGTAATAGCATGTAGGGCTCTTCAAAGCCATGAAAAGTAAACTTTATCTGTGTCTAGGCAGAGTGGTAAACATAAACATTAGCTGCTGCTGATAGAGGGAAACAGGATAGTATGTGTACAGTGTTCTTTTAAATAATGTAGACTTGTTTTTCCACACTGATACTCTGGAGCCAAGGCCTTTTGCTCTATGTTTTTGCAGGCAAGGCATTGGAAAAGGCTGGAGGGAAAGAGTTCTTGGAAACAGTGAAAGAGCTTCGCAAATCTCAAGGACCTTTGGAAGTTGCTGAAGGTAAAAAGGATACTCTGCTGTCTTTTGGACACAGCTCATTTCCTATGTCCTTTTCTCTGGACATTCTGATCTGTTGCTGGTTATATATGCATGCCTTTGCTTATATGAAGTAAATGTTTCCTTGAAGCTGATGCTGATATGAGCAGCCCACTAAGAGGAAAAGATTGAATACCTGTGTGCTGTGCGCATTCTGTCTTTAGGCTGGTCAGTTTATCTCAGGCAATTTCTGTCCATGGGAATCCAAAAATTAAGGAAATCTTGTGCCATCTTTCCTGCCCTGTTTGTACTGCAGCCTTAGTGAGAATCAGAAACAGCTCTCAGCCTAACATACGAGGCACAAGAAAAATTAGTGACACTTTATAAATTATTCTCCTTTATGCATACTTGATGAACAGTAGATAACCCAAATAATTACCTTACTTTGAACACAAATGAAGATGTGAAGTGATGTGCAGAACTGGCACACTTTTTGGAAGAGCAATTGCTCAGGCACTACAGCTTCTTTATTAGAAGAGCTCCCTTCAAGGGTTAACACATCTGTAGCAGGGAATAGCTTGGGACCTGAGATTGTGCTTTCCTTTGTGGATAGATTAAACCAATTGAAGGTCTGGAAGACAGATGGAGAAAAGTTACAATATGCCTTATTTGGCTTAGTATCTCTATACCCAAGAAAATAAATGCTTTAAATAGTCTAGTTTTGGAAATTTCCTAATTGAGTAGCCTAGTTTTAAAACGTGAAATGACAGGGAATTTTTTATACAAGATAATTTGCTTCACTTTCACATAAAATCAAATTTAGATGCCGTAAGATCAAAGTAAACTACTTTTCTCTGTCAACATCACTACCTAACTAGAAGATAGGCTCCTTTTATGCTATTAAGACAGCTGGTTAAAATTTAAGTAGCACAGAATTCCTCTGTGCCTGCCACAGAATTCCTCTGTGAATTCCACAATTCCACTTGTCTGTGTGGACAAGTGAATACATTCAACTTTTTCATCCTTGGGCTAATATCATCCTTCACAGCTAATTTCAGAATGTTTAATGTGAGATTACCAAGATCCAGACTTCTAGTTCTGATGGTGACAATTGCAACAAAATCAAATTGATACCATGCTGTGGATTCTGCAGGTCCTGGAGAAATATTAGGCTTTCTGAAAAATTAATCTGAGATTCCTAATTGAACATAACTGATGAGGACTTCCAACAAAAAACTTCGATTTTCATGTCCTTGTCTGAAATTGCTCAGCTGTGGAGTGAGTCTAAATATTACTCCCTAACACTCTGCAGCTGTAATGATGATGATGCAGGATATTTGTGCAAAGCACTCAGTGACAGCACTGCAGAAATGTCCGTGGGGATTACCGATACTGTTTTCAGGGCGAGGTTCTCGTACTTTGCATAAAACAAACCCAGAGGCTGTGCTGAATGAGAGAGCTAAAAACCATTATTGAGTAACTGTGTGCTCACCAAATGAGCCCTGTGTTCTTTGGTCTCCAAAGAAATAATGACTGATCACAAAAGGAAGGATGAAACAGTCAGGTTATGATTGCAAGCGAGCCGTTGTGGCATATTTTAATTCCAAATGTATTCCTTTGGAGAGGTAATGTAATTAAGGAGGTACGTTGGGTTGAAAGGTCATTGCAGGGTGGTTTCTGTTCCAAACTAAATGTTATATTTTCATTTGTGGTAGCTGCACTCACTCAGTCTAGCGGCCTAGCAGCAAAGTTTGTCATCCACTGTCACATCCCACAGTGGGGCTCGGACAAGTGTGAAGAGCAGCTCGAGGAGACTGTCAAGAACTGCTTAACAGCTGCAGAAGACAAGAAGCTGAAGTCTGTGGCTTTCCCTCCATTTCCCAGTGGCAGGTAGGACTCCCTGTGTCGGGCAGCAGAGGTGGAATTGGCTGTCAGAGCTGCTGCTGTGACAGAGAGGTGCCCTCTGCTCTGTGACCCTGCCTCTGTGCTGCCGTCTGACACCATGCTGCTCCAGAGGAAACCAGCCTGAAGTGCAGTGTTTGCATGAAACTGCCAGAGAGCCTTTATAAAGAGAAATTAACTAACCCACAGGAGAGCTGAGTGGGCTTGCTGTGTTTTCTATTGCTAGGCATTCATTTTCATTCCTCTGCACCACCTCGGGTCTTGTATCCCTTCATTTTGCTGTGGGGAGTCTTATTAAACCTGCATTTGTACTAATAAGATTATACCAGCATAATACTGAAGGAAGGTAACAGTGATGCAACCTGAGCTACACAGATGTGGGGTGTTCACTTAAGCCATCCTGGGAATAGATATCAAAAAGACTTGTCACATAAAATCTTTTCTTTCAGAAGAAAATTAGTGTTTCTCAAATGTAGTTCTGCTTTAAAAAGGGAAAAGTGTTAAACCCAGTGTGAAGCTACACATTTATTTCTCAATAACTAGCAAGCAGAATGTGCTTGACTAAGAAAACTGAAGTATTTATCTTTTTCTTTCTCTTTTTTCTTTTAAATTTCTTTTTAAATCAACAGTTTGTTGGTGTCTGATGACAAGAAATCTTACACAAGTCCTGCTAACTGCAGATGTTGTTATTTTATGTTAGAGTTTACATGCTCTTATTTGATTTGAAATGTATCTACTGAGTAGAATATATAGTACACTCCACTTGTGCTGGCCCAACAGTAAATAAAATGAAAGTAAAACTGCATTTGATCAGTGAAATCACCACACATCACTGAATACACAGGAGGTGAAAGTGCCATTTTTATACAGACATGCTTCAAAGACAAATAATATTTTTATGGATCAGGAGAAAAGAATAAATAGAAGGGCAGTGCAATCTCTAGTCATTTTTTTTTAGTAGACAGATCTTTTGGTTAATGGTTTTCAGTCAAAACAAAATGTGATAAATTGTTTTAACAGCCTTTAATATAAAGTGAGACTTTAAAAAATGAACTGTAGCTTTTAATGCCAATAGAAATACTTTCTAGACCTCATGTCTTCTAAGAGCATAGAAACAGAATAATCCATTCTTGACCATTAGTCTTCATGCAGATCCTTCTGCTGCTTTGTTCCATTTCACTCTCTGTTGCTCTTACAATTACTTCTGCTAACTGAAGAAGAGTGTAAGTCTTACCAGGTGCTGCTGGTTTACACTTCATTTATCAAAGGACCTCAAACATTTTCTGAAAAAGGCAGTCTTTTAAATAGGACTTCCTGGTTTTGCTGTCATTTTCTTCTACCTATATGTCTTCACAGGAAATGCTGATTTTGTGGGTAGATAAAGAATTGTACTGTATAATTTCTGTGAACTTTCATTTTCCTCTGTCTCACCTTAGGGTCTATTTACAGTAAGTGATGTAACATTGCAATAGATGGGATACCTCAGTTGTGCCAGATGTTTTTGATGGTTTTCAATATAAATATGATTGTAGGTTAGAGAATATTACCATCGAGAGAAGTGAGTGAATGCATCTCAACCTTAATTTGGCTTGGAGTTGTAATTTCAATTCTTCTCACAGGAATCCCAAGCAAAGTATTTTAATGTCAGAGTGAGGAAATCAGCTAAGTAGGTGATGTTTTGGGGTTTTTTACAGTTTTCAGCTAAAAAAATAATCATCCATTGAACTTTTTAACCTGTCCAGCATGGCATGGTAAAGTTTAATTCTAGGGGCAAGCATTAAAAAATCTTTGTGGGGTCATAAAAAGTAGAAGCAAATGAAAACAGCAGCTATGCCAGCAAGGAAACTTAATTCAGCAGCAGGTGATTATTGCTATCAAAACCTTGGGGTTTGCCAAACTGCAACTGGCACTATCTTAGCAGCCTGTGGCTGGAACAGCTCTGGCTGGTTCCTCTCAGCATCACTGCTCAACACTCACCTGCTCTCTTTTCTTCCCCGACCACACAGAAACTGCTTCCCAAAACAGACGGCAGCCCAGGTGACCCTCAGAGCTATTTCTACTCATTTTGATGGCACCAGCTCTTCCTCCTTGAAGAACATTTACTTTCTGCTCTTCGACAGTGAAAGCATTGGCATCTACGTGCAAGAAATGGCCAAGCTAGACACTAAGTAGCAACAGCAGCCAAATGAAACTTTATTTTTCAACAAACTTGAGTAGCATTAAAAGCATTAGAGGTGGGTTTTATTTTTTCAATGTGACGAGGAGGGGGAGTGGTAGTAGCGTGATGTGTTGTGACTTGATGGAGAGCTGTGACTAGAGATGAGAGGGGTTTAGTCCAATTTCTTCATGCCATTTTTATCACCTTAAGCAATTGAGTTACCATCTGTTTTCGGGAGTTTAGTGTCCCTTGTTACTTTAGTTTAGAAGTTTTTAAAGAGTAACCTCATTTTAGATTTGTAGTGATGATTTCTTCTCACACACACCCCCCACTTTAAAGAAAGCTCTTAAAAATGTTCAGCTCCCTTCTCCCCTCCCTTGAGGGTAGATGGTAAGCTTCTGCCTTCAGCCCACAGAGAGGGGAAAAGGGTTTTAGAAGTGATGCATGAAGAGCTTCTGTTTTGCTTTTAACTCACAATAACCTCTGTAATTACTGAGAATATTTCATGGTGATTTTGTTTGTTTTATAAGAAAAAAAGAAAAAGATGTGTCAAGTGTGGTTGTTGTTATTATAAACTCTAATTTTGCTCCGGGAATTTCTTACCCTAAAATGAAAAGAAAGGAAAAGATAAAAAAAAGCAGCAGCATCTGTAAATTAACTGCTTGCTGTATCACAACCAACAGCTTTTCTGGCTGAAGTTTAGTGCTATAATTGATGTAATTAAAGCTGCTGAGGTGAATTTGACACAAAGCTGCATTATATTCTCTGAATTCCAGGCTTACCATGTCCCCTTCCAGGTTTTAGACAGGGCTTACCCTGGCAGCACTGCGAGCCATTCTCCCTGCATGCTGCAGAGCAGATGCCAGATCTGTAAGAAGCAGGTCCTTCTTAGAAGAGAAAGAATAGAGAGAGCCAGGGGAGAAAACCATAACAACAACACGTAACAAACAAACCACAGAGATTCTGAAAACCACAGTGTTTATTGTTACAAATCAAGGTAAGCCAAGCTTCTTGCTCAGAGTTCTCTCAGCAGGGGGAGTAAAAGAAACATTCCTTCCCTGGTTTTTATCGTGGGAACTTCTGTGTAATTCATTTGGGAAGTGCCTCCTTCCCCTTCACAGCAAGGCAGGCACCTCTTTAATGCGGCACAGTGACAGGTGGCTTGAGGAGGTGCTGCAGGGAACAGTATCAGTCGGTCCAAGCAATAGAAGTGTACCCTCACCCTCTTCCAGTTGCTGCACTCCTTGCTGGATTGTTACTGGTGCTCTCTTAAGAGGGCATTGTCTGTCCCATCGTCTTCCAGCTCTTGGAGATGAACAGATCCCGGCTCTTGGCAATGGTCACCAGGAGACGTCCCACATAGTAACCATTCACCTGGCCTACACCATCATTCCTACCCATGGAAAGCAGGAATGTTAGTGACCCTGCAAAGAAGATGTAGAGGTGTAAGTTAAGCAACTGCTGTTCTGCTCCCCTGCATCCACGGGGAACATCTTTCAGCATAGTTCTTGTGTTTACATCAGTGCTTGTGAATGAGACCCATCACCCAACTAGATTTTTGAGACCACATTGTTCAGTTTGTGTTTCTTGTAGTCTAAGGGGAGAAGGAAGGAAATGGGAAGTCATTCCTGGGATTTAATTGGACAGTGAGCAATTTTAAGAAAAGAAAGTAAGTTTGATAATTAGCAGACTCCCACCAGTAGATTTATCAAGACATTAGTGAAGAAACAACATGTTGTGTGGTAGACTGACACAGGTAATTAATACCTACACTGTGTCTTTGGCAAGGATGAAGATGAAGCCTGAGCTGTAAGCTAATGTAATCAACCCCACCTGTGAGTTCCTTCACAGTAAATTCAGTGAGTTCAGAGTCCAATGTAAGTTAGACAGCTGTTCCTTGCATAAAAGCAGCCCAACACCTTAAGGTCAGGTGCTAGGAGATGCCCTTACCTGGCTCGTAGGTTTTGAGAGGCTTCTGTGTCAGGCTGTTGATGATATTTGTCACCACAATGTTGGCATGGAGCCCAGCATGGTAGGCCATCTTGGGCTCTTTGAGATCTGCACAGTCCCCAATGGCATAGATGTTCTCATAGCCTTCCAGCTGGAGGTGCTTGTTAACTCTCAAAGCACCATTACTTGCCATTTTGTCACCTGTTTTGCCAAACATCAAGATTTTAGAAGCAGCTTTGTGTTGTTTGTTGTGGCCCAAGACCCCAGAATGCTGTGATGCTTTTGATACAAAGTGAGAGGTTGTTTTTCCACCCTCTTTTGCATGTCATGCTTTTTGCCTTGCTGTAGTTAATCACTGCAGCCTCGTGGAATGCATCATCCTTTGATATTTCAGTAGAATCACCCCCGCAGGTTGTATGTGGTTCATTCCCCACCTCACACCCTTCCAGCACCAGATACTGAAAAACTCTGTTGCTTCTCCCCACCCAGTGGTTTGGTTTATTTCACTCACCAAATGCAGCAGCATATGCAGAAGAGTTAATCTTTATCCCTGTGCACAGCACCACCATGTCAACAACCATCTCAGTGCCCCTCTCTGTCCTTACTACCATGTCCTTCTGGAACTGGTTTGGCCTGAGGTTTTCCACATTGATGACCTTTTCACCTGTTGCAACAGAGAGCCCTGGGTCACAAACCTTTGCTAGACTGCTGTTTCCAGCTAGCCCAGAGAAACAGGAATTTGAAAGAGCCATGCATAGTCAAAAAAGTCAGAGGATATCAGGAGATGCTTTGGCTAAAGGAAGAGCAGCTTGTAGATCTTCAGAGGCATTGTTGAGGACATACTTAACAGGAGCTGGACTCCTTTCCTGAGGAGAATCTCTTTCACCTCCTGACGGACACTGGCTAACAGCTCCACGTCAGCCAGTGCAGTTTTGGAGTGAATGAGGATGACCTGTTGGGGACAAAACAGCAAATGGGGGTGCAGGAACAGAACAGGACTCACTGTGTGCAAGGTGGGAGCAGCTATAGCTGGCCTCCCTCCACCCTTACATTAATGTGTGTGAGAATGAGCCAGGAAGGGGCACCTTGTGCCACAGTCCTTGGCACATTCCTTGTGCCACAGTCCTGTGGCAGGCTACAGGCTCAGTGCAGTTATCTAGGGTACCTCCAGCAGCACCATCACAGAATAGTCTTAGAAATCAGGATGAAGTTAGCAGTGATGAAGATGCTCCTACCTCTTTGTCTGGGTACTCTGTTTTGATCTCGGCAGCCATCTCAACTCCAGCAGAACCACCTCCCACTACCAGGATGCGCTGAGATTTCTCAATCTTCAAGAGAAAATTTGTGTTACAAGAGAACTGCAAAGCGCAGGAAGCCAGAGACCTTCAGTCATGCCATGGACATTCTGAGACACAGCACAGGCCCAACAGCAATAAACCTCTTAGTTCACTGAGAGGAAACAAAAAAGGAGAACCCAGTACATGCTTCCTGCCTATCCTGTAACACTGCTGAGCATTTCAGCTTTCCTCTTGTGCAGAATGCTGAACAAACCATGATGAGCTCTCTGTCTTGGCTTGGCCCTGTGGACACCGTGGTCTGTCATAGTCCCTTGCTCTTAGACACAGCTGGCTCCAGATAACCACAGTGGTATCTGGGACAGGGAGGCTGAACAAAGGCAGGCAGCACTTCCTAGGAAATAGGTTGATTCCTCACCTCTTTAACCATGTCTTCATAGGTCTGGATGGCACTTTCCATGTCAATGACTTGGCTGAACTTCCCAGGGAATGGCCCATCACTGCCTGTTGCAAGGATGAGATGGGAGTAGTGAAGCTCCTGGGAGGACAGAAAGTAGAGTAGGATATTTTACCTCCTAAAAATGGAGCCTAGAACACAGTAGTTGCCTCCTAGGTATTAGTCACTCATTCCCTCTTCCCTGTCCTTTGCTGGTAACCAGGAAAGTTCTTGTCACTGTCGGGAAGGGACTTTAGGAAGAGATCTGATCCAGGTGATGCCAAGTAACTGTTTCTCAAGGTCTGAGAGAAGCACCATTCAGGTGAGTTGAGAGCTTTAAAGAAATTACCCTAAGTTTACAGAGAATAACCTGATATTTATGCTGGACATTTACAGCTGGTTCCAGAGACCAACTTCTCTCCTTCACCCTCTCCTGAACAGAGGTGAGATGCTCTGGCTGGAAAGAGTGATTGATGCTGCTCTTGTCTCTTCCTGGAGTTAAATAAGGATCTGAGCCCTGGGGCTAATTGTTGAGCTCTAAATCCAGCTCTAAGAATAAAAGCTCAGCTGAGTGGGAGATGGGATTGAGTATTTACCGCACACTCATCCCAGCACTGCTCTCAGCCATAGCTTGGCTGGAAGGGATGGTACTATGCAGGGAAAGATGGTCCTTGTTGCCAAGTTCTTCAGGAGGATGGAACACACCCTGCTGAAGGTTGACTACCTGCACTAGCAGGTGATCCCATAAGGCAGCCAGGTCATTGCAACACCCACCTCTCCATCGCTGAGCAAGACTTGTTGCCTCTCAGGGTCTATGCCCACGACCTTGCCTTGTCGGAAGCTGTCCCCAAAGGTGACTGAGTAGGAAATGAAAGTCTTCTTGGCAAATCCTGTGGGAAGAGGAGACAATGGGAGAGCTCTTCCTTGGTGGAGGCTTACAACCCCCTCTCCACTCATGCTGTCCTCGCTCAGACAAAAGCATGACATGCATCTGGGACTGTGGGCTGGGACTTCGCTGCGTGTTATCTCTGCCCAGCAAGGAGCTCCAGGACCTTTGCCTCAGATTTGGTGATGAGATCAACTCCCCAGGTGACACCCTTAGCTAGATGGCTTTGTCTCTGCTCCCCATATCTCCTATATTTGCCAATACAATTTCTGTGGTCCTGGCAATTTCAGGCTGGGTGTCAGGGACTTTTGTCGTGTTATCTGCCTCTCAGACCAAACTTTTGCCATCCTATTGATGCTTGTTCCCAGTCCTGGACATCAGATTTCTCCCTTTAAATCCCTTGGTGACTGGAGTAATGGGGTTAGCCCAGTCTCCCAAGTGTGGGCCTGCTCTCTGACAGTTTTATCATCCAGGGCCTCACTGTTGAGCTGCTCCACATTTCAAGGGCCAGGTACAGAAGGTGATTGACTCACTCCTTCCAGCTGCTGCTGCTTTTAGCTTAGTCACTTTCTAAGCTCTTGAAATAAAAAAAAAAAAAGGAGCGGTGGGGGGGGAGGATGGTCAGAGCAGTTTTTGCTCAGTTTTCCCAGCGGATGTGCAACTAACTTAACCACAGACTGGCTGTGGGTCCTCCCGGAGCCAAGTATTTGTTTTCCAGATGGAAAACATCAAGTCTTTCACCATCGCAGGGCGGAGGAGGCAGTGAGAGCACCCCGTTCCCTGCCGCTCCCCGAGTCCCTCCGCAGATCCCGGTGGGACAGGGGAGCTGCCCGAGCCCTTACCGCTCTCCACGGCGGCCCGGAGGGCGCCCACGTTGTGATGGAAAGCATCTCTCACGTCCACCAGCACGAAGGGGACGGCCCAGGACTTGAGCAGGCTGGCGGCCGCCGTCCCTCCGAAGCCGCCGCCGACCACCACGATCCGCACGGAGTCGTCCAGGGACAGGCGAGAGCCCATGGCGAGCGGGGCAGCTGCGGGCTGCCGGCGCAGCGCGGCGCAGGGGCTGTCCCGGTGCTCGCACGGCCTTCCCGGGCGGAGCTGCGGGCGGAGCTGGGCTCCCCGGCGCTCAGCCCGGCTCCCAGAGCTTTCACAGCCCTGCGCTGCCGGTCAGGAGAGGAGCGGGCAGAGGATGCCTCCAGCTAGGCGAGCACCGTGTCCCGAGCTCAGAGCACTTCACCTGCCCTGCGCCCCCCCCGGCACATCCCCGCCGCGAGTAGGAGACTAAGGGTTTTACAAACCAAGGGCTGTGCTCTTAACTTCACAAGTCTGCAGGCTGGGTGAACAGTGCAGCGGAGGTTGGCCCACTCCACGCAGAGAAACAACCCCTTGGAGAGGAAAATGAAGATTACAGAATCACAGAATCAATTAGGAAAAGACCTCTGAGATCATCGAATCCAACCTGTGACCAAACAGCACCATGCCAACCAGACCATGGCACTCAGTCTTTCCAGTTTTTCCTTAAACACCCACAGGAATGGTGAATCCACCACCTCCCTGAGCAGTCTGTTCCAATGTCTAATCACCCCTTCTGTGAGGAAACTCCTCCAGCCTAAACACAGAAACCAGATGTATTTGATCTGAGCGGAGCAGAAAAGGGAGCCCAGAGAGAGCTGTGCAAGAGGGATGGAGGGACAATCACAGAATCACAGAATGGTTTGGGTAGGAAGGGACCTTAAAGACCATCTAGTTCCAACCTCCCCACCTGAGCAGGGATTTGAGCTCAGCATCCCCACGCTGGAGACAGTGGGACATAAAGAGGAGCAGGGAAGGGCTGGGGAGGTAGCAAAGGCCCCTGGAGAAGGAGAATGGAGAAAATGGAGAAGGCTGACAGTATAAAGGACAGCCAGATAGTGTTCTTCCACAGCATGGAAGTTGCCCCGAAGACTTTTGGCTCCTGTGGCATTCCAGATAAATATAGCTGCCGGTCCTGTGGATAAAAATAGCTGCTGCATACACTGCAGTGCTGTGAGCTGGCAGAGGTGCCCCCACGCCCCTGCTCCCCCCTGCTCCTCATCCCTCCCTCAGCGAAACACGTCCCAGTGCCAAAACCCCCTCCCAGCAAAACTCCCCCCAACCTCGTGGGTGGGAAACGATGGAGGGATTGGCATCTTTTCCTGGAAAAGCAGGGCCTGGACTCAGGATTGCCGCCAGAGGGTGCAGGCATCTCGGCCGTGGGGACGTGGGACACGGTGTCCAAGTCCAGCACACCCTCCTCTCGGCCGTAGGAGGGGCTTGGGGACTGGGGAAGGAGGGTGACAAAGGGGTTGAAAGCAGGGGGGCATTCCTGCTCCCCATGCTCTTCAGCCCTGAAGAGAGCTGGGAGGGGAGGGATGGAACAGCCAACAATAAAGCTGGAGTGGTGAAGGTCCTTGAGGGGAGAGACCATGAAATATTCCACTGAAATACATCTAGGGCAGTTTGGTGCTGTTTGTTGCACGGGGCTCAAATGGAAATGCTAAAATTTTCAGTAGAATAAAAATACTTTTGATTAATCTGTGCAATATAAACCCTTCAGAGCTGCTAAACAGAGAGGCACATGTCCTGGCCAAGAGATCCAGGAGCTATGAATGTCCAGAGGCTGGGAAGTATCCCCAGGGTAACAGTGCTCCAGGTCTGCTCCCTGTCCTCTCGAGGAGGCTGCTGGAAGACCCTGGCAGTGGCTGGCTTTGGGAAAGCACAATTCAATGCAAAAATTGTAAAAATCAAACCCTCCATTTCTAGAGGGATGAACTCTGCAATTTAATTCCCATTTAAGTTCTTCTCTCAAATTACATGGACAGGCTTGCTTGGCACCCCTTGTGTGTGAACCCATCCCAGTCCGGGCAGGTTTGTCTTTACCTGTTGTCCTTACCTGTATTACTTCCTTGGCATTTCATCCTGCTGGAGCAAAGCTGGATCAAAGGCCCATTCCTTGCAGATGAGGATAAGTTGCCACTTCCCACATGCTGCTGCCCTCTCCCCCTTCCTCTGCACCTTCGTTCCCATCTCTGTATTTTCCAGAGGCAGTTTTGGGCTTTTCATGCCAGGCATTTGCCTGTATTTTACAGCACATACCCATTGCTGGGAGCAATCCATTACTTCAGGAGTAGTCTGCTAATTTCTCCTGTCACCTGCTGTTTTCCCCTCCAGGTATATATGAGGGCTGCCATCAGATGAATCCGGTTGAACAACAGAAGATTATAGCAACTCTTTGTAGAAAGGGGGAAAAATCATCTGGGCCAATGAGTTGGAGATGCACCAACAAGCAGACAAGGTGAGCGGCAAAAAGAATGCCCAAAGCAAACAGGGAGGGTAGAAGGAGCCTTTGTGAAAACTTCACATCCAGCCCCAGGCAAACAGGAAGAAACTTGGAATGCCCAAAGCTGTGGTCAGGAGTGTTTCATGCCCAGGTGAGGGCTCAGGTTTGGCAAATGAGATGTTTGGATGATGCCTCCAGCTGGCTGCAGGCCGGTGATGAAAGCTGGTCAGCCGCTGAGAGGGGCTTGTCTCCTGTTGGTGGTCAGTGGGGCAGAGGCAGGCGGGCAGGCAGGGGGCAGTGATCAGCCTGCCCTGCCCTATTCCAGGCTCCCTGGGCTTTTCCTCACAGCTACCCCATGGACCAAATGCTCCCTGCAGGGTGGCAGGGGTCCAGTGGGAAGGAGGAGGTGTAGGGAAGGGTTCTGTGAGGTGCTCCAGCCCCACTCTGCCCCACTTGTCTTTGAGTCCTCTCCTCATCAGGTTTAATCCAGCCAGAGCTAACAGGATAACACAGCTAACACCCTCTGAGGATGACTAGTCCAAGGATGGGCACAATATGCTGTGTGGGGAGAGTTTAGGAAGCCACAAGTGCCCCTGCTCTGCATTTGCCCAGACCCCTGTAAGCCTCTGCATCTTTGTCCTGCCCACCCCAAGCATCAGGGTAGGTTGGCCTCCCTAACTGTGCAATAGCCCAAACAGACTGGAAAAGGGATAATATTCCTTCCTTCACCCTTCTCCAGAGAGCTGCTCTCCTCCTGGCCCAGGCTGAAGGCCCCATTCCTCTCGGCCAAGTCTGAGCTGCTGGAGACTGTTACTGGCTCACAGCCATCTCTGCAAAACCCCAGATCCTCTCCTGTATCAGCACCACATTCTCTCTGCCCACAGACATGTCCTGCACATCATCCTGTGACAGCCCCAATGGCACCAGTGTGGCTGCAGCCCTCTGGCTGTGCCCCTGGAGGCTTTGCCTCAGGGAAAAGAGAATTTTGAGTCTCCCAGGGATAACGGATTGCTCTAGAAAAAGTGTTTGGCCCATCCTTGCCCCATGACTCCCCATTTTGCCTGGGTGAGCTGGTTGCCCCTACATGCCTCAGGGAGCTCTGCTGCAGCCAAGGTGGAATCATGTCAGTTCAGGGCAAAGAATCACCTGGAAAAACCAATTCACACAGCTCCTGGCTGCTTTTAAATGTTAACACTGGCTATTTTATACCTTATACATAAAAATCTACTTTTAGCAGAAATCAACAAGGTCCTATTTATATTTATTCTCTCTCCAACAAACCTCATTTTTCATTTGTAGTTTTTCAGTGGCTTGAGAAGACAAGCTGCTTCCCATGGGTGACAGCACCAAAATCACCCTATTTTGGTCAGGCTGGACCAGTTGTGTGTATTTATAGGCAGCGCCTCTGTACACGCCAGCCCATAAATTGGTCATAGATCCCACCCAGAAAAGGGATTCAGGAAAACCCCAAAGATTGAATGCAATGGTCTCTGCAATTCAGGTGATCTTTGTATCCATGAGAAGAGCTGTGGAGAGCTGGTATCTCCTTTCACTCCACCCCAGGGCTGTGCCTCAGTGGTGTTGTTCTTTTTCCTGGGATCACCACAGGCTCTGTGCCAAGGTGCTTCCCAGCTCCTCTTTCCCTGCAGAATGCAGCAGGATGAGTGTGACAAGCTTCATCTCACCTGCCATTGCCATCTACAAATTGGGGCTCATCCCAAGGCATGTTTTAGGGAACGGGGGGCAGCCAGGCTCATGCCAGCCCCTGGCACAGGGTGAGCCGGAACCACCAACCATGGGCTGTCCTTCCCCTTGGAAGAAACCCCAGCTCAAACAGCTTCTGCCTTTGGGTTTTGTGCCATGCAGGTCTTCCCTACACCTCCAGAGCCAAGCACATAGTGGACATTAGGAATTTTACAAGGATGCTGTTTTGTGGGAATTCATCCCTTACTGTTCTGTGATCCAGGCAAGTGCAACAAGAAGCTTTATCAGATTTATTAATGTCACCTGCCTGGCTGTAAGGATTGCAGGGACCACTCTGGAAAGACTGGCTCCTGCAGCAGTGGAGCCCGCAGACTGACAGTGGTGGCACCTCTCTTTTATGGGACAGCGTGGTTTGTGGCATTAATCCTTGCGGCGTGGTAGAGATGCATAAAGGATGTGCAATACAAAACCCACCCAGAGGCTGGGTTTTCTCTGGGAGAAGGGAGAGGGCTTGAGCAAGCTCCTTTGCTCTCAGGGCAGGTTTTGAGAAAGAACAGCTTTCACTCCTGGTGTGGGGAGTTTTCTTCCCCTTGCCCCCCAGATTTCATTGCAGTGAAAGCACAGTGTAAAATAAAACTGTGTCCTTAAAAAAATGGGCCTCACAGACAGGCAGCCTTTGTCCAAAGGTGTAATTACAGGATAAATATGGGATGCAGACCAAGAAATGCAGTCTGGTCAGGCATGCAGTCTCTTAGAAAAACACAACAGAAAACAAGGCTGTCATTTAATGCTGAGATGTCCACGTGTGCTGCAGCCCTTGCAGGTCCCTCGTTGGCCCACAGGTCTCCCCACTGACCCAGTGTTTGGATGCTTGGATGGTGCAGCCGTAGCCATGGACCAGCTCCCTGCAGGAACCACACTGAGCCCTGTGATTGAGAGAAGGGCAAGGGTGGATCCAGCCTCCAGCAGAAGCCAGTGGGGCTGGGTGAGGGCATGTTATTGCTGGGATGAAGGGCTTCCTTTCCTCCAGCCTCTGTGCAGAAATCCCATCTGATAGTGCTGCGAGGAGACATGGGGGATTAGCTTATCCGATCCCATTAAATGGAGCTGGAGCAAGCAAGGAGAAGGGGATGGGGGGGTCAGAACAGCCAGCAGAACAGCCAAAACTTCTGCTGTTTGGGACAAACCTCATGCTGGGCTGGAAAAAGGCCTTTTTATGGATTTCAATGGACCTGCCTGGTGGCTTGGCTTCATGGCCGAGCAGAGCCACCTGGGTATCAAACTGCAGGGCACCTAAGGTGGCATTTCAGAGACCTGCCCACCTTGACCACTCTCTTACTTGGCACCAACAGCTTCTGCCTCAAGCAAGAACTGCCTCTCCACAGCAAGCCCAGCCGTGCCAGCATGACCCCAGCCAGCTCCAAGTGCTCTGTGAGTGAGGCAGAGAAACAGCGGGATGTACCTGCCATCCAAAGTCAACTCTGAATTAGACTGGTAGGAGGGAATCATTTCCCAGAAAGATCCCATTTAGAGGGGAACAGCACACCCATCGTTTATTAAAGCCCTCACTGGTGCTTCTTTATCTCCTGTCACCTGCAATGACCCCATGGAGAAGCAGTTCTGGCTGCTGTGGGCTACCTGTAGAAAAGGTACAAGTTTTAGGTATAATTATCTGGTGATATTTAGGTACAATTATCTGGTGATAATTAGCATCACCACAATGTGTCCAAATTCCCCCCAAAGCACAGCTACGGCAGGTTGGGAGGTGAGCCTAGAGGCAGTACAGCCTCGCTGTTGTTGAAGGAGTGGGGAACAGAGTTGGAGTGGGGTGGGGTTCTCTCATCTGCTTATTTTAAAACAAGCTGGAGCCTTTGAGGTACTGCTTTATTTCTGAAAGCTTAAATCTTTTGAAAAGAGGATTAAAAAAAAAATTTTGGCATTGGTGTCTATGAGAAAGGGTTAGTCTGCATCCGTTGCAGTTCCTGTTGTGGGCTTCCTGTGTGGTCCGTCTGGATGCAGGTATGTCGTTGCTCTAAGGCATTGTCTCTTGCTATGGCTTTCCCAATGCGTGCTTTTCCTCCCAAATCCCTGCCTTTCCTCCTCTAGGGAAAGAGCCAGGCACGGCAGGGCAGCAGCCAGAGCAGGGTGAGCAGGAGGCCCCCTCTTGTGGGGGGACAAACCTGCCCCCAGCCGGCTCAGGGGGAATTCAGCTGCTCCAGTCTCGAAAGGAGCCTTGTCCCCTGAGGCTTCCCGATGCGCCTGGCACCGGGCGGGAGTCCGTGGGCTTAATGGGAGCAATTAGCTCCGCGGAAATCTGCATGGGTCGGGGGCATGTTTTCTCTCTGTCCTGTGACGTTTTGACGGGAAGCTGGAGGGTGTCCAGCAACAAATGCTTATGCTTGGCTAGCAGTGGCAGGCTGGAGCCAGCCGGGGCTGAGGCAGCGCAGGTGAGAATGGGCGGCTGTCGCCGTCCCCTCTAGCCTCCACTCTGCTCAGCTCCCGGTTTCGTTGCCGCTTGTTTTCTCTTTTCGTGGATTTGCCTGTCCTTGCCCCCTGAACCCGGCTTTCCAAGCCCCGAAGCGCATCTACCTACGGTAGGACGGGAGTGGGATACTGGGTACTCCCCAGTGTCCTCTCTCCGGCTGTGCCAACTCAGTAGCTACTCACTCCTCATGCTGTTTCACAAACAATTACCCTATAATTTATTTTCTCTGAAAGAGCCGACCTAATGGTGCTTTTCCAGAAGCATTTGCCCGTAACCTGCGTCCGACTGTGTTCCCCCTCATGCTGGCTGAGCTCTCTGGGCTTTTCCCAGCGCGCAGCTGCGGAATATCCATCTGACCTCAGTGACCCTGCTGCTTTCCCAGCAGGAAGCCTCCAAACAAAACCCGATTCACTCAGCAGCCCCAGGGCTGCTTGTGATGCCGAGAGCTGCGTGTGAGGCAGGGAGGAGGCTGACGCTGTCCATCGCCTGTGAGCGATCAGGGCATGCCAAAAAATCCCCACTTTTGTGCCCTCTCCCCATCCAGCTGGCACCGAGCACCCTGAATTCACACCTTGAAGCCAGATGCCGCCCGGCCCTGCTCGGAAACCTCCGCAGCCGGGGCGGGCGGACGGGCGGATGGCTGCCCGGGGCTCCGGCGTGGCTGCTCCCCGCCGGCCGGCCCCGCGCTCCTCAATGCCGCCTCTGTTCTCCCTCTTGGGTCGAAAACGCAGCTTTTGTGAGCTCGGCCCAGCCTCAGCCCGTCGCCGGAGCCCCAGCGCGTTCCTCCCGGCCGGCAAAGCACAGCACAGCTGTGGCCAGCCGCAGCCTCGTTTCATTTATTTATTTTTGCTTTTGGCCAACTGCTCTAGCTGGGGAGAGGGGACATGCGGCTGCTGGGACCCTTCAGGGCTCCTTGGCAAGCCTTAGGTGGAGACAACCCCTCTCCACCAAAATGCTTGGCTTCTGCCTCAGGTCGCTGCCATAACCCAATATACTTGGGGGAGAAAAAGAATGAGCTACAAAGAGGGCTAAAAATAGGCATTTTAATTAATGAAATGTGAATTGGAGGGGGCAGCTTGGCACTGGATGACTGTCTGCATGTGGCAAACACCCTGTAACTCCCTGGGCCTCTGCCAGGTTTGTTCGCCCACCAGTGCTGTTGGCAAGTATTTCTGGGGCTCCCCCTGGGCAGAGGACACCCACCAATACTAAGGAGACAGGAGATGCTTTGGACTCTGTGCTGGTGTTTTTGTTTTTAATCTGGTAAATCCAACCATCTTTCAGCACCACTGAAGTTTGCATTTGCTCGCACCTGGGGGCTGGCAGGGGGATGTCACAGCCCGTCAGTCCCTGGGGGCTCTCCCAGGATCATACAGAAGGACACACGGTGGTCTCCAGCCAAAATGTGACCTCTAGTCTGCATGTCTCCATTTGTGGTATGTTCTGCTGCTCTGATTTTAGGGCTTAGCTCCTTGACCAGCCTCCCCCTCCTTTTCACATAATTAATAAATAAATTCACCTGGTACACAAATACACAGGAAAAAAGAAAACCCAAACCTCCAAAACCGAGTTTGAAGAGCACCAAACCATAAAGTCACCTCATTTTGCTGCAGCCCAAGTGCCGTCCAGGGCTCTGTGGGCAGTTTCCAGTCTCTGCTGGTGCATGAAGGCACTAAACCAGTAAGGCCTCTGGGGTCTGGGTGCTTCCTGGCACCACAGGGATCTTGTCCTTGCCCCGTCCCAGCTGGCTCAGGGGGTGGAAAGGCAGAGGTGCTTGGTCCTGTCCCCCTCTGATTGCCCTCACCCTTCTCTTCCTCAGAGCAGCTCCCAAGCTGGGGAGGTAGCCCTAGTGCTGACCCCACCACCCTTTACCCTTACCATTTCCCCGTTCCTGGAGAAATTGTGTAATTCAGGCTCTGCAGGACCCTGGGGCCAGCTCAGCCAGGATGCTCCGGCTCCTGGGGCTGCCACCTGGCAGCAGCAAGGAGCATTTTCAGGAGCAGGGCCCCCAGCTCATCTCCGGACCGGCCGGGAGCGTGGCCGCAGCCCCTCGTTCCGCCCCGCCGCCATCCCCCCCACGCCGTTACGTGACCCAGGCGGGCTGTGCCTCCTCCAGCAGGCTGAAGGAGCGGTTGGCCAGCTCCGCGGGGCTGCCGGCCAGCTTGTAGCCGAAGAGCTGCATGGCTGGGGCACAGGCATCCTGCACCACCTGAGCCAGCTTGAAGGGCATGCTGAACCGCCACTTGTCGAACTGCTCCGAGGAGTTCTTGCAGGTGGAGTAGACGCCGTTGCCGTCGTGGGGCGCCTGCGTGTTTTTGCCAATCCACTCCTCCACCTGCGGGGTGAGGGGCACCCCGGCGAAGCGGTACATCTCCCGCGCCTTCTGCAGCGGTGCCCGCGCCACGTCCTCGTAGCGCACCAGCATGTAGCGTCCCCGCAGCCAGCCCGGCCGCCGCAGCCCCAGCTCCGCCGACACCCGGATGCTCTCGCAGTTGCCCCGCAGCCGCTGCACCTCCTCCTCGTGCAGGGGAGCCTCCCCTTCAGACGCCCACTTCTTCCAGGTCTCGTACTTGCCGGAGAATGCCACCATGCGTGAGGCCAGGACGGCCCGGGGGTCCCGCACCAGCTGGATGATGCGCAGGTCCAGCCGAGGGTCCTCCACCAGCGGCTGCAGGAACTCCAGCTGCCGGATGCGCACCGTCTTCAGGGCCACGTGCTGCTTGCGCCGGCAGGCCTCAGCTGCCAGTGTGATGTTGAGAGGCCCGCAGCGGCGGTTCTTGCAGTAGTACTTCTCAAAGACCTTCTTGGTGCTGGGTGTACAGACAGGCTCCTCACAGAGGGAGTGGCTGGAGCCACGCCGAAACAAGAAGGGTGTCAGGTGGCCCTCGGGCGCCGGCAAGATGAAGTTCTCCAAGATGTAGAGGTCACAGAGGAGGAGCTGCTTGAGGACGTCTCGGTAAACCAAGGCTGAGCCCACTGCACTGGCTCCCCCTGGCAGGAAGGTCACAGTCTTCTCAACGTGCCAGAGGGGCTCAAAGAGGTAGAAGATGCTACCTTGCTGGTTGAAGAACTCTCCGACGAAGGAGGAGCCAGTGCGGGTGGTGGCCATCAGCAGGATGTGCCGCCGTGGCCCAGGGTCCCCATCACCTGCCAGCTGCAGGGTGATGTTGTACAGGTGGGATCTCAGCTGGGAGAAGGCAGCATCCAGCTCCTGCAGTGAAGCCAGTGAGCCGTTCTCAGCCGGTGCTGGGCTGACCTCCGTGCCGTTGGCCTCTGCCAGTGCCTGCGGGGATTGCTTCAGCTTGTCCGACACCCTGTGGGGAGACCCAGCCCAGCCTGGAGGACAGCAGGACTACCCTGCATCCTGGTGGGGAATTTGGGTGGCTCCTGTTGCATAGGAGCACGAGATGTGGGGGAGAGAGGGTGAAAATCATGGGGTGACTCTGATACCTCCTCCCTACCTGGAGATGAAGTTGTTCTCCTTCTCGATGATGACGAGACTGATGACGAAGACCAGCAGGACAGCATACTTGCTCCTCATCTTCAAGCAGTGCAGCAGCTCCCTCATATCCTGAGGTAAAGAGCATCGAATCTCCATGGGGAACATACACAGGTCCCTCCTGCACGCTGGGAAGGTGTCTTGGGCTAGGGCTTGCCAGCCCTGCCTGTGGGGAGGAGAAGGGTCAGCATGGCAATGGTTCCTTGCAGACAGGGTCAGAGGCTGACAAAGGTTTGACGAGAGCAGTTAAAAAGGGGGAGCTCCTTCGGGGGAGATCCTCCCTACTACTCTATCCCACCCCTGAGGAGCAGCTGCCTGAAGACCCCATTGGCTGCTCCCCCTCCTTCCCAAAATACATCTGCACAACAGGACCCCTTCCCACGCTTCCTTCAGCCGCCCCTGCGCACCCTGAAACCCAATCCCTGCCACCTGGCAGCTGCCGGCTCCCTGCTGGCAGAAACCTGCTTCTGGCAGTGAGGGACTCCCTGGACCATCCTGATCTTTAGCACATTGTGTCTCCCAGTCTCAGGAAAGGGAAGGGTTGGAAGCTGCGCTGTAGGGTGCAGTGTGGGGCTGAGCAGCTTCCGTCTTTCCCCACCATGGCAGCAGCAGCTGCTGAGCCTCGAAAATGAAACCCAGAGAGTTTTCAGGAACAACGGCGGGCCGGAAAACACTGCTGCCAGTCCCCCTCAGGGAAGTAGAATGTTCCAGGAGCGGCTTTTGCCAAAAAACAAAAAGCCCCAAATGATGGTGTAGCTGCATGGTATGGGATGCAAACCCAGCAGACTTGGCATCCTCACCCAGCAGAAAAGACCTGCCCCCCAGTCTTTCCTTTGGCACTGAAATTGGGGTTGTTGGTGGAAAGTGCTCTGAGTCGCACCAAACTGACATCCCAGTTGGAGATTTTGAGGGCCTAAACTGCTCTTTCGGACTCTGGGCAGGTCCCCAGTGTGCAGATTTATACCTGTAGGCCTTGCTGGCACCTGCTACCTGCCTGCTGGTTCGTGTGCCTGGTGCCTGGCTGGCCACGTGGGTGATGCCGTTTGCTCGTCCCGCTTTCTTGGCCAGACTTTTGGTGACTCAGGGAAAGTCTATTTAGCTTTGGCTTAGTTCCACCAGCACGATCCTGACAGCCTGTTCCACCCCTGCTTTTGGGGTGAAGGAGGGGAGCCAGGCTGAGCCCCATCTTTTGGGGGGCCCCGGGGCTTGCTGGAGGGGAGATGCCCTGGCTGAGCCTCGGTATCTGCAGCCCTCAGCAGAGCGTGGAGTGGGGAAGCCCTCCCAGGCATTGCGTCACGTCCCAGCCTCTTCCGCACCGTGCTTGGCCAAAATGTGCATTTTTTAGTGTTGCTCACTGTATGCCACTCCTGCTGGGAAGGAGGGAGCATGGGCAAGAGGGGTGGGACGTGCCCTGTGCCCAGGACAGCACCCCAGCCCTTCAGGTTCCCAGTCGTCTCTGCGTGAGGATCAGGAATTTCCCAGCTTGAGCAAACTGCTCAGCTCCCAAGGCTTGGCTTCCAGCCATCCCTTCCCAGCAAAACCTTCTAAAAAGAGACATCCACACCCACGCGCCCAGGAAACTCAGGATTCAGTGGGATGCAGGGACTCTGGAGAGCCCTGGCAGCCCCAGAACCCTCCCACAGTGGTCCCCCAGCTCTCCCCTTCAGCACGCGGCACCGATATCCCCCTGAAATCCCCGGCACATACACATGCTGTGTGTGTGTGTGTGTGTGTGTGTGTGTGTGTGTGTGTGTGTGCGTGTGTCTAATAGCCCTGTTAATTTAGTTTGTCATCAAGCCGCTCCTCGGGGACAGGCCGGCAGTCGGGCAGGTGCCTTTCGCCAGCCACCCATCATATTCCCCCTCCCGGTCGTGGCCCCCTCGATGACAGAACTTGTCGGAGTATTTGAGCAACCGAAGGAAATCAAATACACAAAGCCCTCGGTGTGCGGCCGCGTCTCAGCGCCAGGAGGAGTCAGGGCATCCCAAGGGGCGGCGATCTGCATCCCTGCCCTCGCCTGGGGCTAGCGACAGTGCCCTTGCTGCCCGCAGCACGCACGCACAGGGAATGGCATCAACCGCTTCCTCAGACAAATGCCTGGGCAAAGCCAGCCCGGGGTTTTCCCCCTCTCATGCCCCCAGCTGCCTGACCACAAACGAGCCACAGACTAGGAATTATTCACAGGGATGACACAGAGAACCACGTCCAGCAGTGCTGGCAAAACCCTCACTCACAGGCCCGGGGCAGGCATAATTCATTAAATAAACAGCCGGCTGCAAAGTCCTGCCTGAGACCCGCCGGGCGGCGGCGACAGGCGCGGGGGCCCCGTCAGGGCTGAGCTGTGGGGCTGGGGACACGCGGGTGACCCAGTGAGGCTGCCTGGGGACGCTTGGCATCCTAAAGCTCTTCCTCGCTGGGGCCCACGAGGAGCAGCCCGGCTGGGGCAGTGCACAAGCCACAGGCTCCCCTTTGTGAGGGGGAACAGAGGGGCTCTGTGTCCCCCACACGTTCCCCTCCAGGGCTCTGCTGGGATGGGGAGGATGGGGATGCTGCTGCCAGTCAGCAGTCATACCATCGGGATGCTGCTGCCACCCCAGGGTGCCTCGCCAGTGTCTGCTCCTGGGGAATGCACGTGTGTGAGCAGAGAGATGGATGGGCGTCATCCCTGGGGACGGCAGGCAGCGGGTGGCCAGTGCTCTCCTCTTGCTCTCCCCATCCCAAAGCAAAGCAGAATAATTTCCAGGAATGCTAAACAGAGATGCCCCAGATGGTAGCACCCACAGCTCAGATGCCCTGCCTATTCCTATCCCTCAGGCTGGAAGTGATTTCAATTCAGCAGGGATGGCTACAATTCCCACTGTGGAGATGGTAACAGGATTTATGGATTTCCCAGATGAGTCAGAGCCAGAAAAGGAGCCTTTTTTGGGTGGTGTTGGGGATTTTGTTCCCATGAAAATCTGCCCATGTAGGATCTGCCACTACTCGCAGGTTAACTTAACCCTGCCACAGCAAGAAGGAAGGACTTGGACAGTAGCGGAGACACCAAATCATTCCAGCCTGCTGGAGCAAGTCGGTTCATGGGATGGATGTTCCCACTGGTGGTGCAGGTGAGGTGAGAAGAGCAGAGGCCTTGTGAGAGGAAGGAGGGAAGGGATGCTCTTGTCATCCTTCTGCAGGGCATTCCACAGGACTGCCTGACTGGAAGAGCAGAGCAGGGGTTTTCAGCTTGGTTTTGGGAAAGGGAAGGTCTTACACAAAGCCTTGGAGCTCTCATTCCCCAACTCTGGCTGCCCTGAACCCCCCAGGTGGGATCCAGGAAAGAAAGATGCCTACGGCTGCCAGGGGCAGCCAGCTGGAGGTGAGGCTGGATGAAGTCACATTTTCCTCTGGTGACTCAACAGGCAACAACTGAGCTCCAGGACACAGAAATGCAATGAAGCACCTACGTGCAAGAGTTCCCTCTCTGCCTGAGATCCTTCTGTCCATCCAGCCCACATCCACTTCCATGCATCCCTCTATGGGAGCCCACAGTGACCTGCAGCTGAGCTCACTGCCCCTGGCGCTGCTGGTGCTGCTCCGAGTAATTCCCTCCACAATACTTTGCTTCATCAGATTTCCAGCAGACACTTGGACCAGCAAAACACAGGGATGGAACAACAAAGAGATAAGGAGCACGAGCTTATCTGCTCTCTGTGCTGCTCTTTGTCTGCAACCTGGGGAAAAAAAAACTCTCTGTATTTACTCTTTCAACTATTTCCGCTCCCAACTTCCTCCCGAGGCTGGCCTTGGGAATCGTGCCACAAGAGCTTCCCACTTTGCTTTCATCTCCCAGCAATTTTCATCCTGGCCCTGGCTCTTCTCCAAGGCATGGCACAAGCACAGCACTGCTTTGGTTTGCCCTGCAGCACAGAAGGACCCTGTCCAGGCAGGTATTTTTTGGTTAAAAACATGTCTAGTCAAGCTAAAAAAAGAGGGGGAAAAAAGTCACCTCCTACGATGTTTATAAAGTTGCCGAGAATAGTCACAAGCTTCATCAAATGGAAGTCTGGAAACTTCCCATCGGAGGAGAAAGTTGGGAATGGAAAGTCCTTCTGACTCAGAGGTTACATTCAGGAGCAGGATCAGGAGTGAGTGTTGGTACAAACAGGCACCACTGAAACAACTTTGTTTCCATTGCACGAGCTCTCAACTCCAGGTGCATGAGGTTTTTCTCCTGTCCACTCTACTGTCCCATCTTGAACTCTGTGATGATCCAGATGAGCTGTCCTTATTCCTCATGTCCCAAAAAAACACTGCCCAGAGAGGATGTAGAGGTTCGTGAGGGCACAGTAATGCTGGTGACAGGACCAGCACAGGCTTTATGGCCAGGACAGACCGATCTTTTCTCTCCCTCCCCATGGTGGTGTCCAAAGAGAGGTGTTTCCTCCTGACCCAGCAGAGAGCAGAGCTGCTGCTCCCAGCTCTGGTGAACGTGGTGGGACTTGGAGACATCAGTGCTGGGCATGGGGGTAAAACACGTGGATCTGCCAGGCAGGGACTAGCCTCGAGTTGGATCTGCACTAGGAGCCGGCTAACACACCTTCAACCTTGAAACCAACTTGCTGGAAACTACAGACACGGCTGGGGTGGGGTTTGCAGCACCACCTGCAGCAGAGGTGAGCGCCTGAACTGCTGGGCAGGGAGGGGGGCTATAGAGCAGACCACCAAGACGGGTGAGAGGATTGCCCGGCCCCGTTTGCTCGGCGCCGGCGGCACAATGCCGGCTGCTGTGCGTGCCGGCGGCCCCCGGCCACGCTGGGAACCGCAAATGCTCGTCGTCCCTGCTTCAATGAGCCCTTTCTTTGAGGCGCAGAGCCCACGGTCCCTCCCACCGCCCCGCACTCCTTCTCCTCACTGCTCCACGCTCCCGCGGAAGCTCCTCCGCCAAACCCAGACCAAAAGCAGGGATACCGCTCTCTCTGTGCCCGGCTCTGCTCCCCTTTCAGCCCGAGAGAGGCGTCTGTAGCACTCCAGGGACCCAGACGGGACTGGTGGCAAGAGATGTTCTCCATGGGAAATAGTGACCTGTGCTCGGTTCAGCACAGGGGAGACCAAGGGTACGAAAACGAGTCGTTTGCTGAAGCAACATGGCAGATGTGGGAAAATTACAGAGTTAAATGCCTGTCTTGGTGTAGCGTTGTAAATCGTTGACTGTAGAAAAGGAGACACTTTCCTCCGGGCACCAAAGCCAGCCTCGGTGCAAAGGCAGTGGGGTGTGAGCAGCTCTCTCCAATGTGGCCGGGAGCAGCTGCTGAATGCCGGCAGGCACTGATGGGGGGACTCTGCTGGGATGGCCTTTTTCTCTCCAACGTACCCCCATGACAGCCAGGCCCCTTCTGGGGCCGTGAGGGTGTCAGAGTCCCAGGTCCGGCAGAAATGCCGCTGGCTCCCGGGGGCCGGGAGCCGGCCGAGGGCCAGCGTGCCCCGGCGGCCCCGGGACAGGAGGGGAAAGGGTGCGAACAACTTTCCAGTGCTTCCTCATAGGGGCTGACAAGCCGGATGATGCAACTCCGGGATGGTTGTGAGAAACTCTCATTTTCCGAAGTCTCCTTCTGTCGCCCTAGCCGCGCTTCGCTCCGGACGGAGGCTCGGCGCTGCAGCCGCAGAGCTCGATCCTATTCCGCTGATTCTTTTCCCCCCCCTGGTTTTTTTTTTTTTCCGCGAAAGAAAGGCACGGGGAGAGCTGCTGAGTAGTCACACGCTGGGAGGACTTTCGGCGGCAGGGCGCTGGGATCCGGCTGTCCGCCGAGGGGAGAGAGGGAGGGAGGGAGGCAGGGGAGGAAGGGAGGCACCGCCGGCGCTGCCCCGCTGCGGGAGCGGGCGGCGGGGGGCCCCGCACCGAGACAAAGGAGCGGCCGAGGCCGGAGGGCGCACAAAGGAGCCGGCAGAACCCGGGGCCGCCCCGCGGGGTGATGCGGCCACTGAGCCCCCGAGCTCCCCGCCGGCCCCGCTCCCCCTGCCTGGGGGGCAGCTCGGGGCCGTGGCCCCTCCTCGCACGCCCAACTTCCCGCAACTCCCTGCCGCGCCGGGAAAGGCCCGACCCCCGCCGCCATCCTCCCCCTCGCCCCGGGGCTCCCGCTGCCCATCGCGCCGGTCCCGGCCCGCGGCTGCGCTCCGGCTCCGGCCCCGGCCCCGTCAGTCCCAGCCCCCGTTGCACCTACCCGGAGGCGGCCGCTCCGCGGGGCGAGCGAGCTCGGTCCTGCCGTGCTGGAGGAGAGAGAGCAGCGGGTCCCCTGCTTTTCTTCACGGTGCTGTCATCCTCCCTCCCTCCTTCCCTGATTCCCTCCCTCCCCTCTTCCCTCCCTCCCTCCTTCCTTCCTTCCTTCCTCCCTCCCGGGGCAGCGGCGGGGGGAGCAGTCCCGCCGCCTGGACGCGAGTCCCGGGGCGGGGCCGGGCAGGGTCCCCGGGCCAGCCCCCCGCTGTCCCCACCCGACACGCCACGCCAGGAAACCGGGAGTTGCCGGCCCCAGCCCCGGGATCACTGGAAGGGGCAGCCTGGGCTCTGGGGTGGGGAAAGGGGGGAAGTGGGGGCCTGGGAGCACGCAGACATCCCGCAAAAGCGGCCCCTCTGGGTCAAGGTGAATCCTCTTTCAGGGCTGGATTTGGTCTGTAGGCTTCCTGCCCAAAGGAGGGTCACGCTGGGGTGGTCAGGACTTTATCCAGTAAACCTCCAAGGATGGAGCCAATACAACCTCTCTTTGCTCGCTGTCATACTGGAGAAACTGTTTCTCCTTATATCCACTCCTGTCCCAGCTCTCACGTGAGGGACCTGGCTCCATCTCTGTGACCACCCTGTGGGAAGGTTCCTCTTTGTTATCCCCAGCTAAAACTGGCTCCAGGGTCAGCACCATTCTCCCCAAACTCCACTTCGGCCCCCCACGGGAGTGGGGGGAGTTGGTCCCACTATGGTGTGCTGTGCCGGTGAGCTTGCATCGGTGTGCTCCAAGAGGGCAGGGAGTGAGAGCATCCTACTGGGAGCAGCCCAGGAGCGTTGGGGGACACTGGCTGTCACTGTCCCTGCAGGGCAGGCTTAGGGTCTGGAGCATTAAATCCTACAGAAATGGCTATTTTGGCAGACGTGCAGAAATTCATCCAGCTCTCTCGGAGCTCTGTAATGTTAGATACTGAGGAGCTGAAAGAGATCTGGCTCTGCAAGCAGAGAGAGATCCAAAAAACTAGTCCCCATAAAAACTTTTGGCCTTCTTTCACATTCCTGACATAGTTTTTCTGCTATGCATGTGGCATAGACAACAAAATGCAGGTTTTCTTGGCATTTAAATGTGATGACCAACACTGCTCCTCAGTGGCTTCCTATGAGCCAAGGTAATGAGGATGGGCTTGCATGCTGGCACAGTTGGTATGCAAACAGCAAGGCAGGAAAGCCTGGGTGTGATGTCCATGGTGTAGCTTGCTTCCTTCCTTCCTTCCTTCCTTCCTTCCTTCCTTCCTTCCTTCCTTCCTTCCTTCCTTCCTTCCCTTCCTCCTTCCTCCTTCCTTATCCATCCATCCATCCATCCATCCATCCATCCATCCATCCATCCATCCACTTTTCCTGGTTTTAGAGGGCACCCACAGCCAGTAACTTCACAATCCAGCTGCAGATAGGCAGGATAACTGATAACTCCAGGGCTCTGGCTGCTGTAGTATTGCTGATGGAGCTGGGGTGAAGGGCAGCGTCTCGGAAACTCTGCCTAAATGAGGTAAACCCAGGGCTGGCATGATCAGGCCTGTGTAGGCTGTCAGGTGTAGGCTTTGATGTCATGTCATAAAAGCGCGGACAAGTCTGGCTCGCTGCACACCGCAGGAGTTTTGTGGGGTTTTGAGACATGGCAAAGCATTTTTAAGCTTCTCGCTTGTTATTTCAACTGAAACAGGACATTCTGCCTCGGATTTTGTAGGCAAAGGAGATCTTGGTGAAAATACAATCCTAATATGTAAATAATTTTGAGATGAAGGCAGAGAGAGGCTGGTGAGCAGTCGAATACCCATGCTACTGGGGTGTCACTGCCTTTGTAGGATGCATTTGCCGTGGTCCCAGGGGGCAGCAGGAGCAGAGGTGGGACCTTCCCCTACTGTGAGGCACAGCCTGAGCCCGGGGTGTGCTTCTCGCCTGCTCTGCGTGCACGTGTAGGGCTCGGGACACAGATCACCTTCCTGCTTCATCAATAAGTAAAGCTGGCATGGGGAGGAACAAAGTGTCTTCTCCACCCCTCAAACTGCCGAGAGAGGCGGCGGGAGAGGCAGGGAGTTGTGTTTCCTCCGCCCTTCACTAACTGCGGGATCACATTCCCTTCGTGCCCCATTCCTCTTCCCCAGGGATAACAGACTCTTCTCCCCGCTCCCTGTGTTGCACATGGGCGTGTGCATGTGCGCGGGAGGAAGCAAAGGAGTAGTCCCCAGAATGACATCAGGAGCAAGGAGAGGGCGATGTGTCACTATAGCAACAGGATGCTCTGGGTTTTCGGGGAATAAAGGCATGTGCTGCTGGTTTTACGCCCTCGGTTCAAGCTGATGATGTGGCAGTGACCAGGTCGGGCTTCAATTTAAAAAAGCCTCCCCTGTTTTTTCCTCTGTTATCACCAAGGCAGCATCCGCCTAGGATATTGGCATTATAAAAGGCATTATACCATCTCACAGGATCTGCTTCAACAATTTGGGTATAAGATAGAGGTAATCAGTTGGGTTTTGGGTGGTAAAATCTACTTAATCTGTAGGAGACAAAATTTACATTGGGCAGGGGGCGGGGAATTTGAGTTAGTCTGTAAGGAAGAGAATGAATGATCCGAGATAAAAATGACCTTATCAACAGTGGACAGAGAGGAAAAAATTTGGCTAGAAAACTTTAGGTAATAGTGAATATTCTGGGGGTAAAATCTGAGATGATCTGATTTCTGAGATGAAATCTGAGATGATCTGAAAATTTCTATAATAATCTGAAGGTAATCAGTGGGGTTTTTTAGTGGTAAAACGTAGTCACTCTGTAGGGGACAAAATGAACATTTTGGGGATAAGATAGAGGTACTCAGAGGGTTCTTTTGTTTGTAACATCTGTGCTAATCTGTAGAGGACAAAATGAACTCCTGAGGTAATCTTGGGGTAATCTGTAGGGGCCTAAATCTTCATCACAGGTTATTGCACAATACCGTCTTTTCGGTTTTAAAAACATTTAACTCAGTGAGCAGCAGGACTGATCCATATCCCAAACCACTTCCACCTTTTTTTAAACACCAGCGGCTCCATCTGCTGGGAGCAGAAAGAGGGAAACGCAGCCCGGAGGAGCGCACAGGGCGGGGTGGGCACGGCTCTGCCGGCAGGGATAGATCGGCACAGGTGACAGGGACCTCAGGGCACTGGAGGACACTGGACACTCAACAGGACACTGGAGCCCCGGCAGTCGCCCCCCGCCCCATTTACTCGTTCAGAGCGCGGGATGGGGCGGCAGCGGCCGGGCTGTGCTCCCCGGTGGGACCTAGGTGAGGCGCGGTGGCTTCGGTCCCTCATCCCGTACCTCCCTCTACCCTCCTTCTTCCCCTCTCCTTCTCCCTTCCCCCCAGCCCCTCTACTTCCGGCATCCCCCCGACCAGGTCTCCCCCTCCTCCCTACAGCATCCCCTCCAGACCCCATCCTCCAGACCTGGGCCTGGGGGCTGGAGGGTGGCACTAGGGGAGAGGGGCACTACTCTACAGGACAATCTCTAGTCATGGTGCCTAATTGTACCTGTCTGCTACTGATTACCTCAGCTTTGCTTCAAGTGTTCATTCTCTCCACTACATGTGACCTCAGCTTTTCCCTCCAAAATTGTCCCCTACAGTCACCAACACCAGCTCCATTTTTTGCCCTGCAGCAGCTCCCTGACCCACTTAAATCACATTAAAGCCTCAAATGGTCTCTTTTTGGGGTGGTTAAAAACCTACATTGTAAGCAGGAAAGGATTACTTTTAATCAAGCATAGGGCAACTGGGATTTCCTTTCTTCCCACAGGTAACTGGGAGGACCAAGATTTCCTCCGTAGTCTTTAGAATCATAACGGTTTGGGTTGGAAAAAACCTAAAAGATCACCTATGAAATCTATTTCCCTGAAATCTATTTCCCCCCTATATTATTTAAGGCTCTTTGACCTGATAAGAGTTAGAAACAAATCTCCCTATCCTCAGGGAACTTCCACTTTCCTTTGGCATAATAAAGCATTGCTATTTCTGCACCTTTTTGAGTCTCCAAAGCTTGTTTAAAACAAAATGCTTCATGTGGGTCCTGAGTGTGAGAATAGAAAACCCCAAAGGATCCAATTTATTGGCAGAAGACTTTACAATTCCTCCTCTTTTCCTCTTCCCAAAGGAAATTCCCTGTGGATCATAAACAATTACTGATAATTTCCCCCCACGCTCTAAAGAGGGAGCAGGTTCATCTCAGTGCCAGGGTGTGGGTGTATCACCCCAGAACTGGGAGCAGGGTGTGTGAACAGCCATCCCAGAACCTCCAGTTTCCCATAACCCACACCTGGTCTTCCCAAGAAAAGCACTTTTAGGTACTTTAATGAGAGCTCTAATGACTCCCTGGCTATAGGCTGGTACCAGGAAGGAGACAATGTGAAAATCTTTGTTATCTTCCAAGGGCTGAATGCCATTTTTAATCACTCATCCACCTGTCCCATAGCCTTTTCCTTCCAAACCTTCCTGCATAAACCTCACAAGCGAGTTTCCATCCTCTGTGCCAAGGCTGCTCTGCTTTTTCTGTGGAATGTAGAACGAAGAGTTGAAACTTTTCTAGTTCTTTAGGTTTTTTTATGCTTCTCTGAATAATTAAACACTTCTATCCCCTCCTATTGGGAAACCTCTCTCCTTGTAACCATCAACAGGATGTTCCACCCTCTCTGCCACTGATGGGTCCTATGCCAAAGAAAGCTGTTAAAAAGCGAAACTTGGAAACTCCGTGTTTTCAACCCATTTTCATAGCCCTGGGATGCAGCTGCTCCTCTCACCGGGCTCCTGCTGCCACCTGCCGGCTGCCCGCCGCCCCCTCGCCTCTTAGCGAGCTCTCCCAGTCTCACAGCTGCAGCCCCTACTGGAGGGGGTGCTGCCTTGGGCTTGGGGAGCTCCTCTCCCAGGGAGCCCAGCTCCCCCCGTGCTTCCTGGCCCTGCAGGTTGGAGGGGGAAAGCGAGTGCTGCCAGACCCCACATCTGCTTTTTTTGTTCCTCCTTCCCCATCTCTTTTACGGATTAACCCAAAAAAGCTCCTGTCTGCTCCCTGCCCAACCCTTGTCTGCCCATGATGTGCCTGTTCCTGTCTCAGCAACTCTGCTGAGCCCCCCGGGGTGTCCAAGACCCGAAGCCCGGGTGCATCAGCTGTCGAGGGGAGGGTATTACCATCGAAGATGAAGGAGCAAATTGCCCACAAAGAGGGCAGCAAGCACCAGTGGCCCTGGCGACAGGACCCAGGGGCTGTGGGAGATGGCAGCCAGCAAACAGCATGGAAAGGCTGTCCCTAAGCCAGCAGGGTTTGCCATCTGCTCAGCAGCCGAGGAAGGAGTTCTGCTCTCCACGGAGAACTGATACTGGGCCAGTTTTTATTCAGTGTCTGTGGACATGGCTGATTTCTTGTCTTTGCTTTCCTGCAGCCCCAGCACATCCCATCATCTGAGCTCTCCAGAGAGATTTTCAGTGGGTCTTTTCCCACTTTTGCAGTGGGTATAATTAAAATCAGCCTTCATAATGAGGGTGGGAGCTTAGTGGGGAAACTCGGTGCTCACAGCCAACGTGCTTTTGACTGAGCTCCACTCACCCTCCACTCACCTCCACTGCCTCCTTCAGGCCCCCCAAACATGTGCAGGATCTTCAAATGACCCTGCTCCTCATTTTCTGTTCCTTTTTCAATTCCGCTTCTCTAAAACTGCTGAGGGCGAAATAAAGAAGTTGGTTTATTTTTAATCATCGCAAATGCTTTCCAAACCTGCAATGCAAAAGATTCACTTTTGACATGATGAGAGCAGCTGAGCCAGGGGGATTTCTGTCGAGAAGAGAGGCTGGCAAACCTTCAAGTAGTGACACCAGTAGAAAAAGCCTCTGATGTCCCCCATCCCAGCAAGGCTGGTCTGCTGCTCTCCCAGGTGAGCAGGAAGCCTCGTGCTTTCTGGTTCAGCTTTTGAAGTTTCTGTCACGGAGGAAAAAAGGCAAGTGAGAAGGGGAGATCACATGCAGGCTGCAAGTGTGCTTGTACCGGTGTCATTGGCTCTGGAGCAGCCCTGCAGTGAAAAAAATGCCATCAGGCACCTGTCAGCATCTCAGTAAGGTCAGCAGCATCCTCAGCTGGGTAAAATCCAGGTCTCCCTGCTCTCTACAAACATGAAAAATTCCCCATCTGACCACTCCAGTCTCCCAGCACACCATTCAAGGAAGAGAACTCCATTTAGGATTAATCAAGTATAGCTCCTTTTCTTTCTGACCTCTGTATGAAGAGAAAACCCCAGCAAAAAGGAGCTGATTGTGCTAAATGGCACGAGTTGCACACTCTGGGCCTCAGTGGGAAAGGAAATGTCTACAAAACCATAACTTTTCTCATTCTCTCACCTCCAAATAGAAGGAAGTGAGAATCACTTTGTAGTGGGAAGTTCTCTGCACCCAGAAAACCTGAGGAGTGACTCAGATTTTTGTGTGCTCACCTATTCAGCCACTGGGTGCCCACTGGGCTTTTTTTAGGAAGCACCACACAGGACCACAGGCACAGACCAAAGTGTGGTCTCTGCTGCAGGGTGTCCTCTTCTGCTCCTCACCCAGAGCATCATGAGATGGTCTTAAGAGTATGAAAATAAAGTCTGGCAACAGTGACTTATTAATACCTAAGCCAAACCTTTGGTGTCAAGATGTTTGTGAGACGGTGTGGTTTTATCAAGGGGTTCTCAAAAGTTGATTGAAACCTTTAAGAAGCCTTAGGTTGGAAGAGGGTCTTTATGCTGAATGCTCTCATCAGTGAAGTTTATTGATGCAGCTTATTTCCTTGCCCTAATGTGTTATTTTATCTCATTTTTTGTTGCCCTGCCATTTCATGAGGTGCTTAAATCCACCTAAGGCAGGGAAAGGACCATCCTGCGCTCTCTTTCTGCCCCTGGCACATGCTCCCTCTCCCTCCCTTTGTGTCACTTGCAGTAATGTGAGCCTGAAACCTTATCTTTTATTGCCTTTCCTTTGCAGGAGGAGTTTAGAGTTGGATCCCCCGATCCTCCTGATCTAGCTGGATCAGGAGCCGATCGAGTCTACTCGGGGTCAGCCTGTTCCTCAGCAGGGAAGCAGCAGGAGCACATGGCCAGGGTGTGACAGACGGCAGGGAAAGCCCTTCCAGCATCAGCTCAGGCATGCAACAGTTCCACTCTGAACACCACTCAGCCCCTGGGTGGCTTCTGACAATCCCCTAACAGTCACGCTGTGGCCTTGTGGGTTTGTTTACAAAAGGAAGATAACATCTGTGCCTGGAGACCTTTCTGGCTTGGTGATAACCAAATCCTCACTACTTTGCACACAGTGAGGGCACCAGGACCTTTGAAGTCTTGCTCATAACAGAGAAGGGCCTTTCCAAAGAAGAGTCTGAAACAAAAGCACCTGAGCAGAAAGAGGACATAGAACCAGCATCTGCCCACAAACCTGGGGACTTCACTGGGATATCCATAGGGTCAGCCAAGCCCTGCAGCTGGACCTCTGGAAGATCCACCTCCAGGAACTGGCACTGCTGCATGGTGGCAGCCTGGAAGGATGGAACATCCTTCTTCACCTTGGCTGCTCTAGTCGTGGTGGGTCTCATTTGAAAGGTGTGTTGTGGAATAAGAAATGCTGTGTGACACAGGGCAGGACCCTCCTGGTATAAAACCCATAGGTCTGAGGGAGAGAGAAGGACCAGATTCACCTAGGAAATCATCTGCTTTGTGTGGACACCTGTAGGAGGAACCACTGCTGCCAGCAGGCAGGCTGTCATTGGAACAGCTGTTCAGAGCATGCTGGGGAAATCCAGACACATTTAGTAGAAATCACTACAAATGCCACATATCTTCTGATTGCCCCAGGCAGCAATAGGAAAACCAAATAAGAGCAAAACCTGTTTGCTTTCTAAGCTTCCCTGTGAAACAGGAACAGCTCAAACTTGATAATCCTCATTTTTATAGAAAAAACAGTTTCCAAACCTCTCGGGGTTAATTAAGTCTCATTTGCAGATCTGTTAGCAAGGGCAGAACATGGCTCTGAACCTTATCCTGCTAAAGGAGCACAGAGAGAGATCAGCTGCAGCTGAGCATGAGAATTACAACCTGAGGGGAAGCAGCTGTTGGATAAGTTTTAAAGGGCAGTTGCAGTGGCCTACTGAAGGGAAATGGGGAAGTATCTTTTCAGAAGGTCTGTGGTGAGTGCCTAAGAGGTCTTGGGTCAGTTTTTCTCCCTGCTCTTCTGCAAGTGGTAGATGTGACCCAGTGTGTTAAGCCAGGAATGCCATTTACTGCTCTTGATAGCGTGGGTTTTTTGCCTTTTTTTTCCCCTTCTCTTTTCCATGGGCTCAGCCATGCTTTTGTTCTGCAGCTGGCTGGGTTGCAGTGCCCAAGGTTGAATGTTAACTCCTACGCCTCTCAGCCCTTCTCTGGGAAAGGATAAGAAGGGTTTTGTTTCTCCTTTGACATTCACCATGGCAAACAAAGCTCAGCAGAATGACGAGTTTTGCTCCAGCTATTTCCTGGCCGTAGCTGAGCTTGTGTGGGTACCTGATGCTGACTTTCTTAGGGCCAGGATTTACAAATTGAGGGTTAAAATAAGCCTTTATTGAAACTTTTTTTTCCTGTGAAAAGCAAGTGTAAAGACACACATTGTTGATAATCATAGAAATTGTGACTGCTACGGAAGACCAGGCTGCTAATACTTCATTAGTCAGCACTGCCCATGGAATTCATAAAGCATCTCTATTGCCTATGTTTGCTGTTTTGAGGAGATGCTCCAATATTTCTCCAGCTACTGTTGGGTGGACAGCGCGAAGGACACAGAAAAGAAGGTTGCTGGCAGGGAATACTCTTGTGAAATCCAAAGGTTTTGAATCATAGCTATTTGCCCTCCTCATGCCACAATTCTGGTGGGTTTTTTTTTCTGGTATGAAACATGCATTTGCTTTATGAAATTGGAAGGTGAAGAAATGTGAGAAGAGGCTTGGGAAGTTTTCTGTGGCATGCCTGTCAGACTTGGAGCAAACAAAGGACGAACACCACAGTGGGCAACTTGCTCCTAACTGTTAAAACCTCAGACTTAGCTGGGACAGTGGAAGAGAGAGATTGAGTCTTTGGCTGTATTTTTAGCCTTTTGTAGAAGAGGGAAGAGGGCAGAGGGCAGCTATTCAGATGCCCACGACTCTGGGTGTGGGTTATGTTCACTGGTATGAAGAAAGACATTGTGGTGGGAGCCACAGTAGCTGTACTTGCCACTTCCCCCCTGCGGCCTTGTGACTTTGATTAATCCTAACCCGTGCCACTCTTGGCTGCAGAGATTGGCTGCTGCTGCAAGCCTCATTGAAATCCACAGCCTGGCTTAAAAGTCCTGGGCCATGAGTGTGCAGCTGAGGCGAGATCACGTGTGAGGAGGTGCTGCCTGATGCTTTTTGTGACCTAAAAAAAGAATTGTAGACCTTGCAGTAGCACAGAATCCAGTGAGCAGGAAAGCTCACTGCCTGACTTCTCAGGCTTTTTATGAAGATATTGGACTACATGATCTTCCTGTTCTATTCCTTCTCTCTTTCCTACACATAAGCTATTAGCTCACTCAAATTTTTGAGGACAGCTTACTTGGGCTTTTATTTTTGCTCCAAACTCTTCTGGTTTGTCCCTTCTTCCCCAAATAATAGGTTCTATTTAGTGCCTTCCTTTTTGCTTTGGATAATGAAGGAAGAGAAAGCAAGTATTTCAACAGAGAACGAAACTGTGTAAAGAAAGTCTGGGGAGTGGGTGTGTTTCTTCAGTCTGGTTCCTTTACAGGAGCCCTTGTAGCTCTTCTCTGCCAACTCTTCTTTTTCCTGCAAAATCTGTAATTCTTTGTGCTTTTCCTTAAAGCCATAGCTCCTGGAGTCTCGTGATTACCTAATCACTTCTCTGTGAGCCCAACTGAGTCACAGCAGATGGAAAACACTGGATGGCAATACCCTGTACTGCTGAAAAAATCCTCAGAGCTTCCAAGTGTAATCCTTGAAATCCTGCAAAGCAGAGAGCAAATGAAAGGAACTCAGCCCCACATTTTGTAAAAGCTTTTTGGTGTTGGCAGGCAAGTTTAGCCCATTTCTCTTTGGCAATACTAAAAGCAAGGTTTTGGTATTTGGAGCTGCCAATCCTGTGTTGAGAGTTGAGTCCAAAGGCAATGAACAGGTTAAGGAGAAGGAGATGAAATATGAGGATATTCTCCACTCCACACCGAAAATAATAGTGAAAGAGAGACCCCACACACATGGGGTCCCCACCTCTGCACTCACCATCCCCATCTGGGTTAAGAGCAAGACCTGGTTGTGCCATTTGCTACTTGGTTTGGAAAATACCTGCCCTGCTTGGCCTCTTGGATAGAGGTGAAACACTAAATACACTTTCTGGAAAGCGGCCCTTCTGTGGACAGACAGTTGCAAAGACCTGGCTGCTCTAGGAAATGGTGGTGAGCTTCAGTGAAACAGCACAATGTGATTGAGGGAAGGAGGGCAGTGCCAGGCAGGGATAAAGGCACTCTTCTATTCATCCCAATTTTTTTTTTTTTTTTTCTGCAGAAATCCTAAAAAACATCAGTCCTGTTTCTCTTACTGGAAAGGATCTCAGCTCCCAGTAAGGAGCCCAAGTCATCAGCTTTGGATCTTTAAGGGCAAGCCAGGAACCAAAAGAGGTACTACTTCCTGGGAGCTGCCAGAGAGCTGCTTCTCTGCTGTAGCATGAATGGGAACGAAATAAGTTCTAAAATCGTCTTTTTCTTGGTCAGGCTTTATTTTTTTGGTATTTCTGAAGTATATTTTAAAATCTATTATACATTTTCCTTTGTTTTCTTCCTGGATAATCTAGATGTATAGTTCTAAATTTTTGTGGGGTGGGGTAAGCAGGATTTACAGAAACAAATTACTTTACATTTATAAAAAGAAACCCTCCTTCAAAGGTTGTGGCAGAGGTTTATCCGGCTGCAATCTTACTGCTTATAACCCTGACAAGATGACACAATGGGAGCAGGAATTGGATTCTGCATCTTGGTGCATATCCTTTAAAACATTGATGAGGTGGTGCTGCACTGTTGATTCTCTCATACTTAGGAGGAATCATCTGCTTTTCTGGTGACTGTTGTTGTTCTAGATTTTGCTAATGCTGGTCAGAAATCCTGGGTCATGAGGGCAAAGCATTTATGGCTGCTGATGCTCTTTGTGTTGATCTACTTGGTTTGAAGTATCAGTTGCCTTGGGATATGGCTTGCCTTGAAATAGGAGTCTAATCCCAGCAAGCAGTACCTAAAATGCTGAGAAAAACTGGAAACAAAACACAGCTTGTAACTAAAATGCACAACTTGTGACAGCTGACAAAGGAAATACTGAAATGAGAATTAGGTGCAGTGATTTGAGATTTTATGTTATGCTTTGCTTGGAAAATCCAATGCACTTGATGTGACCCCTTTTGATAATTAAGTTGTGGCTCAGCTGAATGTGGGAAGGAATGTGGCCTGTGACCGTGCCAGTGTTAACTGAGAGTTCTGCTATGACATGGCTGCCAAAGGGGGATGGTCCTCGATGCTTTTACCCCATGCTGTACCACAGGCGTTCAGACTGGATCCGAACCAGATCCAGTCAAGAACCATCCCTTTCTGTGGGTCAGGGTTGTGATTTTTTGGTTTTTTGGGGGATTTTTTTGGTGTGTGTGCTGGGAGGAGTGGGACATGTCCCACCTGCCCTGGCTGCTGCTGGTGTTGCCAAGCTGCAGCTCTACCCTTGGATGCAGTCCCGGCAGCACTGCCATCCCATTTGAAAAATGCTCTGATGTCTTCTGCTCTGGGAAGAATGTCAGAGCAGAAGCTATTTCTCTGCAGCCTGTAAGTGGTGAGGAAGTGGGTGTGTGTGGGTGTCTGTCTCCACTCCAGTGGAATCCACAAGCCAAACCATTTGGTGAACCACAGGGAGCCTGCTCTTGCTTGGGCTGGAATCAACTTCAAACGTGTCCAAGGCTCTGCACGAGGCTGTCAGGCTGTAATTTGTGGCTGGCTTTGCTTCTCCTCCTCCTCCTACTGCAGTCTGAGTGGAAATGCAAAATAGTCTGAAAGCCAGGCTGCTGCAGAAAATGCCTCTCTTTATGTATTTCACTTGTTTTGATTTTCTTCTTTTGCAAAGAGAGCACTTCTCCTGCAGAGCTGGCTGCGGCTGCAAAACCAGAGCCTGCAGGGGCCTCTGGCTGGCCTCCCGGGATTGCCAAACAGAGATTCCTCACGTGCCCCACTTATGCAGAGTGGAGAATTGGGCGCCAGGAGGGCGAGATGATGTGGAAGGAATTTGTGTGCTGTAGGCACGACAAAACTGAGCATCAAAACCAGCCAGGCCCTGGTGCTAGCCCGGTCCAACTGGTTGGTAGGGGAGGCAGCTGCAAAGTGAGTCATGTGTTAAGCTGCAGGAAAGTCCCACACTTGGCTGCAGCTTTCCACACACTTGCTACTCACTTTCTCTATGCAGAGCATGCACCTCTGAGAAAATGGGGCTAAAAACCAAGTTTAGTCTGGGGAAGGCCTCGTTCTCCCTCAGCCACAGCCAAGTGACTCAGCTATATGTCACAACAGACAAGATCCTTCCTGAGAAGCTTCATCTGGCACCTTATCTGGGATGTTTATCTTCAGGAAAACTCCCAAATCTCAGCAGAAGGTAGCAGGCAGATGCTGGCTGGTGCTGCAGCTCATGCCCTCAGTGCCAGGTCTCAGCTCACATCTGTGGGCTGGACCTGGTCCCAGCAGGCTGAGATATCCTTTGGAGTTTCCCACTCTTCCAAACATCCATGGCAGATGGCTAGTGCTTAAACTCTTGATGCCTTTTTATTTTGTTTAATCCCATTTTTAAGTGAGGAAAGTAGCAGGCAGTATGGCTAGACCAGGAAAGCTAAGTCATGGAGACAATTCATCATTGCCAAATACTATACGCTGTGTGCTTGAGAGGAAGATAAAGGCCTGAAATCAGTGGGAATTGGCAAAGCTCCAGGAAAACCTGGCCTAGCCTGAAATGATAACAGATTGAGGGTAGATCCTGCTGGCTCCAAGCTAGTCCTTCCTTCCCCCATCCTTCAGCTCCCAGAAGAAAAACACCTTGCCTGCTGAAATAGCTCTCCTGTTCCAAACAGTCTTACTTAACCTCCCTTTTAAATATTTTTCACAAAGTTCTTTTGTTCGGTGTGTGTTTTCCTAGGCTAGTGGCTGACTGCTGGTTGGAAAGCTGAGGTGCCTCATCAACGCTTTATGTGCACTCCTGAGATAAGGGCAGTGCACTGAGCCCTGCCTAAGCAAGGTGGCTTTAGAGCAGTGTAAAGGTTGCTTGTTTAGTCTGGCCAAAATTGAGGGTGGCTTTCTGCCTCGTCAATTCAGTCTGAGTGCACCTGGCTCCAGTTTGGGAATTACCTAAGAACCTGGCTCCTGATTGTGGTGATAGCAGAGGCTCTGGAGGCTCCAAATGAAGCTGTGCTGACTTGTGGAGGGGCAAAGGCCCTGTGTAAGCATGAAGTTCTCCTGATGCGGTTTGTAAAGAAGATCATGATAACTGTGGATTTGTATCTTGGCTTTTAAAAAGGCCTTATAAGAAAAGGAAAAATGTGCATTATGCTGTTTAGTATAGCCCAGCAAAGTGAAACAGAACAGACCCGCTCTCTCCTAAGCTTTACGCTGTAAGTAAAACCTTAAACGTTATCAACAAGTCTGGTCCTTGAAAAATGAACATGTAGGTAAGGACCTAACAAGGTAATAACATGTGCACCCAAGGGCAGTACCTTGAAGATCCCCACAAACCGGGCAGAATAAGCCTGGCAGAGGGTGAGCACTTTAGATGGGATAAGTTTGTGTTATGCTGAAGCTGCAGGGGATTCCCTGGGGAATCCCCTGGAATCCAGTGGGAAGCATTATTCAGGAACCTTCTTCCAGCTACAGCAAGCCTCGAATGTGGGTTGAGGAGAAGAGGGGAGCTGGTCTGGCAGCTCTGCAGTCATGGGGAGCCCATGGAGGAATCTGCTCTGTCCCTTGGCTGAGCTGGTTCAGTTTGTTGATACAGTCAAGGAAACACGGCTGCCTTTCCGCCCCCCCCTCCCCCCCCCCTTTCTTTCCCCGGGTTAGTTTGTTTTTCCAGTTAGCTGAATCAGTGCAAGGGGCATGGCGGGAGTAAGAGGCTGGGAGATAGCAAGTGAATTCAGGCTGTTGTTCTTAATTATACTATTAATTGCTGTTTATTTGGACCACAGGGAGACCTGGCTGCCCTATAACAATGGGGAGCCTTCCCTGCACAGCAAGGAAAAAACAGCATTGCCATGGCCTCCCGAGCAAGATGGGAAGCCAGTGAGTGAGAAGCACTGCGGTAGCTCTTGTCCAGTGTGATGTTTGGGTGTGTGGAAACCTCACAGCACATCCCACTGCCTGAAGGGAGCCACAGGGAAGCTGGGGAGGGACTCTTCATCGGCAATTGTAGTGACAAGATGAGAGGGAATGGGTACAATTTGAAAGAGAGGTAATTTAGGTTGGATATTAGGAAGAAACTTTATTACTGTCAGGCGGGTGAGGTACTAGCCCAGGTTGCACAGGGAGGTTGTGGATGCCCTATCCCCGAAGTGTTGAAAGCTGGATACAGCCTAGACCAACCTGGTCTAGTGGGAGACCCATGGAAAGGGGCTGGGAAAAGTCCATTCCAACCCCCTCAACGCTATGTCTCCACGTCGGTGTACGCGTCAATCAGATACCGCCAGCCTGGCAGCTCTATGTGGGGGCACTCCTGCCTTTGGGACTCCCAGGGCAGAGCATCACGGCAGAGCCCGCCGGGACAAAAAGCACCTTGAAGGCTTTTTTTCGCGGCCAGACAACGCCGCTCGCAGCGGCGCAGGCCCGCAGAGGGCTCGGGGAGCCGCGGCTGCAGCCCGCGCAGCACAAACCCGCAGCCGCCATCTTGCTCCGCCTGAGGCGGCTCGCGCCCCTCGCCCCCCTTACCCCCTCCCCCAGCTCCCCTGCCCCATCATTGCGCGTGCGCGGGAGGCGGAGCGGAGTGGGCGCGTGCGCGCCCCCGCCCCTATATAAGGGCGGGAGCGGGCGGTGCCGGCGGCGCCGCATTGCAGACGGACAAGGAGGGGGAAGTATGGCGCGGCTGCTGATCTTCGGGCTCCTCAGCCTCCTCGGGCTCCTGGCTGTTGGTAAGCGCTGCCCTCCGCCTCCCGAGCACCTTCCCCATCCCGCTTAGCCCAGGCGGGCTCGGGGAGAGGTTCTCTGAGCGCCCAGCGTGCACGGGATGAGGCCGGCGCGGAGGGGGAAGGCTGGTCCTGACGCTGTCTGCATTCCCCCAGCAGGACCCGCTCCCAGATCCCAACCAGAGGGAGCAGCGATGAGGGAGGGTGGTGGCAGTGGGGATTTCAAGGGCGTCGTCGGGGTGGCTGTGGTGGAAGGGCTGTGTTTGGCGGGGGATCGCCCAAACACAGCTCCAGGGAAGCGCAGGGAGAAGGGGAGAGTCCCGGTGAGGTTCTGGCCGCTCCCGCTCTGGTAGGGAAATGTCTGCTCCATGGCACCGTGATTGATCCATGTCCCGACCCGACACGGATCGGGCGGCTCAGAGCCCAGGGTGGTGGGGACAATTGGGAGGGAGTGTTTTTCCTGCCAGCAGCGCTGTTTGTCTCTGTCGCTTCAGGGATAGATGGCTGCTAATCCTCTTGCAGATGGCGGGAGGCTGCCTTGCTGCTGTGTTTTTGCGTTAGGATCTCCTGCTCTGCATGGAAAATTCCACTGATTTTGCTGCTTGCTGCCTCGTTACCTGTTTTTGCTAAAGTGAAAGTGATGGGAGAATAGCTGATATTCTCCCTTTAGCTGTAGGATTAGAGGTTAGAACGTGCAATACTTGTGTTTTGTGCATCGCAGAAGCTTGGCAGAGGTACAGAAATGATTCATAGTCTTAAGAGTGGTAATACACCTTGAGGCTGTGGGATGGGAATAGCTAGAAACCCCAGTGATGTGACAATTCTTGGAGAATTTTCTTCTACATAAGGCTATTTGCTTTCAAGTTTAACCTGCAGCATTTCTCAAGTCAACTGAAAAAAAAAGCCTGACTGGCTGTTTAAAGGCTATATAGGAATAACCAGCTGGCAAAGTACAGTAAATAATGCCTATGAAATCTTCCATGATTGTGCTGGAGTCTCGTACTTTATTGTAGTTTTAATATCATGAAATCATAGAATAGCCTGGGTTGGAAGGGACCTTAAAGGTCATCTAGTTCCAACCCTCTGCTGAGGACAGGGACACTGTCCCCTAGATATACTGGTAATATTTAATATGCTGATATGTGGACAGTTTAGTGGATTATCTCAGACTTTATAGCCAGGAAGCAGGAGAGCAAATATCAGCTTTCACTCTACATGTTTATCTGCTTTAATAGTGTCTTTTGAGTTTGCTCTGCATTGAATTACTTGCCATCAGTTACCACTCCTTCTGGGACTGTTTCCAAATCGCTGAAATCACTGCAGTTTCTTGGGGTTTGAAAGTGAAAAGGCTTCACCTTGAAGTATCCACCAGCTTTCCCATTAGTGTATTTAGGGAAATTGTAATGAGAAACCAGTTCAGCAATGATAGTTCACTTGGCCTACCTGTTAAAGGCATGTCATGCAGCTGAGGGTAGCAGGAGACTAGTCAGGCCTGTTTTTCCTTAGGAAGTCACATTTTTAACACGAATAAACAGCTGTCTTTTTTCACCAGGGTTCTGTTATGAATGCTGATTGCCTCACCTACAGTGCAGATTGTCCTGAAGATTTTGCTTGTGACAACCCGAGACACCATTTTTGTCTGCCGAGCTCACTAATTAGCTGTGTAAAAATTCAGCCACCCTTGTCAGATCCTAATGGAGTCACTTGGCTGCCTTACAGGCCGTGAGGGTTTTTGGTTGACCTACTTACAGGGCTTCTGTGCATCTTCCCTTTAAGGGAGACATGGAGGAATTAAAGCAGGGTGTACAGGTCCTGGCATCTCCGGACTACTGATGCGCACTCTGATTATTCGTCGTCTTGGAGGCCAGGAAAGGAGGAGGAAGGCTGGGCATGCTGTTAAAACAGGACTCAGTTTCTCTTGAGCTGAAACACCCCCCCCCCCATTTTGCTGAATTAAAAGGTAATCTGGGAGTTGAAAGTAAAAGTGAAAACTTAGAGGATGTGATTATTTCACGGCCTTCCTCCCCTAAAATAATAGACTTAAATCGTCTAAGGAAGGAAGATTCAAGTTAATGCGTAATTTCTCTAGCAAACACTGGTCAGAACATCTGGGGACAGGAAATTTGAAGGCTGAGTTAGCCTGGCTTGAATTTTCTGGAGGATGTTGATAGAGCAGATAATTGGACTGTGCTCTGTAGTTTTCAGACTTGTTTTGGTATGAATGTGGTTTCTAACAAAAAAAGCCAGGCTGGTGCAGCCCCCTGCTGTAGACTAAATTTAGAAAAAGAGTTGAGGGTGTCTTGTAGCAGCAGTGGTGTGTCCAGCAGGACCAGGGCAGTGACTGTCCCCCTGTGCTTGGTGCTGGTGAGGCCACACCTTGAATCTTCTGTCCAGTTCTGGGCCCTTGACTGCATGAAGAACATTAAGATGCTGGAGCATGTCCAGAGAAGGGAATGGAGCTGGAGAAGGGTCTGGAGGGTGAGTCCTGTGAGGAGCAGCTGAGGGATCTGGGAGGGTTCGTTCTGGAGAAAGGGAGGCTCTGGGGGAACCTTCTCTCTCTACGACTCCTTGACAGGAAGGTGCAGCCAGATGGGGGTCAGGCTCTGCTTCCAGGGAACAAGTGACAGGATGAGAGGACATAGCCTCAAGCTGTGCCAGGGGAGGTTAAGGCTGGCAATCAGGAGAATTTTTTTCACTGAAAAGGTTGTCAAGCTTTGGAACAGGCTGCCTGGGGAAGGTGGTGGAGTCACCATCCCTGGAGGTGTCCAAGGAACAACTGGACACGGCACTCAAGGGTGGTGATCAGTCACTGGTTGGACTTGATCATCTTAGAGGCCTTTTCCAACCTAAATGGTTCCGTGATTATATAAAAATAAAATCTGTTTTCTTAGAGGAGTATGAGGCACCATCAGGCCGTCACATACCGAAGCCAGTGCTTTGATAGCACACCAGTCATGTGCCCTGTGTAAACCTGCCCTTGCACAATCCCCTCCTTGTTTGCCGAGGAGGTATAAATAGAAAGAGTTGCTCTTGGTTGTGTCTGGAGGAGCTGAGCCAGCCGTTCTGCCTGCTCACGGTCACGCCTGGCCGAGTGCGCCTCGCACCGCAGAGCTGCCCCAGCCTGCTGCAGGCTCTCTGTGCTCCCAGTTTGTGCTGTTAGTGCTCTGCAAAGGAGCTGTTCTGAGAGCCTCTGAACACCGGGGTGATGTGGAGGGGGGAGCGAGAGAGAGGGAGCTTGTCAGCAAAACTGGATGTGTCACCTGATGTCAGCTGAGGCTCCCCGGGAGGTTGGACTGTGCTATTTCAGGGAGGGCTTTTCTGGTATAAAATGCAGGGAGATTTTGATTTTGTGTCTGGGGGGGAAGCAGGACCAGCTGCTGCTGCCTGCTGTGGGTTTTTGTTTCAGCATCTCATGTAGATCTCATTCTTCAGAGCAGGTTTGGTCAATGCCTTAAAACTATATGACACAAAAAGAGAGGGTTTGTTTTTTTTAAAGGTTTTACTCACTTTGTTTTTTGGGGTTTTTTTTGTTTATGGAGCAGCTTTTAAATGCAATTCATTTGCTGCTGTTAAAATATCAGAGCTCCCATTGCAATTTAAAAGAGCTACTTTGAAGTGTGTATATATATTTATGGCAATGCTTGGTTTCAGATGCCAGATAGAAGATTTTCCCAGTCTTTGTGCTGGGAGTATATTTGCCTGGTGAAAAGGGGATGTTAAATACAGGATTTCTGCACAGACTCACATGAGATCTGTCCCCTGCACCGTGCAAAAAAACCCCTCAGAACAAAACCAGAAAGAATGGAGATGGATTTGTGTATTTCTTCAGGCATCTGGTGCAGGGTAAAATGCTTCTCATAAATTCTTGGGAATATCTTAGCATACTGTGTGGGACCACTTACTCCTGATGACTACCAGGTGCCCTAGAACATCCAGTTATCTCTTCTGGATTCTGCTATAGCAAATCTCAGGCAGATGTCAGGCCTTGCTTGGCAACGTGTGGCCAACTTGGAAATTATTCTTCTGCAGCCTTTGCGGTTAACTGGTACAATTTACTGGGTCAGTAGAGGCGATTTTACTGTCTCAGCTCATCCAGTTCTCTGCTCTCTTTAACTTTACTGTGATTGCTTATGCCTACACAGACTGCTTCTCTTGCCATGCTTGTCTTCTGGTGAGGGAAGCGAAGGAGCACTTGAGGCAGAGGCAGTGTGCCACAATGAGTTTCCCACTGTGAGGAAGAGCCTGGTTGTAGTGTTAATTCAAAACTTATTTCTTGCCCATCATGCTAGTTAGAAATGTTTCAAGCTTGGTTTTTCATCAGTAGATACTGGACCGGAAGACTCCTTTTTAATTGGAATGCTGGTAACAGCTAGCCACATTTCCTCAAATTTTTCTGCAAATTGCCTGTAATCCCTCAAATGGTATGGTCACTTTACTGCCTCATTAATCCAGAGGCATAGTAGCCCTTTGGCAAGAGTCACTGATGTGTAATGCAGTTACAGCTTTTGAAGTTTTACTCATTAACCGACCAGAGAGGCTGTGGAGTATCAAGCCTTTCAGATAATTTCAGATTGAGGTCATTCCTAAACTTGTTGACACTTTGTAAGGTTTGGTGAAGAGAAGTTGATCCCTCTTGACTTCCTTAACTCGAGCACACTTTGCTTTTGCAAGTCTCAAAAGACATGGGGAAAAGTCAGTAACTAACAGAGCACAGATGGCAGAGGCTGATGCATTCACTTGGCCTGTGGTGTCTCTGGGAGATAGTGTTATTGTGGCTTTTTTTTTTTTTTTTTCAACATTGCAAGTAAGACAGCCCAGGAAAAACATCCCTCGTGATGAATATGTTAATGCACTTGGACAAGTTAGACTGTTGTAAAGGCATAAGACTTGACAGCACCCTAAATTTCTTCACATTTTATTTCAGTCTGTTCAGGTGAACAGCAGCCCAGCACTTCTCCTTTTTCTTTTTTTTCCCCAAATTAGAGGTTAATTTATCTGTAACCATGTTGTTCACACCAAGGTTTTTCTAGAGGTTGGGTTTGGAGGAGGCTGGAGTCTTCAGGTTGAATTTCTTTGTGTTCTGGATGGTAGTTTTCTGCTTCATCCTTTGGCTCTTTGGGGAATCTGGTTTGGCCTCTCAGAATCCCTATTCACTGATGCTTATATAAGGTGTTAACTTTTAAGTCTCAGTTGTAGCTTCAGTACAGCTTTGGAGAGGATTTCTTAGGATGTTTTTCTGAGAATCTAGGGAAAAAAAATTCAGGCTGACTCTCCCTGGAAGAAGAGTGAGACGTGTGAGGGAAGGGAGGGTTCCTCTCAAGAAAGGTAATTGAGTAGCAATTTTCCAGTAGCTATCCTTGCAGAATGGTAATCTAGACATTATAAGCTTCCTTTTAGGTTCCTCTTTGCTGGAGAGGAGTGAAGAATTGACCTGTGATTTCACATAAGTAAGCTAAGTGGAAAAGGTGATGTTTTCTGATGGGTTCCATCACCTCTACTTCCCAAATTTTTGTCTGTGTGTTGGGAGAAACTTGGTAAAGCAAAGGCTGTTTTTTTCCTAAATTGAAGAAGCCACATTTGAAGCAGTTCAAGCAGGGAGAAACCAGTGTGAAGAGGATGAATAAAGAAACACCTTAGCCTTCGCAGATAAACTTGTTTGATGCTCTAAAAATAATGGCTTATAAGAACTTCAGGAAACGGGGGGGACAGGTCTTAGTGGGCATGACATGTGACTGTTGAGAGCTGCTCTACAGAGAAAGGAGAAATCTATTAAAAATGGATCACCTGAGATAAAGAACAGTGTAGAAAGTAAAGAGATGCCAGAGATAAAGAAAGTAATTCCCTTGGGTTTGTCCATCCAGCACTGAGAGCTGTGTGAGGTGACTGATGGTGCTTTGCTTTGCCTTCTCTTGGGTTGCTGCTGTGCTGGGGATGTTAAGGTGTTGCTCCTTTTGCAGTAAAGGCTATTTGGAGGGAAGAGGCAAGAAAACTATTAAAACTCAAAACTATTTGTTCTGAGACAGCACACATTTCATTGGCATATTTACTTTTGCTATAATATAAGTTAATATATGAAGATTCTGCTTTGTAATTTAATAGGAGAACAAACTGAAGGGTGAAGGTGGGAACAGTGAAGGATTTTCAGCTATTTTCTGAATCTGCAAGAGCTGAATTAATGCGGGGTTTGGGGTTTTTTTTTGCTTTGTTTCTTTTTTTCCCAGGGTTTTCAGAAAAGTAGGGTGTCTGTTGTTGCAATGAAGGTGCATAATTTCATATTAGATAAAATATTTCAAAAAAGAGTACTTCCACATAACACAGGACAAACTAATAAAAGTTTAACTGTGTTTGAAGTCACTGTGGAGGGTGTCAGAAAAGAAGCCATGATTATTGTGTGTCATCTTATTTTTGTAGCTGCTCTAAAATGTGCCAGCCATGTGTGGCCCTGACAGGCAAATTTGCTTAGTCACTGTCTGACCAGAAAGATCTGTACTGAAAACATAAAATTTAGAGTTGTCTTCTGAGAAGGAAAGAACTTCCCCCATGTCCTTTGCAGCTGAAAGGACACTGCTGTTCCATCATTTTCTGTTTTCTGTAGGTAAGTGTTCATCTTGTGCTGTAGATGATTCAGATCTCCTGAATCTCTTGGCTTTTTTGACAGAAAAGTCAATAGGTATAATGGCATTTCCTCTTGCTCTGATGCTGTGCAGGAATGAGTACTTTAAGTAATGCCAGTGGGAAAGTGTTTGGAGTGCTTACTTGCATCCTAAAACTAGCTTTTAGTGTTCACTGGCTTATGAACAGTTTCTTTCTTCTGACTCTCTGTCCCTGCTGTTCTCAGATTCTTCTAAGATTGTCTTTGGTCCTCTCTAGAGGATTGCAGGTAACATTAGTATCCTTGTTCTCAAATTTGAAGTGACTGTGTGCCCAGTGGCACTGCCTGGAGCAGAGTCTGAACAAAATGTGGCTGTTTACACCCCTTCTGAGCAAATACTAATTTTTCAAGCTGGTGAAATGTAATGCAGGGAGTCAGTCCAGTCAGAGGCACTGAGTAGTTAATGCACTGTCAAATCAATCTAAGATTTTTTTTTTTTCTTCCTTGTGAACAAGCCAGAGCATTTGTGACTGTGTAAGCATCTGTATGTTACAGAATGCAGCAGGGAATTTGTGAAAGTCACATAGCCAACAAAGCTGATAAGTAAAAATAAACTCAAGCATAGTATTTTTGTCATCATGCACTTAATAATGACCTATTCTTAAGGCTATGAGGAAGAAGGAACAAGACATTGTGCTGAAGCTGGTACAGATCTGAAAAGTCATACAGTGACAGGATCTTAAAAGTAAAAAAAGCAAACAAAACCTGAAAGCTCACAGAGAGCCTGATAAAACCAAGGCAAGTTATAGCATGAATGCCTCCATTTGGTTTTTAAACACACTCCTAAATCAAGAGTTTGAGAAGCTGCTTGGAGTAACTATTATTGGAGTTGTATAGTTTAGTTTTGTAGTTTACAGTATGTGTCAATGTAGGGGGAGTAATTGTCTTTTGATAAAGGCATAGGTTAAAAGCTGTACTTGTAAATAGCTGGGAACCCTTAATTCCACTCTTTAAAAGTCCAGGTTTTGATTGACTTTATTCAGAACTTGACACTGCCTTCCAGAGCCTTCCTACCACTGTTCAATGCCAGTATCTGAAAGGGAAGAATAACTTTCCCTTAACCAAGTGTATTCTTGTTTATTGTTACCCTGCCAGAGCTGACAGCTCTTTGGCTGGCCAGTCTGACTTTGAAAATTAACTATTCTTAATGATTCCAGATCAATAATGCTGGAGTTTAGAATAGGCTGTAAATATTTTGCTAACCATACATTATTAGAAGCTTAGGAGTCTTATTCCTACAGTCTCCCAGGCAGTACCAGTGTGCTGTCCTGCTCAAGAATAATATGCAATTGAGGCTTTTTACTAGGAGAGAGGATGGCAAGCTTCAAGCTCTTGTGTAAAAAATTAAGTGTGCAAAGCACATTTTTCTTAAAATAAATGGGTCATTCCTCTGAAATCCAGTGTAAACAGGCTTTATGAATCAACAGCTGAGAATGCTGCAGAATTCCACCTATAAAGCAGTGTTTAGCTGGCTGTTTGATGAGTGGTGGCCATGTACCTTGTAGGTGCACTGGTAATTCAGCTTTAAATCGATCCTCTAGTTGCCTAGAACAAAACATGAGAAATGGAAAAAAGTGATTGTTCATCTGTTGTAACCTTACTAAAGCTTCATAGGAATGAAGCAGCTTAACTCCTACCTTGTTGTTGACACTGTAATTTTACAGGATTTTGTGATGTGTAAACAGCATTGATTTAAAGATGACAACACCTGTACAGCTAATAGGTTTGAACAGTTTTGGTTTATGTTTTGTTTTTCTTTTTATTATTATAACCTTTGGCAGCAGTGCCATGTGGGCTTGGACCATGGTGGATTTCCTTGGAGCCTGTTTGCTGTAAAATTTTAGGATTGGTTAGGGCAATGTAGGGTATTGTCTCCTGAAGAAACAGAGCTTACTGACAGATAGGTTGGTTTTACAAGCTGGGAAAAGTTGGGTGTCCAGTCCAGACAACACAATTAAAAAAACAAAAAAGGCTTGGAAAGTCAGCGAAAATGCGCATTTGATTCACTCGTCCTGATTACTCCTAGTGCAGATACTTTACGTTTCTTTACCAGGACTGTTCGGAAATGCTATTTTAGTGTATTTTACTTGAAAACTTTAGAGGTTGCAAGGCAGTCCCACATGGGAGGGGATGTAATATCTAAAAAAGGACTGGTACATTGTTTCACCCCAACAGATTTTTCTGTACACAGTTGAAGACCTGACCAAGAGAAAAAGAGGAAGTCTAAACAGATTTAGTGGGTTTAAAAAGTATGATAGAACATTCCTTAACATTCTTAAAGCTTTCTGTTTATGGTCAGTGTTTTGGTCTGTACCTGCTCTTAAGTCTTCCATGCAATGTGTACATTGCTGTGGCTCCTAATCTAACTTCTTTCCTCACTCTCTCACTTGCTGTGTGAGCACAGGACGGTTCATGTGGGAGGAGGAATGCAGACAGCAATTACAAGCTGGTTTAGAGTTGAAGTGACATTAGAACAGGAGAACAGGGAGCTGGTAGCTTTGGGAATCAGCTGTCTGAAGGGTAGATTTCTGTAATGAGCAGTTTTTCTGTTTCAAGTCATCTGATAGTTCTTGTGTGCTAAGCAAAGTGAGGTTTTGTATTTTGGGATTGTTTTTTTCTTGCAAAAGGTGGATGATGGGGCAATGGACTGCTGAGGTACTGAGACTCAGGTACTTCGTGAGGGAAGTTCAACTGCTATGGCTTTTCTAATTTCTTTGACTCTGTCACCTGTGTTTGAGACAGGTCAAAAATTGCTGGATCCAAATGTGCTCAAAAACATTAACAAACTGGAGAGGTGGTGGTTATACTGTATGATGTGAACCTGCTTGCTTTGGAGTGGGACTCATTCAAGCATGCAGCTTGCAAAGTTAATTCTGTTTGTCTTTCTGGCAGCTGTGGCAAGCCCTGTCCTGCGGCAGAAGGAGTGTGTGAAGGGGCCGGAGATGTGGTGTCAGAACATTCGCACGGCGTCGCAGTGCGGGGCGGTGAAACACTGCCAGCAGAACGTCTGGAACAAGCCTGCTGTGGTAAGTGCCAACCTCTGAGACCTCCCAGGCCCACCTGGGCTTGAGGTGGCTGGTTCCCATGTGCTGAGGAAGATTTCTCAAGTCTTGCATTGGAGTTAAGTGCTATATCCAGCTCTGCCAGGGTTGCCGTGCCTTAATTTGGGTGCTAGATAAAGGTTGCATTTCACTGCTCTGCCTTGCACAACTTGTCTGCTGACTTCTCCCGTGACCTGTTGCACAATCACCCCGCAATGTATGGAATGGAGCCTAGTGGATTTCACTTGTTCCTCTTTATTATGGACTCCTAATTCAAGTTCTTTCCTGAACTTGAGCAATTATTACAAAAAAAGCTGTGTGTTTCCTTAGGTCTTTCTCAAAGGTTAATGTTCCCCAAAAGATGCAGCATTTGCTAAATTATGAAAGCCATGACCATAAATAATGATGCAACTGCTACATGTAATGCAGCTTTTCAAGTTGCATTTGCACTAAATGTGAGGACTGCTTTGCTAGATGTAGCTGTAGTTTGGGTCAAGGTGAAATGAGCAAGTGGTAGCTTGCTTCATACCGTGTTGGTTTAGTAAAGAAACTGGAGCTGGACATGATTGAAATAGCCTCACTGTTTAAAAATACATCTTCCCACCCTGGCCTCAACCAGTATTTCTTTCTTAACTTAATTCCAAATGTAATGTTCTTTGGTGGTGTTCACACACTGCTCTTACAGGCACTTAATTCTTTCTCCAAGTGACTCTCTGCTTCTCTTTCCAGAGCAGTATTCCCTGTGACTTGTGTAAGGAGCTTGTGACAGTGGCTGGCAAGGTTTTGAAGGATAATGGCACTGAGGTAAGCAGAGCTCCTTTTCTCCTCACCCCAAAAGATTATTTGGTTTCAAGATCTTGTGCTGAGGGGGTGGAAGAGTAGCCTGTGTTGTTTTCCTAACATAAGCAGCAGATGTTGAAAGGGACCTAGAGTGCATGGTGAAGGTCTTTTAAACAGCCTCTACTTGTTTAGAAATTAGCAAATTCTAGAGCCTCCCATGCCTTAACACATCCCTGATTGGCTGCAGATGCTTTATAAAATTGTTCTTGTGCCAGTGGGGCATCAGTCTGAAGAGGTGGGGTACTGCACTCTCTAGGAGTGGTGGCCTCCTAGAGTGGCCATTGTTTTAGTTTGTGGGCACTGCTTCCCTTTTTCTTTTGTCAACCTATGAGTGCTTTGTATAAACAAGTCACTGTCCCATGAGTCCAAAATTTCACTTACTCCTCTTAAATGTAAATGTTCTGTTCTGGCAAGGCTGGGCTGTGCAGGCCTTACAATGCGTATTGCATCTTTTCACTTTGGCAGGGTCTCATTGAAGGTCCAGAACTGGGGAAAATAGGTCTATGGTGTAAAACTTCATTTTAGTTTTGCTTGCTGCTACCTGGATTCTTACCTGCTACCCTGAGCCCAAGGAGCTTGTTTCAGGCTTTGTATTGTGAATTTAGGGAATGGAAGGAGCCTTTGAGAGAGAGAGAGAGAGATAATCTATCTCTGCTCACCTCATCTTTCATAGGATGAGATCCGCTCTTACTTGGAAAAAACGTGCGAGTTTCTTCCTGACCCAGGCCTGGTCTCTGAGTGCAAAGAAATTGTGGATTCCTACTTACCAGTTATCATGGATATGATCAAGGAAGAGCTAGTAAGTAGATAAAAAATCCCAACTGTTGCTATTAAAAGTCTTGTGCCTGTTGATGCCTGAATTTCTCTTCTGCCTAAGATTGTGCATGTGATCCTTCAATCCTGTGTGGATCACTGGTAGTGTGAATTTGAAGACTGCTTCCTTACTGTGAAACATTTTCACTGTCTTACCACATCTCAGCTGAATGACTCTCTACTCTGAACTTTAAAAGTGGCATGAGTTTAGAGCTTTATGTGCGTATCTTGTCTCCCCTAGGATAAACCTGAAGTTGTGTGCAGTGCCCTTGCTCTGTGCCAGTCCCTTCAGAAGCACCTTGCAGCTATGAAGCTCCAGAAACAGCTAGAGACCAATAAGATTCCAGAGCTGGATTTCTCTGAACTGGCATCCCCATTCATGGCTAACGTGCCTCTTCTCCTTTACCCTCAGGACAAGCCCAAGCAGAAGCCTAAGGTAAAGGTACAGGGGCTATTCTAGTGTGGGCCATGTGTATAATCTTGGATTAAGTTCTACAGCCTGGAAAGGCGAGTCTTGTGCTGTGCTGTTACCATCCAGGACTGTGGTAATCAAGCAGGTCTTTCTGGAGACAATTTCTTGAGAGAGAGTTTGGCACCAGTGTTCAAAGGAAGAACAACTCTTCCCACGTTTTGAGCAACCTGCTAGCTGTGCCCCTCGGGGGAAGCATTTGTCTCCAAATGTAGAGGTGACAGAGTGTATTGGAGAAGAACAAATAGTTGACAAAGGGGAGTAGATGAGCCAATGAACTTAGGTGCAGAGGCTGTGTTGACAGCAACCCAGGGTGGGGGAGTTGAGCAGTGAGCGGGTAGAGAATAAGCTGCTGTGGGTGGAGCAGGTAAGATCTATGCCAGATTTAGGAACCTCCCCACTGTGGTCTGTAACAAAACCAAGAGATTTTGAAGATTGGGTATCTTAACTGTTACTGTGGCTTTGGAGCCAAGTCGGTACCCAATCTCCATCTAGTGGCTGCTGCATACACCAGCAGTAGCTTGCTTCCCTACTAGCTCAGGCTTCAAAGTTTCCTGCAGAGTATTTGTTAAGGTTTGTGTATATAGCTCAAAATAGCTTGTAAAACTTGGTAATAACAGAAGCTTCTAAAACATGTCATGTGAAGTTATGTCAACTTCAGTTTCCTCTCACTCTTTGTCCAGGCAAGTGGGGATGTGTGCCAAGATTGCATTCAGCTGGTCACTGATGTTCAGGAAGCCGTGAAGACAAACTCCTCTTTTGTAAAGTCTTTGGTTGCTCATGCCAAGGAGGAGTGTGACCGTTTGGGACCTGGAATGTCTGATATGGTAAACTGTGCTTTTTGTTGAAAAAAGTTGTTCCTGTAAGCAAACATAAGATAGTTTGCTCAGTCCCTTAATCCCCTGATCGTATTCTCTGTTTAATATCACAAAGGAAGACTGGGTGGCATTTAAGATGGTTACACAGTATTACAACACTGAAACGGTAAACTTCATAGTCCAGGGTAATTGGATGGGATGTATGGGACTGGGGAGGAGAAGAAAGACTCCAGATTGCTTCTAGCCCTTAAAGGCCTTTTTCACAAAAATGGTCTGGCTGGGTAATGTGGTCATATCAATGGCTTTTTGCCCTGAGAGGAGAAAAGGTTAAGCAGTTATCTGTGCAGTAGTTGTGTAACCTGAAATGTAGTCTTGTATTTGGGGCAAGCTCTGCAAAACCTGTTGTTATGAAGTAGAGCAGGTAAATTAATACCTAGAGATGTATTAGAAAATTCTAGATGAGCTCTCCAGCGCGAGTGGTTTGATAGTCATGAGATTTTCTTTTCCCACTTCCTGCAGTGCAAGTCTTATATCTCTGAATATTCTGACTTGGCCATCCAGATGATGATGCACATGGTAAGATCAGGAGAGTGTAATATTTACTCTCTGTTCATTTTTCTGACTTGTTTAGCTAACTTCTTTGTAAACAGGAAACATGTTCTGCAGTAAAACTTTGGGGAGAGTCCTTGCTCTGTAAGTCTTGGTGTTAATGCTTTGAACTTGGTGTTTTTATTGGGTAGTAATTTCTGTTTCAGGATGCTTTCTTTAGCACTTTCCTTCCATTTTATAACCACTTCTGCAGTGCAAAAACCACTCTAATCCTTTGAAATGTGGAAAATACATCACACATGTTCCTTTACATTATTTTATCTCAGTCCTGTACTTATTCCACTTCCCTCCTCCCCACGACATACTGTGTTAAGGATATTAGAGTTGTCTTTGTCACAGTATTGCAAAATTGGCTTAAATGTTAGAGATAAGGTGTTTCTTGGAAGCAAGGCTAAACATCCTTCTGGAATTGCTGTCTCAAGGCACCTGGTCTCTGGGCTTTTGACAGGAGCCATGGAAAGTGAGTGGTACTGCACCAGCTCTGGTCTTCTGCAGCAACATACATGTAACTCTGCCTACCTCTACGTAGCACCAGAGAGCTCAGGGCCTTAAAAAAAATGGCTAAGCCTTTGAGAATGCAGTCCCTAGATGCCACAGGTGACATAACAAATTACAGGTGAATTTCTGAGTAGAATATGTGGCTGACTTGAACCTGAATTTGGCAACACAGTGGCCTTTTTTTTTTTTTTTTTTGTTTCCAGTTGCTAAAGGCTGCTTAGGTCATCTTGTTTCTTAAACATTTTGGGGGGAACTCAGTCTTTGTTCCAACAGCACTTAGTTTCTCATTTTAAGCATTCCAATGCAGTGTGTTGTTAATACCTGAAATTGGAATATGACTACACCTTGTATGCATCTGAGTGTTGTCCAGATTCTGGAGGTAGTCTTGCCCAGGATGCCATAATAACTGCAAATGAATAATGCTGGTTAGCACTGTGCAATTAAATGTGAGTTGCAGTAGCAATGTTGAGGCTCTTTGGGGTGGGGACTGTGTCGTATTCCATTATCTCCGTGGAAAGAATATATGCAGTTCCAAGTGCTTGATGTGGTTTTTTTTTTCTCTTAACTGTTATCTTTAATTTCTCATTTCTTCCTCTGTCTCCAATCTCCCCTGTCAACAGAAGGATCAGGTAGGTGAGCAACTTGCCTGTGGTGATAGCCTGCTTGTAGTTCACCCTTTGCTCTTAAAGGGCTTGTAGTTCACTTCTTGCTCTCTTAGCTGTGTACATGGTGTGATTGTACTCAGTGCTGACAGATACAAGGGATATTTATGTCATTAAAACAGAGAATGACTCTAGGCTTCCTCCAGTGCATCAGTCCTACTTCCAGCTCCAGATACCACTTTGTACTGCTAAGATTTCAACTTGATTATGCTTTACCCAGTAGAGTAGAAAATATCCTCCCTCTTATAGAAGAAGGATAGTTGTGGAAAAAGCAAGCCAGTGGCTCCTGTCAGCTCGTGATCTGAAGTCTGGGCTCAACAGGGCTTGAGCAAAGCTGCCCCCAGGTCTTTCCTAGGTTAACCTTTAAATATAGAACAATGGTACAGATGTTTGAAGTGTATGAACTGAAAAGATGTGGGAGGCCTTTAGGCTTCCCAGAGCAATTTGGACTTTTAATTTGACCTGTCCTGTGAGACCTTGTGTCTGTCATCTCTCTCTGAGAGAACATATTGTGTGGATGTGGATGTTGCTGTAACATTAATATCTAGAATTGCTTCTTACAATGCATGAACCAAAGGGCTTGACTTGAAGGTGCTGCCTGGAGTAGTCTTGAGCAGCACAGTGTCTTTGAGGTGCTGCTTTTGCTTGTGCATGAGATTGTGGCATGATGTATTAATATTAACTCTGGGCTAAGGTTGTGCTGTAGGAAGCTTGTGACAGGGTGAGATGTGATCTCCTATCACCTGTAGGACCAAGGGTGTCTTTTTCTAGCTTAAGTAGACTTTAGGTGGGAAAATTCAAGTTTTCTGTCTCAATCTGTACAGCCTTTCTCACTTTGGGTGTCCTTAGAGCAGTTTGCCTTGTGTCTGGCATTTCTTTGTGCATTTAGTGATGTATATTTCAAAAAAGAAATGCATGAAGAGTGTATTTCTTTGAGAAAGACTTAGAAAGCCTTTTTAAAGACTTTGTTTCTGCTTGCTGTTTTCTCTTACTGTGAGAAGAACACTGGAAGTTCAGTTGTTGCAGTACAAATGGTTAGGCTTGGGTTTTAACAAGCTCAACTTTTGTTTCTTGTAGGCTGTGTTCAGTAATGCGAGAAACTGTTTTTGTTTGCAGAATGTGATGTTTCTGGCAGCTTCAAAGAAGGTAGTTTGTGCATGAGGAAAGAGGTTCTTTCTTCTAGGCATTTCTGTCAGCTTTTGGGTGAACTCTGAAGTCAGGATAATTGTCCTCTCCTGTGATTACTTAGAGCTGGGAGCAGCTTTGTGGATGCAGGTCTGATGTGATGCTGCTGGTGGCCTGTTTTGGTGTTGGTAGCTCTTAAGTCAACTCTTTTTGAAGGGCTTGTGTAGTGTGGCTCTTGGAACACAGGGTTTTTTAATGGGGTTTTTAACCTCTTCCTCTTTAACAGGAACTGCTAAATTTTATCTGGTAGCTGTCCTGCCTATAACCTTACCAAATGCTTTGGCAACACTTGAAGTAGAAATAGTCATGAAACTTCTAGTTGTGTTGGAGTCTTTTAAAATTTTGTTCTCTGTGCCTGCTGACAGGCTCTGTGGGAAGGGCAGAGACTTCTAGACTTCTAAAAATTGCTTATAAATCTCTTTCCAGCAACCAAAGGACATTTGTGCCATGGTTGGGTTCTGTTCTTCTGTGAAGTCTGTTCCACTTCAGCCTCTGGTGCCAGCTCAGGTGGTTCATGAGGTGAAAATGGAAATTGTGGAGGTAAGATGAGCTTTTTCACTTTGCCTTCCTTTTTGCTTTAGTGTAACAAACTAGGTGAGACAGAAAAAGATGAGCTTCTATGCACAGAATAATCCAAGTCTCCTTGCATAGAAATTCCTGGCCTTTTCTTATTTCTGATGCTGATTTGTGAAGTAGGAAAGCTGATCGATTTGTTTGAACAGCAGAGCCTACACTGAACCAGAGCTACAAGGTTATGCTTCAGGATTGAAATGAGACCTCTTGTTGCAGCAGTTCTGAATGACATCTTAAATGTAAATTCTCAGTTTGAGTTTTGCTCTTTGTTTGGAGTAATACTTTGATCCCTTTTAAAAATGGGGCAGCATTCTGCAGGTGCAGATGAGGGATCAGAGTCAGAATGCTGAAGCTCTGAGTTGGAAGAAGCGCCTTGGTTTCTTTTGCAAAGGTTTCTTTTGCAAACAGGAGGATGCTCTCAATTCTAGGGAGTTTTGTCCTCCATTAATGCATTTTTAAAACCACTGTATATTTCCCTTGACTTTTCTCTCTGTGGGATGCCTTATTTCTCTGTGTCTGCTGAATTCAACTCCCTTCCTTATACAGCCTGAGGGTTGTAGTCCTAAAATTAGTCATACAAAATGTCTGTTTATTCAGGGAGGCTTTTTACTGAGACCTTTGAGTCTGGGTTTGGATTCTGTGTGACCTTTTGAATGCAGCCCAAACTGAGCAGCTATGTAAATGCTGTTAGGAATTGCCCCTGTCAAATGTGGTTCAGTGCTGATTTATTGTTTGTGTATTTCTTCTGTGTACTCAGAAGGCTTCAGTTCAAGAGAAAACATTTTCCTTGTGTGAAATCTGTGAAACCATGGTGAAAGAAGTGACTGGCCTCTTGGAGAGCAACAAGACAGAGGTGTGTGTGTGTGGTGGGCATTGTACCCCTTCCTATGCTTTAGCTGAGATGGGGCTGTACTGCAGTGGCAAGGAAAGTTAGTTTTATTGCCTGTTTTCACAACAGCAAAATTTCTATCCTGGGTGGGACAGAAAAGATGTGCTTATGAACTGAGTCAAATTTCTGTCTGTCATTCACTCGTCCCCTGTGCTTCAGGAGGAGATCGTGCATGAGATGGAGGTGGTTTGCCGCCTCTTCCCAGGAAGTGTCAAGGACCAGTGCAAGGACTTCATTGAGGTCTATGGCCAGGCTGTGATTGACATGCTCTTGGAGTCAACAAGTCCTGAGGCTGTGTGTGCCATGCTGAAGTGCTGTGCAGCTGGCAAGCTTCCTCAGCAGACAGGTGAGTGATGAGGGGTGTGTGGTGTTCGAAATGAGCTAGTTCACCTTGCTGATACTACCTCCTTTCTTCTTTTGGGGGGGAACTACCCAAGCACTGATGTTTGGTTTGTTTTTTATTTTCCTTCTCAGTTGTAGTGAAACCTGCAGGTGGCTTCTGTGATATCTGCAAGATGGTGGTGGCTTATGCGGACAAAGAGCTAGAGAAGAATGCCACGACAGCTGAAATCGAAGCTTTACTGGAAAAAGTTTGTCACTTCCTGCCAGAGTCTGTCAGTGATCAGGTAAGGTGGTTGTGCAGGAGGCAGACTAAAAGGCCAAGGTCTTGTTGGTTGTTGGGAGCTGTCCTTGTTGATTTGTTTGGTTTACGTAGGTCCTAACAGTGACAATTATGCTTAACCTCATTTTCTGAGTGTTTCACCTGATATTCTGTCTACATGCTAATTTTAGGTCCGTCCCTCAAGTGTCTCTACTTCTGCTATAAATGTCCAGGTACTCCTAACAGAGACCTCTGTTTGCCCAAATGCCTTGTCTCTGGCTGGAGACAAACTGTCCACAGGTGCAGCTGGGACTGGCTTGTGTCCAGTAACCTGATCCTTCACAGGTTTTTCCCTTTACTAATTAGCACCAAAGCATATCAGCTTCTTATGTGCAGTAGAGAAAAAAAAAAAGGGGGAGAAAAGGCTTGATCTGAGGCAGTTGAATGACCTTGCAGACTTTGCTGTGTGGCAGCCTGCCTTCCAGTTAGGGCAAGGCAGATGGAGATGAACAGAAGGATGAAACATGGAATCTTAGAAGGGACCATAGAGACTTACCTAATTCCAGCCCGCCTGCCATAGGCAGGGACTTCTTGCAAAGTATGTGGGAAAACTAGAAAGCAGCATCTCTTGTTGCTTTTTTGTGATAGTCTTCTCTGCTAGAGGCTGGGAGGAGTTTGGAGTGCAAGAGGGGTTAGGTTTGCTCAATTCCCATCCTTGGGAGTTGGCAGTCCTTTGAATAGATGGAGGCTTTTAAGAGCTTGAATTGACTGGCTGGATTGTTGTACTAATTTGCAGTCAGAAAAGGTTTGCCTGGAAATCCTCTGAGAACAGTGGGTGGGAACAGCTGAAGGTTTTATTTTCCTTCCTCAACACTGATCCTGTTCAGAGGATTAATGAAGTAATTGGAAGTAGGCTGGTGTAATTCCAGTGGGACACCTGGTAGACCACTGCTATCAAGATTTACCTGGAAATCTTATTAGGTGGCTGCTGAGTGTCAGCAAGTGGAAACTACTTGTAAGTTTACTGGGCAGAGAATATAGAGGCTTAAAGCAGCTGTGGAACAGCTCTTCCTGCTGTGAGGCTGTTTAATAGCTGTGGTTGGTTTATTAATTGGTGCTGAGAGCAGCAGCATCTTCCGGAGCTCTGGAGCCTCTCCGCTAGAGGGAGAGGCTCTTCCACTTCCTGGCAGGAAGTGCTCCTGCTGCTGCCTGGGCTGAGGGAATAACTTGAGTTATTGCTTAGGACTCCTTGCTGCTGTCCTGCTCAGGATGTTTGTCTCCAGCTGGTTCCATGTGCTTTCCTCTTGAGACAGGAGTGATCTCCCTAATTAGATATGAAGCTTTGCAGTCAAAGCTTCTCCTGCTTGGTTCTTTTTCCAAAGCCTGTCCTGTTTGGTTCTTTTCCTTGTGACCCCTTATCTCCTCATCACCTGTCTGCAGACAGCTGCAGGCAGGTATGAGCTAGCAAAAACAGTGATGTAGTTGTGTGATTAGTGCCTGACTCCTTTGCTGTCTGCAGAGCTCAAGCCTCTGCTTTATCCTTTGGAAGAGTGTTGTTGGGGTGTTTGGGGTAGCATGCAGGCCTGCCTGCTGCAGACCACACATTGCTCTGCTTTCAGAGGCTCTAACAGGAGAATCTCTCACCCTGTGTTTTGTTCCAGTGTGTGCAGTTTGTGGAACAGTATGAACCTGTGGTTGTGCAACTCTTGGCAGAGGTGATGGATCCCACTTTTGTTTGCACTGTGAGTATTGCATTTGGTTTTATTGAGTGCAGGCTCTGATACAGTCCTGCCTACTGTCCTGGGTGTCTTTCAGTGCTCAGCATGCAGAACTTTGCTGGAATCAAAATCAGCATGTTGAACACTTGGAGCAAGCCCCTTGTGCAAGGCTTGGGGCTTCCTGAATGGACAGCTGTCTGACTGCCAGCCTAGCACAAGGAAGGGCAGAAGGAGAGGGCTGCCAGTGGTTATCCACTGCTGAGGTTCAGTGACAGGCTATGGTGTGCCCTGAATGTGGTGGGAGGTAAAGTGACATTTCTTGAGAAAGGTTCCTCTCTAGAAGATCCGTTTTTTAAAACTTGATATGAAGGAGCTGCAGTAACTTAATTCTCCCCTGGGTCAGGTTTCAGCTTGATGTCTGCTCGTTCAGCTGCAGGTGTGACCTCAGTGAGAGCTGCTGCACTGGAGCTTCTGCACTTACTCAGGGGGAAGATCAGACATAAGGCTGGACTTGAGATCTCTTGGTGCAATTAGAAAGGTGCTGACTGTGCTGCTGCTCTTTTCCCAGAAACTTGGAGTCTGTGAGTCAGCTAAAGAGCCTCTCCTGGGGAACGATGCCTGTGTCTGGGGTCCAGGCTACTGGTGTAAGAACATGGACACTGCTGCTCAGTGCAATGTATGTAAAGCAGGACTGTGCCTCCCGTTTCCTCTTGATCTTTGATAGCTCCATAGGAGCTACTTTTGACTTCTACCCCACTTTGAAGTGGATGAATTTCAGTTCAAAAAAAGAAAAAAAAAAAAGTTACTGGATACTAGTTTGATTAGAGGGTGTCTCATAGCTCTTGGCTTTCTCAAAGTGGACTTTCCTCTCCTTTTTGTGTCCCTCACCTGTCTGCTAGTATTTCAGAATCTATAGTAAGGTACAGTGTCAGCTTTATTTTTAGTCAGTGTTCTGCAGCCAACAGAGTATGTCACAATCTCTCATCAGGCTCTAAAAATTGGCTTCCAGTATTGCTTTTTCTGCCAGGCCTTAATGGCTAAGGGTCATCAGCCTTCTTTCCTAAAGCTCTTGGCTGTTGGGGATGAGGATGTTATTTATTCTAGTCCTCTTTGAAATCGCTTACTTTAAGAAAAACAGATTTGCTCTCAAGATCTTGGCTCAGGATAAGGTGTTGAATTGCTTGTTTGCAAACTGGCTTTTTTCCACTAATATCAGCTATTTCTTCCCCTTTAGGCTGTTGATCACTGCAAACGTCATGTGTGGAACTAGAAGAAGAATTTCCAGTTCTGAAAGTTTGCCATGGCTCTTAAGAAATGTGGGCCGAGGTTGGCAAAGAGCTGTATCTCACCTGTCCCTCCTCTCTGCCTCATTAACAATTTGACCTTCAAGTTCCTTTGTTGTAACTCTTCTGTAGCAGTGCTGCTGTTGGAGGATCAGATCTTCATCGTTGACTTAACAAAGATATTTCTGATTGTACAGTTTAACTCATTATGCTCCTAAAAATAGTCAGTGTGTTGTAGATTATTTTTTTTTTTAATTGATAGGCTGAAGTGGTTTTTTATGTGCTGGGAAGAATGACAGAGATGGTGAAATGAGACAAGGCTCTTATCTTTTAATTTAAAAAAAAGAACAAGATAGCGACTAAACTTTCAAATGTCTTTCTGTAGGCAGCACTGGGAAGATTTTACATGCTTTGCATTTTTAACATCTGGCTGGAATGTTAATTTTCTGTGTATGGGAACTCTAAGGGATAATGTTGAATCTAGGAATCCTTTCTGCTGGAATTTTCAAAGCTCTACAGATGCAGAGGTAGGGGCTTTGTGTGCCCAGCTGGCTTTCAAAGTAACTGGTACTTTAAAAGATGTATTTGAGTGATCAGGCTTTTGCATTTGACTGACCACACGTGTGGCTCATGGTGTTGTTATAGCTAAGGAAAACCCTTCCCTCAACCTTTGATCACATCCTTCTGATTTCCTTGGACTACTCAGTCTCAGCATGGGTGTTCTGCTGCCAAGCTCTGTCCAGTGGGATGTCAGTCTCCTGAAGCATGCTGGCCTACCTGAGGAATGACTCCCTCTTTTCTTATCCTAGTTGCTCAATTCTGCTTAGTCTTGCAGCTTCCCACATGCAGCCAGCCTGGTGCTGAGGAGGTGGAGTGAGCTGTCACTGGGAGATGGAGTAGGATTAAGCCAGCAGGAGCTGGGAATATGTCAAAATTGTTCACCATTGAGGGTGGAACATGTGGAAAAATGGGTTTTATTGTAAACTGCCTGTTTGTTCCTTGATCTGCTTTTTCCCCTCATAGCATATTTCAGTCATCTGAAACTTGAGAGGTGCTGTGAGGCTCTGGGCACCTCCCCCTGCTGCCCACCCACTCTCATTGATGCCCTTCTGAGTAACTGGAGGTATGAATCATTACCCAGAGTTCCCATTTCTGTAGGGAAATTCAGCAAGCGGAGATGGCAGGTGGTGGGAGCACTGTAGTAGGTATTTGAAGCTCTGCTAGCACACTTGACAGCCTGCCTTTCACACCTCAGAGATTCCACTGAAATGGCCTGAAATCCCAAAAGAGCTTTCAAGGCAGGCTGCTACCCTGGGAACATGGCAGGCCCTTGAGGTGAAAGGTCCTTGGAGATGGGAATCCTGCTTGTATTGCTTGGGATGGGCCTTGCATTGGGTGTGCACTTCTGACCAAGTTAATCCCCAAAACAGAGGCACCAAAGCAGCTCTGAGGAGATCTTTGGGAAGGAGCAGCTGGGCAGCTGTGGAGCTTTGAAAATTCCAGTTTAGAAAGATGCTGGTAACTCCTGCTGTTCCTGTGGGGTGTGCAGGAGCTCCAGTAACAATGCTGTAGCCGGAAGTAGATTATTTTTCATTGGAAAACCACTGGACTGCAGGTTTTTAGTTAATCTGTACATACTAAAAGCCTGGGCAGTGCTGACAGATGGCAGCAGAGGTTGGTCTCTCCTGTTTGCTGAATGCTGAAGCACTTAGGCTTTAAACGAGAAAAAAAAGGAACATTTTCCCTAAAGATATAAAATACCTGCAGCTTTCTGTCCTGGCAGGCTTGTGCAGTGGTTCTGGTGGTGTATCCCAGTTGGGGTAGATAGAGCAGATAGGAAATGGGCTCTGTTCCTTTGGCATTGCTGCCCTGGAGGGACGGATTGTGTTACACTATGGCATGGAGGTTGTTTTAAACTGGATGGTGTGGATCTTTTTTGGGGGCAGGTGGGGCTGTATTGACAGCTTGGCAGGTTGGGAAGGTTTTATGTTCCTGGGGTTTTTAGTGGGATTCATGCTGGCTACCTGCTGGGCAAGATGAACTGGGGGAAGTCCTGTGCTGGTGCTGGGAGTCCCTTTAGATTTCTCCCTTCCTGTGGACCGTGGCACCTGACCTGCTTGAGTCATGCTGGGGGGGACACATGCAGTTGCTTTCTAAAGAGCATTGTCTTGATTTTTTTTTTTTGGTTTTTTTGTTTTTTTTTTTGCACAAAAGCTTCCTTAATGAACAATAAAAACTTCTGTAAACCTGTAAGTTTGTGTGTTTCACCTTTTTCATCGACAGAGGATGTTGTAGAGGTTCCCCTTGGCTGCAGGGCCTAGAGAAGGCGCATCCCAAGTTGTCACTGGGAAGCTGGGACTGAATGGATTCAGGTTCCCATTATGCTGCATGTCCCATCAAGCCTTTGTTCTGCTGAGAATGGTTGCAGATGGAAGAGGCTTGCCTGGGATTGCTGCTGCTCTCTTCCCTGGACAAACACAATGCCTGGTGTGAGGCAACAGTCCCGTGTTGCAATCGCTGCCTTGCGCAGGCCAGAGGGACTTCTTGATACCAGCCTTCCGTGCTGACTTGCATTTAATGTGGCTTCCCTTGTGTCCTCATTCCTTGCTTGATTTCAAATACAATATAAAAATGTCTTTTAAATGTCTTTTAAATGTCTTTTAAAGGCAGGGCACATGGTGCTGTCACATGGCTCCAGGACAGTTGTCCCTGTCCTTACCCACCCTCAGCAGCCAGGTTAACGTTGAGCAGCAGGTTCTGGGCTGCTTCTGACCTCCTGGGAATACCTGCCCTGCTCTGGTCCCTCCCTCCCTGGTGATGATTTTATAATCAAGGCATAAAGTGAGGGGTGTGGTAATTGCTCTGCGTAGGTGTGGATTCTCACTGCTTCTCCCAGCCCATCCAAGATTCCTCAGTCTGGGAGCAGCATAGAAAAGGAACCAGCCACTGAGGACTCTTAGGAACGGCATGGCGAGCAAATGGAGTGGCTTGGTGCTGATCATTTCTGTGTGCCTGGGCTACTACCAAGGTAAGGCCAGGCCTGGGGGTAGGTAGGATGTTGAGAGCATGGAAAACCCTGCTGAATCCCAAAACTATTCCCAGCTTTAGTATCTAAGCTCCACCTTGTGCTTCCTTGTTCCCCTGGTGGTGGAGTTGGGCAGAGGAGAGCTGGGGAAGGTGGCATCACTGGCTGCTTTACTACCTGGATATAAGTGTTGGAACTTTTCCCTTCAAGGTGATCTCAGGGCAAAAAGGGGTTTGTTCCCTCCCTTCCCTGGGGTTCAGGTGGACCTGGTGTTTTGCCAGGAGGGAAGCCAGTTGATGGAGTGGCTCTGCAGCGCTGGGGGAGGGGGGCTGCTCTCTCTGGTGCCCTTGGCATTGAGGCCTGGTTGTGTCAGCTGGGGAAGGCACTTGGTTGTCACAACAGAGTGACAACGCTGCCACCTGATGCTTTCCCTTCCCTGAGGATCCTCATAGGAGATGCAGGAGGCAGGAAGCCACCTCTGCTGTGTCTTGCTGAGCTCTGGGAAGGGTGACTGGGGTGATGTGCTCTACTCACCTCGAGCCCTCTCAGCATCGGACTTGGGTATCTGTGAGCGAATCCTCCTGCAGGCAAACCTCTGCTGCTGTCCCTTAGTCATGCCCCTGCCCATCCCCAGGAAACAAGCTGGGAACAGCATGTTTCTACCCCCTGGTCCTTGCCAGAGGGCAAATACCTGCTTCCTGGGGAAATCTTCCCTGGAATAAGTGGAGCCCTGCTGTTGTAGGCAACCCCTGCATGTTTTAGCGTGAAGAGCCCCCCTTGCACCCCAATTACCCCAGGCTCAGCCCATCGGGCTCTTCTGCTGTGACCTTCCCAGGCATCATGGTGGAGGAATTGTGGCTGTGCACGCGTGACCCGGGCTGGGGGGACGTGTTAGGTGTTCCAGCCAGCAACAGGCAGAGCAGGAAAGTTCACCTGCGCTCGGCACGTCCAGCCCTGGGCTGACACCTGCCCTGGCAGCCAGCTTGACCCCACGGCAATGGGGTGCTGTGGAACTAGGGACCCTGTGAGCCCCGGAGAAGGGTTTGGGAGCTGGGCAGAGTGTATTTATGGTTCTTGCTGTAACAGGGGCGTGCGCCAGGCCGGGAATTGGGGCGCTGGGGCCCACGCTGCCACCCCCGGGGTTTACGTCACAACCGGCTCGCCAGGCTCTGCCGGCTCGGCCGGGGTGCTCCGAGGCTCCATGGAATGCCAGCACAGCCCTGCCACAGCTGCAGCTCGGTGCTGGATCCCCCCTGGTTAAAGCCCACCCCATCCCAGGGGCCTGGCAGACAAGGATAGGGCAGTTGTGGCTGGTCTTGGGCCACCACGGTGGCACGGGAACATCCCTGCCTTTCTCCTTTGCCAAAACCGGCATCATCTCCTGCCCTGCTGCCCGTGTGCCCGACACGGCTTTGAAACGTGGAGCAGAGGTCACGGGACACCCGTTTCCCCAGTTGCTTGCCCCGTGGCAGTGGTTTCCACCTCGAGAAGCTCCCCTGCTCTCAGCAGTTGGGTGTTATGAATAGTCCTAACTACTTTTCTGGTGCAGCACTTGTTGCCTGAGTTTCAGCTTGAGCAGGGCCAAGCTGAGGCTCACTGTGAGCCAGAAAAGTGCAGGACCAAACCACCGGTGTCTTTTAGACCACCCAGCTCCCCCCGTGGGATCCAGGTTCCAGCTGTGGGCTGTGAGAAATGCTGAGGGACCAGCTCAGAAAAAAAAATCTGTGGGGTTGTAATTTCCCCTCTCCTTGGTTTTGGTGCTGCCCCTTATTGCCTTAATGCCTCCGCTGACTTGCCATTCCTGTTTGCCCTGATGCTAGGGCCGGGGTTGAAGAAATAAATATATCCCTCTCAGCCGATGCGGCGAGCGCGGCATCGCGCAGCTGGGGAGGTGTGTGGGAAGCCTGGGAAACCGGGGGGACTCGCCCTGCCCCGGGGCTCGCCTGCCCCAGCGCCGCCGTCAGCCCGATGGGGAAATCGGGGCGGAAACACCACCCGGCACCCGCCGCGCTGCGCCAGTGCTTTTGGGGGCAGGCGGGAATGGGGGGGGGCTTGGAACCCCCCTTCCCACACTCGCCAGCCCCGGGGGCTTCCCAGGGTGGCCCTGGGCACCTCACGCTGCCGTCTCATGGATGAGCTGGAGGTGTTGCCATAATCCAGCATGCAGGAAAAGCAGCTCTTGGGGAGAGACCTGATAAGGGCAGAGTTGGGTGGAAGGAGCAATTTCTACCTTTGGCTTTATTCCTGCTCTGCAAAATCACAGACAGGGCTGGGGATGAAAGCTGGAGGCAAATGCTTGCAGTGGGGAGGGTTGGGCTTTGCTTAGAAACTCCCTGCAAGAGAGTCTGCAGCAGGACCTGTCTGCCCCTCTGCTCGTGTGCTTCTCCCCATATGACCCCCAAATTCACGGAGCGGCTCCCGACCAAAGCAAGGCAGCGAAGGGCTTGGGTCGTGCCCTCGCCTCGCCTCCTCCCCAGCCGCATCCTGGGTGGGCAGTTCCCGGTGGAGACAAGCACTCGCCCCATCCAAAATGAGTCCTGACACACCAAGGTGACAATTAAAGCGCTGCTGTTGCGCCACGCCACCGCGCTGCTGGGGCGGCCGGGGCGGGCGATGCCGTGCGGGATTTACAGACCGGAGAAAATGCTGTCGTGGGAAGGAAATAAAACCAAAAAAACTCCACCAAAAGTGAGGTTACTCAATCGTTGCCGGGAGCCGTGGCGTGACTATCAGGCTGTCGTGTGGGGCAGAGAGCTGGCGCCCCAAGTTTGCCCATTTTGCAAGATTTACTGCTGCTTTTGTAAGCAGCCGCCTCTGCAGCATGTCAAAGGGTGTTGTGAGACTGAGGATGAGCCCCAAACTCTCTTTGCTTTTGACACTGTGACATCCCATTGGAAAAGCTGGCTGCAGGCAGTGACCTGGCAAAACCATCATTAAAAAATCATTTATAAACCAAAAAATAATTTATAAACCACTTTGGGAGCTGAGGTGAAATCACAGTGGGATGGTGAGAAGCATCACCCCTATCTCACTGGGGTGCAGATGGGGAGGTCAGTTTGGTACCTTGGGGTGCCTGGTGGGCTGACAGTCTCCTCTCCCCTCCCACAGCCGGGGCTAGCCCCCTCCACGAGTGTGGCGAGCGGCCGGAGGACTGGTGCCGTGATGTGGAGACTGCAGCTAAGTGCGGGGCGCTGGAGCTCTGCCGGCTCACCGTGTGGGACCAGGCGCTGGGGGTAACCGTGATGGGAGCAGGGAATACGGGGGCCTGGGGGAGAAGTGCCCATCTGCCCCAAAACATGGAGCTGGGGGGAGAATCCAGCCTGCCCGCCCCAGCTTCTGGCTCCCTCAGGCAGCAACGTGTCTGCAGAGTGAACGGCAAAAATCATGGGGTGTCCCGGGATGTTCCCGAGTGCCCTGTGGTGGGGTGGAGGATTGGGGTCTGCAGAGCAACCAGTGGGTCTGGGTGCTGTGACAGCATCCCGATGTGTCCCCTCTCTCTCAGCAGAAAGGAATTCCCTGTCACCTGTGCCAGGTGGCGGTCTCTGTGGTGGGCAAGATCCTGCAGGACAACCGCACCGAGGTGGGTCTCAGCAGGAAGGGGGTGTGGGGCTGGTGTTCCTCCCCACCAACACCACTGACACCCTGAACACTTTCTCTGTCACCCAGGAAAAGCTGAGGCTCTTCTTGGATAAGCAATGCCAGTACCTGCCCTTCCAGGACTGGTCTGTCAAGTGCAAGAGGATGGTGGACACTGGCATCCTTGTCCTTGTCCAGCTGGGCAAGCAAGTGCTGGTAATGCAGGAGAAGACCCTGGCTTGGGTTTCTCCATAGTTTGGGATATCTTGGGGGCTTGTGGAGCAAAGGAGGCTCCTGGAGCCTGGGACAAGCCATCTGAAGGATGGGATGGGGGATGGGGGAGGCAGGGGGAGGGTGATGGGGCAGATGCAGCTGCAAGCCCCCACCCCTCTGCTCCCCCAGTCGGAACCGAAGGTGGTGTGTGGGACCATCAAGCTGTGCCAGCGCTGGGATGGACCCACAGGGACCTTGAAGTTTCAGAAGCCACCACCAGCTCCCACAGGCTCCACGCAGGACTTTGCTGACCTGATCTCCCCCTTCATAGCCAATGTTCCCCTCCTGCTCCATCCCCAGGACCTCTCTCATGGCGAGGCCCAGGTACCATGGCACAGGCAAGAATGGTGCTGATCATGGAATCATGGAATGGTTTGGGTCGGAAGGGACTTTACAGATCATCTTGTTCCAAACCCCTGTCATGGACAGGGAAGGTGACCAGGTTCTTCCAAGCCCCATCCAAGCTGGCCTTGAACACTCCCAGGGATGGGGCAGCTACAGTTTCTCTGAACAACCTATGCCAGTGTCTTAATGCTGCTCAAGGGTGAGAATCCCCTGAAAGCATCACCTACTTAATAACAATTAGAGAAACCCCCCAAAATTATTGCACAGCTGACATGACCTCTGGTTAGGGGTGTCACCAGTTTGGGGGGATATTGCAGGATGCAGGAGGGAACTAGAAAGATGTTGGTCAAAGTGCTGCCCCCAGTTGCAGCCAGCATTTAAATCCCAGCCCTGCAAATGCAGGTATTGGGGTGGGGGGAGGGTGGTTTTATTTTGGGATTACCAGTTTGTTCCTGCCCTTGTTATCCTGCAGGAGATGGAAGAGGTGTGTGGGGACTGCCTGCAGCTGGTGACAGCCGTGCAGCGGGAGCTGGGGACCAGTGCTGCCTTCACCTGGGCGCTGGTGGGCCACGCCAAGCGGGTGTGCGAGAGCCTGACACCCGACCTGGCACAGCGGGTGAGGGAGCCAGCAGGGAATCACAACGGTTTGGGTTGGCAGGGGCCTTAAAGACCATCTCATTCCACCCCCCACCATGGGCAGGGACACCTGCCACTCTCCCGGGCTGCTTCAAGCCCTGTCCTTGGGGCCTTGAACACTTCCAGGGATGGGCTCCTTTCTCCTCCTCGATGTCACCGTGGCATGGGAGCATCTCTTGCAGATGCCTGCCCGGGTCAGGGAGTGTCCACTTTCGAACGCTGATGCCATGTTTCTCTCCCACAGTGCAAGCACTCCCTGGCTGAGTACACAGACACAGCTGCCCAGCTGCTGCATTACATGGTGAGAGGGTGAGGGGTCCCCAGGGGTGCCAGGGGTCACTGGGTGCCAGCTGGGGGTCTGAGTGGCACAGCCAAGGGGCCTTGTCAGCAAATGCTCTCTTTTTAAAAATTAGACCCACTGCTTTATATTCTTACAAACTTTAATTTTTTTCCCTTTTCTTTGGCTTGCAACTGCTGTAATCATATTTTATGTTCATTTTTTCTTGCCATTTTCTGTCCCCTCCACCGGTAGCAGGCTGAGGTAAGTGAGACACATGCTCCAATGGGCTGAAATCCCCCTCCATGGGGAAACTGGGGGTGCAGGTTTCCCTCCTGAGGGACAATGCCCACCTGATCAGGATGTCTCTCTCCCCAGGGCCCAATGGAGCTGTGTGGCCAGCTGGGACTCTGTGCCTCCACCTCGGCACTGCCCCTCCACACACTGCTCACAGAGAAGGGGATGCAGATCCTGAGCATGCTGGAGGTAAGTGGAGATCCTCCAACACTGCTGTGCTCCTTAAAATCCAAACATTGTGAAGGGGGTGCCTTCTTTTGCATTTTATTTCCTGAAGCATCTCCATTAATCCGAGGTGGGGAATGCTTTACGTGGGTGATGATGATGGAATAGGATGAGGGTGGCTCTGGGGGGGCTCGGCATGCATCCCACCCCCTTGTCTCGACAGGACAGGGTGGTGAACACTCCACTGTGTGACGTGTGCCAGTTCACCGTGAAGACAGTCGAGAGCCTCCTGGAGAACAACGTGACAGAGGTGAGCCCCACCCCTGTGATGCTGGGGGAGCTGGGGCAGGGTGCAAAGGGGCAGCAAGGAGCCGGGGTTTCCCTCTTTTGCCTTGTCCCGGCAGGAACAACTGGTGAACGACATCGAGAAGGTGTGTTACATGCTGCCCCACGGCGTCATCGGGCAGTGCAAGGACTTCGTCAACTCCTATGGCAAGGCCGTGGTGATCATGCTGCTGGAGGCCACCGACCCCACGGCCGTCTGCACCATGCTGCACTGCTGTCCCCGCAGCGAGGACACCCACCCCGGTGAGCTGGCACCCAGACACCAGGTCCCACGGAGCGGGTGTCCCCTCCCCTGGGTGCTGATGGCCCGTGTCCTCCAGGGGCTGCCTCACTGGAGCAGCTGGCGGTGAGCGCCGGTGCCTTCTGCAATGTCTGCCAGATCATCATCACCTACTTCGACAACGAGCTGCTCAAGAACGAGACGCTGGAGGAGCTGGGCGAGGTGCTGGAGAAGGGCTGCGCCATGCTGCCCGCGCCGCTCACCAGCAAGGTCAGCCGAGGGGGACACGCCCAGCCCGGGGGGACACCCCTGACACCCCTGCCGGGCTCACCCCCTCCCTCCCTCCCAGTGTGAAGCGCTCGTGATGCAGTACGAGCCGGCGGCCGTGCGGCTCTTCGTGCAGATGATGGACCCCACCTTCGTCTGCACCGTAAGTGTCCTCATCCCTGGGGTGGCCCAGACCGAGATGGGCATCTTTAGTCTGAGCCTGGGGGCTCACAGAGGGGCAGAGTGGTCAAAGAGTGCTCGTGGAGATTTTTATCCCTCCCCTTCCACTCTTTTCCTTGGCAATGCAGAAAATCAGAGCCTGTGACTCAGGCAAGGAGGATCTCCTGGGCTCGGCCCCCTGTGTCTGGGGCCCTCAGTACTGGTGCAAGAACATGGCCACGGCGGTCGAGTGCAATGTAAGTGCTGGTGCTGTCCCCTCCCCAGCAGGGGCCAGCAGGGTGTCATGTGTCCCTGCATCCCACTGCCATCCCACCCTGTGCTCCCACAGGCCGTCGCACACTGCCAGCGTCACGTGTGGAACTAGGAGCCATCTCCTCACCTGGCTGGACTTGCTCTGCCGTTTGGTTTGGGATCCTGGCTCCCTTCCCTTGGGACGTGCCTGCACTCACAGACCAACAGCAGGAGTCAACTGGCCTCGTCGTGCCAGCAGGGCTACAGGGAACCCCAGTGGCCTCTGCCACTTCCTCTTCTGCTCCTGGGGCTTGGATTTCCGAATCAGGTTAAGGGACTCGTATTATCAGGACTGGGGATTCAGCCTTGATGTCTCTCAGGGTGACTGCAAAATCTCCACGCCCACCTCTATCCCCACCTCTATTCCCACCCCCAATCCCATCTCAACCACTCCATCCCACCCTGAACCACTCGTAAGGCCCAGATCCTGCAATGTGGATCTGTCCCCGTGGGCTGGGCTGGGTTCTGCTGCCCAAACGCCAGCTCCCTGCTCCTGGCCAGCGGCAACCTCACCTGAACACAAAATGGATGAGTTTGGGTGCCAGGATTCCCTTTCACACTCCCACCCCTGCTGGGGGTCCTGTGCTGATCCAGCGGGGTGCTGGCTCGTCTGTCCCTGCCACAGCAGGGGGACACCCGCAGTGCCTGGTCCTGAGCGTGCATGGGAGCCTCCCATCACAAATAAACTCTTCCCATGAGCCTGGCTGCTTGTGTCCTTCCTCCTTGTGCTGGGGGCTGCAACGGGGATGTGGGTAAACCCAGAGGACATTTAATGCTCTCCCAAAATCCAAGACACAGGGTGGCACCTCATGAAGATGATGGATTGAGGGGTGAATTAAAAGAGGGCTGAATTTGCTTCCAAAAGGGGTTTGGGCGTGATGGATCCGGGGAGGAAGGATGACAGACAGGTTACCCAAAGCCATAGACAGTGTATTTCTGAGTCCCGTAACAGACCGTGCCCGAAACTCTCCACAAGGTTACGACTGGAAACAAACCCCCGAACAAACAAACCCAAATGCAAGAGAGAAGGGGAAAGAAAAGGGCAACAAAAGACACGCACGAGCACTCCACATCCAGAAGCCCCAGTTACTGTCAGTCTCTCTCTTTTTCAACATCGCAACAAGTTTTGGTAAAGCCAGCGAAATGGAGGAATGTTTTTGGGTTGTTTTTTTTTTCTTTTCAATTTTTTGGGTCTTTCCTTACTGGAAAGGTGACGTTAATGCCAAAAGGACTCGGTCTCTCCCCACGCTGCCCTGGCCCTCCCCTTGCCTGTGGTTGAGGTGTGACAGCTGCTTGTCCCCAGCCTGCGCCCAGGGATGCTGTGGCAGCACATCATCCGCATCCTCACTGCACCTCCTCCCCCCGTCCAGTCTGGACTCATCAGATTCATTTAACTTTTCTTTTCTTCTCCTTTTTTTTTTTTTTTTTAGAAAAAAAAACTTTTTTTTTTTTAATAAGAAAAATAAAAAAAAAATTTAATGGTTTCATGGATAAATGACAGGTGAGTAAAAGCATTCCGGTCCTGAGAGCCCTCTCCCGGGGCCAAGCTCTCCAAGGCTGCCGGAGTGATCTGCACTGGTTAGCCTGGACTCCTTCTGCGGGGGAAGAGGGGGCCAAGCACCGGTCTCGGGCTGCCCCTGGCCCCCACCACGGCCCCCTGGTCTGTGCTTCATCCCCGCCGGCCCCGGCTCGCCTAGAGGAGAAGCACCACCGCTCGTCATAGCTCGGTGATCTCCAGAGGGCTCTCCATGATCACCTCCCGCATCTTGTGCAGGGGGGTGGACTTGGCCGACTCGGTGCGGGCGTTGTGGTCGCTGTAGCCCCCGCAGTCGGTGGTCAGAGTCTCCAGCGAGCGACCCAGCACCTTCTGGTCGTCCTCAGGCAGGCTGTTGAGGTCGGAGGCGAGCAGCGTGCCCGTGCTGCCGTGCACCACGTGGATGCCGTCGGGACCTTTCAGCTCCACCGGCTGCTTGTGCCGGAAGCGCAGGCTGCCCTGGCTGGGACTGCGCTCCTCCTCCTCGTCCTCCAGCTCCTTCTGGATCAGCTGCGAGAGAGCCATGGAGGGGGGGAATCACCACCGTGGCCACAGCAGCTCCTGGCTTCCCTGACTCCAAACCTCCTGCAAGGCTGGAGTCCAGCGGGAGGGATGGCCCTCCTCTTCTTGAAGTACCCTCAGAGCATGGTTATGAGGATCAGCAGGAAATGACCTCCAGCTGGATCACTCCATCCTTGGGTGGATGCCCTGGCTAAGGCACTGGCTGCCAGCTGGGTGGCATGTCCTGCAGCCTGCCTCAGAGTGGCCAAGGAGCAGTTTGGACCCGGTTGGGATTTGGGGTTATATGAGGGTGGTGGGGCAGGAGTCAGACAGGGAAAGAAGATGAAGGAGGGCTGGATGGGGTTGGAGAGGAGTAAGGGCAAGGACAGATGGAGGGCGGAAGGGTTGAAAGGCATCTCCCATCTCAGTCTTCTCCCCTGCTCTCTTTGTCCCTCGTTTTGCCCCCCACAGAAGGGTAGAAGGCTGGAGAAGGATTGCTTCTCCCCACACCAGCCCTTCTGCACCAGCACCCTCCATCCCAACCTTTCTTCCTCAAAAGCCTGCTGGGTTGATAGGCTCAGAGGAGCAGAAGGGAGGGAAGATGACCTCCCACATGGCCACAGACAGCCAGCCTTGACAGAAATGGGAGCTGATGGACAGAGCCCACCCTGCAAAGAGGGGCATCCTCCCCCAGGGTTGGAGGGACCAAGGGAGAAGCTGCTGCTGATGCTCAGAGGAATCACGGGGAGTCACTGTGGGGAACCAGCAGCCTGGAAAACCAGTGAAAAAAACAGCAGTGGGAACCAGTGGAAACCCAATATCTGGCTCATTTTGACCAAGCAGTGAGTGGGGAGACCACTGGGGGACAGGGACCATGGCCACAGGGAGTGACCACAGCCTGTGGGGGCAGGAAGACACACTGCATCCCAGAGGGCACGGCAAGCATCTCCCCATGCCCACGCACACCCCTCTACCTCTGAGACCGAGGAGCGGTCCCCCTGACTGGAGGTGGCCTTATGCACCATCCGCTGGGCAAAGAGCTTTTTCAAGCGCATGTAATCATCCAGCACCACCTTCAGGAGAGTGCCCTGGGTGGAGGGGGAGAGACTGTGGGTTATCCAAGGGACATGGTTTGATCAGAGGGAGGCTGGCCCCAACCCAGCATTTTTTGGAGCGACATCACCCTCTGGTGCTGTGAACCTGGAAGGTATAGCTGAAAGAGAAGAGCCCTCAGTGGAGGATGCCTTCCCTCAACACTCACCTTGATGGGTCCCTCCCGCATGATCTGCCCCAGCTTGGCGATGTTGTCGTACTCCTGGATGGCTGCCCGCAGGTAGCGGTCATCCTCGGGCTTGGCGGCGGAGGGCTCTCTCCCGAAGGTGCCCTGCAGGAAGAGAGAGTGGCTGAGGAGGTGCTGTGGGTGCCAGGAGCAGGGACAGTGTCCTGGCAGGGGCTGTGCCTCACGTGGGTGCGGGCAGGGCTGTTCCAGAGGTCGGTGATCTCGCTCAGGTTCTCTGGCAGATCATCCTCGTGCTCCGCCTGCGCCGCCAGCTCCATGTTCCTGCAGAAGGGGTCCAGCCACACCGGGTTGGCCCTGCCCGGGGAGGAACAGCCATCAGCACAGCCAAACAGTGGTGTTATCCCTAACCCCAACCAGAGCCTGGATGCTGAGGCGGCACTGCCTCCTCCTGTCCTGTGCAGGTATGAATTTGGCTGCTCTGGATCCAGATGTGACACCTGCCTGTCATCTCTGCTTACTCCAAACCTGGCCAGGATCGGCAGAGATGGAGTCACAGGAGAAAGAACAAGATTTTTCAACTTTGAAAGCTCTCAAAGCAAGCACATGTCCCAGGTTCAGAGTCATGTTCCACACAGAGCAGAGCAGAGAGGCATTGTGTCTCCACCTCCTGGCTCCAAAACACAGGAGCTCCAAAACTCCCTCTCTTGGGAGCAGCTTCCAAGCCCAGGAGGTGGCACTCACCCATCAAAGGAGTACTTGTTGGTGTTCGGCATGTCCATGATGTCCATGAAGCCTCTGTTCCCTGCAAAAGACAGGGATGGGGGTTACAGGGGGGCACATCAGCAGGCTGAGCAGCAAACCATGCCATGGCACTTCTTTATCACAGAGGGATAAAGAACAACCAAAAAGGCAGCGAGAAACACGCTGGGATGTGGCTGATAACACAGAGCCTGATGCTGAGAGAAGCCTCCACCATTTCACCTCACTGGGCAGGATCACTTGTGATACACACCCCGGGATGTCCCCCACATGTCCCTGTGACCCTCTCCATGCTCTCCATGCACCCCACTACCCCACGCAGCTGGGACACCCCAAATGCTGCTCACCAGTGGAGCCAGCCACGATGGCTTTCAATTTCCTTTTGTGCCTGCAAAAGAACCACAGGGAATCAGGGGGAGAAATAAAGATGCTGGCAAGGGAGGGATATACAGATTTGCAATAACCTTTCATACAGGGATACCCCTGTATTCCATAAGCTTGGAGGGGAGAGGTACTACCAGTATTAAACCAGTGCATTTTGGAGGAAGAGGTGTTGGAAGCTGATGCCCTCCTTTGCTTTCTGGCCATTTCCAGGGCTGGGAGAAGCCATGCTGATCCCCCCAGCCTGAGGGGATATTTCAGGGGATGGGCAGAGCCTGGGAGTTACTCACACTGTCCGGTAGTACCAGTTCATGAGGATGAAGAGCATGGCAGCTAGGAAGAGCAGGACAGCCAGCACAATGATTGCCATCTAGGAGGGACAAGAAACGTGGAAACCTCTGGCATGGAGCAATCACCCGCTGGTGGGCACAAGCCCAAAGTTCTATGGGTGGAACATCTCCCCAGTCCCATGGGACATCACCCCACCTGTGAGCAGCACCTGCAGCCCCAGCTGGACCCTCACCTGCAGAGCCGAGAGGTCATCTGGCGCCCGGGCAGTGATGGCAGGCTGCACGTCCAGCACATTGTAGTTCCTGAAGAGATTCCTCAGCTGCTCCTTGTTCTCATCTATCATCTGAATAACCCTGGGAAGAGAAGGGTTGCTTGGGCACCTGGACATCATGAGGGTCCCCGAGGAGCTGGGCTGTGTGGGGGGCTGGGGGCGTACCGCTCCACGTCCAGGATGCGGTTGGTCTCCCTGTTCACCACGTGGATCAGCAGCTCTGTCTGGGCAAAGTTCACCCGACCTTTCTTGTCAACATGGAACTGGGGAGAGACAGGAAGGTCTGCAGTGTGGGAGAGGAGTCTCCTCCTGAACATGGCAAGAGACCCTCAGGCATCCATCTGGACCACTTTAGTACACCCTAACCTGGAGTGTATCCATCACCTTCAGAGCCCAGGGATGTCTATGACTATCCTGGCAGGATTCCCTCAAAGGAGATCTTCCAAGCAACATGTGGAAGGTCACCTACCCCTCAAAGCAGCCTCCGAGGCAGATGGTTACCTGCACGTCATCCGTGTTGACGATGGCGCCCGTGATGTTGGAGAGCAGGCTGATGAATTCCTCCTCAAACTGCCTGACCTTGTCAGGGATCTCATTGATGATGATTTTGACCCGCTGGTCATCCCGCAGGATGTAAATCCCCACAACGGCCGTGTCATTGTGGCCCACCAGGTCAGAGGCCATAATGTCCACCACGAAGTAGCCAGGGTTATAGGCCGTGAAGAGGTCAAAGGTTCGCAGGATGCCATCAAGGGTTCCTGGGCAATGGGCAGTCACAAGCCTGTGATTAGTGACCCCAGCCACGGGGACATCTTTGGCCACAGGGATCTCTCTGGCCACAGGGATCTCTCTGCCCAGGCCCCATCCCCCTGCAGCAAGATACCCACCAATGCTGAAGATGTTGGCCACCTCCTCGGAGTCATTGGAGTGCTGCTTGATGTAGCGGATTCCCAGGATGTTGTACAGGACCAGGCTGTTATTGCCCACATCGGCGTCCACTGCGACCACTCTGATCAGCTCCGACCCCACCTTGGCATCAGTGGCAACCCCTTTGAGGGAGAGATGGGAAAGGGACCTGGGGCCAGGCTGGATCTCACTGCCCCATCATCCTGCTGGATTTTCCTTGAAGTATCTCTGGCTCCTGGTGCCCTCCCAGCCCCTGGCACCCCTTACCCGCCGTGTATTCTGACTTGGTGAACTGGGGAGACTGGTCATTGATGTCTTCCAGGAAGATCCGCACCTCCTGAAGGGTCAGGTCTTCACTGAGGTCCCAGAATTGGGCTCTTCCTGCCCGTTGGCCCCGGGGAGGGGACCAGTTCCTCTGGCTGGATGCTTTGACAATGATGGAGTGGTACGGCTCCTTCTCCCGGTCCAGGTCTCGCAAGACCTTCAGCTTCCCCTCTCTGCTCAGCTGGAAGTTGCTCTCCTGGTTCCCAGCTGGGCGCAGAAGGAGGTCCCCAGTTAGTCCCCTTTAGGCTTGGCACTTTAAAAATGCCCATTGAGCAGGACAGAGAGGCAGTGAGGAGATGATGGAAACCCTGGGTGAGGGGTGTGTGTGGTGACACAGAGCTGCCATCTCCATGCCCACCTGCTATGAAGTAGTAGACGATGGCGTTGGAGCCCTCATCAGCATCCACGGCCCCGGTGACATTCCCCACCACAGTGCCTGGCCGTGAGTGCTCGGGGACAGAGAGTGCCTGGTACTGGGGACTATCTTTCTGCCAGAAACCCCAGAGAAAGAAATGTTAGGGGTACTGAGGCTGCTTTAAATAAAAGCAGACAAATCCCATGGTGCTCTCCCCCATGGTGACGCCCAAGTGTGCATCTCCATCACATGTGCTCACTGGCATCTCCATCCCCTGCATGCCACCCGCTTCACCCTGGTGCCTTACAGGTGGCCTGAGGAATATGGGCTCATTGTCATCGATGTCATCGAGCGCTATCTGGAGGGGCTGCATGGTCTCGTAGGGTGGCTGGCCCTGGTCGCAGGCCACGATGATCAGCTGGGGAGAAACGCAAAAGGGCTGTCCTGGGCAAAACCACATGGCGTGGGAGACATCATTGAGGCAGGGACAGAGAGGACAGCTGGATGGTGGAGGATTTTGGGCGGATTTAACAGGGACTTGGGTGTTGGCCCCCAGGATGCAACCCCCTCGATGGCACTTGATAACCACCCGGTTTCTGCTCAGGTGTGATATCTCCACAACTGTATCAGCTGACCCCATCCCCACCACATCGCTGGCATCCCACCAGTCCTATCCCAGACCCACAGCCTCCAGGCCCACCCTGGCCCCATGCCTGGCTCACATTGTACACTGCCTGCTTCTCCCTGTCCAGCCGCATGGCTGTCTGGATCAGCCCGCTGACAGAGTCGATGCTGAAATACTCCCAGTCCTTGTTCCCTGCACCGGTTTTCAGCAGGCTGTAGAGCACCACTCCGTTGAGACCCTCGTCTTTGTCCGTGGCATAGACCTCGTAGACGTTGGACTGCAGAGGGATCTCCTGCTTGCACACACACAGCCCTTCAGCCTTAGCATTGCAGAGAAACCCCCTGCTCCCCCTGCCCCTAAAGACCCCCTTGGCCCAAAATCCCTTGGGTTTGGAGGTCTGCAAGCTCCCACTACCCAAAACCCAACCAGGGGCTGGCAACATGGGGCCATGATTCCCTTTGGCAGGGTGGCTGGGGACTGGCTGAGACATGCATTGGGTACTGGCTGAGTCAAGCCTGGCTTCCCAGAAAGGAGAAACATCTTAAATGTCAGCATTTCCAGCCCATGTTTATAAACACGCTCTGCACGCACCACACACTGACTGTTTACTAATTTTGAGTGCTGCTGGGGTTTCTGTTCCCCAAATCTGCCCCATCATCCCCACTTGCACATATGGAGAGAGGCTGTTTTTGAACTCCACCCCCATGACCCAAACCTTCTTGCCACATGCTAAATCGAGGTCTTGTTGCATCCCCAGTGGAGATGGAGTTAGGATTTTGCTGCTGAAAGGCAGGAGTGCTCCTGAACACAGTCTCAACATGCCACGATGCTGCTTCCTCCCGAGGGACTTACCTCCTTGATGTGCAGGATGGTGCCGTTGGGCGGGCGGACGAAGACAGGGCGGTTGTCATTGATGTCGATGACCTCAATGTGGAGCAGGGTGGTACCCCAGAGAGGAGGATGCCCCTTGTCTGTGGCCACCACAGTCAGGTTGAACCTCTCATAGGACTGCAGGCGCCGCCGGGATGTGACTAGCCCAGAGTCTTTATTGATCTTGAAAGCCTCTGGGGAGAGGAAAAAACCCCCCATCTTTGGCTCAGGACACTTTGCACCAGATAAATTAGGATTAAAAATGAGTATACCAGCTGAAGTGCACCTCTCACTGGTGGGAAATCCCTGTCAAGAGTGATGGAGTGGAGCTGATGCCTAAGGCCTGGAGTGTTGATGGTCTCAGGGTTTTTGCATCATCCCAGCCCACTGCCATAGCATTGTCTCTGGGCTCTGCTCCTTGGTCACCCCTGTCTGTGTTTCACTCCTGCCCAGGCTGGGATAATGGAGCCAGAGGAGTCCATGTGTCTCAGGAAAGTGAATGTTCTGCCATTCCTCTCTACATTTATTCTGGCTTTTGCCTGATATCTATGATTTCTCCATGTGCAGATACACTGGATTTCAGGCACTATCACTATCCACCCACACCTTCTTGCCCTTCACAGCCTTCACCTAAAGCAGGCAGTAAGTTTGCTCCATGACACACTGGTGCACATAGAAAAGAGCATGAGCCAAGGCTGGGCTGCAGGATGAAGGCAGGCAAAGTCGTAACATCTGTGAGAAACTGGGAACTGCAGAGCAATAGCGAAAGCTCCATACTTTCAGTATTGCTTCCAGGAATCCAAACCAGACACAGGAGATGGGGTATTGGCTTGATGCCTATGACTGCTCTCTCCTCTCCTCATAACCCTCTTCCCTGGGGAAGAGCCCCCTGCCCCCAGCGCCTACCTGCTCCAGGACCCTCGATGCTGTAGGTCACCACACCATTGTCCCCTTCGTCCAGGTCAGTGGCACTCATGGTGATCACTGACGTCCCTGCTGGCTCGTTCTCATAGACGCTGGTGCTGAACTGGCTCTTGCTGAACTGGGGCCTCACATCGTTGATATCCAGGACTGTGATCAGCACCTTTGACAAAGCACAGCCAGCTGGGTGACCCGAGGCTGGGGAAGGCTGGGCAGCCCCTGGGGCCCTACCCCTGCTGTGACCTGCAGCTCTGCTGCTGGAGCGAGGTGCCCTTCCTGCTATTTGTTTAACTCCACCAGCTGAATTCCTGCCTCCAACAATGGAGGCAACCATGGCTGCGGCACCCATTCATGCCTCAGCACTTGCAGACAATAGTGTCACCCTCCCCTGCCCCTCCTGCCGACGTGCTCTCCCTGCGGCACAAAGTGCCCCACGCCATCCACCCCACTGCTCCTGGCGTCATCTGTTCTTTCTTCTGCCTAATTGTCCCCCAGTCCAGCCTGGGGAGGAAAGCTGGAGCTTTAACACCTTCTTGCTGGTGACCAGCACATGAGGGGTGATGGGAGGAGGAGAGCCCTACCTGCACGGAGTTCTCCCGACGGTTACTGGAGACATCCCCAGGGTTGTCCCTGGCCACGGCTGTCAGTGTGTAGTGATCCTTCTTTTCCCGGTCCAGGGCTGACAGGATGTAGATGTCACCCTGCAGCACACAGAGACCTTCAGGTGGACCTCTTCTGGCAGCGCTGGTACTCAAGAAGGGGCAGAAGGTGAGGTGGGGGAGCAAGGCACAAGTTGGGACCGTTTCAGCATCCCCTCCCTTTGCCTGCTGTGTTCCAGCCTCATCTGGCTCCTTACCGTGCTGGGATTTATCCCAAACTTGCCCTCTCCATCACTCAGGCTGTACTGGATGAGAGCAAACTGCCCGGAGTCTGCATCGGTGGCTGTGACACTCAGGATGACCGTACCCAACGGCACGTTCTCAAAGACAGCTTTCTGCAACAAAGGGAGCAGGCAGGACTGGTTCAATCCATGCTGTTTTAGCAGAAAGTAACTGAGGGGACAGGGTGGCACCCAGGGCTGGGCACAGCCAGACCCCCAACAAGGTGCTGGCACAGAGCGCATGGTAAGGTTGACCATCTTCTCCAGATGGTTCAAGCACAGGCAGAGGGAAGAGAAGGCGTCCCTGGAGAGCCCCAGCTCTGTGCCTGTCCTCACCAGCCCCCTCCCCTCCCCCGCCCCCAAGAGTTTAACAGGGGAGCCCAGCTCACCTGGTAGGATGGTTGACTGAAAACAGGGTTGTTGTCATTGATGTCCACGATCTGGAGGTACACGGGGATCTCAGCAGATCTGCGGGGAGAGCCGTTGTCGGAGGCTCGGACGGTGAAGTTCAGCCACTGCACCTCCTCATAGTCCACTGTCCTGTTGGCCACAACCTTCCCTAGAGGATGGAACACCCTGAAATAAGAAACCTACTCCAGGTCACCAACCCACCCCAGATTCCCACCTTCCCCAGCCACCAACCTGCCGATGGGTCTTCCAGACAGGTGTAACCTTCTGGAGAGAGGTTCAGCAGCTCGTAGGTGATCTGCCCATTGGCACCTTTGTCTGGGTCCACCGCCGAGATGGAGATGAGTGTGGTGCCCTGCGTGGCTCCCTCCAGGATCCTCTCAGTGAAATAGGTGACCCCAAAGGGGCGGAAGCGGGGTGTGTTGTCATTGACGTCCAAGACGTTGACTGTCAGCTTGGCTGTGGCCATGGCGGAGACCACAGAGGGGGACAAGAGAAGGAGAACAAGTGAGAGAGAGAAGGGAAGGAAGGTTGGGAGGAAGGAGGGTTGTAAAGCCACATGTGTGAACTCCAGGAGAGCCGACTGGTAGAAAAATTGCAATATTCCCCAAAGCTATTATGCCCTGAGAACGCTATGGGTATCCCTGTGCTGCTGTGGGACACCTACTCCTGATCTTTGTGTGTCTTCTCACACATGGGGCTGAATTTACCCATAGTGGGGTGGCAAGACATGACAGGAATGGTAAAGAAAAAATGAGTGTCTCCCATGGTAAGGTTATGGGCACACAGTTCTTCCCATACCCGCTGCAGCCCTGGGATGACTGAGACATTCTCTAAAGGAGTCCTCAGGGGAGAACCTGAACTTGATGGGAGCTGGCCCAGGACTGGTCCTACTGGGAATGTTGCTGGTCAGGATGGAGAGGAACGTGGGAGAACTGCTGATGCCCACGTGACACTGCACTGGTGCCTGGGAAGGGCTGTGCCAGTCCCTGTCCCCACACTACCTGGGCAGAGCCCACCCTTACCATTGGGCACGCTGACTGAGCGGTCGATGACTTCACTGGCATTGTCATGGACAGAGATGGTGACCTCGTAGGTGGCCACTAGCTCACGGTTGAGGGGAGTTTTGATCTTCACAGCTCCTGGGAACCCCAAAAAGATGGATGTCACAGGCTGTGCTTGTGCCACCCCCAGAGGACCCTGGGCAGGGCCGTGTGTAGCAGCTGACTACTGCACCCTGCGTCACGCTTGTTCTCCTGCCTCTCCAAAAGCTGAACAGGGAAACTACTCAAGAGCTACAGGAAGAGACAACTGCTCTCCCCCTGCTCTCCATCTCCTGCCTTCTGCTTGTTCCACATAGCCTCAGGGTTTGGGTTTGGGTTGTGCATCCAAGAGCAGTTTCGGAGCAATTATTGCTGCTCCCCGGCACAACCCATCCACTTGAGCTCAGCATCGTTAACAACCTTGTCCTGTATTCTTTCCAACAAGGGCATTTTTCTTTCCTGGATCAGCTTTATGCTTCCAAAAGAGACGCAGGGAGCTCCTGGCCCTCCTTCCCCAAAGGTGGAGCCCACCACCTACCCCAGAGTGCCCCCCTTGCTCCCCCAGTGAGGGTGCTTGGGTCCAGTCTGCCAAGGCTGAGCAGCCCCCGGCCTGCAACAGGGCTGCCAATGGAGACGGGTGAGATGGAGGGAGGTGATGGATGGCACGGACAGAGAAATGAGCACAGACACAGAGACAAACCTGGCAGGCTGAGAGCCGGAAAAGAAAGCAAAAGGTTAGTTAAGTCAGTCAGACAGGGAAAAGAAGACAGGGCAGGGTGAGACAGGGCAGCTGGAGGAGGAGAGTGGGGAGGCAGGAGAGGAGCATCATCTCCCTGTACCTCAGACACCTACCTCCAGGCAGAGAAGAAGAAGAAGAAGCAGAAACGAGGAGAGGGTTCCGTACTGCCCATGCTGCCCTTCCCTCTCCTACCTGTCCTAAAATCCACCGTGAAAGCTCCCTGCTGCTCGGGCACCAGTGCGTCCGTGTCATCACGGGCCACGATCCCCAGCAAGTAGTACTCCAGGCGAGGGTTGAGGTCCCTGTCGATGGCGATCACCTCGGCCACCACGGTGCCAGGGGGAGCCGACTCGGGGACACTGACAGTCTGGATGGGGTTGATGAACTCGGGCCGGCAGTCGTTGATGTCATCGATGATGATGCTGACGGTGGCAGTGCCCGAGAGTGCCGGGGTGCCCTGGTCCACAGCCACCACCGTCAGCCGGTAGGCATCGCGCTCCTCCCGGTCGATGGTGATGTTGGCCACGCGGATCACCCCTGTGGTGGCATCGATCAGGAACCTGTCCTGGCCACCACCGTCAATCCGGTAATCCAGCTGTTGGTTGAGGCCACTGTCAGCGTCTATGGCTGTCACCTGGAGGACGGAGAAGCCTGGAAAGGTGGGACACAGCCCTCTCAAGCGAGCGTTGGAGGGCAGCAGTAACAAGCCCTCAGTCCCAAGGCGAATACCATCAAGCAACCTGGGCAGCCTCAATTCCCAGATTTTCACATTGAGCTGGATCTTCACAGCCCCAGGGGGACACCCAGGCCACCCCATTTCCCACCCTCACATCCAGTCCTGACCTGGAGGGCTGTTCTCCAACAGCCGTGCCGTGATGAATGCCGGCTGGAAGACAGGGCGGTTGTCATTGTCATCCAGGATGGTCACTGTCAGGCTGGCAGTGCTGTTCAGGCCCCCCACGTCACGAGCCACCAGCGTGAACTCCAGGTGAGGGTCCAGCAAAGCCTCTCGGTCTATCACACCACCGGGCTTCACAGAAACCACACCTGGAGAAGGGGAAAAGCCTGGTGGCAGACCCCATGGGGACCTGTTGGCCCTGGGCTGGGGACAGACCAGCTGAGCCACCCCACCTGTCCTGTTGCTGATAACGAAGAGGTCCAGGGATGCCTTCAGGAGCTGGTAGGTCACCACAGCGTTGCTGCCCTGGTCAGCATCCAGAGCTAGGATGGGTCCATTGAGCACTGTGACCAGAGTCCCTGGATAAGATGACAAAAGCATTAGGGAGGGTGACAGTGCCCCACGGGACCCCCCTGTCCCCTCCCACCCCGGTGACACATGAGGGACAGCAATGAATGGATGGAGGAGGTGACAGAGTGGGGCCTCATGGGGTACGAGGCACTGGGGAGTGGCTGCTGCAGCCTTGCAGACTGACTGGCGAGGCTCAGGAGAGGTGGTGGGACATCCAGCTAAAAGCAAACAGACAGACACATCCATCAGATGGGTGACACCAGCATCCTGCCACAGACGGTGTCACCTGGAGGCACCCAAACCCTTTGCTTGGGATGTTGCTCAATGGCAGGACAGTATACCTGAGGTCTTGGAGCAAGGAGCGATTTAATGTCAGGAAGGCAAAACAAAATAGAAAGAATAGTGTTTCTAGCTCTTTGTCTGGGAAATGTCTACCTGGACAGGCTGGACTCTTTTAAAAATCCCTAACCCCTGGAGTGAGGCAGGTGATGGAGAGATGGCAGCCCATCCTCTTCAGGGATATTGGGCTGAACAGTGCCCTCAAGGTTACTCCCAGGGCTCCGTTCAGCCCAGGGCCACCTGCTGCAGCTGAGCAATTCTCAAATGGGGCTGATTTCTGACCTGTGCCAGAAAGGTTTCCACCAGCACCATGGACCAAAGCTATGGTCTCCTGGAGGCTGACCTCAGCCAGAGCCTCTTAAACTCAGAGATGTCGTGTCCCACTGAGCTGCAGCCCTGCTCTGCTCTGCATTGTGTCTCCTCCACCATGGCCACAAGACACCTCCCCTAATCCAGCCCCAAAGGGAGTCTTCAGGAGCCACATAAGGGAGTGAAGAGAGACCTACCAGGGGGTGAGTTCTCCATCACCTCGGCCTGGTAGGAGCTCTGGGTGAAGAGGGGGCGGTTGTCGTTCTCATCTGCTATGGAAATGACCAGCAAGTCAAAATCCTAAAGGAAAATTGGGACAACAGGGCGATGACCATAATGTCCTTTCCTCTAGCTCACCTTCCCCCTCTCCCACCTCCAGTCAAAGCTGCATTACCTGGACCACCCTCAAAGGTGTGCAGAGACTCTCACGCTGAGGCAGTCAGCCAAAGGATGCTCCACTACCATTGTGGTTGCCCAGCTCTCCAGCCCAACACTGTCCCACCCACCATGGGATCTACTGCTGTTGCATGCAGTCTACAAGTGACTATGGACTTGTCCTAAATCCTACTGGTTCTGTTCTCTGCTGGGGATGGGGCTGTAGCCCCCTCCTTGTGATTCCCAGATGCTTTCTGGGGATGGGGTTGCTACCAGAAACACCACGGGTAAAGGCACTGCTTGTTTTTGGCCATGGCAGGAGCCTCTTTTCCCACTTGCCCTCCTGTCTGTACCACTGGAGGTCCTGGAAGTGTCCATAATTACCCGCCTGGCATTGCGAATGTTCTCGGGGTTGTCCTTCACCGTGATGGTCAGCCTGTACTCTGCCACCCGCTCCCTGTCCAGCGGGCGGTTCACGTACACAACGCCGCTCTGCCGGGAAAACAAGGGAGAGAGCAACACATGGGATGGGAGGAATGCTTCCCCTAGGCCATCTCCTGCCAGGACAAGGATGCCAGACAGCACACCTGGGTGTGCCCACCCTCCTTAACCCAGCATCCCCCCCCCCCCCCCCCACAGGCCCTACAGTGCTGTTGATGTAGAAGGCATTCTCCATGTTCCCTGCTGTTATGTCAAAGGTCAGGAGAGCATTGGGGCCCTCGTCTGCATCCCGGGCGAGGACACGGGTGACAAAGCTGGAGACGGCGGCGTTCTCGCTCAGGGTGAGGTTCATTGGGAGGTTCAGGAGCACGGGGTCATTGTCATTGATGTCCAGCACACGGACACCCACCAGCATCTGCCAGGGAAGAAGCAGGACAGGCATGTGGCACTTATTTCCACCCCTCCCATCCTTTTCTTGCACTCGACAGGCAACACATGGGCTTCCCCACTCAGACCATTATGGAAAGGCCTAGGGACAACGGGAAGGAGACAAAAACAAAGCCAGAGACCAGAGGAAAAGAACAGGGAATGGGGGAGTGGCAGCCCACAGCCCCCTGTGCCAGCCTGGGGGACTCACCGTGGAGCTGAGGGGAGGCACCCCCCGGTCCCGGGCGGCGATGGTGAGGTTATAGAAGGGGATGTTCTCGCGGTCCAGCTCGGCATCCTTCCGCACCCGCAGCTCTCCTTCCACCGGGGAGATGACAAACTCCCCTGCCGGACACAGTGGGGTCCTGGCTGTCACCATGCCTTGGCTTCCCAAGGGAGTGCTTGTTTGGGATCTGGGGCTTCATGGCAGGTTTGGGAACAAACCCATGTCCCGTTACTGCAGATTTGTGGCAGCTGGGGACTGTGCTGGATGTACCCCCAGGTACCAGCAGCACATGGGGATGGGGCCAATGACAAAATAAGAGGAGCCTGCACCCCTTTTCTGGGCCTTTCTGAAGATGCCAACAGGCCCTCCATGCCCTGGGATGGCCAGAGCAGGGTGAGCTGTGGCTAGCACAGGTCCTTCCCGTGGGAACATTTTGCTATATTTCATAAACAAGATAAAGTTTGGATGTTTTGCAAACAACTTCTCCGGATTGGGTCAGTTCGGGCTTGGCCAATTGGGCCTAGGGGGAGGTCTCGGGCTGACCAATCTGGGGCACCTCTGTAAACTCTATATATATGGAATTCAAAACAATAAACTTCTCTTCTCCTCTCTTTCCTTGTCTGAGAACTTGGGTCATTCCTCAGCTAGCCGCTCAACAGCGACAGTGAGCTACATAGCATGAACTGAGGGGCTGTGTCTTGCTTGTTCTGGAAGCTTTACAGTGGGAGATGGGACTGGGCTCTGCCTTCCAGATTCCCTGGACTAAAATCACCACCCCCTTCTCAGAGGGACAACCTGATGTCCCCATGGTTAGGGATGCTCCGCACTCCTCTGCCATCTGCACCAGGGTGCTGGTGGAGCCATGAGTGCTGGTGAGCAACTCAGTCCCCAAACTCCCTGCAAACTCCAAGGGAGCGAGGGGTGGGGGCTCAGTTTCTCTTTCTGCACTTTTTTCTTTTTCCCTTTTTGATTTCTTTTTGTCTTTATTGTTTAGCAGATCTCTCCCCTCCCTCGCACAAGCCCCAGCCACCCCCTGTCCAGGCACGAACAGATTAAGCTTCCTGTTGCTCAAAACAGGATTTCCTGGTGTCGACAGGCTGCGCTGGGAGGGAGGATGGCTTTTCTCAAGCTCTTCCGCCCCACGGTCCTGCAAGCCAGGCTCCTCCGTGGGGCAGCCAGCAGCAGAGGTGATGTCCCATGTCCCTGCTCACCGAGCGGGTCCCCGGCGATGATGCTGTATTCCACCTGCCCACTGGGTCCTGAGTCCCCATCATGGGCCAGGAAAGTCCAGACACGAGGGCCAGGCTGCCCCTCGGTGACATCGAAGGGACCCTCGTAGGGCCGTGGGAAGGTGGGACAGTTGTCATTGATGTCATTGAGGTTCACCAGCACCTGCGGTCAGGGAGAGAAATATGAGGGTTGTGAGAGGGATGGAAGGGGAAGATCATGCAATGAGCATGGACAGACATGGATGGCTGACAAGGCAAAATAACTCCTGTATTTCTGGCTTTTCTGGGTTCACCAGACATAAAGCTCACAGCTCAGAGATTCAAACTCAGTTGTTGCTCATCATGCCCATCCTACAGCCACACTACAAAACTCCAGCTGCACACTGCTAAACCTCTGGGCCACACACCACAGTGGAGAGCTCAAGGGAAAAGCCTGATGTTCTCCATATTCACGTCCAAGCAGCATAGACAAAACCAAAACATGAGTTTGGAGACACCCGATCTCTGCAGCCAGCATTTTCCTCCGAAAAATGCTTAATTCCTAAGTTTGCTGAACAAACTTAAAAAAATTGGCAGGTTGCATCCTTGTTCCACCAAAACCACCATGACCAACCGTGGTACAGACGGTTATGAGAGAGACACTGGAAATGAGGTGTTTTCTGATCTCCTGGGTTAAAGGATAGTGAAATCCACCAGATGGGCATTTGTTACTGGTTAGATCTAATCTTTACAGAGAGTATATCCAAGTTTCTGCTCCGTTTCATAGCAGTGGAGAAAACAAATACTGGCATGCCTTATCAGGGTGATGGACTTCCCACCACTAGGGATCTCAAATAATCCCTACATCTCCTCCTAAAAGCTGTGTTTTCATACGTTGCTGGCAAAAACTGCTTGGGCAGAGGAGGGAGGGTGTTTCCTATCTTTTCTGGCTTCGGTGCTTGTTGCTGAAGGGGTTTCCAAGTTCATGTCTCTGCTTGAGCCAAGTTCAGGGGAAGCTCTGCTTTTGCCTGCAGCATGTGGCAGCTGCTGCCTTCCCTGCCTGCAGTTAAACCTGGGGGTTGTCCTGGGCCAGGAAGTCATCTCCAGCAGTATCAGATGCCCAAATCTGAAGGCTTCCCCTTTGTCCAAGCATGGAGTCCCACTGCCAGGCTTGTGGGTACAAATTTTATCTATGGAAATCTTCCACACTGGTATCTCCCATTCAGTGTTTCCTTTTTTTTTCCTTCATGCACAAGAATTTATCTCCTTTTGGGGCATTACAAAATTTGTGGCTTGATATCAGGAAGGTGTGGGACCACTACAATGGTCTGCAGTAGTCAAGACAGAAGATTTAATCCATCCCTGCCACCTGCAGACCACCAAATCAATCTGGGCACAAACACTGTCTGCTGTACAACTCGTCAAATTTTGGGTTTGGTCATAAAAATAATCAGTGTATTCAATTCCTGCAAAATATTTGCTCTGGAGCTGCTCGCCTGCGCTCCCTGCTCTTTGAGCAGTACACTAAGTTCAGGTCACCATGGTCCAGGAAAAAAGAAAGAGCTACAGAGAAAAGTAACATAAAAATGACTAGAGGCTTTAAATAACCTCCTTAAAAGGAGGGAAAAAGGAATTTTAAAAGCAGATAAACAACCTGGGAAGATAAAGATGAAGCCGAAATCAATGCTATAGCAATGCTTTACTACCTGCTGTCCCTTCAAGCAAGAAGGACCAAGAAGACATCCGAAGAAAACATAATGCAACTTAAAAGGAGTTCCAGGAATTTCTCTATGTCTTTGCAAGACCAAATAATTGGGCTAATTAACCCATGTGTGTCCCTTGTGCACGACCCTGTTTTGAAACCCCCATGAGGGAGCAGGGCAACAGCAACTGGGCAAACTGGCCACGGCTGGGAACAGCAACTGGTGACCACTGGGAAGGAGATGTGAAACTGCTCACAGAGCGGGAATTCCTTGACCCTGAAGAGGCCACCAAAGTGTCGCAACCCTCCCCAGCAGCTCCTTACTGTGGTGGTTGATGTCAGCCGGCGCGAGACGATGGGGCACTGGTCAGTGGCAGTGACGATCAGGGTGTAGCGCCCGTGGCTGATCTCGTAGTCCAGCTCCTTCACCGTGCGGATCTCCCCCTGCGGGGACAGGGGAGAGCAGCTGGGAGTGAAGGGAGCGGGACGGGGACATGTCTGGAATGGGGCTGGCATCTCTACTGACCGTGGTGTTGTCAATGTGGAAGGTACCCAAGATGTTGCCTTCGGTGATGGCATAGGCCACCGTGCCATTGGGTCCCTCATCCCGATCCAGGGCCTGCACGGTGACCAGGGTGGCATTGAGTGTGGAGGGACCTTCATCGAGGGTCACCTCGTACAGCTGCTGCCGGAAGGTGGGAGCGTTGTCGTTCTCATCCAGGACGGTGACATACACGGTGGTGGTGGCCTGTGGGACATGGGACATCATTAGGCACTGTGAAAGCATTTGCTGTGCAATCCCTGGAGCTGGCTGGGAAAGGCTGGATCTGTCAAGGTCAATGGCCAGCGTGGGCTCCACACTGCCAAGAGACACAACCAGAGTGCAGGGCTGCAAATGAAATGAGCCGTGGCTGCAGACGCAGTTCCAGGTAACGGTTGGGTACAGAGATAAAAGTACTGAGATTACATCACACCCTTGTTCCCAAGAAAAGCATGGTTCTATGGGATCCCTCCCCTTTTCACTATTTACCATTGCTAGCAACACCAGGAAGCAGCCCATGGCACAGGGAAAACCAGAACTCCACTTTGCCTCCCTATCTGTGGAGGAGACATGTGAGAGTCCTTGCCTTGGCATTGGGGACACCTTGGTTGTTATTGATAAGGGTGGCACTGTGGATGGAAAATACCCAGAGACGATGCTGCCATGGCTCAGGGGAGGAACAAACCTGAGCATCTTGGCCAACTGGGCTGACCTCCCATGGTCACACCATCTCCCTGCTGACCACAACTTCACTGCCAGTCAGGCTCAGCTGGATCTGAGCCTCTTCCAGCTGTGCCTGGCCCTGCACAGGCACCTGGATGTCTCGGCTGTCTTCTGGGGGTGTCACCCCACCTGGGGATGGGGAGGTGACAATGGCACACTACCCTGCCTAAGGGCTCAGCACACAGGTGGGGCTTGGGACAATAAACCATTTTCTTGGAGTCTCTGAACTTCATGCCTACACCTTCCCCAATCAACAAATTTCTTCCAGTCAGCCAAGGGTTACATTTTTGGCAGGAGCATCACAGCCATGGTTGCTGTAAAAGCCACAATGCCACACGGTAATTAGGTACTTTTCTATTTCCCTGCACACTCCGGATTCAGAGCAGGCAAGCAGCAAAGTTTCCTGCGGTTTGCAAAACCCCACGTGTCTCCAGGCTCCACTTTCCAGGGAACACTGACCGGAAATGAGGCAACTCTCAGCTGCAGCCAGACATCTTGTTGATGCCTTTGGAATTTGAAGAGAAGCTCCAGGAGGAGTTATGTGTCAGACCACGGGGCTGCTTTGCTATTCCAGGGCAAAGTGTAAATGGGCTGTGGGAGTGGGACACCTTGCTCCCATTTTTTTTGGGAAATCCCTGTTCCCTTTCCCAAGTCATCATTGCTCTGAGTTACCCTTCCCTGTACCTGCTTCCCCTTCACCCCAGGAGGGGGTCTGCCTCCTTAATCCTCACAAACACGGGAAAAACAGTATTCGCAAGTAAAGTAATTACAACCTAGCCCACGGAATCAGCTCCTGCTGGGAAAGAGATAGAGACCAGCCCATGCAAGTCCCTCGGCACGGCGAGCATCCTCCTTAGCACGCCAAAAATGCACGCAGGGGGACCAGCTGGCTCAGAGTGAGGCTGTAAGAGAAGAAACCCGGCAAAGGTTCCCACTGCCCGAGGAGGAGCGGTCCGAAGCGATCCCCACCCGCGGGCAGCTCCCTGCAGCCTCTCACCTCCTGGGGGTGCTCGCCGTTCTCGGCAGCGCGGCGCGCTATCGCAATGAAATTTCCTGTGTGTGCAAGCCCGGCTGTCGCTGCGGGGCTGCTCAGAGCGTGCGGTGGCTCCGCAGAAGCCACCTCTCCCCGGTCACCCCGGCGCCATGGGGACAGCGTCCCCCCGAACCGGGCTGCTCCTGGCTGCGCTCTGCCTGCTCGCTTCCCACGGTAAGCTCCAGCTCGCTTTCCTCTCCTCCCTGCCCGGACAAACTCTCTTCACCGGGGCACCGTGCTCGCCTGCCCGAGGCTGTGTCTCGGCATAAGGAATTTGGGGTGTTCGGGGCGTTGTTTGCTCTCCTCCCCTGTGATTTTGGGATGGGGGGGGATCGAGCCAGTGTTTCACACGGTGCTGGTGGTGCTGGGGCAAAGCGACCATAGGGGAGCGGCTGTTCTAAACTCTGAGACTGTTTTTTTCTCTCTTCCTCTGCTTTGATCTAACATGCGTGGAAGGCAAGCAGCCGCCCCCTGTCCCCGCCAGCCTGCCGCTGGAGACCCCGGGCTGGAAAGGCTGCTCCGTTCCCGCACGGCACTTTTCCCTGGCACTGTGGGGGTCCCCGGCTGTGCCACGGTGAGAAGACCCTTCTATCAGCCCTGGGGGAGCGGAGAGAGGGGCTGGGATGCCCTAAGGATGCTGCGCTCCGCTGGGATGTGCCGGGTGGGCAAGCAGCCGTGACCAGGGCCACCGCGAGTGGCTGCCGAGCTCCCCTTTCCCGGAGTGAGCGCTTCCAGTGCTGGGAGCTCGCTGGCTGCTTATCGGGGGACGCTTTGGGAGGGGGCAGCTTCACGCCTGACTCCGCACCAGCCCTGGCAGGCAGCGTTTCCGTTCGGGGCTCCGGGGCCGGGCAGCGAAACAGGGGCGGCGGCATTAAAACCGCAGCTCGTCTCTGGACGAGGAGTCAGAGAAGGAAGCTGGGAAGGACCGTGATCTCTCCCTGCCCCGCGCAGGCGGAGGATGAGCATCGGCCTTGGCTTCACCCTCTCTCCCAGGACAAAGTCACTGCCTCTGTGATTTCTGCCAGCACATCTCCAGCAAGAAAAGATGCCCAAAGATTTCCCACTGCAATGGGGCTGGGGCTCTCCTCTCCTCTGGGACAGCAAGGCTGGTGTAGATTGAACCACTTTTTGCTTCATAACCGAGTCTTGGCATCAGGGAGCAATTCCCAGCATCTCCATAGGGATTTGAATTATTTCAATTATGCATCTGGGGTGCTGGGGCTGAACTTCAGGCCTTCTGCGATGCAACAAGCTTGGATGCTGATGTTCAGTGTGAGCCTGGTGCCAGAGGAACCGAGCATTGTGCAACCCCACGCCTGCCAAAACTTTCTGAGCCCCTGGCTAATTAATACAGGGATTGATGAAGAAATAGCCCTTGGACACATCCAGCTTGGGGATGCTGGCAGCAAAGTGGCTCCTCTTCACCTACAGGATGGCAGCTGAGCTGGGCTTTTCAAAATCACATCCCAAGTGCTATCCCTGAACCAGGGCTGTGCTGGAAGAGGAGCAAGGCAGGATCCTCCAGTGGGAGCAGCAGCTCCAGGCTGCGCCCTCCACTGCCTGGATGACGGGTACCCCCACTGCTGGGAAGCCATTTGGCTCCTGGGGTGCAGGAGATGAGGGCTGTTAACATGTCTCGATCATCTTCATCAAGTTTTTTCTCTTCTCTTTCTTTCCTGCTGGAAGCCCTTCTGCAGAGGTATGGATGCCTCTGCACATCTCACCTGGCTGATAACTGAAGCATAATAACAGCACGGTGACGAAGGGGCTTGGGGCACTTTGATGTGAGCCTGTTACAAGAGCTCAGAGAAGAGGAGAAAAGCTGGGCTCCTTGCTCCACCTCTCTCTCCAGCAGCCCCTTCTCTGCAGCAGGTGAGCCTCTCCAAAGGCTTCATCCCCTGCTCCCTGCACATTTCCTCAGAGTGGAAAGAGGTGGCTTGATGTGGAAATCACTTCTGTCAGGCACAGGAGTGCAGATCAAACACCTGCTTGCCAGAGCTGGGGACCAAAGTTCTGAAGCCTGAAGCAGCCAGGAGAAGCTTTTGGTCACTGACCGAGAATTTGGCATGAAATCCTGATTTATTTAAGCTGCTGGTCAGTGAAGTAGCACAGGTTTCTGCACTTTTTTGCATTTCTGTTTTGTCTGAAAGCAGAGTTCCCAGGTGTCAAGAGAGACAGTGATGCCAGCACTGGGATGTACCAACCCTGCACTGGGCTCTGCGCTGCCCTGATGCAACACCAGTGGCTAGAGGTGAGCTTACTGAGGTGCCAAGGAGGAAAAGGGGCACTTTTGGCACCTGCTTGAGACCTCCTCTGTCTGTACCAGATGGTGACAAGACAACAGCTCTCAGCTCAGCCCTCAACTCGTCCAGCCAGCTGGAGGTATGCAGAGATGGGCATCTGGCTTTATTTTGGCGTTTGCCAGCAGCTATGACTTCAAAGGGAATGGTTCAGTTGGGGTGTGGCGGGAGCTAAGCCTGGGCTCTGGGCATGGAAGAAGCCCAGGAGATTAAGATCCATGGGCTTTAGTTTAAAGACACCACCAGAAGATGTTTCCTCTGGGCTCCATCTGGCATCCAGCATGTGTTTGAAGCCTCAGTACATCTTGGGGAGGGAACACCAACTTCCCTGGCACTGCCCTGGGGTGTACCGTGCCTTGCCAGCTGCTTTCTCCTCCACTCGATGGATTTGAGAGCTTTCCCCTGCTCTGGAGAAGGAAAGGAAGCCTGTAATGCTGAAGGTTGCACACATGGTAACCTCTGCCCCTCCCCAAAAGCGTGGGCTGCGCTGACTTTCCATCCAGACGGTTCCCATCAAGCTGCGGAGGTGGAGGCTGGATGGTTTGGCAAGGCAGAGCTTTGCAAGCTGTGCGGGGTGAGTGGGACGGCCCTGCTTTATTAGAGGGGGTGTGTGGAAAACAAAAGGCTCCTGCATATACTTTTGGAAGGTGTTGGAAGTGTGGCTTCCTCCAATAGAGCCCTGGCTTCCCTTCCTCTGGCTCCCAGGAGACTCCCAGTGTGAATGGGGCACTTCCACTTGCAGCAGGTATCGAGAAATACATCTGAGGTGCCTTTTGTGCTCCGTGCTTTGGCAAGGAGGTGGGGGACCTGCTGTGCTGCCTGCCAGAACCCATCCAGCCTGGTCATGCATCCTGGCCCCAGCAGCATGCAAGGATGAGACTGAATGAGGCAGCATTGAGCTCAGGCCACGCAAACCTCTGTCCCAGAGCAGCTCTGGGGATGAGCTGCTGCACGTGCTGCCGGGAGCAGGAAGCAATCAGCCACAGTGGGCAGGCAAAGGTCACACCATCCCTGGCTCTGGGGACTCCTTGACACTGTGGGCTCCAGAGCAGGGAGTGCAGTGGGGCAGATCTCCTTCCCAAATCCTCCCTTTCCCTGCAGAGCACCCTCAGGCAGGGGCTCAGGGGCTTCATGGCTGCTTTTGCACCACCACGTAGCAGTCAGAGATAACCACGAGGGGTGGAAGGCACGTTTTTGGTTTCACTCTCTCCAGCAGAGGCCCGTGCTGGCGAGGTGACGCAGTGACTCCAGGAGGAGGATGCTCTTCCAGTGGCCCAGTGGTGGCCTGGCTGGGTGCTTGTGGGCAGGCACATCACACCCTGCCTGTGATCGACGCCCTCTCGATATAGCAAATGAAAAACCTCAAAGCGAAACAGTGGCTAGGCTAATGGCACAACAGGATGTTACCAAAATAAAAAAAATCTTGTCCTCGTACCATCTTCTCTGCTGCAAACCAGCCCCAGGAACCTCTTTTCCACCGTCATTTAAAGTAAATAAACCCAGAGTCTGTTTTTTCTCCAGCTATTGAAGTGACGTTTGTACTTCTGCAAACATGAAGCAGTGGCAAGGCCAGAGCAGCGAAACCTCTCCTGTCTTTGCTCTTTTCCCTCCCCTCATGCTCAGCTCCCCTTGCCCACCACCCCTCCACCCATGTGCTGGGAAAAGACCAGCAGTGCCGTGGTGTGCCCCTTCCTCCCGCTTCTGCCAGGCTTCCTGCCCACATTCCAGAATTTCTTTCTGAAAATTGTTTTCATTTTCGAGCAGCTCCTCACTGTCAGCATCAGCCAGTTCCCCGTTCTCCTCCCTGGGGGCTGAAAAACAAGGAGGGTGGGACCTGCTCCCTGCCTCATCTGGGGTTGTGGGGGCGCACTGGCTCCTCCTAGAACTTTTCTGTTTGTTTTTTCTCCTTTTATTTTGTTTTGCAGCTGGCTCAGCAGTGCTTGTGTTTCCTCCTTCACGAGCCATAACCCTGCTGCCTTGCTTCTCCTCTTATCCTCTGCATGCTTTGCCGCCCTGCCCCACACTTCTGCCGGTCCCAGACAAACTTCTGCCTCCCCGCAGTTGGTGCTTAGCTGTATTTAAAGCATGTTTCTCCTCTAGAGTAGATTTCTAGGGTGAAGCTGTGCCTGAGCCCAGCTCAGATGTGCTACAGAATCCTGGGATGATCTCGGTTGGAAAGGACCTTGAAGACCATCCCATTCCAACACTCTGCCATGGGCAGGGACACCTTCTGCTAGACCAGGTTGCTCAGAGCACTGTTCAAGCTGGCTTTGAGTATTTCCAGGGATGGGGCAGGCACAGCTTTTCCAAGCAACCTCTGCCAGCACCTCACCACCCTCCGCCAGCACCGGTGGAGGGTTTGCAGTGCTTGTTCGGGAAGTTTTGCTACCAACTCAGGGTCTGACTCGGTGCCTTGTCCCCGGCAGGAGGGGCAGCAGCTTTCCTGATCACCACTCCCTACTCGCTGTGCGTGTGCCCTGAGGGACAGAACGTCACCCTGACCTGCCGGATCAGTGGCCCCCTGGCCGAGCGCCATGACCTGCTCTACAAAACCTGGTACTTCAGCAGCACCGGCGACCAGAGCTGCTCCGACAAGAGGCACATCCGCAACATCACCGAGAAGGAGCTGCACCACGACCTGGGCAGGCACCACGAGCTGCAGGGCAACGCCTCCCAGAAATCCCGCCTCGGGTGGCCAAGCAGCCACCACGGCGTGGAGTTTGTCCCCGACCACCACGGCGCCTTCCACATCGTGGTGATGAACCTGACGCTGCAGGACAGTGGGAATTACTGTTGCTACGCCGTGGAGGTCAGGCGGGAGCACGGCAAGCCCCACACCATGCAGGTGGCTCACGGCTTCGTGGAGCTGCAGATCCAGCGAGGTGAGGGTGAGGGGAGCTCCTACCAGCCCTGCATCCATGCCAGGGCAAAGCTCCAGGGAAGGGGGGTGAGGGATGCAGCACTGGGGCTTGGGAAGCAGCATGTGCTGATGCTGGAAGTGCAGGGCGTGTTCTAGGAGTCAAAGAGCAGCAGATGTTGAAGTTTTGAATTAGGGCTAGAGACCAATGAAACATTTAAAAAAAAAAAGAAAAAAGAAAAAACTTAATAACTCGAGAAGCTGGAATGCAATAAAATCCGTGGTACATAGTTTCACTGATCTTCTTCAACCTCTTTCTGGCAGAGAGGAAACTTGTTTTAAGCCTCAACTTAAAAGGAGCTGGCTGGGGGTGCAAGCCCGAGTGAGGGCTCACAGATAACCTTGGGACAGCAGCCCAGTGGGAGAGGCATGAAGGAGGGGAAAGCACCTCCTGGCCTTGATTTGCAGCATTAGATAGTTTTTCTTTTAGACTGAAAAAAAAGAAGCTGCATGGCCAGGGATGGACCCTGCTGCCATGGGGAAAAGGGGTCTTGCAGTAGGAATCTCAGTGTACACTTCCCAGGATTAAACTCCTGCTTTAGGGGTGCTCAGGAATGATGTTCTCAATACCAGGGAGAAAAGGCAAGCACAGCCAGCAGGTTGGGAGTTCTGTGGGATCCGAGTGAATCCCCTGAAGTGTAACATGCTTTTCTGTTCTCTTCTGCAGGCAAGGGAGGGCTTCAAAACTGCACTTTTCATACTGCCACCAGCAAAGGTAAAGGGAAAAACCCTCTTTCCAACTTGCTGCTCACCATGCTGGCCCATGTGTTCCCTAGGGATCACTGCAAACACAGCAGTGTCCAGATGCAGCCTCACAGACAGGTGTTGGGAGGCTGGTTCCCAATGCTGCTCCAGCAGGATGTGTCTGACAGGCATGTCCTCAGGTTAAGGAGAGCCTTCTTAGCCCATCATCTGGACATGACTGTCCTAAAGCCCATGGAGATCATTCACCCTGCTGTGCTAAAGCACCTGAGCCCCGTCCTAAAACACAATCAGGGATTTAGCGGCTGCTGCCACGAGCAGATGGGAAGGGACAGAAAGGTAAAAAGTTGCATGAATCTCTTACTACACCCTGAGCCTGGGCCACCTCTGCCTCGGGCAGGGGAAACCCAAATCTTGCTTGAGTGCTCAGACAATGTGGGGCTCCCCCAGAGCTGTGTCTAGACATGGAGATGCCCACACTTCACTGTGCAGATGGTTTCTTGCTGGGTCTCTCTGTCTACCCCCCTTTGCTGGCTGCTAAATGGGCAGATTTGGCTAAAATTGTTTTGCAGCATGCCCAGATAAGGGAAACAGCTCCTGCTCTGCGTAAGTTGTGCTCTCTGTCTCTAACCCTCAGTCTCAAGTGCTGGGACACCCTGCCCTGTCAGGAAAAAAGAGAAAAAATGTCCCCTCCTAAAACACAGACACATGGGGAAAGGAGCTGCTTCCTCAGATGGATGCACAGGAGAGGAGCTGTACTTGCCCTTGATTTAGGCAGCACCAAACTTCACCATGAGCCATCCCACTGAGATCTTGATGGTCATAGATGTGCCTGCAGGCTGCCAGCCTTCGTGGGAGCCTCTGTGGGTGACATTCTCCAGGGGCACATTCATTAGCAGAGGCCATGGGTAATGAGCCCTTTAATGCCCAAGCACTTTGAGGCTGGCAATGGGTTGGAGTCAGAGCTCTGAAATTGCTGGGAGCCTTCATCAGGGCTTCTCTCCTCATATCTAGAAGACCAAAGACCTTGTGATGTCCTGCAGCAATGAAGGACTTTGGTCAAGGTTCTAAAAGGATGCCTCAGAGGTTATCTCCACAGCTGGCAAAGCATCCCAATGTGAATCCCGTGTGTGTGGGAGCCACACTGCATCAGCTCTGGGGCAACATGGGGTTGCCCTGTGCTGGACTTGATGATCTTAAAGGTCTTTTCCATCCTAGACAATCCTGTGATTCTGGCTTGGGGAAGCCAAGGAAACGGGATGTGAATGGGAGGCTTCATTTCTGCCCTCTTGTGTTGCAGATATCACAGCTGCCGCGCTGGCCACAGGCGCCTGCATCGTGGGCATCCTCTGCCTGCCCCTCATCCTGCTCCTCATTTACAAGCAGAGACAAGCTGTCACCAGCAGACGTATGTACTGGGACACCCATCTCATCTCCTGGGCTGCACCAGCCTGGCAAGGCTGGCATGGGATGTGCCCTGCTGGGATCAGCTGTTTTGGCTGCTCCAAGCTCCATGGGTGTGGGGTAGGGTGGCCCAAAGACAGGTCCCTGCCAGGTGCCTCCTGCAGAGCTGTCCTGGGAAGCTCCAGGCATGCCTGCAGGCTGCTGGTGAGGAGTGTGGGATCGGAGGGGACACCAGCAGCGTGCTGGTGGCACTGGAACTGAGAAGATGCTCCCTGCTGAGCCCTTTCCTCCACATCCACTCTGAGAGCCATCTCATTTACTCATCCGCCCCTCCACTGCACACCTCAAATAGAAGCTTTGCCTTCTAAGAGATCGAAAACACATTATTTGCACTTTTTCTCTCCCTCCTCTTTAAAAAGACCCCTGACGTGCCTATGGCCACAGGACTGCAGCAAGCCAGGTCCCCCCCACTCCTCTGCCCCAGCCTGGAATACCAGGCTGTGCTGAGGCACAGCCGGCTGCCAGCTCCAGCCCGTGCTTGGCTCCCAGAGATTTCGGTAATTAAGCGGAAAGGGGCACCACCTTAACTGGCAGAGCCATTTCATCAGCCCTTGGGCAAGCGGGGGCCCTGCGGTTTCCCTCTCCCAGCCCGGTGGGTGGCTGTGCGGCTCCGAGGAAACCTTTGGAGAAGTGGTTTTTGCAGCAGCAGCAGGCACAGTGCCAGCCACGAGAATGGGAACTGTGCTTTCAACAGCCGTCTCCTTCGTGCACCCATTTAGCAGTGGCTGGAGTGCAGCTCCCACCTCCAGCTGCAAACATCACATGGATACTATTTCACACCAGAGTGAAGGCAAAATCCAGGGGGTTTGCTTCTCAGCTATCTTGCACCAGGCTATTTCCACACAGCATTTTCCTTTGGCACAGTTTGGGCCAAAACTCAAGCGTCTCAGCTCAGGGTGATGGCCATGCAGGAATCAAGCAGAGCCCAGTAACACAGGCTGTGGGATTTATGGGGTGTTTGGCAGAGCCCCAGGAGGGTGCCACAGGTGGGTGGTGGGTGCATTCGGACACGAGTGGGGTCAGGCGGCAGCCTGGGCACTGCAGCTGCACCTCACTTCACCCCATGCCTGCAGAAGTGTCTCTTCCCCTTCTTTGGAGCCTGCGGTCTCAGTATGGGAGGAAGCTGGGCTGGGAAGTAAACAAGGTGGGAGAGGGCAGGGATGCAGAGAAGGAGGTTTGGGAGCAAAGCAGAGGGCTAAAGAAGCAGGTGAGGGAGGGAGGGAAGGAGGGAGGGAGGGATGCAGAAGGAGAGGATGCAGAGGTGGATAAGACACCAGAGCACAGCACTGGCAGTGGGTCTGGGCCTGATGCTGGGGCTGCCAGCACTCATCCCAAATGTTTTGTCTCTGGCAGGTGCCCACGAGCTTGTCAGGATGGATAGGTAAGGAAACCCATGTGGCCCCAGCCTCCCCCCAGCTCCTCACAGCACCTCTCTGCCTGCATCCCAGACCCTGCAAGGCTCTTGTCCTCTCCTCCCTCCCCTTGAAGCCAGCACATATCCTCAGCCCAGCAGAGTGAAAGCGGTGCTGGTGTCAGCCACGCCCTGAGTCCTTTCCCTTTCTGGGAAATCACTGTTTCTCTTCCCTCTTTCCAAGTGGGAAGTGCCTCTTTCCTTTTGCCTGTGCCAAGGGTGTGCATCTCCCCACACCCCAGGGGAGCCGGAAACCACTTTGGCTAAACTTCCCCCCTGCACTGGGCTCCCTGTTTGCTCTCAGCTGAGGTGCTACTACCTGAACCTGCTCCCTGCCCTGCTTGGCTGTTCCCAATGCTCAGCCAAACCCTGGGGATAAAAAAAAGGCTCCTGAAATAAAAATGCAAATGCCTCTCCTGTCCCACAGCAGCGCCCAGGGCATTGAAAACCCCGTGTTCGAGGCGGTGCCGTCGGCGAGCTCAGAGCCACGGCCCCGGCCACAGCTCTCCTACGTGGCCAGCAGGCTGCCCTCCGAGTCCGGCCGGCATCTGCTCTCGGAGCCCAACACCCCCCTGTCCCCCCCCGGGCCTGGGGACTGCTTCTTCCCGACCCTGGGTGAGTGACTGGCAGTGCTGAGCCCCTGTGGAGACTGCGGGAGGGGTGGGAAAGAAAGGGGGAGGAAGGGGGTTAAATATCAGCGGCAACCTTTGTGTTGTGTGGGACATCGAGTCCCGTGGCTTAGAAGATGGGAACGACCTAAAGCCTCTGTTTTCCATGCAAAAGCAGAGTTTGGCCACTTCCTGAAGTGATATCCCTTCAGCCGCAAGCTGGACTAATAACCGTGGTCTGCCCTTTTCCAGATCCTGTTCCCGACTCACCAAATTCCTTGAAAGCCTAAAGACCCCAGAGGAAACCACATCCTGCAGACCATGCCATGCTCATCCAGCCGATACCCCCAGGAGGGTGGCAGGGCCAGGGGCAGCAAAGCCTTAAGAAATGAAGCTGTGCAGGATCCCTGCCCTTGTCTCCCATCCTGCCTCTGCCCTGGGACTGGAAGTGAACCTCTCTTGCTCGGATTTCGATTTTTAACTACCTGTTTCCATGGAGAAGTGCATAGCTCTGTACTGCTCACATTTTACAGACTAGCTGAAAATTGAGGATGTGGGGATGGAAGGATGTCCTGCACCTGCAGACTTCCCTGAGGATTAACTTATTGCCGGGGTTTAAACTCTGCAACATCAACATGTTTCTGGATCCTTGACTGAACATCCTCTCTGGGAGTGGATGGTCAAGTACTTTATTCAGCATGGAACAAAACAGGATCACCAGCCAACCTTGCACTACCTTTTTTCTTTGCAAAACAGGAAGGGGAGAGGCTCCCTGCTGCCACTGTTTCCCCACCAGCCTTTTGAGATGACCATGGACTTCTGATGCCACTGCCTTTTCAGCCAGACACATGTTGGGAGGAGCCTTATTTCTGCTGCAGTTTTATCCTTGGCTTGGGATCAGGGCAATTTATCTTTCTGTTTGTTTGATTATCAGTGCTGATTAAAAGGAAAAAAGGATGTTATGGTTTTAATTTGGTCTTTTTTTGTTTTGTTTTTTTTAATGCCTGTCAATTAGGAAGTTCATCTTCCTAATTGGTAGGAACTTGGAAGGTGTTGGAGGATGTTCCTGTGAGGTTGCTGAGAGCTCCTGTGGAGAGGTGGAGGCACGGGGGGCACAGTGGGAAATGCTACGGATGGCTTCCCCTGACCCTCCTGGGGCCAGCATGGCCAGAGCAGCCAGCACTGGGGCCACTGTGAGAGGACACTGTGATGCCCTGGGGGACATGGGTGTTCTTGCAGCATGTGAACACTGCACCTGGCATTGCTTATCCACAAGAAACTACGGCTCCAGAGTGACTCAGCCCCAGCGATGATATCAAACCTTGTGGTAGACACTGTTACTCACAGTGTGTTTGTTGGTTTTTTTCCCTCTTGTTTCTCTTTCTGTTGTAAAGTGGGTAAAGAAATCACCATGAGACAAACATAAACATTACTCATAGCAAAACAGTGTCAGACCTGAGCAATGGCCCTACCTGGCAGTGTGCCCAGGCAGAGCATCCCCAGCAGCACCCGAATTTCCACACTACACGGCTGGAGAAAACTACATTTGCCACTGGAATGGGCTGGGGACACCCTGGGCTGCTGCAGGATTTCACTAATTGGGTGTTGGCTTCAGCAGGAGCAACTTCAAGGTGGCTCAGGGATGAAGGAGAAGGCAGCACCCACCCCATGTACCATGGATGTCACTTCCTGAGCACAGGACTCATGCTTTATTGCCACCCACGGCTCAGCCCCATCCTGCCTGTGCTGGGGAATCTCTCCTGGTGCCTCCAGCACTTCCTTCTCCCTGTCCCAGCACATCCAGCTGGAAAGGCATGCTGGGGGTTTGCCTGCCTGCAGGTCTTAACGTCTTCAAAACCCTCTCCAAGTCCCTCTGTTCCCTAACGAATGCACTGTTTGATGACAGAATGAAGCTTTGTTGGAAACAGGTTTTGCTCTCTGTGGCAAGAAGCCCATTTCTCAGGATGCTCAGTGCTGCAGGCAGAGCTAGGATGAGCAGCCACACTCTCTGCTGGAGGCACTGGTGTGGCATATTGGGGCACTGAGTGCCATCAGTTTTCCCGCCAGAAGGAAAACTAAAGACTTCTAGGAGAGAGAAGAAATGGCTTCCCAGGTTTCCACATATTGTGGAGCAGGAGTCCTGGCACAAGGGTGCTGGCACCCCACCTTGCCCCTCCTACCATGGAGAAGACGACCCAGCTGCAAGATCAACATCTGGGCTGTGAGGATCCACGCAGCCTCGCTGGAGCCAGCAGTGCCTGGGGCTGTGGGTGCCAGGAGGATCCCTGCCCAGTCCATGGGGATGCTGCAGCTTTGGGCAGACCTCCTTCCTTCTGCTGTAGGAAGCATCCTGACCACTCTGGAGCAGGGCCAGCCCTTTGGGAGGGGCAGCAGCTGCCTTGCACCAGGGTCAGACAGTGCCCAGGGGACTCCTGCAATTCCCACACACCTTCCAGTTGCAGCTCACCAGCTTGTGAGGGTTTTCTTTCCTGCAATGCTCTTTGGGGAAAATGTTCTCCTGTTATCATCAGCATTTTATCCTTTTGTCCCTGCATTTCCAGCTTCCAAGAGAATCCTCTTGGCCAGTCTTCCATGCTCCCTTGCTGTCCTGGGTATCCCAGATCACCACCTCCAAGTGAGGACTTCCAAGTCCTCTCTCAGCTCCCACACTGAGAAGGCCAAATCTTGAAGCCCATGGATGGATGTACAAATGACAAACAATCATCCCCTTTTGTGCATTGTTGCATCAGCCTGGACCTACTTGTGAAAGCAGTTTCTGGCAGGCAGCAAGCCCCTGACAGACAGCATTTCCCCACCCAGGCGTGAGGCCAGCAGGCACCCAGCGACACGCCGGCCAGCCTTTCACAAGACCTGAGTGTCCTCAAGCTCTGAAAAGGGCCAAAACTCTTCTCTCTGCTCAGGAATTGGGTCACTGGGCACTTTGTGCCGCTGGGATTTGGATTGTCGCTGCTGGCATAATGTGTGCTCGTGACATGGTGGGCACACAGCAGAGCCTCTGGGGACAGGCAGGGCTGCTGGGACACCACCTTGGCAGTGGCATAAACTATGCCACTTGTCCTCGCTGGCGCCGGGAAGGGAAGAGGGCATTGCCATGGCAATGGGATTTGCCAGCTCAGCACACTGCATTCCTCAGCACACCAGGATCGGCGATGCTCCCACAGTGATGGGGACAAGGAGGAGCTGGTGGCATCACATGCTGCAGTCACATGAAGCTGCCTTCTTTCATTTTGGGGGAAGAGACTTACCTAGGTTTAAGCCTCAGTGACAATACAACCAATAGAAAAGATGGTGATGCTGGAGCTGGAGTGTCAGCTAACCATGAGGGAGGAGCTGAGAGTGCAAAGCCTGAAGTGAGAATTTGCACTGCTGGCTGTGACCTGTTTCATCAAAATGTAGAGCAGGGCTTTGCAGGCAGAGCTCTATTGGCAGAGCGGAGAGATAGTGAGAGATAAGAGGTGGAGGTGGGGGACAGGAAGGATGGCAGAGTGTCATGCAGGGTGTCAGCCCATCTCACCATTTGTGCATGTGGGTGCTCACTCACCTCTCTACAGATGTGGGGTTAGAAGGGACTCAGAGCTGGAAAATGCCCCACATGCTATTTGCTCTTTTGACTCTCCCATGCCAGAGTCGTCCTCAGAGGCAAAATAATGATCCAAGCAAGACAGTCACCTCCCCAGACCACAGGGTGATGGGTGGGGTCTCCTATCAACCCCCTTTCAGTGTGAAGCCATTCCCCCTCGTCCTGTCACTCCAGACCCTTGTCAAAATCACCAGTACTCTTCTCATTCACCAGGACCACAGCAGACACACGTGGGTCCATGGTGAATGGAATTGTGGTCGAGGTGCTGCTTCAACCCCTCCCAGTGCTGAGATGATTGGGCAACATCTGGAGCCCTTCCAGATCCAGCACCCAGAGAGCCTGAGCAGCCAGCACACTTCCCCACAAGGATGATCTTATTTTTGGCATTTGGAAATGGGAGCTGAGGCCTGCTGAACGACTGCAAGAGAGGGTCCTGCAGCACCAGGCACATTCCAAAGGAGCCTCTGAACCAATCCTGTGCACAGCAGGTTTGGACCCTAAATCACCAAAACATCACACCCTTTGCCTTTTCTCCTGTTTCACACTCGACTCAATGCAAAGCTCACTCCCCCGATGCCGCCCAGCTCCATCCTGCCCCTGAAAGGCCCATTTTGGCAACTCACCGACAGGGAGGGGTTGCCCTCGTCCTCCACAGTGACCACGAGGCTGTAGAAGCTCTGGCGCTCGCGGTCAGGCGGGGAGGGCCGGGTGGCGATCTCGCCGGTGACACGGTCCATGCGGAAGGTCAGGTCCTCATTCCCTCCAGTGATGTAGTAGGAGAGGACACTGTTGAGGCCGATGTCCCTGTCGGTGGCACGTACCTGGGCCACCGCTGTGCCACCGCCGACGTTCTGCGGGGTGAGCAGCAGAGACACGTGATGTAAATCCCTCATCACGTATAAAATACCTAATTAATAACATAATTCTAGTAACAGAGAGGACACTGAGGTGCTTGAGGCTCCAAACGTGCTGCCCCAACACCTAGCAGCTCAGCAGAAAGCTGCACATTAGGTCTTATCTAGTCTGGCACAGCCTGGAAGAGCATAAAACCCAGAGTGTGTGCAGAGGTGAAGGCCGTGTAATGGACCTGGAGCTCAGCTAATTATTTTTGGATAGTCCCATTATGGGGGAAATCAAAACAGAAATTCTGTTCTTCAACCTGCTCTGAACATGTATTAAATAGATAAGAAAACCCTAACAGAGCAATATCCTTAATGCTAAGCTATAAATCATGAGCAGCACTTCCTCACAGCTAAGTGGCACTGGCTATTACTCATATTTCATTTTTCATCACCAAATTGAGAATTCCCCCTGCCTCAGTCCAGGAATTAAACTGTCAGGAAATAAGTTGTCTTTTCTCATGCCTGATTGTGTTTTATTGCTTAATTATCTAGCCCTTGCTAAGCTGCTTCCTGAAAGCCATTCCTATTCTGCACAACGCCATCTCTTGTGTCACTTCGGTGGCATTTCCATGGGTGTGTACCACTTCTTCCGGCTGGTCCCTGCAGCTTCACAGGCTTAAGTTGCTTGTAGAGCTTTTTTCTAGACCAAAACTGGCAGTACATCACCAGACAGGGCTTTCAAGGGGTCACCAAGCCTTAAACCATCCAAGGTGAGGATGGACAAGGGGCAGCGATCCTTAAATGACCCAATGTGAGGTTTGCAAGGGGACACCAACCATCAAGTGACCGCAGATGAGGTTTGAAAGGGGTCACAAATGCTTAAATGATCCCAGGTGATGTCTGCAAGAGACACTCTGTTGTCCCCACTTGCTTTGTGGTCAGACTTCACCCTGGGAGGATGGAAGGAGAGGAGCTGGGTGCTCACCTCGCTCACGCTCACGTTGTAGCCGAAGCGGCTGTCGATGACAGGGGGGTTGTCATTGACATCAAGGATGTTCACTCGCAGAGTGTGCTCCTTCCTCCGCGGAGGAATGCCACTGTCCGATGCTTGGATCTGTGGTTGGGGGTGGATTTTCAAGAAAAACAATGCTATTTTGAAGCTCACAGCTCCAAGAAAACAGCCTCGGTGCTCAAGCAGACGCCCAAGGGGTGAGGGGGTTTGGTGCTGACCCGTAAGGTGTAGTGATCCAGCAGCTCCCTGTCCAGCGGCCGCGCCACAAACACCTCGCCATAGGTGTTGTTGGTGGTACGGATCTCAAAAGCCCGGCCAATATTCCCTGATGTCAGTGAGAAAGTCACCTGGAAACATCACAGGGAAAGAAAAACAGGGCAGGCAGAGTGATGCTGAGGAGGAAGGAGAGGAAGGAGATCCCACAAAAATAAATCCAGCATCCCCTCAAGATGTCTCAGCTTTTGCAAAGGTTCAGTGTAGTGGGATCCACAGGTGTGCTGGCTTATTGCAGCCACACCATAGCAAACACCTCAGGCCAGCCCTGGTCACATCCACAGCTCCTATGCTGCCAGCAATTTTTGCTATTAAGGGTGACGGGACCTCATTAATGCCCATCTGCAGGGTAATGAAAATAACAAATGTCAGAGAGCTTCCTGCTCAGCCTGCCAAGGACTTTGCTGCCGTCCCCCATGGCGGGAGAGGCCACAGCTGGTTTTCAGATTGCCGAGCTCCTTTTGACACTTGTCCCACAGAGCTCTTTGCCCCAGACAGCCCAAGGACAATGTTTTTCCTCTCCTGCTGCATGCCTTGACTGGGTAGTCAAGGTACTCACTGCACAAACTCTCCCAAAACCGCTGGCATTAATGACCAGAGTTTTCTCTCACAGGGAAGCAGAGGGGAAGGGGTTGGGAGGATGCTGGTAGGGGTATTTCTGTGTCAGTAAAACACTACCACAGCAAGCTCCAAGACTGCTGTGCCAGCCTTATAGAAGCTGGAAGGGACCCACAACAATCGAGTCCAACTCCTGGCCCTGCACAGGAAAACCCGAGGAATCACACCATGTGCCTGAGAGCATTGTCCAAACACCTCCCTCCCTACCTGCCCATTCCTGCCTGCATCTGGATCATGGGCCAGGACCAGGGCCACCCTCTTGCCCACGGCGATGTCCTCGGGCACACTGACAGATGAGTCGGAGGTGATGTCGAACTGGGGGCTGTTGTCGTTCTCATCCAGGACTGTGATGGTCACCTGTGGGCACAGCACGGGGCTCAGGACACGGACAGGAGTCACACCCCTGCCCACCCAGCATCGACAGCCACTCTGGCACAGCACCCACACACTGCACCCCTCCGAGGTGCCAACAGCATGTCATCCATCCCTCGGGGGAATGATGCAGCTGTTTGAGCCCAGGAGCTGAAGTTACATCCCTGCCTGCAGAGGAGGAGGAGGAGGAGAAGGAGGAGGGATGCTTGGAGGCTGCAGAAACAGCGCAAGGCTGTTGCAGCACTCAAGCAGTGTATTTTTTTGTGAAACATCCTCTGGTTTTTATCCACCAAATAGCTGGGCACGGAGCAGCTCAGGCTGCTGCAGGGTGACTCTTTCCTGCTAAACTTTTCACAAGCAGCAATTTCATTCACACTCACAGAAGAAAGGTCAGGCAGGATTTGCTTTAAAGCTCAATAGTCACAAAGAAGGCAGAGCTGAGAGTGTTTAACAAGGCAAGCTAGGTGTGGAGAAGACCTGAGCTCCCTTCTGGAAAAAGGCACATGAGCACAAGATACTTGGAGGGGACTTGGCTACCTTGGCCACAGTTAGGCAGAGGAAATGCTCTCATTGAGTTAGTAATCAAAGTGCTGCAGGGCAGCACAGAAATGAGAGAGGAAGAGCCTTTCTGTTCCCGGGAATATATTTATGGGTGCCCCAAGCTCCCAGGTGCAGCCAGGCTGAATGTGACAACATCCAGGGAGGAAGCTGGGGAGTGAGCTATGTGCCTTGGGGTGATTCAGTTATTGTTGCTGCTGAATTGAAAACAGAGAGCCAGGAGTAGGCAGAGCTCATTCAGCCGCTGCGGCAGATCCGGCAGCTGCTGTCCCAAGTGCCGGATCAGGGAGCTGGGATTCAACAGGGTGGCTCCTGGGGCTGCTCCACGTCCTGAGGGGTGTCAGGGAGGCTGGTGCTGGTGGGACTGGGCTGGTCCCCGTCCACCCTGGTCCCTCCACATGGCTCAGTGTGGACCTTGGGGTGGGTTCTGGTCCCCAAAGTGATGCCAGCACGACGGACACGCTCACCTTCTGTGGGAGGAAAGCAGAGGGAGAAACAGAGAACACAAACAATGAGGAGTTAGTGGGGGATGAGGAAGCGTGGGTTAACCCTGCATCCTAACATAGCAGTATCAGGGGTCATGGGTACCCCTCTGCAGTGATTTGGAGGCTCCTCTGTTGGGGCTTCCTTTTGTTTTTTCCTAGATAAGGTTGGCAGATTTGTCCCTTGCCCTGGGAGAGGTTCAGATGAGAGCACAGCGCTGTGTGGAGAGCACAGCCCTCAGCACCCATGGGCTGGCCCTGAACCCAGCAGAGAAATGCAAATCACCTCCTGCCTGGCTGCCTGTGAAACTGCCAAATATAACCCTCTTAAACACAAACTACCGTGAAGTATTTCAAGGTCCCTAAATCTTCCTCTCTAGAAACTGTTTTAGCAGGTTTTCCCCCAAATCAGGGTTTCCAAACCTTGGAAGGTAGAGCAGAGAGCTCAGATAGGACATGCTGTCCCATGCCAGAGGGAGAGGGAGGTGATCTGAGGCTGACAGCAGATGGTGAGGAAGCTGGGAGAAGCTACTCACCACTGTAGAGTCAATCTTTGGTCCTCCGTCATCAGCCACTACTGTCAAGGCGTAGAAATCCCCTTTTTCTCGATCCACCTGGCCTTTGACCGTGATCACACCCTGGCAAAGATGAACAACAGCTCTGTTGGCCACCAAAACCAAAGTTCATAGTGCCCAACCAAGCCAGGAGGGACCACGCTGTGGCTACTTACAGTGATCCCATTGATTTTGAAGAGGGAGAGCACTTGGGGGTTGGTGTTGGGGTCGAACTTGTAGGTGATCTGGTTGAGGTTGTCGATGGAGCGAGCCTGGACGCGGAGCACCTCAGAGCCCAGCGGGATGTTCTCCATGATCACGGCCTCATAGCTGCTGTTGGAGAACTGCACGGCCTCGTCCAGCTCGTTCAGCAGGCTGACGTACATGCTGCAGAAGCCCTGGTTGTGGGGCGGCGCTTGGTCCGTGGCAGAGACGTTCATCAGGTAGCTGGTTTTGGTCTCGTAGTCCAGGTAGTCTATGGTGGTGATGAGACCCGTGCTCTCGTCGATCTCAAACTTCCCTTCTGCGCCCGACACGATTTTGTAGTTCACCAGACCCCCGTTCCCTGGGGAGGGAGCAGGAGCTGTGGTGCTGGCTGGACCAAACATCCCAAAGAGACAGGCACCGCTGAGGCCAATCCCCAGCAGAGCCCATCCCCTTGGATTTCTGCCCAGCAAGCCGGGATTCATGCAATGGCTGATTTCACCACTCTCCCCACACCGGGGGTTCCTCACCCCCACCTTCCTACCTGTGTCTCGGTCGGTGGCTCGGACCACGGCCACCGATGTCCCTATCCCTGCCGTCTCCCGCAGCCCCAGGCGGTTGTACTGGCGCTGGGTGAACACTGGCACCTCGTCATTGACATCTTCCACATACACGATCACCTGGGAACCCCCCGAGAAACCACTTGTGAGCAGGGTGAGTTGGGAAACACACCCTTCATGGTGCTCATGGAGAAACATTTCAGGGTGTCCAAGGCCTCGCTGGACAGGGCTTGGAGCAACCTGGGTAGTGGAAGATGTCCCTGACAATGGCATGGGGGCTGGAACTAGGGGAGCTTTAAGGTCCCTTCCAACCCAACCCATTCCAAGATTCTGTGACAATCTCTTCTTCCAACACCATGTGATGGAGAGTGAACACAAACAGTTTAACATCCCAGATTTAAATGAGCCCTGTGGTCGGAGTGAGTCAGTCTTTCCCTGGTGGGAGGGAGGCACACTGGGTACATTAATTCCTCCATCCTCTGGGATCTCCTGCTCAAAACCTTGGAGACCTCGCAACGTAGAAACGCTGGTGACTTGGTGGGAAATTTGACTCCAAGTTCAGTGGGTCGAGCTGCTGTTTCCCCAGGGAACACATTTCCTTCTCCTGGTTTTCTGCTTGCTGCTGGTGCTGGGGGCACTTCGCACTCAGCCAGAGCCCACCCTACTACTGGGTCTAAAAATAGACACAGCTGGAGGGCTGGGTTCGTGGGAACTGTGGGAAGCTGGTGTGTCTCAGCTAAAGATTGTTACCACTGGGTCCTGGATTATTTTAATAGTGCTTGGCCAGGACACACACTTTTCAACAGGCTGCTTTTCTTCCCAGCAGTGGAGCCACATCTCACTGAGGGAGCAGGAGTCCCTCTGAATGACTGCTGCACCACTTAGCAGCCTAATGACACCAAAATGTCACAGGAAAAAAGAAAATTTAACCAAACCCCCTACCAACAAACTCTTCTCTACCCATGAGCAGCCCCCAGAGACTTTCCATCAGCATTTCCATGCCAGATCTTTCTAATTTCCTGCACAACTGCAAGCGCTGGAAAGGACCAAGCATCCCAAATATTTTGCATGATCTGCTCTGCTGTGCAGCCCTTGGTGGCTGTGAAGTCCTTACCCGCACAGAGCTCCTCATGGGTCCTGTCTCCGTGTTGTAGGCTTCCACCTCCAGCACGTGGGAGGAGTTCTGCTCCCTGTCCAGGTGCCGCACACCTCGCATCACCAGCCCCGTGCTGGGGTTGATGCGGAAGTGGTTGTGCTCATTTCCTGGCAGGGGGGAAAAAGTGAGAGGGATGTTGTCCACTGCCTCCACATCCATCCTGCTGAATCACTGAGCCCTCCCTGGGAGGTTGTTTTGGAAGGAGATAATAGAGCCAAACTTCAGCCCCATCACCTCTGGCTGCATCAGATTCAGCTACATCAGGGTTTGGCTGTGGGTCAGGCCAGGAGGAGTTACAGAATCTCATACAATAAGAAAAACGTGCACGTGTTGGAGTGAGTCCAGAGGGGGCCACAAAGATGCTCTGAGAGCTGGAGCAACTCTGCTCTGGAGCCAGGCTGGGAGAGCTGGGAGTGTTCAGCCTGGGGAAGAGAAGGCTCTGGGGAGACCTCAGAGCCCCTTCCTAAAGTGTCAGGCATTAAAGGGGCTCAAAGACAGCTGGAAAGAGACTGGGGACAAGGGATGGAGTGACAGGACAAGGGGAAATGGCTTCAAACTGAAAGAGGGCAGGATTAGATGGAATACTGGAAAGAAATTCTTCCCTGTGAGGATGGCAAGGTCTTGGCACAGGTTGCTTAGAGAAGCTGTGGCTGTCCCATCCCTGGGCAAGCTGGTCCAAGGCCAGGTTGGAGGGGCTTGGAAAAACCTGGTCTAGTGGAAGGTGTTCCTGCTCATGGCAGAGGGGCTGAAATGAGATGAGCTTTAACATCCCTTCCGAACCATTCTGTGATTTTAGGATTCTGTCTAGTTGTCCATCCACAACACATCATCCCCTGTCAATGAACCCTAAAGCTGAAGTTTTGCTTAGGGCTGGGAGAAATGTTTCTGTGGGCTGCAAAGGGCAGAAGGGTGGCAAACACAGCATCCCAAGGCTGGGCAGAGCTTGGGACAAACTCCCTGATACATGAAGAGGCATCTGGACTTACCTTTGACAATCCTGTACCACACTCTCCCATTAATGCCTTCATCCGCATCTGTGGCTTTCACCTTCATGAGAAAAGCAGAGCAGTGGAGGTGAAGGGCAGAGAATTCCAGACTGGGACTAGTCCTCCCACCCTGCCAAAAACTGGACATCCTGCTCCTCCACCTGAGCTGGGGAGCTTACCAAATGCAAAGCAAAATAAGTTACCCTCCCCTCCTCACTGGACAGCAGGGACAGTGGGCTCAGGAGCCCCTGGGTAGGAGCTGAGCCTGAGGACCACACCACAAATCCCACAGGTCTGTGTGCTGGAGGAGATGCCTGCATCAATCCTGCCCTGCGTGCCAGTGCTTGTCCCAGTGGCGATGCCACCAGGGATGGAGCCTTGCTGGGATGATCTGAGCTGGGCAGGGCAGTCTGCTCCTGTGTCTGGTGGGCAGGGAGAGTGTCTGCTCCTGTGTCTGGTGGGCACGCAGCCCATGGCATCCTGGCGAGTCACCCGAGCAGCAGCACATGGAAAAATTACCAAAGGAAACATGAATGCAACCAGCCTACAGCATGCACTCAGCACTGGGCTGAACCCTCGTGAGCCCCGAGCAGGGGTGGGAGCACCTCTTGGCTGTGATGCATGGAGCGAGTCAGCCATCCGCCCCGGGAAAACCAAGGCACGGGTCCCCTCTGGTGTCACTGAACAAGACTGCAGTGCTTTCCCTAAAGCCCCAGCCAGCAGTCAGCAGCTGGGGAGCGGGACCTGGTGGTGACCAGCAGGCCAGAGCTTCCAGTCCAGCTGGCACCAAGCCCCTGCATCTCCTCTCTGCAAAACCCACTTCCCTCCAAGCACCCAAAGCTTGACCACAGCGTGGCTGCTCATGAATCACCAGGGTGAGGATGCAGGGAATGCCTGAGCATTTATCCTCTGCCTCATCTTCTTCCTACAATATTACCCCAGCGGTTTCCTTTTCCCAGGCAGGTTTGCACCCAGACATGTGCTGGAAAGGGGAGGGGTTGCTGCAAAGGATGCACACACAGTGGGAACAGTGAGGGCTTTCACCCTCAGCCCCACACAATGCTCACAGGTCTCAGAGATGCTCCTCTGAAATGTGGTTTTGAAACACCTTGAACTGCTCTTGCTCCCTTCCACCAAATTACCTCAGAGAAAACCTGGAAAATACTGACCTCTATCTGGATTTCTCCTCCCTGTGCCACACATGCTGTTTTCCTCTGTCCCAGACCAGTTCATATCTTGCTTGTGGCTTATTCCATGTTCCACCTTGGACCCAGGCACCTTCCTTTCCCAGTGGGGAGTTCTCCCTCCCAACCTGCTCTTTCACCTGCTGGGCTCCCTGAGGCAGAGCTGGGCTGTCTCCTCTGCTGTGGGATGGATGGGCCCCACAACAGCAGGCAAGCGATGCCCAGGCAGACCAGCTGCCTTGGCATGGCACAGGGAAAAGCTATCGTGTAGCCAGAGGAGGAAAAACAAAGGGATGGGAGGCAAACCTTCTTGCAAACCTTCTAGCAAAACACCATTTTGAGCCATTCCTTGCCCCACTGTGCCCAGGAGAATACATTCCAGGATGAGCCAACTGCACCTTGCAAACATCCTTTGGGCCATCCTCTTCCCAGTTCACCC